>JAVMKO010000002.1:15127190-16464761 GCA_032164245.1 Sternotherus odoratus
GATCTTGTAGACATCCTGCAGAGGCACCCTCAGGGGTTTGTTACTGGGCCGCACGGGAGGCAGGAGAGAATCCAGGGCTTCCAGGAGCGTCTGCCCCTTGCCGAAGCCTTCCTTGCGTTTGACCTTCCAGCCTTTGAACCACGGCATCTGCAGGGGGGAGAGGGCAGGAGCCTGACCAGATGGTAAGTGTGAAAAACTGGGAGGGGGGAGGCAAAATAGCCCATATAAAATCAGGCCTGTCCCTATAAAACCGGGACATCTGGTCACCCTAAGCCACGGAGATGCCTGGCAGCCTTTGGCTACAGGAAACGCAGCCTGGGGCCGCCCTGAGCTCTGGCGTTAGCCCCAGCGGGAGGGCTGCTCCCCTGGACTCACCCCTCAGCGGGGCCCGGTCCCTCCCCCCCGGCTGCAGCCCTCGGCGCTCCGCCTTGCCAGCCCCACCGCCCACGGGGCAGGAGCTCACCGGGCTCAGCGGAGCGGCCCCTCCAGCGAGCCGAGCGCCACGTGAGTCCCTCCCCCCAGCAGCCGCCCGGCTCCCGCACCTTGGCGCTGGGCAGGGTGAGGTTCTCGCCGGCCCAGCCGGACACCGGCACGCAGGGCACCGCGGCCGGGCTGTAGCCGATCCGGCGCAGGTAGAGGCCGACGCCCCGCACCACCTCCTGGAAGCGCCGCTGGCTATAGGGCGGCTCGGTCAGGTCCATCTTGTTGACGCAGAGCAGCAGCTGCTGCACGCCCAGGGTGTAGGCCAGCAGGGCGTGCTCGCGGGTCTGCCCCTGCCGGGACACGCCGGCCTCGTACTCCCCGGGCGCGGCCGACACCATCAGCACCGCCGCGTCCGCCTGCGGCAGAGAGGGGCCGGGTGAGCCGCGCCCGGCGACCCGCCCCGCCCCCCGGAGCACCCGCCCCAGCTCGACCCGGGGGAAGGGTCCGGGCCGCTCCCCGCAGCGTGGGGGCTGCAACCCCGCGACGCTGCTCCCAGCTCGGCCCGGGGCAGGATCGGGGCCGCTCCCCGCGCCCTGGGGGCTGCAACCCTCCGCCCCCCCGCTCGGCCCGGGGCCCCGCTACCTGGGCGGTGCCGGTCAGCATGTTCTTGATGAAGTCGCGGTGGCCGGGCGCGTCGATGAGGGTGACGGAGAAGCGGCGCGTGTGGAACTTGCGCAGCGAGAGGTCGATGGTGATGCCCCGCTCGCGCTCCGCCCGCAGCCGGTCCAGCACCCAGGCGAACTTGAAGGAGCCTTTCCCCTCCTGCGGGGCGGGGCGGGGGTCAGGGGCGCGGGCCGGGGGGACCGCTCAGCCCCCCCGGGCGCCCCGCGCAGGGAAGGGGGCGAGCGTACCTGGCTAGCCGCGGCCTCCAGCTTCTCCAGCAGCCGGGGCTCCAGCCCCCCGCACTGGTAGATGAGGTGGCCGGTGGTGGTGGATTTCCCCGAGTCCACGTGGCCGATGATCACGATGTTCAGGTGGGGCTTGCGCACCGGCTCCCCCATCCTGCCGGGGTGGCTGGAGGCGCCTCCGCCGCCGGCTCCGCCTTTATAGGGCGCGCTGATGGGCGCGGGCCCGCACCTGCTGCCGGGCCAGGCCGCTCCCCTCACGGGCTCCGCCGCGTTTCAGGCCCCTCGGAAGCCCTGGGTTGTGCTGGTGACTCGGCCCAGGGAGCGGCTTCCCCCCCACGGTGCAAATCTCCCCTCCCCCTGCTGGGCCAGTGCTCCTCAGTGTGCGTGTGTAGACGGAGAAACCGGCTCAAGCCCTGCTAATAGCTGCCCCTGGCAAAGAGAATAACTGGGACTTCTAAACAACTTCACCCGGGACTTTCCCGGGTTATATTAGTCTCCCTCCCCCAGGATAAGGCGCTGGTCCTGCTGACCCCTCAGAGACTTTAGGGTCTGAAGAGATGGACCATCATGATTATCTAGTGTGACCTCCTGACATCTAGAGATGTCATCATTAGAATGAACTACCAGAAACTGAGGCTCCCAAAGCCCCTGGGTCGTCTGTAGGGGCAGCCAGTGGTTGATTTTCAGTCAGAGGAGGTTAGAATGTCAGACTCCTCCTTGGGTATCTGCTAGAGGGCTCCCTTCGCTAGGACCGTTTGAAGGCACTGCCTTGTGTTCTTCCTGGTATTAAAGTGACATAATTTCAGCCAACATGTACATTTTATTAAATCATGGAGCCCAGTTCCCGGGATATTTTTACCCTTTTAATAAAGATGGTGTGTCGCTGGATCTCAACAGTCCCCTGCAGAGTTTGCAACCAATCACAGATGCATTGTGCCAATGCACAGAAGATGAACACAGCAAAGGTCCTGTTCCCACCCTTGGATATCAAGGGACCCTGGTGTGCGGATATAGGCCAGTCAACATGGAACTGATTGCAGGATCAGGGCCTAAAGAACAAGACTCTCCTATTCTCATTTTCCAAGCTGGAGACAAGGAAAGTCCAATGTGAAATAAAGAGCACAGGAGGTGGGAAGTACACTACACTGAAAAAATTATTGTAAAGTTAAAGCTCTGACATGAGTAAGGGGCTTCTTACATTTTAACATGACAGTGTCTTTCTTACACATTTTACATGCAATCTACTGCTAATCTTATATTGTCCACTTTGGGGCAGGGATCCTATGTTTGTTCTGTGTTGTACAGCACCTAGCACAAGGGGGTCCTGGTTCATAATTAGGGCTCCTGGTTGCTACCATAATGCAAATGATATCAAAGTAATATAACTGAGTAAACTAAGGAAGCATCAAGTACAGTCCATTCACCTTAGTCTCTTTAATTTTCATAGTCAAGGTACTGCTACTGCAAACTGCTCGTGCAGTAAGATGATCAAGTGGTTAGGGCACAGTTCTAGAACTTGGAAGACAGGTTCAATTTCCTCTAGTGTGACAGTGAACAAGATTCACAAAGCTATGTCCTTAGCCGGCATTGCAATCCATGGGAGTGAGGCACCTTAGCTTCTCTGCCTTGTCCCATCTGTAAAATTGGAATAATAGTTCTCAGTTGTTTATAGCTTTGCCAGACTGTTTGGGCTGAAATTTTCCATGCCAGACATCTGCCTCAGGTTGAACTGTTTTTTGAAAAGTTTCAGAAAAAATGGTCAGAGAAGATTAGGGGGAAAATATGTGGCCTTATTCTTGCATAATTTATATAGCACCAGATGTGTGCATGGCACTTTACAGACTTATAAGAGGACAGTGCTGTACCTCAAAGAGTTTACAATCTAGGTATTACTTATAGCTGCTATTTTTGTACATATATTGTTAATGCTTTAAAATCTCTTTAAATGACTTGAAATCAACTCACAGTGAACATAGTGTTTCTAACCACACGTTCTTGTCTCTATAAGCCTGTTCTTCTCTCACAGGATTGGTTACATCCTCCTGTGTTTTGTTTTTATATAAAGACTTGATTTTAACTTATTAGAAATTTAATCATGTGTGTAACCTTACTCATTGCATCAGGGTTTGCTGGATCAAGGCTGAATATTGTAAACTCTTCAGAGCAGGGAGTGCCGTTTAACATGTGTGTGCTCAGCCTAGCACAATGGAGCCCCAAACCTGATCAAGGCCTCTGAGTGTTGTTGTAGAAGTATTATTAAGTACTATTATTCAGAATAAGATACTGTGGTCTGACATCACTGTTCTTGGTTGCCTCAGCCATTGCGCTGCAGCACACATGAGGAAACAAGCTGTACAGAGCTACTCTGACTTCTGCTGCCAGAAGAGAGAGGAAAAGCCAAGAGGGGCTGTCAGTATTTCTTTAATAGAAAAGCTTTCAAGGGGGTATAATAAATTAGAAGAAACATTGAAGCTGCAGTTGATAGTGTCTCATTGGTGACCACCTGTGTTCAAGCACTAATCCCTGTGTGTTAGAGCATAACCCTTTCCATTGTGGTTTCACTGTTAGCATTTCCTTACACCAGAGCTGTATTCAGGTTTAGTGGTAAGGCAGCAAGATTCAAGCATGTGAAAAATACTTGATGTTTATAGCCTGAGCACTGGCAACAGCAAAATCAGCCCATGGAATCTCTAACACTGCTCTGTAAAGCCAGCACTAAACCTCTGATTGCCTTCCACTCTGATCCTGCAAACACTTACACATGTGACAAATTGAATACAGGTGAGAAATGTCATTGAGTTCAACAGGGCTGCTCATATCTCTAATTCAGCAATCGATCCCCATTCAGTAAATACTTAAACTCATGGCTAAACAAAAGCATGTACTTAAGTACCATTGATTTCAGTGGGATTTCAGCATGTTTAAAGTTGAGCACAAAGTTAAGTGTTTGTTTAATAGGGACGAACTTAATCACAGGTTTAAGGGCTCTCCCAAATTGGAGCCCATGTCCATAAAATTAGCTTTCTGCTTAAGTGTCTGAAAGATTGGGTTCATTTCAACTCCATTCTGCTCACCGAGTAACTCCTGCAAGCAGGTTTGCATGTAGGCTGACATGTAATGAGCGGAGTAGCCACGACAGGCATTGCTATTATTTCATTTCTAGATGTATGACTGGGTGGTCCCATCCCCAAGAACCACCTTCCAGGGATGCTTAGAGCCTGAATTTCAGAGCTGCTAAACACTCCTGCCTGTCTTGGTTTATTTCTTCTCTCACCTTAATGTAAAACAGGAGCCATGCCATTGAAGTTAATGGATTTAGGCCAGTGTAAGTGAGAAGAGAATCCGACTCATTGGCTTCAGGTGAAGCTGAGGGTGCTCTGCACTGACAATCAGACACTCGGGGTGCATTCAGGTGAGGGGATGGGGGAGAAACAGAGTCTAGCCGCAGTGTGGGTTATTCTTCTGTCTGAGAAACACTGACTGGATTTTGCTATCACCCCTGTGAGTGCGCTTACACTATCACTACAGGTGACATAAACCCAGCATTAGACCAATGATTTCTGTTGCACTTCTGAGGTGAAGATCTGGTCCTGCTTCACAAATACTAAACTTCACAGCACTGTAGGGCCCCATCCTGCAAGGTGCAGGGTGCCAGTGGGAGTGAGGGTGCTTTGTATTTCTAGGAGATGCGCCGCAGCTTGCAGGATCAAATCCCTGGTGTGATAGGTCACCCCTGTGAGCACTCCCCGCTTTTTGAGATGGAGGAGGAGGAGGAGGAGGAGGAATCTTCTCTTCCATAACTGCACATGCACCGACCAGCTCACGTGCCTCCCCGCAGGGTTGGTAAAGGATCTGCTCTTGCTGACAGGCAGGGCAGTTGAGCGTTTCAAAGGTAAACAGGGTTTCCTCTTCCTCCCCCGGGTCTCTTCCTTTTATAGTTATTTTTCATGCCGCCGCCGCCTCTTTGCAAACCTGTGGCGGTGACGTTGAAACTGACCAACCCGGAAGCCTGGGCTGCAGCCTGTTACTGGTGCAGAAAGCAGAGAGGCTCCTTTGGCATTTGGCAGCAGCTGGTGCTGCTGCTTCTTCCAGCGGCTCCTTCGCTCCCGGCTCCGCTCCCAGCGCAAGGTACCGTCCGCCACCTTATTTGATTCAGTGCGATCCGCTTGTTTTCATCCTGCGGCTCTCCTCCGATCCCCTGCAGCGCGGGGAGGTGGGGCGGGAGCTGGGGGGTGGGGAGGGATTATTTCTAGGGCTGGCATTTTGCAGGGATGCGATGGTGCTTCAGCTGGCTAAATAAGGTGCAAGGCGAAAGCAGGTCTCCCCCGCCGCCCAGCCCGCGGGTGTGGATCTTCCTGGGGGTGCGTGTTGGGTCTCCGTACCCGTTACCCAGCCGCCCTGTGGAGACGCTCCCCACACGATGCATATGGGTGAGGGGCTTCACCCCTAGCAAGAAATAGCAACGGGAGAAGCCGAGCCAAGCACGGTGTTTTGCTCCTGGGTGGATGCGGTGAAAGAAGCAGCGGCGAGAACGTTCCCCCCCCCCCTGCAATGTACAGATGGGCTGTCTATGGTGGGTGTGCACAGACGTGCGGGGGGGGGGGGGGGGGAGGCTTGGGATCAAACCCAGCCCGAGACGCAATCAGTCTGACCCGTGCAGGCTATAGTTCAGCTGAGGGCCAAGGGTAGGTTTCCTCTGAAGCTGTGTGAAGATGGCCTGGGGCTGAGTGGGACTCACCTAAGGGCTATTTCCAATGCTAGTTCTAGTGTGGTGGGTAAAATCTTTGGTTTAATGAATCGATGTGTCATTTGGGGCTGGAAAGCAACAGCTGCAGCCTTGAGGAATTGAGGGGGGAGGATAGATCTTTGAACTCTCCTACTTCCTCATAGTGCTAGGCACCGGCCTGTCTTAGACACTTCCTCTTTCAGCTTTAAAAAAACGTTTATTTCAGGTTTGTGTGTGAGAGAGAGAGATGGGGGTGGTTCTGTTTTTAACAGTGTCATACAAACCTCTCTGCAAGTACTCCACATATAGGGGAGATGGGTTTTGGTGGAAGCCACGCCACATTCAAAGCATCACCTTAAGGAAATGTTGCTTAGCAGGCATGAAGGCTCCTGCTTCATCCCTCGCTCCTATTGGGTATAATGGAAGTAAAAGGAAGTGTTCCTTTGATAGCTGGCTTCTCCGTTCCAGCCCCCATGTGTGGGGAGCGGGGACAATGGGTGATGAGGGAAAGGGGTCATAGTCAACTGGCTTGAGTGCAAAGGAGGAAGGCTGGGGTCTGTGGTGGTGCTTGTTTAATTCTCTGGGTTCACGCTGGGTGTGGGGCTTGGGGGGGAAGGAAGAGGCTTTGCAACTGTCAGAGTGGTGGAAATTCCACCCAGGGAAAACCCAGGACACTTTATCCAGAGCTGTTGGGTGGATGTGGAAAGGTTTTCTTTTGATGGCACGGGTGTGACTTCCTCCGCCTCTAAAAAGAGACAGACGAGCAGCCCCTGGGCTTGCATGGTGATCGTTCTCTTACACTTGGCACTTGAAGTCAAGATTTCTCTAACTGCTGGACGAGTACAGAGGCCCCTGGGTTCAGGACTCTTGGGGATTTCTTTGCTGTGCCTGAGCAAGTCACAGTGCTTCTGTTTTCCTGGCCACCTCATCAGGGTGTTCATGCAGCTTTATTAATCCAATAATATTCTAGCACCTTTTTTAGCAGAGGATTTCAAAGCACATTAATTTAGCTGGGGCGGGGACACCTGTTGAAATGTCCACCTGGAGAGCTATATTTTTTCATTGCAAAAATCCCAAGTTTTCTGGGGCAAAGGCAGATGATGTACAGGAGGTTGAGTATGATTATAGTAAATGAGGCATAAAGCTAAGTAATCAAACCAGTAGATTTTCCTTTTTGTTGGAACAGTAAGGAAAGGTGCCTTCCTCTGAGCTTTTTGGAAACATGATCTCATAAATGTAAAGACCATTTGTTTGAAACTCTCAAAACTGGCGAGTGAAGAATAAGGACAAGAATGATTGGGGAGCTTCTCGGAGGAATTGGCAGAGTTCGGGAAAGAAAGGGTTTGCATTCAATTCAATTGATTTTTTTGTAGAGCTTCTTTACAAAATGCTGAGCCTTCGCTGTCGGCGCTCAGTGGAGACGGGGAGAAAAGCAAGTTCATAAATACACAAATAATCAAACCTCGATCAAAAGGTTTGTTTACAACAAAGGGATTTTCTTCTCCCCGCCCCGGACTTAAAATAACTATCCAAATCAATAGCTCACAATCCTTAGTTTGTTGATCAAGCAATAAAATAAGGTACAAAGAACAGAAAGCTCAGCCGTTGGGCACTAGAATGGATTTGATGGGGGACAGCTCATGGCTCAGATAAGTCAATTACAAAGAAGAGAGTGGCTGGACTTATTCACCTGCAGGTCCCCAGGGCCTGATTCTTCTCTGTTATACTGGTTTTACACTAGCGTGTTTCTGCTGAAGTCAGTGGAGTTACCCTGGCTTACACCTAGGGCTTCATTACACTGGTGCTTTATAGCGCTATAAAGCCACCAGGAGCACTATACCCTCCTACCCATCCACACTGGTGAGGCACGGAGACCGCTATAAATCCGCGGTTATAGCGGTCCTGGTAATCCACCTCCCGACTGGGAATAACTTCTGTAGCGCAACAGCGCCAATGTGGACACTCAATGCGCAGTAATTGGCCTCCAGTCCGTCCCATAATTCCAGTTTGAGCCACTCTGGTCATCACTTTCAAACACTTTTGTCCTGTCCTCAGGTGACCAACCCTCCTACCTGCCCTTTAAATTAGACATGTCAGAAGAATCAGACTGTAAAGGGGCCTTCCGTGGAAATAGGGCTTAAAGAGGCATAGTCTATGGGGAAGATATCCTAGTGGTCTAAGCATAGGATTCAGAGGCAGGAATTTGAATTATGGTTTTAACCTTGATATTGACTCCTTCTGTGACCTTAATGTCACTTGGCTTGTCTGCCTCAGTTTCCCCACTTGTAAAATGGGACTAATTCTGTTTACCTACCTGACAGATGTGGTTGTAGAGATCAGCTAGTTAATGTTTGTAAAGTGAATTGAAGAAAAAAAGTAATAAGGCCAGAACTCTGGAATATTACCGTTACATAAGAGATACTAGTTCAGTGAACTATTCATGTTCTCCCCTTGCAAATAAAGATAATCACAGCAAATGTCAGTCCCAAGGAAACACCAGTGAGTGGATAATGTTCCTAGTTTCAATCACTGCAATTTCCAGTAAGTCCCAGCTTGAAGCCCAACATTATGAATTGGTGATTTGATAGATAGCAACTGTCAAAATTGGCAAGGGGTTTCAGACTAATGTTCCATCATGCATGTATGAGTATGTATATGCTCCTCGGAGGCTGTTTTTGAGGGTCCAAGTATCAGACCTCCGTGACTGACATGATGTTGGAGGGCCATTTTGTTACAGACTGATCTGGATAGATTTCCTTTGAAGAAAAGCAGATTATCCCTCATGGTAGAGCAGATGCTGGGTCTGAGACCTTTCAATCTTTATTCTTAATGCAAATCTTGCACCTGTTATTGGCTAACACAGCTAGAAGTTCAGCTGGAGAGCCAAAAATGTATTGGACTGGCCTGTGAGAAGAAAAGTACTTCTGCTTTTGAGGCCTTGTACTTCCCTGTCTGAGAAGGGACAGCAGCATGGGTGTGAGCTGCAAGCATGACTTCTGGATGCAAAAGTCCCCTCTCTTTCTTAAGGAAGATGCTACAGTGCGTTTCAAAAGGAATGGTGGTAAAATACAGAGGAAATTAACAAAATACTTATAGCTAGTTGATTTGCCTGGTTTGTGCTTAGAACTTCATATTCTGATGCCCAGCTTGTCCAATGAATAAATGAGCTGTTATCTGTAAATGGATCATTCTTTAAAACCTCTTTAAAAAGACAAGAGGAATAAGTCTTCATCAGTTGCCTGATAAGAATAGGAAGCGTTGAGGGGTATCTGCTTTCATCACAGGAAGATCGCTAACACTGTATTATTTTTGTTCCAAGAGGAAATACATTCTGAAGGGATCTGGGATTTGATTGCCATGTTAGTTTGGACCACATAGTCCACCTGGTCTGCTATTTATAAGAGAGACCAGTACCAGGTTTTATAGAAACCTTGCAGTAGGCACTGGTGCAGTGGGAACAGTGAAATGTCTATTATGCAGATTTTCCAGTGTCCGGAGAGAAAAGTAATAGCAGCTCTGAGGGTGTGTTACTCAAATAGGCATGCCAACGAGTTCGCGGGGGCCAGTAGAAACCGGATCGGGCTCATGGCCAGTAAGCACCTTTTAAAATGTTGCTGGTACAGTCTAGTATGTGTTTCTTTAAACAAGATCTGTAGTTTACATGGCTTGGTAAGGAGTGTGTCATGAATTTTCAATAATACGAACCGCACAATGAATAATGCCTAGACATGGGAAGACTTGAGAAAAGATAATTGGCCCTTACTGCTGTCCTCTAAATATGAACAGGCCAGATAGAGATGTTAGAGGGTTAGCCAATGTGGCCAGTTAGAGGATTAGTGCAATTTGCAGGGTGTAGAAAGGCCATAGTCACTTGAATGAACTATAATTTCTTCTTCGTGAAAGGTTCAAGAATAGCAGCCGTGTTAGTCTGTATCCATGCCCCTCTGTTATGTACATTGGCCAAACCGGCCAGTCTCTACACAAAAGAATAAATGGACACAAATCTGACATCAGGAATCATAACATTCAAAAACCAGTAGGAGAACACTTCAATCTTCCTGGCCATTCCATTAAAGATTTGATGGTTTCAGTTTTGAAACAGAAAAACTTCCAAAACAGACTCCAACGAGAAACTGAGGAACTGGAATTAATTTTCAAATTGAACACAATTAACCAGGGGCTTAACAGAACTTCAGATTGGTTCTCTCATTACAGTAATTGATTGAATTTCCTGAGTTAATTTCACTGACAACAGATCTCCATATCAAAAGGTGTTTTTTTCCCCCTAGTGATAATGGACCATTTACATTTAACAGCCCTCTTAGAATTGGTATGCTAATGTACATTTTTTTTTCTTTTTCTTTCTTTCTGTGTGTATAAATGCATTTTACTTCTGTTCCATTCTATGCATCCAATGAAGTGAGCTATAGCTCACGAAAGCTTATGCTGAAATAAACTAGTTAGTCTCTAAGGTGCTACAAGTATTCCTGGCTTTCTTCTTAGTGAAAGTTACTGTAAGATAAATGGCAGCTATAAGATATTTCTTGTGTTTTGCTTTGGGAGAGAATAAGGGAGAATTTCTTGCTAGAGTTCATGGAACTCTGTTAGGGTGAGATCCACAGCTGAATAAGTTAGACTAGCTCCAGTTTCTAACTGGAAATTCTCTTTTTTCATGACTGGGACTCTCTAAGGACACTGAAGTCAGGGGAGGGGAGAGGTCTCCGGGTCTTGCAGCAGCATGCCTAGCATTGCAGTGGGCATATAACAAAGTACATCTCTTCCCCTCACTTCACCTGGGGCGGGGGAGTTCATTCTGTTTGTCTACAAATATCACTAAACATCTGATTAGATTCTATAGGTTGGAGTATCAATTGCTGTAAACTGGCCTAGCTCCAGTGGCCAAGATCGGCCCCCTTTCTCCACAAGTAACATTATCACTGGAGCTGTGATAGCTCCATTGGAGCTAGGTCCCTGAGCTGAGGATCTCACCCACCACGCCCTGTCACTGTGTCTCAACCCTGACCTAGCAGGCCTAATTTTAGAGGTGCAAAGCTAATTCAGGCTCTGGGCCATATCGCTCTCCTCGTCTAATGTAGGTTTTTCTATGGCACTCTTTGCTACGTGTCTAAGCACAGTCCTTTGCTGAGGAAGCGCTAAATGTGGTGGTGGCTTCCATAACGGAGACACACAGTTCCATTAGGAACTGGACTGAGATGACTAACTCACAGATGCCTCATTCTTGAACTCCACCGGGGCACAATTCTGGGCCTTAGGGCTACTTCAGAATGCTGGGGAACTTATACTGACAATACCTATGTCTTAAAAATTCCTGGAGCAGGAATTTGGATTCAGCAACATGAGCCTTTGTCTCCCAGTGGAAAAGGAGTGTCCTTGACTTAGTGTCTTCTGTGCAAAGTGAAATCTGAAAATTCTCTTTTCAGCCTCAGTTCTGTGTAACTCAAATCAGTTGTGCTAAATAAAGCCAAACACAATTTTCTAAGTGCTATTAATGGATAGAATTCATGTACTGTTTGTGGTGGTACCAAAGGCATGTTTTAAAAAGGAACACATTGAATTTCTTACCCACACTGGTCAGCAGTTACTAATATTAGTCAACCCGTTTGACCTTAGTGGGACAACTGTGTGAGAAACTGACCACTTCCACTCTGAGTTTCTGAGATACAAATTGTCTAAATGGGAACATGTCAGTCACTTTGTGTCCCATCAACCCTTGACAGTGGCCCATTTATGGGGAAAAAAAACATTGAGTTCATCAACTTATAATGGTGATTTTAAACCTGTGATCCACAAACTGTCTGTGATTTCCAAAGGGGTCTACACCTTCACACTTTTTACGGCTCCACAAATGAAAAAAGGTTGAAAACCACTGACTGACAGTAAGCCTTACTTCTGCACGGCCCAGGAGCTGTGAACCCAGAAGGGGAAGGAAGTTTTTAGTGACTGAAACACAGAGAATAACAAAGTCAGATGAACTGGAAATCATGTCCTAAATTCGTAACATTGCGATGTCTGATGGTAAGAAATCTCAACTGAGGAACTACTGAGTTATCAAAAATTGACAGCAGAGCTGGACTTCCTGTTTCGCTGCTCTGGAAATACAGTACGCTTCCTCTTTGCACTACTTATTTTAAACGTTAATTGAAGGTACTAAATTATAACCTCTGGGAACATGCATGTTATTAAAGCACCGCTGAGCAATTGGTTCCAGTTAGCTAGATGCTAGGCAGTAGGTTGCCTAGGACATTAAGGGACTTATGGTGTCAAGGGAATGACTTGGATTCCAGTGAGACCTGTATCTTTGCAAAAAGTTTCAGAAGGCCTGGCAGAGTCTAGATGCTCCTCTTTATAGCTTTCCTCAAATCGATGCTTCTCTTAGAGGTTTCTGGATTTCCCCCCCCCCCTCCCGCCGACACACACATACCTGGCTCTCCTATATATCTGTCCATCAGCTTCTGTGGCCTTGCATCACTATCACACCCTTCCAGCTGGAGACTAGAGGAAATTTCCAGAGGCTCAGGGCTGTTCTTTACCTCCAACAGAACAATTGGAGGCCATGGCCAGACCCCCAAACCTAAAGAAAAGCTCTCTTACTATCTCCACAGGATACTTGTATTAAGAGACCTTTGTGGACAAAGATTCCTAGAATCGTGTCTCTAACATGGCACAGAGAAGCCCAAGAGCTGGACTCTAAGAACTAATAACTACCTGAAAGTCAGCCAGAAAAACCCGGTATGTAACATTAGCTTTGTTCAGCCATTCCATTGCAGATCCAAGCAGGTCCTCCACCTCTGGGAGTTTTCCTTATCTCCTCAACTTGCCTACAGGAGTTAAGGGTCACTTGGAAATCAAGTTAAACAACATCTTAAAGCCCTTTTGAAAAGTTTGCACAGAGTGCCGTCTTATCTATGATGTCCAAAATGATGCCCTTTCTCACATAATGAGAGAGAAGACTCTCTAGTTCAGATGTAGAGTCTACTGTGAATACCCAACTTAATGTTATTGCAACAGTAAACTATTTAGGCACTATTTAGATACCCTTGGGTCTGGTTCTGGCCTCCACTCCAATCCCAGTAAGGCCCTTTTGATGATATATAGAAACCATGCAGTCACTGTAACCAAGGGGAGCATTTCTGTGGTGTAAGCATATAATATCTCATAGAGCTGGAAGGACCTTGAAAGGTCATTGAGTCCAGTCCCCTGCCTTCACTAGCAGGACCAAGTACTGTCCCCGACCGATTTTTTGCCCCAGATCCCTAAATGGCCCCCTCAAGGGTTGAACTCACAACCCTGGGTTTAGGGGGCCCATGCTCAAACCACTGAGCTATCCCCCACCCCCTATGCAGCTCTAGGTTGCCCTCCTGGCAGCCTTTGGCATAAGGGTCATGATGGAGGTTTGATGACCGCTACAGAAAGCCTGGCCTTCTTCATAAGCAGCCAGAGACTAGAGCAGCTTCCCAGATGGTCTAACTTAGGCGGAGGGCTACACTGGCCTCCGGCCCACCCAGAATTCATGTGGTGCAAAGGTGGCTTTAAAGCCATCTTTAGCCCTTCCTCCCCCTAGGCTGTGCTTTCTGCACTGTGCCTCAGGGAGGTGCAGCACCAAATCCCCCCCCTCCCCCCTTTGAAGCCAACCGGCAGAAGAGCTCTTCTGTGCACTCCTGATGATGCAGAGCCTTTCAAACCCCTCCTGTAATTCCATTGGAGACAATAGAGTCATGGCAGAGATGAACTTGTAACACACAACTCCAGGCTAGGGATGAAACATGATGGTAGGGAGCATGCAGAGTCCTTTGCCAGCATATAGAGGAGGGGGTGTTAGTTTTCCGAGCTGTGGGGCAGGAACCTTTCACCAGCCTGACATTCAAATCACGGAGCCAAGCGGGTTTCCTCCATCCTTTTGCCACTAACAACACTGATTGGGGGCAGAAGTTGCCGTTTTGTATTTGCAGATGACTCCCGAGGCAGCTTGCTCCCTCTAAAGGTCTGGCTGGGTCCCCAAACTGTGAGCTATTGTCCATTAGTAGGTTCATCTGGCACTCTGCTTGTGTTGAGGCCTCAAGAAATATTTACTGTAAGGAGCAACGGGCTTTCTTTAATATGCTCCATGGATCACAAATATCCACAGGCAATTGCCAAAGACAATTTATCAAATTAGAACAGTAATATGATTCCCTATGAATGAACGAGCTATTCAAATATCTATTGTAGGGTTTGAACCAATTATCTTTGCAGTGGTTGCTGGTTTGAAATGAATTTTTGTTAGAGGTGGGTTTCAAACACCGTGAAAACTTTGGGCTGAAGAAGGGAAGGATGCCCCCTGCCCATCCTGAGATCTTCGGGGGAAGGGTTAGTTCAGGTCCGCCTCCAGTTTTTATGTTTACGTAATTAGTGTTTACCAGATAAATTTGTGTGTGTGTATAAAATAGAAATCTTAGTGCATGTAAAATATTTATTTGTATTGCAGTGGCTCTTAGGAGCCCCATTCATGGACCAGGTCCCTATCGGGCTGTACAAACACAGAACAAAAAATGGGCCTTTTATCTAATCTACTTAGTGTGCTGCATTACCAGACCTAGCCAGCCACAGTAGCTTGAGCTCTTCATTTATATTCTGATTGAAAACGTTTTTTGTTGTTGACTCCTTGTATGTTTGTGTTACTGCTGGACTCTTCTGATCACTTGTGCAAACAACGCAACGTCAAGACTGTTTCTCTCCATAGACTCTCATGGTAGCTCAGCCAGTTCTAGGGGACAAGGGAGGAGAACTGGGATGCTTGAACGGGAAGAACTTGCTCAGCTGAACACGTTGAATATCATAGGCTTGATTCTGCAGACCCGTTGCGTACAATGGACCTGAATCTGTAATTTTTCTATAATATCCTTGGACCTCAATGGGAGTTCTGAATGCACAAGGAATGCAGGATCCAGCTCTGCGTTCTCTACTTTGTCCGGAGCTGCTGGAGAGCGTGTGCTGTTAAAAGCAGCAAAGAGGAACTTCAGTTTTCTCTATGGATTTTTGTGTAGCCTAGCGCTTTGTGGTGTTTCTAGGTTCTCATTTTCTTAGGCATTAACTGCCTCTGAATCGTTTGCATAGTGCATATGATTTTGGGTGTTCCCCTTCCACTTATCTCTAGCAGGCATGATCCTATGTGCACGATGCAAGGAAAGTACCATTCTCAGTCAATGTCTGAGTTAATGCAACTTCCTCTTATGAGTCTAACCAATGCATATTCTTCTAATGTATTCCTGTGGGGGAAGGGAAGAGCCTTCTTTGCAACATCAGTGCCAGAGAGGAACTTGAAGTGGCTTTGTCTCTAGCAGCAGCATGTTATGCATGTGGTTCACAACGAGTCACTGCATTCCACCTGATGTGCTAAAATTCAGAACGTGTCCTTTTCTCTTGGGACAGAGCATTGGCACCAGCAGCAGAGGACACTCAGGCAATATCTTCTCAGAAACAGCAGGTCAGAAGCCTACGCTTCAGTGGACCGGACTGATCCATTTCCTGTGGGTCTCTGCAGTCCCCATACGTTAACTGACAGCGGGATCTTGTTTTTAATGGTAGTATCATGGACCATACGTAGTAAGGCTTGCTCTGTTGCCATATCCCTGCCTCCTGGAAGCTTTGTGGAGCAGACAGTGGTGTAGCCAGCATCTCTTTCTGCTGGGAAGACAAGCTGTGGAGGGAAATGTGTACGATGGCTTTCTGGATAGCTGACCTAGGGCTAGATCACGGCCTGTCCTGCACATTGGAATGGGGGCATAAGACTTACTCCCTTGTGCCATTGAGCTCTGCCACTGCTTCCAATGGTGGCGGCGGGCGCAGCAGGCTCTTCTAAACCTCTGTGTGTCCCCTTGCACAGAGGCAGGGATGGGAGGGGCCTTGATGCCATTCCCTGTCCCCTTGCCCCCACGCCCTATGCCTAGGACAATGGGGGTGGGGGGAGAACATACGTTGTGACAGGTATAGTCCTGTTAGTCTTGCCACAGGACTTTGTCGCTTCTGCAGATCCAGACTAACACAGCTACCTCTCTGATTCTAGTCCCGTGAAAGGTGACTCCATCCCTAAACCTGTGGTGAGACCACGAGGGAAGATTGTGTCTCCCTCCCTGGGTGCTCTAGGGACAGCACAATAACGCCTTCCTCCTTACTATGGGCTAGATTGCAGACTGCCTCTTTCGCCCATAGTGTTCACTTGATTTTGGAATGAATTAGCTAAGTGCTGGGATTTTGCTGCACTGTGGCCATTTCTCATGACGAGTTAACTCCTGTAGTATCCACAATGTGTGCTTGGTACTTTCCAAACAGAAACCGCCAACCAGCATCTTCCCTCGGATGCTCACAAACCAAATCAATTAAACTCTTGCTTAGCCACAGTTTAGGCCCCAATCCTGCAGAGACTTCTACACAGGAGCACTCCTATTGAACTCCATGAGATTATTCACCTAGCTAAGCACATGTGTAAATCTTTGTAAAATTAGGATCTTTAAATCAATAAAAGTATCACAGAGACACTTTTCTACAAAAGGTTAAATACAAAGAACACTGAAATACAGTGTCTTACCTTAAGGTCTTCTTTTGTCCTGTAGACGTTTATTGCAAATATAGTGGCAGAACTCAGGCTCAAAGCACATAAAAGGAGGTTCCTGATAAAATGGAGAACTCTAAAATATTTAACAACTATTTCTATAAAGTCACTTTACTCTCCTGAGCAAGCAGATTAGAAAATGTATCTAATATGTATCTTAATCATTCATCACCATCTTCTTTCCTCTCCAGCTGACCTTTAAAAGGCTTAATAAAATGGATCTGTACTTGGTTCACAAAACTGAACTCTTTTTTTTTTTTTTCCAAAAAGAGAAAATAGTTGAGCAAGAGTTTGTATCCCTTGTGGGTTTAAAATGGTTGATCAAGCTGCCATTAATACTAAGGGTATTTTGAAGGACAAATTCCCCTACCCCTGCATCACTTTAGCCCCAGTTAGCTCAGCTAGTTAGAGTGTGGTGCTAATAACACTAAGGTTGTGGGTTTGAACCCCATGTTGCCCACTCATTGGCTAGGGAAGGTGACTTCTAGTCTTTAAGGGGATTCCAAAGAGGATGGCTCTAGATTGTTCTCAGTGGTACCAGAACAAGAACCAATGGTCTCAAGTTGCAGTGGGGAAGGTTTAGGTTGGATATTAGGGAAACTTTTTTCGCTAGGAGGGTGGTGAAGCACTGGAATGGGTGGTGGAATCTCCTTCCTTGGGTTTTTAAGGCCAGGCTTGACAGAGCTCTGGCTGGGATGATTTAGCTGGGGATGGCCCCTGCTTTGAGTAGGGGGTTGGACTAGATGACCTCCAGAGGTCCCTTCCAACCCTCATATTTTATGATTCTACCCCAAAGTATGACATTTCACCTGCCTCTGCATGCATTACAATAGGGTCTTGCTCCCTAATAGAATATACAGTAAAACTGGGCCACGTTGCCACTGCCATGTGCTGTGAAGGAGCCGTTAACTGAAATGCAGGTATGAAAATGCACCTGAATTCAGGGTTGGTAGCAGCAGATTCCATGAATCTGCATCCCCTTCCTAGTATTGGAGGAATCTGCGTTCCAGAGAGAGGCTCATTCAGGCACCAAGCCCTTCTATCGAGCTATCCTCCCCGGTGCTGCAGGCCATGTGCCACAGCTTTCTTCCTCAGTGGTCTTTTGTCACCTCTAATCAATACCAGTGGAGGCACTTCGTGTTGTTTCTGGTCTCCTCTGGCAGACCTGGGATGTGGTTAGATACGTGCAGCATGTAGCATTTTGGGGATTAAGGATTTGCAGAACTGTGCGTAAGAATAATGCATGATCTTATTTTGCAGACTACATCCCCTTCCTCCTTCTCCAAGACTTATTGAGACCCAGTGGCCATGTTTCTTGGATG
Organism: Sternotherus odoratus; assembly: GCA_032164245.1. Lineage (NCBI taxonomy): Eukaryota > Metazoa > Chordata > Testudines > Kinosternidae > Sternotherus > Sternotherus odoratus. Next base: position 15,145,179 of record JAVMKO010000002.1, read on the forward strand.
CCATTTGTGGGTGCTAAGTTTGGAGATAGGATCTTTGACAGGTTCCCCATGTTCTCCTAACGAAGGTAGTGAAGAAGGGTTAAAATAGAGTGCCTTAAAATGTAGTTATTTTATTTAATTAAGTGCTGGAAAGAAATCTAAAGTCGGACTGGCAACCCTGGAAACAGAAGTGCTCTGGCAACGTCTCAACCACTACAAGGTACCTTGCCACACCCTACCAGTGCATCTCTATCCTGGAGCTCCTATGTGGTTCATTCAGTCTCTGTCTATTACATTTTATTCCTCTCTGCTGAGACTCCCAACGAGGATATTGGTGGCTTTGTGATGTGGACACCTGTCCATTAGGAATACCACTCTCATGCCATATAGACCCCCAAAACTATTAATGTTTAATGGCTTCCAATCACTATAGGACTGGATATGCACTGATGACATGAAACCGTTCTCCTCTAGGTCACATTGCTAATCTTCTGAGGTATCTGATCCTCAGACATGGATTTGTCTCATTTTCCTAAACCACTGACGACTTTCACTGTCGTGGTGCTTTCATTCCCTTAGGAAATCCCACTGGGATGGTATCAAATAGATGGTTATTTTTGGATTCTGTCCCAAATAATAGTGTTGTGCTCTAATTTACTGTACTCTGATCCCCACATATCAATGAATAGGTCACCAGACAGTAGTAAAGGTCCAAAAAAGCTTTATTGAAGGGGAAACAGATTATTAATAACAGAGTAGTTCCGTGTATTGTTCTTGTGCCAAGTAAAGCTAATAGAGCATTTTTGTGTTTAAGGGCAAAAGTGTAAAATATTGAATCTGGATTGACGGCAACATTCAGTGGCTACACTTGTCAGTTAATGAATTGCAATAGTTATCTGTGCTTCCAAGTGGGAAATGTAGCTCCTAAGCTGTGTAGTAAAGATCTTTAAATAGAACAAAAATCTTTGAGTTGCTAAGGGCCTGTATTAATTTTTCTCCTTTTGTACTGGGAAAGGCACATTATACACACAACTGTAATTCTGAATCCATTTATTTTAAAGCTCTGCATGTGCCTGTTTTCCCCTTCAGTCTTAGAAATCAATTTTTGGAAGGGTTGATTTGTCATTATTCCCCCTAACAGAATTTGCCAAGTGCTATTTCAGATTATTCACTATTGTAGGAACACCAAGACTTGCAGAGAATAAGGAATAAGACTTTAATGAATAGATATATTTGCAGTGAAGTCTCTAGCTGAAGTCAATTACAAGTTCTTGGGATTAAGATATGTGATCATGTAATTAAAGACTACATGATAATGCATATACATAAAGCCAACATTGTTGCAGAGGGGAGGTTGCTGGATTCTTTTATACCTCATGCTTTGTCAGCAAAATATTCCCCTAAGGTTGGACTGCATACATTTTATTACGGGTGATAAAAAAGCAGAAAGGATGCATCATAATTTTTCAACTCTTACGTGGAGTTTATAGACTGACCAGAAAAATCTTCTCTTCTATTAAATACAATTAAAAGCTGAGTTGCCCTGGCTTCACTGCTCTTTTAACTTGAAATAGCTAAAACAGGTTAGATAACCCAGTTAAGAGCACTTTTTTGGGGTGGTTGGGCGGGGGGGGGGGGGGGAGGGAGTGTTTCAAATTGGCATCAAGGTACAGAAGCAGAACAGTGGCAGAAACAAGACTCAATGTTGGAAAGTGCTGATCACCCTCATGTCCCACCAAAGTTAATAGAAGTTGAGGGCACACAACTGCTTGCAGAATCAGGCCCTTACATAATCCAGTCAGTGGTTCTCAACCTATTTACTGATGTGGGCTGGTTGGAATACTATCTGTATGGCCTTGAGGATGTCACATGGGCCACAGCTGGGTGCTGATTCGGCCACAGGTTGAGAACCATTGTTTCATGCCTATGTTACACCTGGCTTGCCTATTGTTGTTTTGGTGAAATTTGTGCTTATATACTGACTTTTAGACTCTGCACTAGAAAATACCCCTCCCCAGCCATTTAGCAGAGGTCCTTGAACTAAGTCACCTAGCTAGTCTGCTATTGAAAAACAATTGTTTTGAATGCTCATATGGTCTAAAGATGATGTTACAAGTGAAACTGTAGAGGGGAAAACAGCCGACCAGAATTAAAGTGATCCTCTGACTAAGTCCCTGGAGGACAACTAGACACAGTCAAAACAATTATGCATAGAATATTGTTGTTATAACTTCTATTAATGAATGAAGTCAGCACCTAATTAAACAAGCAACAACATTTCAGCGAAGGACATAAGACCAACTTTTAATTTGATTAGGTTTTTTGCTGAATAGGGTGTATTTAAGCACATGCTTAAAGAGTTTGGAGCTGTTGGGAGTGAAAGGACTTTTGTGGACTTACTTGAGTGGCTTTGGATCATTGCTGATTGTAGCCAAAATGAATCACTGAGCCTCTGTTTGAACCTAGTAGTTCTGAATTCTTCTTTCTAGCCACTGCTTCCTGATTTGGACAATGCTGAATTGTAGAGGATTGTTTACCCTGATTTCTCTTTCACTCTTCCACTTCACTTTTGCTACCAATAGCTTTTAGAACACAGTGGCACATCTGATAAGGAATTACCCTCCAGTGCAATAATAATCGATACCCTTTGTTACTGGAGAAATTCTGCATTGTACTTGTCTCAACAAGCTAATCAAAGACTCAGCATAGTGTAGGAGATGTTGCTCTATTTTGTACTGGGGACAAAGTACAATTAAATTAAAAGCTGCAGTTTCTTGTCTGACCTTCCTTTATCGTTATTTTACAATCCTGTTTGTAGTGCAATTTCAACACCTGTCAATTTTTGTCTACTTCTCCCCCCAGCCACGTACGAGCAGACAGAAATGCAGAAGGAAGGCAGTGATGATATCACAACAAAGAGCGCTGATGTTACAACAATGCAGCTTATCTCTGATCATGGGCCAATGTTTTACCCTCCAGTATCTCTTGACTTTCAGAAACTGTCCACTAGCTGTGGATGTACTGTATTCATTGTCCTAAGGCCTTGGCCACACCAGACTAGGGAACTGCCCTAATCATTTGGTCCAGTAATTGTATAAAAGAAATGATTGATGCAATCAGCATAGGCCAGTGGTTCGAGTATGCGAGTGGCAGTCAAGAGATCTGGGGTCTTTTCCCAATTTAGCCCTTGATTTGCTGGAGTAAATTGCTTAATTTCCCTGTGCCTCAGTTTCTGCATCTGTCTTACGGAGATGATAGCCAGTTTTTAAAAACAGTGTTTGGCTATCCTGGGGTGAGTGGTTACACACAACGTCAAGTACTGTTACTGTATTGGGGAAAACTCTACAGGCATTCTTGTAAGCATAGGACAATCTGACCTTGGCATTTTGTTTTGTCTCTACATGTTGGAATTTACATAGTTGATTCATGTTTTGTTACAAGTGTTTATATTTCTGAAGAGACAAGGTTGGTGAAGTAATATCTGTTATATTGCAGGATTTGTACTTGCTGAAATTAAATATGTAAAGCCTTAAAGGACAGTACAGTCTGAAGGCAGCTACTTAGGCAGTCTCCCATACGCTAGACATGGTGACTGGAGCAGAGAAATCTGAAAGTGGGAAAACATAACCCTAGTTTTATCTGTAGCAGAAAGGTGATATGAATTGCTCCCATATCACAAAGGATTTCTGCAAAAGCAACTCCTGTCTTTCATTCTTAAGAATTTACAGTAAAAAATGGTCTCTTAATGGAAAAAAAAAACCCCTCTGGATATGGGGAAAAGCCTGCTTTCCACATTGAGACATGTAATGGAAAACTTAATGGGCCCTCTGGATAAACACTACTGTCCATGGACAATGCACTAGATTTGGATTGCTGAGACAAAAAAGAACTTTCCTTTTTTATTAATTCTGATTTTCCCCTTAGGCTGCCATTAAAATCCAGAGTAATAGAACGTTTATAATTGTTCATGGCGCCTGGCTCCCTTGGGCTCAGGACTTGTATACATTTTTTAGTTTTGGAGAACATTTTAGAGCAGATTTAGTAAAAACCACAAATTCACTGTCAGATCTGTCTTCAGACCCCTACGTTGGAGTTGTACTATACCATATAACAAACTTGGAGATGTTCAGCTGTATGAAGTAGCTGACAGCAACTATTGCCACCTACCATTTATGTGATACTAACTGGCAAGCGTGGTCTCGTCTTGGTTTCTGTTACTATTATTCTAACAACAAGCTGTTCAGAGGCATTTATACTAGAGGGGAACACTTGGAGTTAGATCTGAGGCAAAATGAATGGTATTCAAAGCTTTTCTAGTCATTAGGGATTACTTTTGGAAAGTATCCGCTAATGTTGAGTAATTCAGTTGAGCGCCCATCTTGGGACACATGATTGTTACAGCTTCTGAGAACAGCAAACTCCAGTGGAAGTACTATAAACCTTTCTATTGTTTCAGTAGGGCTCTTCTGTCAGCTCTGCTTACAATGTCCTCTGTAGTCCATGTCCCCAACCCTCAGGCAAGGTTATGTGAATCCATATGTGCTGTGGGACAAACTATCCACATCATGAGGACATGACAGGATCTGGTCATCTGATGACGTGATACCATCCAACCATGATATTGCATCCAACCCAAACGGAAAGCATGATCCAGAGTCTCCTTGAAACTGATGACTTGGACATCGGTGGGAGTAGGATTGGCCCCTAAATATGAGGTTTGTGAAGGTTCTACAAGCTGTAGGATGAGACGGATCCATGAAAATCTAAGACTGACTTGCACCTTTCAGGATGGCTGGCACCCATACCCCCTATCAGCCACCACTTTTATCAACTAGTTTTGGGGGAAAATAGCATAGGAGGGCAGAAGAGAACATTATGGGCTAAATTCTTAGGTTCATCAAAACTGCATGGAGGACAAATCAGAGTGTAACTTGAATCTCTCCCTTGCACTTCCCTGATCTTGATGCTGCTAGGTGAATCTCTTCTTTCTTGTGCTGTATTAGAACAGCCTGCCCTTGGCTTGTACAGAGGCTTTTAGTGGCCTCAAGGACCAAAAACAAAGCCCAGGATCAACATAGGCCAAGGGGCATGCTCACTTCTCCTTTTCTCTAATCATGCCTATGGCAGCAGTATGTGGGGGAAGTATGCCAAACAGTGCACTGTAAAGCAGCCATTCTGAGCCCAAGGATCCACTATGTTTTAGTTTGCCCAGCACTGAATCCACGTATCCATGCACAGCCACTAAGGGTGGGATCCATGAAGGGACTTGGGTATTGCATCGCTGTCATGATGCTAACTTTTAGGGGCCCAGAAAGTCACAGGAACAATATTGCGACCCACAAAGCCCGAGTTCAGCACCTAGGCTGTACTATGAATGAAGACAGATAGGTGCCTTACATTGTGACCCACAAAGCCAGCATGCTAGATGAGGAGCTGCCTAAAGTAGCCCATGGGAGACGCCAACCAGAGATGTGTGTGCTAAGCCCTGCCCCCTCTCAGATAGGCATTTACATCTGGGCGGCAGGCGGGCACCTAGCTCTGCTAGTGCTCCATGAACTGGGGGAAGATAGGTGCTTGGCTACCTGAGGTGCATGAGGGACCTGAAACAAAACAGTTGGGGAGGGGCAAGGAGACCCTTCTTTATAACCTTTGGCCTAGTACAGGGGTCTCCAAACTTTTCAGCCCGAGGGCCACATTAGCTATCAAATAGCAGTTCGGGGGCCGACAACACACTCGAGGTCCAAATAAAAAAGAATCAAAACATGGATGTTGTTTTTAATTATTTATTTAATATTATTTTATTCAGTTATTATTTAATAACACATTGATACACTACACATGAACACTACACATGAACACTACACATGAACACCTGTTCACTACACATGAACACTACACATGAACACTACACATGAACACTACACATGAACACCTGTTCACTACACATGAACACCTGTTCACTACACATGAACACTACAGATGAACACTACACATCAACCCCCCAAATGACCCACCCAGCCAGGTCTCTCACCCCAAAACCTCCTTCCCTCCCACCCACCCCCCAACTGACCCACCCAGCCAGGTCTCTCACCCCCCCGGCCCGCCAAAAAGATCTCCGCGGGCCGGATGAGAGGGCCCCTCCCACCCACCCCCCAACTGACCCACCCAGCCAGGTCTCTCACCCCCCCGGCCCGCCAAAAAGATCTCCGCGGGCCGGATGAGAGGGCCTCGCGGGCCGCATCCGGCCCGCGGGCCGTAGTTTGGAGACCCCTGGCCTAGTAGATAGGGTGCTCACATCCAGGATGTTGGAGGGTCCCAGTTCAAGTCCCCTTCTTCTCCCGAGGAGGAGGAACTTGAACAGGGATCTGCCACCTCAAAGGTGATTGCCTCTCCCCTGGGCTATGGAACCACCTCCCTCAATCTCTCCTCTTCAAGTTGTTCTGCTTTAATTAAACAATGGCATATTTAAATGGGCCAGAGAAAGAACCTGGATACAGGGCGCAGTCATTATGTGTTTGTGTGACTTGCCCGACGGGCCCAATCCGGTAGGCATGCTCAGAGGGTGCCTACTAGATCAGGTCCCTTCCAACCCTGATAGTCTATGATTCTATGTGCCTTGAGCAGCCAAATGTCTGTCTCTCCTGGCTTGTGAATCGCTCAGGGGCTTAGATGGGAAATAGGTGTTCGGATGCCTATTGCGAGGCAGCAGTGAGTCTTACGGTGACCAGACGGCAAATGTGAAAAATCAGTACAGGGGGGTGGGGGTAATAGGAGGCTATATAAGAAAAAGACCCCAAAATGGAGACTGTCCCTATAAAATGGAGACTGTCCCTATAAAATCGGGACATCTGGTCACCCTAGTGAGCCTGCTCAAGCAGAATAGAGGCACCTAGAGTGAGGCTGCAGTGTAGGTGCCCAGAGGAAAAAATAAAATATAGGTGCAGGGTGAGTGTAGAGGCCTGCAAGGTTAGGCAACAGCCAAGCAGGAGTTTTGTGGAGTGCAGTGGTGCCTAAAAATGGGACTTAGGTGCGTAAGTACCTTTGCTGATTCCCCCCAACCCCCCTTAGTTCCTACCAGTTTGTGCAGAAGCTTTGTATAGTATATGAGAGTATGGAGAGGAGCACTAGTGGACATATGCACTAGTCCTGCCAGCAGCAATGGCAGTAATAAAGTGAGTACATATCTACGATCTGAATCGTTGAGCGTTCTGTTCCTCACTCTCTTTACTAAAGTGGGGTTGAGGGGAACTCCATAGTCATTGCTATTGACTGTTCCAGCATTAAACTTGAGTTCCTCTCTTTTGAAGAGGTAGTAGAGGAACCAGTTAAGCTTCCTGGTGGCTACACTTCTCCCAGCTTTCAGTGTGGTTACTCTAAAACAAATACCTCTGCCCATAGTGCTCCTATTCATCTTAGTGCTGTGTTTATGAATACCCCAACCACTAAAGCCTTTGAGCCAGCCGCCTGCTTCTTCACTGCACTACTTCTGTCCTTTTGCCCACCTATCCTGATTTTCATACGATTCCTGAATTGCGGCACAGAAGCTAGCAGCCTTGAAATGATCACTGTTGAGCCTCTTGGCATTAAAGGCAGCTTGCCTATTCTATTGCGTGGCCAATTCTCTATAGAGCTGGTAATGCAGCAATGCCAAATTTAAATAATAAACAAGTGTTTGGCTTCAGAAGATGCAGCCACGCTAAAGACCAGCTAGGCCTCTTGGGAAACATTTTGAAAAAAAATGTTTTACTGGGGTATCAGAAAAAAAATAAGATCTCTTCCCCTTTTGTGTGTGCATTCTTATTAAAGGCTGCTGCCCAGAAAACAGGATCTCTGTGTCACTCATCTGCTCCCGCAGCTTTGCCTAAATGTGAAGTCTCTTAATCCACAGTGTGTGACAACCTAATAATTTCCACAGCAACTGTGTCAAAAAATTATATTTGTGACTCCAAACAGGGAACAATCAGAAAAGAGCAAGTGAACTCCTAGGAGACAAAGAACTGGTTTTCATACAAAGAGTGTTTGGCTGTGAAGATTTTTTAACAAGGCATTTAAGTTGTTAAAACAATTATAAAAAAATCAAGTAATACTTTTAAAAACTCTACTTACTATGCACTTTGTATTTTACTGCGAGTGGACAGTGAGGCCAGTGGGGCTACAATTCTGCAATGGTACTCCCCCACCAGCATGGGGTCCGGCCTGCATCAAGCTCATGCAGGATTTAGGCCTTTTGTCTAGAGCAGTGGTCCCCAAGGCGGTGCCTGCGCCCGCCGGGGCATTCATGTGCGCCCGCGAGAGAGTGTCTGCCGAAATGCCTGCTTTCGCTGTCGGCGGCATTTTGGAAAACACAGGAACGAACACTGCGGGGCTGCCGAAAGCGGACGCAGGCACTTTAGCGGACATTCCGCGGGCGCAAGTGGATGTGGCAGAGCAAGAATGTGCTCTAGGCCACAAAAAGTTTGGGGACCACTGGCCTAGAACTTGCAATCAGCTTCGAGTTGACAGTTCTGTGGTTGGCAGAAGCCAAGGAGTTGTGTTCCTTCCTCAACTTAAGGCAGGGCTTCCAACGCCTTTTGCCAGCACCTCATTTTAATTAAGAATTTCCTGCTGGGACCCCGGACAGCATGGAGACTGGCATTTTGAAGAGCAAAAAGATGTCCTCCGTATAGCATGACCCATGTTAGCTCACGCTGTATGAACGACACTGTTCTGCTCTACGGAAGGGTGTCCTCCACTCCCTGTGACCTTGAACACATGGTACATGTGAGATCAGGCCGGGCCTATCTCGCATGCACCGTATATATACGAGGACATGCTGTGTGGAACAAAATGGCATCCGCTGCATGCTGGGGATCACCATGACCTTCTCTGCTAGGGCATGACTCCCAGTTTGGAAACTGCTGATTGAGGGGCATCGAAGGCAAAAACTTGGCCTTGGGGCTGGTCTAGCCAGTGCCCAGGAGCCCCATAAAGCAGCAAGGTGATGCCCAAGCAGGCACTAAACAGCACTCCAGTAACATCTGTTGGGGAGGCGGGGTAAGCGCTGGCTCCTCCCCATGTGGCCGACCCACCCCCACCCTCCAAGGGTCGTGCAGGGAAGGTGGGCCCCTTGTTCCTGAAGGCTCCCTTGCTTTCGAGCTCACATGGGACCCAGAGTGGGGGACAAAGCTGAGGGCTGCAGGCCCAACTTGCTGAGCTAGTAAGGATCCTGCTACTTCCTTCCCATGGAAGCAGGCATGGGGATGGTTGAATTGGGGTGATGGGATGGAGGAACCCCTCCTGGAAGACCACCAAGCCCCCTGAGCATTCCCCTCGGGCCTTCAGCCGGTAGTGCAGGGCGGGAGGTTAAGACTAATAGGAAGCAGCTTGTGGGTTTCCTCTGCAGCCGAAAATGGTGTCGCTGTGCCTTTAAGAGGGTGTACTTGTCGCTGTACCCGCCCGCCTCACTTTCCACACCAGTTCAGATACCGAGACACGCAGACTTTAGGCAGGTGCATACGCATGCGCACCGTGTAGGCCACCGCTGCGCAGGCGCAATCACCTGCTTGCTGCCCCCCGGTACATCCGGGTCATTCGTACGCCCGCACGGTCTCCCTGGTGGGTGCAGCCCGTTCCTTGCGGCGGCCCGGTGCTGCCAACATCGGCCCGTCCCCTCAGTGGGGGCTCCGGCCGCGGCGCTGCCTCCAGCCGAGCGGGAAGAGGCGGCTCCGGGTTCCATCCACGCCGGCTCCGGGGCGGCTCGGTGAGTGTCAGGGGCGCGCGAGGCGGGGCGCAGCTGCCGGGGGCGGAGCGGGCGGCTCGGCTCCCCCATCCCCTGACCTCGGCACGCGCCCCTACCCCTCCGAGCGCCGCCACTCCTCCCGGGGCTGCGTCCGCGCCCCGGCTCCTTCCGCCCGCCTCTGATCATTGACCCCTTCCGGCACCCGTACCCCTCACCCCCGCGACCTGCCTGGACCCCGCCGTACTGACCCTCTCCGCTCCCCGTACCCCTCACCCCCGCGACCTGCCTGGACCCCGCCCTGCTGACCCTCTCCGCTCCCCGTACCCCTCACCCCTCCGACCTGCCCTCACCCCGCCCTACTGACCCTCTCCGCTCCCCGTACCCCTCACCCCTCCGACCTGCCTGGACCCCGCCCTGCTGACCCTCTCTGCTCCCCGTACCTCTCACCCCTCCGACCTGCCTGGACCCCGCCCTGCTGACCCTCTCTGCTCCCCGTACCCCTCACCCCTCCGACCTGCCTGGACCCCGCCCTGCTGACCCTCTCCGCTCCCCGTACCCCTCCCCCCTCCGACCTGCCTGGACCCCGCCCTGCTGACCCTCTCCGCTCCCCGTACCCCTCCCCCCTCCGACCTGCCTGGACCCCGCCCTGCTGACCCTCTCCGCTCCCCGTACCCCTCACCTCCGCGACCTGCCTGGACCCCGCCCTGCTGACCCTCTCCGCTCCCCGTACCCCTCACCCCCGCGACCTGCCCTCACCCTGCCCTACTGACCCTCTCTGCTCCCCGTACCCCTCACCCCTCCGACCTGCCCTCACCCCGCCCTACTGACCCTCTCTGCTCCCCGTACCCCTCCCCCCTCCGACCCGCCCGGACCCCGCCCTGCTGACCCTCTCTGCTCCCCGTACCCGTCACCTCTCTGACCTGCCTGGACCCCACTCTACTGACCCTCTCCGCTCCCCATACCCCTCATCTCTCTGACCTGCCCTCACCCCACTCTACTGACCCTCTCTGCTCCCTTACCTGTCACCTCTCTGACCTCCCTTGATCCCACCCCCCACCCTGCCCCGACCCCATTGACCCCTCTGATCCCCATATCCGATTCCCTCACTTATCTCTCCTAACCCTGCTCCCTTGCCTTACCTCAGCCCTGCCCTCATTGACTGCCTCTGCTTCCTGCACCCGCCTCCCTCACTGATCTCCCCTGATCCCACTCCTTCACCTTAGCCCTGGCCCCACTCCACCCCCAATGACACCCTCTTCCTGTACCTGCCATTTCTCTGATCTTCTCTGACCCTGCTCTCTCACCATAGTCCTGCCTGTCCCCACTGCCCTTCTCTGCTTCTCATACTCACCTCAGCCTGACCCCCACACTACTGACCCCTTCTGGCTTCCTGTACATCTCCTTTACTGATCTCTCCTGACCCAGCTCCTTCACCCCTCAGCCCCACCCACCCTCTCTGCTCCCTGTACCTGCTTCTCTCACTGAGCTCCCCTGACCTTGTTCCCTCATCTCAGCCCCACCCCCACCAATCCCCTCTGCTACCACCTCCCTCACTATGCTCCCCTGATCTCAGCACCACCCCCTTTTCCTCATTGCCCCCCTTCTGCTTTCCATACCTCCCTCACTGCCTCCTTACCTCAGTTGCCCCATCCCTTTTACTTGGCATCAGCCCTGCCCCCTGATTTCCATTCACATCCTGCTCCCTGAGCCCAAGCTGGCTCTTCCCTGCCGTACATACACACACTGATTTTCCCCACCGTCATCTTCGTGGCCCCATCCTTCCATTCCTCTCCTGTGTCCTCCTGCTGTTTCCCACATCATCTCTCTGCTGATCAGGACCCTCCACTCTTCGTATTCTCACTAACTATGCATGCTCTAGCACCCCCATATGCCTCCCATCCTAATTCAACTGTGCTCCTCCTGATTCCTTTGACTGCCTCCTGACTCCTCCTGTTGCCTCACTCTGCAGGCCCTATTGCCAATTATCCTGAGCTAGTTCCCCTCCCTCAGCTTTTCCCCCCTCTTTTTCAGCCAACTCTCACCAGTAACATCTTTCCTGACTGTCCTCTTGGCCAGTTCTTCAATCATAGGCCACTCTTTGACCCCATGTTCAAGCTCCCAGTCATCTACCTGTTGCCAGGGCCTGGTTCCTAGCATCTGCGGCCTTGCTCTCATTCAAACACTGGTGACCAAATTCCATCACTTCTCACTGACCCTCACTGAACTCTAATTCTTTCATCCCTTTTTGTTGTTTTCTCTTCACTGAGTATTCCATCAAATTTCTTAACCCTTCCATTCATTTCCTCCCTTCCTCAACATTGATCCAACCCTCCCCTTACACCTGGGTTCTTTGTCTCCCTTTATATCATTCTTCTCACCCCCTCAACCATACCTTCATCACTTTCTCCTCTGTTGGCTTCCAGGCTCATCACTGTCTTCATTGGCATATGAAGTCTGCCTGGACACTCTCTCCTCCACTGCCTGCTGCTTTATTTCCATGTATGCCCTGCAGGCACTTAATAATGACACTTAGAGGAGGCAGTAGGGGTGTGTAATTGTTCATCCCTCTTTTTAAAAAAAAATCAGTATTTTGATTATGCAAGAAACTGCAGTAGTCACATGTTGATCTATGATTACTTTGCCTCTGGAATGCAGTGGTTCTCCGCATTCCCCTCCTGTTGCGACCCCCCCCCCACCCCCTTTCAGTCTCTGTGGGTACTGGCCACCCCTCCCCTGAGAGGGGTGTGTGCATGGAACATAAATCTCTGAACAGGGGCTCAGCAAAAAAGAAACCTCTGCACTAGTTTATATAAATTGTCATGTATAAAAACATCTTCCAGGAAGAGTGTACCCCGGATCTATCCATTCCCAAAGGATTTATCTTCTTTCCCTTCCAAATATCAGACCTTGTCCAATTTTCCTGCTCATGTAAGTGGACACATCTCCATCAACGTTAATGGAGTTGTCTACTTGTGCCAGTAGTTAGTGACCTAACCGTGTTTTCTATTTAATTTAAATGGCCTTCTCTTGAACCCATTTGCATTTGGGGCACTGTAATTTCACCACAGAACCCAAGATACATAGATCATTTCAGGATTTCTAGTAATGTAAGAACAGTATGAACATTTGCTGTTGACCTCTTTCTGCAGGCTAAGCTTGTTGAAGGGATATCTAGTTTCTCTAAAAAGGTAGGATTAAAATATGCAATGGTTTATCTAGAATTCACTCATGAATTTGTTAGTATTGATAATATCTGGAAGTTTAGACAGCATGATAAAATATTATCTATAGTAGTAGGCGATTGACTCACAGGGCTATAATTCCATCTAGGGTTCAGGGAATTCCTAAACCGTGAAAGGAAAGTAAATGGAACTGATGATAAAATCCAGTTTAAAGGACATTATTTTTCTCTAGCTTTTGATTTAAGAATATATGGAAGAAATGTAATTCAGAGCTTCTGTTTGTCACTTTGCTGTTGAATCACTGCTCATGAAAATACTAAGTGACTTTTTTGATATGTACAATATTTTTATGTAGACTGCTGCTGCAAAGATTCTTGGTATTTTTCTCCCTTTACATTTTCTTTGCAACTTCGTCAGCATCCTAGACCTTGATGGCAGTAATAGTTTGACAGATGTCAGTTTTCTTGCTGTAATGATGGAGTCTCATTGTACAAGTTTTAAATGAACACCACTTTTAATGCTCTGATGGAATGTGCTACAAAAGTACAAAGTATTGTTGTTCTCAGGTATGCATTGATCCTCCTGCTGTTACACAGGAAAATAATTTTGTAACTTCAGTCATGGTATTCTAGTCTCACCTAGATTACATTTTACTCCATACTCTCTCCTATTGTAAATTGAACATGCTGGCTCTTTACACATCACTGCCTCGTTACACAAAAATGGAAAATTGTTGAATTGTTTGTGCTCTTACTACTTCAGAGCACTTTACAAATGCTAATGAATTAAGACTTGCAACATACCAGTGAGTTAGGGATGCATTATCCCCATTTTATGAATTGGGGTGGGTAGGGAACTGGGGAAGAAAGCCTGAAATGGTTATCTAAGGTCACATAGTAATTATTGGCAGGGCTAGAATTTGAATCCCAATATCCTCTTGTTTGTGCACTCTGCCTGGTAAATTGCTCTTTGGTAAAGTGCACAGATTTAAGAGGTTTTTCCATGGTATTTTTTACCAGGAATGATTCCAGAGTGCTTTACAGACACTGTTGCTTCACCTCTAAAATGCGTCCACTTTTGGGGTGGAATACAGATACCATTCCATACCAATAACAAGTGTTTATAGGAAAGTGAAAACTTTTTGTTTAATTCAAACTATAACAAGTAAGCAGAAAGCTGCTAGTAAGGTATTCTTATTATCATTAAATGCATTTGTATTAAAAAGTGCTTGGAACTTGCAGTGAACTTGTATAATAAGAAATGGTCTCTGGCCCAAAAGCTTTCCTCCTCTAAAAATGTCTGTGTTGTCTTTAACTATAGAGGACTATTGTGTGATTGTGCCATCCAAATAAATCATGATAAAGCAAGTTAAAAATATCATAGGGAAAATACATAGATAGTTCAGGGTATTTGCTGTTGTATTGAAACTAAGTTCCTAGAGCACCCTCACAGGACAGATACTGGGTATTGATATTATAAAGAGACAGAGAGGCTGGGAATATTCCTATTGAGCACCAATGAATTATTGAGCAATATAGTGATAGAAATTGACTGCCATTTAGAAGGTAGTGTTTACAGGGACACTAGTGGTGGTTTCTCATTACTTGGAGGATAATAAACATGAATTATTTTAATTATTTATTGGCGGTCTTTATCTAGCAGAATACAAAGACATAATATCAAATCTTTATTAAGGCCTTATCTACACGGAGGATTTTGGCCAATGGAGACCAGCCGTAGCTATAGCTGCACTGATGCAAACTTGTGTCATTATTCCTATTTAAAATCTGTGTAGGTAATACTAGCACAACTTGCAGCTTTACATGAGCGTGGTAGGGATTTGCACCAGTGCAGCTATACTGATGGTTGAAATCCTCAGGACAAGGCCTAAATGTAGCATCAAAGAGTGAGTTCTGTCTTTTAAGCTGCTGCTCATGGATATTCCCTTGTATATTATTGCCGATGTTTGCTTTTTGTCTTGATTTTTAATACATGTAAACAAAGCTTAAAAACCTTTTTTTCCCTGGGTTGAAATATTTTCGTCTTCAGGTTTTTGGTTGGTTTGTTTGTTTGTTTTGAAGATCTGCTAGTAGATACTAGATGTAACATCTCCCAATAAGAGTGTATCAGTTAAAAATCATACTTCTCTTTCCTACTGTAGGTAATGTGTAGGATAATTAGTTGCATGTATCTTTTGACATCTTTTTAGTAACTTTTTTTTATCTTGACCAGATAAACGTAGCTTCATTTCCACTCCATATCAGCTCAGTAGTGCTTTTCTTGGGCAAGTGAAGTATTCTCCATCACAACTGAAAATCTTGCTGTAATCTTCATGTACAGTCACCTTCATCACTTTTTGCTTGCACTATTGCTGCTTCTGCTTTGGACTCTCCAAAGGTTTCCACTCTCCAGCATATGCAGACATTTATCTTCACTTTCTCATGCATTCAAAGTAGCATGGCCAAGTGAGTTCTAACATTACTTCATGAGATTCAATTTAATTTCAGGACGTGTTTTAAACTTACCCTATTATAGTTTCTCACACTCAAAAACTGAGACTGGTAGCCAAATACAAGTTTTTGGCAGTATTTTGTTTGTGTCCATAGTGTGTGTGTGGTGGGGTTGTGTGTGTGTGGATTTTGTATTTTAAGACCGTACATAAAAAGAAACTGCCTGATGACACTTTGTCACTGTTGAGCATTCTGAAATATGAACACTTGTCACCCCTTCTTGATTCATGTGACAGTGAAACCACTTTCATTGAATTGCAATTACTTTTAATGAAAACGTCACACTAATATTTTGTTAATAAGACGAGGAAGACTTTGTAGCACCTTGGAGACTAACCAGTTTATTTCAGCATAAGCTTTTGTGGGCTATTTTATGCTGAAATAAACTGGTTAGTCTCTAAGGTGCTACAAAGTCTTCCTCGTCTTATTTACGGATACAGACTAACAGGGCTGCTAATATTAATATTTTGTTGTGTGTGTTGTAGCTAATTGTTCCATATGTTTTGTATACATTGCTAGTACATCATACCCTGCCCCTCCCCATGTCCACCTTCCTCTCTGAACTGAGAGAAGGTATATTCTTTTTGTACTCTGTATTCACTCATGACAAATAATTTTCAAATACTGGACAATTAAAGACATTAACAGATTATAAACCAAACATACACCAAATGCAATACAAGAGCTACAAAAGAAGTAGAGGATTGCTGCAGATGCAATGGACAGAAAAACTATTAATAAGAAGCTAGAGCCATGTGTGGATCCTTTAGATCCTACTAAGCACTCTGAGGCAAGAGTAAACATTATTTTTAGAGTGACACCTCCCTCAGTCAGTGTAGTAGGTGAAGCACAGCTGATATTTAACAAATGCAAGAATTTGAACATAGCTAGTCCACCTGGTTCTGTAACACAATACCAAGGATGATAGAGACGTGCTTTGGCAGTGATAAAAAAGTATGTAATGGTTGGTCCAACACAGCTATTTGACACCAACCTTATCTATTCAAGACTGATAGGCCTACAGGCAAATTCACAAAAGGTTTACATCAAGAATATCTTGTCACATGAGCTGGCTTCTTGTACCAATGTCAGTGTTCATTGACTGTGGTTACATGGGGAAGGCTAAGTCTAACCTAAAGAAGGAGATGAAGGGTCAGTTAGACATACTTCACAAGATGTCACCTGCACAGTCATTGAAGTTCCACAATTCTTTGGGTATTATACTCGCCAGTAAGTGATATCATCAAGGACTTTGACAAGGTTCAGAGTCTGCTGAACACAAGCTAGCAGCAGGTGACATAGACTTTGTCTTCTACAGGTACAAAGGTGTCAACACAAAACGTTACAAGATCTAGCAGAGCTACAGAAGCAAGCAGAATGCTTCAGTTGTGTACAAGTACGCAGCTGCCTCTTCAGAATGCTGCACTTGTTCCTCCAGACTCCTATGAGAGCAGTGCACCTTGTAAATCTATGAGATGTGGCTGTAACAATGCCAAACTGCCATGGACTGTGTTCTGTGCATGCCTAGGAAGTATGCTATATTGCAAGAACCTGGAAAAATCATTTCTAGCATTTGCAGATCAAAATGGGGATGCATGTAGTATCCCGTATTACGCATAATAGGATACTAAACTGTAGTTTGAATGCGGGAGAATACTAGAAGTCATTTATAATTATTCCAAAATGAAGTATTCAGTTAAAATTATCATAATTATAATTCTGTTTTGAAAAAAAATGTATTTAGTTTGAATATTTTTCCCATTAAAGAAAACTCCTCTGCTTTGATTTTGTGTGCTCCTAGGTAATGCAAACTCTTACTGATTGGGGAGTGAGGGTGGGGATCTGGCAAGTGTGTGGGATGTAAGGGATATTTCCAAATGCTCAGCAGCGATAGTGTCATCAGTCAGATTCTTAAAATGTATGGTCTTGAGATATAGAATCCACAGAAAACTTGTACAGATTCCAAAGGAAGGGTTGAGTGGCTTCTGGATTTATTTCTGGAGCTCCTGCCATCTGGAGCAGCCACCTGCATATCTGTCTGTCTCAGCTCAATCTAATTTCAAGTCTCATTTGAATAACAGAACTCTTCCTTATGCAGCTTTATTTTGTATAGTGCCTGTGATCTAGATTTTCATCCCAAGTAGTTTACAGACTTGCGTATTACTTAGTCCTTTAATGCTCTATTATTGATCTCTATCAACTTGAATATAGTCAATTTTAAAATTGCTCAACTAATCTTTATAGGTATTGCACCTTCCGTTGTGTGAGACAATTCTTATGGTTTGTCACATTTTCCTCTCTTTAATCATCTATTTCTTTCCCCTGTTATGTGAAAGACCTACGTTGACTCCTTTTCCAATTTACTTGGGAAAGGAGGTGCTCACAATCCTTTGCCAGTCCGTGGCACATGTTCCTTTTTCCCCCTCCCCTCCCCCCCCCCCCCACAAACTTCTCTGGGTGCAGTCTTTCTGTTGTATTTTTGGTCTTTCATGTCCCTTTTGCAGTCCTCCTCTTCCTTGTCCTATCACATGTTCAGACCACCTCAACATGTGCTCTCCAGCCTGTCACTGACAGTCTCAAGTTCATCTTCCTCTTAATTTTTCCATGTACACTTCTACCATCTGTTTGCCTGCCATTCTTCTCAGTCTATTATTTTCTACTACCTGTATCATCTTTTCTTCCATCTTCGTAAGTCGCACCGTTTCCAAAGCAGAGAGCTGGCAGGGACAAACACATGCAGCATACGCGTTTCCTTTCAGTTTTATTATGTAACTAGTTTAAAAGCCCGTGTACACGGGCCAACCGTAAGGGCTCGTGCCCCCCCCCCCGCCGCCCAGCCCCCCTCCCCCTGCAACGAACCCCCCCCTTGCCCTGCCCCCTCCCCCCCGCTCAGCTCCCTCCCCCCTCAACTCCTTGTCATGTGCCCGACAGCCCAGCTAACTTTATATGTATAACTGCTCCTTGGTGCTCTAGATCAGTGGACCCCAACCTTTTTATCGCCGCGGACCGGTCAACGCGGGCGAGTCAATGCTTGCGGCCCGGGGGGTGATTTTAATTTTTCACTTTGTGCGGCGGCCCGTTGTATGTCCGCCAAAAACCCGCCGAACTCAGTGGATCACCTTAATTTTTTTTAATTCGGCGCGGCGGGCTCCTGTATGTCCGCCGAAAAACCGCCGGATGCGGAAGGGAAGCCGCCTTTTCTAGTTTGAGACCCCTTTTTGCTGTATGGTGTTCACTGATGACCCCTGGGTATGTCTGCCAAAAAACCGAATTGAACACTTCCAGTTTCGGCGGACATGCAGCGGTTCTCTCTGTGTCCGCTGACATGCTGCACTCAGCAGACACACTCCCGCATTCCGGGGCATCTGCCAAAATGCCACCTAATACAACGGGGGCTTGTGACCTCCCCCTGGGATCGCCCCGCAACCTGCAGGGGGGTCGCAACCCCCAGTTTGAGAACCGCCAATTTACGTGAAACTGACATGATTGTTAACCATTTCACTTCTGGTCACAGGATTCTGAACAACACTTGAAACTGAACTGAATCTTGTTACATTCTGCTGCACTTTGGCAGAGCCGTGAGCAGTGACAGGAAAGGCTTATGTTCAGTTAGTTCATTTTTTGGAAGGTTATCTTTATAACCTTACAGGCTAAAAAAAATTGGTTGCATAAAAGATTAAACGCTGCAGAAATTGGTTTACAAACCTTCACAGTTTCTAGGGAAAGCTTTCTACACACTGCTAGTGATTGGTTTTAAAAGCAGTTTAAAGATAACACTATCCTATTGGATAAATGGGGTGGTAATAGTAATTGTGGTTTTGCTCTGGAAAATTTACCTCTATGCTGGGTCTCTTAGCACAGCTGATTACTGATATCTGACACTGGGCCTGTGGCAGATGAAGTTAAGTATAACTTTTTTTTCTTTAAATTAAGGTACTTCATGTAAAAAATGGTATGGGTACACAAATATAAAAAATTAAATGTGAGAGCCACAAGTTCTAGTTTCTGGTCTTACCATTCTAGGCTTTTTATGGGTTATGTGCTCTGTCAGTTCTTCATATCTTTATATCAATGGGTGGATTTTTGTGTTTTTTAAATCTCTTTAGTGCAAGTGAGGCATTGTAATGACATGTTTATAGAGGAACATAAAAAGCAACATGTTGAAACATAGTTCTGGGTGAGTCAGGCATGAAATGAGTATGGTAGCATTAAGAATGAACAACGTCATGATTTTTAAAAAGCAAATCAAAACAAAATAACCTTGTTTCCACATAGTTGTAGGAGAATGAAAGTATGAAATAAAGCTTCAGGGTATGACATTCTTCTCATCAGTCTAATAACATAAAGTTGCTCTTCTATGTATAGAACTCCCACAAGAAAGGGATGTACCTGTGTCAATGAAGGACAAAAAGAACGAAATAAAATAATTACTACTACTTTTCATACAGTAGTTCATGCTCCTATGTAAAGCCTTTGGATAAAATGTTAAATTTCCTGGTTGTGAGTTAAAATCATTGGTAAGTAATGCACCTCATTTCTTCACTTCTCTATAAATTTATATGACTTAATAGTACTCCAGAAAAAGGGGGTTGCTGAAAATGTAAGAGAAATTTTGCTTTTGGACTCTGGTCATGTAGTTGTGATAATTTTGTGAGGGCAGTAGTCATTGCACTTTGGAAAAGGCAAGTGTGCCCATTCATTGTAAAATACCCTTTACATTGTTGAAGTTGACACTTATCCTAAGTTTGCATTTGGTTCATTTTTATCAGCTTAAATTTCATGTTTGCTACGTTTGCAGTATTGACAAAATGGTTTGCATATGGTTTTTCCATTTTGTCCTGTTTATGTATGTGTAAATTCTCAAAAAGGGGAACTAAAAAAGCATTCCGTGTAACTTAAAACAATGTAAGCTTTTTCAAGATTGTTGAAACTATAGTTTTAACTTACTCAGAACATGTCAAGTGTTCAATATTAAAATTCATTAATTGGCAAAAGCACTTTTATTAATGTGATCAAAAAATTCCTTCAGATAGGAAGCATTAGCTTTAATTATCAGAGCAACTGTTTTTTTCCTGATTCCAAAATCAAGCTTTGCTAAAATAAAGCATTTAGTTTAGTCCTGTTAGATAGCATAATGACTGACTATAGCTCATGTTGCAATTTTAATAACCTCTCTTTTCTCAATGAACACGTAATTGACTTACAATAGTGTTACTACATTACACTGAATTGCTAAGACAATGATGGCCTTAAATACCACCATCAAAAACTGAATTAAATTATCCTTGACACAGTTATTGACAGAACACTATATAGAGGAAAGGTGGTTAGATTTTTCTCTTCACTGCATATAGCAAAGAGTAAACAATTTTATTAACTGAATGTTGAGCTTATTGGTTAATTCCCTTTTATTAAGCATAGTTGACTTTGCAACTTTCTTGTTCCTCATGGTGTTTCACAGATTTCTTAACCTTTTTAGTCTTATTCACTTTTCTAAAGTGTTAGAAATGTTTTTATTTTCAGTTAAGAGCTTTTTTTTCTTCTTTAGCCTCTAGTCATCTAGTCACTCCCTATAATGTTTTTCTTTCTTAAGGTTTTGGCTAATTTCCACTTCACTAATTACCAATGTTACTTGTACAAAATTGTCTTACACACACTCTAGGGCACCCACCTTTACCCTCCATGGGCTCAAGATATAAGGCACCCCATCTTTACCTAGTTCTTAGGGATCAAGGTGCACAGTCTAGGACACCCCAGCTCTACCTCCTTCCTAATGCTCAAGGTATAACCTGATTGATTTAGGCACCCCCATCCTTTCCCAGTTCCTAGCAGTCTGAGGAAAAGGCATCCAGTTCCTAGGGCTCAGGGCCACCCATACCCAATTCCTAGGGATCAGGACTTACTCTTTTGCTGGTTTATGAGGTCTTTTACTAGTGAAAGAGCCTTACACAGTAATATCCTTAACCTCTATTTATTAACAATCACTAAAACAGGGTGAACACACTATGCATACAATGCTCACCACTCCCAATAAGACAGGTAAACGTTTCTTGCTGGCCAATCAGGATTGAATCACTGGGGGGACTCCAGTTTCTGCATGGTGTGATTGGCAGGGTGTTGAGATCTGGCAGCCCTGATCTTGGGCCTGTGTCCTGGAGTTGGTTCCAAAGAACCTCCTTTTGGACCCATTTATAGAACGAAATTTGAGTTTTGCTTAGCTGCACCTTAACTAGTTAATATTACTAAAATATTACTGAACTATTTTCTAACCGATCCTAACACATTGTAAAACAATTATTTAACCAGTCATACTCCACAACCGAAGTTTTTTTGCACTTAGCAAAATTAGTTATGCATTAGAAACAATCAAAGAATCAGAGACCATATGGATAAAAAATAGAGAGGTAGGGACCATAAAGGCAAATCAATAGAAGTATAGATTTTACTGTCACAACTGTTAGCATTTGTTCTGGCAAGAAATCACTTAGCAAACAAAGGTAACAAAGTCCTGTGGCACCTTAAAGACTAACTATAAAGTTTTGAAGCATAAGCTTTCATGGGCTAATACCCACTTCGTCGGATGCAAGCAGTGGACACATAGTAATAAGCAACTGGGATATGGCAATTGTCTAGTTCGAATGTCACCTCAGTTCCCCCTGTTAAGACTCATCGGTATGCCAAATATTTAGATAGTTTGTGTAATAAGATGCTTAGTAGGACCTTTACAGCTTTACATTTTCAATCCATGCAGACAGCTTACTTGCAAGGCTGCTATATTAGCATTAGGAAATGCAACCATCGCTATCTATGTGGTTTAGGGCAGGTGGAAGATCTATGCTATTAGTTATTACATTGTAATTTGTATTGCCATTTGAGGTCAAAATGGCTTTCTGTGGGTTTTGTCCTGGATACCGGTTTCTATAACCTCTCAGATACAGTTTCAGTTCCTAACAAATACTTGATCTGTGATTCGAGTGGTTACCCCATTTACATGGTCAGTGTCACTTTCTGGGGTTCAGTCCAGAGCAGTATGGGTTGTCACAGCCTTCCCTGTAACTCTGGGTACCTGAAATTGCTCTGCTGCTGTACCTCTCTTGTCTGGATGCTTTCAGCCACCATACAAACATGTATTGAGTTGAGGGTCTTTGATAAGCAGCCATGAACCAGCAACTCTGATTCCAGCATCCTGCGTGTTACGCCCCAGCCACACCCTAGTATGCACCAACTTTTTGGTTAGTCCTGGCAAGTTGGCCCCAACACTTTTAGTCCTGTATTTTCCCCAAACAATGTGCTCTGCAATGTCCAGCCCTTTCCTGGATCATTCAGTGAAATAATAAGATTCATTTGCTCCTCTAAAGACACAGAATGCAGAGTTTATCACTTCAATTCAAACCTAGCTTAGATTAAAAGTAAAACAAGTTAGGATTTTAAGAGATTCCAAATAAAGGTACAGATGGTTACAAGAAAATAAAAGTGAAAAACACTAATTTAAAAGTCTAAAACTTAATCTAGCAAGGTACAGCCTCCGTTTAAGTTGGTTTCTCTCACCAATCACTCTTTGCAGCATGACTGACAGTCAGAACCTTTCACAGAAATAGAGTGCTAGTTCCCCTTGTCTTTCTAGGTGAAAGATAACGTGAGGTGTGTTTTCCCCTTTTCCCTCCAGTGAACGTTTGCAATGGATCTTTCTGAAGATTATCCCGCAAAATAAAGTTCATTTGAGGTGTGAGGAAGGAAACATCGAGTCTGGTGGAGAAAAATGTTACATGCTGGTTTCTTCACATGTTGACATTTTGCAAAATTGCAAATGGATCTATTCCTGCTCTCTCTAGTGCAAATGAATGGCTATTTGATGTGTGATTCCTAATTGACTGTCACCTGGCTGGAGGCATTGGCTTGCCCTTTGACTGGGAGAAAACTGTTTACCCACTCCCCAGACTTATCTTGTTGACTAAACATATTTTAGTTCCATGTTTCCTTCATATTTGTATGGTCCCTGAGGTGTTCATGATACAGACACCATGCAAGAATACTAATGATCAATTTAGTGTTAGTTTTCCACTGATACCTTACATGAGGAGGTTAGCTAAACAATGAGGAGGCTAGTTAAACAGAAATTAAAGGGTACCGTGCCAAAAGTGAAATCTCTTCAAGTTCTGTGGAATTTTTTTAAAGACACAATATTAAAGGCTCAACTTAAATGTATACATCAAATTAAAAAATATAGTAAGAGAACCAAAAAAGAGCCATTGTGGCTAAACAGCAAAGAAAAAAAAGGAGTGAAAGGCAAAAAGACATCCTTTAAAAACTTAAAGTTAAATCCCAGTGAGGAAAATAGAAAGGAGCATAAACCCTGGCAAATGAAGTGAAAAATGTAAAAATACAATTAGGAAGGCCAAAAACTAATTTAAAGTTTTAGCCAAATACCCAATAAGTAATAGAATTTTTTTTTAAGTACATCAGGGCCACTAGACGACCGAGATGCTTAAGGGAGCACTCAAGGACGATAAGAACATTGTGGAGAAACTATATAAATTCTTTGCATTGGTCTTCACGGCTGAGGATGTGAGGGAGATTCCCAGAACCATTCTTTTTAGGTGACAAATCTGAGGAACTGTTCCAGATTGAGGTATCATTAGAGGAGGTTTTGGAATAAATTGTTAAATTAAACTGCAATAAGTCACCAGGACCAGATGGTATTCACCCAAGAGTTCTGAAGGAACTCGTGTGAAATTGCAGAACTACTAACTGTGGTCTGTACCCTATCATTTAAGTCAGCTTCTGTACCAGATGCCTGGAAGATAGCTAATGTGAAGCCAATTTTTAAAAGGGGCTCCGGAGGTGATCCTGACAATTACAGGACTTTAACCCTGCCTTCAGTACTGGGCAAGCTAAAATATACTTGAAACTATAATAAAGAACAATATCATCAGACATATAGATGAACATAATTTGTTGAGGAAGAGTCAACATGGTTTTAGTAAAGGGAAATCATGCCTCACCAATCTACTAAAATTCTTTCAGGGGGGTTAACAAGCATGTGGCCTAAGGGGATTCAGTGGATATAGTTTATTTAGATTTTCAGAAAGCCTTTGACAAGGTCCATCACCAAAGGCTCTTATGCAAAGTAAGCTGCCATGGGATAAGAGGGAAGATTCTCTCATGGATTGATAACTGGTTAAAAGATAGGAAACAAAGGGTAGGTATAAATGGTTGCTTTTCAGAATGAAGAGAGGTAAATAGTGGTGGCCTCCAGGAATCTCTTCTGGACCAGTCCTATTCAGCACATTTATTCAATGATCTGGGAAAAGGGGTAAACATAAGGTGGCAAAATTTGCAGATGATATAAAATTACTAAAGATAGTTAAGTTAAGTAGACTGGGAAGAGCCACAAAAGGATCTCTCAAAACTGGGTGACTGGGCACAACATGGCAGATGAAATTGAATGTCGATAAATGCAAAGTAATGCACATTGGAAAGCATAATCCCAACTATACGTATAAAATGATGGGGTCTAAATTAGCTGTTACCACTCAAGAAAAAGATCTTGGTGTCATAGTTGATAGTTCTCTGAAAACATCCACTCAGTGTGTAGCAGCAGTCAAAAAAGTGATCAGAATGCTGTGAATAATTAAGAAAAATATAGATAATAGGACAGAGAATATCATGTTGCCGTTATATAAATCATTGTACACCTACATATTTCATATTGTCTGCAGATGTGGTCACCCCATCTCAAAAGACATATATTGGAATTGGAAAAGGTTCAGAAAAGGGCAACACAAATTACTGGGTATGGAATGGCTTCCATATGAGGAGGGATTAATAAAACTGGGACTTTTCAGCTTGGAAAAGACACAGCCAAGGGGAGATATAATTGAGGTCTATAAAATCATGACTGGTGTAGAGAAAGTAGATAAGGAAGTGTTGTTTATACTTCTCATAACACAAAAACTAAGGAACTACCAAATTAAATAAATAGGCAGCAGGCTTAAGATAAATAAAAGGAAGTATTTCTTCACACAACTCATAGTGAACCTATGGAATTCCTTGCCAGCAGATACTGTGAAGACCAAGTCTATAACAGGGTTCAAGAAAGAGCTAGATAAATTCAAATGGCTATTAGCCAGGATGGGCAGGAATGGTGTCCTTAACCTCTGTTTGCCAGAAGCTGGGATTGAGTGACAGGGGATGGATCACAGAGAGGTAGCCAACCTGTTTTGTTGGCTACCTCTCTGATACTGTTCTGTTCGTTCTCTCTGGGGCACCTGGCACTGGCCACTGTTGGAAGACAGGATACTGGGCTAGATGGACCTTTGGTCTGACCCAGTAGGGCCATTCTTAAGTTCTTATAATACTCATCAGTTTATGACCTAAGTTAGGAACACTGAACTGGTCAGGCCAGCTGAAATTCACTATCACATACTAATAAGCCCCTTGTCCACTTGCATTATGATACTGATAGGGTCACAGTCAGCTGCTAAAAGACAAGTGGCAAGATGATTATACACAGAATAATGGTATATTGTTTTTTTTAATCTGTATGCATTTAAATATTTTATCATTTTGGATAAATGTATTTTATATTTTTTAAAGCTTTATTACATTTTGTTTTCTTTGCATTGGCCCAAGGCTAAGTTAATTTTTAAAAAAACAAAACATGTTTCAGTCAATGGGAATAGCTTTGAAAAATCAGTCTTATCTTTTGCCCTTTAATTGTCCTAATGTTCTTTAGTTTGATGAGAACTTGCTCTTGGTTTCTTGGGCTTTAGTTTTTTAGTCTCCTTCCTACTTCTGAGATGTGGTGAAACAACCTGCTGCAAATTTTAAAACACCATGAAGGCAAAGCCCCAATGTCCTCACATTCTAGACCAGCAACTCAGCAGTTATTTCTCTCACCATTATTACACTCTTTTGGAATAAAGATAATCCTGCTCCTTGTATTTATTGAATCTGTGCCTTGCAAAACAGAAGATATTTAATCATTCAATAGAATTAGAATTTTATTGGTATAATGGTAATAAAAATAACTTGTCTAAATGCCCAGTATTGTGTTCAGTCAGATTCTGAATGGTTTCAGCTAACTCGTATGTAAATTATGTTTGCTAGTACATATCTTATGTGCTGTTTAGTGTTTGTGCAAGAAACCAGGGCAGCCATCAAGTATTATGTCAGCTGCTGGGGTCAAGAGCAGAAGACTGTAGGTGTCTTTGAACTGTTCAGTGCACTTTAGTATGTCTTTCTGCACCGAGACCGAGGATAATCTACATGCCCAAACACAGTTAGGCAGTCCTGTCGATGCAGCAAATCAGCAGTTAGAATCATATTGAGGTCTCATGATTGTTTTACAGCCTTGCTTGTGAGCAGCTATGAAGCCTGGATAGGAGTCGTATGTTAATCATGTCATGTGTGGAGTCACCAATATCCAAAAAAAAAAAAATATCTGAGAACACAGTTCAGCTGTCTTTGAGGAAGGGACCAAACCATGTTTTAACTGTGTGCCTAATGATTCTTTCAGTGCCTACAATTCTGTTGATTTGGACTTGTCAGTGTCCCTCACATCTTCACTATAGCTATGGTAATTCTGACAGAGTTGATGCAAAGTGAGAGGCTGTTGATCTAGCTTCACTTGAACCACTGCCTGACATTAAAATTCCAAAGTGAAAGGAAAAACCTTTTACAAATATGTGCAAGCTTTAATATTTTAGAAGGAACATATAGATCTGTTTTGTTGAGTTCAGATCATAATGCACTGTTGTAATCTCTGTGAAGGACAGTCATTATTTTGTGTAGTCCCTAGAAAAGACTTCTTTGTAATGAAGCTTTCTGCCACATAGATTTATTTATTTATTTATTTATTAAGCCACATCTACGTTACAAACTTTGGTCGATGCCAGTTATGTCTGTGTACAGCTGCCAAATTTCATGTAGCATTTGTATGCCGGCATAATTCACTGCTAGAATTGGTGCCGCATGTACTTGCCGGGAGTGCTTATGTTGATGGATTCAAGAATAGCAGCCGTGTTAGTCTGTATCCGTAAAGAAAGTGATGAATACTTGTAGCACCTTAGAGACTAACTAGTTTATTTCAGCATAAGCTTTCGTGGGCCATTTTCGCACAATGCCTTTTTGGAATTTTTTACAGTATGTTGTTAGATATAAATGATTCACCTAGGGATCTCTGGGAGCTAGGGGGTAAAGATCTCAGCGTGCAACTTTCTCCATCCCCTAAAGCCATACATATCCTCTATTTTAGATGCCTTTTTAAAAAATCTCTCTCATCCATGCATCACATTTTGGTGTCTGCCTGCAGAGCTCTGCACTATTCTCGTGAGCATTACAAATATAGGACATGCAGTTCTTCTCAATTTGCAGACCCTCAACAAGTATTGCCACAACAGGGGACATGGAGATTTCTTTGCTAAAGCAGCGGCTCTCAACCTTTCCAGATTACTGTATCCTTTCAGGAGTCTGATTTTCTTGCATACCCGCACATTTAATCTGTATGGCAGAAAGCTCCATTTTATCTCAACCACTTGCTTACACAATCAGACATAAAAATACAAAAGTGCCACAGCACACTATTACTGAAAAAATGTGCTTTCTCATTTTTACATATAATTATAAAATAAATTGGAATATAAATATTGTACTTACTTTTCAATGTATAGTATCTAGAACAGTATAAACAAATCATTGTATGAAATTTTAGTTTGTACTGATTTCACTAGTGCTTTTTAAGTAGACTGTTGTAAAACCAGGCAAATATCTAGACGAATTGATGTACCTCCTGGAAGATTTCTGAGTGCCCCAGGGACACATGTACCCCTGGTTGAGAATCACTGTGCTAAGGGATATAGCAAAAAACATTTCAAGGTTGTGGGTGGTGTTCATGGAGCAGCTGCAGACAGTGGAGTGCCACTTTTGAGCCTGAGAAATGAGCACTGACTAGTGGAATCGTATCGTAATGTAGGTTTGGAATGACGAGCAGTGGCTGCAAAACTTTAGTATGTGGAAGGCCACATTCCTCGTAGTGCTGTGTGATCTCTAGAAAACCAGAATATGTCTCGTTACAGATTGTTTTCCTTGTAATATAATTTGTGTTAGCTTTCTAAAAAGGAAACAGACTTACGGATAGGTCTCTTTCTTGTAGAAGGAAGGAAACGTGAAACTGAACGTCTGGCAAACTATTGCAGAGTGCTTTCAACAATGGCACTATTACTGAATAGAACTAACACCACTAACTAATTTCTCCAAGTAAAAGTTAAATTATAGTTTTGTGTTTGGATTTGTCATCTATAAAGTCACTAATGGCAGCACTAGAAGTCTAGACATGAACCCGTCCAATTGCAGTAGTTTTAAATGAAGCGTGAGACTGAAAAAGTACACAACTTCCACTTTAAAGAATGTGAAGAACAAATGCACAAACAAGCACAGTCAATGGCATTTGCTCCAGCATAAGACACCTTTCCCAGCAGTTGTGGTTTGAGACTAGTTAGAATAGTAAATTCTCACCAGCTTGCATTATTAATAAATTACTTAATAAACTCAATTTCACCTCTGTACCAATACTTGTCATTCTCCCATTTAAGTGGAGGGACAAATTATTTCCTTCCATCCTCTGAAGCAAAATGAAAATGAAGTCCCATACTTCCTGTGTGCTGATTATGAAACTTGAACTGTGAGCAACAAAATAGCGGAACTGTTCTCTCTGTTGGTATTTGGTCTTCTGTCGCTATTCTGTCTACAGCTAGCTGGCTAGCTAAAGAATAATAGGTACAGTGGCTAAGCAACTTTCCTAAATCCTTGCTTGTTTGTTAATCCGTTGTACAAATAGCACTACTGTTGGATTAGCCTCCTTTCATCCCAAAGAGACATTGACCACTTCTTTAATGTGTCAGCACAAGACTTATCCTAGACTGTGCCATCTGGCAATATTCCAAAATACTGGATGCTGTTTCAATCGGTGATTTACTGTTTGAAGTTCTTATCTCTTTTTGTAAACTCTCAGGCAAAATTCTACTGTGAAAGTACTCTCTACTCACATGTGAATGAGTCCAAGGCTGACACCATGTGCAGGATATAACAGATTCTTATACGCTGTGGGTGTCTGTCAAGAATTGACTGAGCTGCTGTTGTGCTTTTGAAATACAGAAAGCTCTGCACTTTACTGCCCTGCAGGGTGTGAGTGAATTTTAACTGTTCCTCATGTCATATTCAAGTATGTAAAATATCACCTTTTGAAACACATTTTTGAAATCTGTCCAATCACTTTATACTGTATTGGGAAGGAATAAGACTCAAATTCAGAAAGTAGCTTAGATCAAGATACTATTCTCTTTGCTTATATCTTCTTTTCCTTCCTTTTGAGGTGCGGGGGATCTTTTTTGATCAGTAGCCAATATTTATGTGTAAAAAGAAAAGAAAAAAATCTAGATGTATCAAGAAAAGGCTCTTAACTGAAATTAAGAACACATTAGAATAGTCATGTTCATATACAAATCTCACAGGTTCAACAGGACTGTGTCTGAAGTGCTGCAGTTCTCACACCATATGTTGGCCTTGTTCTTATCTTTAAGTAGGACAAGTGCACTCACTCTTCGAATCCATTCTGCTCAGTGATACAGATCAATTTGCTCAAGTTTGGAGCAAGTTTTTTAGAAACATTCACCTTGCATAATGCGTCAGGCAAAACAGTGTATGGAGCCAGTAGGCTCATGAGCTTGCATACTAAACATCTAGTATGCTTCAGTTATCTTGTCTAAAGTTGAACCTTTCTCTCTTTTCATGTAGGAACACTTTGGGGGGGGGGGGGAAACTTATTTCAATCAGTTTTGTGGCAGTTGTTGCTATTTTGTCACTAAGGATGCCAAGTGATTGATTGTCATTTTAATGTGTGTTGTTTTGATTTTGAAGAATGACCTTGTATAAATGGTAGTGTGGTGCTCCATGTTTGTTTAATTGATTTCCATATCAGTTCTACTGAACACGGTCTGTTTTGCTGCCAGTCCTTCAAACTCGGACAGGGATCTACAAGTCAAACTGAGTTTCTCTTGCCCCACATCAGCAATAAAAATAATCTGCAATCAAATCTAAGAATTCTGTTGATGTGCTCATTTCCTATTATGTTTGGCTCTGTCAGGCCAACAGGGTTAAAAAACCAATAACATCTTATTTGTCAGAATATAACTCTGAATACATAGACTACAACTGCACTAAAAATACCAGACAAAGCTGTTAGTTTAAATCCTGTACAGCTCTACTAGATGGAAGAAAACTGAACTTCCCCCTTCCCTTAAATGAAACAACAAAGCAATTCACAACAGTGATGCCCCGCCAGATATTTATTCGGGAGAGGGGAAAAATTTCAGTCCATGCCACCGTCCCTGGCGGGAACCCATTCCAGGCCCTGTTCATTTCCCTCCCGCTGCACCTCCTGCAGGGATGCTGGGTCTTCCTGGCCTCAGGGAGTCTCCCATCTTTCTTATCCTTGTAGCGTGTGAGCCAGTGCTGCCAGGAGTCAGGTTGTCAGCAGACTCCCCTGCACTCTGCTGTACAGGAACAGATTCCTCATGTGCCAGGTTGCAACATCATTTGATCTGGTCACACTATGTGGACAGATGGGCTAGGTCCGCGGTTCTCAAACTTTGTAGAACCTCAACCCTTTTTTTGTAACTTTTCTGATGGCGCGACCCTTGTATGTCTGCCGAAACGCTGCCAAATCAATTACTTCCGCATTTGGCACCTTTTCGGCGGATATTCCGCACCGTTAAGTGTCTGCTGAAACTGGAAGCAGTCATTCTGGCGGCTTTCGGCGTACACTGTGAAACGGGCAGCATGTCCACCGAAAAGCCGCCGAATGTGGAAGTAATCAATTCGCGGCATGTCAGCAGCACTGGGAACTTGTAGCCTCCCTGAAAGTGACCGGTGACCCCCAAGAAGGTCTCGACCCCCAGTTTGAGAACCGCTGGTCTAGGTCGAATTTCAGTGGCAAGTGCAAAAACCTTGGAGGATGGGGCATGGGGGCATATATCCCTCAAATCAAGATTGGGACTTCTATATACTAGTCACTGTACAGTCAGAGCAGAAAATTTCTCTGAGTTTTTTTAGGGACCATATTTTTAACAGTTTTAAACACTTAGCAGTTTAGGGAAGAAAATTATGCTTTTGCTAGGATTTATAAAGTATTGTGCTGCTATTAACATGGATTACTTTGATTTTATTTTGTTGTTTTTTAGATATTGAAATTGAAACTATGTCAATAATATATGCCGTTACATAATTTGCTAGCCACTGTGGTTTGGCTAAATGGAGAGGGAGAGAAGACAATCAGCAAATGCTGATCAGTGGATTGCTTACTCACTTTCAAACAAATGATTATCTTCTAAAAATGGCAGCATTCCACTCAACTGTACAAATACTTTTTAGCACCACCTTTTTATTTGCTGCACTTTACATGGATGATTTAAGGCTGGGCTATTGACACTCTCTGTTGCATGAAGTTTAACTTGAAATCCTGACCACTTACAGTTAGAAGTACCGCTTTCTGCAACCAGAGATGGGCTACACTTGATATGGTTGAAGTGATTCCTATTAAGTTTTCCAAATAGTGTGAAAACTTAAATCTTATGTTTATATAACTATCAAAATTTCAGTGCATTAATCTTGATCTTCTTCTTTCCAAAGTTACTAGTCATATTTATACTTCATAAAAGAGAGACCAAATACAGTTGTTTTCGCTAGCAGTAAATATTGCTTGGAAAGCTTGTTTTTAGTTGTCCAAGAGGTTTACATTTTTAAGTTTTGAGTTGGCATTTGTTGGTTTTGAGTCTGACTTACACAAACTCCAATCTTGTAAGTTTTGCTTTCCATAAGCAGTCATTCAGTAATATAGGGGCAACTTACAACATAATATCTTTGGGTTAAATTCTTTAACTTTGGTGTCAGTCCTTGTCCTTGCCCTTTCCATCGACTATTGCTTATGCCCTGTTGGATTATCAACAAAGTAGTGTTCAATTTGATGTTTATAGCAGGGGCCCTCAACCTTTTTCTTTTTGAGACCCCGTCCTTCCCCTCTCCTGTGCACGTGCACACAACATGCTATAAACACTACCTGGCCCACCTGTGCCACAACAACGTTTTCTGTATATAAATGCCATGGCCAGCATTGGGGTAGCAAGCAGGGCAATTGCATGGGGCCCCATAAAGCTAAGTTGCTTCGGCTTTGTCTTCAGTCCTGGCCGGTGGGGCTTCGTCTTTCTGCCCTGGGCACTGGTGAGTCTAATGCCTTTCCTGTTTGGCAAACCCCCTGAAACCAGCCCTTGAGTGGTACAGTTTTGACTGTGCTACTTTGTCATTCTGCCCCAAGTTTGTTACTGCAGGCTTTAAAAGTGGCCATAGAAATTGTTGCTATCCTCATTCTGTACTATTTTGCTAACTAGTAAGAACTTCTAAAGGTAACCTAACTCATGCATCTTGGCTTTAAGCAGTAATGTCAATTTATACGTTATTTCAGATTTGTACCAGTTTCAGTACAAAGTGTTTTGGGTAGGAAAGTTAGTGTAATTCTGACTTTTTTCAGGAGTTTGGCCTGTGACAGAGACTATATTTTTGCATCCTAATGATGTGGTAGGTATCAAGTATTTCCCTTTAGACAAGATACTAACATATATTTGTACTGACAGTTGTCTCACTGAACCTCAAGGTGTATGTATAGGCCTGCCTTCTTTAGTCTCTGCAGTTTGTGCTCTGTTTAATGAGGTAGCCAATAGGAAAATGGATCGTTTGCCTCTGTAGTGGTTCCCTATTCATATGAAAAGAAAGCTACTTGCTGTATCTCTTTGAGATTACAGATTGTTGACACAACGTGTAGTGCGTAATCTTAAGTGAAACATTAAAGTGATTTGGTAGAGGGAATGTTATTAATATGATAGCTTGATTTCTTTTTTGAAAACGTAATCTTGGTGCATACTCAGCTCTTCCTATACATATTTCATGCTGTACTGTCTTGGTATATAATTGCACTCCTTAGCTGTACCACAGAATATTGTGAGAGTTACCACTGAGTAGTTGATGTAGTTTTTTGTGTTCAGTGCTGTATGTGATTGAAAAATTTTACCCATTGTTCTAGCACATTTTTTTTTAGCATATTCATTTTTTAGCATGTTGTGCACTGACAAAACCTTTTTTCTTACGTGGTTTAATCTTAATTCAGTAATCATCTCTTCAGTAGTTCTGACACCAAATGGATATATTCAAATGATTATTCTATAAGAAAAGAGAATATTTTCCTCTCCTCCATTGTAAATTCCTGCTAACTTTAAACTCTGGTCCTACTTCTTGAATTGTAAGTTTTATTTTAAATGTTTTATAACAAAATCATTTTATCTTTAAATTTAGTATTAGATTTGACCATCTTGTTTAAATAACTGAGGACTGAAAATTTAGAGTTCTAGTGATAAAAACAGAAGATAAGAACAAAATGAGGATGGCCATACTGGTTCAGACCAATGGTCTATCTAGCCAAATATCCTGTCTTCTGACACTGATCAGTGTCAAATGCTTCAGAGGGAATGAACAGAGCAATTTTGAGCAATCCATCCTCTGTCATTATTTTTATTATTGTCCTGATTTTTTCACACTTGCTATCTGATCACCCTATCTGTCATCCACTTCCACCTTCTGGCAGTTGGAGGATTGGGAACACCCGGATGATTGCATTGCATCCCTGATCATGTTGGCTAATAGTCATTGATGGACCTCTCCTTTGTGAACTTATTTAATTCTCTTTTTAATCAGGTTATACTTTTGACCTTCACAATATCCCCTGGAAACAGCTTGCTTGGGTTGTTGTGTGACGAAGTACTTCCTTGTTACCTTTAAATCTGTTGTCAATTTCATTGGGTGACTCCTTGTTCTTGTGTTATGTGAAAGGGTGAATAATACTTCTCTGTTCACTTTCTCCACACTGTTCATGAATGTGTCGGCTTCTATCATATTCCCCCCCCTTACTCATGTTTTGCTAAGATGAACAGTACCAGTCGTCTTAATCTCTCCCCGTATGGAATGTGTTCCATACTCTAATAATTTTTGTTGCCCTTTGTAGCCCTAATCATTTTGTTGATCATGTGACAAAAGACTACATACTAAATCATATGCCCAGATTGAAGAATTAAGGTTGCATGTACAGTTTTAACTCTGCATTTTCTAACTTTTGAGTGCTTTTCAAACATACGGCTTCTAATATTTTTTGTATGTAATAAAGCAAATAAACTAAAGTGTTTTTCTCTAATCTTTTACAGTTGCATTCAAGTAACACAAGTGTTCATCATATTTCATTTCTTCCATAAGTTTGTGTTAAAGGCTGGTTGGTTTGTTGGGAATTGTTCATGCAACATTTAGAGATGTTAGCATAACAACTTTAATTTCTGAATTTCCTAGGTTTTGTGATTTGAACCTGAACCCTTAATATTATATTAAATCATATTTATATGTTAGCTTTAAAAATAGCTTTTAACTTGCAATTTCATAATAAGTATATGAGAATTTCATGAGTATAAAAAAAACCCCAAAAAACCTTCCGGAGTAAACCCTCCTAAAACTGGTGTTGATGGAAGCCAGACTGACATTAGAAGAAATGTGTAAGTTTAAGGCTTGTCCCTAGATCTCGCTTGGGGATTTTTTATTTTTCATATTACCTGTAACTGATGTGTTTGATAAGTCTGAGGCTCTGTCACAGTTCCCTCTCATTGCTGGCTGGGAGGAGAACTGTGGTGTTGCTTTTTCTAATCCCAGATCCTCATAGTTGTTGTGATGGGAATGTATGTCTGCTACTTCACCCCACCCTCTTTATGTCCTTCTCAATAAATAGCTCCAGTACATGCCTCAGAATGAAGTTTTCATTTTGCTAGAACTTGAAGAAAGCTATGAGCAGTTGCAGATATACTGTTAATGTCCATCTACTGACATAAGAAGTTGTGAGCAAATCAATTGATACTCCATGTGTGTGGAAGATTAGCTTTGCAACTGTAAGAGCTAGAAACTTACTTTGTTTAAAAAAAAATCCAATAAAAGTGATAGAATTGGGTCCACAGACCTCCACTTGCCCGGGAAAACATGATTCATTAAAACCCCAGCAATTGGCAGGGTGATTCTGAGGCCAGATGTTGTGCCTGAAACTATGAACTTTCTCTTTTAAATTGTTTTTCTTTAACTATTTCAGTTGCCCTGAGGTGACTGCTATGTATGACTAAACTAAATGTCCCGGATATTTTTTTAAACTCGATCATAACAAAGGTGAAAAGGCCTACTAAATCTGGTTGGGCAACAAAATGGCAAATGAAATTTAATGTGGATAAATGTAAAGTAATGCACATTGGAAAAAATAACCCCAACTATACATACGGTATGATGGGGGCTAATTTAGCTACAACTAATCAGGAAAAAGATCTTGGAGTCATCATGGATAGTTCTCTGAAGGTGTCCATGGAGTGTGCAGCAGTAGTCAAAAAAGCAAAACAGGATGTTAGGAATAATTAAAAAAGGAATAGAGAATAAGACTGAGAATATCTTATTGCCCTTATACAAATCCATGGTGCACCCACATCTTGAGTACTGTGTACAAATGTGGTTGTCTTATCTCAAAAAGGATATACTGGCATTAGAGAAGGGCAACTAAAATGATTAGGGGTTTGGAACGGGTCTCATACGAGAAGAGATTGAAGAGGCTAGGACTTTTTAGCTTGGAAAAGAGGAGACTAACGGGGGATATGATAGAGGTATAAAATTGAGTGGTAAGGAGAAAGTGAATAAGGAAAAGTTATTTACTTGTTCCCATAATAGAACAACTAGGGGCCACCCACTGAAATTAGTGGGCAGCAGGTTTAAAACTAATAAAAGGAAGTTCTTCACACAGCGTACAGTCAACCTGTGGAACTCCTTGCCTGAGGAGGCTGTGAAGACTAGGACTATAACAGGGTTTAAGAGAGAACTGGATAAATTCATGGAGGTTAAGTCCATTAATGGCTGTTAGCCAGGATGGGTAAGGAATAGTGTCCCTAGCCTCTGTTTGTCAGAGGGGGGTGGTGGATGGCAGGAGAGAGATCACTTAATCATTACCTGTTAGGTTCACTCA
Source organism: Sternotherus odoratus (assembly GCA_032164245.1). Classification (NCBI taxonomy): domain Eukaryota; kingdom Metazoa; phylum Chordata; order Testudines; family Kinosternidae; genus Sternotherus; species Sternotherus odoratus. Next base: position 15,181,701 of record JAVMKO010000002.1, read on the forward strand.
CTCCGGGGCACCTGGCATTGGCTGCTGTCGGTAGACAGGATACTGGGCTAGATAGACCGTTGGTCTGACCCATTACGGCCTTTCTTATGTTCTTACGTTCTTAAAAAAAATCTGTTTAATGGTAAGATATACTTTATCGGGCTGGTCTACACTAGGGAGAGGGGGTCAACCAAAGATACGCAACTTTAGCTTCGTGACTAACTTTCAGCTACGTGACTAACATAGCTAAAGTCAGGCGCATCTTTGACCCAACTACCTGCCGTCCTCATGGCTGCAGCGGGCTCCCCCGTCGACTCCAGCTTGCGCCTTTTGGTGAGCTGGAGTTTTGGAGTCGATGAGAGTACCTTTGGCAATTGATTTATCGCGTCTTGACGAGATGCGATAAATCAGTCACCAATAGATCGATCACTACCCGCCAATCCAGCGGGAGTGAAAACATACCAATTGTAAATGACATTTGATTGCCAGGAGTATTGCACTTTATTGTGTGATGGTGTTTGTTAAACTGCCAGCTGTTTTGTATTGATAGTAACTTCACTGGGTCATGCTCAATTTTAAAGCCACAGGTTGCTTTGTTTCATGCTGCTGATAGTGGCTTACCCGCTGCCTGTGATGACTCATGGAACTAATTTAGTAAAAAAATCTTTTCTTGAATTTTTTTGGTACTCATTTTATTTTGGTGAGGGAGAGTTCCCATTATCAAACATCCTGTGCTAAATCGTGAGTCAGAGACTTGTGAGTTTATCTGTAGCTACTGCAATAGTCTAGTGTACTCAAAATTGAAATCTCGTGAGCAGGATAATTTAAAAGATACAATAGTTTTCTGACTTAACTTTTTACAATAATTACTTTATTTTTATCTCACAGGTGTATAACTTGGAGCTGGTATTTCAAAATCCGTTTTCTGATATCACTCACATGGTTCAGTACTGTCCAATTTTAATACCAATCCAACTTGAAAAACATAGGACTCAATGTGTTTTGTCATATAGATTTATTCCTGAGGCAACTGAATATATTTGGAATTGTGATTTTGCATCACACTCAGGTTATGTGTATTTGTAGGATAAGGGCTTCAGGATGTTGCTCCACTTCATAAACAACTTTAAAATACCATGATTCTTATTTGCATTTCTTCTGAGTCAGAATCCTTCCTGTGCTGTCAGACGTTGCTTAGGGCAGGAACAAGTTTCTTCCAGCCCTCTCTCTCCTGGGCTGCTCTTTGCATGTCATCTGTGTTTTATTTTTAAGATGGAATCATTATATTGATTCCTTGACATGAAAATTGTTGACAACCCGTAATTAATTTGTTACTGTACATTAAGGTTTTATAAACATCAACTGTGATATTTTTATTGAATCAGAGACCATGTGCTATTTATTTTTATTTTTGTTTCTCTTTTTAGGTTTTGAAGACAGGCTGCTACATCAACTCCATAAGGAGTAGGAATTTTCCATTAAGACATCAAGAAGATCTCATCAACTGGTAAATATTTATTCTGGTATCATTACTGGTACACTGTTAATTGTCTTCCTTTTAGTAAAAGAATAGCATTTTACACTTTACTGATCTTTACATTTAATTTGGATTCAGTGTGTTATCAACTGAGACAACCCTTATATTGGGAAATATTCGGTGGGGGAGGGGGAGGTAGTAACTATTCCTTTGTTTTTAGAGCCTGTCTGATCAGATTATTTTTTACATTTCATAGATCCCTGATATCTCACATCTCTGAACATCTATTATACAAAATGCACTGCACCAAAGATTGCATAGTTGAAGTAGTAACACAAAACTGTTGCTGGGATTTCAGATCTGTAAGGCATTTTCAAAGGTGGAGAATAAAATAGCTATATTTTAGAAGATAAACAGTTCTGGGTTTTTTTAGGTTTTCTGTTATCTTGATATGAGGCCTCAAACCTCACATGTCTACTGGCATGTGGCAAAATATTACCCTTCCTGTAGTGTAGATATAAATCACATACCAAAAACTACATTAAGAAAAGTTATTTAGTCAAACACTCAAAGGTTAGAAAAAAGCTTGCACAGGAAAATGTATTTCCTGTCAGTTTGTGTCTCCACCCTGTGTACTGAATGAGACAGAGGCACTGTGGCAAAAAATAGTATGTGATCATCTAATTAAAGAGTATATGATAATGCATAGGCACAAGGGGGCAGAGTTATGATTGCAGAAGCGACTGTAAAGCTGATATTTCCTAACTTTTCAATTTCTTGTCTTTGCAACCTAAATAACATTCTTTAACTGCAATGTTTTGTATGCAACTTTCTGAGATTTTTTTTAAAAGAAAAAAGGTAAAAACAAATGATCTTGTATATACCACTGTAACAATCCCTCACTGTGATCCAGCAGCAGAGTTTGAACCCTGAACCTTCAGCATTCAGCACAGATTGTCACTGCTTGAGCTACAGGACAAAGTAAACTAGCTGCATGTGGGAGTCTTTTAATCCAGAGGGAGAGTGGAGAACCAGACCTACAATTAGGTGAGGGAGAAGCAGAGAAAAAGGGGCTTCGTCTAGCATAGACGCTCTAAGTGTCTTACTGAAATACTTGTAAGAGTTAGAGGCCCACCACCAACTAGATGGTGGGACATCATATGCAGAAAGGTGACCAGTCTGGACTTATCGGAGGAGCGAGCCATGGACAGGAATGGATGAACCATATTATCTTTTTAGTACAAATACAGTATGTGTTTACGTCACTGCATGACTGACAAGCCTGCCCTGTTCTTGTGCACGCAAACACAGTTAAAGAGTTAATAGCAATAATTAATAGGAAATGCAAGGTTTTTCAGGGGAAGAAATCCATTGGAGTAAAGTAGCTGATTCCAGATAGGCTATTTCCTTTGTTTAAAACAGGGGTTCCCAAACCCGGTCCACGGCTTGTTGGACCACGAGACACACTGTCTATCTGTGCGTCTGCACGTACAGCCACTTGCAGCTCATAGTGGCTTCAGTTCACCGTTCATGGCCAATGGGAGCTGCGGGAAGTGGTGGCCAGGTAAACAAAGTGTCTCATGTGAGACAAAGTGTCTCAGTGCAAAATGTCCCTCTTTCCAAACAATCACGAGATTTCTCACTGATAATTTTGTGAGACAATTCTCTGGCTCAATTAGTATGGAAGTAAAAGAAGAATCCATTTGTGTTGCCAGAAGTATAACATGAGATTCTCTTTTATTGTTACATCATACATTAAATGTTTCCTTTTAGTAAATCAGGAAATAGAGTCAAAGTAAGAGATGAACAATGTTTAAAAATTGTTTATTAGAGTATGGATTTTATCATCAAGGAAATCTGAATTGCACAGATCCCTCAATTTTTGTGCAAGATGGAAAATGTAGTAAGCTGTACTAATAGTAAAATTTCAAATTATGTTACAACATACCATGCATAATAATTTTTCACTGAAAATCATGCCAGCAAGCTACAGAATGCTAGTATCACATACTAGAAATATGTGGAAAATCCCATGTCATATTTTCCAGGGTAATGAAACCACTTGTACTTTGTCTTATATTAGCATCACAGGTTAGAAATAATCCTTTCTGATAATATTATCATACATAAATTTTTTTAAAAATTTTTAGGACACCAATACAATGAACCATAAAAAATACTTTCATGTTGTTATTTTATATAGACAGCTTGTGGAGTTGATTTGTTTGCATGGTTCTTGTAGTATTGGTTGAATTTAAATCAAAATGAGTCGTAGCAGCTGAATAGGAAGCAATTTTCTTGTAAATTGTAAAGGCATGGATTATTTTTAGAAAAGATTTACCATAAAACACTTGCCTGCTCATTTGCATTGTAATAATTTTGAATGTCTTTCCAGCACACGCCTATTTTATAGCGATAATGGTGTTGGAGCTGTGCACCGGGAAAACCCCAAAAGATTTAGGCATATTTAAGTGCTGTTCTTATTTTCTATAATAAAATGTAGTACTTCTGTAAATCAGTTAATATTGTAAACTGCATAATATTTTTATCTGATGTTTGACATATTAAACAACAATGGTATATTTGTAGGTACTGAATGTGCAATCTCCTTAGTCACAACTGGAGTGGTTTAATGATGTGGCTTGTGCTATTGATACTGTCATAGTGGGTATATTTAAAACCTTGAATGAAAGTAGTGCCTCTAAAAGTGAGGGATTAATAGTCCTGAACAACAGATGTAGTCAACATGCAGCTGCGTCAATGCACCCCAGTTGTCATCTGCAGTAGCCCTGCTATTGCATTCTCTAGCATTTTTACTTGATGTATAAATGTGCTAAATTAGTATAATGGATTTGAGTCTGGCTACAATGGGGAACTCTGTTCTATTCTCGACACTGCCATTGACTCACTGTATGCCTTCGGAAATCCTCATTTTTGGTTCAGTTTTTCCATGTGTCAAATGTGTGCAATAATACTTATCTATTAGGGTACTGAGGCAATTTTTAAGCAAAATATTGATCCCCTTAACATATGTGAAGTCACTGGATCTAACTACGTAATAAGAGGAGCAGAATTTATCCAAAGATTTGACAAGTATTCAGAGGTCCCTGGGTGGAAGATGATTTTTTGATATTTATACAAATAAGTGACTAACTTTCATTTGTGACTGCTCTTAAAGGTGAATATGGCTCATATTCCATGCTAATTCACTGCGTAACTTAGCCCCACAGTCCTTCTGAAGTTCTGTCGTTAGACACATTTATGAATGGAAATATCTCAGTGTTAAAAATTAATTTTGGGCAGACCTTGTCTTCTGGTTTCTTAGTATGGGCACACATTTTTAGCAGTCTTTAAACTAGAAGGAATTATGTTTGAATAATGTTATACCAAATGTTTAAAAATGCAAACCTTTTGTTTTTTGTGTCCTAATATTCAAATATATTGAGGGACACCTCTTTGAAATTTAAACAGTGAAACTTAAACAGTTCCTATTTAGAATGAGTTTTTTAAAAAATGAAATAAAATCTTCACATGCTGTTTGTTCCCAAGCAATGCAGCTACTCTCTATGTGTTCAATAGCAAGTTATCTGAGATAATCCTGCTGAACTGCATGCATCCAACGAAGTGGTATTAGCCCATGAAAGCTTATGCTTCAATACTTTTGTTAGTCTTTAAGGTGCCACAGGACTCTGTCGCTTCTGCAAACCTAGACTAACATGGCTACCCCTCTGAGTCTGTAAAAGAGGTTAGTTAATATTTTAACTATGGAAGTGCTGTTGCTTTTTCAGAATAAGCCCTATGCAGGTTTATGGTTCCTTTATCCACTAGGGGCCTGACTTTAAACATGTGACATGCATAGTTGTGCTCCTAGACTCGTAGTTTATGAAGTTATATAGGGTAATTTTGAAGAATCAGTGAGCTTCCTCTAATTTGAGTCCATTTCCTCTAGTTTTGAGATTAGAATGTTATTACATTTACCTTTATAAATCCTTTGACATGTTAAAAAAATAAGATTTGATATGAAGAGTTCAATAGCTGAATAACTATGGCTAACAGCACACACAATTACCTGCATGCATCTGACGAAGTGGGTATTAGCCCATGAAAGCTTAAGCTTCAATGTTAATCTGGATCTGTAGAAGTGACAGAGAGTCATGTGGCACGTTAAAGACTAACGAAAGTATTGAAGAATGATAAGAAAGGGAAGGTCATCATAACCTTCCTGCTGAGTGTTGAGCATTTGACTGGTCCAAAAATAATTGGTCAGTTGACTGGTGAAAAATGGTCAAATATTGTAAACCATTAATTTATTAGAACAGTAATAAAGTAGGAGATCAGGGTCTCCAGTAGGTTTGGCCTTAGAAACTTATACCTAATTACAAAATGTGAGGTTATCATTTTAATGTGAATGTTATTCAAGACTGAACAATTACAAAATAAAAATGAAATTAAACAGAAATAAAACAAACATAGGAACTATAAAAGAAGCCATGTATATATAAAACTGGTTAGTGGTGGGCCAGTTCTTCAAGCATCTTGTTTTTCACAATCATTTCTTTCTTTATCTGCTGCAACTCCTTTGTCTATCCCTTGTCATCAGCATCTTTTTGTTCTTGATCTGATGAATACTAGATTAAATCTTCATCTGCCATTTACTTCTGTAATCGTAAATTGTGAGGTGGAGGATCTTCAGTCTATTTTGGGTTTTTGAATGGATGGTTCCCCAAACCAACTGGTTTCGTTCTGCACATGCAGAAGTGTTAAATAGAATTTCTGTGATGGATATTAAAGAGCAGGGAGGACACAACCCTTTCCAGCGTGATGAAGGAGCAAACTGTTTTGATTCAACTGCTGGGATTGCACTTCAAATTGTTTTATGACTTTTTGCTTTATATTTTGCTACCTTCATCAGAATTGCTTGTTTGTATTTCCTTTAAATTGTCAAAAGCCACCACGAGGTCACAGTGTGAAACAAATACATTATCAGAAAGGTCATGGCCATGAATATGTGCTCTAGACGGTAGGCAACATTATGTGCTGGAGTGATCACTTGATTTTTTTTATGTGATATTATTTTGTTGTCATTTTCTCCTTAGCTTTTGTAAGTGGACTGTATTCAGTATTCTCACAAATGTTTCTTGACATTCAAGAACTCCTTCTTGGCATCAGATAGTGTATAACTCTCATTATCCATATTCTGAATGGACTGAACTTATGGGTTCAAGCAGTGAACTGAATTTTGAGTTTTGCTTCCAAAAGATACCGTCATCAAGAATGTGAGTGTGGATACTCGGGGGCATCATCCAGCCAATCATTCTTCAACAGCAGCTGATTGAAGAGCTTTCTTGCATGTTTGAGACAGTTAATAGAGATTTCCTGTTGAGTGTGACATAGTTCGCTCAGCGTGGATAAAAGCAAGGGCTGTACTAAGTGATGATGAAAAATGGCTTCTAGTACATGTTTGTTTTTGAAAATCTTGACAATGCTTTTTACTTTTGACACATGATGAGGAAGTTGTCAGATCTTTAACATCAGCAGTGAAAAGCTGCATTATCTGGGCAGCACATCCATAACACAGAAGGTCTGGATACTGATTTATTAACAGAGCCCACCAGCTTTCATATTAGCTTAATTGTTAGTCACAACTGAAATTACCTTCAGTGGACCGAGTTCTCTGATTGCATTTTTAAACTAGTCAGCAATATATTGAGCCTTGTGGTGAAACTTAGTTGTGCACTGATTGTGGAATTACCAACATGAAGTTGATTACATTCTCATTGTGAATGTTGCACCATCCATCAGACGCTAAAGACAAGTGAGGAGCTTGTGCAATAGGAATACCAACTCTTTTTCACGTTGCCCAGTTTGAGATTCTGCAGCCATTTCCTTCTTGACACTTCGTAAATTGGATACAGCTTATGAAAAAATTCTAGCATATAAGAATTTTCAACCATATGACATGTATTTCTGGCATGAATAGCTCTAGCAAACATACAGTCAAGTTCGTTTTTCTGGTCATTGGACATTTAAAAAAATGTCTTTAATACCAATTTGATGAACATTTGAAGACTTTCCTGGATTAGGAGTTTTTGATGCTATAGCTATAGCAGATGAAGTAGTAAAATTTCTATTAAAAGATGAAGAAAAAGAATTAGCTTCACTTTCATTGTCACTCGTATTATTCTCTTCATCAAAAGACTCCATGCTTTCTGATGCTGGTGCCAAAAGGCAAGTAGGGAAACGCACAGAGGAAAACACATTTTGTTGCAAGCCAATGTTCCATTTCTTGGTGTTTGACTGGACATACACATTACAAAAAGTCAACAAGTGTTTCTCCATTCTGCCTACATGTGTCTCATACTCAGAAGAATGGAATGTGCACTTAGTTTAACAATTTTTCCATGTCTAGTAAAAAAAAAAAAAATCATACAGGGCTCTGGCTGAAATAATTAGGCAGTTCACATCTTAGGTATTATTTCAGGTTGGCCATAGATTCAGACAGTCATCACTGCTGGTTTATGCTTGCTCATGGTTCGAGGTTGTCTGTGACCACGAACGCTATAAACTTTTTTTTTTAAAAGAAAGCATAAGAAAGAGAGGAAAGGTAGGGTTGTCATGATCCCTCAAAACCTCTTTGTGACCTCCAGATTGAGAGTCCCTGTTTGAATATAAAAGGCAGTTGTTAGGACCGGAAGACATTGTGACGGGCATCCACTAGGAGGTGTAGTTAAGCTTCTAAGACAGCTCCAGGAGAGTGCATAGTGATGCTATGAGATTGACCTTGCTGTTATCTGTGTATTTGGGAACAGTTCCCAGACTGTTCCCAGCTGTGTGAGTGTTTACCCTGTCTGTGTGAGAATGAATGCGTGGGAAACCAAATGGGGAAACTGAGGCAGGACAGCATGTAACCAATCAGCTTGTTGCTTGCAAATGAGACATGAGTATGTATGAGATGCAAATGTGTGAGTGTACTTAAGCCCACTCCCGTATTTGCTCGTGGGCTCTTCCGACCTGGCAATGGCTCTGAAGTGCTAGGTAACCCTTTCTGCGGTCGCGCTGATCAGAATCGGGCCCCTCAGCACCTATTTGAGGGACCAAGGCCTTCCAATAAACTCATCTACTTTCTACAACCATGTGTGTGTGCCTTGTCTCGCAAAATCCAAAGTACCTCACAACAGCAGTTAACAACTGAGGTGGTGGAAGAAGCAGCTAATGTTGGTTATTTGTGAGAAAGAGGCAGGAGCCAATAACTGTAGAGAAGAAGGTAGATGCTACTCACGTACAAAGAGTCCCTAGTCAGGAATCAGGGCTCTAATGTACTAAACACTGCCTATGTGTACACGTGCGCACATACAAAAATAATCTGAAATCATCAGTATCTGATGGTCCGCGCAGATCTGGTTACTGCTAAGTGGGGGGTTAACTGGGATTCCCTCTTTCTCCCTCCATGCCTGTCTCTCCTGTTGCTATAGTACCTGCTGAGTGTTATTGTTTGGTACTGTTATCAGTAGAAAATATTGTAGATTCTAGCTTGGGAGCTGCATTGGATTCAGTGGATTTCCCTACTTCCTTTTGAGGCATGCTGCTAACATATTTTAGTAGTGTTTCGTTTTTATATTAACCCTAAAATGTTCGATAGTTGATAAAAGTAACACATATCACAGACTAGAGCTGTGCAGGAGCCATGTCGCCTTCCTCACTGCACAGTTATAACCCTTTGACGTATTTATCACAGGTGCAGACTCCTAAAAGAAGCATGTTCTGAGCACTGGAGCCACACCTTCTGATGTTCCATTCTCATGATATTTAGTGTTTTTTAAAGCTTCTCAGTCTCTTACAGTGTTTGAAAACTTTTGCCTTTATTTGCCTTTTTTTGTATTGAGAGCCTAGAGATTAATGTTACGGTGGCATATATGTGTACTAATGGCTAAACTAAATCTAGCAAACTCCTCTAAAAACATATTTTGAATCCAAGTTGCAAAATAATCAGAACTGCTTGGTCTATTCTGATATCGATCAGTGAAATGAACTAGCATGTGGTATTAAGCCCGTTATTAGAAACACTTGTAAAACGTCTCAGTGCTGCACATCGCTGGTGTTCTATTCATTCAGCAGTTTCAAAAGAACAGTACAGTGGATCAAACAGATATATATTCTTTTTATAAAGCTAGGTAGCATGTGTTAAACATTTTAGGCTTTTGTAACCAATTAATATTTCTTAAAATGCTTTTATAAAATTGAGGTGCAGAAAATATATTATTTCATAATGTATGTATGTTTGTTTTTAACAGACGGGGGGCCAAAAACAGAGAGCAGCACTGGCTGTAGGTAAGAATTGTAACTTATCTATCACTGTGTAAGTGCATTGGTGGGGAGATTGACCAAGGAAACTAAAACTATACACTTTTAAAAGACAGCAAATGGAAGAAAATTGTTAAGCTAGCATTAATTGTATCTTGAAGGAAAAGACCAAGCTGGCTACTTTAATTTTAGAAATGTACAAAGCTCATTGGGAATTACTTAGATTTTCAGACTAGAAAGAAATGCTTAAAGCTTATTCATGGTTGTTTACGGTGCTATTGCAACCATGTTGGTCGCAGGGTAGATGAAAGAATATCTTTCATTGGACCAGCTTCTGATGGTGGAAGATACAAGCTTTTGAGCTTATCTTCCACCATAAGAAGTTGGTCCAGTAAAAGATATTACCCCACATACCTTTTCTCTCACTTATTCATTGTCTTACTTTTAACCTTCAGAGGGTAGGAGAGCGTATAAATATGCTTGATCTACTAATTTTTTTCATTAAGATTCACTTTATACAGTATCTTGCGAGAGAGAAAACAGGTAAAGGAGTCTTTTGCTTCTGCATTGCTTCTTCAACATCCTAACACAGTCTTTAACTTAATTAACAGTGAAGGAATAAGAAGATAACTTGAAGAAAGCTCATCAAAATGACTTTCATTTAAAGAAACATGGGATCTGAGCATGTACATAATTAATAGCCATTAAAAATGATAATGACCTTCAAGGGCAGTGTTTCTTAAACTCTTTGGAAGACCTAGACAAAGAGAAAGCTAATTGCTTCAGATCTTTGCTACACACTAAAAATGCTTTCTTAAGTTAGCTACAGTGGCATCTGCTTTAGGATCTTTCCTAGACCAGTTGTTTTACCTTCAAAACAAGCAACATATTCTACCACCTTTGTAAGATTCTGTGAAATGGAGCGTGCACTATAGATGACCCTATCTTTTAGCTTTCTGTCTTGCAGTCATACAAGTTAGCACATAGAATATCATTGTACTGTACCTCCATGTTTATCTGGTATTGTGCCAACAGAGGCTCAGCAGTGCTGGCTGTCTTTTAGCTAGAGATACTGAAAAAAGATACCACTGGCACTGGACAGAAGAAAAATGAACCTTATGTCTTAAGTTTGATGCATCATCAAGAAAGTGTTTGAATCATAGGGGGGGAAATTACCTGCATCTGTCCTGTCTGATTAGTGTTGGGAGTAGTGTCAAGAAGTCTCTTCATTGGCAATGAGACTAACTGTCTTATTTAAGGAATAAGAATGTAGGGGGATAGGAACATATTTTGTGTGATTGTTATATATAGAGAAGTGTGGCACTGAGGGGGTTTAGTCACTTTCCCAGTGTCACATCGGAAGTCTGTGGCAAAGCTGGGAATTGCCTTGGTTGCCTGGGTCCTGGTCCAGTGCCTGAGCCATATATCCATCTTTCCTTTCCATTCTTCAGCTTCAGTTAACAGAGTTCTTACTGGTAGCTCTGTAAAACAGAGTCACTAGTGAATTAGTTGATTGACGCACAGTGTAATATAGTAGTGGTGAGGAATTTAACTGATTTTTAGATATCTGCTTATTTCAAATGTTAAGTCTTCATCTCAGTTCCTGGGAGACTTCAGTTCAGTAATGTGTGACCATGCAAGTAACGGAGTGTTCTCACCACATATTTGGTAACTCATCCGTGCTTAACTTTCTGCTCTTTCAATTCAATGTCTCTTCTCCTGTTGATGGAAAAGAGCTTTTTATGTATATACTTTGTCCATTCATCAAAAGGTGGTTAAAACTTTTTGTATCTGCATGCTTGTCTTGCATTTTTTTTACAAGAAGCTTTGATATATCACTGTCCCCTCTAAATCTAATTTTAAGTGTTTTGTAGTGAGATTCGTGGCAGTTCTGATATTGGCTGTCTCCTCACTAAAAATTAGATATCCAAAGCAGGGGATATTTTCATAGTCTACAAGATCACATGGTGTGTTTATAATAGATAGAATTTAGGATTAAGAGGAAATAATAATATATGTAGGTCAAGAGAACTTGCTCAGTATTTACTTTAGAATGTATATGGGAAACATAAATAAGTCTTTTACAGTAGTGATGGTATAAACTGCCCCCTCTGGTAGTGACTTGGCACAGTTCAAGGGCCAGACTCGTAGCAAGTGAGTTGCCATACCAAATAAAGAATAAAACCTCTCAAAACATAATGTTGCAAGTTAATACCTATAGTATTAGCCAATAACTATGTTCTTGGGATTATTTAGGTGGGGTTAGTCCTGCTTTAAGGCTTGGATGATTTAGTTGGGGTTAGTCCTGCTTTTAGCAGGGGGTTGGACTAGATGACTTCCTGAGGTCCCTTCAACCCTGATATTCTATGATTCTTGTCAACTGAAGATAACAAAAAGTGAAAGTGCCTATACTTGATCTTGGCAGTTATGACAGAGGGGAAAAACGTGGTCTATGCAAGATCTAAATGTGAACATAAATTGGCTTCCTGAGAGTCTACAGAACAAATATGAAAGTCCAAGTGTTCAAAACCTGTAGTGTTTCCATTTAATTCTACTCTCTCTTTCAAAGTTTTCGTATATTTTAATCAATAAAACACCTGGCTTCCTTTGGAGATGGAATCTTTCCTTTAGAGCTGCAACCCAAATTTAAAAAGTGCAGCATTGTTGGGCCGACATTTTAAAGGATGACTGTTATCCCCCTAGCTTTTGCCCTATTTATGGGTGTAAAAAGTATGATCCTTAAAATTCTCATATTGAGTCCCCCAAAGATTTGTGGCAGCTATTTTTAGTATTTGAAAATCTGTAATTTGGACTTTGGGAGTGGAAGCAATATCCTCCCAGGAGCCAAAAGTAACCTGCTGCCTCTATCAACAGTTATCATAGCTGGAATCTATCATGATGTATTTGGCTGATGCTCATCCAAATTCTGCCAAACAAATGGGACTGCACTCCCAGTAGGTATGCTGGAAATAGAAACCCCCTACAGGTCAATCTCATGGACTTTCAATACCAAAATTGAACCACGCTTTTTCAGGTTCTTGGATCTGAAGGCTGCAGTAGCTGAAGTGCTCTCTTGTCCTTGTAGGTGGCCTGTGTATTTCTCTAGTTAACTCTCATCGGTTGATAGTTAGATGTATAGAAAAACAACTTTATATCTTTCAAGTACTGAATGTGTCTTCTTCACTGACTTATATGCAAAACAAAAACTTAGGAATGGGAGCTAAACTATGGAAATGAGGTATTTACATAATTAAATAGGTGGTTATCGATAATTATCACATCCATGACCATTCTGATCTGTGGTGGTTAGAGTGAAGTAAGGGTTTTCATTTATTTTGAAGAATCTTCTCTTGCTTTGCTGTAGTTTTATCTAATACCTTTTCTCTAGCTACTGTGCATAGAAACAACACATTTGTTTCCATTACTTGATCAGATGGCAGGATTAGTGAGCCATTATGGACAGAGACCTTCATGTACTTTCCAGTGTCCCAGTAACTAAATTTTTAAGTGAGGCAATATAAATGTTGAGGTCACAATCTAGCATCAGGATACCTGGGCACTTAGACTGGCATTTGGAAAAATAAAGTTAAGTCTACTGGTAGTTTTGATGATTCCAATAAGATATGGTTATTAAAAATTATTAAATGACTCCTCTGCTCTAGATAAGTGAAATTCACACTAAAATGCAATAAATCAATAGAAGATAGACTCCGAGTGAAAATATTTGAAATATTTTTTCTAAATGAGGAAAAAAGACTTGTAAGTTTGAAACTTTAAATGGATAAACCTAAGATGTGAAAGTGTTAGATTTTTTTAAAGGGGTGCTTAATGCTCAATAAAGGTGCTAGACTGACAGGCCTTAAATAGAAAATTCTGTATTAATGCTGTAAAACAAAATAAATATTCGTAACACTTTACAAGGAGAGTAAGACAATCCTTGCAGTGAGAATTACAAAATTTAGCCACAGAAAAGGCAAGCTTCCCACCTCACCCCTTTTGTGAAGGTGTCACTTCAAAGACTTAATATATGGCCTTTTGGCTAACGCTACAGCTGTAACTACCCAGAATATAGTGTGGGCTCTATAACATTGGACGCCCATTCTTAGAAAATACATTAAACCCATCAATTTATTTCAAATAATCTACTGAACAGGCCTGAGGTAATGATTTCTCACATTGGCTATTAACCTGATCTGGAACAAGGGTGAAGATCTGTGTCCCAGTCTAAATCACTGAGCCATCCAAAACACCTTGTGAAATTTTTAGTATGTCTTGCAGTTTTATTTATGTGAATTTCTTATTATCTTTCCCATGACTGTGTAAAACTCTAACAGAATGAAGAAATTTTAAGTGTCTCTGAAAGGAAACTAATGTATTAATGTCACAAGGTGTTGCCAGTGATTAATGTTTGAGGATCTTGGTTGACACAGTGTAAAGTGCAGAAGAAGAGGAACTGCATGCCTGGGGATATGCAGAGAAAAATCTACTATGATAATTGCTTCTCTGAAGTTGTAATGAGTATTTCCCCTGCTCTGCAAGGTCAAGCTGTAAATGAATGACCTCTACAGGTGGAGATGTAGTACTACAAGATCATTTTTATACAAGAGTTTGACACCTGCTTGCAATTGAATGTAAATATCTGTAACAAAGTTTGGTGGTGTAATATTATTAGAGTTTACACTGGACGTTGAACTCAACTTGGAAAAATTGCTTCCTTTTTTCTATTCATTAATTCTAAGAATTATATATATCTGTTAACTTTTAGTACAAACTTTAATGTAAGAAGGACTGGCAAATTAACTTTTTCATCTTAAAAAAGTATAACTTAAAATATTTAACATAATCATGATACAAATATAAAATTAAATGCAAACTGTTTGCTTGGAACACCTAACAAACAAAGAGATCTGGAGATAAGATAGAGAGTACATCCTTTAGCTCATCCTTATGAAAAGGAAAGGTACACTGTTAATAGTCAAGTGTGTCTTAACTCTGGATTTACACAATCCAAGGTTAACTGCACCCAGTTTTTGGCTGTGGGTAAGTCAGTTCACAAAGTATGGTAATTATTCCAGAATAAACGTGGCTTCTATTCTGAAGTAGTGTCCATAGGGTGAACTTTGCTTATTCTGCAACATCTATGCTGGCCAGTTTCCCTGAGTACATGAGACCTTCCACTGGGCCTCCAATTCTTCAAGAAAGTTCCACAGAAACTTTAGTGTCTGCACAGAAAAGACCATATTCAACTCAAGGTATCATCTGTGATTCATACACAAGAAATAACATGGTATTCCATTTTTATTCAAAACAAAGGGGGTGGAATCAATTCTGCCAAAACTTTGAAACTATGATTTCAGGGAATCTAGGTGTTGCTTTGCTCACAAAGCCATTTCCTTTGGCAAATGATGAGGAGATCCTGGGAAGAAAAGCCTGTGATTTAAACCCCTAAACTCTGCCACAGGAGAGACTATTGATACTACCTCAAAAAATATCACTCCATCAAAATAGTTTCTTAAGTAAAAACAAATGATTTACTTTCCTCTGAAATTAGAAAGCAACTTATTCACAGCTCAGATATTAGTAAAGAACCGCTCAGCTATGCAATCCTATAATCCAATGTCAAACTGCTTATGAGGGACCCTCCAAGTAGATTAGAATTGGAACAGAATATAAAAATGGCCATACTGGGCCAGACCAAAGGTGTCTCTAGCCCAGTATCCTGTCTTCTGACAGTAGTCGATGCCAGGTGCCCCAGAGGGAATGAACAGAACAGGTAATGATCAAGTAATCCATCCCCTGTCACCTATTTCCAGCTTCTGGCAAACAGAGGCTAGGGATGCCATTGTTGGATCCAACCTCCATGAATTTATCTAGTTTTTTTTTTTTAACCCTATTGTAGTTCCTGGAATGCTTAATTTACATTTATTTCATTACTGATTTATTTCAGTGAATGCAATATTTTTCTTGTCAAAGAACAATGCATGAACTATTCTAATTGCAGAATTGAATGGCCACTTATGAAAAAACATTATAGTTTAGTACAGTGCGTCTCAATTATTTTCTGTCATGCCCCCCCTAGGAAGAAGAAAACATTTCGCGCCCCCCCGCGACTGTAAATAGTATCATTTGTCTATAATGACACTATAGACGGGAAGGGCGGCTCCGCGGCGGGGCTGGGGCGAGTCACCGCGCTGCCCTGCGACCCCCGCCCCTCCTGTCAGGGCGCAGCGGGCGGCAGCGACGGGCCGGCTCCCGCTCCCACCGGCCGCGCCAAGGCCAGATCCGGCCCGCGGCTCCGCTCCCCTGCCTGGCCCGCCTACCTGGGCCCGCACTTACCGCGCGGCTCCCACGATGGCGGCGGCACCGAGCGCGGCCTGAACCCACTGAGCCGCCTTCCCTCGCGCTCCCCGCCCCGCCCGGACACGCCCAGCGCCCCGCGGCACGCCGGGAAACAGAGTCCTGCCACCCGCAATGAACGGGCCCGGCGGGGAGCGCAGGGACTACCATTCCCGGCGTGCCACGCGCCGCAGCCGCCCACCGACTCCCTGCTTGAATGAAAGGCAATGAGGTCAAACGAGCCCCCCTTTACGGAGCCAGGGGGGGCGCGCCCCACTATTTGAGAAGCACTGGTTTAGTAGAATATTGTTCCAAGATAAAACTGGTCGGTGTGAAAACTATTATGGAGTTCCTGTAGTGGCTCTTTTAAGAGCTACCACTAGATGTCAGTCATGGATAAGAATACACAAAACTTAAATTTGATGGTGAGAATATTAAACAGTAAAATATGCTCTAAGGAATTTGTGTATCAAATAGCTAAAGCACAAATAAATTTCTGAGTTGCTCATATGAAATTCATGGTAGTTTCCATTCTTTAATCTGAATCATGCACTGAAATAAGTAAATGTCCATAACTCTAAATTTACAACTTTTCTGTGTTGTGTTAAATAAAAATTCCACCACGGCTGCTTTGTCATTGGATTTTAAACCTGAATCTCTGTTATCGAGTGGTTACGCAATCTAAATTAATAGTATCTATAAATATTAGTAGGGCTGTCGTTTTTCCCCACTCAATCTATAGGTTGAACATTCCCAGTGAGCAGTTGAGCAGTTTGTTTATAACCCTGTAGAAGTGTCTGAATAGCTGCTAGATGTTCAAGTAAAAATCTATTGGAATAATCCTTTCCAAACTGGACATTAAGGCTTGTTTGCACGATACAGTCCCTGAGTTATAATGTTAGATCCTTAGTTCCCTTAGGCAGACCTCATTAGGTAACATCTATAATACTAGGGTTCAGCGTGTTTCAGTAGATGAAATGGTTAACTTTTTTAGTGTTCCTGTTCCTTCATACGGCTCCATTGGAGGGGGAAAAATAACTATGGACGTGGGACAGTAATGTGGACCACATTCAGAGCCAAGTAAAGTATTAAGATCTTTCTGGACCCTTTCTGTTAAAGGATTAACTCTAGTATCATTGCGTACAAACCTCTGCATTCTTGGAGCCTGCCATCTGCCTTGAGGCTGAATGTAGCTAGAGCCTCTGAATTCCACAATATTGGTGGCGAAGCTTCAATGTATAACCTCAACTTCCCATTTCCTCTTCCCTCCCAATCACAGATTGTACATTTCATGAGGGAAGAAAGCAATAATTCAGACTAATGGGGTAGCTACTTCCTGATGTCATGCTCAGGCCATTATCTGACTAATCTCATTCTAGGACATCATAGATTCAGAAAATAACTGTTATTAAGCAGGAAAGAGCTGGTTATCTGTTTGTGATGCATTCAAATAAAAACACATTCAGCGTCCTTTAAAAGACCGAGTTGCCAAATTGATTTCTGGCTGGACTCTTGTCTGTCAATCTCTTTGTTGTTGTTGTGATATGGGTGGTCTGTCAGGTAGGTGATGTTGTGGACTGCATGTTTCCAACTGGTAGCATGCTGTTTTTCCAGAGGCCAAGCAAACAGCATGTTGAATGGATGAGGGGATTCTCAATTACAAATGCTTGCCTGACTTAAAAACTTCCATAGGATCCAGTTCCCACAAAGAAAATAAATTGTTTCCATGTTTTTAATGGTTTGTATTCTTGTATGTCTGAGGGTTGGGAGAAGAAGCTCAACTAGAATACAGAGCCTGGATTAAAGGTAACTGGTTGTAATTAAGCACAAGACCTTAAATATATTGAACATTGCTATTGATTTTAGACATCATAGCTGTCAATGTTAATGTGCATTTAAATGCAAATAATAAACCATCACAGGAATATTTTAGTATTTTTTGGCTTACCTCTACAAAGATGAGTTGATTTATTCTTTAAACAAACAGCCTCATTGATTACAAACATATCTACCTATATTGGTACATTATTTGAGTTAAAAGCATGGCAATTTAATACCTCAAATCTTTTAGGTTTGGCACCATTCTTGCTTCTCATATTTTCTTATATAAATACTAAAAAGGGTTGTATCAGTCATTGAGGATGTATTTTGTTGTTCACCAGTTGGGAGCAAAGTACTTTAATGTACAGTTCCCCTCAGGGAATCGGTCTGTAGTGCTTGGGATTTTCATTACATCATGTACTCGTATTAAATTTCCTCTGGATTCAGTAAAAAACTAAAATCTGTCAGTGGTGCTTTCAGAATGAAGGGCATGCGTGCGAGTTTTGTTTTGAAAATATGCCTTTGCTTTCCGCTTGTCTGATCTTGACACTGCACTCAGCATCATACAGCCCCATAAGGCTGTAATGGGCCAAATCATTGTAATCAAATGTGGCATTCCATGTGTCTTATTTTTTGAAAGTAGGTCAAGTTTGAAACCATTTTCTTGGCTAGCCCTTCTGTTTCCCACAACCTGTTCGCCAATGCTCAGGCCACGTGGAAAATACCTTGAGTGCCAGGAGGGATTATGGGCAGCTTCACAGGGATAGTCAGAGTTTTGTGGACTATGTGATTAGTAGTAACATTTTTTTCTCTTTAGCTTTATCTTGTTAGCTTTGTGGCAACAGAAAAAAAAAGTACAAGAGAATCTCAGAGTTACAAATACCTCGGGAATGGAGGTTGTTCGTAACTCTGAAATGTTCATAACTCTGAACAAAACATGATGGTTGTTCTTTCAAAAGTTTACAATTCAACATTGATTTAATACAGCTTTGAATCTTTACTATGCAAAAGAAAAATGCTACTTTTGACCATCTTAATTTAAATGAAACAAGCACAGAAACAGTTTCCTTGCCTTGTAAATCTTTTTAAAACCTTCCCTTTATTTTTAGTAGTTTTACTTTTAACACAGTATTGTACTTTATTCCTCCTTCTCTCAATTTTTTTTGTCTCTGCTGCTTCCTGATGGTGTCCTTCCGGTTTTACATTTTCAAAGTTGTGGGAAATTAAGGGGCAGGGGGCTCAGACAATTATTTAATGAAGACGGATGTTGAGTTAAATCTTTGCAACCTTTAAAACACAAGTTGTCAGCATCACATGTCTAGATAGCCTTAAATCAAGCTAAATTCTCAAGTAGCATCTTTCTAACTTTGCCTGTCTGTAAATTTCAGTTATTGATGGAATTTCTTTTGTTGGTTTGTGAGCGTATGGTTAAATTGAGGTTTACTGACGATTACTGATAAAAATCTAATCTTTCCAAATCTACTTATGAAGAGGCATGGCTGGTACATCCTGTTTCAGAAGTGACCAGTACTGGCTTGGCTAAGATTTGATTACAGATATTACGAACAGTTAGAACCTCAGACATTTTGAAACCTTCCTGGCCTGCTGTTCCTTCATCCTGGAAGTATCTACAAGAATCTGGTCCAAAAGGCTTCAACCTTGATTGACCATTTGGAATCTCAGATGACCATCAGACTCTGCCTTGGTACCAGCCAGACTGAAAGCCTTGGTGCTGTCTTGATAATCAGGGTGTCTCCAATCAGCTAGACTAGGCATGCTGTTGTACAGCATGTAGCAGCTTCCCTACTATACTTCTAATATGCTAATAACTCTGCATTAGACCCCTGGAAGGTTCTAGTTACCTCAGCCTTATTTGAACCGGTTCTTTATCCCTCAACAGAGGTTGTCCTGGGAGCTCAACACAGTGTAACATTTAAGATCTGCATAAAGCATCGTCCTCGGACGCTTGCCCCCCCCCCCCTCCCCCAGTACCAATTAGTGAGTGTGGCAGCAGCTGCATACTTTCAGCTGTTTAAGGTATTCTCTATTTTCTGTATGGGGATGCCATCCGTTTTCTCCCCCATTCCAAATGTATCAGAGTCTAGTGATGGAGGCCAATTAGCCTTTCCAGTGTATTGAAGTATATTAGGTCCCACCCTTTTTTATACTGTATTTTCAATGCATTGAAAATTAGTTGATCAGGAAACATTCTGAACATTACCTAGGTGGCTTAAACTTTTGAGAATTCAAAGTGGGGAGTTGTGATCATAATCTACCACTGTTATGAAACTGCAGAAAGCATTACTTTCTTCCAAGAGCCCAGACTTCATATACTATGAAAACTTTTGGGAGCCTTGAGTAATTTTTTTTACATTTGTTCTGAAACTAGGTAGCAAAACCAAATATTTTCTAATTTGACTTTTGTCTTTTGCGTCTGCTTAACAATTTTTCATTTAGTCGATACTGTTTAGTGTCTAAATAACAAACATTTGTTCCAAAGTCTTCTAGTTTTAAACTGAAATAGAAAATATATATAGTTTTAGGCCTTTCATAAGGAATCCTGATGGTTGTCTGAGCAAATGCTATATGCAGATTTTTTTCTGCTGATGGTTAAAATATATCTTGTAAACTCTTTATTTGCTCATGAATTCATTGTCTGAGAAGTCTGCTCTCCCTAAGTTCTAACCAGCACAAAATGACAATTCCAGGCATCATTGTATTTGTGCAGCATATTACTTCTGGTTATAGTTGGTCAGAGTAGAAATTGAGAAAGACAAATGAATTCCTTGTGTGTGCCTCTCTTTTGTGTGAGAAGTGCACTAAGCAGTTTACCTTTAGGTAATCACATTTCTGTTTATAAATCCAGCATGTGTGTGTGATATTTCACCATAGGGCTTCAATGAAGCATAGCAATGGTTTTATTTGTTAACCTTGTTCCTAGAAAAGAAACTTGGAATAGTAGATTCCTGCAGGAAATGAAAATCTATTATATGAAGACATTTCGAACTGAGGAATCGTTAGGCACAAAACTGTATTTCCTCTCTAGCTTATTTTAGGAAAGGTGGTGGTGGTGGGGAGGGTTATTGAACAATCCACAATTTTTTAAATTGCCCGTGGATGATGGCTATAAATTTTTCCTAGAATATTTTATCTTCTTTTCAACCCAGCAGCACACTCTCACAAAACCACTTAATCTGACCATGTGGTTGCAACGATGGCAGAAAATTCCTGCTTCTGTACCTAATGTCTGGCCCAAAACAAAAAAAATCAGAAAACAAAAAATACATAATTTAGAACTGAAAATATTGGAGGGAACTTTTGGGCAGCTCAAGGATGTGCACAAAGATACTTATTATGTATAGTTAAACTTAAATATTTTTGTTTCTCTTTGAGCAGGTAACATAAAAGTGTCCTAAGTTAAGCAGCAACGTAAGCATTTGAGAGGAGGGATAATTTTTTTTTTTTAAATTGCACTAGATTTGGATTCAGCAGATGATGTGGGTTTTACTTCTGGCTCTGCTATAAACTTTGTGTGTGACAATGGGAAGTTACGCTTTGTCTTAATTCCCCATCTGAAACTCTAAAATGAATTTATTTTATTTATGGTGCTCATCATTTATGAGCTGATCATTTAGTGGTGTTCCCCAAGGGTCAGTCATAGGACCCATCTTATTCAACTTTTTCATAAATTATCTGGAGAAAGGAGTAAACCGTGAGGTAGCAAAGATTGCCGATGGTCCTAAACTGCTTAAGATAATTAAGACCAAAGCAGACTGTGAGGAACGAAGTGATCGGGCAACAAAATGGCAAATGAAATTTAATGTGGATAAATGATGGGGGGTAATTTAGCTACAACATTTTAGGAAAAAGATCTTGGAGTCATTGTGGATAGTTCTCTGAAGACATCCACGCAGTTTGCAGTGGCAGTCAAAAAAGCAAACAGAATGTTAGGAATCATTTAAAAAGGGATAGAGAATAAGATGGAGAATATCTTATTGCCCTAATATAAATCCATTGTACACCCACATCTTGAATACTGCATATGAGCACAGGTCCATGGGGATGGATGCGCTGCATCCGAGGGTGCTAAAGGAGCTGGCGGATGTGATTGCAGAGCCATTGGACTTTATCTTTGAAAACTCATGGTGATCGGGGAGGTTCTGGAAAAAGGCTAATGTAGTGCCCATCTTTTAAAAAAAGGAAAGGAGGAGGATCCAGGGAACTAGAGGCCACTCAGCCTCAGCTCAGTCCCTAGAAAAATCATAGAGCAGGTTCTCAAGGAATCAATTCTGAAGCACTTAAAGGAGAGGAAAGTGATCAGGCACAGTCAGCATGGGTTTTTGGTAAGCATTTCAAACTGTGTAGGAAGTGGCCAGACAAACAGGGGAGCGTACAGCTTGTCAGAACGGTGTAGAGGCTGAAGTTTTGTTTTGTTTTTAAATGTTAGGATGGTCCATCATGGTCAGCTGGCTTACATTTTAGGGATGCCTTGGTAAGAAAAAGGGCTAGAAGCTTACCTTTTTAAATTATATTTTAGAATTTGCTGGAACCCTAGGCCCATTCTTATGTGCTTAATTCTCCAGTGAGTAATTTCACAAATCTATTTCCCAGCCTTTTTAGGCTCATATACTTTAAAGCCAGAAGGGACCATCCCGATCATCTGCACTGACTCCCTGCATGTGGCAGGTTATGGAACCTCATCCGCTCACTCCTGTAATAGACCGATAACCTCTGGCTGAATTACTGAAGTCCTCAAATCATGCTTTAAAGACTTCAAGTTACCATCATTTACACTAGTTTAAACTTGCAAGTGACCCGTGTCCCATGCTGTAGAGCATCAGCGTCCAATAGAAATTCGATGCTAGCCACACTTGTGGTTTTGAATTTTTCTTATTTATCCTCATTATAAAAAAGCCACATGCATTAACCACAATTCAGTAGTCTGGTGTGGCTAGTGGCAAATGTATTGGACACCGCTACTGTAGAGGAAGGCAAAAAAAAACCAACCGAGGGTCTCTGCCAATCTGACCATGGGGAAAATTCTTTCCCGACCCCAGATACGGCAGTCACTTGAACCCTGAACATTTTGGCAAGAGCCAACAAGAAGACACCTGGGAAAGAATCCTCTCTAGCAGGGGTTCTCAACCTTTCTCTCTCTGAGCCCCCCCTCAACATGCTATTAAAAACTCCAGGGCCCAGCGGGGGTTCTCGGGGCAGAGGCCTTGGGCATAGGTGTAATTTGACTTCTGTTTTGGGGGGGGGGGCAGGGACCAGCAGGGCTCAAGCAATCTGCACATGGTGGGGTCCAGGGAGGGAGTGCCATCTCCACCCCTTGACTCACCGCAGCAGGCCACCCAGCCTGTCTTGGTTGGCGGGGGAGGGTGGGTGGCACACACCCAAAAGTTATAACTCAAAGGCAGAGGGCTTATCGGGGGTTGCTAGGGGCAGACGGGGTGGCTGTGCGTGCAGGGAAGGGATAGCTAGGGGCAGTGTGCAAGCAGGAGGGTAGCTCAAGGTGCAGGGAGAGGGATACTAGGGGCTATGTGTGGGCAGGGGGTAGCTCAGGGTATAGAGAGTGATATTCGGGCCTGTGTGCTGGGAGGACTCCCTGTTCCCAGAGGGGTCTGCCAGCCACAGAGCAAGATCTCCCCACCCAGGGGGGGCTCTTACCAGCTGCCTCTGTGGAAGGGAAGGGGGCTGGGAACTGAGGAGTAACTTCAACGTGGGGCACCAGCAGGAGAGGAGGGAATGCTACCGCTGCCTGCTCCGTGGCTCGAGGCTCCAGCTTCCTGCCTCCGACCTGTCCGGGGGCAAGGGGAAGAGATTCTGGGGGTTGGGTTCAGAAGCAGTGAAGAGTTGCCCCCTGGAATGTCATGCTTGTGTGCTGCAGTTGTTTTTTTTTCGGGGGGAGGAGGGGGGAATGCCCTCAGTGTCCCCAATTCTGCCAATGGACTCAGGGCTTCTGCCACACAAGGAGCACCAGAGCTCGGGGATTCAGCCTCCCAACTTCAGTCCCCCAGGAGGTCCTGGGATCAGGGCTTCAGCCCTGTGCCTCCCAGCTTCAGCCCCCCTATGGGGCACCAGGGATCAGGGCTTCAGCCCACAGCGTGCACTGGGGATTGGGGCTTCAGCTGCTGCTCTGAAGTACTCCGAGGTCTTCCCATATAGCATCCCATCGCTAGCCATTGGGGATGTTTGCTATTAGCAATCACAGATCATCAACATGGCATCGTAGGCAGTCTGATCACCCCTGTATAAACTGATCAAGCTCAGTCGTGAAGCCACCTAGGTTTTTTGCCCCCTCCCCTTCCACTGCTCCCCTTATTGGTCTTGGGTACTATATCAAGCTGAGATCTTAAAAATAAACTTCATTTGGAGTTTCTAAGATAAGCTGTGTTTTGACAGGCGGTATATAGCAAAAAGGCCAGGGAAAGTTTTCAAAAGATTACTACAAGCTATTTGACTTCTCAAGTTCCATATTGCAAAAATTTGAGGTGCATGTGACTTTTTCCCCAAGGATTTTAGAGAGCGGCTATAATTGGGCAGCATGTATAATTCCTAGCTATGAAGAGCAATGTTCTCATTACTGTCCAACAATTTCAAATTGCCTTTTGTCTGACTTTGTTGGGAATGGTTTCTGAGATGCTTTGTTACCCCCAAATAAACAAAACACTAAGTAGAGCTTGTAGAAGACACCTATACCCTTCCGCATGTTTTGGATTAATTCCCTCCCACCCACTGCTTCTCACCTCGTGATGGATTCTGGGGTACTATCTAATCAGATGGATAGGAGTAGTAGAGTAGGCCTGTTTCCAGTGTTTATGGTTGACTTCTTTCCAAATTACACCAATTCCTTATCCTGATTCCAGGCACGATGAGGTCCAACAGCTTGCTTAACTTACTGGCTGCTGTTTCAATCATGTACTCCACATGTCACTAATAATTCAGAGTGAATGGTCTTGTGCTCGCCTTCTACAAATAAACATTGCTGCCATGAATAAAGAAATCAAAGGCCCTGAGTGGAAAAAACACTGGATTTCTGTGATTTTTATACAAATGCATTCACTTGGCTCCTTCCATTTGAACCCATAAGTCAGACTATTGATTTGGCCTTAGTTTAACAGTTTTCTTTTTAAGTGCTTGAAATCCATATCTCACATTTTTTTAGTTTAGTGAAGCTTCTGAAATAGGATAGTCCTGATAG
Organism: Sternotherus odoratus; assembly: GCA_032164245.1. Lineage (NCBI taxonomy): Eukaryota > Metazoa > Chordata > Testudines > Kinosternidae > Sternotherus > Sternotherus odoratus. Next base: position 15,206,819 of record JAVMKO010000002.1, read on the forward strand.
TAAGTATTTGCATTTGGACCTTGTAGTGGTAGCATTGTTAATGCTCCCCATTGAATTTAGGTTAGCTCATGCTCATTGCTGTTTTGCAGCTCTTGCCCATGCATGTTTGCAGGCTGGTGGTGGTGAGCTATACGTTGGTCTTACAACTATTGATGTGCATTGAAAATGCTGCCCTTTCATGATGTGCCATTCTGGCATTCCTACTTAAGCATTTAATTCTAAGATTTGCTTGTAATGTTTGAGGTTTCATCATGTTTGTGGATTTACTTTGTCTCAACTAGATGAATCTAATAAACCACAATTAATCTTTCTTTCACTTTCCATTTGTTTTAGCTAAGATGCAGCAGAAAAGCACAAGAAGAATGTTTCAAATACAATTAGCTCATATTTGGGGGGAATAAAAGTTAAATTTATTTGGCTTGTCAATTTAACTTCAGTTTTGGTGGGGAAAATTGTCCGTTGCTACAGATTACTCCTACCAGATTTCTAGCCAGAATTGCATTTCTTCTGGATTTTACAGGGAGGAATAAAATTGTATTTATAATGAACACCATGATTCCACCCAGTCTGTGATATAGCTGTGACCACCCTAAGGGACATTGCTTAATGTTGAATAGTGTGTGATTTGGAACTACAATGCTAGAATTATTCCTTGCTCTTCCATAGTTGGATACAATAATGGCAGAATTTAGTTTTTCTGTATAATTGCCACCTTGTTTTTCATTAACCACTTCTTTCTGAGAAGGGATAGGTTGAATGGCACTTACACAAAGTGCATGTTAGCCCTATCCAAGTCACAAGTTGGTGAATCAGCACATGTGTGAAACCACAAAGGAGCCAGCCCTAAATGGACCCCAGTCCTCTGCTGCAAAAAGGAAACAATTATTGGAACTAAACAATTTTGCCATTTTTATTTTTAGGTTTGCTGGCATGGGTAATCTCATTAAAGTGCTAACCAGGGACATAGACCACAATGCAGCACATTTTTTCTTGGATTTTGAAAGTAAGTCTTTCAGCCCTTCGCAGTTGGTGCATTTAAAATGGTGACAGTAGGATTGTGTGTACCCTCCACAACAGTGAAGGCAAAGGGAACATCAGTTGCAAAAGCACAGTCTGAGAAATGTTTTGTTTTTTTGTTTTTTTTTTCAGTAGAGTCAAGCTGCCATCATGCTACTGTGTAATTCTTGATTTTCATGTGCTTAATCATTTTGGGTCTCTCTGGTCAGTGATGTCCTTTCATGTGCCTGCAAATCAGCTAGCCATACAATGAAAAATTCTGTCAGTGTGCCATAGTGAAATGTGTACAGACTTGTATGAAGGAACAGTAAAATCCCTGTCTGATTCCGACTTGTTCATTCATAGCAGGGCTAGTATTGTGTACCTAGGATCTAAAGTCATGAATGGAGGTGAATTTGGGAGTCACGCCTGTTAATTTTCAGGTGCTTTACGAAAAGATAACATGATCACTAGGATCACATATGATGCTATGTTGTTTTTCATACACATTAAGCTGAAATGAAAAAAGTGTCCAGAGGCAGCTTTCTATGATGTTTCTCTTTTAACAAAATTGTAACGGAAAAAATAAAGCTCTCTACCCCTCCACTTCATCAAGCACAGTCCGAGTCAACATTAACATAGAAGCCAGGCTGCATATGGGAGGATACTTACCCTTGAAGGCACAGACACTTGCTCAGGACACTGGCTCATTCAGATGGAATTTATTCACTTATAAGGCCTTCAGTTGGAGCTCTTCTTCTTTCTCACAGGAGAGGCTATGAAGATGTGGGTGACACCTGTCTGTCACTTTTTACAGAAAATCCACATTGCATCTCTAGGATCACCAGTTGTACATCCTTGGAGGTGGGGATCACCCTCCACCAGCATGCACCATAGCAGGAGCCTGAAGGATGGTTTTGTGTCTGATGGAACTATTTGGACTCCCATCCCTCCCCCCTCCCCCCACCTTCATTCTGCTATATTTGGGCTGTTCCTTCTTATAAAGGGATATTCTCTTTTCTCTCATTCTTGTCTCGACAGGTACCTTAACATGGGGAACCTTCTTAAAGTTTTGACATGCACAGACCTTGAGCAGGGGCCAAATTTTTTCCTTGATTTTGAAAGTGAGAAGATGATTTTATATATCTATTTCTCTTTGCCTGCAGTGGACTGCATTTATGCCTCATGCTAAATGTATGTCTTCACTTTGCCATACTTCTAACTACTTTACATGACTGAGTTATGAATACTTTTGTGAACAATTGGCAAGTAAAATAATTGTCTATAACCCACTATATTTATACTCACAAAGGTAAGCTTGTCTTCCAAAAAAAAGGGAAGCCAGAAGTGAGTTTGTCTTAGATAACGGTTTTGATACTACATTGTCTATAGGGATCTGATATGGTTTTATGCCTTTTCTAGACATTAATACATTTTAAAGAAAATATCTTCCCCTTATGTTATTCCTTGTCAATTTGAGACTTCACTAATTGCAAAACAGCTGAAGAGGCTGCACTTATAATGGTCCATTCAGCCCTTTAAAAAAACCAAAACTCTTTAAGTAAATAGAGGTAGATAATCCTTTCAAAATGTCATAACTTAAAAAGCATTGTAGAATGACTTACCAAAACTTGCTTACAGATCCCAGAACTGGAATACTAATGTGAATCCCATTTTCCACACCATACCAATGTTTACTGAAACAATCATTGGCATGCTAACCATGCTAATCAGTTCACAAAAGCCATTCATAACTCTCTAACAGCATGTTAAATGTGAACCTAACTTGACTAGGCACAGAAGTGCTTCCTACAGTTAACCAAAAAAACCCCCAAAATCCACATGCAAACTTTAGTGATTTTTAGCAAAGAAAAAAAAATCTCCTTTCCTGATCCGTGCCAAATGTCCTGAAAGGTTCACATATCTTTTGATTATTTCGGCTTTTGGTTTGCTCCACATTGCATGACATAATATGAGCTAAGAATGGCAGGTAAGTGTTATTGGCTGCTGCTGTGCATGTTCAACTGCTTTGCTTTTGGCTTTATTTAACTTCCCAGATGTGCACCAAAGCACATGAAAAAAGCAAACTAATGCTATTAGTCTGTGGGGAAAGAGGGTTGCCCTTCTAGTAAAATATAATCAATAATCTGTAAGTGAAATATTAAGAGAGCAAATATTGATAGAGAGAAAATATGAAGTGCACTCTCCATTTTTTTTAATTCCCCTTTTTGCCAAAACAATGCCCTCTTGGTTGTATTGGTTTTAATGTGAAAAAACTAGTTAAAAAAGTTAAATTTAATCTTTAAAACAGTAGAAGAATAATTTTAAACTTGTCTTTCCTTTATTGTTGAAGTTTACAAGTATTGACTTACTGAATATATTCATATTCCTTGCAATATCCTGGCATAGCTGCCTTTTATGTATAACTTTTTTGGTTTACTGGGTTTTTTTAAAAAAATATTTAAGATTATTAACATATTTTATGAATTATCATGTAGTCTCAGGACAGGAATATATTAACTGTGGGAGCTTTTGAGTTGTGTATCAGAATGTTGGAATAAAGATGCACTCCACACGTTCTAGTCTAGGCTCTTTAATAGCACTTAATCAAATGACTTTAGGGGTATGAATCGTACATCCAGCAAACTTAAAATGTAATAAAAATATGTGCTAAGGTTTTTAAATGTTTTGATCTTTTAGAATGATCAGTTCTATTGCAAAGTGCATGTTTTCAGCATGAAAAAGGATAATTGGCATGGGGATAAGCAGGTTGCTGGCACAAAGTGTTTACATATGCAGTCAAATGAAGCAGCTTATATTATGGCTGAATTTTAGGTCATGTATTTTGTTCATTTTGAACTTGCATTTGGTTCTGCTGCCATACTTTGTGTCCATGCCTCTCTCTATTCTCTGTTCTGTTTCAGATGGCTTGCATTTACAGAATCTTGTCTTTGATACAGTCAAGATCTTATACTTCAAGACTTGGCACTTGATCTTTTGATAAACTTAATGTCATGTTTTATGTGGACAAGTGAGGAACCTGTATATTAAATAAAATTTGCTACCTGCTATGTTTGTTTGGCCCATCAGTGTTACAAAACAAGCTACTTTTGGGTCATCGTTCCATATAATTCAAGCCTATAAACACACTTCACAATGACCTATTGAAAAGGTTAGTTGTTAAACACCCATATTATCAGAGAATGCAGGATACAGCACAGAGTTAATCTCCATTAGGTTTTCTAAGGATACATGCTGAACCTGAAAGACATAATATAGATTTGTACGCCAGTCTCTGAAACTTCCAAAATTAACTTTGGTGCTAGATTTCACGGATAGTAATTTCACTGGCTTTCAGAGAATGCAAAGAGAGAATATCAAGACGGTTGGTATGATGGCCTGGTGGCTTTCCCTTCAGATATTTCCAGTATGTTGCAACACTGGTGGTTTTAAACTCAGCATTGTTGTAATGCTCCTTAAATATGTGAAAAGCAATGGTGGCCTTTTGTTTTCTACTTACGTCCGTGCATTAGGGTGACCAGATGTCTCGATTTTATAGGAGCAATCCCAATATTTAGGGCTTTGTCTTGTATAGGCACCTATATAACCTCCCACCCCATCCCGATTTTTCACACTTGCTGTCTGGTCTGTCTACCCTGGGGTTCAGTAGGGGGTGACTATGCTCACCTTTAAAAATTTATACATTATTTCCATTCTAAATTTGTCTAGTTTCAACTTCCAACCATTGGGTCATGTTATACCTTTCTCTGCTAGATTGAAGAACCCATTATTAAATAGTTGTTCCCCGTGTAAGTATTTGTAGTCTGTAATCGAGTAATCTCTTAACCTTCTCTCGGTTAAGCTAAATAGATTAAGCTCTTTGAGTCTATCATGATTCGGTGTGGGCCTCACCCTCCCTGATTGAATTTACCTTGCTTTCTTGCCTACATATTTATACCTGCCTCTGGAGATTTCCACAACATTCATCTGATGAAGTGGGTCTTAGCCCACGAAAGCTCATGATCCCTAAGATCTGTTAGTTTATAAGGTGCTACAAGACTCTTTGTCGATGGTACGGTGTGTTTTATATACTTTACTTCTGAGTCCTCTCTAATTTATTAACATCCTTCTTGGTGTATGGGCACCATACCTGGGCACAGTATTCCAGTAGTGGTCACACCAGTGCCAAATATAGAGGTGAAATATAGAGCTAAAATAACCCTACTACTCAAGTTTCTCCTGTTTATGTATCCCAGGACGGCCTTGGTAACAGCAAGTATAAGGTGAAGTTAACCTGTTTACCTCAAAGATCTAAGTTTGTAATTCTCCCCCCCCCCCGAAACAATTGACAATCTCAACCATTTAAACATTCCAAAGGGCTTTTGGTGTGTTTGCTGTCATCAGGTGTTACAAGGGAAATGTAGAATCCTGGTCTTGTCATATAAGCAGATGTGGGAGCTCTTTCAGCTTTGCTTTCCAATGAATAATTGTATTCATCCCTCATCCTGTTTTGGGTGCATGACATAGATAAGTTCAACCAGTCATTAAATTATTGTCTTTTAGAATTTTAAAGACTGCAGCATAAATGTTGTCCCTCCTCCTCGTCCACTGCCCTAACCATCCTGAGGGATTGAGCTCCAAAGCCAGAGACCCTTAACTGAAACAGCCCTACTTCCAGTCCCAAGAGATGAATAACTAGGTGGTGTCATCTCAGATGACTTCAAAACTGAAGAGCATAATCGACATAATGCATCAGCTTATCATATCCTTTCTGTGTAGAATTTCTGACATTAGCTAGTATCTTCACAAATCCTTCTACTCCTCGTCAGTGTCTAAAAGGAGCATCCTTTATAAGGAGGGTGAAGCAAGGAAGGATAATTGAAAATCTTTAAGGTTACAGTAGACATAGTCAGTATAAGAGAACCAAAGTGGCAAGTCTTGATTTGAATTATTTAACAGTGCAAATACTCTGGAATGCTACAGAGCTTTGTTAGACTATACTGTCCTATAGTATTTCATGTACTATAACATTTCATGTTTGTACATGAATTGTTAATAGTAAACTGCTGCTTACCTCTCTTCTATTTTTCCCCATTATTTATCTTCATTTCTTACAGCAGTCTTCAGCAGCTTTCAAAATTATAAATCTGACTTTTCTATGACAATCTCAAAAATGTTGGCCAGTTGTTTCTATAGTCAAGGCCTACTCAATGTGATGCTATTTTTTCCATTTAAAAAAGGAGCAGCAAGCTTCCTTGTGTTCAGACACTTCTTAATATTGAAATGTTAAGTACAGTCGGACCTCGCAATACAGCAATGATCAGGACCCAAAAATACCTGATCACGGTAAACATGGGGTCGCACGACATCAAAGTCTACGTGCGCTTCGCGTTATAAGCGGGGCGCGGTATTGCGGGGTTCCACTGTATTAATAAACTGTTGCAAGGTCTACTTAGGTGCACTTGCTAACAATGCCCCATCTTTATGCACTTAACATAGATGTCCTATTTTTGTGGTTTAATAAAACTGAATATACCAAAAGCAGATAGGTAGTGTGTGTAACCTGTTTGTTCCATCATGATCCATGCATTAAAACTGTTTTCCACAATTTGTAAAATTAATGGATGTGTGCTCCAGTTGATTGGTGTGCCCAACTTCCATCAACGTTCGTGGGAGTTGTGCATTTGTATCATGGAGTGAAGACCCTTAACTCTAATTTACCTTTAATGTGGTATCATTTAGTTACGTACTGCTTTTAGAATAGCAGCCGTTTTAGTCTGTAGCCCAGGGGTGGGCAAACTTTTTGACCCGAGGGCCACATTGGGGTTAAAAATTGTGCGGAGGGCTGGGTAGGGAAGGCAGTGCCTCCCCAAACAGCCTGACTCCACCCCTGATTAAAACCACCCCACACTTCCCGCCCCCTGACTGCCCCCCTCAAAATCCCCCGACCCATTCAACCTCCCCGCCCTCCTTGTCCCCTGATCGCCCCCTCCAGAGAACCCCCCCAGTCTAACTGCCCCCAGAACCCCACCCCCTATCTAAGCCCCCCATTCTTTGTTCCCTGATTGCCCTGAGATCCCCACCACCCTGGGACCCCACCCACCATTTAAGCCCCCCTGCTTTGTTCCCTCACTGTCCCCTCCTGAGATCCCTCCCACCCCAACCACAACCACGGCTGCTGCTGGGCTCCGGCCAGGGAGCGCGGGGCCCAGCAGCAGCCGTGCTGGCCCCGGCCAGCAAGCGCGGGGGCCCTGTGCTCTACCTGGCCCCCAGCCAGAGAGTGCAGAGCCCCATGGCTCCCCACGTTCCACCCGGCCCCCGGCCAGGGAGCACAGGCCCCTGCAGCTCCCCACACTTGGCCTACCCCCCCGACCAGAGCATGGGGACCTGTGGTACGCTGCGCTTGGCCTGGCCTGGCCCGGCCCCAGCTTTCGGGCCGATGGGCCACATATGGCCGGCGGGCTGTAGTTTGCCCACCCCTGTTGCAGCTGCAAAAAGAACAAGGAGTACTTGTGGCACCTTAGAGCCCACAAAAGTTTATGCTCAAATACATTTGTTAGTCTCTAAGGTGCCATAAGTACTTCTCATTCTTTCTATTAAACTTTTACAGTCCTAACTGCACGTAAAGCATGCAATATAAGCATTACTGGTCAGTTGTTTACAGATAATAATCCTTACTAGAAAAATAATTTTTATTTGGTCAGTATAATTACCTGTATTTTGTACTTTGAAAACCTTAGATTAATTTACTTCTGAAAATTTTCTAGCTCATGTTGCCAGTATGGATAGCTAAGAAATAGTGTTAATCTTAAAGTTGCAGAGTTCCGAAGTAATGACCAGTTTCATTGGTCTGAATAGCTTTTCTTTTTGACACCATAATTACCTGTCAGGAATATAAAAGAAGCCAAAATTGTATTCTTTTATAACTTTTTTTCTCACAGTCTGATCTCATCTCAGGGAAATAATGTATTAGATAAAATGTTTCAATAAGGGATAATACGCCTAATTTTTTTTTTAAAAAAAACCTGTTAGACCACAAAAATGTTACGTGTCTTAAAACATGTACATTATTTTGAATTAGTTTTGTGTTTATTAGGTAAATATAGCATTACTTAAGTGATACCCAGAGATGGAAAGTGTCTTGTACCTGAAAGACAGAGATTAAATGATCCTATTATGTGGGATAAGAGTATATCCCAATTATAGACTATACAGGAGAGTCTGCACAGGTGGCTTTAACAATTTGTTGCATCTGTCTTTGAGCCAATTACAATGGATCTTCTCACAACCAATTAGATTACTGGCTCTTAATCGGTATTTATATTTTAATATATTCAGAACTGAAAATATGCCCAGGGCGAAGAATACACAAAAATATAGTTCCTGCTCCCAAAAACTTAAAATATATAAAATTGCAATTTTTAAAAATGAAAGTAGATAAGACTACCTTGTTTTGTAACACTTTTAGTGTATCCTTAATCAATGTGTCTTTCCATAACTCACCTATGGCTTTTACACTGAGTTCCTACTGCATCCTAAAGGTGAGAATAAATCATAATATGGTTTGATAAATAAAAACATATTAAAACATGTCAATTTTAAATTTAAAAAACCCCCTGAAAATAGTAACTAACCATGGTTGTTAATATGTGATAATCTTGAAGGTAAATTTAAGGCTTTAACATCCTCGCTGCTTGTAGACCTCATACACAAAAGGTTCAAAATCCAAACAATCATGGGGGAATATACACAACTGTAGTTATCTTTGTAAAGTTTCTCAGAAATATATTGATAGCTTTATGCTGTAAGTGGATAATAATTATACAAGAATTCATTAGGAACTTTGTCCTATAGATCATGGTGGACTTCTTAAAAATCTCATGCAGTTAAATTATTTAATATGCTCTCCTACTGTTTAGATGCCCAGCCTACAGAATCTGAAAAGGAAATTTATAATCAGGTGAATGTAGTGCTAAAGGATGCAGAAGGAATCCTGGAAGACTTACAGTCATACAGAGGAGCTGGCCATGAAATACGAGAGGTAAAGCATGATTAGATATTTTGTGATCAGACACATAATTCTATAGAGTGTTGTTGGTATACATAACTGGAACAGATAGACAAGAGCAGATTTTCAGCTTCTCTTGCAGAAACTTGTATTAATAATCTGAAATGAAAATATTCTACTTTGAAGTATGGTTCTCTAAAGTGTTGTGATTACAAAAAAAAATCACTGGTTACCATATTTGTCTTCAATAACTTTTTATATTAAATGTACATAGTTGAGTAATAAAAAGATGTTTCCTCTAAAGCTTTTATCTTAACAGGATGCTTGCTGCTGGATCTTGGGTCACTAGCCTGAGACAGATCTGCATTCTGTGTGTATTCAGGAACATATGCTGACTTTACTGACTAAAACAATTTTTTTATTCTTGTTTACCACTGCAAGCTAACACAGCTGTTGGAGCCTATAGATGATTTTGTCTGACCACACATGTAAGGGTTGTTACCTAAGCTGAAATGGCAGAATCTTTATTACTTATAGTGCATGAGCCAGAAAGAACATAGTTTGCCTTTCAGATTCATAGGTGAGTTTGCAGGGCTGGCAGTTGGAGCCATCTTTTTACTTGCTGAGAAAAATGTGCAAATCTTGAGAGACAAGAAATACCCTCATAATACATTTTAATAGTCTTATCTGAACTAGAATCAGATTTGGAGTGGTGATTTCCCTTTCTAATATCTTGATCCAGTTCCTTCCTTCCTTCCAGTAAAACAGTGGAGCAGGCAGTCCTCCCATTCCTAGAGAATTCATAGTTCTCAGCTCAGTGCACCATACCCAAAAAGTATATAAAGGCCTATTGTCTTCCTCAGCCAGGCCAATATGACAACTCCACTCCAGAGGTAACCCTACTACAAGTAACTAAAGGTCTGTGGAAATTGACTAGACCCGTTAACTTATTTTATATACCCATCACCGTCAGTGGAGTTTAAAAAGGCACACAAGAGCAGAACAGAGAAGTACCGTAAGTCCAATTTATTTAAAAGAAAAATAGACTAGAAAAAAGTCAGACTTTGCAGACCTCAGGACCTCTTAATGCAAAGCTGAGCACAACCTCAGTGTTCATAGATTCCAACGCCAAAAGGGACCATTGTGATTATCTAGTCTGATCACCTGTCTAGCACTGGCCATAGAACTTTCCCAAAAAATAATTCCTAGAGCAGAACTTTTAGAAAAATATCCAATCTTGATTTAAGAATTCTCAGTGATGGAGAATCCACAACAACCCTAGATAAATTGTTCCAATAGTTAATTACTCTCACTCACTGCCTTATTTCCAGTCCAAATTTGTCTAGTTTCAACTTCCAGCCATTGAACCATGTTATACCTTTCTCTGCTAGATTGAAGAGCTCATTATCAAATATTTGTACCCAATCTAGATATTAATACTCTAATCAAGTCACCCTTAACCTTCTCTTTATTAAGCTAAATAGACTCTAAAAGCTCAATCACTATATGACATGTTTTCTAAGCTTTTAATCATTATCATGGCTCTTGTGAATCCTCTCCAATTCATCAAAATCCTCCTTGAATTTGTGGGCACCAAAACTGGACATCATATTTGCTTGACTCAGACTTTAAGGCTAGAAGGGACCATTGTGATCACCGAATCCAGCGGGTTCTCAACCCATGGGCTGCTTGCAGCCCAATCAGCACACAGATGCAGGCCATGTGACATCCTCAGAGCCATATAGGTAGTGTGTATATTGTGTGGATGTGGCCCACATAACAGAGAGAACTTCATATGCAGTCCACTGATCTAATCTGACCTCCTGCACACCACAGGTCACAGAGCCTTATCCACCCACTCATGTAATAGCCCATAACCTCTGGCTGAGTAACTGAAGTCCTCAAATTTTGATTTAACAATTTAAAGTTACAGAGGATCTGCCATTTAATCTAGTTCAAAACAGCAATTGACCTGTGCCCCATGGTACAGAGGAAGGCGAAAACCATTCCAGCAGCAGCCACACCAGTGCCAAATACAGAGAGGTAAAATAACCTCTCTACTCCTACTTGAGGTTCCCTTTTTATGCATCCAGGATCCTATTAGCTCTTTTGGTCACAGCTGACTGAAGAATGGTTTTTGACTGTTGTAGGCAATATAGGCAACCTAAAGTGGTGTCCCAAACTGATCTGTTTGCTCTCACCTGCATATATCTCCCATCTACAATAACAATTGCAATTCTGGAGCAACTCTTTTTTTCTGTACAATTCAAGGTATTGTCTGCCTTTCCTGTTTCTGTTTTCTGAATATGGACTTGGTTGGCTCCTGAAACTTTAGATCGTGTGCTTGAAAATTTTAATCACTACTTACACCTTTCATGATAACTACTGGGCTTAGCTTAGACCAGGGTGGTCAGAGTGCAGTGTCACAGTCAATGTTTGTGAAGCAGTTTGGAATGATCAGATTGGTAGGCCCAGAGTCTTTGATTTTGATAGATTCAGGCACACTTTGGTGTTCTGTTGGCTATTATTACTACACCCAGCTTTGAATAATTCAGTAAGAAAACAGACTTCTAAAGTCTACGTAATTCTATATAAATATAATTAAAATACCATACAATAACTCCTCACTTAACGTTGCAGTTATGTTCCTGAAAAATGCTACTTTAAACGAAGTGATGCTAAGTGAATCCAATTTCCCCGTAAGAATGAATGTAAATAGGGGGCATTAGGTTCCAAGAACATTTTTTTTTCACAAGACGAAAAGCGCTCTCTCTCTCTCTCTCTCTCTAGCAAGCTCCCTCCATCCTGAGCCCTGTCGTGTGTCTCCTCTGCTCTGTGGAGAAGGGGTACAGGAGCAGGGGGGATGGGACACCCTGACATTAGCACCCCTCTTGTCTTCTCCCTCTCCCTCTCTCTCAAACAATTTAATACTGAGGTGGTGGAGACAGGGGTGGAATATTTCCCAGGGAATGCCTTGCTGCTAAACAATGAACTAGCACTCGGCTGAGCCCTCCAGGGTTAACACATTGTTAATGTAGCCTCACACTCTACAAGGTAGCATGAATGGAGGGAGGGCAGGCAGCATGACAGAGAGAGAGATACGCTCATTGCCCCTTTAAATATGCTGACCCTACTCTCAGTACAGTAAAACCTCGATTTAACGGACCTCGATTTAACGGACTTCGGATGCAACGGACAAAATTTTTAAGAAAGTCTGATGCATCCGAAATCCGTTTGTCGAGGGCTGGCTGCCGGCTCCCTGCTGCCGCCGGGGTTCCAGCTGCGGGCGGGCTGGCTCCCGGCAGCAGGCGGGCTGGCTGGCGGGTCACGGGAGCCAGGACCCGTGCAGGCTGACTGCCCGCTCCCTGCTGCCACCGGGGTTCCAGCTGCAGGCGGGCTGCCGCCTGGCTCCCAGCAGATGAAAATAAAAGTGTATCAGTTCACAAATATTATGCCAGAACATTAGCATTTCTAAACTTCCTGCCTGTTGGTATCTTACACAGCAACTCTTTCTAAGAGTGTCTATTTTCAAAATTACTAGGAAGGGAAGGTTAAGACTAGAAAATATTTTAAAAGAAAATTAAATTCTCCAGATACCTTACAGTATGGCAGAAAAAAATTAATAAGATTGTTTGAATGCATTATGCTTCCTGTTAGTTTTTGGAGAAAGAAAATTACTCTAAACTTTAATATTAACTGCAATAATTTTTTTCTAAATAATCTTAATGAATTAAATATACCATTTATACTCAAATTCTGCATGAAATAACATATCTGAATTTCTCATTATAAGATCTGAAAAGTACAAAGGGGTCAGCTAATATTTGAATAGTGTTCTTTTTTAAGCAAAATTCCAAATACAAGCAAATGTAGTTCTTTATTGTCGTTCTATTACTAGTTCTAATAACTGCTATTCTAGAACTCAGTGTTATACAGTTTAATTTTTGAACAAATGTTTCCCTATAAAATGTGACAAAATACTACAAAGCTAACTGCAATTAATATAGTATATTTATATATCAAATGTTCTGACACAGCTACTGTCAGAATACCAAAAAATCTCAACTACCTGAGATGTCTAGTTACTTTTTCCCTGGTATCATATTCTGCCAGGGGTATTGACTTGATTGTATGAAAATTCCATAAGCTAAAGGTGGTTGGTTCTCCCTATTACCTGATACTGACTGCTGTAGCTGAAACTTACTGTGTGTACTAGCCATGATCATTAAACTAGGTTAAACTCATTCCCTTGGAGTATCCCAATAAAGCAGTTATTTTGACCAGGTAGATTGTACTGTGTAAATTGTTTCCTTTTTTGTGTTTTAGGCAACTTAAAAATTGTCTACATATAAGTAATTGTATAATAACATTTACATCCTAGCGAGTGTTATGTTCATAAAGTGTACTTAATTATTTTTATTGTGTGTGTGTGAAAAGAATGTACAGTAGATGATGAAAGAGACCAGCTTATAATTTTCAATGAAAATCTAACTCCTAATAGGACACTGGTTGCAACCATAATGTTCAGAGAAACTGTTCTCTTCCACAATCTAAAGAATAATGCTCCCTTCTTTTGTTTTCCATCAGTACCTCTGATCAACCTCTTTTTATACATATTTTGAATGAAAGAAAACTTTCCTCGTTTTGATTCCTGTTGTTAAACAAGGTGTGACTTTTTTTTTCTTTCTCCATGTGTTCGATTTTCAAGGCGATACAACATCCCACTGATGAAAAATTGCAGGAGAAGGCATGGGGTGCAGTCGTTCCACTAGTAGGCAAGCTAAAGAAATTCTATGAATTTTCTCAAAGGCTAGGTAAGTTGAAAGGTGGTAAACTAATGACTTGATATCCTTCATTCTAGCCAAAGACTTAAAAAGTAACAGCAATTTTTTTAAAAAGTACATCAGAAGACGAAGCCTGCTAAACCATCAGTGGGACCACTGGACAATCCAGGTGCTAAAGTGGCAGTTAAAGACAATGAGGCTATTGTAGAGAAATTAAATGAATTCTTTTGCACCAGTCTTCACTGCAGATTTGAGGGAGATTCCCACACCTAAGCCATTCTTTTTAAGTGACAAATCCAAGGAACTGTCCCAGATCAAGATGCCTTTTTGGAGGTTTGGGAACAAATTGATAAACAATAAGAAGTCATCAGGACCAGATGGTATTCACCAAAGAGTTCTGAAGGAACACACACATAAAATTGCAGAACTATTAATTGTGGTATGTAGCCTATCATTTAAACCTGCTTCTGTAGCAGTTGACTGGAGGATAGCTAAAGTGACACCAATTTTTAAAAAGGGCTCCCAAAGCAGTCACAGGCTGGTAAGACTAACTTCAGTAACAGGCAAACTGGCTGAAACTATAGTAAAGAACAAAATTATCAGGCACAATCACATAGATGAACGTGATTTGTTGGGGAAGAATCAAGATAGCTTTCGTAAAGGGAAATCATGCTCTACCAGTGTATTAGAATTCTTTGTGGTCAGCAAACGTGGAAAAGGGTGATCCAGTGGATATAGTGTACTTACACTTCCAGAAAACCTTTGACAACGTACCTCACCAAAGACTCTTAAGCAGAGTAAGCTGTCATAGAATGAGAGGAAAAATCCTCTCACGAATCAGTAACAGTTTAAAAGATAGGAAACAAAGTTATAGGAATAAATAGTCAGTTTTCACAGTGGAGAGAGGTAAATAGTGGTGTCCCCAAAGCAGTGTCTATACTGGGACCAGAGCTGTTCAACATATTCTTAAATGATCTGTAAAAAGTGGTGAACCCATGAGATGGCTAAATTTTGTAGACCATAAAAAATTATTCAAGATACCTAAATCCAATGTATATTATGCTAAATTCAAAAGTAACTCATAACACCAACAGGTCCAAGACATTGTATGGAATGTGCCCTAGCACTTCCCATCAAAATCCCATTGCAAGAGATTCCACTTACCTCAGATTTCTGCACATGGAACCATCACTTCACTCAACTTTAGATTTTGAGTAAGAAAATTTAGAGGGGATACACAGATCAAGTTATATTTCTGATTGTCCTCTAGGAGGTGCTTCACTTACTTTCAAACGTGCGCTGTTGCCCACTGTTGTAGAGGCAAACCAGTTACATCACTGAAAGGAAGGATAAAATATGTCACCCTCACCATACTGTGATTCCTGCAGGAATATGTTTCCATGAACTTTCCTTGTATACTAACATACAGTCATTGGAAACTTCTTGTGGTCTCCAAGAAAATGTACTGTCGTCTTGCACCGAACTATTTCAGATTTCTGATGAAAAATATAATCCATTAAAAAATGAAATCTTAATTTTACAGGCTTTAGGAGACAAGATGGGTGAGGTAATATTTTTATTGGTCCAACTGTTGATGGTGAGAGAGACAAGATTTCAGAATGTCTCTTTGAACTACAGTATTAAGAAATGTTAATTATCCAATATATCCGTGTCCCTTGTACGTTTAGCTGGAATTGCATCAGCCATAGAACTTTCAGAACTATTTGTGGTGGCTATGTCTAATGAACAGTCTACATCACTTCCACAATTACTAGTAAATTAGTGCTAAGTGCAGGATCATATTTCATGAATAAGGTAAACTGTGTTCTTCAGGCAATCTCATCTCACAGTCCTTTCCCCCTCCCCCCCAAAAAAACTGTAGTGCAAAAACATTTGAAGGTCTACATAAACATGTCTAAAGAACATAGGAAACTGACCACTTATTTACTTAGCTTTTTAGTTTCTTCATTAGATATTCAACCAACAGAAAAGTTCTCCATTCTGGTTTAGTGGATTGAAAGATACTTAGAAATGCATCTTTTAATTAAGCGGATAATTTCATGACAAAGGGATTTTTTGTTTGTTTTTTTAAAATAAAACTTTAGCCTGCCATATTTTAAAAGATTACTGCTTGGCCTCTTTAACTACTAGCTGCTTTTCAATTTTTTTTATATGGCCTTTGAATATAAGAAATTTGATGAGGTTCAACAAGGACAAATGCAGAGTCCTGCACTTTGGAAGGACGAACTGCTACAGACTAGGGACTGAATGGCTAGGCAGCAGTTCTGCAGAAAAGGACCTAGGGGGGTTACAGTGGATGAGAAGCTGGATATGAGTCTACAGTGTGCCCTTGTTGCCAAGAAGGCTAATGGCATTTTGGGTTGTATAAGTAGGAGCATTTCCAGCAGATCTAGGGATGTGATCATTCCCCTCTGTTCGGCATTGGTGAGGCCTCATCTGGAGTACTGTGTCCAGTTTTGGGCCCCACACCACAAGAAGGATGTGGAAAAATTGGAAAGAGTCCAGCGGAGGGCAACAAAAATGATTAGGGGGCAGGAGCACTTGACTTATGAGGAGAGGCTGAGGGAACTGGGTTTGTTTAGTCTGCAGAAGAGAAGAATGAGGGGGGATTTGATAGCTGCTTTCAACTACCAGAAAGGGGATTCCAAAGAGGATGGATCTAGACTGTTCTCAATGGTATCAGATGACAGAACAAGGAGTAACGGTCTTAAGTTGCAGAGGGGGGAGGCTTAGGTTGGATAGTAGGAAAAACTTTTTCACTAGGAGGGTGGTGAAGCACTGGAATGGGTTACCTAAGGAGGTGGTGGAATCTCCTTCCTTAGAGGTTTTTAAGGTCAGGCTAGACAAAGCCCTGGCTGGGATGATTTAGTTGGAGATTGGTCCTGCTTTGAGCAGGTGGGTTGGACTAGATGAGGTCCTGAGGTCCCGTCCAACCCTGATATTCTATGAAATTGCATCATCACTGTTAATTTCTGTTCCTTAACATTGAATAGTTTTGCATATAGCAATATTGACTGAAATTGTCAGTGTAAAGTAAATTTCAAACAAAAATTGAATGTAGTCATGAAACAGCTTTAAAAATTAGTTTACTGTTGAATCCAGTCAGATATAAGCTCTGTATCAATAGCAATTCATGGATAATCTCCAGTATAAATGTCCAATGAAAATCAATAACTTATTTGATCTTAAAATGCACTTTAGATCATGGAATTACCATACATTTTAGCATTTTAAGTCAATGACTAAGAGATAGTAGAAGGAGATATCATTTGATATGTTTTGATTTTCTTTCTTCATTTAGAGGCAGGATTGCGAGGTCTATTGGGAGCCCTGACAAGCACCCCATATTCACCGACTCAGCACCTGGAGCGAGAGCAGGCTCTTGCTAAGCAGTTTGCAGAAATTCTTCATTTCACACTCCGATTTGATGAGCTCAAGGTAAATTTCCATGTGTTTTTAAATAGGCAGTTCAACTAAAAGAAGCCCAGGACTGAGGTTTGGAGAAACCTGGGTTTCGTTCCAGACACTGCCACAGACTGTGTGTGACACTGGGCAAACCTCTTAATCACTCTCGATGTCCCTATCTGTACAAAGAATGATGTTTGCTTCAGGTCCTCTGTGATGGTTCCTAATAGTTAAAATCCTCAAATACTCTGTCTAGATCATGAAAAACTATGTAGATCAAAGCAGGAAATCTTACGTTCTCTAGATACTTCTTAAAGAGCGGTTCTTCTTCAAGAAATATCCCTCTGGATGCTCCTCTCCAGGGGATGGTGCATCCCTGCGTGTTTTCTCTGAGAATTTTGCAGCAGTGCCAGTACATGTCGTGCACACACGGTGCTTGCCTTGTGTGCCGTTGGTGATTCATATAGCGTGCACGCTACCCAGACTCCTCAGTTCCTTCTCAGCCATCTCTGTCCTAAGACCGAGCCCAGCAGCCCCTTTGAAAACCGCATATCAAATAGATAAGTTTAGATAAATTAGTGAGTTAGGATAGTTTAGACAAGTTAAGTTTCTGTTGTTAGAGTTACGTCCCTTATTTAAAATTTTTAAAAAGTTTTCTTTTTCCATCCCTTAGTACCATTAGAAATATGTTAGTAAAATATCTAGTTTACCAGGATTTAAAAGATACATGACTTGCAGAGAGGCAATGCCTGTGTTAGATGAACATACCCAATGTGTCCGTTGCCTGGGGGAAGCTCACATTCCTCAGAAATGTGCCCACTGTAACAAACTGAAGGCTAGGGCATGAAGTGCTAGAGACCTGAGACTTAAACTCATCTTCATGGAGAAGTCCTTAAGACCAGCCTCTGACCCAGGACAGAAACTCTCTTCCTGGTAGAGGTCACCGGTCTCCCCATCACCAAGGTCTACGTAGGCTAAAAAACCTGCAAAAACTAGACATCCTCTTGAACTCCTAGAGAGCAGACCAACACAAAACAGTCGCTGACCAAATCGCTTTCATCGGTGCCAGCCACATTGCTGCTCAGCACGTACGATACTCCGGGCACCTTTGGCACAGTCCACGCGGCAGCGGCTGCCCGAATCCAGCGCTATGGTGCTGAGGCTAAGGGCTCTAAGCTGCCTGCCTCCACCACGGCACTGTTAGCAGCTCCAAAGGAGACTGTACTGACAACTGCTCCTATCTCCGTGCCCGTAGCCCAATGCTGCTAGCACAATGGTGCCAACACAAACTGCATTGGCACTGGCTCAGCACACCCCACCACTGATGTAGTCAGGACCTTGCCCTCTGGCGCCGAGGCTCTTGGCACTACACCATTTTCTGCATCACAAGGATTTGTTGGTATCCTCAACTCCGGAGACCCCTCTCTTTGGCATTAATATCTCACCGGGGCCAGCCATACCACATCAACATTTATCTTCGAGCACAATTCTTGAATAAAGAAGATGAGGATGTTGAATGGGTATTTTCCCTTCACCGTTCCTCCTCTATGGCTACTGGACCCCTATGGTCACGACCCTCGTATGTTCATGACTGCCACCATAGTACAACCACCCATGGATGGTACCAGTCATACTCTGTCCTGGTCACTGGCCATATTGGAACCCCTGGATGGGAGGTCTTACAAAGGACACAACGGCAGGCGCCACAGCCCATGTAGGGAAGATGCCAGATCCCCACCTTCACCTTCAGAGACTGTAGTGACAGAGACAGATGACCCTATGGCAGAGCAGGAAGAAGACTCTGCTCTCAACACCTCGTCAACCAACAACAATTCATCCTCCTCACTGGACAAGACTATTATGCCTCCACCACCAACCGTGGTGGATGACTTTACCCCCTTCCAAAACTTATTCAAAAGTGTGTTCAGTGAGCTCAAAATTACTCTGGAGGAAGTGCCAGAAACTCAGCGTGAGCTAACTGATATCTTAGCCATCTTACTCCTACAAGATTGCATTGCCAATCAATGGGGCTATATTGGAACCCGCCAAGACAGTGTAGCAAACTCCAGTCACCATACCTCCTACCTGCAAAAGGGCGGACCAAAAATATTGTGTTCTCTCAAAGGGATCGGAATTTCTGTTCACACACCCAGCACCCAACTCTCTGGCAGCGGAAGCAGCCAACCAAAGGGCCAAATAACAGCACTTTTGCTCCACTCTACAATAAAGAGAATAAGAGGTCGGATCTGTTCATTCGCTAAGAATACTCTTCATCCATGCTTCAAGTCAGAGTGACCAATTACGCAGCACTACTTGCCCACTATGACTATAGGAACTATGGAAAATGTATGGATTTTATTAGGGAAATCCCAAAGGAAAAGGGGAAACAATTTAAATCTCTGGTCTCTGAAGGACAGATGATTGTACGCACAGCTCTACAGGCCTCACTAGACACTGCTGACATGGTCACCAGGTCCACCACTACAGCTGTCCTCTTGCAACGAGCCTCATGGTTTAACTCCTCAGCATTCACGTGGGAGATGCAAAATACAATCAAAGGATCTCCCCTTGGATGGAGAAAACTTGTTTGCAGCTAAAACCAATGAACACCAAATACACTATGAAGGACTTGCGGGCCACTCTCCAGTCCCTCGGCATTCATACACATGTCACAAGGAGACAATACAGGTATCAACCATATCAGAGGAATAGATACCCACCCTTACTTGTGTACTGCTGCTGGCAGCTGTGCTGCTTTCAGAGGTGGGCACCTGGCCAGCAGCTGCAGCTATCTGGCTGCCTAGCTCTGCATGTGCACAGTAAGTTGTTCCCCCCCCCCGCCCCCCCAGCTTCTCATACCCTCCAATACATTCTGTGCCCCTCCCCCCAGACCCGCAGTTTGAGAGGCCCCCAAGTTCGAGAACCTCTAAAGACATCCAGGGCTTGCAGGGTGCTGGGTACGCTATACTTCCAGTGACTTCATGACAGTTGTGTGTGCTCTGTACCTGTTAATATTGTATCTCCTTAAAGTTTGTCTTCGGATCCTAACTGAGCATCTGTCACTAAAATATATTCATTTTCTTGCTTTTTGTAGATGACAAATCCTGCTATACAGAATGACTTCAGCTACTACAGAAGAACTTTGAGCCGTATGAGGATCAATAATGTTCCAGTAGGTAACCTCTGGAAGTCTTTCTAGTACTATTTATCCAGGTTTTTTAGGGCACAAAACAATTACAGTAAAAGCTGGCACTTGAGCAACTGGAAAGCTCTATAACCTGGCATTTCTGATCTTCATTAAAAGTCCGGTTTATAGATCGGTTGGCGCAGGGCCGGCAGGTTCCCTACCTGGCTCCGCGTGACTCCCTGGAAGGGGCAAAATGTCCCTGCTGCTCCTAGGCAGAGGCACGGCTAGGCACTCTGCGTGCTGCCCTTCCCCACCCTGAGCATTGGCTTTGTAGTTCCCATTGGCAATGAGCCACCCAAGTCCCGTACTCCAAAACTCCACATGTGCCCTCTTTCCCGAACCTCCCCCCCACGCACCCAAACTTCCTTCCAGAGCCCAAACCCCGTCCCGCATCCCAACCTTGAGCCCCCTCCTATTCCCATATTCCCTGCCTCTTAGTTAACTGGATTTTTTGACTTTCTGGCACCCCTCTTTCCCCCAACATGCTGGATAACAAAGATTTTACTGTACATATAATTTTGCATCTTTGTTTATAGGCAGAGGGTGAAAATGAAGTGAATAACGAATTGGCAAACAGAATGTCTTTATTTTATGCTGAAGCGACGCCAATGTTGAAAACCTTAAGTGATGCCACAACAAAATTTGTGTCCGAGGTAAGCATATGGGAGAAGATATTGCCCTGTAAAATGCAGCTATGCTCTGAAAGATGACTGTTAAGTTATTGTGGGAATCTCTGTCCTGACGACTCCCAAGTGAAATTTGCTGAGGACTTAAGGATTGTCTAGATGGCCCAGCAAAGTGCACCAGAGGGGTAGAGGGAAATGATTTCTAGATCACTCTAACATTCTGTGTTCTAAATGCACAGGACTGCATTAACGGAAACTAGGTATCTTTTAGAGCACGCCAGCAGTCTACATGTCTACACAGGACAGTTACAGTTCAGCACAGTAGTGCCCTCCTACAAATCACAACCCTCTGCTGGGTTTTGCTGGCACCATGTATACAAGCCCGTAATTTAGAATCTCTAAATCAAATCTCTGCCTTTTACACACACACACACACACAAGAAACTTAGGTACAGCCAGTCTTGCAGATGCTGTGCCTGGTAGAATAGGTTCCAGCTGGCCTTCCCACCGTTCTGTTGTAGGCTGTTGTCCAATAGCTGTGTCTGTACTGTTACTAGTAAAAACCTATTTTATCCATTAAAATAAGCACATGCCCCTGTTGTGGTGGTGTGCCTTTGATTATAGTGTCTGATAATCTGCATTTTTAGTCACTTTTTCTAATCATATATCCATACTTGAAAAGGGCTTCTGGAAACAAAGAGTGAGACAAATTGGGCTTGAATATCTCTGTTTGAAAGGGAGAAGCAAATTAAAAGGAAGAGATGTGCTTTTTTAAAAGAGATTCCCAGGAGATCTCTATTCTGGCACCTATAGAAGTTAAAATGCAATTACAACAATACAAGCATAAATTGATTAGATACACAAATGTGTTAGAATAGATCTTGAATCTGTTCTGGACTAGGATCAAAGTATCCAATTACTTTCCCATTTGTCCTTGATCTCCACAACACCACTATTACTGACTTGGCTCACTAATTACTACCACAGTTTCCCATGTACAATTGAGAAAAATCAACTTTTTCAAATGAATAGTAATGTATTCTTAATACTGTAGTACATAATGTTCTCAAGTCAAAGACAGAATCTTATTTTAAGGTCACATTTTTCTTCTCAATGGACCTGTCATGCCATTGTTTAAGCTCTCCACTGAAATTGATATAGCAAAAACAAACGCGCCCAAAATCAATGAGAAGTTCTGTGTAAAAATGGAAACTATAGTATGGCCTGATGTCTATAATAATGGAAGCGGTACAATCACTGTTGTTTTAAAACAACTGATTGCAAATGTTTTAATGGTAAAGCTAGGTTTACCAGTACTGCAGTGTTTCTTATCTCCTAAAGGGGTGGGTATGGGTGTATTTTTAAACTAGAGCACTCAGTCTAAGGTAGTGTTCACTGACCTGGAATTGTATTAGGTTTTACAGTACTACACTTTCATTATACTGAATAGAATTAATCATTTCTCCTTTCTCAGAATAAAAATTTACCCATCGAAAATACCACAGATTGTTTAAGCACCATGGCTAGTGTGTGCAGAGTCATGTTGGAAACCCCGTAAGTATAAGCTGAGTGACAAAATTCAGTTCTTTATTTATAGATCTCTTGTACACAATGTCTATAGTAAATATAAGTATGCATGTCAGGCATAATCCATAACGTATAAAATGAATGGGGGGAAAACTAAGCAAATCAACAAAATGGGAGCCAAATAATTTTTTTACTAAATTCCATAACATTTTTCTAGCCTTGTTGTGGCTTATTTGTCTCATGCACTAGACACAGCACGTTGTTTACTTTCTCTAAGAATATTGTTTAATATTTAAAAGTAGAATGAGTATGAAAGTTGGCAGATCTCTCAATACTTTTGTAAATGCCTCTGTGTCATGCATAATTCAGGAAAATATAAAAATTGAGCACACTTGCCTAGAGATTGCTTTTTAAAATGGCTTGAGCAATGCATGTGATGGTTCTTTCCTGTTTTGTTAACTGCTACATGAAAGGAGAGTGTGCTAACTTTTTCTAACCAGCTGTTCACTGATCGGAAGAAGCTGCAGTTGATATAGCTGTTCAGGAGTGGAGTAACAATGTCAAATTAAAAACAACATCATAAGGATTGGACTGAGTGCCACAGGGCATGTTTTATTGGGGAGCATAAGGAGCGATCCAAACACTGAACTTCAGAAAAAGTTTGTGCCACTGACAGACAAGCAGTTAAGCCTTGCTCATAAAAACTTGGCATCCTTATTCCATCATACCTTATTCCATATTTGCATTACAAATGAATTGTTTTTTTCTTCTTTGGGTGTAAACTAAATGTTCACTTGTTTGGAAGAAGCCAAGATGGCTAATATGAAAAATCCTGAAATTAACAGCAAGATGTCAGTTTGGGTTTTTTGAGAGATTTATTCTTCTAGTTTCCAACTAATGGGCTTTCTAAGCAATGGTCTGGCTTCTGTGTTGGTGGAAAATAGTTGCTCTTTTCTCTGAAGAAACTTTTCCTTTTTGGAAGGTTCCCCTTGAAGTGATCTTTTTTCCTCTGTTAAAGATGGAGGCCTGTTTTGATGTGTAACATAATCATGGATATTTTTGTATTCTACAATTGCAGTGAGTACAGAAGCAGGTTTACAAATGAGGAAACAGTATCGTTCTGTCTGAGGGTAATGGTGGGTGTCATCATACTCTATGACCATGTGCATCCAGTGGGCGCCTTTGCCAAAACTTCAAAAATTGATGTAAGTTTTGTGTTGCTCATAGTCTTTGGATGTTTAAACCAAAGTTATCCATAGACAGTCTTTCCCCCTCCCATTGTAATATGAATTTTTGGAGTCCAAACGAATCAATAACAGGCATACATACATTCTGAGTTGGTCCTAATTGGTTGACATATACTACCAGCCTACCATATAGACGTCACACAGCAAGAAATCCAGACTATACATTCAGATGCACAAAAAAGGTATCCTACATGTTAAGGTAGAAAGTGAGTTTCAGTGGAATCCAGATAACACCCAGAAACATTATTATACTTTATTTACACAATGTGTGCATCATTTAAACATTAGAACAGGGGTCTCAAACGCAAATAACCACGATGACCACATGAGGACTAGCACGTTAGTCTGAGGGCTGCATCACTGACACCCACCCCCCACCCCCTCTCCTCCCTTTCCATTAGGCCCCGCCTCTTCCCATCCCTTCCCTGTGCCCATTCCAACCCCTTTCCCGAAATCCCCACCCCTACTCCACTCTCTCCCTACCCTCAGAGGGTGCAGGACGGGTATGGGGTGTGGCAGGAGTTCAGGGCAGGGAGTTGATGTGCAGGATGCAGCAGGGAATTCGGGGCAGGAGGTTGGGGTGCAGGAGAGGTATGGGTGTGGTAGGGGGACTCAGGGCAGAGGCTGGAGCCTGGGGGAGGGAGGGCACAGGACTCTGCGTTGCCATGGCCGTGCCTCCAGATACCTTCCCCAAAGCTCCCATTGGCCGCAGTTCCCAGTTCCCGGCCAATGGGAGCTGCGGGAGGACCGTGCCGGGAAGCGAGATCTGTGCCACCCTCCCCCCCGTTCTCCCGGGGGCTGCAGCCACATGATTCCGTCTGCTTCCTGGAGCGGCTGGGGGCAGGGCAGGCAGGCAGGGAGCGTGGCGGGCCACAGAAAAGAGTCCTGCAGGCCTGTGTGTTTGAGACCCCTGTGTTAGAATATCTGCAATGAAAGGCTAGTAGATCCAGTGTGTTTCCCCACTGCCACATAATTTTTCATCCCTCACGATCATCCAACCCAGTTTGGATTGGCTACACTGTCCTCCAGCCTTCAACTTTGCCCATTTTGTTCTGTAATTCCAATGTGCTTTTGGATGTCGACTATTACATCTATATTTTATTTGTTAAATGTGTAGTAGATGCATGAAAACAAATATTGTCACATGGAACTGGGACCAGGGTCAGGGTTTTTTATTCTGTATTGTTCTGAGCACACTGACAAAACAAGTATTAATTTTAAAAACAAGCCAGTAAAAAACCCTGTGAAACCTTTTATATTGTCCTTAAGGTAAAAGGCTTTCAGTTCCTTGCAGCAAATTTTGATATAGCTATTCCATCGCTTGTAGGATGTGTGGAATGCTTAGTGTGATGGCAAGTAACTAAATGAGCCTTGCTATGTTAAGGGAAGATTTCAGAATACTAGATGTTTGCTACCTGTCCAGTATCCAGGAGAATAACATGTACAGTAGACGCTCAATTATCCAGGATTGGGTTAACCAGGATGTGGATTAACCAGGATGTTAAAAAAAAATATGCATAACTCGCAGGGCCGGCTCTGCTTTGTTGCCCCCCAAGCACACACAGAAAACCTCCCCACCGGGGCGGCAGGGCAGCCAGTGAACCAACAGCCCCTCCCCCCGGCACAGGGTGGTTGGTGAACCAACCCCCCATCCCCATATTTCCAGTGGATGGTGATTATCTGGGATTTTATTAACCAGGATTAATTTTTTTCCTATCATCCTGGATAATGGAGAGTCTACTGTACATTTAAAGTCCTTTAAAGTAAAGTGTTAGGCCTTGGGGAACTATATATTTTTTGCAAGTTATTTTTATATGGCATTCATGTGATATGGAGTATTAACTTGTTTTAATTTCTAGATGAAAGGATGCATCAAAGTCCTTAAAGACCAGCCTCCTAACAGCGTAGAAGGCCTTCTAAATGCTCTCAGGTACTTATTTTTAACTTGAAGTGATTTTAACATGATTTTTTTAGAAGGTGCTGAGCAGAGAGACCTGGATGATGAAGTCTTCTTTCAATAGAATAGCTAAAGGGTGAGCCCACTGTTCTGCAGGCTTCCTCACTAGAGTGACTTGATTCTAACATGGAGTTGACTGCCTTTGTGGGTAAAACAATAGTCAAGTCTTCAGGCCCATTCATTCCCTGCTCCCTGGCTACAACTGCCAGTCAGCTTACCTGCTGCTGTTCATGTTATTTTATGGTGGTGGTGGGGAGGGGGGATGTTCAAAATTTGCACTCACTAACTTGGAACTTTGATATGCCATTTGTATTGCCCATTTCCATAGCTAGTTACCCACCTAACTGCATAACTGTGTACATTAGGTGAGCATTAGAGGAGTTAACACCGGATAAAATGTCATGCTCAGATCCAATTCTTAAAGTACAAGCAGAACAGAATTGGAGAAAATGTAATTAGTTGCTCAGTGGGTAGGAAAGGAAGAGGCATAAAATGATATCTGAGAAGCCAGTTAAAGAAAATCTGAGGAACCACAAAAGCGAAAGCTCAATTTTGGTTTGTGGGGAATGTCAGAAATTTTCATATTGTGTGTTTTGAGCTACATATAAACTCACCTTAAACAAATGAATATTAGTATGTACATGGGGGGAGATATAGGATGTTTATAATTGAAGATTCAGTTAAATATTTTAATCCAGGTCAGCATTTCACTTTGGCAAAGTACTCTGTACAGTATAATCTTTCTGGATCTCCAAAAACCTTAGTCCTCTTATTGTGCAGAACACACATTATCAGAATGGACTGAATTCTGACTTTGTTTGTGTTAATGATTGCCCTAGGAAGAAAGCACCACTATATTTGTTCACTACTATAGCAACAACAACAAATCAGTAATCAGTTTCAAAATCTGTGTTAACTTAGAATCAGAGGCAGACAAGTGGCTAATAATTTAGTGTAACAAATTTTAGATACAGGAATAATTTTAAGCCGTAGTCTAAATGTGAGTTTGGTAAAGTAGACATCCAATATGAAATAACTGGGGTCTTATACATGGATATTAAAATTGGGTGTATACAATATTCTCCAATTTTTTTAAAGATAAATAGTGGCTAGTATGCATAGAGCTGAAAATACTCTGATGCTGACCTTATAGACAGATACCTGGGAAAATGTATACTGCAGTGCATAGTAGATTCTTTAGTTATACTGGGGTGCACAACTTGCAGTCAGAATGAAAATTTGAGCCAAAAAAAATCTGCTGAATTCATTGTCATTAGAGGATCCTAGCCGGATCTTGTAGTCAAAAGTTTTGATGTGCCAAATATGTCCCCAAATGAGTAAGATGTGGCCAGTTTCAGCTTGTTCTCCAACTCATGATGCATCAGTGGGGATTTCTTCTTATCCCCTGTGGAAAAGCCAGCTCCTCTCTCCCACCCCCCAATGATCATATCTCCTGAAAGTTGTTCTGTGTAGCTGTCCTGTTGTTTTGAGAACAGAGCTATCAGCAGCAGCAAAAGGCTGTGTGCTAGCAACCTTAAAGTGGGGAAGGTAGACCCTTAAATGTTCATGCTGCTTGAATCATTGTTAAAATCGACTTCCAAAATTTGAGCATGTCAGCAGACAGTGCAACGGAGTGGCTGCTCAACCCCTTCCACTTCCAGAAACCTTCTGATGCTCTGCGGAGGTGGGGCTTCAGAAGATGAGTGTCTCAGGTCCTGAAATGGGGGTGGCGGGGGGGCGGGGGGAAGGAGAGGAATTAAAGGGAAAGGACAGGAGAGAGATGGATACAAGAAAAGAAAAGTGTTTTAGAGCAGGAATAAAATTTACTTTTCCTCCAGTGACATAGGACAGGAACAATCCCCACAGAAATAAATGTCTGTTACCTTGTATTCCATCTAATTTGAAGCACATATACATAATCAGTTATGAGATTACACTTTACATAATTCCCGGGGTAATTCACACATACAGTGGCCTCACTTAAATACTTGCCATTTATCCATATTAAATGTTTCTTCAGTGTTTTCCAAATAAAGCGACTATTGTAAATATAAATGCTTAGTTCAGTGTTATCTACTGCGTTAAACAGAATTCAGGAATAAGAAATTCTATAAGTAGCATTTGCTTACGGTAGGGAATTCCCAAAACTTACGTCTTTACTCAAGTAGAGCGTCATCATCAAACCTTAATCTCAGACCAGACCCTACACATTTTAGATGTCGCTGACTGACAGTTTAACATCTTTAGTGTGTCAGTGTTCCTTCCTGATTCTAGTCTATTCAACTCAAAAGAGATCTGAGATTTTTTTCCCCAAATCCTTGTAGGGGTCCATTTAAAATCTCCTTTAGTAACAGAGCAGTTGGACGTAACCATGAGTAGCATTATCTGTCATTTAGTATTTTTATAAATTTAATTTTCTGAAAAAAGTATGTTATTTTCAGTGGAAATGACTGAATTTTGCTAGTTAATAAGTATACAAATAAATCTCCCAATCACTGGTGAGGGTTTACTGTAAATAAACAATACATTTGGTATTGTTCCTTCAGTTACTTGCTTTGTCTATTGTAGAACAGAATTGTAAGTGTGCTTTTGTAAAAAAAAAATATTTTTTCCCCATTTTTAGGTACACAACAAAGCATTTGAATGATGAGACTACCTCCAAGCAAATTAAATCTATGTTGCAATAACAATTACCTGGAATTAGCACCTGCTGTAAACAGAAGACAGTATTCTGCAATGACTGAGATGCACAGATTTTTTTTTTAGTGATTGCAACTACTATCTCATTCATTCTTGCTTTTTTATTTTCTTCTCTTCCTCTTTTCCCCTTTTAATCACTTTCTTGTTCTTAAGTAAGCTCAGACTTCTTTTCTGTGCCAAATCAATGAAAATGATCAACTCTGGAAGGTATTTTTACTTTTCAGAACAGCCATCCTTTAAGTGGCAGCTAATTATGCGTTGCGTTTGGATTTCTCTGTACTGGGGAAAGTTCTGTGACTTGAACTAAATATTTTTAAACTTGTGGTTTTTTTCTTTTTTTGAAAAACTAATATTTAATATTGCTTCTTCTGCATGGCAAAACTGCCTATTTCTGCTATTTAAAAAACCCTCAATGACTTCATTTTCTATTGCGGCTTATTTTCATGTGCAACCATGAGGAAACATAAGAGCAGATTTGTTTAAATTAACTGTGTTTGTACAAAATGGTACTCAACACAAAAGTTTTTTTAAATAAGTAAAGACTGTTTTGTTTAAAAGTTACGTTTGCATTTTGACTCATTTTTGTAAGGATGTATGTTGTATGTTTAACCTTTAATAACTAACGTTAAAAATGTGGTGTGTGCGTAGCAAAATTACGTATGCATGTTCATGTCAAATGATTGGCTGTGGATAAAATAATAAAAATCAGCTTTCATTTTTCTAAGTGTGGTTTGTTTTACCAGTGTTTTGAGTGAGATGTCTCCATGTTTTTTTGGCTTTTTACCAGGAATTCAGCCAATGCGAGCTTGCATTCGGGACATTCTAGAGTACCTGTTACACCTTCAGTCCTCTGGCCTGTCTGTCAGTTGGTGGCAATTTCAATGTTTCCTCCTCTGGTCTAAGGGAAATCAGTTTCCTCAAACTCCATGGAAATCAGATTTCTGAGCAGGGTTATTCATCTCTTTCCAGCTGTGAAGGAAGTGATTCCTCAGTGGGATCTTAACACCGGATTAGCTGTCCTCGTGGGTCCTCCATTTGAGCCCTTGGCAACTTGTTCTGTGTCTCCTATGTCAAAAGACAACGTTTCTTGTGTCTGTAACTTCCGTGAGTTAATGTGCTGCAGGCCCTAATGACAGACCCTATATATATTTAGCTTTTTAAAGATAAGGTGGTCTGGTAGCCACTTACTAAGCTTTTGCCTAAAGTAAGAGAGCAATGTCATCCTAACCAGACAATATCAGATGAACAGTATCTTCTTTCCTTGGAGGTGAGATTATGCTTGATGTTTTATTTGAAAGATGTTTTTGCTCATTGCCTCAATTTTGTTTACTTTGTAGATCAGATGACCAGTCCTATTCAACATATTATTCAATGATCTGGAAAAATGGGTAAACAATGAGGAGGCAAAATTTGCAGATGATACAAAATTGCTAAAGATAGTTAAGACCCAGGCAGACTGTGAAGGGCTATAAAAGGATCTTTCAAAACTGGTTGACAGGCCAACAACATGGCAGATTGCATTTATCAACATTAAATTTCAAGTAATGCACATTGGAAAACGTAATCTCAACTACACATATAAAATGATGGGGTCTAAATTAGTTATCACTCAAGAAAGAGATCTTGAGTCATTGTGGATAGTTCTCTAAAAACATCCACTCAATGTGCAGTGGCGGTCAAAAAAGCTAACAGAATGCTGGGCATAATTAAGAAAAGTATAGATAATAGGACAGAAAATATCATGTTGCCTCTATATAAATCCATGGTATGCCCACATCTTGAATACCATGTGCAGGTGCGATCTCCCCAACTCAGAAAAGATATATTGGAGAAGCTTCAGAAAAGCTTCAACAAAAATTATTATGGGTATGGAACGGCTTCCATAAGAGGAGAGATTAATACTGGGACTTTTCATCTTGGAAAAGAGATGGCTAAGGGGACATAATTGAGTTCTATAAAATCATGACTGGTATAGAGAAAGTAGATAAGGAAGTGTTCTTTACTACTTTTCAATACACAAGAATTAGCGGTCACCAAATTAAATGAATAGACAGCAGGTTTAAAACAAAGGGAAGTATTTCTTCACACAACACACAGTCAACCTGTGGAACTCCTTGCCAGAGGATGTGAAGGCCAAGACCATAACAGGGTTAAAAAAAACTAGAAAAACTCATGGAGGATAGGTCCATCAATGGCTATTAGCCAGGCTGAGCAAGAATGTTGTCCCTAGCCTCTGTTTGCCAGAAGCTGGGAATGAGCGACAGGATAGATCACCTGTTCTGTTCATTTCCTGTAGGCCACCTGACACTAACCACTGTCAGAAGACAGGATACTGGGCTCGATCGACCTTTGATCTGACCCACTAGGCCATTCTTATGAACGGTCAAGTGGTCACTATGCAAATGTTTCTTCTGTTACAATGAGGTATGGAATAGCTTGGCCTTGGCCTCCACAGAGGTTACGAGCTCATTAGACGAGGGCCAGTGACATTGATTGCATTTCTCAGTGACTCTTCGATATTGAAGATTTGCAGCAGGGCTGCTACGTGGTCTTCCATACATACTTTTACCAAGTATTACGACATCTAGATCAGATGCTAATTTTGGGAAATCCGTTCTTCAGTTGTTCTTTAATTAGCCCCACCTGCTACCGATACAGTTTGCCAGTCACCTGAGTGGAATCACACATCTGCAATTATTAAAAGAAGAAAAGATGGTTACCTACCTGAGCCATGACTGTTCTTTGACATGTGAGTGCAGACTTCTTCCTCAACCCACCCCTCTCTATTAGAGTCCCAACTCCTAATGTTTGGTGCTAAGGAACTGAGGGAGATTGTGGTGGTGCTCTCTTAAATAGGAAGGGACTGGAGGGTCAGAGGGTGTGATCTCCGCCCATAGGGGCACTGCTAAGCAAAGTTCTCTGGCTTTGATGAGCAGGGTGCTCTGCACCTGAGTGGTATACACAGCTTCACCCCCAGCTGGAAGAACTACATTTACAGCACAGATAGGGAACTGGATCGTCTACATGGCATACGTGATACATAGGAAAGGGTTTATAGAAGAGAAGTACCGTATTTCTGTAGGCAGCCTTAGTGGAGCTGTGCTGATTGACACCTGCTGAGGAGCTGATGGATCAAATCCAGTCCACTACACCGATTTTGCTTACCCCACAGATAGATTTGACCCTTGGTTTCTACTCCTTTACATTATGTCACCTGGAGTTTTTGTGTGATGTGTGCATGGTCCCTCCTGACAGCACAGTTGAAATCACATAGTGGGTACCTGAAAGCTTGCCATCCTGGTGATTTCACCACCATCAAGGATCAGCGGCGATTAGTTTTGCCTCTTGCCTTGTCACAATGAATGTTATCTAGTAATAATCTCAGGAGAGACAATCCCACTCCCTGTTGTGCTTTATTGCTTCATGTTATTACTGGAAATAAAGCACGTTTGAGGAAACCCCTCTTTGGAGAGCATGTTTTAAAGTGTAATTTGTCAGCCTCATTTAAGATCTCATTATTGAAGGCGTGAGACATTAGAGGAGAGTAAATCCAGCAGGGAAGCTATTGTTTAAGGACTTGACAGTGTATCAGGTTTTTCTTTCTGTGCTGCCTGAAAGAGTACTGACTAACGCAATGAGGCCTTTTAAGTCTGACTGCTTTGGACAGCTCTTCATTTCTGCTCTCCTTCCAAGCTCTGTCTTTAAGCGTCATTCCTTTGCAGCCTAGGAGTAATTAGAGCTTTCCTTTCTCTTTCCAACCCTCTGGTCTGCGATTGCTCTTGGCATATGCAGCTGGAAAGACTGATTATAACTGGCATGCTTTTGATTTTGCTAGTCCCTCTCCCAAGAGAGATGAACATCTGGGATGCTGGCAGACCTGCCTCAGCTGTTCAGCTTCTGAACTGGAGGCATGTTGGTGTCTGAGCTACATGTTCAGCACTCAGCACTTTGCTGCCAGACTCTTGCAAATGATATGTCCTTCAAGCAACTAACTTGTTCCTATTGATCCTAGAGCTATGTGTGTGAGGTGTATTTCACTGCCTTTGGATGGGGCAAGCAGACTGCAAATGCCAGCATTTAAATTGTTGCAGCATGCTTTCCATTTACATGCATGAGTAACCAGTACAGGATGTGGCCTCTGTCCCTCTATTATGTGGCTTAGTCCACATGATAGGATTACAGATTTCTACTTCTGCCAGCCATTAAAGTTACTCCTTTTGTTCAAGTGGCAGGGATCCATGTTTTTTAGTGCTGAAGAACCAGAGTTCACACCTCCCCAGTGACACATACAGTGGGTCATTACATCTGCACCTCTGCCCAGGAAAGCACTTCTGCATGTGTTTTTAAGGGCTGGTCTCCACTACGGGGGAGGGGGGAGAATCTGCAGCCGACTTACCTCTCGTCCCCATGACGGCGGCAGTCGGCGGCGCGCTCCCCCGTCAACTCCAGCTTGTGCCTCCTGGCAAGCTGGAGTTACGCAGTCGACGGGGGAGCCGCGAGCAATCGATTTCTCGCGTCCTCATCAGACGCGAGAAATCGATCGCCAGAAAATCGATCGCTACCCGCCGATTCGGCGGGTAGTGAAGACATACCCTAAGACTATTTTATGTGACTTCAAGTGATAGTACTTAAAAATGTGCTTAAAATACACTTGTGTATGCACAAAAGGAGCCTGGGTTAAAAATGTTTTGGCCCTTAGTTTTTATTTTGGGATCATTTATTCCCAATAATACTATTGAAAACAAATGTTCATCTTTGCCTTTGTTCTGTTGCTCATAAACCACATCATGATTTTACCCTACATATCTATAACTATAATGTCTATAACTCCTAATACAAAGGTGATACAAACACATGAACATATCTGGCAAACCATAACATTTCCCCAGATACCTTACATGGCAGGTCTGTCCAGATTCCTTGCAATTTTACAATATTGGTATTTATAATGTCCAAGATGTGCCCCATTTTCCACACAGCATCGCAAATGGCAGGTGAGTTTTGAACATAAAAAGTTTTCTAAAATGCTACGTTATCTGAAAAATCAGACCATAGTACTTTCAAACCAAGTGTTCAAAATTAGTGGAAACTTTCCACATTTTGTCTTTTTGCCTCAGGCCTTAATTAACAAAGGAACACAGAATATAGGTCATACTACCTGATGGGAAAGTATCCTGGGAAACAAGGACTCTCAAAAAGATTGGGGTTGTGGTGGTTCAAGGCAAGGGGTTGCTTACAAAATCAAACCATGATGTTAATCTTTTGGCGTTAAGAGCTTTTAGGAATGCCTGTGCACACTTTTGCCTATTCCTCAAAACACCCACATGAAGGTTCTGGCAGACAACATAACCTACATGTTTTACATCAATTGCCGGGTCGGGGGGTGCCAGATCTCCGTTACTGTAAACAGAAACACTTGAACTTTGAATGGATGAACCTGACACAACATGCTTCTCTCAGACATTTACCTACTGTGGACCTACTGTGGCTATTGAGCATGCCCAGGCGGTGGGATAGCTCAGTGGTTTGAGCATTAGCCTGCTAAACCCAGGGTTGTGAGTTCAATCCTTGAGGGGGCCATTTTGGGATCTGTGGGGTTAGATTGTGGCCTGCATTGGGCAGGAGGTCAGACTAGATGATCATAATGGTGTCTTACGACCTTGAAGTCTATGTGTTGCTGACCGTCTCAGTTGGAACTTTTCTCACTACCTGAACTCAGAGGTGCTTCAAGACATATTCTTCCTCTAGGGAAGCCAAACTATGTAGATCTCTTTGCTATGCCCTGGAAGAAGAAATACTCTCACTATTGCTCCAGAGCAGGGCTTGGGGAAGTAGTCCCTGAGAGATGTGCTCATCCTCCCCTGGGACAGGGATCTTATATGTGCCTTTCCCGTGCTATCCAAGGTCCTGTTGAAAATACAATGAGACTAAGCGAGAGTTATTTTCATTGATCCCTCCTGGCCAAGGCAAGTTTGGTTTCCTAACCCAGCAGAGATGGCAGTATGTCCATAGGTTCCTCTTTGGCCCATTCCTCACCTGCTCACTCAAGAAAATGGATGGATCCCTCACCCCAACCTCTGGATTCTCTTCCTCCATGCTTAGCTCCATCCTGGTTACAAGATTTAGGGGGAGAATGCTCTAACGAGGTGAAAGATGTGTTGCTACACAGCCAAAAATCAACCACTTGGTGTGGTTACCTGCAGACATGGAAGTGATTCCAAATTTGGTGCCGTTCTAAGCACGTAGACCCAACATCATCCTCCCTCTCGATTTATACCTGAAAAAGTCAAACACTGAGGCCGTATCTCAGCCTTTCATATGAATCAAAAAATCCATCTATCTGTTTTTCCCTGAAACCACATCAGGACAAGAGGGAGGAGATTCTGCACTTGCTAGATGTTAGAAAAGTGCTAGTATTTTAGTTGGACAGGGACTGAAGAGTACAGGATGTTTCCTAAACTCTTCCTGTCCTTTGTGGAAGGATCCAAAGGTTCTGTAATATCCGCTCAAAGATTATCCCAATGGATCTCCAGTTGCACTACTCACTGTTACCAGGGGTGAAACCTGGTGCCTCTGTCCGGAGTCTGTACGCACTCCACGAGGTCAATCTCTTCCTTACAGATGTCCCTAGCGTGGAAAGTTGCAGTGCAGTGACTTCGGCCTCTGCGTTCCTGGAGCACTCTGTGACCACTGGAGCCTCAGTTTCCGATGCCATCTTTGGCACCACAGTGCTCTCTCTAATAACAGTCTCCACTCTGAAGCCTCAGCCCCTCCCCCCAGGGTGGATACTGCTGTGAAGTCGAAGAGGAAGTTACTCACCTTGTGCAGTAACAACGGTTCTTCGAAATGTGCGTTCCTCTGGGTGCTCTGCAACCTGCCCTCTTCCCCTCTACTTTGGAGTTCTCAGTGTGGGACTCGCGGTAGAGGAGGAGCTGGAGCTGGTTTGAATGCACAGTGCTAGATAGCCTTGAGGTGGACCATGAGGGAGGGAGGCTGCATGGCATGGGTGGCTGGTGCCCCAGCTGTTGTGGTAGGTTTGCCAAGCGGCCAGCCCCAGATGGCCGGGCGGTGTGGCCACAGTGCCCCCAGCCACGGTGCACCGGGCGGCCAGCATGGCCCCAGTACATGTTGCCCTGAGTCCCTGCGGGAGGCAAGTTGGCCAGCTCTAGCCAGCCTGGGCCAGGGCAGAGCGCTGGGAATGGCAGGAGGGGGCCTGGCTTGGGGGCGGAGTATGGGCGGGGCCACGGTAGGCTGTTTGGGTGCTCCAGTCTATGATACCGTCCGCCCATGCTGAACGGACATTGTTACCTGAAATGTCAGGTCTGAGGTGCAGGGTGCAGATACACCTACAGTGGCACATACACAGACACACACATCTTGAAGAACCATCCTTACTGCACAAGCTGAATAACTTCCTCTTCCTTTGTCTCTTAAGGTGAAGGTTCAAGATGGACTCTCTGTTCCTAATATCCCCAGAGGGATTGTCTTTGTCTTACAAGTCAGGAAGGTCTCCCAGGGATTCAGTCTCCTGTTTCTCTGGGGTGGAGGAGCCAAGTTAATTCTCTGTTTCTTTGGAATTCAGAGTAACCCTGCCTGGTTTTGCTCGATTGCTTTGCTTACTGCTCATATGTAAATTGAAGTAAACCCATGTTTCTTTGATCATAACTGACCTACCTGATTATCTCCTTTACCTAGGCCAAGCAGTCTGGACTTAAACATGTTCTAGTAATATCACCCAGAGGGAATTCATAATGGCTCATATAACATGAACACGTTCATTTGGCAATTATATTAATAACCAGTGTGTGATTAGCTTTCATAGGGTACCTTATCCAATATTGGTATTGGAAATGGGATAACTACCATGACAACAGAATACTGGGTGTACTGAGTTGACTGGGTCTGAGGAGACCATATATCCAATGTCAGTGGGCATGAAGGGCTTTTAGGGTCACAATGATCCCTTCTGGCCTTGGAAACTATGAATCTGTAAAATAATTGAAAATAACAATACCCTCTCGTGTCACGGCGTTGTGAAGATAAATCAAATTAATATTTGGGAAGCATTTGGATGCTGTAGTGATGAGCGCCATAGAGCGCCCATGAGGAAAGATGATAATTCTGTATTCTATGCAGGGTCTGAATAATGTCCAGTACATAAGAGTGTTGAACAAAAGTATGATCTAACTTTGAGAACATGCAACAGGAATCATTCTAGGGTTGGAATGAAAGTTTTCGCCTGCCTAGAAAGGAGCTTCTTAAAAAAAAAAAAAAAAAAAAGCTCAGAGGAAGTTTCAATAAATTTCTATTTCTCAGTGTTGAGAAACTAATTGTCCTGAAGATGGCAGTAGAGTTCTATTGAAGTGAGGATCTTTTATTGGCTAAATGCCACCATTCTTTAGTGGCTGTCCCACCTACAAATTCTTCCTCCCGTAAATTACTATAGTGCAACTTTTCCTTTCAAAGGCTCGGTGATCCGTCACTGTCTTTATTTCCTCCTCATTTCAACACAGTGCCACCACTCGCTTCATTCTCTGGTTCTGCAAATGAGGAGCATTTGGTACTGCAGACACATTCCACGTCTGTATTACAAAATGACAAGGCCATTTAAAATAATATTTTACCAAAAAAACATCAAATATCTCTGTGGCAGCACCTACAGATCTGTAAGTCATTGGAAGTGTTCTGTTAAGCGGATATTTTACTTAGTTTTTATCTAGTGGATTTTGTTATGGAAGGCGCTGGATAAACATCCCCATGGAGTGGAGTCCTTAAATGGGTACAATGGGCAGTGATGCAAACTTTCCCGCCTAAGGGTCTCCACTCTGACCTGGAGGGGCCGTCTCTTTTTGCCCACTTATCCCCGGCCTTTTTGCTGAGACTGTTGACAAGGTGCCGGCAGAGCTCAGACTCTGATACGCTTTTGGTCTAAGGATAATGTTTACTATGCTGATTTTGTGTAATGCAATTGAAAAGGTATTTTATGCTCAGAAATAATTTATACACCGTTCAGAACCATTTGAATTCCATTTACTATTAAGATGAAGGTGAAGAACTGGCTAACAGGAGGAGGCTCAAGTCTGAAAGCCTGAGACCCAGCCAGTAGGAGACCAAGCCCTTCAGGCCCAAATCACAGAAGGCCCTCTTCGATGAGCTGGGAGAGAGAAGAATCAGCTATGAT
Organism: Sternotherus odoratus; assembly: GCA_032164245.1. Classification (NCBI taxonomy): domain Eukaryota; kingdom Metazoa; phylum Chordata; order Testudines; family Kinosternidae; genus Sternotherus; species Sternotherus odoratus. The sequence goes on from JAVMKO010000002.1 coordinate 15,244,458, forward strand.
GTCATCTTGGGGAGTACTATGGGAAACTAGGTGACTCCGTTCAGCATTCAGATACTCTCCAGCTACCTTAAAGTGTCCTGTGGTGCCCATCCCTGTAGGGATGTAAATGAAGGGATGATCTCAGGGACTGTGGAGATACATTCTTCAGAACTACCCTAGCCAGACCATGTAACTGTACTGCAGTGGGCCTACATTCTAGTCTGGGATTCGGCCTGCGTTCTTTTCCATCCCGAGCCCTTCAAAAATTATTAATCCTAGCACATGGCCTCCTGCAACATGTCCAATTTGGGTTCATGCTGCCTGGGTGCTAGGAGAATCCTGACAGTAAGTGACACTGGATTTTGATTGCAAACGAATAGTTTGAAATCCTTAATTCTAGTAGGATTTTTACACTTACAACGAGCAGCCTAGTGCTCCGCTAACCCGTACCAGGAGTGGCTCAGAAATGTTATATCATGGGATTGGAATTTGGTCGGTCTGTGCTGTTTCCTCTTCAGAATGAAGATTCCAGACATTTAGAAATGAGGTCCGCCCCACTCAAGGGAATATAACAGAAGACGAAACCTGAGAGCAGGCAAGCAGAGTTCTGATACCGGCGGCATCTGAAGCTTTGAAAAAGCCAGGAATTCAGAACAAATGTTAGTGAGTTAAGCTCAGACACCCCAGTGCAATTTCTCTAGGCAATACATCCAAGAAACATTTTATAGATTGATTTTATGTGTGGGTAACGCACGTGCAGACAAGCGCATGGGGACTGTGAATCCAGAACATGTAAAATTGCTTTTATTATTTATTTGCATCGCAGTAGTTCCTAGAGATGTCAGTTAAGCCTCAGGGTCTCATTATTATTATTTTATTATTAATAATTATTCATTATATTATATATCATTATATTATATATTATCTGTGTTAAAGTATCACTTAAAAGTCCCAACCATATGGGGCCCTGTTGTTCTGGTCACTCTACAGCCATGCATTAAGAGCTCACCATTCTGGCAATAAGTGTATCAGATAAACAAATGGAAAAGGATGAGGTAAAGCAATAATAAAGTAAGCAAGTTATCATACAATAAGTGGAGGTCTCAGCGCATTGTAATTGGTTGTGGTTGGTCACGTGCACTATTGCATTATGGTCTTTAAACATTCCCCTTTTATGCAGCACCATTAAAGGATTTGAATTGCAGCCTTCTGTGCAGGAACATTCCTATGCGAGCTAAGCCAGTCTGACATTCTCCAGTAGAGGGCACTAGAGACTACACATAATATATATAAAATACACACACCTCACTTGTTTGTGCAGTAGACTGAATCTATGCAGATGTTTGTAGCAGACAATTATAAGTTGCAATTACTTTTCTAGTAACATAGGGACAGCCATATTGGACCAATGTTTGAGTGGTGAGTGCCAGATGCTACAGAAGAAGGTGCAAGAAATCCTGCAGTAAGCAATTAAAGGATAAACTGTACTCAGGGTATATTTCCTCCTAACACCCAATAGTTAGAGGTAGCCGTGAATCATGAGCATTTATATCCCCTCCAATGTATTTTTAAAATATTTATTATAACAAATCTGGACATTCTTGTTATTGGTGAATCCTTTTAGGAATCTGCTAAGCTCTTGATGTCAGTGATATTCTGTGGCAATGAGTTCCAGAGGCTCACTGTACATTGTGTGGGGAAAAAAGAGTCCTTGCATCAGTTTTGAGTTTGCCACCTTTCAGTTTCATGGGATGCTTCTGTGCGGTTAGAATCCAAAAATGATAGAAGCCAGTTTTTAGTGTGCAAAAGTAATTGGGAAAGGGAAGTGGGAAATCAACAGAAAATTTAAAAGATCCCCATAGGTATATTTTCCATATGATGCCACTGACTGTAATAGACTACAATATAACCTTCACATGACAAATAGGACCTACTGGACTCTGGATGCTGTTGTTCAGGATGGTGTTCCAAACATGCCTCTTGGCATTGATGAAAATACAGAAGAATGTTTGCAGATCTTGGTCTTCCTGACTGGTGTTTCGATATGACATTGAGTCACCTGTTTTAGGTAACTGAACCAATTTACCAGGCCAAGACGTCATCTGTAAAAAGCTTACTGATCCTCCAGTTTTACAGTCTCTGCTCTCCCGTGAAGCTGGGCTTACAATAAACCTCTGTCATGAGGCGGCTTCACTGTGCAGAGAAGAGCAGCGGCAGCATGCCAGGGCCTGGATGGAGACTCACCAATAAGGGATGGAGTGAGTCTTTGATATATATGTTTGTGTAGTACTGACCCTCATCAGTCAGTTAGCCAGATGTATTATTTGTCTTGCAGTAGAGCCTAGAGAACCCATTGTGAAAGACAGCCCCTGCCCCAAAATGCTTAGATTCTAAACATACAACGGGTGTGAGGGGAAGCAGAAGCACAGAGAGGGGATGTGACTTGTCCATGATTGTATAACAGGTAGTGGAAGAGCCTAGAAAAGAATCCCAATTCTTCGTCTAAGGCCCTATCAACTAGACTCAGCTGCATCACTGCAAGCTTGAAATCTCGGCAGCTCTCAATACGGGACTTGGACACGCAATGAAATTGGACCAGTGCTGTAATTTTTGCATTACCAACCCAATCTCTGTTAAATGCTACAAGTAGTTCAAGTCAGAAATAATGATTTCTTAGTATTCTAAGTCCTTGGTTCTGGAGATCATTTCAGATAAAAAGGGGGTTCCCTTATGCACTGGGAGTGTTGCCTCAAGCCACAAAGAAAGAAAGTGGGTTAATTCAGATCTCAGGGAGAGAAATTCCTGTAGCTGGGATGTTGTATGTTGTAGTTTCTTACATCAGCAGGATTTTCAAAGGAGACAATTGAATTGCTTTCCAAATGTCTGCGCTCCGCCTCTCAGAAGTCATTTGAAGGGAACGTAAAGGGTCAAGTCACGAAGTGAAGAGTCTTGTAAGGGAGCAGAACTTTAATCATCAATTCCTTGGTAGACAGAGCTGTTGCAAGAGGCCTCAGTGCCTCTGGGATTAGACTCACACTCTCTGGCATGAGTCGCTCTGTCAAACGCAGCATTATTTGTGTGATAGCAAGGCACACGCAGAATGAAATAGTATTCCTGTGGGATGTTCACATGGCAATAGACTCTGTGTTTAAGGTTTATAAGGCAAAAGATCTAGCTGATGAACTAGCTACATGGATATTATTAATCTGGGTCTCTGAGTTAAAAATGGATTTGACTGACTGAATCTTGGTTTCTTTCACCCTTTCCACAAAATGTTCTAATTTTTTGGTGTTGATACTACTTTGTTTTGCAGTTTAACTTTGACAGAAAAAAAGTAAAAAATAATAATACCGTCAGCGTTATTGAAATGAAATGTTTCAGTTGATCTGAGCTAATTTTTGGTTTGCAAAAATGTTTAAGATTTTGTTTTTTGTCCCGAATCCAGGTGGGACATATACTTTTTTCAAAATCTCAAATATTCTCATGGGATGTGAAACCAGTTTCCAGCCGCTCTACTCAAATCTAATCCTTCTGCTCTATGTACACAGCCTTCACTGCTTGAAGAACATCTTTGCGAAGTATTAATGGGATAGGACCTATGAAAAATAACTAGGAAGGTTGTCTTCCATCTAGGGGCTGGTCTTCACTACCAGGGGAGATTGACGGCAGATATGCAACTTCAGCTACGTGAATCACGTAGCTGAAGTTTGCGTATCTGCGGCCGACTTACCTGCCGTCCTCACGGTGGCGGCAGTCAGCGGTGCGCTCCCCCGTCAACTCCAGCTTGCGCCTCCTGATGAGCTGGAGTTCCGGAGTCGACGGGAGGTGCCACGGGCAATCGATTTCTTGCGTCTTCACCAGATGTGAGAAATCGATCGCTAACAGATCGATTGCTACCCGCGTGAAGACCAGCCCTAGAAGATGGCAGTGTGAAAACATCCACATTGGTCAGCTTATTCCCATAGGTGGAATAAAACAAAGCAGTTCTGATTTGCACTCTACAGCCATTATGCAATGAGTATCTGACACATCATCATCACATCATGTGACTTTTTGCCAAGAGGAAAAATCTAACTTGTTCTTTTACACTCACTGTTGTCAGAAGTTTACCATAACCTCAGATCGTCAGACAAACCAAAACACCATACATGCCCTGTTTGCACCAGCAGGAGAGACCACTCAGAATGGCTTGTCAGGAGGAGATTTTATGCAATGGAGAAAATTGGCAGCATCAGTGAGCTGTGTTTGAATCTGTGAAGGGCGAATTAAAGTCCATATGCAGAGTTTAGCCTTCCCCTCCAGCGAAAAGAAGGAAACAGCTGCTTGTCCTGAGTGCATGCAGTGTAGCTGTAGGCATTCTACCTTGAATGGTCCATTTTAATACATGCTAACTACTTGTGCTAAACAGTCGATTCTATCTTGCATTTAAGTGTGACTGATCAGCAGGGCCAGATCTAGACCAAATGTCTCTATAGGCGAAGAGCCTCTTCAGGATCCCCCTCCATTTGTTAAACTTCTGAACACCTTATTTTGATTGCATTTGTAGCTCATTTCATGACTTCGATGCACAATTTGTGTGCACGATTTATCCCTGTCATATAAGGGATAAATTGGCATGCTAGGATCTGTGAATCTGTATTTATTCATGCCATATATAAGCAAATAAAAAAATCATAGCCTCTGAGTGTATAGAAACTTTTACATTTTAAGAATAACTGAAATGTACTAATATCAAGAAATTTGAACTATGTACCAAAATTGGGCAGACCAGTATTAAATTGTGTTACAGTAGATGACAGCCTTAGAATGTTAACCCTAGTCCTTTAGTTCAACAAGTTTATGTTCTGTTTCAGATATTTTCCCATCAAATTTGCCCCTTGCTGCAAACCAGATTGCAAAACTCAGCTCCTGCACACATCTTCGGGGGGCATCTTTTATTTTTTATAGGGGAAACAGACAGTATTAAGGACAGCAAAAGTTTGTTCTGCAGTTTTAGAAAGTCATCAGACATTATGTGTTAAGCATGGCAAAAAAAGTGACAATATTTCTTTTATATTGGTGCATAGATAGGGGTTCAATAGATATCTCTGGTGTCTCCTTAAATATGTCCTTTATTAGTTGCTACTTACACTCTTCAAGTCTTAAAACACAAGTACACGGTCATAATTACACAATAAAATAAGGTTCAGCGTATTTCAGCTGGGGGGGGGGGTGTCTCATTTCACTTCAGTTCATTCTGGAGACTGAAGCAAACATTTGCGGTGACCATCAAACAGAGTTGTCAAAATGTAGGATCTATTAGTTGACTGGAACACAGCATAGGAAGACCTTAGGTGAGCATAGAAAAAGGAAGGTTAGAGCATGGCCCAGGTCTATTCTGTTTAGCGTAAAGCCCGGCCAACCTGTAGTGATCTCCATTGTCCAATCTCTGTCTGTCACTGAGTCTGACTTCCTCTGTCAGATCCCAGGTGAAAGCCCTGACTCCTGCCATCAGTCAACACCTATCCCCCTACTACACACCTCTCCAGTTCTTTGTTCCTGAGCTGGTGAATGTCGCTCCCCTTCCCTGCTGAGACTTGGGGAATTGCATCTCCCTGTGGATTGTTGGTTGTTAGGTGTCAGTGTCTTGGTGATTGGCTTTGGCATTGTCTTCACGGATTCTGCATTGATATGAAGTCTGCCTTGGCTAGTCTTTTCCCAGTGACCCAGACAGTAAGGTGACATTCCTACCTATGTCTCTTAGCCTGTCCTGAGAGCAAACAGTCCTTTCCCACACACTGGATAACATTACTATGTATAGGGGAAACCGAGGCACAAACAGGCTTCATAAAAATATTACAGAAAATTCCCACTTGGCTCCTAATGCTGTGTGCTAAGAGACTGGAGTTCTCTTTTTAATTCTGCCACACACTTCTTGAGGGAACTTCGGCACATTAATCTTCTTGTGCCCCTGTTTGCTCATGTAATATAATGAGGGTAATATTTAACTCACAGGAGTAAATTAATGACTATAAATCCTGTTGAGATTCTGAGGAGAAATGTTTCTATACATACAAAGTAATATATTCATTTCCTGTGGTGGGGAGTTCCACAGGTTAAGTATATGTATGAAAAATGTTTCTTTTCAATTTATTGCCGTTTAAGTTCACTGAAAGCTTGTGCAATGGGAAAGAGTAACTGAGAATTCTAAGGACTTAAATCTAAGGTACTTATATTGCCACATTACTGTGTCACACTCTTCAATGTATTAATGGTCACAACACCCCTCTGTAGCAGGAAAGTGCTTTTACCCTTGTTGTATAGATGGGGAACTGAGGCACAGAGAGACTAAGTGACTTGCTCAGGATCGCACAGGACATCTGTGACAAATGAGGAAACTGAACCCATCTCCAAAGTCCTATGCTAGTGACTTACCTGCTAGACCATCTCTACAGCTCACTTCTAAAGCGTGCCTAAGGATCCGCACAGGAGTGAATTTCACCTTGAATCTCTTCAGAGCGACATAGTTCTAATATTTTCAGTCTCTCCCCTCCTTGAATCCCTCTCTTCCCATGCATCTAATTGCCATTATTTCTTTTATTGGAACCTTTTTAGCTAGGCCCGTTCTGGCGATGAAGTGACCAAACATGAAGGCAGTATTCAAAGTGAGGATAGAGCGTAATAATAGTAATCGTTATTTATTTGTATTATAGTGGTACCACAAGGCTCCCTGGACAATCAAGGCCCCTTTGTGCCAGGTGCTCTTCAGACACGTAACAAAGAAGACAGGCCCTGCCGCAGGGAGCTCACAACAGAGGTGGACAAACCAACCCAATGGGTTGGAAGGCTCAGGTAACAATAAAATGAACAGCGTTTAGCAGAGGACAAAATGTCCGACTCCTCGTTTGCCACGTGTCTAACTGATGACAGGCAGGCGTGACCTGTGGGCATCACAGCAATGGTGGGCTTTAAAGAATTATTTGAAAGAGGATATAATGTGGCTGCTTCACAAACTTTGCTGGGGGAGTTTGCCCCACGCTTGAGTAGGCAGCAGGAGAAGAAGGACAAAGGTGCCTGAGTGAGAAGTGGCTAAGCAGGGCTGGATGCTTGGCAGCGCAAAGGCAGGAGGCAGCAGTGACTTGGTAAACTAGTGGCTCTGATCCGAGAGGGGGACCAAATCACGCTGGGCTTTAACAGTGAAACCAAGGAGCTTTTGTTTGATGCAGTGAAGACGGGGGAGCCAGTAGAGGGATGCTAAGCAGTGGTGTTGTGGATCAGGGGCATGTTGTTATTCACCCTCTTGGAAACAAAGCCTAACACCTTATCTGCAGTTTGGGCTGCAGCCATGCCGAGAGCAGATCTAGTCACTGAGCAAACATTGACACCAAGCTCAATTTCCTGACAGGCTGCAGCGAATTCAGAACCTGGTAGTGTTTCTTAGTGGCGGAGTTGGTTCTTTCAAATCTGCATTACCTGGCTCTTCCCTGCACATGGGGTCTAATGGCTGACAAAGTTAAAATACAACTGGCACTTCAGTTCTTACACCCAGTATTCTTGATGGAGAGGCTGCATCCTTATGCATTTAGATGCCTTCATCAGCCAAGTCTGAAAGTCACTAGATAGCAGGTTAAAATTAGTCCCTTTGACATTGGACAGCAACACACTTCTTTCCCGTGGCTCCTTATTAGCATTGATTTTTCAGTCAGGAGGACATTTGAGTAGTGGAAGATTGAATTAATTATACTGTGCGTGGGCTGCAAGGTTTGGCTGGAGATACCTGCTCTTTTGTGCAGGGACCAAAGCGCACAGTTGATCCTGGTAAACGAGCTGGTGATTCAACAATGAAAGCACCTAAAGGGCCCACCTGGACTTTAGGAACAAGGAGTCTCATTGGCTTTGGTTACATGGAAGGAAACCCAACTTTTTCTCCTTCATCCCACACAGTGGGCTCAGTACAGGAGTGATGGGGTGACGTGGGATGGGCTTTGGTATACAAGGGGTCAGGCTAGATGATCTAATAGCCCCTTCTGGCTTTAAAACCTCTGAACCTATATAAAAGAATGGGTAGATGGGATTATTACCACAGTTCAAAAGTAAATAACGAAATAAAGAAGAAATGAGACGAACTGGCTAGCAATGCTGTGCACTGTGACATGTTGGAAACAGGGGTTAACTTCCTAGCTCTTGGGGCTCACCCTGTGGAGCAGGGGTCTCCAAACTATGGCCCCTGGCCTGCGGCTTCGATTTGTCCGACCCTCCAGCTGAGCAGACACACCGAGCAGGCACGAGGAGAAGCTGCCACTGCCGCCAGCAGCAGGTAGCGCAGAGGGGCGGGGAGTGGCGGCTTCTCCACATGCCTGCTCAGCTGTGGGGCCAGACAAATCAAAGCTGCAGGCCATATCCAGCCCGCGGGCCGTAGTTTGGAGACCCCTGGTGTAGATGTTTGGGCTCAGACTGGAGCCCAAGCTCTGGAATCCTCCCTAGTCATGGGGTCTGTAGTGGGGTGGCTGCCCCACTCCAGCAGAGAGTGGAATAAAACAGCCCTGGGAAGGGCTGTAGCTGGGGGCAAGCAGCTCCCAGGCTAATTGGGCAGAATGGCCACAGCTGTGGCTAGGTCAATTAGGGCCTAGCTGGCCCTGATAAAAAGGGCTCAGTTTGCTCAGAGGAAAGAGTCTCCTCTGTCTGCAGAGGCAGACAGGCCTGGCTGCTGGGAGCTTGATAGAGTACCTAGAGGGAAGCAGGGCTGGGGCAAGGCAGGAGGAGCTGGGGACCGACGCCGCACACTCTCAGTACTGGCTCATTGCGGGGGTCCCATGCGCCCAGGGCTCCTACAATCAGGGCGTGGAGCTGCACCTCATAGCCCTGCGCTCTCAGGGTGTTAGCCAGCAGGGTGTACTTTCTACACTGCAGTTAAACAACCCCACAGTTCAAGCCCCATGAACCTGAGTGATCTGACATGGGCCAACTGCAGCTGTTTAATTGCAGTGGAGACACACCCAAAGAGATTGTTTTGCTGAGAAGTGTGGTCCTCGTATGTACGTGGCCATGGATTCCCTAAAGGATGGTAACAAAAGCCACGAAAGTCACCTTGATTAAATATTCCTGTCTCTCTGCTAAAGACCAAGCACTTGATCTGCATAGGCCTGTTTACAACTCAATCCTCAGTGTTGCCTGGGAGACACCCTTCTGTAGTTGGACCAATGCATTAGCCTCTAGTGGAATAATGTCAACAATATGTTTTGGAGGGGGCCAGTGTTACAAAGTACTAAGTGCCTCCTGGAAGTGTTGGAGTGCTCTCAATGCCAAGTGAAGTGATGGGAATTGAGGCAGCGCTGCTCTTTGAGCAACCAGTCTCCGAGTCAGCGGGAAGGGTAGCTGGTCACACAGGATTGTCAAGGAGGAAGTGTGTACTCCACTGACATGAACTAATTAGTCGTGTTTTATTCTGGTGGTGCCTAGTGGCCAGAGGAGAAGAGACCCCCTTTGTGCTGGGTACTGTTCAAACATAGAATAAGAGACAGCCCCTGCCCTAAAGAGATTACAGCCCTGATGGACTCCACAGACACAGGGTAGGGGAAAGGGGAGAGCCGCACATCCAGAGGGCACTTTGATGATTTGAGAGGGGTGGATAGACACTGAATGAGTTCGTCTCCCCATAGTTTTGTGGGGGTCTCCCCTGCATCGTTCTGGGTCTGGAGGCAAGGATGGCCCCAGCTAGGCTCCATTTTACTCCATTCTTCCCTGCTTGAACTGCTTTCTACAGTTGCAAGTTTACTGTTGTGACTTTAACATACAAGGTGGATGTTACAGGGAAGGCAGGATCCTCACCCTGTGCCATCCAATTACGCTGCATTGTCTCTCTTCTGAGCTTTGTGCTTGCACATTGCAGGGATGTTATGTGACCATCGTATCAGCCCATTACTTTATTCTGTGTCATGTAATTGTTTTATAAATCAGATCAGAAGCTGAGTGTGGGTCATTCTGTCCTTACTGAAGTGATTAAGTAGATCCACTCTAACTACACTTAGCTGAAAAAACTTAAGGCTCTCTGCCAAGATCTTGAAGTGAGTTAAATAAGCATCTGCTGACTGTGTATTCAAACTCAAGAGAAGAAAAGAAAATCACACACGCATTGTCATTATTGCAAACAGGAACCCTCAGACGGAACAGTCCTCCTTGTCCTACTCAACCCGAAATTTTGCTGCCTTTGCTTGTTTTGATTTGCATAGAAAGCTGATATGAACTTGGATTTTGCCTCTCTGCATCTCTTTCTTGGTCTGAGTCTGTAGGGCGTAACTGACATTTGTAAGTATTTGCAGGCTAATATGAAAAAAAAATCTGAAGATATTAAGCCCCCCCCCCAAACCATCTATTATTTTTCCTTATTATTCACCATGTGAAACCAGAGCAGCCGCAACACACCTGGCACACGTGGTACTGGTATGATGGACACTTCAGAAAATGAGCTTGTTATTTGAAATCAAAGACATTCCAAGCGAAGAGAGAGTACAGATTGCATGCTTTAAGATGAGCAAAATAGAATGCGTGGGTCATTGTAAAATGGCATTGTGATTGCATAGAGACAGCCATAATTGCAGAATGCGATGAATCAGTCGCTCTTTAACAATGTTTTGAGACACCTCTTAGGTCGTGGTTGGTCATTCATGAATTCAACCACTCTGGCCCATCCCACTGTCTGCTGCTTGCATTCTTCATCCACAAATGGATGCATGCTGTTGATTCCTTTTAAACCATCTTTGCGTTTGAGGCTGATCAAAGATGCGGAGATATATAGCATTATAACTTTCTGTGTGGTGAAAAGGCATTGAGGAAGTTCTGCAAGAAACAAAATCTCAAGGGATCCTCCTACATCCAGGGTATATAAAGCCTCTGGGTGATTCTGTGGACATCTTGATGGTCAGGGTTGCTATGCTTCCCATGGCAAGGGAAGGTTCATAGACACTCATAATTCATGAAAAATTGCTGCAAGTTGTACTGTGTGGGGAAGTAATTTTATTTGTGTTTTGTTTTCTACAGTAGCCCTGTGATGGTCAGTAGACTAAGAGGCTGCAGAAGTATAAAAGAAAGAGAGCAGAGAATCTTCATAGGCGCAGGCGGAATCGACAGGGGAGCGGTAGCAGTCAACTCACTGCCATGAAGATGCCGCGGTAAGTCAATCCAAGTATGCCGACTTCAGCTATGCTATTCTCATAGCTGAAGTTGCGTATCTTGATTGATTCCCCCTCCCCCGTCTGTAGACCAGGGCTTGGATTCTATTCCTCGCTTTGATGCTGTCTCTTTTTTTGGTACAGATTACGTGGTCTTGGCTCTGTCACTTCATCCAACAGTGACACAAAGAGGTTATCTCTAAAACTGGGAAGATAATTTGGTACTAATCTAGCTCATGGTGGTGCTGTGATGCTGTAGAAAGTGGACTAGCCTGGGATAGCGATGGGAAAACTATTTGCGCTTCTGTGGCTGTTAGGCCGGCATTTGTCTCCTGTACTGGCACTGTGCCGGTTCAGACTGGTAAAGTGGAAGACCACAGGGTGGTTAGCTTTGTGCTAAGCAAGGTTACTTGTAGTACTGGTGTGACCACCTGTCCAGTGCTTTCCCCAGGAATGGAAGTTATGGGGGGTGTTCAAATATATGTTGTGTGTGTGTGTGAGGACCGATGAGGGGGGAGACAACTAGGGTGAAAGTGGACCGTATGGCACCATAGTACACACTGAAAAATGTTTCACGACCGTTTTATTAGATTTAACTCATGTTTTTAAATCATCAAACAAATTAAAGTTGTTGACACAAAACTACTATGGAGCCTTATATCTATATCCTTCTTGGTTTCTTGTTGTAATTTTGCACAACTCTGTTAATGAACTTCTCGAATGCAGTGCATTCATTTTTGGTGGCTTTGCATGTGTCCAGTACTTCTAGTCCTTTATGATATGCTTATGATCAGGCAGAAGGTGACTTCTTTCAGAACACAACATTCTATTCAATGAGGGAAAAGAACGCGTCACTCACCTGTAGCTGTTGTGACTGGGACTAGAAAGAGATGAATTCCTACTTCTTTCATCCCAGGAAACATAGCACAAAGAAGAAGTTGAAGTTAAATCTTCATTCATTCGTTGTATGATACTCCACTCTGTGTTCAAATTCTCTTTTCTGTCCTGATCACATGGCAGCCCTGTTGCTGGTAGTGCCTCACTCCAATCAACTGTAGGTGTTTTATAAGACAAGCATCTGTAAAAGCTATGTAGAAGTTGATATAATCCAGAAGTTGCTTTTGTAGAGATGGAAGAATCAAGTCTATGTACTTTACTTTTTCAGCGGGCTTAACACTTCTTGCCCTCTTCATTTAAGAAGTCAATATATGTGCCCCAGTTAGTCAACTTCTGAAATGAAGTCTTTGCTTCTTTCAATACATTTTCAATGGATATCTCTCTGATTGATTCAAATGTAGCTTCCATTGCTGGACAGAGATCTACTATTGTTTTAGCAGATGCCTGGATGGCATTGTTTAATGACCCAGTGGTTTCAACACATACATGAGAGAATGGCGATTGTCTTCTCCAAACTTAGTAGCAAAAGTAGTCCATCAGTGTCACTATTTAGATCTGTCGCATCTTGGTAGATATTTTCCAAAAACCAATAACAATAGTTGCAGTAATTTTAAGACAACTGCCAAGGATCACTCACGAGAAAGTCAGCAGGTTTTTCCCAGGTTGGACTAATCTGAACTTCAGTACCAGGGTAACTTCTATATTTTCCAAGATGTTCAGTCCTTTTGGACTCTTGCTGAAAAAAGAGACTAATGAAGACATTAAATGTATAGCTTTTTAAATGCCTTTTGAAGATCTTGCAACTTGTACTAGTGCTAGTTGGAGTAGATGGCCTCTGCAGTGCGTATAGGAGAGTTTGGAGTAACACTTTTAAATGAGGTAACAGAGTCCTGTGGCACCTTAAAGACTAACTAACTAACTAACTAACTAAATAAATAAGCTTTCGTGGGCTAATACCCACTTCATCGGATGCAAGCAGTGGCCACTGCTTGCATCCGACGAAGTGGGTATTAGCCCATGAAAGCTTATGCTTCAATATTTTAGTTAGTCTTTAAGGTGCCACAGGACTCTTTGTTACCTCTGCTATTCCAGACTAACACGGCTACCTCTCTGACTTTTAAATGAGCAAAGCTTGTACTCCACTGTCTTCCAGAGAAGTTGGCAGCTCCATCAAATGCAGAAGCAGCCATCTCTTTGGAGTTCAGTCCACAAGCATTTAACTCTTCTAAGACATGGGTTTCCAGTGATGCAGCTGATGTGTCTCCTAAACCTGAACATCTAGAAATTCATCTACTGGCCTACCACTGACATCGAGATAATGTGACACCTATTTGCATTGATTCATTCATCAGCCATTTATGCACATTTTCTGAATATGGTGAGAGAGTTCTTCACTTTTTCAACTGCTGAGTCCTTCACTGTTGCACTGCATGCTTCTAACCAGTCAGTTGAATTTCTTGTAGAAAGATAGTGAGCATTTGCCAGTCTTGGTCGGAACCTGTGTTCAGCTTCAGGATTAAGAAATGACGATGCACTTAACATTGTAGTTTGTAGTGAGTGGTATCTCATGCTTAAAGAGAGAGTCTGATGTGACAACTATGTTTCTTTGAATAAACTGTGTTGCATCTACAGCATTTTTAACAGCCTTGTGAAGTACTTCTAAAATTGGCTTTGACAATGACTGGCTTATAAGCTTTTCTGCATGTCTGTGCAGTCCAGAGGATAGGTGTTTTGCAGCCTTTTCACAGTTTGTCAGCCTTGGCTTTGCTGATTTGTTTGGAAAACCAAGCTCCTCCACTTTTATTACATAAATCCATGGGATGCTCATATATTGAATACTGCGTGCAGTTTTGGTTGCCCCATTTCAAAAAGGAAATATTGACGTTGGAAAAGGTATAGAGAAGGGCAACTAAAATGATTAGGGGTATAGAAAAGCTTCCATATGAGGAAACATTAAAAAGACTGGGACTTTTCAGTCTGGAAAAGAGAGGACCAAAAGGGGATATGATAGAGGTCTATAAAATCTTGACTGATGTGGAGAAAGTGAATAAGCTCCTTCACATAACACAAGAACGAGGGGTCACCCAATGAAATTAATAGGCCACAGGTTTAAAACTAACAAAAGGAAGTACTTCTTCACACAACACAGTCAACCTGACGAACTTTTTGCCAGGGAATGTTGTGAGGGCCAAAACTATAACTGAGTTAAAAAAAGAGCTAGGTAAGTTCATGGAGGATATGTCCATCAATGACTATTGGCCAGGAAGGGCTGGAATGCAACATCACGCTCTGGGAGCCTCTGTTTGCCAGAAGCTGGGATTGGACAAAAGGGGATGGCTGTCTTAATAATTGCCCTGTTCTAATTCCTTTGAAGCACTTGGCATTGGCCACCATCAGAAGACAGAGTAGATGGACCATCGATCTGACCCTAGATGGCTGTTCTTATGTAAAATTTAATTATAATATAATAAACATGTTTAGTGCAGAAACTCCCCAAGATAACAACCTCTCAAGAGAGCAACAATGTGAGATAATAACCTTGGCAAATAATGCGTTAAAAAAATCTTGACCTACAAGGACATGTATATTTATATAAGTTTCTCAGTCACAAATCTAGCACTCTGGAGCAAAGTCACTAAAATGTAGTCCAACCAACAAATGCTCCTTTAATGTGCTACTTCCTTCTCCCTCTACTGCACTTCAGATGCATCTGAAGAAGTTCCATTTTTACCCACAAAAGCTTATGCCCAAATAAATCTGTTAGTCTTTAAGGTGCCACCGGATTCCTTGTTGTTTTTGTGGATACAGACTAACTCAGCTACCCTTTTGATATTCAACACATGATCTGGGCTAAAGTGATTTGTAATCCAACACCAGCCAAAATTGATCACTTGGGCAACACAGCTCTGTCGGCTGGATACCTAGGCAGAGTAGGTGAGTTCATGTAAATACCGTCTGGACCAGAAGCCCACTCCCTCCCTGGTTCATCACTAGTTATCAAGGGAGAGCTCATTTAGACCTTGCTTACAAATCATCATTTGAAATGATAAGGTTGGCCAACATTGCTGAAACGAATGAGCCAACATTGTCAGAAAAAACAACAGCTGTGTGAAGAAACTATTATTCTTTGTTCACACTTTTCAAACCTATTATACTTTTTCAGATACAAGTATTTTATCATACACTGTGTATGCTTTTAAAGTGTGTATTAATGTTTCAATTTCAATTCAAATTTCCAACCAATAACTAAATTAGCAACACAGCATGTAGCTAGTTGACCACTGGGGAGTTGGTATTGGGGAAATTTGGGGGTGGTGATGATGTTTACACCCCGGCCCCGGGGCGGTGTAGAGAAATCCTGGCACCTGTCTACCATTCAGGAGTACTTTTATAGACATGTGCTGTGATATGCTATAGGTATGTTAGAGGAGCATATAAAGTATCTTTAGTGTAGACAAGGCCTAAAGGTCTTGAAATATGCTGATGAGTTGGGATGGTTGGAGAGTTGCCAACACAGGACTAGAGCTGGCAGGAAATGGTTTTCCTGTCCTGTGAACATTTTTGAGACATAACAAAAAATCTTCCCATTCTCAACTGGGAAAAAGTCAAAATCTCAAATTTCTGTGATCCAGGAAGGGAGAAAGAATTGGTTTGGGTTCATCAAAATATTTTGTTTCAATTTTGTCCATTTTAAAATATTTATTTTTTTTACTATTAATTTATATTTTGTTACAAAATGTATTTTTGAACTGGAAAACTGTTTTTGTATGTTTTTAAAAATGTCTATGATTCTATGAAATGAAATATCTTGACAATTTTGAAACCTCTTTTTGAATATTTTTAAGTTAAAAAGTTCTTTGAAATCAACCCTTTCACATGAAAATTTTTGATTTTGGCTAGTTGTAATTTAATTGAAAAGTTCCCAACCAGCATTAATTTGGACCTAATTTTCAAAGCAAGATGTCTAAAGTTAGGTAAACTGAGTTTTTTGGCTAAATGAAAATTTTCATGGAAAGTGTCTGTTTTCCTTAAAAATTTTGGATTTTTCATTGAAAAACCAAAAAAAGTATTAGGTTTTCTAGTTTTTCTGGACAAAAAGTTTGTGTCAGTTTTTTGATTAAAAATAAAAATTCTGCACCAGAAAAACACCCAGTTTTCTGACCAGCTTGGGTAATATTCTATTCTATACCCCATTCTTACTCACCTATTTATCATGTGTAGGAAGAAAAGCTACATGATCCTGGGGACTTCAATTTGAGTGACATATCCTAGAGGTCTTATGTTGCCAGTACCAAAACATCCTTGGAATTCCTAAATACTATGGATGAGAATTTCTCCATTCAAAACTTGTTGCATCCAATGTAGCAGAATTCTATATTAGGCCTCCTCTTGATGATAGAGGAACTGATCTCAGAACTAAAAATTCATGGTAGCTTAGGTAGAAGAGATCATGTCTCAATCACATTTATAATGTGCAAACAGAATAAAGTCCAAATAAGTAATATGTGCTGGTGCTCTAAAAGTGCCAATTTCAAAGGCTGAAAACACTTATGAGTCAAATCAGCTGGAAGAAAGAATTTAATCAGAAAAATGTGAATGATAATTGAGAATTATTTCAGACTACCCTTAGATGCCAAAAAAAGGAAGAATTGAGGAAGAAGGCCATATTGGTTAAAAAACTGACCTGGTGTAGAAGGGAGGGGAAGGCAGCTATGAAAAATAAAAATAAAATAAATATTACAAAAGGAAGAAAGGGGAAATGGATAGAAATGAATATAAATCAGAAACTAGGAATTGTAGAGAATCAGAGAGGTAGCCGTGTTAGTCTGGAATAGCAGAGGTAACAAAGTCCTGTGGCACCTTAAAGACTAACTATAAAGTTTTGAAGCATAAGCTTTCGTGGGCTAATACCCACTTCGTCAGATGCAAGCAGTGGAAGTGTCCAGAGGCAGGTAGAAAATTGATAAAGGAAGCAAAGGGACACAGGGAGAATTGTATCGCCAGCAGAGTTAAGGACAATAAGGATGAGTCTTTGAAGAACATTAAGAATAAAAATAATCCTAATATTCCATTACTAGACATAAATGGTAGAATTGTCAATAATAATCCAGAAAAGGTGAAGCATTCAATAAATATTTCTGTTTTGCAGTTGGGGAAAAAATATGATGTAGTTATATCATATGAAGATAACACTTTCCATTCCAGTCCATCTCAGGAGGATGTTAAACAGCAGGTGCTAAAATTAGACATATTTTTTAAATCAATGGATCTTCATAACTTGCATCCAAGAGTTTCAAAATAGCTGGGTGAGGAGCTCATTAGACCATTGAGATTGATTTTCAATACATCTTGGAACACAGAACAAAATGAAAGTTCCAGAAGACTGAATAAAAGCTAATATTGTGCCAATATTTTAAAAAAGAGTAAATGGTCTGACTCAGGAAATTATAGGCCTGTCAGTCTGACATCAATTGTGGGCTAGCTAATGGAGTGGCTGATATGGTACTCGATGAATAAATAATTAAGGAAGGGTAATATAATGAATGCCAATCAACATGGGTTTGTGGAAAAATAGATCCTGTCAAACTATCTTGACATTTTTTTTGGATGAGCTTCCAAGTTTGGTTGATAAAGGTAATAGGGTTGAAGTAATATAGTTAGACTTCTGTAAGATGTTTGACTTGGTACCACACAACAAACTTTTGCATGGTTTTGTTTTTGAGTACAGTTATAAAACAAACAAAAATCTAGGTTTGTAAACTGCACTTTCATGATAAAGAGATTTCACCTCATAAAAGTACTGTGGTGCACTGAAAAATACTATTACTTTTGTTTATCTTTTTACAGTGCAAATATTTGTAATAAAAATAGTATACACTTTGATGTCAATTACAACACAATACAACATATACGAAAATGTAGAAAATCCTAAATACGTAATAAATTTCTATTGGTATTCTACTGTTTAACAGTGCGATTAAAACTGCAGTTAATCGTGATTAATTTTTAAATTGTGATGAATTTTGTTTTAGTTAATTGCGTGCGTTAACTGCAATTAATCAACAGCCCTAGTTATGCCTTTTAAAAAATTTGGCCTTAATGACCCACCATAGGCCCCACATAAGCCAGTGGCAAAATGGGTACTGGAGTCCAGAACTTATGACTCTCAGTCCAAGATGACCCTCTATTGCATATGCTTACCTCAAATACTTTATGATGGGGTTGCTCTGTCATATACAAATCCTTTGAGCCTCGCTTTCCTAACATATTAATATCAGAAACTAGTCTAATTGGGAAATCTTCTACACTCAATTGTTACTGTTTCAGGAGTTTACATTATTATGGTCCTGATTCATCAGAGTATTTATGCATGTGATAAAGTGCTTTGCTGAATCAGGGCCTATATTCAATTCATTGCTTATAGGTTAAGTACAAGTATGTATGTTCCAGCTTAGAAACAGCACTAGCTTCAGAAGGAAGAAATGGCCACGCAACATATGAAGAACATTGAACAGTAGCTGATATGGCCAGCAATGTGCTCATGGGAATCTCCTTCCGGCATCCTCAGGGATCACAATAAATTCTCTCTGGGAGAAAAATTTCTGTTTTTCAAAGTAGCATAACTGAGCAACATGAGAGACGTTTCTTTCCTGTCGATTCAGAACTGTGTGGAAGATTCAGCTCCTTTCAGACTGATCTCATTTACTTCATGCATTTCTCTTTCATGCCGCCTGTAGCCCTGTGGTTTCCGGTTTCTTTGCTGCTGACTTTTCCCTTTAAAGATATGAACACCTGCGATAACCCTCAAGCCTGGAAGCAAAGCAATGGTATTGCTATTACAGTAAGTCAGGTAAGAGGATTTCTTTGCTTATTAATCAGCCAGGAATCTTTAAATACAGAGGCAGAAGAAGAAAATGTTTAGAGCTCGATTTGATAGGCTCATGGAAATTCCATTGTCCCAGCAAGAAACTTGACCTCAAACTGCTAAGCAGCGTTTTACATACATTTCCAAAATAGGACATGGTCTGGACTGGAGGGATACATAATAAGTTAATTAAAAAAACCATTTTATCGAATGTTCATATAACATTGTCAAGATGCACTTAGACTGAAAACAGTTGGGTCAGATCCACATCTGGTGTAAACTGGCAGGGAGCCATTGGAGTCAAAGGTGCTTGGTTGATTTACACCAGCTGAGGCGCTTCGGCCCTGAATTTGTGGTGGGGGAGGGAAATAAATAATTTCCCCCAGACGATGAGAGACCCTACTCTGCATTGTCTCTTGCACATTCCACTTGATGGCAGGTTTAGCTACCCCCTCTTAGATGCTGTCATCTTCTGCTGCCCATACGTCTTGCTAGTCCATTCCCAAACCTCAGCCTTCCTACCCACTCCCCAGAAAGAGGGTTTCCCTCTGGATGTGTTTCAAAATAGCTGGTTACAGCATTCTAGTAATCGCTGCCTGGATTTTTTTCCATCCATAACATGGCTACTAATGATGAACCCAGTTTTGCAAGGTGCTGAGTGGTGTCTTTAGTGGGACTTAAGAGTTCACAGCATCACCGAGGCGCGTTAGTCACTTCCTGGCTGCTGTTGACCGAACTCTCTGCACACACCAGGGGCTCCTTGTGTTTCTCCATTTTCCCCACTGTATTCCTGGAATAGTGGCCCATCCCCCTTTATTTCAGGGACTCCCTGCACCTCTATCCTGTCCCACCTTGATGCCTGGGGCTCTGTGTGTTTCCAATACCTCCTCTGCCACATGCCAGAGTTCTCCGATCAACCCTCTGTGCACGCCAAATCCCATTGTTGCCAGAGTCCTCAAATCTCACCCCATACCTCCTTCTCTTGTCCCCCCTTACAACAGGGTCTTGTATTCTTTCCCTGCATGGCTCTGTGTGCCCCCCAGCATCCCCTCTGATGTATGCAAGCGCCCCCCCAATTTCTTTCCATACCAATGGTTCTGTGTGCTCCCCATTCTCTTTCCCCACACACAGCAGAGTCCTGTGTTCTCTCCCCTACCCCTGTGCCAGGAGATCTGTGTTCCCCTGTCACTTATTCCAGGGTCCTCCACCCTCCTTCCCTTCCCAGGATCTGTGTGCACACCACCCTTCCCCCTACATTATTCTTCTTTCTGATTGGGAGATAACTAAGTCATTCAGGGTGTTCGCATATTCAACTTTATTGGGAGAATAGACAGACCTGAGATAGGGTTATTGTTATACTCATAGGCCTTCATGGGTGCCATCAACCAGTTCTTTGGTCTACAAACAATTGCAGAGGTGCTTGAATCTGTGGCTTTTCTAACTAGAGGAATGGAGCTCAACAAAGCCCCCATTATGCCTCCTTTGTTTTTTGACTTTCCCTCCCAAATCAATAGGGTTCTGCCCAATGATCCCTAGAATATTCCTGGAAACTTTGGAATTGATCAGAAGCAGCAACAATCAAAAGTTATTGTGTTATACTACAGCAGCGGTTTTCAAACTGGGGGTCACGGGGCGATTCCCGGGAGGTCGCGACCTCCCTGTGCCACTGAAGTGCTGCCGAATAGAACAGTTCCGCTTTCGGTGGCATTTCAGCAGACATGCTGGGCACTTCAGAGTGCTCCGAAAAGCTGCCAAAGTGAATGTTTCCAGTTTTGGTGGCTTTTCGGTGGACACTCTGAAGCGCACGGCATGTCTGCCGAAATGCTGCTGAAGGTGGAAGCGTTCAGCTTGGCGGCATTTCGATGGACACACAGGGGTTGCAGCGGCCCACAAGGAAGAGAAAAAGCGGCGCTGCAACAAAAAGTTTGAGAACTGCCATACTACAGAGAAATGCCGTTGAGTGTACGGTCTGGCAAGCTTGGCCACTAATTGCTCTTGGAGTTAGGGATGAAAAACCATGGATTTTATAAGAACATAAGAACATAAGAACATAAGAACGGCCATACTGGGTCAGACCAAAGGTCCATCTAGCCCAGCATCCTGTCTACCGACAGTGGCCAATGCCAGGTGCCCCGGAGTGAGTGAACCTAACAGGTATGATCGAGCGATCTCTCTCCTGCCATCCATCACCCCCCTCTGACAGACAGAGGCTAGGGACACCATTCATTACCCATCCCGGCTAATAGCCATTTATGGACTTAGCCTCCATGAATTTATCCAGCTCTCTTTTAAACCCTGTTATAGTCCTAGCTTTCACAGCCTCCTCAGGTAAGGAGTTCCACAGGTTGACTGTGCGCTGTGTGAAGAAGAACTTCCTTTTATTTGTTTTAAACCTGCTGCACGCCAATTTCATTGAATGGCCCCTAGTTCTTCTATTTTGGGAACAAGTAAATAACTTTTCCTTATTCACTTCCTCCACTCCACTCATAATTTTATATACCTCTATCATATCCCCCCTTAGTCTCCTCTTTTCCAAGCTAAAAAGTCCACTCAGTTTATATGAAATACTTATAAAGTATTTCATATAAACTCAAAGCTCACTTTGAACGTTTGTCTTCCATCTCACTAGTGTTGGTCACTTTGATACACTAGTGTCTTTCTCATTTATCGGAAGCACATTTTGTCTTCTAAAATCTCTGGAAAATATGGAAACACTTCTAACGACATATTTATTTCTTTGCAGCACTCCATCTACCACTGATTTTCTGTTAGGCCATTTCTACATTTACCAGTAGATTGGTACTGCTGCAATTAATGCAGCGGTGTTGACTTAGCAGGTCTGGTGAAGACCCACTAAATCAAGGGCAGAGCACTGTCCGGTCAACTCCGGTAATCCAACTCCCCGAGAAGAGTAAGGGAGGTTGGCGGGAGAGCGTCTCCCATTAACCCAATGCATGTAGATGCTGCGGTAAGTCGACCTAAGCGATGTTGACTTCAGTTACGTTATGCACATAACTGAAGTAGCGTCACTTGGGTCGACTTGCTGCAGTAGCATAGAGCAGCCCTTAGTGCCCATGTTCACTTCTCATCTCATCACAAATGCACGTATGCCCCACTCCAGCATCAATATAAGTTCTTTTAGATCCCCACCTGGTATCAAATGCCAGACCTGCATTGACTTCAATGGAGCTGTGACAATTTATGTGGGCTGAGGATCTTTTTCCTTAGAGTACATCTACACTGCAGCTGGGAGGTGTCTGTGCATTAGCTCTGCCCCAAGACAGCATCTAAAAATAGCAGTGTGGCCATGGTGGCAGGGCGGTAATTTGGGCTAGCCAACCAAGTATGTAACTAAGATCTCAGGTGAGGTTGTATTCAGATGAGGTTGTGTTGTCATGGCCAAACTGCTATTTTTTGCACACTTGATCACAAAGACAATGTGAGTATATCTACCTGAGCTGGGAATTATACCTCCTAGCTGCAGTGTGGATGTATCCACAATCTCTTGCATGTTTCTAAGTACTCTTCTACACAGCCGTTATCCAGCTAAGGAAAAGAGGAAGGAAGGTCTTTTTCTTTGTCGGGAAACTCAGACTTGAAGTTCAAAAGGAGAATCCCTCAGGAATCTATCCTGCTAGACCAGTGTATTGTATTTCCACCGATGCTATAAAGCAGTGTTGGAAGACTGCAGTTTTCTTCTCTTGTCACTACTTAAGTTTGCTCTTGCGCATACGCTGGTGTTACACAGGGATGAGTGGCCCTGTCCCCTCTTCATTATTTAGTGGCTGCAAGACTCATTCTTTCCCAGATTTTGCTTACCCATCCTTATCTATGTGCATGAGTTTACCCCTGCACTCTTTCATGGATCATATATTGATTAGTTATTTGCCGTGGGGCATGCAATGTTATAGAAACTCTTCAATCCTGGGGTATCAGGAGCAGTTTTACTTTCTCCTGGGATCTTGAAAGCTCTTAGAATTCAGCTTGAGGATTTCAGAGCTGCCTTCCTAGCCTGCAAAGCCAGCCAGCCAACATAAAATTATTTTCCGACTGAGCTCCAGGGTTGAGACTCAGAGCCTGAAATTTTGCAGACTGGAATGCTGACACTGGCGTTGTTGCGCTCCTGGAATTCCAGGGCTGGATAATACCCCAGGGAATTCAATCCCTAGCTAATGGTATCAGTATCCACTCCTTTACGGAGCAATTGGTATATCCACTGACATGTGTAACAGTGCATGGACAGAGAGGGCAAAGAGGAGGCTATATGGATTATTTTCTATTTTGGGAGGCAAGTGTAAGCACAGAGGATGGCAGCAATAAATATGGAGAGAAAAGTCAGGAGCACTGGTTATCTGACTCTTGTGCAACCTCCAGGGCCTATAAAATGTCAGTGTAGACCAGGGGTGTCCAAACTTTTTGGGAAGAGGGCCAGATTTGGTAAGGTGAAGATGTGTGAGGGCCGACCCCCTCCCCCCCCGCGCTCCGGCCGCGCTCTTGCTCTTCTCCCCCCCCCCCCCCGCTCTCCTCCCGCCGCTCCGGCATGCTCTCGCTCCCCCCCCCCCCCGACTTTATAATCAAGTGCCCTGTTGGATGAATGAGGTGTGAATGAGGAAGGAGAGACAGATCAAGGACAATCAAACTTGTCAAGTGGGCTGACTAAGAGCAGACATAACCCTCAGGGGTTAGCACCAGACCAGAGAGAAGCAGCAAAAAGGAGCAATGGACACAGACCCAGATTTGCAGGAGAGGGAAGCTGCTATAAAATAGCGAACTTGGCAAAAAAATTATCTTGCACCTCTGCCCCCCCCCCCCATTCCCTTTTCCTGGAGCACTGCTTATTTTAAACTTTTTAAATGAATATTGCATAAGGTAGCATTGCATATTAGAATATATGTTTGGTTTGTAATTTCATTATTTACCTTATATATTTAATGAAAATAAATGAATAATTTGATAGTCTTGATATTGTTGTTCTTTTTATTTTGCGCCCTCCACCAGACATCCTCCACAGTCCACACCAATGCTCACAGCCCAGCATCCCAAACACTCATCCACACTTGACCCTGCCCCCCTTCCCTGGCCACACTCACCAGCTCTGGAGGTCTCTGGCTCCAAGGGGACTCTCCAGCCAAAAGCACTAGCTCCATGGCTCCCATTGGGAGCTGGAGCAGGGCTTGCAGGGGGGGGGGGGAAAGAGAGCCAGGAAGTATCCAGCAGGTAGGTCCGTGGCTGGATCTCGGTTGGGGAGGTGGAGGGGGTCTCTTCCCCCCACCTTCTTCTGCTAGTGCCTGCAATCAGACCCCACACCCCTGCACTATGCATGCCCCGCAGGCAGCAGGAAGGTGAAAGACCTGTTCTCCTAGCCATCATCACCTCCTGGGGTGTGGGGCCAATTATGGACTCAGCAGGAGGGGGGAGGGGGGGACAGGAGCAGCCCCGGTAGCTGGAGGCTCTCTGTCTTGGCGGCCCTTAAGCCTCATATCTCATATCTACTGATTAATGGCTCTAATTAAGGAATGAAATCAAGCATGTGAAGACAGGGGATCTTTAGGTGCTTGTTTGGTAGTTTTCTCTTCCTGGCACACAACTCATCTAAATATCACTGCGCTTTCATTTATTACAGAAAAAAGTTTTTAAATGCCCTGAAAACTATTTAAAATGCAATTTGCTAATTTAAAAATAGAGATGATGGTAGCTATTCCCTGCAAAGTGGGAAAGCACCCTGTTCCCCGGCAGACGTGCGGGGCTCCTGCCACTTGCCTCCCCCCGGCACCGGCTCTTCTCCCCCCCCCCTCCGGCCGCGCTCTCGCTCTTCTTCCCTCCCCCCCCTCCAGCCGCGCTCTCGCTCTTCTTCCCTCCCCCCCCTCCAGCCGCGCTCTCTCGCTCTTCTTCTCTCCCCCTCCCCTCCAGCCGCGCTCTCGCTCTTCTTCCCTCCCCCTCCCCCTCCCCTCCAGCTGCGCTCTCGCTCTTCTTCCCTTCCCCTCCCCCTCCCCCTCCCCTCCAGCTGCGCTCTCGCTCTTCTTCCCTCCCCCTCCCCTCCAGCCGTGCTCTCGCTCTTCTTCCCTCCCCCCCTCCAGCCGCGCTCTCCCTCTTCTTCCCCCCCCTCCCCTCCAGCCGTGCTCTCGCTCTTCTTCCCCCCTCCCCTCCAGCCGCGCTCTCGCTCTTCTTCCCTCCCCCTCCCCTCCAGCCGCGCTCTCGCTCTTCTTCCCTCCCCCCCTCTAGCTGCGCTCTCGCTCTTCTTCCCTCCCCCTCCCCTCCAGCCGCGCTCTCGCTCTTCTTCCCTCCCCCTCCCCTCCAGCCGCGCTCTCGCTCTTCTTCCCCCCCCCTCCCCTCCAGCCGTGCTCTCGCTCTTCTTCCCCCCCCCTCCCCTCCAGCCGCGCTCTCGCTCTTCTTCCCTCCCCCTCCCCTCCAGCCGCGCTCTCGCTCTTCTTCCCTCCCCCTCCCCTCCAGCCGCGCTCTCGCTCTTCTTCCCTCCCCCTCCCCTCCAGCCGCGCTCTCGCTCTTCTTCCCTCCCCCCCTCCAGCCGCGCTCTCGCTCTTCTTCCCTCCCCCTCCCCTCCAGCCACGCTCTCGCTCTTCTTCCCTCCCCCTCCCCTCCAGCTGCGCTCTCGCTCTTCTTCCCTCCCCCTCCCCTCCAGCCGTGCTCTCGCTCTTCTTCCCTCCCCCCTCCAGCCGCGCTCTCGCTCTTCTTCCCTCCCCCCCTCCAGCCGTGCTCTCGCTCTTCTTCCCTCCCCCTCCCCTCCAGCCGTGCTCTCACTCTTCTTCCCTCCCCCCTCCAGCCGCGCTCTCGCTCTTCTTCCCTCCCCCCCTCCAGCCGCGCTCTCGCTCTTCTTCCCTCCCCCCCTCCAGCCGCGCTCTCGCTCTTCTTCCCTCCCCCCCTCCAGCCGCGCTCTCGCTCTTCTTCCCTCCCCCCCTCCAGCCGCGCTCTTGCTCTTCTTCCCTCCCCCCCTCCAGCCGCGCTCTCGCTCTTCTTCCCTCCCCCCTCCAGCCGCGCTCTCGCTCTTCTTCCCTCCCCCTCTCCAGCCGCGCTCTCGCTCTTCTTCCCTCCCCCTCCTCTCCAGCCGCACTCTCGCTCTTCTTCCCTCCCCCCCTCCAGCCGCGCTCTCGCTCTTCTTCCCTCCCCCCCTCCAGCCGCGCTCTCGCTCTTCTTCCCTCCCCCCCTCCAGCCGCGCTCTCGCTCTTCTTCCCTCCCCCCTCCAGCCGCGCTCTCGCTCTTCTTCCCTCCCCCTCCTCTCCAGCCGCGCTCTCGCTCTTCTTCCCTCCCCCCCTCCAGCCGCGCTCTCACTCTTCTTCCCTCCCCCCCTCCAGCCGCGCTCTCACTCTTCTTCCTTCCCCGTCCCCTCCAGCCGCGCTCTCGCTCTTCTTCCTTCCCCGTCCCCTCCAGCCACGCTCTCGCTCTTCTTCCCTCCCCCCCTCCAGCCGCGCTCTCGCTCTTCTTCCCTCCCCCTCCCCTCCAGCCGCGCTCTCGCTCTTCTTCCCTCCCCCCTCCAGCCGCGCTCTCGCTCTTCTTCCCTCCCCCTCCCCTCCAGCCGCGCTCTCGCTCTTCTTCCCTCCCCCTCCCCTCCAGCCGCGCTCTCGCTCTTCTTCCCCCCCCCTCCAGCCGCGCTCTCGCTCTTCTTCCCTCCCCCCCTCCAGCCGCGCTCTCGCTCTTCTTCCCTCCCCCCTCCCTCCCTTCCTCCCTTCCTCCCCCCCCCCGCTCCGGCCATGCTCTCACTCCCCCCCTCTCCCCCGGCTTGCCTTGCCTTGCCTTGCCTTGCCTCGTGCCCCGGCCCCGGCTCTGACTCCGCTCTTCTCTGCCGGCTCTGCCTCGCTTCGCCTTGTGCCCCGGCCCTGACTCCGCTCTTCTCCGCCTCGCTTCGCCTCGTGCCCCGGCCCCGGCTCCGCCTCCGCTCTTCTCCGCCTCACCTCGTGCCCCGGCCCCGGCTCCGCCTCCGCTCTTCTCCGCCGGCTCCGCCTCACCTCGTGCCCCGGCCCCGGCTCCACCTCCGCTCTTCTCCCCTGGCTCCGCCTCCGCTCTTCTCCCCCCCCGCTCGCCTCTTACTGACCCCGCCCCTCTCCTTCAGCTGCGGCTCCGCGCACTGGTTGGCGACAGTGCTGGCGGGCCGCATAGTATTGATTTTAGAAAAGCGTCCGCGGGCCGGTTAAAATTAGAACACGGGCCTCAATTGGCCCCCGGGCCGGACTTTGGACATGCCTGGTGTAGACGTTCCGGCTCAAGCTGGAGCCCAAGCTCTGGCGCCGCATTACGGGCAGGTCTCCGAGCTCAAGTTGCTGCCTGAGCCAGAGCAATTGTAGTTGAAGAGCCCTGCAGCCCAAGCCTGAGTCAGCTTGGCCTCTGAGACTGGGTGCCATGTTGTTTTTGTTTTCATCACAGTGTAGACATACCCTTAGGATACATCTTCACTGGAAAAAAAAAGAATAAGGCCACAGCAGCTAGGCTGAGACCCCAGATCGCCACACTGGGGCTTGCGTGATGGCCCAAAAATTTCTGTGCGGATGTTCCGACTGAGGCTGGAGCTCAGGGTCTGAAACCCACTCCCCTCGCCAGGGTTCAGGGCTGTAGTGCAAGCTCCAGTCCGTAGAGTCAGGCTGTGAGGCTGGTTGCTACAGCTCTGTGCCTTAGTTTCCCATTTGTAAACTGAGAATCCTAGCACCTGCCCTGCTTCACAGGGGTGGTGTGAAGATAAATATGTTAAAGATCATGGAGTTCACAGGTACTGTGCTACTGGGGGCCATCTAAGTAACTAAGATGGCTACTGTTCCCCCCAGTTACCAGATCTTTGTACAGAAGAGAACGTTACAGTTGGCACAGTGGTAGATTTGGATCTTGTTACATCTAACTGTGATGTGTACCAAAGAGATGCTTGGCCTACTTTCCATGCTGTAAGAAGTCACTTTGCTGACTCAAATTGTCTGTAGTAAGCATACGCAATAGACTGCAGATGAAGACAAATCAAGGGATATAAGGCTAAGGTGTTGGCTGTTTATATTATTTCCCCCCTTCTATCCAAATCTAATTTAGTCCAGAAAACATAAGGTAAAAGAATGCGCTGGTATGGCTGGCTGGTTCTGATAAACTCGAAGTCACATTGGGCTTGATTTCACTACCCGCCGGAATAGCGGGTAGTGATCTATCTATTGGGGATCGATTCATCGCATCTCATCTAGACATGATCAATCAATCCCCAAAGGTGCTCCCCGTCGACTCTGGTACTCCAGCATGCTGAGAGGCGCAAGCCGGGTCGACGGGGGAACCTGCTGCTGCCTTGAGGATGCCAGGTAAGTCGACCTAAGCTGACTTCAGCCATGCTATTCACGTAGCTGAAGTTGCGTATCTTAGGTTGACTCCTCCCCCGCCCCCGCTAGTGTAGACCTGGCCTTAGTCCACCTCTTTTGGACACCCGCTATTAGAATGCTGAAGGGAATTTGCTTTGTATGGTAAAATATCGAGTTCAAATGGTCACATACTGCAGAGATGGGTGGGAAACAGAACCAATGGCAATGTGTAACATACGTGTGACTGTCCCTAGGATTGTCTCCTTAAATAATCAGTGCCAGGGATCTAAGAAGAGATGTGTGGGTTTTGGTAAGGGCTCTTAGATGATGCATTTTGCTTTCCAGGCCTGGATCTCACAATAGAATCACATTTTTGATTAGTGTGTTTACCCTCCCACCCCCACACCCTCCGCCCCTGCCTTGTTCAGTAGTTCAGATATCCAGAAAGTTGTTCCCATTGCTTTGATTTTTCTTGGTAATGCTTACACCACGTGAGTGTTGCTAGGTCCGGTACTCGGTGTGTCACTAGGTCTGACTGAATGGATCACAGGCTGTCTGAGAAGAGAACCGCTACAGTAATTGTCACACCTTGAATTGTCCAGGCCAGCTTGTTGGTTATCTTCATGCTCAGGCACACTGACTGGAGTGTGAGTGTGTGTGATGGGGGAGATGTATAAAGGACATGGGACATATACAAGAAGTATTTCCAACAGAGAGAGATGAATTTGTCATCAGGTGGGATTATTCAGTTATATTTATCTGTAACAACTGTCATCTTGGATGTCAGCGGAGGTTGAATCTGAAACTTTTAGAGCTAGAAGACTGAGCCCCCCAAGCTACAGCAAAAGGACCAGGGCCGGCGACAGAAATTTGGGGGCCCCCTACTCTGATCGTTTGGGGGTCCCCCAGCCCAGCCAGCGCTCCCCCCCAGCTGACAGTGGCTGGGGGGGGGGAAGCCCAGCCAGGGGTCCCCCCAGCCCAGCCCAGCCGGCGCTCCCCCCCCCCCCCCAGCTGACAGCGGCTGGCAGCAGCGCGAGCCCAGGAGCGGCGCGAGCTGCCCTTTCTCCCCCCCTGCGCCCTTTCTTTCTCCCCCCCACACCCTTTCTTTCTCTCCCCCCCCCACCCTTTTTTTCTCTCCCCCCCCCCACGCCCTTTCTCCCCCCGGCCCTGGCGGGGGAAGCCCTACCGTGCTGCGGAGCCTCTCCGCCCTCACCCTCTTTGCAGGCAGTGGTGCGCCGCTGCTGCCGGCCGGGCTCAGTGCTCCTGCCGGGGACACGCGCGCTCGTCCGGAGGAGAGCCGCGCCGCCTCCCCGCCCCTTCCCCGCTCTCCAGGCCCGGCGACAAGGGGGGATGACTACGGGTACTGCTGTGTACCGGGACCCGGACTTAAAGTACACAGTCCTTAAGTGGACTTAAGGGGGCCCCCCTAAAGTCCGGGGCCCGGTACAGCTGTACCCATAGTACCCCCTTGTCGCCGG
The DNA here is from genome assembly GCA_032164245.1 of Sternotherus odoratus. Classification (NCBI taxonomy): domain Eukaryota; kingdom Metazoa; phylum Chordata; order Testudines; family Kinosternidae; genus Sternotherus; species Sternotherus odoratus. The sequence continues at coordinate 15,274,099 of JAVMKO010000002.1, forward strand.
CCCTGAAAAGGACTAAGTCCCTCTATCCAGGCACCTGTAGCAGACACGGGGGAGATGCGTAGCATACACCTAGTAGGCCTATGATGATAACTGTAGCCTTAAAGCCAAATCTCCTCCTGCTAGTGGTTTCCTACCTGATCATTTACAATCATCTGAAAGCAGAGATTGTGGCCCAGGGTGCATGGGGATTACTTTGCCTCCCTTTCTGTACCTCTAAAGGAAAATTAACCTTTAAGGTTGACATGGTACACAGAGCCCCATCCGGTAAATTAACTATCAACCTCCCTAGCCGTTAATAATAACATTTCTCTATGGTCTCTGGCTATATTTTAGTTACTTGTAAGATAGAGGACTGATGAGTGCCCTGGAAACCCGGGAGCTGAAGTTAATGCAGCCACAATGGCATCAAATTGCATGTGAAACTCATGTGTTTGTATTGTGCCATTAAATTTCAGTAGCAGGAAAGAATTGGCACCTCTCAGACTCCATGCCTAGTGGCACTCTGGCCTATTGTTAAGTCAGGTACTTACAGGCACACTGGAAATATCCTGTATGTTCCTGTAAGTTCTTCCACTGATCATTTATTGTCCTGGCTGCTGGGGGGGCTTATGGGGTGCTACCTGATTCTCAGGAACAATAACCTTGGCAAAAAGCTGCAGCGTCGTTAGAGGAGACAGAACATTGTTTTGGTTGTAGTTAGTTATGTAATGAAGGGTCAGATTTCTCATGGCCCTTACATGTGTGCATAAGGTGGAAGGAGAAATCTTCCCTCTCCTCTCTCAGGTGGGCCACAGGATGATCAAGCAGAATGGCAGGCCTTGTACATGAAGAAGCAGAGGGGCTGTTCCATCCCAACTCCCTTTCTGTGCTGGGGGAGAGGGGGAGGAGGTGGCATCTCTGCTCCACCTCCCTATATCTTGGCTAACAAGCTGCACTAGGGAGTCGGTAATCTTCACACCACAAAGATCCAATCTAGTAGTGGCTGCACTATCTCGGAGTGCCCCGGTCGTGTGAATAGCAATAACTGTGTTTGAATGTCTCCACTAGTAACAGGCAGTTGGTACTATGCACCTCTCCTGAAACAAAGAAGGGGTTGATCTGCCAGGGGGTTCCCATAGGTGGATCCCAGCACCCAAGAAGAGCCCCACTCAGCCCCTGAATTGAGCTCACTTCAGCAAGGAAATCAATTTGTACAGTACAGTGTTGTCTGGGAAATGTTTGGGTGGGCAGGTGTTAAGGATGGGAAGAGTCCACCTACGATGCACAACCTGCTGCAGACGTGAAGGCGTGATATTTTTGTACTGTGCGCTTCTTTCTAGGGTGGAGTAACGTGGTTCTGCAAACTTTGTCTAGCAGGCATGGGGGTGTGAATGAGCACCAAGGTGACAGGTGCTTTGTAAATACTTAAGGATGTGTTTGGTGTAGTGTTACCAGATAGCAACTGTGAAAAAACAGGACAGGGTGGGAGGTAATAGGCACCTATATAAGAAAAAGTTCCCCAAAACGGGACTTTCCCTATAACATCTGGTCACCCTAGTTGGGGTGGTGGTGGTATGTATATGAACATGTAAATAAGCATGTGTATCTGTTTGATGTGTTTCAAGAGGTGTTTGTGTGGTATGTATGTGTTTTAAGACGTGAAATGGCACGTTCCTTCCTGCTTCAGCAATGGAGTTGAATGTTCAGATGGGACACGCTAAAAGTACCAGACAGGTGTAATTGAGAGGAACTAGCAAGAAGGACCCATCTCTTGTTAGAATAGCTGTCAACTCTTGTCTCGGCCGCTTATTCCATGACACATGCCTCCTACATTTGGAAGTGGACCCATGTCAAGCAGAAACACATCCAGAAACGAGAGCTCTCTTTCCACACTGTTATATCTATTTTAACGCCATGGACTGGTTTCAGTCTACAGCAGTGGTTGCTTGCTGGCAATGTAACTGGTGGCTACGGAAATACAGAGCTTGAAGGATAACGGGGAAAAAATAGAAAGTGCACTTTAAACAGATTGCTTTGGGCTGAGCCCATTCAATACTATTGGCACTTTCCTGAGTGAATGGGAGCCCAGCTCATGTTTGCTTTGTGTCCCGCTAGTTTCAATCTGTTAAAGTGAGAGAGGGAGGGGGAATGTGTGGTCCTGTGCCAGTGTCAGCAGCTAGACATGCTTATACAGTAGCTGCAAATCATTTGCTGGAGATAGCAAAATTTTACCTGCAAAGAGACATACGACAGCACTGCTTGATAGAGTCTTTCATACAAACCATATCCCAAACAAACTACTTTGCAGTATTGATTTATAGAATTTACCACCTTAAATGGAGAGGGACACTTTAAGAGGCGTGGGCACAGAGACATGCTATGTTTTCAGTAAAATTTGCAATGAGATGAAGAGAGAGGCTGTTCCAGAGAGCAGAAGCCTCCTAAAATGAGATTATTGCTTTAAAGGCTGGATCCTGACAGACGCTGAGCAAAGCATTGATCTAGCAAAGCACAAGTATTTGTCAAGTATTTGCCAACCACAATTTTTGCCTTCAAAAACTGGAGATCTGCACTTGAAGAAAATCTGGCTCTTTATATGTAAGATCTAGAACTGGTCAAAATTTGTTCATCCAAACCTTTTTTCATCATAAAATGACTTTTTGACCAAAATTACAATTTTTGTAAAGGTAACAAAGTCCTGTGGCACCCTAAAGACTAACTAAAGTATTGAAGCATAAGCTTTCGTGGGCTAATACCCACTTCATTGGATGCAAGCAGTGCCACTGCTTGTATCCGACGAAGTGGGTATTAGCCCACGAAAGCTTATGCTTCAATACTTTAGTTAGTCTTTAAGGTGCCACAGGACTCTTTGTTACCTCTGCTATTCCAGACTAACACAGCTACCTCTCTAATTTTTGGAAAATACTTTAATTTATGTTTGGGTTAAAAAAAATGAAAATTAAAAACTGAAACATTTTTTATTACATTTTTCACCTGAATTGTTTTACCAAAAACAGATTTTTTTTGGTCAGAAATGGGTTTCAGAAACCAAAAGTTATTTGGATTTTCATTTTTCATTGCGAAACCAAAAATGGTTTGCAAAAAATTAATAAACAAAAAAAAGGCAAGCAAAAAATCCAAACAACCAAACAAAACCCCCCACTCTCCCACTTAAAAAAAAATCCTGAGAAAAATAATTGCTATTTTTCCATCCACTCTAGTAAAATGGCATGTTCACAAATTCACCCAAACCATACAGATTTATCATGTGTTTAATTATATGTACAAGTGCAAAAGGACTGTTGTCTAAATGGAGTATAATCTATTCCGCATGCTGAACACTTAGCTAAGGAAGATCCATTGAGCATATGCAGAGCCTGCTGTATGGCTTAGGTGATCGTCTTAACACTGGGAAATGATTATTTGGCAAACTGAATGTTTGACCTCCCTAGTCTCTCCCTTTCTTGAACTGGTTCCCACACCTCTACTTTCCAGGTAAATAATTTGTCAGCTGTTTTGTTTTATAAGTGGGAACAGGACTGATCACAGTTAGTCATGGGCAGTGTGGCAAAAATTGTCAGCTGAAGTTATTTATTGCAGTTGCAAGGGTTGCCACAGCCTCTGACCTTCTCATAAGCTCTTTATGGGGCATTGGGCTGCATTATTCCTAACCAGCCCGTGATGAATGGAAAGGCAGGTAAGGAAAAATGTTTGGTTCATGATCATTCTCTCTCTCTTCCCCCCCCCCCCCCCACATGCATGTGCAAATTTCTGTCTCTTCCAGTTTTGGATGCAAACTGAGGGGCAACTATAAATATAAACTTCAAACGGAATTGTGGATCCAGATTCCATTTTAAATGGACATAGCCGTGCTTTGCCCACGGCTCATGTAACCTTTATTTCTTCCTTTCTTCTTGGAACGTTTATTTTTGTGGGTGACCCTTTGGGATTTTTTTAGGGTCTATGCTAATCTTCTATGTAACCCTCTAATTGTAGGGCTAGCTCACTTTAAGGGCCAGCCGTACATTAGGTGTGGTGCAGAGGCACGTTGGCTCTTTGGAAGCAGGGGGATGAATTATACAGCCATCGACAGAACCTTGTTGCAGGGATGAGGTGCAGGGACATACAGACCGTACCAACTCCTGTAATGGTGTCGTCTGCTCCTCACAGGCCAGGGTCCCGCCTCCTCCCACCCCCAGGAACACACAGAGCATTCTCTGGTCCCCTCAGCACAGGACAATTATGGCTGTCCTTATGTGATCCATACAAAGAAGGGCAGGGACCTCAGTGTATGTGCTGTCAAAGTGAGCATAACACATTCCTTTTTTCACCTTCTGCTTGTATCCCATTGTGTTGCAATAGTTGGTGACAGTGTACTGCATACTTAAGCTGTAGACCAGTTTACTCTGTATTTATTTATTGGCATTTCTACCACACTCATTGCCGTAGCTATGGCTACCGCACAAACACATATGCCTGTGAGCGCAGTATGGTCTTGCTACCTTCACTGTACTGATGGGGAAACTCAGGCAGTGAGTGGTTATGTGACTCTCACAAGGACACACAAAGTATTTGACAGAGATAGAAAGAGAAGCCTGATTTCCTGACTTCCTACTTCTATGGCTTCGTCTCCAGCCCATCCCTCTTCCCAGCAGGCAAACTCTATTCTATATGACAGGCACATTTGTGAAGTGTTCCATGTTCTTCCTTAATTCTCCTTTAACCTGATTTCTATAAGACATTTGACAACAGTTAGGCTGCTGCTGCTACATCCAATATTGTATCGTTGTTACCTTATAGTCATAGAATCATAGTACTGGAAGGGACTTTGAGAGATCTGCTAGTCCAGTACCCTAAGCTCCAGGCAGGAGTAAGTATCATCTGTCTGTCTCAACGTGTTGTCTCATTTCTTAGCCCGAGATTGTAAACTCTTTGGGCCAGGGACTGTCTTTTGGTTCTTTTTTGGTACAGCAGGCTCCTAGGTTGACTCTCCAGCTTCATTACAATGAAGTTACGCTGCCACAGAACCGGTGCAACAGAGTGGGAAAAATCTGTTTTAGTTTAGCGTCTGCTTGCTTCCACTCCTCCAGTGAAGATAAACAATTTCTTGCAGTACCAGATAAGATCCTGTTAGTCGGTGGACTGAGAAGTTAAGACAATCTATGCCATTACATTCATCCAAAAGACATTCCAATATCCCTAAAGATAACTTCTGTTGACCCGTATCTGTCACACAAGGTCAGATGTCAAATGCCGACATGCATGTGGCCATATGAGCTGAGTTTTCTCTTATCTTTTCCTCTGAACATTAAGCCTTTGTTGCACATTAATACCCGGAAGCATGAGGTCTCTTGGGGCCTGACATCTCATTGATCATATTTGTATCATCTGCAAAGCCATGACTCGAGTGAACGGCTGCTAAGCTTATGTGCTTAGAGACAGATGAGCCCAAGAGTCACCCTGGCTGTTGTGGGCACACTCAAAAATTCTGAGCATGTTGAGGTCTTCAAAACATTTTAAATAAATGTGTGTAGTCAGTGGAGTGGGTCATATTTTTAAACCTGTTTTAATAATCAATGGAATAATAAGGATTATTGTTATGGCAGGTGTCACCAAGTAGCCTACCTGGTCTTCCTAGTTTGGTTTCTTAGTGTGCAAGCAAGTTTTGACTCTTGAGAAGACATGCTGTGTTCTTAGTTTTTGGCTTATGCGAGGTTTTATATAGCGGCAACTTTGGGAGAGAGGATGCTGTGTGAGCAGCAGGAGAGTTTGCACTTAGCCTGGGGCTCCAATTAGAGTCAATTCGGAGAATCAGAGAATCATAGAAATCAGGGTTGGAAGGGACCACAGGAGATCATCTAGTCCAACCCCTTGCTCAAAGCAGGACCAATCCCCAATTAAATCATCCAACAGATTTTTTGCCCCATATCCCTAAATGGCCCACTCAAGGATTGGAGACAGAGTTGCTTTCTGGGAGCTGGGCCTTGGTGTTGGGCTGAATTCCTAAAAGAAGGAATTGCCCTGCATGCTGTTTGACCTCCACCATTCCAAGACTGGTGTATATGTGTAAATGAAGCAATTGCACTTTGAATGTACCCAGATGCTGCATCACTGATTTCTCCTCCACTGGGAGTCAACCTGCAAGGCCCCAGATATGTCTTACCATTCAGCACAGGGGTGACGTTAGGCTGACCAGACAGCAAATGTGAAAAAATCGGGATGGGTGTGGAGGGGTAACAGGAGCCTATATAAGAAAAAGACCCCAAAATTGGGACTGTCCCTATAAAATCGGGGTGTCTGGTCACCCTAGGTGATGCCTTGTGTCAGAGTGGGCACTGGTGTCAGAAGACCTGAAACATTGTTTTCTGAGCTCTTGAGACTAGGCACTTCACTGAACAGAGACTTGGCTGTGATTTTCAAAGGAGCTGGGCAGCAAAGTCCCATTGGACACTTTCTTATAGTCTTGGAAAAGTAAATCTCTGGTGGCCGGATTATCAGAGGTAATGAGAACTTGCCGTTTCCACCAGCTCATGAAAACCAGCCCATTAACCATCTTGTCTCAGGCTTCTCACCTCTAAAACGAGAGCCTGGTGCCTACCTCACAGAGGGAATAAGAGAGGTGAAATAGTTAAACTGTGTATGACATTTTGAAGATCATGTATTCATACCCTCTGCCTGTGTATCCCATTAACCTCTGAACGAGGAAAGGGAAACTCTCAAATCCTCCGGGGTCACAAATGTACCTCTCCGCTGTAGGCAACCAGGATCTGTGACTAAGGTTTCCGACGGGCTTACTCTGTGGAGACGCATTCTTATCCATCTAACCCCCGCAAACTGGCTGCAGCCAGTCAAGCAACAGAAGCTCTTCTGTTCTATTTAACAAGCCCACCTGCCTCTGACATCCACTGAGCCTCATTTTCAGAAACCCACTTGACCTTGCCTTCTGTAAAGCACATGTGACGATGTCCCCCCACAAGCAGCAGAAATGGCGGGGCTGGTACAAGAACAGCTGGAATCTGTTATGAGTGAGGGCCGGCTTCTGGCATTCGCCCAGAGCTCCTTTCTTGTGCTCAGAAAGGCCCCAGGACTGACCTCTGTCTGAACTTAGCTTAACCGGCCAGTGCTAAGAACTGCCTTTCCAGGCCCCCTGTGTCAGCACAAGATATTGCCATGACAGAGTGATTGCAATTTCTCGCAGCTTAATCTTTCCAAGACAGCAGGGTCGTCCACCTTGCTGTTGTTAGTGTCTGTTAGACTGAAAACAAGTATTTCAAAGCAAACTTGACATCAGTAGATCCGGGGCCTGTGCTCAGGCTACCAAGCCAGGAGAAGGGTAGTGGTTAGGATTTAAGCAGGACTTGCATGCAGTGCCTGGAGACTGATTTTGTGCTAACACGTGTATTAATGCTTTGCACTAGAACATTGGGGTCCCAGTCCAGTAAAGGAAAACACACAGACAGATGCTCACTCCTCTCGTCTCCGACTCTGGTACCCTCTCGGCTCTCGTAGCAACAGCAAGAACAGCGGTGCCATGTCTTCGTCCCCTTCCCAGGTGCGACGGAACTACAACCAGGACTGCGAGTCGCGCAGAATCCACTGAACTCAGTTGCAGTGGCCCGGGAGTTGGTGCCCGTTGATCACTGTAGGAATAGGGCACAGGAATACGTATTGGTGCCCATTGCTCCCTTTGAGACAGTGTGCGTGCGTGAATGGCAGCACTGCAGTGTCATTTCCGTTGACTTTTGTGCAATGAAGGGGATAGTACTGGTGAAATGAAACTGAATGTGGCAGAGGGAGTGTTAAGGGTACTGAGCTAACATCTGAGGTTGATATTGTGCTGGTCCCCCAGTCCTAAGAGTTACAAGCAGCATCTAAAACACCACAGCTGGTAGTGATGGCAGGCAGAATTCCCTTGCGTTCCAGAGCTTGTGTTGCGAGGACGAGGGGTACACGTGTGTGGGAGTTTATACGGAAGATCAGGTACATCTGCGTTGCTAGTCATTGTGGCTTATCCTGTCACAGACGGCTGCCTTGACATAAGACATTCGCACCAGGGATTGGATCCCAGAACACCCCCACGGAGGGGGTCACACTGTGCAGTGAAGCCGGGCCAGCTCTGTACACTGTCCTCATTCTGCTGAAAGGCTGGTGTTGATGTCTCGCATTGTGGTCCTGCCGCTGTCCATACCACTGCTACACAAGAAATAATTGCTGATTAAGAATCCTATCTGTTCCTTTTTTACACTGGGTTCCACAGCTTATTCAGCACTGCCCCAGCCCGGGCGACTTGGCTAGTAGGAACACTCTCCAGCTCACTTAAGGCTGGGCTATGCTGGGGGTGGGTTTCGAGCTAAGATACGCGACTTCAGCTACGCTATTTGCGTAGTTGAAGTTGAAGTATCTTAGTTCGACTTACCTGGCCGTCCCCATGGTGGCGGGTCGACCGCAGCTGCTCCCCACCCGACTTCACCTACTCCTCCTGCTGAGGTGGAGTAGAGGCGTCGATTTGGGGATCGATTTATTGCGTCTAGATGAGACGCGATAAATCGATCCCTGATACATCGAGCGCTACCCGGTGGGTAGTGTAGCCCTACCCTTAGCCCACCAAGTTGGAAACTCTCAGGGTCTCTTGTGCTTGATGCTACTGCTCAGACACTCACTGTCAGAGTTTGTCAGACTTGTCGCCATTAATCAGGGCTGGGCCAGAAATGATAAACAGCCCAGTGGTTAATTCACAGAATTTGTATTTTGAAGGGGGTGTGTCCTTGAAACACACACTCCACCATTGGGTTCCCAGAAAACTCATTAACTGCTCATATCACTGGGATACTAGAAACTCCTTCATGGTGCAGATAAGAAACTCCTGGCAGCAGCTGAAAGAAACAGAAAAGAGCAAGATGGAGCAGAGGATCTGATTGGGAATGAGGCCTTTGCCGCAATCAAGTCAGCCTCTGGCAGGGATGGCGTCATGCTCACTAGCAGAAGAAAGTAGACAGGTGAGCTGTGAAGACAAGTGTCTGGATTCTGTGAAGGCAAGTGTGAGGCCAAATCAGGAAAAGGATTTGGGTTCAGATTCAAGCTGTCCTCACGAGAGTTTGGCTGCAAATGGTGGAAATCTTTCAAGATCTGGTGATCTGTGAACTTTTTGCAATCTTAGCCTGATATTTTGTGAGAGTTTTTGGCTGCATGCTAGCAAAACAGGCCCCTTCCAGTCCCGGATCCAACCTGGAACCAAAGCCATAGGGGATGAATTCTTATATGGGATTCTAGCTAGGTAGCTATAGAGCACCCATTACAGTGGTATCTGAGATCCTCCCATGAATCCAGATCTCTTGAGGTTCTGTTGTGGCTCTTCTCTAAAAGAAGTGTCTTGAAAAATAGGGGGTAGGAAGGGGAAGGGGAAATCAGTGGCATGAATGACCAGGAAAAATTTGATTGTGTATGCTGGGCCTTTTATTCTCACTTTAAAGGGCAGTTAAAACTGGTAGAAGCTGCAATAGGCAAATGTAATACAGTTGGTGCCAAGTAAGAGGGATGTTCACAGACCTTCCTTTCTAGAATTTACACCAAGTCTAGCTTCGCTGGCATGGTACCAAGGGGTTCTGTGCAGACCCGGGGAATCTTCTCACCACCTCTGATAGGACACCGAGTGTCAATGGAGCTACCTCACAGCTGCGGTTGGCCCTGCAGCTGCTGTTACCAGTCCTCTACTACTGGGGGTGGGTGGGTGGGGGGGGAAATGGTTTATGGATGAGCACAGAGATCACACCTTCCCCAGCTAGCCCCCCAGTCATCTGTGAGCAACCCAGCTGCACTGTTTCCACTGTTCCAAAGTCTACGGAAGGCTGAAGGGTGGGGGCACATTTTGAAGGCAGGACAGGAGGTTGACTAGGAAAGGAAGAGGGTCAAGGCCAGTAGGAATGGGGACATTGATGACATGGATGCAAAATTCTGTATGTAGGAGTGGATAGTGTAATAAAGTAATAATAATGAATATCTAGTAATAACAATGAATATCTAATATAGCACTTTTCCTAGGAGGTCGGTATCATTATCTACATTTTATAGGTGGAGAAACGGGCACAGAGGGGAAGTGACTTGCCCGAGGACACCCGGCAGACAGTGGCAGAGCCGCTATTGAAAACCAGGTCTCCTTGCGAGGCTACACCACCTCCCTGCAGCAATGTATGAGCAGCGTGCTACTGTGACCCCATCAGCTGTAGCGGTCATTGCAGAGCGACTGCTCCAACGTTCTGAGCACTATGGAAGAGAGGATCCTGCCCCGGTAGAGATTCAGGCTCCAGAATTTGTCAGTGAATGTGCAGATAGAGTCAGGCAGGAACCAGATTTCATGGATCATGCCGTGATTTAGAAATTTCCTGCCTTCCAAAATGAACAGAAAACAAAGATGTCACCATTGTTTTGGGTTCCTAGAAATGTTCATTTCAATAACATTGAAACATTTCATTCCGATTTGGACTTTTAGAAAGAATGTAAAAACAATGAATTTTGTTTCAAAAACTGTCCCTCTTCACTGTCCAGGTGGCTCCCCAGGCAGGGTTGGGTTCGCTCTATTGTGGGGCCATCCTCCAAAGAACATGCTGAGAAAGGTCCCCAAATGAGGTCTGAGCCCATACAAAGGTGGGGAGCCCTTCTGCTTCTTAACTCCTCTTCCTTCCTGTTCCAGCACTGGTAATAGGTTTATCTCTGTTTCCATGATGCCACCATGACATTGTGACCTTTCTGATGGGAGGGTCTCATGGCCTGGGGGGGTGGGTCAGTGTTGTCTCAGGAAATATTATCTTTAATGCTCCATGTCTGTTTGCCATTTGATCAGGGAGCCTGCTGTACAGCCCAGCTCTCCCATGACTCCCACCTTCTCTGGCTAGCTATGCTGCCTTCCCACACAGCCCATCGGGCACATGGTTTGTCACACAGTTTGTCTAGTGGTGTGGCAGCCATCTCTGCTGGAAGGGGACGTATAGCCAGTGTTCACTTTTGTTCAGTCCCTGGGATGATGGGACTTGCTCTGCTCTGTGCTGCACAGTAAAACATAAGGGGCCCCTTATAAATCTAGAGAGGGTTCAAAAATTAAACGTTAAGGATGGGATTTTTTCAAACGCATTCAGCACATAAGAACATAAGAACATAAGAACGGCCATACTGGGTCAGACCAAAGGTCCATCTGCTTCTGTTGAAAGCAGTGGTAAAACTCTCATTCGCTGGAATGGGAGCAGAGGTTAGTCCAATGCTTTGGAAAATCCCAGCGTGAAAATACATAGGTGCATTAAATTAGGGCAGGCCAGATGTATTCCATCCAGTAATGCTGAGTATGTACACATGCATGCATGTAGTGCACATTTTTTGCAAGCCTCTGAATAATTTGAGCACAGTTTGGAAGAACACATACACATTACAATATTCCAAAGCTCTAGTTTGATTACTACTGTATATATCTCTTTAATTGCTTCTCAGATGCACTTCCTACTCGGGCTTCCTTTCGGTTCTCTAGTGACAATTCTCCAGCCACCTAGTGTGGTGGAGTCATCTGAAATTCCATCGTGAGAATGGAATCCGAAATCCTTTTCGAAGAGGCAGAGTCTTTCATGTGAGAGGGCTTCACAGCTCTGTAGCTAATTCTGCATTTCTTTGACAGTTGCCACATTCCTGAGAGGTGATTGACAGGCTGTGAACGCTAGCTGTGAATTGTGTTTAAATTCCTAGAGGGAGTCTCCCATGGCACAGCAATTTATGGCTTCTCTGGCCCCAGGCTTTTGTTGCTTCACAGATTCATTGTGGATCCATAACAGTGAACATTTAATAAGGATCTGGAGTTGTGTTTCCAACGAAGAAAACATGATATTTAGCATTACAAAATCAAAGGTTTTCTTAGGCATTGTGTCTAGTTGTTGTTCAGTTCACTAGTCTACATTCTTTATTTTTATGTAGTGTACCTTTAAAATAAATGGAGGCAAATTTTAGCTGTTCAAAAAGGGAAAGTGCTTATTTTGTAAAATGATAACTAACGCACGCATACGAATTACTGTTGTGCATGTACTGTGTAAATGGAATCATGTGCTGCTTAGTGGGTATGTGTACCACTGCCATCTACAAGATGAAATTAGAGTGGCTCTGTTGTGTGTCATAGGTCCCATGCTGCAATCAGCTCACAGTTCTCCTCTTCCTCAAGTGGTAGAGGGCTGTTCTTTTGAAATAGGAGGATCAGGCATCTGCGAAGTTGTACATGGATTTATTGGACAACACACTGAAGTCCTGAAGCCTGAAGTCCTAGGGAGCCACCAACGTATTACACTATTTTTTTGTGAAGAACATACAAGAATATAAGATTTTTTTTAAAAAAACATCTGTTTTTAAAGGAACACCATCAACTTAAAAGTCACAGAGCACTATTTTAAAATGAAGAAAAAGTGATGGCAAAGCACAAAAATTGGCTGGCCAATTAGGGGTAGTATCTGCAACTATTAGATCATCCAGTCTGAACTTCTGTATAATACAGGAAACAGAAGTTCATTCAAAGAGTTTCACCAACACTGACTTTAAAAGGATGCTGACTGGTGAAATTTTGCCTCAAAGAAGGTTTTACAAGACAGAAACATCAATAGTTCTATGATTTTGTTTTTAAGATTCAACATGGAAAGAGCTTGATAAACAAACAAATATTTCTTTGCCTGTTTGTAAGATGCCTTGAAAGTGAAATTGACTAGAAACACTCTGACACTAAAGTAAAATGCTCTAGTTTCACTATCCCAGTGAATGAAACACAAAACACAACTCCCCAAAACAACAAAACAACCCCCCCCAACACCTAAATAAAAAGTATAAATTGTAAATAAAAAAAAAAGTTGAATTTTTCAGTTTGAATTCTCCCACAGGTAAGGGCATTTTGTTCCCCATTATGGGTAGGGCCAAATTCATCCCTGTGCAAATGCAATAATTTCATTGAAGTTATATCGGTTTTAAATTTGGCCCATCGTTTTTAACCAGACAACGACCTTCAAAAAAAAAGAAAGAAAAAAAAAGGCTACATTTTTGAAGCCAGAAAGGGCAATGTTTAGTATGGAAAAGTGAGATGCACCCATCCATTCTTTACTAGGGCTATCAAATAGATAGTTACTCTAATTACCTTGGAATGTTATTTCTGCAAGATGCCACTTTCCTCAATACTAGCTGAGTTCCAACGGGGGAGGGGGAAAGGGCCGGGGAATATCATCCTTTATTACAGGGGTGGGCAAACTTTTTGGCCCAAGGGCCACATCAGCTTTGCAAAATTGTATGGAGGGCTGGGTAGTGCCTCCCCAAATAGTCTGGCCCCACCCCCTATCCAACCCCCTCCCACTTCCAGCTCCCTGACTGCCCCTCTCAGAATCCCTGACCCATGCAACTCCCCTGTTCCTTGTCCCCTGACTACCAGCTCCAGAGATCCCCCCCTCTCTAACTGCCCCCCCAGGACCCTACTCAATCCCTCGTGCTCCCTCTCCCCTGACTGCCCAGACCCTTATCCACCCCCCCTGACAGATCCCCGGGGCTCCCACACCCGATCAAACTCCTCCATTCCCCATCCTATAACCGCCTCCTCATAACCTCTGTCCCCATCCAACCACCCCGTCCCCTGACTGCCCCCCAGGACTCCCTGCCCTTTATCCAACCCCTCAACCCCTACCCCCTTACCATGCCGCTCAGAGCAGCATGTCTGATTCCATGTGGAGACAGACATGCTGCCCTGCAGGAGCGCACAGACCCCCCCTCCCCCCGAGCTCTGCCCGCATGGCATGCTGATGCTGCGGGGGAGGGGCTGGGGAGAGTCTCCCCAGCTGGGAGCTCAATGGTCCTGCAGGTTGCCCAGAAGCCATAGTTTACCCGCTCCTGCTTTATGATGTATCTCTGAAAACGTATCAATTTGCAGAATCAGGTTATGTAACATACATTGCTGCAAGGAGGTGGTGTAGCCTCGCAAGGAGACCTGGTTTTCAATAGCGGCTCTGCCACTGTCTGCCGGGTGTCCTTGGGCAAGTCGCTTCCCCTCTGTGCCACTTTCTCCACCTATAAAATGTGGAAAATGATACTGACCTCCTAGGAAAAGTGCTATATTAGATATTCATTATTATTACTTTATTACACCCCTAGTCATAAGACTCTAATCTCCCTCATAGAGGTGTAGAAATGAGGTTCTCTTATAAAGTTGAACATCTCCCCCAATATTCTTCTACCATAATCCGTGAGGCGTTTGCCTAGCCATAGAATGAGTTGTGGGTCTCAGAAAGCTGATTTATCGGCTAATTTTGAAACAAATGCACATGCACAAAATGCACCTACATTCCTAAGTGAAATGGTTTGCAATGAATTATTTAAGCACTCAAAAGGCATTTCACCCTTGCAGTCAATGGGAATAAGAGTTTGCACGATCATGCCTCATGCTTCTAAATTAGGATTCTTTTCTCATCCAGGCTTTTAGGAGTCCAAGTCTCCTGAGAAGCAGAAGAGGCTGTAGATGGCAGTAGAGGCATTTGAATAGGAAGGCAGGGCTGACAGTTACAGCTGATTTCATCATCATCCCGTGAGAAATTGCCTCCTGTCTGGTGTCTCAGCAAAAGCAGCTGCTGCCGGCTGAGGAGGGCTAGGGTGAGCCTGAATTTTGGAAAATGGAAGATTGAGCTATGCAGGTTTATTATTTGAGGCATTATTCGAATGAATGAAAACGCTGTCCTCCATTCGGGGGGGAAAGGTGTGTTTGTATTTCACTCGTCTGGCTTGGGTTCTGGATTATCCCAGGTTGTTAGAACATCCAATTCTTCCTAGCCAGATACGACACAATTACTTGTGACCCACTAGACAGCCACTGACTTGCACTTAAACGCCTCACACCTGATTGGGCCAGGATCATTCACCCTGTCTCCCTCCCCACTCTCCCACATGAGATTCATGCAAGGAGAGGACGCCTCATCCAGAGGTCTCTGCGTATTCCTGGGGAAAATGGTGTCGGTGTCTTCGTGGTACTATCTCTACCCATCCTCCAGCCTGCGTACGGTGGTGGTGGAGCCTGGGAGGGTCAGCAGATCTTGTGTTGCCTTCTAGTATCATCCTTCCTGCCCCAGTTTTTAGGCGGACTAGGTTACACTGCCCCAAGCTATATTGACCTTCCCCATGGAGCCCATTGGAGATG
This sequence comes from Sternotherus odoratus, assembly GCA_032164245.1. Classification (NCBI taxonomy): domain Eukaryota; kingdom Metazoa; phylum Chordata; order Testudines; family Kinosternidae; genus Sternotherus; species Sternotherus odoratus. The sequence continues at coordinate 15,289,259 of JAVMKO010000002.1, forward strand.
CTTTGGCCACTGTGCCTAGGGGTGGGAATTCTTGTGCCTAGGGGTGGGATTAAACGGAACTGCATTGCCAGGCGGGCGTGGGGCTGCTGTAAAGAGGGCCCGGTGGATTCACAGTCGAGGGGCGAACCCTGTAGCCTTTTGGGTATTTCGCTCTATAAAGCCCCCTTTTTAGGAGGTAGCCGGACCCTGTGGATAGATTAAGCCACACTCCCCTGGATAAGAGCAGGCAAATCCAATCCAGCCAATTAAAGAGGGCTGGGCTACACTTGGGTGTATCAAGGGTGGCTAGAGGGCAGCTGGAGCAGGAATTGACTGAGGCAGACTGCGTCCTGGGGAAAGCTAGTGCTTGTGGTGGGTCCCTGGAGCCAGGGTCTGAGGGTGCTGCTCCAGGCAGGGAGCAGAGCTGATTGAGGTGGGAAGCAGGAGTGCCAGAGACCCCTGGAAGGGGTGGCTTGGGGCCAAGGACTGAGTTAAGACTGGTTTCTGTTTGCTTGGTGACCTCTGTTAATAAACCTCCTTGAAAAGAGTGGGTGGGGTGGCGCATGCTTTGGAGCTGGAGACAGGCTGAGCCCCAGTGGGAAGAGGGTGATCGGATCCCCTGACCATGCTTACAATCGTGTGCACTAGAGGGGCAATGAAATCAACATCAGTGGAAATACACCAAAGTGAACCCAGGCTCCGTGAAATCAGAGCCGGGCCCCAGTGCACGGCCTTGTTCAGATGAGGCTGAATAGCAAAGCTGCCCTTTCACTTCTGGCTCTGTGTCCATACCACTGAACAGCAGGGAGAAAGGATGAGTTGCCTATTCAGTCTACTGCTTTGCTTCATTCCCCTCCTGGCTTTTCTCAGACTAAGGGGACGTCTATACTACTCACCAGATTGGCGGATAGTGTTCGATATATCGGGGATCGATTTAACGAGTCTCGTCTAGTCGAGCCCCAGACATGCTCCCCGTCAACTCCGGAACTCCAGCTCTGCATGAGGGGTAAGCAGAATCGATGGGGGAGCCGCCGTGGTCGACTCGCTGCCATGAGGAAGGCCAGGTAAGTCGAACTCAGATACTTCAACTTCAGCGATGCGAATGGCGTAGCTGACATTGCGTATCTTAGTTCAAACACCCCCCACAGTGTAGCCCAGGATACCCATAGAGAACAGAGCACGTGGCTGAAAACAAGTGGGGCAACCATATTTTCTTGTTGGAGATCTAGGTTAACCTTTGACAAGTCACCTAAAAGATATTTTCCCTCACCTATTATGTACATAAGGCAGCTGAGTGTTCATTAAAAAAAAAAAAGCATATAAAGCATATGCCAGCACATTTAGGGCTCAGTTTAAATCCAGTGGAGGCCGATGAAAAGATTCCCATTAATTTCAGGCCTTTTACAGCTTTGTGATGAAAGTTATGTATGTTTCTGTGCCACTAAGATGGAGGATGCAGAAGGAAGCTAGGGAGGAATGAATGTGACCCTGATTTTTAGAATAATGTGTTATTCTGAGTACTAGAAAATCTGAATCTAGGAGCTAAATTCACTTCCAGATATCTTTAGGCCAGGCCTGTTAGTTATTTTGAGACTGGGAGCGATGCAACTGTTCCAAGCAACACCCCAGCTTATTGATATATAGCACTGAAAGGGCAATCACTCTATTTACCTTTGTCCATATACCTTTGTCCTCTACAAAAATAGCGTCACCCCTTTGCTCTAGGAACTTATAAAATACCACACCACTATGCCACTGCATGCATCCAATGAAGTGGATATTAGCCCATGAAAACTTATGCTTCAATACTTTAGTTAGTCTTTAAGGTGCCACAGGACTCTTTGTCACTTCTGCAATTCCAGACTAACACGGCTACCTCTCTGATGCTATAAAATATTGTCACACTCACTGGTGTCCCACCACCGTGAAATGCCCTTTCTGCTCTAGTGCGAGAAAGATGTTTCCTCAGATTATCAGGACCCATAAGAGAATTCTCATGATGAGGAAATACTGCTGGTCCTGGGGAAAGGAGAGCTGGCATCATGCTAAGTAACAACCTGTCCCTGGAGCAGACAGCAATCACAAATGGATCCAAGGGATCAAACCGCCAAACACTGCACATACCTCCAGCCCACGGGAGTCAGACCGACCCATGCGAGACCTCACTTTTTCTTACACTTAGGCAACACTTACACAGTGTGTCATACCCACAAGGGTCATTGAATTGTACAGTACATGCAGTTAGAAAAATCAACCTAGATTTTTCTGGAAAACAGGAGAGAGATTCAGGGGTTTGACGCTTTATAAACTTTGTAAAATATTCGGAGTGTTACACATACATCGGTGTAAATAAGGAGTAACTGAAGTGAGTGGAGCTATGTAGGTCTCAAAGTAGGATAAGTGATATCCTAATTAGAGCAATTGGTGCTGATCCTTTGTGTGTACATAAAATTACTCATGTGCATGACTGCTTTCAGGATAAAGGGCCATTGTCTAGTTGTCACGACATGTACAGAAACATTTTTTGCATTTCTCATAATGTAACGAAAAAAATTCCCACTTCCATGAGTAAAAGGCCTAAAGTCCCAAGAAATAAAAAGAAAAGAGTTGCAGCTACAGCCCTTTGACTGAGTAGACCCACTGGAAATTCTTCGTGAACTGGGATCTCTTCTTGCAACAGATCTTCTCTTCTGTTTCTTTTCCATCCTGGTACCTGTTTCTCCATCCTTGCTGTGAGCCCTGTTTTTCTGCTGGGTACAAATAATTCCTATGGACTTCAGTGCTACAGGCAAAGACCAAATCTGTGTGACTTTCTTTCTGTGGTCCTAGTTCTTTCTTAAAGGCATGCTTCCAACTCTCTTTCTCTCTCACGTTCAGTGCTTTTTTTCTGTTAACGGTGGCTTCTTGGTTCCTTCAAGGTGCCTCTTTTCAGAGGGTAGCTTCTGCAAGAAGTGACTATGACCCTGTTTTCTGTTTACTGCACCTTCAAATGTGCAGGGACCTTCCTTGCTTATGGATTGAAGACCGTAGTTCTGGGAGGCAGTTCAACAGAGCAAGACACACACACGGTGCGCTCTTTCTCGCTCTCGTGGAAACTTTGCTTTTGTTCTTTCTTGTTTTCCATTTCACTTAATCTAAGGCTAAAAGTCAATCAGACTAAAGGGCAGGGCTGACTTTTGGGCTATGTATGGGGGTGGGGGGGAGGTTGGTAGGTGTGACTTAAAGTCTGCTAGTGATCTGGAAACCTTCCTGGTTCTGCTAACTGCTTTTTCTTTGAAACACATTTGCAACTGAATTGGCTCTGAAGGTGGTTTCAGAGCTGACATTTTTTTGTGAACATGGGAGGGATTCTCTCCCCTGCTGCAGCCTCTCTGTATAGCTATGCTTCCAGCTGGGGGAGATTTACCCCAGTGTGGACACTGTGTAGAGTTGCCTATGGTGGCCTTACATAGGCCTGCTCACAAGCCTCAGTGTAGGATGGCACCATGGCAGTCATTGTGTCAGGACGGGGCGGGGCCTGGAGTCCCCATAGCCTGCTACTATGGATTTGGGGGCAGTCCTGGGTCATGGAAGTGCCCGTAGGCAGCTCAGTCAGGGCTGCTGTAACTTAGAGCCATTCCTGATGTTTCTCTAACTTGACCTGGAGGATGCACCGGCCCTCCATCAGCTCAGAATCCCAAGCGTGGAAAGGTAACCTAAAGCCGCCTTTGCCCCCACCTCACCACACCACACCCTCTTGGGCTGGGCATGTGTGAGCTGTGCCTTGTGGAGATGAAGCGCCTACTGTCCCCTCATGTTCCTTTCAAAGAGGCAGCTAAGGGTCAGGGTGGGGAGACGGGAGAGCTGGAAACAAAAAGGTCTTCATGCTTTTCGTTAAAAAGCCCAGGGGTCTCAAAACATGCGGCTTTAATGAATCATTCTTCCCACGCCCAAGTGATACCCGTTGTTCATTTCATCCACGTAAAACGCAGTGATAAATGGCACCCGGGGTGCTGGCCGCTGATTGCATTTGGCTCTGCCCAGATGAATGCTTATGTCCCATTCTATGACTGAGGAGTTAATCATACTGGTGAGCTAGATGTGTAGCGCAAGCTTGTGCTGTCAGTCCTTCGAGAACCAAGAGCAGAGCAATTAACCGGGACCCACTCCCGAGGGAATGCAAAGCAGCCCGCTCTCCCTCTCCTCCGGGGAAGATGGAGGAGGATTGTCATGTTTTCTATATGCTAAAACACACAGGTTGGGGAAGGGAGACTGCCCCCTTGTGGAAGGAGACGTGGGTTCAGTCCCAAGGCACACAAATTTCCCAGATCCTCAAGGGCCCTGGATCCGTTTCACCCCATTCCCTGCAAGTGCTGCTTCAATGGAACCTTATAACCAGACTCACCCCGTTGGTAGGGCCACTGCCAGGATCCTCCATGACACACACCAACCTTATGGGGTGAGTCATCAGTGTAGAGGGGTTCTGTGGACAGTGTCATGTAGCCCAGATCTAGAGTTTGTGGGGGCGATGTAGCCAGGTGCTGCTCCCCTCCTGAAGAGCTCTATGTGGGGAGCCCAAGGAGAGGCCAAACTGCCCTCCCCCTCTCTCCACACCTGACAGGCCAGATCATACACAGAAGGCCTGTGTGGTGTGCAGATTTGGACACGTGTTGCTGGAGATTGTCTCCGACTTCTCTGACACCTGAGATCAGCAGAGGTGCTTGATCCTAGTAATTAATAATCATAAAGATGACAATGTATTAAAAGGCCGCTAGCTGTTTAGACAGGAGGGAATTAATGTCTGTAACAAATTCACTTCGGGAAACCCATTTCAGAGGAATTAAAGACATTCAGGTGAGTGATGGAGAAAGTAACTCAGGCTTCAGAATCAGAGAGGTAGCTGTGTTAGTCTGGAATAGCAGAAGTGACAAAGAGTCCTGTGGCACCTTCAAGACTAACTAAAGTATTGAAGCATAAGCTTTCGTGGGCTAATACCCACTTCGTCGGATGCAAGCAGTGAAAGTGTCCAGGGGCAGGTATAAATAAGTAGGCAAGAACCAGGTTGGAGATAACAAGGTTAGTCCAATCAGGCTGAACCAGCTTGTTACCTCTAATCAGGGAGGGTGAGGCATTGTGTTTGGGGATGATACAGTCAGTGTCACTGAGATCGATCGAAGGAGTGGGTTGGGGGGATGGAGTTCCCCAAAGACTGGCTAAATAGGATTGCACAATCAATCTGTGTCCTGTGTGCAGTGTGGGATATTAAGGGGATCTGGGCTGTTGGACCACTGATGAGACCTTGTACATTCTTGTTCCCAAACTAGATCCGCAACACATACTGACCTATCCAGCGTCTCCCTAAGTCCTGGCTAGGTGAAGGTTGTGGGACCCTTATGAAAAATTCTTATAGCATTTGGTATCAGATGATAGCTTTTCTATTGGATTGTGGACCATCCTATAAGATTTACTAGAAATGTATTTCTACTGTTTGTAGACTTCTGGGGGGTAGTCCTATGAGTCTACAAAAAGGCGTTCACTGTTGATGAAATTCTGTTGGTTTTTAGGAGTAATCTTTATAGGCCTTGTTAGATTTCTGTACAACTTGTTGATTTAATCTTGTCAAATTGGCTGCGGGGGGGGGGGGGGGGGGAGGGGGAAGAGGGGCATTGTAAGGGAAGGGGTCCTAGCACGGAGTTTATTCTTATTTGATTGAGACAAGGAGATCTGTTTCTGTCTGAATTTTTGAGGTGCCACTTGAATGCACATTAAAAATGCCCAATCTTCTCTCATTTGCCAGGGAACGGTAGCCATCTGCAGGCAGTGACAGTATGGGGGGAGGGGGCAATATGCAAGTTGAGGCTACCAAAGCCAACCTCTGCTCATTGCTGTAGGATGACCAGGTGTCCCAATTTTATAGGGACATTCCTGATTTTGGAGCCTTCTTCTTATATAGGCTGTTATTACCCCCCACCCACTGTCCCGATTTTACATACTTGCTTTCTGGTCACCCTACACTGCTGTGTCCCTGAGGTGGATGAGTCTGTTCTTTATCTTTACAAGAGATGAAATAAACCCTTCCCCTCCTCTTGCTGCTTCATGCTACACATTGTCAACCTCACAGAAAGCTGAGTGTTTGGGCATCCAATTAGTTTTATTATCAGCTTATAAAACTATCCTGCACAGATGACTTCCCATGGAAAGCGCTGACTGGAAATCTTTAGGGATTTCAGCTCAGTCGAATCACACTTTGTGGCCACAACCTTTAGACAACAGCCCAGAACAGCGTGGATTTCTGATCTCTCTCTCACTAGTGTAACTCCATTGACTCCAGTAGTGACTCCTTGAGCAGGAATTGGTACTAGGATACAGCATTTTTTACTTCCAGGCTGTATCTACCCCCGATGGCTCGTAAATGATGATTACACTCTAATAGCTGTCGGGTGGGCTACGTGAAATGAGATGTGTGGTCTATGTCCATCTCCCAGCAAACAAGTGCCCCTGTCACAAAACCCACCAGCAAAATTGACACTAATTAGCAACACTCTTTGCAGCTTCGTCAGAGAGGCCAAGGTCTAAATGAGCTGCAGAAAGTGAACTATGTCCTTCATTGCTGGGGATGTTTCCAGGGTCATGGAGTTTCCAGTGCTGCTATTCACACCATCCTGTTATATGGATAACCAGGGCTGTCAGGTTGGCTGTTAAACATCCGAGCTTCCTAGGCAAGCAGTGATTGAAGTAGGTAGTGATTTTGTGTGTGTGTGTAGCGGGGTAGGCTTTTACCAGAAGCCCCATATACCCTCAGGCCAGCATTAGAAACACCCTGTGCCTGATTGTCCATTGCATTACCTTTAGGCATGCAGGACTTGATCCAAACCCCACTGAAATTCATGGGAGTTTTGGATCAGCCTCTTACACCTGTGAAAAGATAGCTTGGTGCTCTGTTACACTAAGCTCTGTGCTCATTCACTGGTGCAATGCAGCCCTAAAGCCTCCCTAGCCAGCCAATGGGGAAGTCCCCCCAGGCTAGGGGAAAACTCCAGTGGCACAGAATCACCAGAGTGGTTTCTAATCCACCTGCTCAATCTGGATGTGAGTGTAGCGGATGTGGCTGGGGAAAGGGGGGGGGGGGCATTGTGTCAGTACTTCCTTAAACCCAGCAATTTCCACACTCACAAGAATGGCCGCTTCAGGCTGCTCTAATTCCCGCGAGGGACTGGACTGATGCCAGGATGGCCCCATGATCAGAGGAGCACAAGGACCGGCTTAATGCCACCTTTGCAACCATCCCTTCCTGAGCCATGCATTGCTCAACCTCAGCCCCAGATCTGTCCCAGAGGAGTGTGAAAGCAAAGCCGCTCTGAACAGGTAGCGTTAACACAAGCTTTGAACACGCCGGCATACACAATGTAAATGGCATACACACGGTCCAGAGCAATGGAGCCCCATTCAGGTCCACATTTTCAAAAGCAGCCTCCGATATTGACGTCCTCCATCTTTGGGTGCCCTGTTTGAGTCACCTTGGATCTGATTGTCAGAGGGTGCTGTGAGGATTCACAGCGCCTCTTCTTCTTCTTCTTCTTCTTCTTCTTCTTCTTCTTCTTCTTCTTCTTCTTCTTCTTCTTCTCTTTTCTTTACTATCAACAGCACCCCTCTGTGCAACAGGCCTTTCCATCCTCCAAACGCTGGTGGAGCCACTATCTAGATCTGTCTTAATTTTGGCTTTGGTTTTGCAGGTCCAATATAAAAAAGCAGAGCTACCTGGTTGGACTCACCCCCAGTGTCATTACTTGATTCTGTCCTCCATGCACATACATTTTAAACTTCCCTTGTCACATTATCAGCGGGCACCAGTGGAAATGTATTCTGATGTGTTGTCAGGCCTAATTTTGCTTTGGGATCATTTTCGTGCCCTGCAAGAGATAGATTAGTCCTAGTCAAAATGGTGATTGTTATATCACACAGCAACAATGAGCACAAGGAATACTGTGGGGGGACCAATTAAGAGTGTATCCTGCCAGCACGGTCTATAAGCATTGCTCCTTTAGAAGGGTTTGATTGTTAGCTGGAATAGTTCGGTACATTTAATGTGACTGAGACGGGGGGGAGGTAACCTGTAAATGTCTTAGAGGTGTGTGAGCAGATGTGAATGCATCTTTAACATATTTAAAACAATACAATTTTCCAGGAGTCCTTCCTTTGCAAAACAAATATGAAAATAGTTTGCCTAACCTTTGGGACTCTGCTGTGGAGGTACGGGGAGTACGGCCTGCCAGAATTGAGCAGAATCCCTCTGCTTTTGCTCTGTCTTTTGTCAAACCTGATGCTGTCACGGCATGTAAATACTAAATCTCACACATTTCTAGCCCGTCTTGAGAGATGGTTGTTAGCAAAGTGGGAGGAATGATATTTTTTTGGGTGGCCTAATCTGGCTTCCACTGACACCAATAGCAAATTTCAGTTGACTTTGGTAGGAGCAGGATTGGGACCAATGTATGTAGCTGACCATCTGTATGTATTGCCATCACACCGGACTGTATTTTATGAGGGGTTTGGATTGCAAGGGTGGCTACTTCTTGCACTTTGTCCTGTGGGAGAAGATTGTGAAGCTATCAAATACTATGGTTATAGAGGCCATATAGATACCCAAGGGTACGGCTACATTACCTGCTGGATCGGCGGGTAGCGATTGATCTGTCAGAGACTGATTTATTGTCTCTAGTGTAGATGCGATAAATCGATCCCCGAGTGCTCTCCCCGTCAACTCTGGAACTCCATCTCTACGAGAGGCGGGAGCAGAGTCGATGGTGGAGCGGCAGCGGTCAACTCGCCGCCATGAGGACACCCAGGTAAGTCGACCTAAGATATGTTGACTTCAGCTACACTATTCACGTATCTTAGGTCGACCTCCTCCCACACCAGTGTAGACCAGGCCTAAGATAGACAGAGAGAAACGTGTTCTATTATGTTATTGTGACATGGAGCCAGGCCTAATTTTGCTTTGGGATCATTTTTGTGCCCTGCAAGAGATAGATTAGTCCTATTCAAAACGGTGATTGTCTGATAAATAATGACAGCATCCCAAAGGCAAGTTGCTTTATTAATTATTATTATTATATTACAGTTTATTAATATCATTAAGTTGCAATACAGTCGCATCTAGAGGCCTCGGTTGAGATTGGATCCTTGTTCTAAGCACAGTCAGTGCCTGAAGACCTGACAATCCATGTAGCCCAGACAGGTAAAAAGTATGAAAAAGACCATTTTTGTATCCTAATTCACAGTTTGGGGAGGGCGGGGAAAGGCAGGTCCGAGGCACAGAGAGCTGGTGGCCTGGATTCAGCATGTGTGTAGCTTTAAACACGTGAGTAGTCCTTGGCATTAAGAGCTAGACTTTCAAAGGTACTTAGGTACCTAAAGATGCATCTAGGTGCCTAGTGAGATTTTTCAATAGCACTGAAGCAAGTTAGGCGCCTAACTCCCATTGAAAACAATGAGAGTTAGGTGCCAGGTTAGGTGCTTTGGGATTCACAAAAGCCGGCATGCTAGGCAATGCCTCACCTAAACTAGCCAATGAGAAATGCTGTGCTTAGGGGGGGGTGTTAAGCCCCTCTCCTCTCTCAAAATGGGTGCCTAAGTCTCCCTCTGCTTGGCTTCTTAGCTGCAAACCTTCTCTTGGGCCAGGTCTACCCGGGGGGGGGTGGGGGGGGGGTGGGGAGGTGTCGACCTAAGATACGCAACTTCAGCTACGCGAATAGCCTAGCTGAAGTCGACGTATCTTAAGTTGACTTACCTGGGTGTCTTCACTGCGGCGAGTCGAACACCGTTGCCTCTTGTGGCGCTGGAGTTCTGGAGTCGACAGGGAGAGCGCTCGGGGATTGATTTATCGTGTCTAGACTAGACCCGATCTGGTGGGTACTCTAGATCTGGCTTTGGTGCTAGCGCCTATGCCACTGAGCAAGGTGTGGGAGGAAGAGGTGGACTCAGAGCTCCCACATAATGTTTAGCCCAGTTGTTAAGGTACATGGTTGGCATGTGAATAACCCTCGGTTCAAATCCTCCCTCTGCCTGAGGGGGAGAAAGGATATGAACTGGGATCTGCCGCCCCTCGGGTGGGTGTCCCCATGTCTCTCCTGTTGAAGCTGCTCCACTGTGGATAAATATCTTTTAAAAGATTCTTTGGAGCTGGGGACTTGCTCCTGGGCCTCCCATCTGCATGCTGTAACCAGCAGGCTGGAGAATCAGTCTCATCTTGGCTTGCTCTCTCTCTGGCCCAGTGCTGAAGCTCTTTCACTGTGGATAAACACTGAAAGATTTGTTGAGCAGAGAGAGCAAGCCAGCATGCGACTGACTCTGTAGCCAAGTGGTTAGAGCATTCCGCTGCTTCAGGGATACTTTGTACTTATTTATCCACAATGGAGTAGCTTAGCGGGGTAAATGGAAGTGAAGTTTTTGATAAAGATGTGATATTTCAAAAGGAAGTGGGGCCCGCAAAGGAAATTGTGTTGTGTAATAGCTAAATGCCAACCAAATCCTACTTGTACAAAGTGTACCAGCAACCAACAGCCACCCACATCAGAATAGCCCATGGCCCAGTGGCGAGGTAGCTTACCTGAAAGGGGCTCCCTGTTTTAAACCTCATCTCTCCCTTATGTGGTTCGGGTCACTCCCCATCCCTAACCACTGGCTAAAATTTATGAGGGAGGGTCTCCTTTGTAGTTTTGTGTAAGCTTGTATGTAGGGCCCTGATCCAGTGAGTGAGACCAGAGCATTCTAATGGTGGATTGGCCCCCACAGGTGAGTTGGGTGGAGAAATGCCCAATGTCTCCCTATTTGTGCGTTGCTCTGGGGCATAGGCGTCAGGACACCTGGCATGGGGCTGCTGTGAGCATATGCAGAGGCAGAAACAGAGATGCCTAGGGAACTTTTACTGCAAAACTTTAGGCACCAAGTGATTTTAAGTACCTAAGGGGTTTGGGGACAGTTGAACGGGGGATTTGTGAATCCTAATGGGGCCTGACTCTAGGATTTAGGGACCTAAAATGGCCATTCGGTGTGTAAGTCCTTTTGGTCCTTCGCAAGGTGCCTATCTGCATCTCTTGGTGCCTAAATACCTTTGAAAATCTGGCTCAAAGTTATTTGCCCCAGTCACACAGGGTGTCTGTGACCAAGCTGGAACATGAACTCAGATCTTCTGAATCCCACTGTAATGTTTTAGCCACAAGACCATTCTTCAGCTCAGTTTATCCATCCATACAAGAGGGCTACTAATATCAATATACTGTACTGCCTGGGGATGTTGCAAAGTGAAATGATGGGGATTTTGCAAAGCATTTGGATATTTCTGGGTGAAAGGTGCAGTAGAAAGGCAGAGTATTATTGGAAGTAAAACCATTTAATAAAAAAAGAAGCTATAAATCTACTTGCCAGCGTTGCATCCCTCTGTGGCTTAGTCGTTGGTCAGGGCCACATCAATGTGTTCATTATATAATATGCTGATGTAGAAAGTGCCGGAAATGATTGCTTCCTATTACATAACTGTTGCTGTGTGTGTGATGGGTCTTCTGATACTCAGGGGAACAGAAAGTACAGCGGCTCTTGCTGGCTAGTACACTTTGTGCAAAATCCTTTAGTATAGAATTGGGTTCACATTTAGCTGTGACACAACACTAGTTCCTTAATGTGCCCGTTCCTTTTTGAAATATCACAGCTTTGTTCATATTTTCCCTTCTAAGTACTTGTCTAAAATCCAGGCTGTCTACTTTGGTTTCAATGGCGTTACATTGGGATGAGAGAGAGAAGAACTAGGCCCTTGAGACATGATGGACGAAGGGGCTGGTAATATGGTAGAGAAACCGTCCCCCCCATCCACGTGCAGCCCAAGTCAATAGTGAATGAACGTTGTTGCCGGCTGGCAGAGTTAGTGACTTCTGTGCAATGGGTTTGGCATAGTGGCTGGTGACATCTTGATTGCCAATATTCAGAATATCCCATAATCACGTGGCAGTGTCAGACGACTAGATTGTGTCAGTAGACATGTCACAGTTGTGCGTTTCATTAATTTCAATGGGAGTTGCATGGCTAAAGCCCTTAGTCAGCTTTGGAAACCTCAACCTATAATTTTGCTGTTTATAAGGTATGCGCACAACCCAAAGTCGGACAAGTACATCTTAGCAGCACACTGCCTAACAGCCCATCCTAGACAAACCCAAACTAGCTTTAATCTCGCTGGCGTGGCTCTCAGTAGCAGTGAAGATGTGGAGGTGCAGTCAGTACAAGCCCACCTGTCACCCCGGGGACATACTCATGTTCCCAGATTACGGCTGTGCTGTCACGTCTTCAGTGATATCTTTAGCTGTGTTAGCTACAAGAAGCTGCTAGCACATCTCCGGTTGCAGTGTAGACACACCCATAGAAAGACATCCAGACTTGGTCTGAAGAGTTCAGAAGCTGGCTATTCAAGGATTTAAATTCAGTAAAGAGGAGTTTGTTTTTCTAAATGTTTTTCTAACTTTGTATGAACCAAAGCATGTAATGCATCATTCTCATTAATTATTTGTATTAGAGTAATACCAAGAGGCCCCACCAAGATCAGGGCCAAAGGTGCTGAGCACATGTGTAGTAAACATGATCAGTTTCACCTTTAAAAATAACACCACCTAACCCTAAAGGAAATCAATACAACTGAAAGGCCCCTGGTTTAGTTTGATTAAAAATCTAAAATACACAGTATAGGTCCTTTGAGGTTTCACAGTTTTACTGTATTCCATATACTACATAATAGGTTAAATTTCCAGTAGCGCATCCTTGGGTGATGTGGTGTTGAACAATGCAGCAATGCCAAAGCAAATATGGGCAAGGAGCTAAAAGAGAAGATAATGATACTAATATGGATATTTATACAGGAGTTGAGAGGCAGATGGGGATAGATGATGTGTGCTTCATTTATTTATTGTGATTTTAAAAATTGCAAGTTTGTGTGTGCGTGCGTGTGATATATACGATATATGGTATATATCAGAATCTATCTCTCCCCATTCACATGTCATTTGTTGTCTAAGTGCTAGATTGTCACTAGTCCAAGGCTGTGGTGCAAGAAGTAAGGGGATATAAGGCATCTTTTGGTCCCCTGCCCAGGCTAGCCATATACTGGGTATCAATGCAGTTGGGATATCAGACTCCATGGGGCTGCTATTCTCCCTCCTGTGAAGATAGGCAGAGATTATGGGGAAGGGTACCTCAGTGCAGGAGAAATGTAACCTGTACTAAGTATAGGGCTAGTGCATTTATACACAGTAATTTAAATATTAATAAGAATGGTAGTCACTCTTAAATCATGAACCATTTATTTGATAAAAACTGATTTAAAAAAAAATTCAGATCAAGCTGAATTATCATGCCATTGTCTATTGCACAAGAATTTATGAGTAACATTTGTTACAATTGGGGTAGCCAAACTTTGACCGTCCAAGGGCTGGAATGGTATCTCTCCAGGAGCCAGAAAGCAACACCCAATTTGTATAAAATACTGGGCATTGAAGACACCTTTATCTTTAACAGACAGGCAGGCCCTGGCTGCTAACTTCTGATCTGGCTCTAAATCACTCCAAAGCTCAGAGATGTGAGAATATCTTTTGTTTTGGTTTAGCTCCTTCATCATTTTGACACAGAGGTGTGGCCCAGAACGTCTACCACTCTCATGCAGCACGTACTGCTTGGATCAAAGAATCTTCGCATCCTAAGTTCTGTAGTCTCTGGAAAGCAGATTTCCCAGTTAAATATTAGTGTAGCCATGAACCACAGTATTGCACTCCAAGTGCTTTGCCAGTATGTAGGATTTGTACTATCACTGTCTGGCCCATGGTGGTTTGTGAAGATATTGTCACTTCTTGGGCAGAAGAATTATGAAGCTTTGAGCTATGTCACTATCTCTGTCCAAGAATCATGTATCTGGCCCACATCCTCTTCTGTACTGAAAATATTTGATGTGTATATTTTTGCTCACAACCATCTTTTAAATCCCAGTCACAGAGATTTTATCCTAAATCCTCCAGTTGCCCTGTTGATTTGGTACAATGGTTCTCAGATGTCTTTTTTTTAATCCCATCATGTTGGAATTTGATTGCATCATGTCAGCACTTTTCTTTATGCAATTACATGGTGTTCTTCTGAAATATGTTCAGTCCCCAGCTCTGTTGGAGACTGGCGAGTTCTTTCTCTCCACCAAAGAAACTCATGGAAGAATATGTCAGAATGAAATAAAGATACTAATTGCAATGTGTATCCCAACAGAAGAAAACACATCTTTGGCTAACTCTGTGTGTCCCTCAGCCTTTCTCACAAGGAATCTCTGCAATTTTGCTCAGCTCTGAACAAAATGGACTTTGTAAGTGCAGCCTAGCTGTGATCTGCCATATCATATTCATAGTTGCCAGCTGTTAAATGATATAACTAGATATGCTCATTGCCATGTTTAATGGCAGACACTTTAGAGATTTTCTCTCTCGCTTTCTCACACTGAAAGCTAAACATTTTCTGAAGATAGTGTAATGTTTCTACAGCAGTGGAGATGATTAACGAAAATATACCATTACACAGTTTATTTCCAGAGTTCTGCAAGATTGTGTGGGAATGAACCAAGACAAAGTCAGGCCAACATTACAATCTGAGATCTAAAATTTTTTTCACACACTGAGTTATAATGTTTATCTCAATGCAGGTGTGATACTCGGAGCTAAGTTATGCACAGATAGCAGGATAAAAGTTATTCACAGAAAGTGTTCAGCTTCTGTCAAAAAACCCCAAACTCAAAACCTAAAGTTTTCAGCTCAAAACTTTTCAGTTGTTTGACTAAAAGTCAAAATTTTCCATAGAAACCTTTTTCTGTTGAAATTTTTCCACAAAAAAGAAATCCATTTTCTGACCATCCGTAGTGCCAGTCCTGGTGGGGCTACTAAGTAGTAGAGGAATACAAATCACTGATAGTAAACCTAATCATCATTGCTACCTGTCTTGTTTCCTTTGTTCTCTTTATGTTCCCTACCAATACTGCCCACTGTGTCACCTACTTGCCCAGGGGTGGCTCCAGGCACCAGTGCAGCAAGAGTGTGTCTGTGGCGGCAAGCTGCAGAGGGAGGCCCGCTGGTCACTGTCAGGGTGGCAGTCAGGCGGCCTTTGGCGGCGTGCCTGCGGGACGTCCACCGGTGCCACAGATTCGGCGGCATTTCGGCGGCAGGGACAACGAACACGTAGAAAAGTACAGGGGCGGCAGAAAACATAGAGCCGCCCGTGTACTTACCTCTGTGGGTGCAATCTCAAAACTCAGCAAAGTGTACCGCAGTCAAGGTATGAAAATGAGGTGTCTGAAAGGCAGGATCAGTGGAAGAAGAAAAGAATAGAGAAGGAAGGAACAAAGCAGAGCAACCCCTGACATTCCATTCTTACCAACGTGTGGATTTTTCAAGGGAACTGCCTAACGCAGTGTGGTTGGTAAAAGAGGACACAACGTCTGTTAGATTTAGATAGAGAGAAAAAGCTGAATCAGAATCCTGGCTCTGGACTCACCCCAATGGCAAGGTGCTTGAAATTTGGATATCAGATCCAAGTTATGTGGGTGCAGATGATCTGTGCTAAGAATATTATGAGGGGGTTTAATTTTAAGTCTGAGGGTGGTTCTGGAAAGGAGCAGGGAGCTTGGTGTCATGTTAGTGACCTTTGCTGTCTAATTGGTCTCAGGTATGATCTTCATCAAGTTAAGGTGGCCCTTAGCTCTGTGTTCCTCTTTTTTAGACCTTATTCCTGCTACGAGGCAGGACTAATTTGGCAGCAGCCAGCAGCATTTTCATTAGGCCCTTGTCCTGCTTGTTACTTTTCACTTTGCTCCAATACTCACAAACCTGCATTGGTTCTGCATGGCGTTTGTGTACAGATCTTCTGTTTGGCTCACCACAAGCAGACCAGTGCCCCATTATACTCGGTACTTCCAGCTGATCTCTCCTGCCTCTTCTTTCCTATGGTTCCTTATACCTGTGGCTTTGCAGTTTATTAGGCCCAGAATATCATCTCAGTTTGACGCTCTGGGAACAATGATTTGCATTTTTTAGACCATTTGTCAGATTCTTCTCTTAGATCTTTGAAGTCCAGAGCATAGATACTTTGGGCCACCTCAACATTTCATAATGACTTAGGACTGAAGAACACCCAGCACAAACTTTCTTAATTTTTAAACTTAGGGAATAATCAGATCATGGGACAATCAGAATCTGGCTTTTCTTTTTCTCACTGACTAAGGGTTAAGAGTGGATATTTGCAGGGCTGGCCTTACTATGAGGCAAACTGAGGTGGCCACCTCAGGTGCCAGATTGTGAGGAGGGGGTTGCCACTAAGACCCAGAGCGTAGATAATTGTTTATGCCTGTGGTGCATATGTATTCCTTCTGCTTTCGATGGAGAGGAGTAAAAGAGGAAGAAGGCAGAATTGAGACCTTTCCAAGTTTTGGCCCAAGCGAGGAGGCATGGGGGCATCATTTGAGCTCTCCGCCTCAGGTGCCAAAATGTTGTGGGCCGGCCCTGTGATTTAAAGTGCACTAATTGGTACTGCCAGTTTGGCTTCTCTCTCATTTTGTGTCATCACATCATGATGTGCCAGATTGTATTGCATTAAATGGCATCAAACAGTCATGGAATGTGACATGATATATTACCTGACATGTTATCTAACACCCTGTCATAACACAAAGCATTCAAATATCAGAGCGGATGAAAAATCATCGTGTTTGATTCCATTTTATCAATCAATCTAAAGTGAGGCGAGTGCCTTAATTATTTGCATGGCGGATCAGGTCCAACATGTGCACGGGGAAACGCTGACATTATGATTTGGTAACATTTGACACCTACTTTGTACAGGTGTGGATGGCTGCAAAAGATGCATCACAGTGAAGACTGAGTCTCTGAAGGGTGATACAACATGAAGAATGGGTGATAGAACAGATGGGTGCCAAACGGGATTGATTCCCACCCTATATTACCACTCAGGAAAATGTAGGGTAGGAATCCTTTGTGCTCTACAAAGAAGGGTTATAAAACAAATAAAAAATTCAACAGTTTGAACTAAGAGTGTGATTTAAAGTGCACTAAGTTAGTAGAAAGCATCCCATTGTCTTCAGTGGGGTATGGTTCAGTCTCTAAAATAGTAGCAGGAGTAAGGTGATGTCATGTTATTGTACATAAGAGAGCTGGTGGAATAATGTAAAAACCTGTCCACTAATAGCTTACTGAATCAGCAACAGAGCTGGCCTGTTTATATTCATTTTGGTGTTTGCTTTTCCTGAATTAATGTTTTTGTATGTATGAATGTTTCCTGAACTGCAACATTTGGTCCCAAACTGAGGTGTAATCAAGGAATTGGACGAGCTTTTGACACAGGGTACAAGCAAATCTGGTTAGAGTCTGTACTTTAAAAAGCTTAAATTATCAAATCAAATAACAGGAAAAATATCATGTAACTCAGGGGACCAGTCACACAACTTGATGAGCCAATTCCAGACGAATTGACGGAATTCTTGCTACAAAGAGTTTGAGAAATAGCTGTCTGTGTAATAATTTTTCAAACATGAGGTTCATAAATCTGGAGAAATTATGCAAATTTGTAATGCCTTAATTTGGCAAAGCAGGGTTTGTGGATAGTTTGCATCTCTGTGCCCCTACTACGAGTGGGATTACTGCTGCCAGCAACCTTTGGCATGAATTGAGTCCTGTTTATTTTATGCTAGTATTATATTCCCTATGCTTCTATTGTGCTGTGATAACGTAGCATTATTATTAAGGCATTCCGTGAAAGGGCTTGTGCATTGTATTCTAATGTTATCAGAACAGTGCGGCCGTTGTGGATTAATCTTTCAGTGTCCAAACCCTCTGATCTCAGTGCAAACTTCACTGTTTCTCAGACCAATCTCTAGGTCAGTTAGTTTGACTTTTGAGTAAAAGTTCAGGTCAGCCTTTTTTTGATGCAAACCGATGACACATCCCTCGTCAGCACAAATCTTAGGGAAAGGGTACTCATTAAGCATCTGCTGCTGCAGCTCCGTTTCTTGTGGCAGGAAACTGCGTTCCCATCATTTGGCTGCAGCTATCCCTGGCAATGTCAGAAGTTTGTGCAGGGAGGTGATGTGGCGGCCAAGGATGATGGAGAAACCATAGCATCTTCCTGAGACACAGGATGGGAGGGAGCTGCTGAGTACAAGGGTGGAATCAGTGGCTAGAAAAGGGGATTTGGCTTTTGTACCTCAGGATAATATCTTCAAAGTGTTGCACCTCATCTCTTGGATCCAGGGAGGTTATGCACTGGGGACAGAGCAAAATCCAGACATAGGTAGAGGTGGATGTTGGAGAAAAGCTCAGTATGTATTTCCCCACCTTGCAAAATCACAGCTTAGATATCTAGGGCAGCGTTCCTCAAAGTTTTTCCTCCGCGGCCCCTTTTGCCTGTCCTGCTTCTACTCGCGGCCCCCGGGGTATGTCTGCTGAAATGCCACTGAATAGAAAGCTTCTGCTTTCTGTGGCATTTCGGCAGGACAAAAATAGACTGCTTGCAAGTTTGACAGTCTCCCGGGCGGGATCGGCAGTGGTGTCGGCGTCTCGCGCACCCCAATTTGAAGACCACTGATCTAGGGAATAAAATCCACCGATAGTAGATGCTAGCACCCAAATGAGTAATTAACATGTTTGAAGCTTAGTCTACAGAGCACGCAATGGAAACACCTAGAATCCCCAAAGACCCATGTGCGCATGCTGGTAAGTAAAAACTCACCCTCAGAACAGATATCTCTAGCTATAATTAGATGATATTGCCACTGTAAAGGTAGACAGAGAATGTTCACACCAGAGAATCTGCACCACAGAGTGTGTTAGCAACAGGGCTGGCGACAGAAATTTGGGGGCCCCCTACTCCGATAGTTTGGGGGGCCCCCCAGCCCAGCCGGGGCCCCCCCCAGCCCAGCCGACAGCGGATGGGGGCCCCCCCCAGCCCAGCCGGGCCCCCCCCAGCCCAGCCGACAGCGGATGGGGGCCCCCCCAGCCCAGCTGGGCCCCCCCCAGCCCAGCCGACAGCGGATGGGGGCCCCCCCAGCCCAGCCGCCCCCCCCCAGCCCAGCCGACAGCGGATGGGGGCCCCCCCAGCCCAGCCTGCCCCCCCACCCAGTCGGTGCTCCCCCCCCCAGCCCAGCCGGCGCTCCCCCCCCGCCAGCTGACAGCTGGCGGCAGCGGGAGCGAGAGCGGCGTGAGCCGCCCTTTCTCCCCCCCCCTCGACAGCGCTGCTGCTGCCGGCCGGGCTCACAGCTCCTGCTGGGTACACGCGCTTGTCCGGGGGAGAGCCGCGCCCTAAAGTCGGGGGGCCCGGTACAGCTGTACCCGTAGTACCCCCCTGTCGCCGGCCCTGGTTAGCAACATCAATGAATATAAGAAAATCACAAAACAGATTAAGTGCAAAGAAACTCTCATTGGACAACACCACATGAAAAATGACACAGGCCCAAATGCTGAGAGGTGCTGAGCTTCAGTTGTGCATTCTCCATTCTATTGACTTGGAAGGGAGCTGTCAGAGGCTCAGGGCCTTTCAGGATTTGTCCCAGAATGGTTATGTTGTGATACGCATTTATATATGAAAATGTAGAAAATTCAACATGCATATATTACACCTGATTGTGCAGATGCCATAAAAAATAGACACAGGGCAAAATTGTGCCCTCATTTACTC
Organism: Sternotherus odoratus; assembly: GCA_032164245.1. NCBI lineage: Eukaryota > Metazoa > Chordata > Testudines > Kinosternidae > Sternotherus > Sternotherus odoratus. The sequence goes on from JAVMKO010000002.1 coordinate 15,308,969, forward strand.
TTCTCTGTCCTGAATTGACTTTAGTAGCATTGTCCGGGGTAAATGACAGTAGAATGTGACTTACTACATTTGCATTAATGTAGCAATAAAAAAATAATCAACCGACTACACAGCCCAGAAACGGAAGATAAACAAGCATGAACAGAGAACCATACAACCAGTCATGTAGTCTAAGATATTCATGTGGAATTCACACACTATACCTGACATAAACCATCACTTCCCCATAATCTGGGATGCTATTCGGAACAGGATCTGTTTTATTAAAAGTAAAATAAATAACATGAGGTGGAGCTGAGGGATAGATTATATCTGATTTACAGATGAGACGGCGTCTTTGTTTGAGAGTGAGCTGTTCTGAAACGGATTCTTTCTCTCAATTTTCTTAATTATGGCTGAATAATGTTCATGGACTTCTTTATTTTATGCATATATTTCCTAATGGAGGCTGGGTCGTTAGGCAGTCAATGGTCTGTTACATTACGGCAACCCAGTGCTATTTGATCATGGATTTTTTCATAGATTGCCAGTTTAACGTATTGTTCTCCCACATCCGCTCTGCTCTCTGTCTGAGGGCTCTGGAGCTCTGCCGTGGCTATAATGATATCCCATTCATTCCAAGTGTGCTGTAAAATTCTTCTTCTTTTTTCCCTCTTGCAACCTAATGCCATCTCTTTCTCTTTGATTCTAGCTGCATTCTTACTGGATTAAGGGTTTTCTGTTTCCTGGAAGGCATAAAATAGGGCTATCCAAGTCAGAGCAGTAGGCAGGCTCTCTTTAAACTCTTTAATGGGAGTTTTTATGGGATATATTTTCACCTCATTTAGCTCTTATTTCAGCATGGCTCTGTCATCAATCTACACACCTGAAGGAGATGAGAACATTATGGGAATGCCAAGGAGAATCTTTGCATTAAAAGGCAATATGAAAACAGAGCTCAAGCAAGGGTGATTGTTACAGAAAATAAGGTCTCAATACAGTTCCCATTAATGTGAATGTAAATATTCTCACGGACTTCAATGAGCTTTGGAGAAACCATAATAAACTGTTCTATGAAAATCTTTCATTGAACAGACACAAGAATTATGCACCGAGTATTACATTTTCTTTAGATTAATATATTCATATATTTTTAAGGCCAACAGGGATGATGATGATCTTCTACTCTTACCTCTGGAATAACACATGATATAGAATTTCACCAAGTACCGGTAGCTTATGTATCAGAGGGGTAGTCATGTTAGTCTGTATCCACAAAAACAACGGGGAGTCCAGTGGCACCTTAAATCTCCATGCATCTGAAGAAGTGAGTTTCTTACCCACAAAAACTTATACCCAAATAAATTTGTTAATCTTTAAGGTGTCACCGGACTGACTCTACCAAGTAGCTTTTGCATCATACACTCTTAGACTTTAAGGCCAGAAGGTACTATCAGGATCATCTAATCTGACCTGCATGCTGTAGGACACAGAATCTCACCCACCCACTCACTCCTGTAGCAAGCCCATGGCCTCTTGGTTGAGTTACTGAAGTTCTCTAGTCTTGCTATAAAGATTTCAAGTTGCAGAGTATCTACCCTTTACTCTAATTCAAACTAGCAAGTGACCCATGTCCCCCTCCCCAATCTCTTCCAATTTGACCTCTGGGGAAAATTCTTTCCCTGCCTCAAAGTTAGGCCCTGAGCATGTGGGCAAGAGCAGAACTTCTGTTTTAGCTATAGCACTTCTTAGAAAGAGATCCAGACTTTAAGTAATGGAAAATATAACATTTCTCCTGTTAAGTTTTTCCAGTGGTTAATTGCACTGACTCTTAAACACCAACACCTTATTTCTGGTCTGAAGTAGTCTAGCTTCACCTTCCAGTCCTTGGAAATGTTTATATTTCTGTCTGCTAGAGTAAAGATCCGTTTACTATCAGAAATCCACCCCTCCAAGCAGGTACTTATGGAGTGTGATCACGCCACTTGTTAACCTTAGGGTGATCAGTCCAGTTTTTGACTGGAACCCCCAGTCGAAAAGGGATCCTGGTGGCTCTGGTCAGCATTGAGTGTCCAGTTGATGGTGCCACACAGTGGGGTTCATGAGCTTCCTGCTAGCCTCTGCACCCTGCGGCTCCCAGGAGGCAGCCAGCACGTCCCCTCTCTGGCTCCTACATGTAGGGGCAGCCAAGGGGCTTTGCATGCTGCCCCTACCACAAGTACTGACCCCACAGCTCCCATTGGCCAGGGACTGCTGCCTGTGGTGGGGGCAGCGCACTGGCTGTGCCTCTGTGTAGAAGCTGGAGGGGGGACATGCCGCTGCTTCTGTGAGCTGCTTGAGGTAAGTGCCACCTGGAGCCTGCACTCCTGAGCCCCCCTGCGCCTCAGTCCCCTGCCCCAGCCCTGATCCCCCCACCCTCTGAACCCCTCAGTCCCAGTGCAGAGCACACTCCTGCACCCCAAACCTCTCATTTCCAGCCCCACCCCAGAGCCAGCACCCCCAGCAGGAGCCCTTATCCCCCCCTCGCACACTGCAACCCCGTGCCCAGCCCGAGCCCCCTTCTGCACTCTGAACCCCTCGTCCCCAGCCCAGAGCCCCCTCCCACACCCCCAATCCCTCAGCCCTGGCCCAACATCAGAGCCCGATCCCCAGCCGGACATGGCTCCACTAATGAGGTGAGTGGACCCTGGAGAAGATGCACATGTAAAGCGAGGTGATGGCCTTGGGGGGAATAGGGGAGACATGGGAGGGGTCAGTGGGGTCAGAAGAGGGGGTAGGGGAAATTGGGATGTGCAGGGCTGCGGTGGCCAGAGAAAGAGGCGACTTTTCCCAGCTTCAGGGCTGCAGCTGTCAGGAGAGATGGCCGTCCTTCCCACCTTCAGCTGGGTGGCTGCTCTGGTGGGGGAGAGACCCCCCTCCTTCTCAGCCCCAGCTTGGAGGCTGCTGCGGCAGGGGAGAGAGGGAGAGACCCCTCTCCTCCCCAGCCTCAGCTGGGAGGCTGCCGCAGCAGGGGAGAGAGGGCACATCAATCGCATTAGAAAGGTAAGACTACTGCTATTAAAATAGGAGTCGTGTGCTTTTATCTGTAGAACAAAAAAAGTTTTATTATTCATTTTTTTATAGTGCTTTTATCCAAGGTGCTTTACAATAGTTAGTTAATGGTACAAACAACATTTGGAAAGATCATTAAGTGGTCGGCCAAGACCCTCAGCAATTTTCAAGTGGTCTGCGGGAAAAAAGTTTAAGAGCCACTGTAGATCATTGATAAAGATATTGAATAGCATTGGGCCAAGAATAGATTCTTGTGGGATCCCACTAGAAATACACACCTTTGGTGATGTTTCCCCATTACCAATTACTTTTTTTCAGACGTATCTGTTAACTAGTTTTTAATCCATTTCATGTGCACTACACTGAATTTGTATAGTGCTAGTTTTTAAATCCGAATGCCACGTGGTCCTCAGTCATTAACTCGTTGCTATACTTCTAGGAATAACAAAAAGCAGCGGAGACAAGGTGGATGAGATAACAGCTTTTATTGGACCAACTTCAGCTGGTGAAAGAGAGAAGCTTTCAAGCTACAGAGAGCAAGGGTGTTGGAGCATTCCCCGAAAGTGGGTGGCCGGAGACCTCACCCCTCCGAGGGCCTGCCCCCCCTCCTCCTCTTCCCCACTGAGGCCCTGCCCCCCCCCTCCCCCGCCAGGCCAGAAGCTGGGTCAGGGCTGGGGAGCCTGGTCCCCGCTCCATCCCGCTCAGGGAAGGGTGAGGCCGAAAACAGCCCTTTGCCCATGGCCCCATCCCCCAGGTCTCCCACCCAGGGCATGTGGAGGGACCCAGGCTCCCCACAGCTGTCCATGTGGCTCTGGCTGAGGGGCAGGGCCTTGGAGCCACCAAGCCTGGCCACGATAAGAGCTGTGTGGGCAACTGTGGACTCTCCACCTGCCCTGGGTCAGGGACCTGCCTAGAGCAGCCCCTGGCCCATGTCCCCACCCCAAGCAATCCTGACTAGGGCAGGTGGGAGGTCTGAAGCTTCCCACAGTTGCCTGAACAGCTCTTACCAGGGCCGGGCGGCGGCTCTGAGCCCCTTCCCGTGCCCAAGTCAGAGCCAGGTTGGAGTAAGAACCCTGCAGGCAGCTGTGGTGAGCTGGTGCGAAGTTACAGACACTCCACCTCCACCTGCCGGAGGCTGAACTCAGGCTCTTCCTGTGCTGCAGGCAGGTGGAGGATCCACATGGCTCCTACAACTACCTGAGCTCCCCAGCCGGGCTCTACCAGCTGCTGACCTGGCCGGGGGTGTGGGGAAGAGGAAGGGAAGGGGGCAGGTTCCGCTTCAAAAAGTGGGAGGGCGATGGTCCCCCTGCCCCCCCCAGTTCCGTCATCACTGACACACAGGTCTTCTCCTTTCCTAGACCTGAAGAAGAGCTTGTGTCTAATATTCCGTGACCACCAGAGCTACAACAACACTGCCAAAAAAAAGCAGAATGATTTTAATACCCTTACTTTTGTACGTTAACTCTTTGGGCTAGAAATAATGCGGGCAGCAGGGGTGGGCACAATGTAGGGGGGAGGAGCCTGATTATTTTTTTTCATTTGAATAATAAAAAAGGTGATTTCTTCGAAGCACACACAAACAACAATAACTGCACTGCTGAAAAAAATAACACAAACAAAACGTTGTGTAGTTTGGAAGCTTCCAAGCTGTTAGTGGATTTTTTTACCCGTTTGAATTTGTGCATTATCTTGAAATGTGTGGCTCAAGTTACATTTTCAGAAGCTAGCAGAGCAAATCACACACCGTCCCCGATTCAGAGTAATACCCGTACTGCTGAGGTTTCAGTCTGTAAGGTGTTGAGCACCTCCTGAGCAATCTCAACACTCACTGAATTCATTGAACGTTAAGGGTACTCAGCAGCTTGCAATATAGAAGCCCTTGTTCCCCTGTGAATTTATTTTTGTCCTACTTCTATGGAGAATATTTACCTCTCTTAGCTGTATGTCAACCAGAAAGAGAGAAAGTATCAGCAATCAAAAGAGACATGCCTCAACTCAATGCAGGTTTGGGAAATAGTGAATCTGCACTGTCTACTTACCATCTGCCTGAGTATTCTAGAGTTTGCTATACATCTCTCTGATCTGTCAGTGCTGAAACCTGGAGGTTGACTATGTATCAACAAGAACTTTGTTATTCAAAATATTTTTATCGCTAGTTCCCAAAACAGACATTGGGAAACTTTTTTTTTCCCTTTTGCGGTTTGAGACTGAAGAGTTCTGTCCTCCTTTGGATGTGTAGGAGGAAGAAAAGTGCCCTGGTTTCACTTTCAGTTATGACACCGATCCTTGAGGCAGGTTTACCAAGGTGTCTGAACCTTTTGGAGAGTTTAGGCTGAGTTTCGAACAAGGCTCACCAAGTTTCAAGCCAGTTTAGACAAAATTGTGAGCAAGTTTCAAGTGGCTCTGAGCTGATTGATAGTTTTGGGTGGAAATCATGTAAAATGTGGTTTTGGCTGAGATTCTATTTTTGATTTTTAGTTCCTGAAATTCAAAGCAAAATTCAGTTAAACATTGTCCTAACCTCAAATGAACTCAAACCGGTGGCTCTTTTCTGGGTCTTATATATAGACCAACCTCATTTCTCGGCAGCGTGTTGGCCTGCACAGCTTGAAGCCAGTCTGAGATACGCAAGATTTCCCTGACACAAAAATCAGGGCAAGTGGCAAGTGGCAAGTGAAGGGAGCAGCAAAAGGGGGTTAATTTTCACCAGCTCTTCACCCCTCAACATAGCAATCCTATGATTACTACAGATGCTCTGTGTGTCATTCGGGTCTGAGCAGAAACTAAGGCCCAGTCATGCAAACACTTAAGCACGCGATTGAAACAAGTGAGTCTTCTTATGTGAATACAGCTACACGTGTGCTACTTGCTTGGAGGACTGAGGCACAAATCCCAATTATATTTCACCTTTAACTTGAAACAAAACAAGCACCCAATAATTTCATTTGTGGTACGCTGGAACAGAAGCTCTTGTGTGTATGAGTTTTTATTTTTTGGCATTTTTTTTCTTCTCTGCCATGAACATTGTGTGGTTCAGCAAAAACAACTAGGAGTCCTTGTGGCACTTTAGAGACTAACAAATTGGTTTGGGCAAAATCTTTTGTGGGCTAGAACCCACTTCATCAGCTGCATGGAGTGGAAAATACAGTAAGCAGGTATAAATAAATAACACATGAAAAGATGGGAGTCGCTTTACCAAGTGTGTGGTCAGTGCTAACAAGACCAATTTAATCAGGGTGGATATGGCCAACAGTTGACAAGAAGTGGTGAATATCAACAGAGGGAAAATTACTTTTTGTAGTGACCCAGTCACTCCCAGTCTTTATTCAGGCCTAATTTGATGGTGTGCAGATTGCAAATTAATTCCAGGTCTGCGGTTTCTCTTTGAAATCTGTCTTTGAAGGTTTTTTTGTTGAAGAATGGGCCACTTTCTAATCTGTTATTGTGTGTCCAGGGAGATTGAGGTGTTCTACTGGTGTTTGAATGTTACAATTCTTGATGTCTGATTTGTGTCCATTTATTCTTTTGCGCAGAGACTGTCCAGTTTGTCCAATGTACATGGCAAAGAGGCATTGCTGCCACATGATGACATATGCCACATCGGTAGATGTGCAGGTGAATGAGCCCCCTGATGGTCTGGCTGATGTGGTTAGGTCCTATGATGGTATCCTCTGTTCTGTGGTTCCTCTAGGAAGGAAGGCTGCTCTGGTCTGTTTGGCCTAAGGCTTTGCAGCACTATGTTAAATTTCCTGTGCTACCACAGGCTGCCTGCGTGATCCTAGGCTAGTCTCTTAGCCTCTCGGTGCCTCAGTAGCCCACCTGTAAAATGGGGATTAAACACTGCACTATCTCCCAGTGAGTTTGTGAAGAACTCAGGCACTACAGTAATGGAGCTATATAAGTAGAGCTTGTATAAGACAGATTCTGTTAAACCAAATAATAAGGATAAATAAGCTACAATTTTACAAAAACCCACACCCTGCTTAAATTCTCACTGATTATTTGCTGAATTTTTATTTTAGATGGAAAAATATGTTTTATTGTCATTGCTATTTTCCCCCTTCTTTAACTCTGCATTCACAAGTAATAAACCTGAGAGGAGTGTGAGCCATTTGTATACTTATCCAAACAATAATATTTTGCTGAACCCATATGCAAATGTTTTACTCATTATCTGCTATCATGAAATGTGGATGAAGAAATCATAAACCTGTGCTGTTATACTGCTTATTGGCAAAACTTAGGTCTATAGTTTAATCTTAATAACACAGCTTACTTCCTTTGATTACATATATGCCTGTCATTAGCTGTCTTCCTCTTTCTCTTGTTAATCTAAATTCTTCATGCCATTTTACAGGAATTAATCTCACCACTTTGGTGGGGGCTTTGCATACGTCTATAGATGTAGGTGTGAGTGGCTGATACTGGGAAAGGGGGAGATCTAACACTGAAGTCCACATTTCCTCATGAAGGCACCATGCCAATAAAGATCAGATTTCAGTGATGTTGGCCTCCTCAGTGGTGCTGAAAAACTCAGCAGCAGTGAAGAGGTCTCAGAGGGTATAGAACCAGTGTTACAACACCTACATTGCTCCTCAGCACCTGCTGCTGGCGTAAGCAGTGTGGCCAGAGAAAAGATGGCTGAGGCTTCCACTCAACCCTGGCTAGCACAGTGGCCTGCTGGGGCTGTTAGCTGCTGACTTACCTGAGAATAATTCCAGCTGCTGTAGGCTACACTGGGGGATTGGCCTGATGCATGTCTGTCCCAGGACTGAGAATGTGCAACCCTTTGCATCCAGTCTCCTCCTCTGCTTCGTGGGCAGAGCCGAGGTTGCGTGTCAGCTCATCATTGTTATCTAATGACTCTTTGGTGAATCGTATGAAATCAGGTGGTGAGTCTCCGTGGCCAAATGGCTATATCACAATAATCACCATGGCCGTTGGGACTAATTGGCGACTTGTTGGCAGTGTCAGCAGTGCCAGGGACTGAACAGGCCACAGACAATGAACGACTCTCAACCTTAGACTTAGCTCTGTCTTTCTGAGTCAAGGTGGAGGCCTATTGGTTGGGAAGAGAGAGGAAAATTGCCTTACTACTGCCCATGCTGTACCTGTCTGATGGCTGCTGCTGCTGGCCCGCGTCCACTCTGTGACTAAGAAGGGGACTCCAAGTTCCCGGACTGTCAGTCCAGCAGTTTTTATCAGCACTGAGGCCTTGATCCAGCAAAGCTCTTAAGCACATGCATAATTTCCAACATGTGAGTAGTCTCATTGAATCCAATGATATGACTCACATACTTAGTTAAACAGATGCTTAAATGCTTTGTTAGAATGGGGCTTAAATGCACTAAAAATATAACAAAATACTAAATATATTTTTTTAACAAACTTCCCCCCTGCCTTAAAAACAAATATATATTCACAGCATGGAATGTCCTCCCTACACGGGATACAATTCCAGTGTATTTTCAGGAAAGTAAATCAAAAGATTATCTTTCGGGGCCAGTGCAAATGCCAGTATTAGGGGGTGTGGTAAAGGGATTTCTTTCCCTCTTCCAGAGCTGGATGAAATGCCTGACACAGCTGTTCACTCACAATTCTTATGACTGGGAGGAATCTCACCAGATGTTCTTCATTTCCTCTCTTGCTGTGTGGCCAGCTCTCTGCTGTACGGAGGATGCAGGGGGAAGGGGAGACTCTCTGGCTCAATTACACAACTAGGACCTAATGTGGGAATTTCGCGTGAGCGAGGAATGCAAGAGCAGACCCTGACTAGCAAAGCTGGTCGCTGGAAGGGCTGAGAACACTCATTCACTCATCTGATTCATCCACCACAGAACCCTGAAACCCCCAGTGTTCAGTGGTTCAGCATATGATTATTTTATGAGTTATCACAAAAGCTAAATTATTCCATAAGAAGAAAGGCGGGTTATGGAAGGAGTGAACAGTAGCAGACAAGCCATTGATTCAAAGACTCACAGCTGCAGGGGAGGTTGTGCAACTCTCAGCTATGTTATTGCCACTTCCCTGCATTGGTCCCTTTGAGGAGTAACGACAATGCGCAGTCTAGCTCTCAGTGTATGCAGTGGCTTGTTGTCGGTGCTGTTTGTTGTCTGGGAGAAGTAGAGCGCAAGTTTGCAGGCCCTAAATTACTCACGAGTGGTGCAGCTACCAGTGTGATGGTGGGGGAGGTATCTTTGGTGGCTCATGACTGAAAGGTTTCCTGGTAGAGGTGTATGGATTTTGAGGGATCAAAAGAGGAAGTTGGGAGACAGGCGTGGCAGTGATATGCTAATACCTGCTTCACGGGGATCAAAGGTAGCTTTAATTAGCTCATGTGGAGGCTTACTTAATATTTACAAAGTGCTCTGAAATCCTTGTATCAAAGTGTACCGAGACTCACTATTTTGGAGAGAAAATCTATTGGCACCGTATTTGTCTCTGTTTCCCAGCAAAATGTCTAATGGCCAGTTCTGCACAATGTCCCGGGACCGAGTCAGCCTGTCCGTGTAGTGGTTGTGGAGCTGCCGCCACCAGGGATTAGGGCTCAGGAGAGGTGATGTAACTGACTACGAAAAGCTGGGGTTGGGAGGAGGAACGAGTGTGAAAATGCATTGGTTCCTCGGCCACAGTGAAGGTCTCTCCACGCGGCAAAAAAGAGGTGCACACTTAACTCGAGTTAAAATAACAGCCCGGATGCAGCAAGTTGGCTTTTAACTCTGGTTAGCCGCTTGAGTTCAGTCTCAGGGTGCCTGAGAGGCTTGATTGAACACGGGTTGCTAACCTAAGTGTCTTCACTGCTGTTTTACCCCAAGTTAGTTACCGTGCGTTAGCTAACCTGAGTTAAGAACACACCATTTTTCTCAGTGTAGACGTACCCTCAGGGGATATAACCAGAAGAGTAACAAGCTGGTGGTGGGTGTGAGGAATATCCCCACTGGTGGTTGCTGCTAAATTCAGGAGTCAGATCTACATTTTTGATGCTTGATATCAGTCTGGCAATAGCTAAAAGAAGCCCAGGAAAGCCTGGAATTCTAGTTCATGGGTAGGAAGCAGCAGTACTTTGCACTACTCTACAGTAATGCAACAAAGTTCATAGGCCAAATTCTGCTTTAAGTTAAAGCAGTGGAAATCTCAAGTAGTCTAGTAAGGTCAATAGAATTACTCTAGATTTACACTGGTGTAACTGAGAGCAGAACTGGCTGTCAGATTTTTAAAAGGACTATATAACTTTGTATTCATCCTTGCCTCCCTGGGCTCACTCTTTCTATGACTGTCTTAAACTCGCCCCTGAATTTGGTTCAATAGAATTATACGGCTGTAAATCTGGTCTGCCATCTCTATCTTACACCATTTTAAAACTTTTAAATGAAAATTTTAAACTTAAAAAAAAAACACCAACCCCCATTTTTATTTTTAAAACATTTGCATTAATGTTTTGCACCAGAGGAGGACAAAAGTACTCTCATGGGGAGAAAAAATAAATGAATTCTGGATAAGCAGAAGCACAACTGGTAAATAATTCACACCAATACCACCACTGTCATTGAGATGTGATAACCATCAACCAATATTTGAACAGAATGAAAGCAAGGTGTGAGAGAGAGCGGGGATGTTTAGATCAACCTCTAAGAAACAGGGTTTAGGAGGAGATGTTCCCTAGGGCTTGCACCCAGGTTTCTTCCTGTGATGTTGCCAGTACAGTCATGGGTGGGATACTGGGTTACACGGAGCATCGGTCTGATTCAGAAGGGCAGTTCATATATTTAAGGTGTCATAATGGGAGGAGTATAACTATCTAGGAGCACTGAGATGAAAATTTATAAAGGAAAATGTAAGGCATGATTCTGCTCTCAAGGCATACAGGTGTAAATTCAGAGTAAATCTATTGAAAGGAATGGAGTTACTCTGGATTTACACCACAATGTCAGAACATAATTTGATCATTAAATGGAATATCCGGAACAATTCTTTAGCAATGAATGCAATAGTTTCATAACAGAAGTGTTTATCTTAGACTATGATGAAGGCACTCATTCTGCATTTCCAACGGGGATAGACTAGAAGACCTAATACTTTCTCATCTCAATCATCTCCTCCTTATTTTCATAGGGGACCCCTGGAGTGGTGGCCTTAAGATGCAATCTCTCTTCATACGAATTGCCTATTTCTTTGCAATTCTAATCGAACACAGGTGACCCAGTCACCTTGCCCCAGTAGTGTGCTCTGAACATCACCTAGTGGACTGATTACTTGCTATGGTTTGCAAACTGTCTTCTCGAATCGATCTGGCTATCACACGATCAGCACCTGTGTCTTCAGACTCAAAGCTGGAAGCTTCCACACTTTCTGTGAACAGCTCAGTAATATCACAGAATTTCAGCCAATGCATGTGCAGTTGGAAGTTACAGTTAGGATTACATGGAAAAAAAGTCACACGAGCAGCTGTCGTATTTTTAACAAAATTTGGTCACTGCGGATATGAAACCCGAGAACTTGCATAAGAGACCCGCTCCACTGAGCGCTGGTTTAGTCCACAGAGCAGCTGCACGAAGGGGGGCCATTTCAATTCTTTTCTGGAACTCCTTGTCTGGGGAATTGTGGCCATAGATTCCCGAGGGCCCCCTGGTGTTTTGCACAATCTATCTTTAGAGAAGTGCAAGTTCATTTCTGAGAAGGGCACTGGCTTTGAGCAGGGACTACCTCTAAACTGACAAACCACTTCCTGCAATCGTTAACTGAATTAAGAGGTTGCTGCCCCCCTCAGCCCTCCTTAACAGTCCCCCCTCCCTCCCCCTTGGCTTGGCATCAAAAATGACTGGTAAAAGACTAAAGGCTGTGGAAGACTGAAGTGATAGCAGTAATTCAGTGAGAAAACAGCACCTCCTCCATGGCATAGAGGTAATAGGAAAGCAATCTTAAAGGTGATTTCAAGATGATCTGGCTCAATGTTGGTTAATCCTTGGAATGAATGTACCTTAGACACACCTGCATCAGATGCTCACTTCTTATTACTGATGATGTGTTCCCCCAAATCCAGTGTATTAGGACTCTGATTATTGTCAGATAGGCCAAATCCTGAGAGTCGTAAAGCATCCGCACCTCCCATGGACTTTAGCACAGGTGAGAAGTACTCAGCCTCTCTCTAGATTTTGGTCCTCAGGGTCTGTTCTTGCTCCCATTATAGTCAGTGGCAAAACTCTGTTAACTTCAATGGTGCGTGACTTGAGACCTTAGAGACTTGGGTCATATGAGGACACTCTCAGTCTATCCACTCTGTCTTTTTGTATTTCTACTGTCTTCTATAACCCATTGCTGAATGTGTAGTGATAGTGCCTCAAACACATGTCATCAGTTTAATTGGTTTGACTGTTAAGATAGTTTCCCAATATTTAGCCTAAAACTTTTCTCCTTTAGCTTCAGGCTACTGGTTCCACCATGTATCAAGAAACAAATTCTTCAGGGTGGGCTCAGTCCAGTGCTGGGACATAGTGTCGGACTCTTTCTGCAATAAGGTTGCAGAAAATAGAAAATAAGAAGAGGAAAGTACACTTTAAAACATTTCAGTTACGGATGAGTGAATTGCCTTGAGTTAAGTTTTTTGATTATTCTTTAATAATATCATTATTGCTAAATTCTTCTGGATCACTCCCATTGGACAAATAGTTGATATAATTACATAGTACCGGCTTTATACAAACAATCCTGATTTTCTTTTATTTGTAGACAAACTCCATTAAGACACCAATTTTTATAGTTTCCTTGGATGGTCACATACAACAGATTTCACACCTGTCTGTCTGTCTGCCTGTTGCAAGGAGTATATAAAGTCATTTTGAGTATTGCTCTGCAAATGTAATTAAGATTTGGCACTGCAGACACATATCTCAAATCAGCTACCTTGTGTTGCCACAAGCATGGGCTTGTCTTCACTACGGGCTAAAGTGGCGCTGCTGCGATCGATGCAGTGGGCATCAGTATACTGGGTCTGGTGAAGACGTGACAAGTCGATGGGAGAGCGCTGTCCTATCGACTTCAGCACTCTACCTCCCTGAGAAGCAGAAGCTATGTCAATGGGAGAATGTCTTCTATCAACATAGTGCAGTGTAGACACCGCTGTAAGCCGATCTAAGCTATGTCAATTTAAGTTACATATCTTACATAACTTAGATCGATTTACCTCATTAGTGTAGACCATGTCTACATTGTTGTCAAGACAGAAGGAGCACATAAATGGGCACTTACCAAAAAGTGGAGCATTTGCTAAAAGTCAGGTTCCAGAGGCTTGAAAAATGTATAGAAAGGAGAACAATGTGAGTATGAGAGTTAGCTACAGTGAATGGTATATTTAAGGCTACGAGGAAGCCCATGGGCCAGGGAGGAGAACTGACATCACATCCCACAAAAGGTAGGTGCAACAAGGGCCAGAATAAACTATGAGAAAGAAGTGTGCTGTCACCCTTCATCTGGGATAGGATTGGCTGGTATAGCCATGGTGAGTTCTAAATCTTGCGGAAGACAGAACAAGGCTGTAAGTATGGTATGTAGTCCACAACTAGATTGTATCTGGGTGGCTCGATCCTACAGTTCTTTGGCTTGCAAAGCATGTGACTGAAGTCAAATGAGTTTTTAAATGAAGTCGGAATGAGAAATATGGGCTTAGCTTGAGTAAAGGTTGTCAAACCAAAAGTAATTGTTAGGAAACCAAGCAAGATTATAGCATTTGCTTATTATCATTCTTTTATGAAAACACTTGAAATATACCTGTTAGCACATAGGCCTTTTTGTTAGCTTGAGATAGAATTTTGGGTTTGATTTTTGATACTTTTATATCCTTATTAATGTGTGAACAAAGACACTGTGTGTTGCATTTCCCACAACCAGATGGGGCTTTTAGTATAACGAGCAAAGATAAGGAATAGAGCTAAAGTGTTGCTGGATATGGTGGGAATGTAATATGGAAGTGTACACTTAAAGATTACCTCAACTCTTCTCACAAGCCAAGGTCAAGCAACCAGGCGGGAGGGTGGAGACGACTTTAGACAGGGACTCAGTAGCAGAGCCAGGACTAGATGCAGGTATTCTGACTGCTAATACTGTTCTTTAACCAGCAAAGTATACTGCTACTTCAGTGAGCTTGTGCAGCTCACTAAACCATTGTCCTCATCTGGTCACCATCATCAGCAGGCTGCAATGCAAACCCCTTTGAGTCAGATTCCTCACAACTAGCGGATGGATAAAAGGGACTGTTTAAAACAAGCAGATCACAACTGAGAGATCAGCCCACCCCAATCATGGACTTCTTGTAGCCCTACAACAAATAATGAATTTCAGAGAAGGACATGGATAACATCCAGCCTCTCAAGAAAACACAAATGTTGCTCCCAATCAAACTACTTGGAGTCCACCAGTCACTCAGCTTATCTAAACTGTCCACTACATAAGAGGCTGGCAGCTTCCTGTCATTAGACAGAAGTTACACCCTTGATCGTCCCAGCAGAGAGGTAAACAAGCACAATATGCTCTCTCTCTCTCACTCTCTCTCTCTCTCTCTCTGTTTCTCTCACACCATCTCTTTACTTGTCAGGGAAGTTTGATTCCTACATTTGCATATGAGGATGATGGGGCAGGTAGAGGGAGTCCACAGCTGCAAACTACTTCAGGTTTGACCTTGATTGGTGCTAACCAGAGGCACTATGCACCTCTCTGCATCAACCTTTCCCTTCATCATTTGGTTCTTACTACAGACATTGCTTTTTTTTTTGGTTTCAGCACAATTCACTGTCTATCCAGGGGGTTTCCACAGTGCCCAACTCCATAGTCCGAGCACTTCCTTGGACAAATGAATTGTAGACACACATGAAAAAATATTTATCTGACAGGATTTTAAAAGTCATACAGCTCCATTTATTAATCCAAACTATAAAGATCTAGGCAGCTGCAACTAAGTATTGATTCAAGTAGCAACATCGTGAGACTAGAGCTGGTTAGAATTATTTTGCCCCCACATTTCATCTTTCAAAATTGATTTTTTTTTCCAAAAAGTTCTCTTTTTCAATTTTTGTCTGAAATTAGCGTCACGAGAGTGATATCATTCCTGGGCACCTGGTTGAAATAGGGGAATTTGTTTAAGGGAAAAGTCAGAGGTGTCCCTTCCCGCTGGCCTGTTTGTGTTTGGTTTCAAGGACTTATCCCTGATCAGAGCCAGGCAGGGGGTGGGGGTGGGGAATCTGTTCACACTGGGCTATCAGCATTTGCCCTAAAGGGTGGCAGGGGAGGGGGGAAGGGGGTTGTGTGAAGCGATCATCCCAGAGAGACCGCAGGCCCTCCTTTTACATGGCAAATCCACCAGGCATTGCTTGGTGGGGGATGAGGGGCCTGGCAGTTTGAAAACATTGAAATGAATGTGGAAGAAGCAGAAACCTGTGCGCCCCTAGGGCTTAACCATGGCTACTTGCAAGCTGAATTCTGTTGCCCAGCCACATATGATGGCTTACTCACGCCAAACTGGCAGGCACCCATTATAAAAGGCAAAATGCGACCTTGTCCATAAAGAACATGTGCTGTGTACTATGAATTGGTTGTTTCACAGAGAAAGTGTGTCCTCTTTGGTCTCTAAAATGTATTTTTAAAAATTCGACACTTCCTTTTTCTCCTCCCACAGTGCAACTGTTTAAACGCGCCCCCTTTCAAATCCGACCAAGAGGCTGGCCCACATTAGAAGGTGGGGAAAACACACTCAGGATGACATGTTCGCCAAGGTTACGCAGTCCTCCCGCGCTGCTGGGGCCAAGCTGAATGCATGGAGGCAAACAATAGCAGAGTCCCGCAAAGCGTTCAATGAACATGATGAGAGGATGGAGGTGCACGAGGAGACCAGGCAGGAGGCCATGCTAAAGCTGATGGGGGAGCAAACAGACATGAACCGCTGTCTGGTGGATCTTATGCGGGAAAGGCATGAAGAGCACAGACTGCTGCTGTCAGCCCCTGTGCAACTGCCCTCCTGCCTCCTCAAGTTCCATAGCCGCCTCCTCTGCCAGACGCCCAAGAACACGGAGGGTGGAGGCTCCAGGGACCCTTCCACTCCACCACAGAGGATTACCCAAGCAGCAGAAGGCTGGCATGTCCTACATTTTGATTTAAGATATGCCAGCCTCCTCCCCCACCCCCACAACCTCCTACCCTCTCCGCACCTTGTGATTTGTCTCCCTGTTGTGAATCAACTAATAAACAATGGTTTTGAAATAATCTTGACTTTATTTCCTTATATATATACTAGCGAAAATACCCAGCATTGCTCGGGTCCGTCGGAGGTGGGGAGGGGGCAGAGAGCTGAGTGAGTGCGGGGTCCGTAGGAGGGGGGAGGGGGCAGAGAGCCAACCTGACACCCCCACCAAACCCCCCCGACCAAACCCGACACCCCCACCTCACTTACCCCTCGACCAACCCCGACTCACATTTTCACCCCCCCACCCAAACCCGACACCCCCACGTCACCCCCTACCAACAGCCCCTAACCAACACCCACACCTCACCCCCCGTAGACCAAACCTGACACACCCACCTCACTTTCCCCGCCAACCAAACCCGGCACCCCTACCTACATACATACATACCTACATACACGCATACACCATTTTACTTTTATATATATATATATATATATATATATATATATATATAAGTCAAATGGTGTATGCGTGCATGTATGCGTGCATGTATGCATGTATGTATGCGTTTATGTACGTGCACTTACTCCTTCCACACCGTTTGAGCTAGAGACTTTAAATTTGGTACAGTTATAGGTCTTAGGGTCCTAATCAGGGTAAGAGTCAAAAAATTTTCAAATCTCACCTCTGACGCCCCCCAGGGGTGAAATTATTTAAAGGCCAATCACATCAGCTGGGCAGCTGCTGTTCTCTGTGACATAGTTATGATGTCATAATACCCCCCTCCAACAGACCCCGCACTCGCTCAGCTCTCTGCCCCCTCCAACGGACCCTGCACTCGCTCAGCTCTCTGCCCCCTCCCCACCTCCGACGGACCTGAGTTGGGTTTGGTCGGAGAGTAAGTGAGGTAGGGGTGTCGGATTTGGTCGGGGGGGAGGGCGAGGTGGGGGTGTCGGGTTTGGTCGGGGGGTAAGTGAGCCGGGGGTGTTGGGTTTGGTCTGGGGGGGTGGGAAGGTGTCGGGGTGGGTGCGGGGTGAGGTGTGGGTGTTGGGGTTGGTCAGGGGGTGTTGGGTTTTGTGGGGGGATAAGGTGGGAAGGTGTCAGGGTTGGTCGAGGGGTAAGTGAGGTGTGGGTGTCGGGTTTGTTTATGGTGGTAGATAGAGGTGTCGGGTTTGATTGGGGGGGAAAGTGAGATGGGTGTGTCAGGTTTGGTCTAGGGGGTGAGGTGTGGGTGTTGGTCAGGGGGTGTTGGGTTTGGTGGGGGGTGACGTGGGGGTGTTGGGTTTGGGGGGGGTGAAAATGTGAGTCGGGGTTGGTGGAGGTGTAAGTGAGGTGGGGGTGTCGGGTTTGGTCGGGGGGGTGAGGTGAGGGTGTCAGATTTGCTCTCTGCCCCCTCCCCCCTCCAACGGACCCCGCACTCACTCAGCTCTCTGTCCCCTCCCCACCTCCGATGGACCTGAGCAACGCCGGGTATTTTCACTAGTATATATATAAAAATAGGGGGCGGGTAACATCAAGCAGCCTGGCCATTCATGATACTTGCTTTCAAATCTTCTCTGATGCACATCACACCCTGCTGTGCTCTTCTAATGGTTCTTTTGTTTCTCTACATGAAATTGGCACAGGCAATTTACCTCGGACTCTTACCCCACTATAAACGTCTCTCCCTTACTCTCACACATATTGTGGAGCACACAGCAAGCAGCAATTATGATTGAAATACAGCTAACAGCATCAGCGAGCTTTTAAACATCCAAATGCGCACTCCACCACCATTCTGCACTTGCTCAGCCTATAGTTGAACTGCTACTTACTACTGTCCAGGGTGTCCATGTATGGCTTCATGAGCCATGGCATTAAGGGGTAGGCTGGGTCCCCGAGGATTACTATAGGCATCTCAATGTCCCCAACAGTAATTTTCTGGTCTGGGAAGTAAGTTCCTTCCTTCAGCTGTTCAAACAGACCAGAGTTCCTGAAGATGGGAGTGTCATGCACCCTTCTCGGCCATCCCATGTTGATGTCGGGGAAACTCCCTCGTGATCCACCAGGGCTTTCAGCACCACCGAAAAGTACCCATTGTGGTTTATGTCATGGCTTCCCTGGTGGTCCGATGCAAAGATAGGGATATGCATTCCATCTATCGCTCCACCACAGTTAGGGAACCCCATTGCAGCAAAGCCATCCACAATAGCCTGCACATTTCCCAGAGTCACTGTCCTTGCTAGCAGCTGCTCAATGATTGCATTGGCTACTTGGATCGCAGCAGTCCCCCCAGTAGCTTTGCCCACTCCAAACTGATTTCCAACTGACTGTTCCGCATTGCAAGCTTCCACAGGGCTATAGCCACTCACTTCTCAACTGTGAGGGCTGCTCTCATTTTGGTGTCTTTGCGCTTCAGGGCAGGGAACAGCAAGTCAGAAAGTTCCATAAAAGTGGCCCTATGCATACGAAAGTTTTGCAGCCACTGGGAATCATCCCTACCTGCAACATTATGCAGTCCCACCAGTCTGTGTTTCCCGGGCCCAGAATCGGCATTCCACAGCATGAACCTGGCCCAACGCCATTTTTGAAAATGGAACTTGGGCACTTCTGAGTATCTGGGCCAAAATCATGACGGAACTTTTGATAATGTTACCCAGAATCAATCAATCAATACAAATAATAAACAAAATAAAAGTATACAGAAAAGTTTCTGGATGAAAATGGAACCTTTCTTTACTGCTTAGCGCTAGTTGCAGAAAATGAACCCTGAGATTCTGCCATGTGTCTCATTCTCTGTTGCACGTTCCTTCTTGTCATAACAGTGCTTCTAAAAACAATGAAAACATCTCTGGACTGTAAACAGGTATCCTTTGAATTTTTTTTTTAGACTCTGAGGCACATGGCAGGATGGCCTCACTTGCTTGTTTACTTGGTCTTAGACTTAACATCAGGCTTCCATGATGGATCATTCTAGCAGATGTCTGTCTGTAATTGATCCTTTAACACCAGGGAGTTATTACCTCACTTGCTGTAGTGCACTTCATGGTTAGTTGGTATTCAGGAGAGCCCTAGTTTGCTTGCCCTTTTCAATGACCCGTGATGGTGCAGGAAGATGCAGTTGCAGAGTGAGTTTTGACAGACACACTGGCATGGCATCTGAGGAGAATCACAAAATACCAGGGCTGGATCCACCTCATGGAATGCTGAAGTCATGCAGGAGGAAGGGAGATGATAATGATGAGATTCAGCACATTATAAGATCAGACCTTTGATAATCAGAATCAGATGTTCCAGTCGTAGCATAATCAGTATTTTTAATGCTCTTGTTACAAGTCCTATACAACCAGTGAGGTGATGGAATTTTAATAGTTGATCTGCTGGGAGGGAAATCAATTTGCTATTTAACCTTATCAGCGTTCTTGACTGCAATCACTCTCCCTTATTACTGGTAACATCAGTTCACACTCTAAGCAGGATCAGGGGAGGTGAGAGCTCAGATAGACAGTCTCTAGGGAAAGCTTAGGTGATGCTGGAGTTAATGATTCAGCAGAAAGGAACTCTTTATCCAGACTTAGGAAAGAACCAACACTGCAGGATAGTATTACCAGGAGAGGGCTGGTGGAGGTGCCAGTGTTTAGATGACTCACGGAAACAAGGTCCTGACCATTTTCAGTTGTTAAAGTTGCAAAAAGGATGTGTTAACTCTCTGCGTCCTATTTAAATTTCAGTTTGAATTGGTCTCACTGAAATTTCCTCAGGGTGCTTCCAAATGGATGAGGGCTACTCTTCACTTCAAGGCCTAGAACTAGGTCTTCTGCTTCTTAGTGAAAACACACACACGGAAAAGAGCTTTGCTTTGTTGGCAGTGGTGTGACATTACAACAGTTGCACTGGGCAGTAGGTCCTGTGGTTGTGCACGTATGGGAGAGGTTGTATGCTGCAGATGACACGGAGGTTGAAGCTCCACAGGATTAGGAAGGGCATTCATTACACATGTGAGCCCAGCTGCAGGTGAGGATCTGGCTCCGTTCTCCTGTTCCTTTGATCACTAGCTGCATCTACTTCACCATGTTCAGAATATTAATATTACAATGCTTCTTGGGACACAAGTTGAAGACTTTACTGTAGTCCACATGTGGTTTGCAGTGTCTGTTCTCTTCCCTTTCATCAGGCCACGTTCCCCTTTTATACGATCAGGATGTCTGCTATGTTAATTGAATAGGGCAGATGGTAATGGCCATGTGTGTATGAGAGAGAGAGAGAATACGGTTTAATTTTCTATCCGCTCTGTCTACTACAACTCTTCCTCACAAAGTTAATGGTCTTCGGCTCCACGCTGTACTGCCTAAAGGTTGGGGAGTGTATGGCCCATAAACAGCTGTGTAGCATTGCCATGTGCTGGTAAACAAATGCTCCAGAAGAGGCTTTGCATTGGAGTTGGACGAAGTCTGGTTGCACATGTATGAGTTGTGTAAATGGTAAAGTTTGGACGAAAGCTGCTGTATAACATCAAGCTCATAATCACTGATTGGAGGGCCTTTCCGTGTGTTATGGAGGGGATAGGACAGGAACTCATGAGATTTTGCTTTTATTCTCATCTCTGCTACATACTCTCTATGTCTGGACAAGTCACGGTGCCTGATTCAAAGACTACTGAAGACAAGGGAAAGATTCTCGTTTGAACCTTGGAATCAGTCCATCACCCATCAGTGTGTCTCGGTGTCACCATCTGAAATAATAGGTTAATAATACCTTCTACACAAGGGTGATATGAATCTTAATTCATTACAAGAAAGATCCTGATGCCTTTATTGACATACAGTAGTACTCTGTGGGACTATTTGAAGAGTATTGTACTACCCTAAGTTCATTGAGATCTTTGAATGAAAAGCACTGAAGAAATGCAAGGTTTTTGATTGAATTGAGAATCAGGAGAGGGGAAGAGGGAATATAATACAGCAGGGAACACAAATGAGTATATAAATGTAGAGCCTCCTTTATTTTCACAAAAGGCAGTACAAAATTGGCAGAAGTCATCTGAAGACACTCTTCTAACATGTTTGTATTGTTTCACCTAATAAGGGATATTTATCTTAAGTGATTAATAGAGAAGAAAGGAGAATAAAGGAAAATCCAAAAAAGCCAACCATATTTGTCCATTTATATTTGAAAAATGAAAGTATTTGAGCAGAGCAATTTTCAGATCATAAAAATAACCCTTGCAAAACTAACTGAAATTGAAAGCAAGTTTGATTGAATCCTTTTAAATCTTTCACTTCCCAACTGTTTTTTGCATCTTCCTCTTCTTCTCTGCTTACAGTAACCGTTTTTCTATGTCTGATGGGGTGAAAAAAATTACCTATATCTGACTAATGCAATCCCTTCAATGAGCAGTAGGGGGTAGTCTTGCACTATCTGACTGACTGCTTTCTTGGCTTTACAGTTTGTTACTGTCCCTGCGGGTAGGTGATTCAATGTTCATCTCTAAACATAGATCATTTGATGGTGGTAGAATGCATTGTTGTTCCTCTTGATGGAATGTCCTCTTAATTAGTCCTGGGGTTCAAAGGCCCTTTCAAAAGCTCCATTGACTCATCTACTAAGCTGAATAGTTGGAAACCATATTAGTTGTGACTGAGATGACACTGGCCATGGGAAGTATAAGGGTTTGTATAATATCTTCTATGGTGCCTTCTCAGAATTGGTGCAACCATGAATGAGGTGTAATTAAAATCTTTGGGTAAAATCCTGGTCTCAGTGAAGACACAGCCTCTGGTTCACATTGCTAGTTATGGCCAGGGCTCCAGCAAGGCCTACATCATGCATATGCTGCATGTTTTCCAGAAAAACATATTACAGAGCATGCTAATTATTTTTTAAATGAGGATGATATTTTCCATATCCTTCCATTTGTAAAGCCAAACACTCTTAGTATGATGAGTACAACTGCACGGGGTGTAGAGCGAGAGGGAAACTATAACCTACACATTTTAGAAACCTCTAGAAAACCTATTTTAGATAATTTTTGATGTCCGGGGATTGAGTTTCGATGTGGCCGTGCATGTCCCACTAGTGTGAGTGTTACATATCCTATTGGAATGCTGTTATGGTCCCTTTCTAATGGGATAACACTCATGTATGCACTGAAGGGGAACTAGCTGTAGCTTAAATCTGTCACTGGCCTAGAAGGGCTGACTGTTGCGAGCGTGTATATGTACAAACGTGTACAGATGGGAATGTATGGGTATGCTCAAAAGGCCTGAAAATGGGAATACTGTAGTCTCTGAAGAGCAAAATTTTGCATAAACAAATAATGGGTCTGAAGGTGATGGCCATAAGTAACAAGCTGCTGAAACATGTCATTGTCATCACCTTTCACACAGCACTTTCTATCGGCAGGTCTCAGTGACTTGTGCAGGCCAGCGGCAGATTTGGGGAGAGAATCCGGGTCTCCTGAGTGGCAGGCCAGTGCTCGAGCACTCATCAGTATAGATCTACCTTAGTATTGAACGGGTGTATTGAGGCCATATTCCATGTTTTTCACTCTTTACCCCAGAACCCCCCCTTCTTTTCCACCCCCTCTTGCTCCTTGTCCCCATGACCACCTCCTCACAAGACCCCCCATCCTAACTGCCCCCAGAACTCCTCCCCCTGACCCCTGACTGCCCCGATCCCTATCCACAACTCTGCTCCCTGACAGAACCCCGGGACTCCGACGCCCTATCCAACCTCCCCTGTTCCCTGACCGCCCCCCTCCCAAACCTTAACCCCATCCAACTGCCCCCTTCCTGTCTTCTGACTGCCCCCTGGGACTCTCTGCCCCTTATCCAACCCCCCTCTACTCCCCACCCCCTTACTGTGCTGCTCAAAGCAGCGTGTCTGGCGGCCGCGTGGCCCACTGGAGCTAGACATGCTGCCCCGCCCTCGCGGTAGCTCACAGTCCCACCCCCTTACCACACCGCTCAGGCCCCGCCAGAGCCAGCCCTGCAGCTGAAGCACTGCCTAGGATCAGCGGGCCAGAGTGCTGCCCATGCCGCGGCATGGCTCTGGGGAGGGGTAAAGGTGGAGGATGGGATGGGAGAGCCCCCTGGCCCAGAGCTCAGGGTCCAGACAGGATGGTCCCGCAGGCCGGATGTGGCCTGCAGGCCATAGTTTGCCCTCCCCTGGCCTAGCATGTTGGGGGTCTCCAGACACTACCATAATACACACAATAGTATGGTTATGTCAATAAAAGGGTCAGACAAACAGGTATCAACCACGGAATTCTGTCTACACTAGCTCCCCCATCCCTAATATACTGACAGTATAGAACATGACTTATTTAAGTGTGATTATTGAGTTACACAACTCTTATGACAACTGATGGGATTTGTGTAGCTAATTTCCTGAGAACTCCATGGAAAATGCATGTACCTTAGTAGCTAAAGGAGAGAAAATATTTGCATGCTTTGAAAGTGAATGTAATCCACATCTTCCAGTCTGTGGTGTTTACAGGATTTCAGTGTTTAGCATGCGGAGCAAAATAACTATTCAGCAACACTTCACAATAAGTGGCCAGTCATTATTGGAACCCGTGGGATTCACTGTGATAACATGAATCATGATGAATCGGTGTGGCATCTGTGTGGCTGTAATACAGAATTCCATTAGGATGCAGTTCAGTATTTTTTCAGAGCAGTTTATCTTTTTCTCTTTGGTAAGAGGGAACTTTTCTCAATTACCTATGTGCAGGGTATTCATAAAAACATTTTGACTCGCAACTTGGTATGGCATATTAGTGAAGTTTTGCTTCTAGTTCAGAGCAACTCATGGCCCTTCTCTTGCAATGGCATTATCGAAAAACCAAACTCTGTCTACTCCTAGCAGAAATTAAATTCCTGAAATAATTTTAAAATTCTGGGAGAGCTATTCCCTCGGACAAAAGAAACTAGAAGGGAACTCACTCTGTTTTGATATGGGTTTTTTCCATGCTTACTCTCTGCCATAAGACAAATCATTGTGGCAAGTTTGACGAAAATCCCTTCAGTGGAGATTGATGGTTCTTTCCAGCCAGGTGTTGCACTCAACCTATTGGCCTGTGGCTCTAGGTACCATCAGAATATATGCAGGTTCATGTCTTTCCTGGTGTGAATCCAGTGTAGGGGAGCATGATCAAGGAGAAAAGGGTATCCAACAAGTGTTACCTGAAGGAAGCCATGGTCCATTTGAATGCTGGTGCCTCCTTTGTCAATAAGTAGGCCTTTTCTCTAGGGAATAGCTTCCTATTCAGGTATAGCATTGAGTGCTTAGAAGAGGTTCAGAGAAGGGCAACTAAAATGAGTAGGGGTTTGGAACAGGTCCCATATGAGGAGAGATTAAAGAGGCTAGGACTTTTCAGCTTGGAAAAGAGGAGACTAAGGGGGGGGGGATATGATAGAGGAATATAAAATCATGAGTGGTGTGGAGAAATTGAATAAGGAAGTTATTTACTTGTTTCCATAATATAAGAACTAGGGGCCACCCAATGAAATTAATAGGCAGCAGGTTTAAAACAAATAAAAGGAAGTTCTTCACACAGCGCACAGTCAATCTGTGGAACTCCTTGCCTGAGGAGGCTGTGAAGGCTAGGACTATAACAGGGTTTAAAAGAGAACTGGATAAATTCATAGAGGTTAAGTCCATTAATGGCTATTAGCCAGGATGGGTAAGGAATGGTGTCCCTAGCCTCTGTTTGTCAGAGTGGGTGATGGGTGGCAGGAGAAAGATCACTTGATCATTACCTGTTAGGTTCACTCGCTCTGGAGCACCTGGCATTGGCCACTGTCAGCAGACAGGACACTGGGCTGGATGGACATTCTTACGTTCTTTTCTGAAGACTTGTTATACCACAGTCCAAGAGTCTTTGAACCCTCTTTCCTTGGACCATCACTGATATCTTCAATTTTAGGGGGAATCTTTTTCTGTGTGTGGGATTCTGCCATCCAGCCTTGGCATATTCACAGTCGATAGGATGGCACTCCCTCTTCATGGGTCCTGTCTGCCCACAGGATTAGAAAGTTATTGGGCTGGTGCTTCCAGGATCTTTCTTAGTTGGGGGTGAACTTGGTCATGGAGCAATGGCTGGACCCCAGTCTATGAGTCCTACACCAGTTGTTTGAGGTGCCTGGCTGTCCCACTGGCAGTGTTATGTCTGTGCCTGACCCACCTTGGATGGTAGTCTAAGGTGAGGTCCAATCATCTGGGAGGACTTCCTTAGGTGGCGACCTTTCATAGGGGAAGTTACTGGATTGAGTTCACCCACCTGGGCCTCTCTCTGGTCTGTACCCTGTGCTGCCAAGGTCTTGGGGCATTCTGCCTTGAGTCATCCTTTGGCTTTTACAAAGTCCTCCATTAGCCACACCACATCTGATAACATTGCAGGGTGGTGCTGTAATTCCCACTCCCTGCCTTTCATGGGGAATATCGTTATAAATTGTTCATTCACAATGGTCTTGGCAACTTGGTGCTCCGATAGTTCTTCTGGGTGGAGCCACTTCTAGCCGCATTCCCTCAACTGCTGCGCTACTACTCGGGGTCTGTCCAAAAGAGTTAGCAGTGGGTTTCTTTGGAGATGTCCAAATGGTCCATTTTACTTGTTTATAGTCCTTTGCTTGTTCCAAGTCCAGATTACGATAGGTTGCCAGGACCAGACTCATCAAGTATGGGACCAAAAGCAAAGCCCACTGTTCTAGGGGCCACCGGAATGCTACTGCCACCCTGTCAAATTTAATTTAAATTAAATTAAATTTAAAAGCCCGAAGGATCATCATCTGGCCCCATCTTGGTTAGCTTCACCGGTACTGGTGGGGGAACCCCCTCTGCGGAAGCATGTCCTGCTGGAACTACCTGGGGATGTTGGGCTAGTACTATCTGTTGAAATACTTTCTGTAGGCTAACGGCATTTTGGGTTGTATAAATAGGGGAATTTTCAGCAGATCGAGACACATGATCATTCTCCTCTATTAGGCATTGGTGAGGCCTCAGCTGGAGTACTGTGTCCAATTTTGGGCCTCACACTACAAGAAGGATGTGGATAAATTGGAAAGAGTCCAGTGGAGGGCAACAAAAATGATTAGGAGGTTGGAGCACATGAGTTATGAGGAGAGGCTGAGAGAACTGGGATTGTTAAGTCTACAGAAGAGAAGACTGAGGGGGAATTTGACAACTGCTTTCAACTATCTGAAAGGGGGTTCCAAAGAGGATGGATCTAGACTGTTCTCGGAGGTAGCAGATGACAGAACAAGGAGTAATGGTCTCAAGTTGCAGTGGGGAAGGTTTAGGTTGGACATTAGGAAAAACTTTTTCACTAGGAGGGTGGTGAAGCATTGGAATGGGTTACCTAGGGAGGTGCTGGAATCTCCTTCCTTAGAGGTTTTTAAGGGCTTGACAAAGCCCTGGCAGGGATGATATAGTTAGAGATTGGTCCTGCTTTGAGCAGGGGGTTGGACTAGATGATCTCCTGAGGTCCCTTCCAACCCTGATATTCTATGATTATATCATTTAGTTTTTGAAACTCCTGCTTCTGGACCATCAGTTCCTTCAGCAGCTGTTGCTGTTATATAGTTTGAACTTGCTATTCGGTTGTCCGCTGCTGCAGCAATTGCTGCTGGAACTGCTGTTTCTGGGTAGCTTGCTGCTGCTTCATCTCTGCTAGCCGCTTAATCCACTGCTCTGTTTTTGTCTTGCACAGAGCTGCTGAACTCTATCCTCTCTATTATGTTCTTTTTTAACCCCTTGTATCAAGCCTAGTTATGCCCACTTTCTCCACCACTTGTGAGGGGATTGGGGTCTCCGTGAGTCCCCACCAAACCACGATTTGAGTTGTTTACAACATCCTTTCCCCTTTTGTAACATGTGAGGAGTTCTCAAAAAACAAACAAACAAAAAACACCAAGCAAAAAATGGTCATTTTTCTCTCTTGAGAGAGAGGTGAATCAGCGTGAAAGGCAAAGGTGGTCTATCTTGTAGGCAGTCTTTTGGGTCATCTCTTTGGGGCTTGGCTTATCAAGTGGTATGGTGTCTTTAATCAGGATTAGGGTCTAACCTGTCTTGGGGCACCTCACTTTTATATCTGGTCTATGCAGCCTCAAGAGCAGTGAGGTTTGCAACTGTCTCCCTCTTGCCCGATCTGTCTCTGTGGTCAGCAATCTCTGAGGTACAGCCGTCTTCTTCCTGTGCGCCACCCCTTTCTGTGGCAGCCTTTCCCTTTTTAAGCTTCCTCCCTTCAGGCTGAGCAAGCATTACAGGTGTACCTGATTCCTGCTGGCTGAACCCAGGAGAGCCCATTAGACTCCTCTCTACTGGGGGGGGGGGGTGCAGTGCCTCTTCACAGGTCCTATCTCCAATTGGAGTCAGGTTGCAAGACATTGGTCTGAGAGGGTTTTTGGAAAGGACGGAAGGTATGCTTCCCACAATGACAGGATGGAAAGGAGTCTCTGCAAGTGACTGGCTAGCTGAGTTCTTGTTGAAATGATTAATGCGCATGGTGTTTTATTGTGTTTTTAATGATGTGGTAGTGGGTCCAGACCCTTTGAAAGGTGTTTTGACATTATTTTAAATCAAAATGAATAAATAAATATAAGATTAAGAGAAGAGAGAAAATTCTATTTCTTATGGTTTTTCTATTTAAAAAAGAAATTAGCTCTGAAGAAGCCCCACCCCTTCACAATGAACCAACCCTGAAATGTCATTATGTAACTCTGAGAGTTCTCCTAATCAGTTGACTTCTGGATGGGTGGGCACAGCAAACTGGGAGCCAGAGTCCCCTGTACCTAAAGTTTCTCCAACTTCCTGTTCTAGGAATTAACCACAAGAGACTTAGAGAAACTCCTGTGGTTACTAACAGAAGAAACAAGTTCCCTCCAATCTCCCACTGCACCTTGTCACTTGTGGTTTGTGGGAATTACACGACTGCTCTTATCCAGGACAGTCAGAAACCAGACCGCTTGCACACAGCAGTATTGTGAATTAAGCATCTAGACAACAGAGTGGATCCCGTAATGGGGGCTTGAGTTTGCGGGAAATTGCTCAAATATTTCCACAAAGAAAACCGTTATGTTATGAAAGCTACCTGAGCTAAATCACAGCCGCTCTGTGGGAATGAAACCAAGTTTCGCTACAGATTTTTTTTGATCTTCACCAACTTGTGAGACAGTTTGTGGTTCAAAAACTTTTGACAAAAGGTCTCCTTGCCTTCTTCCATGTTACACCTTCAGCATGTAACTCAGCCATAAGGCCACTAGCCTCTGCTGTTTAAATCCCTCCTGAACACCCTGCTCTGCTGTGATGACTATAAGAAATAAACCAATTAGTGGCGACTAGGTTGGCAGACACATGAGGACAGTTAACACGTTAGCTATTTATAAACTTAATAAAAGGCAGTGCTGCCAGCTACACTTAGAATAATAAATGCATATATGATTATAATTTTGTGTAGATGTGATTCAATCCCTCTATCGCTACCCTTAATATCTCACTCATTTGTGTTGTAAGCTTATTAGTGCATGGATTGGGTCTTTGTATGTGTTTCTACAGTGCCCAGCACAATGGCACACTGATTTTGGCTGGGCCCTCTGGTTGCTATCACAATACAGGTCACAAATAGGTGAACTCCTGACCCCACTGAGTTTTGCCGTGGACTTCACTGGCAACAGGATTTCACCCCATAATCCTCTGGATGCTGTTCACCATCTAGTCTTTTTTGACCACTTCATCTGTGGATCTGACTTCTTCACTTAGCTGAGTTATTTGGCATCAGGCCAGAACTGCCTATGCAGACCCTCACACATACTTCTCCCCTCCTTAAAACTGTGGAATCCAATTGGGTTATGCAGACCCTTGCTTTAAGTGTATCTTAGGCACCTTTTTGGCTCTATTTCCCTGAGACATTTTGTGCTTTTGTTTCTCTATAGAGCGCCAAACCTCAGGCCTTGGAAACCACCCTTATCTTCAAGAGCTACCTGAAGATTCTGGGACCATTTATGTCATCACATCTCTTCCACTGCATCTGCAGTTCTTCTCTGTGACATCTTAGCTGCTCTGTGGTATGTCATCCTGTGGGATTACACCATCCTTTAATTGATATTTTTTCCCTGGCTCTTCTTTGTTACTCCACAATTACACTGCACAGTTCCATCAGAGAAATACCCACATTTGGCTCCTACTTCATGAATTACATAATGTAGTGAGTTTCAAGGCAAGAGTGAGAAAGAAACTTGAAGTTTATGGAGCGGTCAGGCTTGAGCTGGAGCTTCGTTTGCTTTGTTTCCCAGATGAGGAGAGGCATAGCTGCCAGTTCCTTTTACGCACCATGCAGGTTAATGGCTCCAGTGGCAATAAAGTGTTCACCGCTGGTTTCTGTTTGTCTTGTTCTTGTTACAAATGCCATGTTGCTCATTTCTGTGAAGTCTGGGTTTCCAGATAACAGTCCAGTTCCACAGACTGGAAAGGAGTTTGCTTTTGGGATGGGATTGATTATATAAAATATAATAAAAAGTCGGGGGGGGGGGGATTACCTGAAGGTACAGCTTTCTGTTTTTCCTTGGGCCAGATTTTTAAAGGCATTTAGGGGTCTAAAGATACAGATTGAAAAGCCCATGGGGTGCACTATTTGTATCTCTAGGCACCTAAATGACTTTAAAAACCTGTCCCTTTCTGTTACTGCCCAGTTCAGGACACATGCACTCTCCCATGAGAGGGTGGAAGAGTTGAGTTCTTACTGTGGGTATGTCCACACTGGATTAAAAGACCCATAGCACAGCCACAGCTGGCCCAGGTCAGCTGACTTGGTCTTGTGGGACTTGGACTGCGGGACTAAAATCACTGTGCAGACATTTGGGCTTGGACTGGAGCCCTCCCCCTCCTCGCAGGGTTTCAGATCATGGGTGCCAGTCCAAGCCCAAAGGTCTCCACAGCAGTTTTACAGTCGTGCAGCCCAGGCCCCATAAGACCTGGGCCAGCCATGGGTGTTTAATTGCTGTGTAGATGTACCCTCATTCTACTAAGCACAAGGACTACTTCTGGGGTTAGCCACTACAACAGGCATGGGGGAGACAAAGCCATATTTTTCCCTCCTCTGTAGTGGCCAGCTGAGGATGTCAGACATGAAGAGGAGGGTACATTGAACCCCATTAAGTGGGGTGAAGCAGTAGGCACATGCATGCCAGGATGGTCTGTGACTTTCTGAGGTGCCATGCCTCACCCAGCTCCCAGTGGGGTGATGCAAATGTGCCCTGTCACCAGTGTGAGTCAGTGTCTTACAGGCATGCTGTGTCCTGTCCTGTTTTCATGTACTGAAGTGTGGTGAATTTGTGCTTTGTTCTTGGATTTGGCAGAAATGGGTGAACTTGTGAAATCTTCAGTCCGTGACATGCCTGTGTTTTGGCCCTCAGATTTGTCAGAGGAATATAAATTTAAATCAACCTTTGCAGGGGATCCAAGTTCAGAATTCAGATGTTCAACATTCAGGTTCTGAATGTTGAAAATGGCTCTTACCTTTATAATGGACTAAAACAAGGGGTCTAACTAAACAACCCTGGAACTTGAGGCTACTGAAAACTCAGCTCCAGAGCTGAATGTTGCTGCTTACACCATCTTTGGTTTTAATGTAATGAACAACCAGGCTTAGAGGACGTGTAGACTTTTGAATGGGAAATTTTAAATGGCACGCACATCCAATCTGGAGAGATGTGAAGGGTGAACTGATACGATGATTGCCCTTCTAATCATGTTTATTTCCCAAATGAGAAGAAGGGAATGTTTGTTTGGCGATTCTTGCCATTTACTATAACAGCAAGAACAAAAGTCTTTAGTAGTTTTATGGGGTTCAGCTGTAGTCGTAATTATCACCGCAGCTTTTCTTCAGACAGGGCCCGATCCAAAGCCCATGGCCATCAATGGAAAGACATCCATTGACTTTGGTTAGACTTTCAGGCACTACAACAATGGAGGTCCTCCTGGATAGCTACATGGACTATATACTGGATATACGGATATACGCTGTCGCTCTGCTGGTACAGCTGCTAATACCTCATCTATTTTAGCACCACTGAGGGTGGTTAATGAACTATTTTTATGGTCATTATGTGGGCCCCTAGTGCCAATTAGCACATTCTCATATGTGTGAGCACTTGGAGGGGCAGAGGAAGCTAGAAATGCTTTAGGTGAGGCATCTGTGCGACTCCATAGATTCATACCTTGTTTTCACTATTCTATAAGCCAGATTCTCTGCTACTGTCAATTGGCCCATCTCCATCGACTTCAGTGCAACCATGCCAATTGCCACCATCTGAGAGCACTTGGCCTTACATGTTGGAAAATTCCAACATTCCAGGTTATGTGTATTTTGCTAGCGTGATTTATTTTGTCTGCATAAAGCTGTTCAAGTGATTTGGAGCAACCGGTTCTAACTGCCAAGTGTATTGGTTTTCAGGTGGATTTGGGAGTGCAACTCAAAGAATAAACATGGGGAGCCTCTCCAATCCCTCGGCTATTTTTACCTTCCAGGGAGCTGGTATGGGACAGTGCTGTAGTTCCAATGAAGTCAGGTGGTTCTACTGTAGGTTGGGGTGGGTGTTAACCCCCAGACACAGAAGCTGCAACTGTGTCCTTTGTGGATCCCCCTAATCTGTGCCCAGTGGTTGGGGGCAGGGCTGGCGACAGAAATTTGGGGGCCCCCTACTTTGATAGTTTGGGCCCCCCCCCCAGCCCAGCCGACAGCGGATGGCCCCCCCCCCAGCCCAGCCCAGCCCAGCTGGCGCTCCCCTCCCCCCAGCCGACAGCGGATGGGGCCCCCCCCCAGCCCAGCCAGGCCCCCCCCAGCCCAGCCGGCGCTCCCCCCCCCCCCCCCGGGCAGCAAGAGCTGCGTGAGCCGCCCTTTCTCCCCTCCCCCCCCCCCGGACAGCGCTGCTGCCACCGGCCGAGCTCACAGCTCCTGCCGGGGCCAGGCGCGCTTGTCCGGGGGAGAGCCGCGCCGCCTCCCCGCCCTTTCCTCGCTCTCCAGGTCCGGCGACAAGGGGGGACGACATCGGGTACAGTGGTGTACCGGGGCCCCCCTAAAGTCGGGGGGCCCGGTACAGCTGTACCAGTAGTACCCCCCTGTCGCCGGCCCTGGTTGGGGGAAGCAGTTAAGAAAAACTAGCCCTTCTGACAAGCAACTGTAACACAAACAACTGTACAACAGAAGCTAGAATAACAATCAAATTTGTGTCTCTTGGGCATTTATTATAACTGCTTCCAAAATGTATAGGTCTAAGAAGCTTTCATCATGAATCGATCTATGAAACAAAAAGTAACATTTCGCACCATTCTGAGCTTAGACCCTGATCATCAGGTGTATTCACATCTGCAATGCATTGCCTGTCCAATCCAGAGTGAAGGAGGGAGCTTGCTCTGCACTTAACACAGCACCTAGCATGTTGATAGTGCTCAGTGAGTAATAAAAAATAAGATATGCTGTGTGAAGAGGACAATCTTAAAAAGCTGCATTTATCAATTTATCAGTGTAAAAGTTTATTATAGTTGCAGAATTTCCCTGTTCTAAGTACAGGGAATAACACAGTAGGGTGACCAGACAGCATATATGAAAAATCAGGACAGGGAGTGTGTGTGTGTGTGAGGGGGGGAGGGGAGGGGAGGGGATAGAAGCCTATATAAGAAAAAGACCCACAAATTGGGACTTTCCCTATAAAATCAGGGCATCTGGTCACCCTATTAACCACAGATACCAAATACTGATAAAAACCAAGCTGCTTAGAATGTCCACTGTGAAGTAATCTGTAAACTTTTATAAATATGAGGACAGAAACTGGGATGTTCTGATTTCAAATTATGTCAGTTTATTTATTTGGTTTTCATCATCATGCAGCTTACTCCATGATACATTACTGCCTTTCCCTCTCAGAAGCCCAGTCAAAACATTGTATGTGACTCTCCAGAAGAAGCCAACTCAGTTCTGCTCTTTTGCAGCTTTTTATTTATGTTTGACCCTTTGTTTAGCTTCTCTTTCTGCTGCCTCTGTCCAAGTTGCTGCTGAGGGCAATGCCATTTGTCATGGATGACCAAAAAACATGGACACTACAGCCTTCTCTGCAGGAGTCTTCCATCCAGTATCACTCGCTGCAGCTGGTGAGGATTTCTTTGAAATGGTGTAGAAGGTAAACTTGAGATCAATGGGTTTTAGCACATGATTGATGGGATCATGTTTGTATAGATTTAAAGCCAGAAGGGACCATTAGGATCATCTAGTGTGAGCTCCTAGTTTTCAAAGATCTATCACACATGGTGTTAAAAAGAACTTTCTGCATAGGGTGAAGAATTTGGGATTAGTGTACATAAGGATTAATAATACCAGAGTCCCAGGAAAGCCAAATCCCAAACTGGAATCTAAATACATCAAATGGAATTTAGTTGCCTATGGTAAGTAATGATTTGAGTAGCTGGATTTGGTGGGTGCTGGGGGGAACATTCTCTAGGATTTTATTGATACTGAATGCTGCAGAGAAGGATGCCTTTTCTATTATTAATCTGCATATCTCAGTCCCATATGAAATTTACAAAAATTATCCTTTTGTGATTAATTTTTCCATGATGGTCTCTTCCCAAAAATGCGTTGTTTTGGAAATTTGGAGGAACATTCCTTCAGCCAGTATAAATTAATTGAAAAAGAGGGTTTAATCTTCAATTGATACACACACATTAAATGCAAGCTTTTCTTTAGTTAACTGCCATCTAGGCAACTTGATAATACTAATTAAATCCAGGGCTGGCGACAGAAATTTGGGGGCCCCTACTCTGATAGTTTGGCCCCCCCCCAGCCCAGCCGGCCCCCCCCAGCCCAGCCGACAGCAGATGGGGGCCCCCCCAGCCCAGCCGGCCCCCCCCCCCAGCCCAGCCGACAGCGGCTGGGGCCCCCCCCAGCCCAGCCCAGCCGTGCTCCCCCCCCCGCCAGCTGACAGGTGGCGGCAGCGGGAGCGAGAGCGGCGTGAGACACCCTTTCTCCCCCCCCTCCTCCCCCGGACAGCGCTGCTGCCGCCGGCCGGGCTCACAGCTCCTGCTGGGGCCAGTCTCGCTCGTCCGGAGGAGAGCCGCGCCGCCTCCCCGCCCCTTCCCCGCTCTCCAGGTCCGGCGACAAGGGGGGACGACAACGGGTACAGCTGTGTACTGGGCCCCCCCTGAAGTCGGGGGGCCCGGTACAGCTGTACCCGTAGTACCCCCCTGTCGCCGGCCCTGATTAAATCCCCAGTCCTGCTGTCTGTACTCAGCAAAATTCCTATTAACTTGAAGATACGGCCAGAGGTAGGGGTCATGGAGCTTACACTAGTCTATTTCAGGTAGCTATTTTCCTCCTTTTTTTACTTAATTAGAGTCTGATTCTGCAGTTCTTGTGCAAATGGAGCAGCACTTACTCAGGTAAATGCTATTACTCATGTGAGTAAGTGCTGCTTGATATATGTAAAGGTTGCAGGGATTTGTCCATAGCTATCTCCTTTTGCTGTGGAGTAGGGACTTGATTCTCTACTGCTTTGTTTCTTGTTACTAATTTATGCCTGTGCAAATTGAGTGTGAAGTGCTACGAGATCACAGTTTTAGAGTTTTACATCCCTTCTGCACTGGTGTAAATTACTATATAATTTGCAAGGCAGTGCAGAATCAGATCCTAAATGTCTGTCTACCTGATGGCTACCATGTAGGATTTAGGAGTCCAGAAAAACAGATTCTTCCAGTACTGCTTTATTGGGACCATGGAGGTAGGAAGAGGATAAGAGCTTGAATGTCTCTTCAAGAATGTCTCTAGTAAAGGAGACTTCTGAAATTCCCCAAGTCTTTGCCAGAGTAAGAAATAGAAACCAATGGACTCGGTGTTTCTTGTGCTGTAGTTTATGTGGGTATTTTCAAGGAGTCAAGACATGACGTTTA
Organism: Sternotherus odoratus; assembly: GCA_032164245.1. Taxonomy (NCBI): domain Eukaryota; kingdom Metazoa; phylum Chordata; order Testudines; family Kinosternidae; genus Sternotherus; species Sternotherus odoratus. The sequence goes on from JAVMKO010000002.1 coordinate 15,344,083, forward strand.
ACATATTACTAGTAAATTACTAACTCATCTTTATGATTATAGCTCTTGGACTTGTGAATAAAGAAACTTGCTGGTGGAGAATTGGGTCTCAGTATTCTCTTGTATAACTCAATGGCAACATTCCCATTGACTTCAGTAGAGCCCGATCGGGCTCTTACCCTGTTATATTGAGCTGGCAGATTATGAGAGGAGAGAAAAGCATTTCAGTGACATAAACAATGTGTTTCTATTCAGCGGGGAGGGCCAAATTTCCAATCACCAGGGTGACACCACTGGAGACAATGGTAACCAAGCAGAATTTGACCTGGTTTGCTTAGAAACAGCTGCTTACCCTATCTACTGTAAGTACTGCCTAACCCTCAAGCTAATATGCCTAAATACTGCAACCACAGCTAATTCCTGTGGTTTGGTTTCAAAGACCAAATGCTGTCTAGGCTCACCAGTGCTAGTAGCCATTTATGCTTAGTCTTCTCCTGGATAGCTGGATAAGGAGTCAATGAAAAAAACCACCAGTTACTCACTAGTTTAATTTAAATAATGAGTTATTAAAATATACCTACATTACTACTTACTAACTGTTGTTGACCAGTTAATAATAAATAGCACTAATTCCATTTTGGATCTAGGTTGGATTGTAAGTGGCTCTCTTTCTTCACTTGGATCTTAATGACACATCTCCTAAATTTTCAAATTCGATTTTAAGTCAGTAAAACCAAAACCAACACACTAAACCCAAGAAATCATTAGGGGGAGCTGTTGCCCCAAAAACCCACACCTCCTTTCCACTCCTATTCCGACTTGCCTTGGATTGCACTGTAGTCAAGAAATGTTAAATTGATTCGTGAGTTAGCACCTTTATGTACAGTATTGTCAATCATGTCAACTCTTAGGGATGCCTTGTAAATAAATATCTTCATTTTCATTTGTTTGGCTTTCCCACGCACAGCTGAAGTAAGATATCATAGCAGAAGTAACATGTAACAGCAATCTTTCACTGCTAGGTAGAACAGTCTTTTAATCACTCGACTTTTGTTAATAATGTGTATTAAAAAAAAGCGATGTCGATTTTTGATATTTTCTTCTGTCACTTCACTGTTTTTACACAAGAATCTTTTTATAACATGAAAGGCCTGATTCTGTTTTCATTTACATCATTGTAAATCTGCAGTAATTCAAATAAAGTCAGCGGAGTTACACTCATGCAGACTGATGCAAATTAGAATCAGGCTCTTTATGTAGGTAAACAGGGCAAAGACCCAGGACCAAATTCCTAGCATCTGCAACTCCTGTTGACATTACTGCTCAGGAGTTAACCTTTGATTTTTAACTCTTAGCCATTGACAGCCCTCCTTGCCTACAGAGAGACATGCAGATATTTAAGACTATGACAAAAGGTGCAAGGTTCTCCTAGTAATTGTGTATGGGAATGTTGTTAATCTATTATTTTGCAAGTAGAAATGTGTACAGATTAGAAGCCATTGACTAATTGCATGGTTACGCAAGACTGATAATATCACATTGTACATTTTATATTAAAATGGGTTGTACGTTGCATCAGTGCCAGATTAGAAGGTGAGGTGGGTGAGAGGTGAATCATGTATGGTATGCCACACCCAAGAGCAGACATTGACCATAGGACGTTATAATTTTGGTTTATTTTAATTCATATGTGCTTGTTTAAAAAAATCATTGGTCTTACAGGGTTGATGTTTTTTTGGATAGGTAAAAGCAATTGTGTAATTGGATCCTCTCATATATCAAACCAAGTCTATCCCTCGTGTAAATCCATTGAAATCAGATTTCTCTCTACTGGGATCAACAGGGATGATCTTGATCCATTGACTTTTAATGTCCTAAAATTGGAGAAAGAAAATCTGCCTGATGGCAGTTGACTAACTTGGAGCAGAGGGATTAGCAACATTAACAGTAGAAAGCCAAGTACCAGTAATTGTAACTGATTTTAAAAAAATGAACATCATGTTTTTTCTGCCCCATAAGTGCTATGCCCTGTACAATGGTCACCCTTAAATATATGCCAGTTTCACTTTAAACAGATAACCTTATCTCAGTATTTGCAGTATTCCTCCTACTTCCTTGTATTTAGCATAAAGCGTACCTACTATCTGCACTATTGCAAGGTAATGCTATTTAGTTATTTGAGACAATTTGGCAGGATTTAAGTGTGACCAGTCTACATGTAAATTCAGTGCGTAATCTCAGGGCTGTCATTTTATTCATTTAAATGGACCAAATAAAAACAGTGTATTTTCATAGACTGACTGTGTTCTCCTGGGATAACTTTGTAAATGAACTGTTACATTCCCATGTTTCAGTCTGGTTAAGAGCATCATTTAGTACAAATAAAGAACAGTCATTTGCTAATAAGCATATTGACTACTAGAAGCACTGTTCTGAAGATCAGACAACAATCTCTACGTGCAAGAAAGAAAGAAAGACGTTCTCCACTGATAACAGGATCCTGTTCTATAAGGGCTCAGTCCTGAACAGTGCTGACTTACTTGGCACACTTTACTTCAGTGAGCTATACACAGGCTCAAAGTTAATATACAGCACCTAGCACAAAGGGGTCCATGACTAGGACTCCCAGGCAGTAAGGTAATTCAAACAATAGATACAAAGAAGTACAATGGAATTTGACACTTGAGCATACATAATTGTATATGATGTATGAATTATCATCTGCAAGTGCAGTAGCAAAGTGTATGGTAATATATTCCCTAGCAGAATTGTGCCCTGGGTATTACCTTGTAGACATACAGTTTGCCAGCTCTGCATGACAATCCATAGACCTAGTACTTTAAACCTCCTGTGTATTCACTGTAATTCTGAGTCTGAAACTGTATTTGAGGATAGAGTGTGAATATGAAATTTGCCCCTTCGATATATAATTTAAATGCCAAGCATCAGTATTTGCAGAGCAAGTGCTTTTGCTTGAAAATCTTACTGAAAGACTTTGGGTCTGATTTCAGAGGGGTAACCATATTAGTCTGCATCAGCAAAAACAACGAGGAGTCCTTTTGGCACCTTAGAGACGAGCAAATTTATTTGGGCATGAGCTTTCGTGGTCTAGAACCCACTTCATCAGATGCATGGAGTGAAAAATACAGACTTCATACCTGGTAAGGCAACTCACATCTTTTCATGTATTTATACCTGCTCCTGTATTTTCCACTTCATGCATCTGATTATATGGGTTCTAGGCCATGAAAGCTTATGCCCCCCCCCAAATGTGTTAGTCTCTATGGTGCCACAAGGACTCCTCGGGTTTTTTTGGGGTCTGATGGTTCCTCTTACTTATAATGGTATAAACCAGGAGTAATTCCACTGCATTTAATGGATCTGCATCAATGTAAAAAACGATGAGAATCAGGCCTCTATGTTTAATTGGTACCATGCCATGTGTTCCATAGACTCATAGACATTAGAGAGAGAAGAATTATTACTGTCCATAATCTAATTCATCTCATAGGCAATGCTGGGTTGTTCCTTACATTGCAAGCACTAGCATTTTGTTCAGTATGGTTTTAATTGTACATGATTTGCAAACCCTAGACAGCTCTACTCCATAAGTAACAGAAAAAGATGGGCACAGATCCCTCCCTGGCCTCCACACACATTGTGAAATGAACAAGGCATTGTAGTTAGCCGTCTCATTCAATCACATGACTTTTCGTTTTCTTCTCTCGTTCTGCCCGACGCAAGGTTCTATACTGGCTTGAAGTGGATGGAAAGCAAAAATTCTGTTTTGTGAAAATTGCTACAAGTCTGAAATTTGTTTTCATGCCACGGCAGACTGAAAATAAGTCCTTTTGCATGGTTTTGTGGGAAAGCACGCAGGGAGAGCCCTCCTCTGGACTAGCCAATAGGCCAGTCCTTAAGGCATTCTCCTGTGCTGTAGGAGATCTAGATGCAAGGCCTTTGTTCTTCCAGATTCTGAGCAGCCATTTGACTCTGGGTGCCTCACATCACTGCCCTAACCCCTGGGCTATTGGCTATTCTGGGGTCTCGCTCTCTCCTACAGAAACTCCCTTGCAGACATGAGAACATTTTGGCAAACACAAAATGTTTCCATCAAAAGTTTTGGTTTTGATGAATCAGCTTTTTCTGATTGACAGGATTTTTTCTGTTAAATATTTTGTTTTCAAAGTGCTCCTACTGACTATATGTAACGTTTTCAATGCAAGGAGCTCATCTTCATTGTGCCTGTAAAGTGCCTAGAATGCTAGTAGTGCCATACAAATAAAATCATAACACCGAATAAATAATTGGGGGGAGGGGCAACTCAAGAGATGTGTCTTCCATCGTTTCTCTTGGGAAACTGTTCTACAGTCAAGGGGCTTGTCTCCACGAGCGCTGCCGGAGATCGAACTTCTGGCGATCGATTTATTGCGTCTTGCTAAGACGCGATAAATCGATCGCCCGGAGCTCCCCCGTTGACTCCGGAACTCCAGCTTGCCAGGAGGCGCAAGCTGGAGTTGACGGGGGAGTGCGCCGCCGCCCGCCACCGCCGTGGGGACGAGCGGTAAGTCGGTGGCAGATACGCAAACTTCAGCTACGTGATTCACAGCTGAAGTTGTGTATCTGCCGTCGATCCCCGCCCTAGTGAGGACAAGCCCAAGGACACCTCACTTTCAGGATGTTATTCCTGATATTCAGACCCTATTCTTCCATTCTTAAATTAAATCCGTTTCTCTTAGTTATTCACTTGTGGGCCACGTTAGATAATTCCTTTCCCTCCTTGGTGTTTACCCTTCAAACAGTTGCATATAGTGATCATTCACTTCACCAGGGGCCTACGCCGTGCACACTAACACGGGTGATGATTCTCCTGAAGTTCCTTTGAGCTCATGTTCACCTCCCCCGCATCTTCTGATTCAATTTGTGTCAAATCTGCAGCTTTGTTATTGGCAGTTTCGGTAAGTGGCTGGTTCTGCCAGCAGCCAGCCAGCCAGTTGACAGTAAGAGGCCTAAATACTTGTGAAGCCCACCCTAGGTCTCTGTTATGGGGGGGTGGGACGCAACGGGAGAGAAAACCCTTACACGGTTTTTCCTTAGGGAAATGGTGTGTGGTTGCCCTGGTGCAAATCAGGAGTAGCTCCAATGAAGTGCTTGACTAGCTGATTGTTGCTCACATGCTCAGGGTCTAACTGATCACTATTTGTGGGGTCAGGAAGAAATTTTCCCCCAGGGTCAGCTTGGCAGGGACCTTGGGGATTTTTGCCTTCCTCTGCAACAGGGGGTACAGGTCTCTTGCCAGGATAATCTGGGTATGCCTCAGTTATTTCCCTGCCATTGCAAGGAGCTCAGGCACCGGAGTACCTCAGCCCCTCCTGTTCTGTGCCTGTGGTAGATAATAATTCAGTCTCCTGTGGGCTGTCATAGGTTGGTCTTATTTTGGTTGCGGGGTTTATTGTGCTGGTGCTGGGCAGTGTTGATGGCCTGTGATGTACAGGAGGCCAAACTCAGGCTGTGTGAATCCCAGTGATTTTCTAGGCACCTAAATGTTAGGCATGATAATGCTGAGGAGGTCACAACATCAAACTGCTTTTGTGCATTCAGGCCAAAATCCACAAAAGACTTCCAACTACCCTAGTTCTCGCCAGGGCCGGCTCTACCCTTTCTGCCGCCCCAAGCAGAAAAAAGGTGGCCAAATTGTCACCCCAGAACTCACCCGAATGCTGCCCCTTACAATGTGCCACCCCAGGCACGTGCTTCCTCAGCTGGTGCCTGGAGCCAGCCCTGGCTCTCTAGAGCCTGACCATGGGGGAAGGGTTTCAGATGTTGAAATGACCTACAAGCTGCCGGGAGGGGGGGGGGGGGCGGGAGGGGGGAGGGAGGGGGATGTTGGAAGCGCTAAACACTGAAAATAAGAAGTGGTTTCAGTCAGCCCTGCAATTTCTGCTTTTCATTCATAGTGTGAAACTTGTGACAGGATCCATTGAGGTGAGGCGAGGGAAGTAAACTTTACAGTCAGTGGGAAAGTGGAGTCATTGAAAAAAAACAAAACATTTAAAACAAAACAGACTCCAAAACCCCGGGAACTAGACTTTTGCCTAGTGAAAGATAATCTCTCAGGTACCAAACATGCTCTCATTTTTCTCAATGAAAACTAGGCCCCTAGAAGTGCAAGGCAAGCAATTCCTACTTCCTCTTTGCCAGCAAGAATGACAAGGCTGTTTGCCAGCTCTGGGGCCTAATTAGAAACTGCTATCTGTGGGGTTCCAGCTTCCTAGATATCATTCCTGTCTGTGAGTTATAGGGCTTAATCCTGCTGTTCAACATTCCACAAATTCCCAGGGCCTGCTGAGAGTCCCAGCTCATTCAAAAGTAGCCGGAGCTAGTGGAGCAGTCTGCAACTCCCCCGCCCCTCCCTGCTACAGCAAGAGCTAATCAGGGTTAACTCTGCTCATGCTTAGATGCTCTGTGCTGCTTTTGCCCAGGGCTGCTGTGATGATGAGTTGGAGCAAATGTAAACAGCAGTGATGTCGGAAGTATATCGATAACTTGTCGCATCATGTGACCATTGATTCAAAGAACTTTAATACATTCAGTTGCACAACACTCCTGTGCACTTCTATATGCCCATTTTACAGCTAGTGCAATCGAAGCACAGAGAGATTTTAGGCTCAAATGTTCAAACGTGGCCTCTAATTTTGGTACTTATTTTAGGACACCTTGGTTGTTGGTGGAGCTGAAAATAGTAGTTAGAGCTTTCAACTCCCTGTGTTATTAACCACCAGTCTACAGTGCATCCCATTCACCACTACCTCTATCACACCTGCACACATAAATCCAGAACGAAGGCATTGCTCATATTGCTTGACTGTCTGATTCGCTCCAGGTCACAGCATGATGTGTATTCTCATCATCAAGGGCTTGGTTACACTGGCGCTTTATAGCGCTAAAAAGCCCCCAGGAGCGCTATAACTCTCTAACTGTACACACTTGCAAGGCACATTTTGCGCAATAAGTCTCAGTTTAAAGCGCTACTGGTAAACCACCTTTCCGAGGGTAATAGGGGCTTTTGCGCTAGCACTATAGCGCAACGGTGCAAATGTGAACACCCATTGCGCGTTAATGAGCCTCCAGCCTCCTCCAGCCTGGCCCATAATTCCCCTTCGAGCCACTCTGGGTATCAGTTTCAAACTCTTCTGTCGCGTCCTCAGGTGACCACACGTCAGACCCGCCCTTTACATTCCCAGGGAAATTTGAAAATCCCCTTCCTGTTTGCTCCAGCCAGGCGTGGAGTGCTCCTCAGGTAACCATTTTGCTTGACCCATGACTCCACCTGCCATGCCTCCTCACAATAAGTGATCTCCAGCGTGGTCCGATCATCAGTTGCTGGACCTCATCAGTTGTTGGGGGGGAAGCGGCTGTCCAGTCTCAGCTGCGGTCTAGCCACAGGAATTACGATACCTATGCCCTGATATCACGGGCCATGAGGGACAGTGGGCATGAGCGGGACACTCTGCAGTGCCGGGCAAAAGTAAAGGCGCTTAGGATTGCATATCGCAAAGCACACGACACAAACAGTCGCTCTGGGGCAGCTCCTGTGTTTTGCAAGTTCTACAGGGCTCTGGATGCGCTCATGGGTGGTGATCCAACGTGCACTCCAGCGACCACCCAGGACATTTCTTCCCAACCCACCACTGAAGGGGGGGGGGAGGGGGAAGGAGGCTGGAGAGGAGCAGGACGGTGAGGAGGAGGAAGCGTCCGCGGCAGCGAGCCAGGGCACGGAGGAGTCACTTGAGACATGCAGCCAGGAACTCTTCTCAAGCCCAGAGTGCAGCCAGAGCGAGCCACAGTGTCTGGTGGCTGCAGGGGCCACGGCTGCAGCACCGGTTTGCACAGGTACAGAAACTTTTCTATTGGGAGGGCAGACAGCTTTGGCGAGGGTGGAAAGGAAAGGGATGCTTGCATGCTTGGCTACATGTGGAATAGTGCATTGATGTACTCTATCACCTCGTGGTAATCCTCATCAGTGATTTCTGCAAAGGTCTCAATAAGAGCTCTTGCAATGTGCCTGCGGAGGTTTCGCGGTAGCCCCAGCATGTTCGCTGTCCCGGCCACGGTCACCAGTCCACGCCACTCTTCTAAGAGCAGTGGGGGCATCATTGCCGCACAGATGCAAGCCGCGTATGGCCCTGGGCGGAAGCCACATCTCCTTAAAATCCCCGCCCTGTCTTGCTCCGTCACCCGCAACAGAGAGATATCTTCCATCACGAAAACCTACACAGAATGTTGGGAGAATGCTTATCAGACTGCAGTTCCCACTAACGCCCGCCGCTCCCTGAAAACAATAGTATAGAAAGGCAGGGAAACAGTGCTTGTCCCCACAACTCACCATGCCCGGGGATCCGTGGGTACCTCTGTGTGTGATATGGCTTATTTGGACAGGGAAACTGCACAGAGATTCAAGGAATGCGTGGAACTCCCCAATACTGTCTGTTGCAAACAATGGGATCTTGTGTTTTAACTGTGAAATTGTAACTTTCCCCAGCTTTGCCTTTGACATCCTCATCAGCTTTATCTGTGGCTCAAAAACTAAGTAAAATTCGAAGCAGACTGAGGAAGAGCAAAGAGGAGCTTCTGAAGCAAGTTATTGAATAGGCATCAATGGACAACCGCGCTGACAGCGACTGGAGGGAGGAGGAGATGAGGCGTCGGGACCAGCGGAGGGAGGAACAAATGAAGCAGAGGGAGATAGCTCACAAACAGCGTGCTGATAACCGCGCTTACAAGCTTCTTAGAATATTAGAGCTGGAAGTAGAGACTATTCAGAGCATTGCTGCCGTTCAGGAGCAGCAGCCCCCTGCTTGCCACCCCCATTGTCACTTGCCCCTTAACCCTTCCCCTTCTGGCCCTGTGTCCCCTTCAGGCCAGTATCAACTGCTGCCTGGTTATTACCAGCCACAGCTGCCTCCCACCCCCCTCCCTTCACCGACCAACCCACAGATCCAGCACCCTTATCCACTGCACCCAGCCCCTACTAACAACCACAATCGCCCTCTGCAAAGTGGGTTGGGGGAGTACAGCAATTCGGAGGGCATTGGAGGTTATGAGTCCAGGACATACGCCAATATCTGACTAACCCCTTTCCAACCCCAATTTCACACCCCTACCTCCCTCGACCCAATTTCACACCCCTACCTCCCTCGACCCAATTTCACACCCCTTCCTCCCTCACATAATGTAATGTTCTTCAACTTTTATTTCACATTATGAGAAAGCTGCTCAATAAATTAATTCTTTTTAATAAATGGGTTTCTGTTTTCGGTGCAGAAATGTGTCTAATAGGTACAGAAAAGCAAAAGCCTTATCTTATTAACAGGCTGCTCCCTCCCTCCTTCCCTCCCTCTGCAATTCCCATTAGAACTCGCTTTCAGCCTCAAAATGCTCCCTCAAGGCTTCCCTGATCCTTGTACCCTCGCGCTGGGCCCCTCTAATAGCCCTGCTCTCTGGCTGTGCATACGTGGCCTCCAGTTGTTGAACCTCCGAGGTCCATGCCATAGTGAAGGCTTCGCCCTTCCGCTCACAGAGATTATGTAGGGCATAGCACGCGGAAATAACCGTGATATACTTCCCTCTGCCAAATGTAGCTTGCCATAAAGGCATCTCCAGCGGCCTTTAAGACGCCCAAAGGCACACTCCACAGTCATTCGACAGCGGCTCAGCTTGTAGTTGAACCTTTCCTGGCTGGTGTCCAGGCTCCCCGTGTAGGGTTTCATGAGCCAGGGCATTAGCGGGTAAGCGGGGTCGCCAAGAATCACAATGGGCATTTCCACTTCCCCCACGGGGATCCTCTGGTCTGGGAAAAAAGTGCCTTCTTGCAGCTTCCTGAACAGGCCGGTGTTGCGGAAGATGCGTGCGTCATGCACCTTTCCTAATCAGCCTGCATTAATGTCAGTGAAACGCTCACGGTGATCCACAAGCGCCTGAAGAACCATGGAGAAGGACCCCTTTCGGTTAATGTACTGTTCTGCTAGGTGGTCGGGTGCCAGAATAGGTATATGGGTCCCATCGATCGCCCCTCCACAGTTAGGGACCCCATCTGCTCAAAGCCAGCCACAATGTCATGCACGTCACCAAGAGTCACGATTTTTCGTAGCAGGAGGTGATTAATGGCCTTGCACACTTCCATCAACACGACTCCAACGGTCGACTTCCCCACCCCAAAGTGGTTGGCCACCGATCGGTAGCTGTCTGGGGTGGCCAGCTTCCAGAGTGCTATAGCCACCCGCTTCTCCACCGGGATGGCAGCTCTCAGTCTGGTGTCCTGGCGCTGCAGGACAGGGGCGAGTTCAGCACACAGTCCCATGAAAGTGGCTTTTCTCATGCAAAAGTTTTGCAGCCACTGCTCATTGTCCCACACTTGCAAGACGATGCGATCCCACCAGTCAGTGCTTGATTCCCGTGCACAGAAGCGACGTTCCACAGTCGTGAGCATGTCCATTAAAGCAATGAGCAGTTTAGTGTCCAATTTGTTCCTCAGGTCGAGCTCGTCTTCCTCTCCAGACTCATCACTACTGTCACGTTCCCTTTCAAGAATTAACTCCGCCACGCAGAGAGTTGTGCTGGCGACACTTGCCAGCATGCTCCGCAGCAGTTCGCGATCCATTACGGCACAGGAAAACGGACGACGGAGCGTGCGTGCCTTGCTGAAACCGTTGAGAGATGGCGCCCGAGGTGGCCGGAAACACAGGGATTGCTGGGAAACGACACAAAGCATCATGGGGAGTTGGAACCGGATGCAGAATGGCCGCAAGTGACGCCCCCCTTCCCACAAGGCACTGTGCAAGATTGGGAAGAGGTGCTCTGTGGGATACCTGCCCTATTGCGCTACTCTCAGTGCCGCCAGAAGCGCCGCAAATGTGTCCATGCTTTAGCGCTGCAGGGTCTTAGTGTGCACACGCTCTAGCGCGATTGCGCTATATGGAACGCGCTATAACCAAACACGCTATAATCCTGTAGTGTAACCTTAGCCCAAGTATCCTCCCATTACAGCTGAGAAAATGTTTCAGGTTTGGCTCCACATTTACTTGGCGCTGGCTGGAAAACGCACGACTATATCTGCCAGCTTGGCTTCCCCATTCTCTTAGTGCCATCGCTCAAATGGGATCACGCGTGGTTAGCATTAGTCGGAAGTTCTTGCTCCCATAGACCCAGCACTGTTAATTACATTGGCGGGTTTGAGAGCACATTTTAATTTTGTATATTGGTGGCATGCAGGGAGATGTGCGCATCACTCTCACCCCCTTTGTAGTCACTAGTGTTCACTGCAGCAACAGAATATAGCCAGAGACTTTACAACATTTCTACCCTCCCGTCCCTATTATGACCATTGTAGCGGAAATTCCCCTTAGGGTATGGACCCAGAACCAGCGGCCAGCTATGGAAACCCTGTCAGCACAGCTGTATTGGAGTCACCCAGCTGACTATGGACGTAAGGAAATGCAAGGGACCTGGACCGGGATGCAGAAATGGAGTTAGGTGTTGTGATGCTCAGGCACCTAGAAAAATCACTGCAATTCACAAAGTCAACGTTAGGCACCTAGTGGAAATGAATGGGAAAAGGGAGCTGCTTTTGCATGTGATTCACAAATCCTAGCATGCCAGGCAAGGAGCTACCTCAAGGTATGTCCTCACTACCTGCCGGATCGGCGAGTAGCGATTGATCCATCGGGGGGTCGATTTTTCACGTCTAGTCTAGACATGATAAATCCACCCCTGAGTGCTCTCCTGTTGACTCAAGAGACACAGGTGGAGTCGACGGGGAGCAGCAGCAGTTGACTCACCGCAGTGAAGATGCTGCGGTGAGTAGATCTAAGTACATCGACTTCAGCTACGTTATTCTTGTAGCAGAAGTTGCGTATCTTATATCGCTCCCCCTCCCCATAGTGTAGACCAGGGGAGTCCATGGAAGTTGGTGATGACAATGGTGTGTGTTAAGCCACAACCCTGGGGTTGTTAATTTCCTGTGAAAAGCTCTTTTAGCACAGGCTGCTGGTAAATATTGGCTTGAACCCAGTTTAACCTGAGAAACTGGGGGAAAAATTGCTTCAAGCATAGACTAAATCTTCAAACTTTGGATGCCACCATTCAAAACTGAGGAATAAGCTCAGTCTATCCCCATATCAAAGTTCATCTGCTACAGAATGCCGCATGACCAAAAGGACCAGGAAGGGTGGTTAGCGATGCTGCATGCTTCTGATTGCTTAATGCTTCAAGCCAACTCTGCATTATTGTCATTTTCATATAATTAAATGGCTTTGGCTTTTGTCTGCATAATACTGAAAACTGAAATATGAGTCGTGACATGTATAACTTCCTTGAGAAAATACCGAACCAAAATGTATAGAGACATTCCACTGTTCCATGTTATAATTATATGTTAGTATTACGCCCACTGCAGTTCTACTTTTTATTTGTACAACCCTAAATTAATCCACTGCCCTCTGTAACCACAATTTGAACATGTTGCTAGAATTACGTGTAATGTGGTGTGCATTAATGAAAGAGTTTTTAAAATAGAAAAAGGTCTTAAACTGGGACTAACTAGTTTTTCCCAGGGCGATAAAAACCATGAGTTCACCTGGTAAAAACCACCTCTGATAAATACCATGCCATCCCTGCACAACCCCTCAAGGATACAAGCCCCTAAGTACTGGGTGTGGGCAGATGTGTGTGTCTGCTGGTGATTCTCGGCTGTGAACTTTCTCCTGGAGTCAGGCGCCTACACTGTTTTAGCAACAGGCTGAGGAGGAGGAGCTCTCTGATAATGTTTAGCTCAGTGATGGGACACTCCTGGTTCACTCAGCACATGGGACACTCCTGGTTCAAGTAAAGAGTCATTGGAGCAGAGAGACTGGCTCCTGGGTCTCCCAGAGAATGGGCAAATGCATCAGAATATCCCAAAGCCCGACGGCTAGAACACTCATGTAAGAGGTGGCAAATCCCTGTTCAAATCCTATCTCCCTCTCACGGGGAAGGGAGACTTGAACTGGTGGTCTCCCACATGCCAGATGAATACCCTAACCCCTGAACTAAAAGTTATGAGGTATGTCCTCTTCAATCCCTCCCTGCAGCTGTGTTATGTGAACGTGCCTAAAAGGCTCAATCTGGTAGGTGTGTTCAGGATGCTTACTGGATTGGGTCCTGCCTGTGACTTCAGTGCCCAAACACCTCTATTCCCCTGGCTGGTAAATCGCTCTAGGGCTTAGGTGGGAGATAGGTGCCTGAGTACCTTGAGGGGGACAGCAGTGGAATCTCCTTTTACCTGGGGAGGTGGTGGAATCTCCTTCCTTAGAGGTTTTTAAGGTCAGGCTTGACAAAGCCCTGGCTGGGATGATTTAGTTGGGGTTGGTCCTGCTTTGAGCAGGGGGTTGGACTAGATGATCTCCCGAGGTCCCTTCCAACCCTGATATTCTATGATTCTATGATTCTAGTGTGCATGTTCAGAGGCATGGGTGTTTGAAACAAGGATATAAGGGCCTAACTGCATCTAGGCCCTAAAGACTCCACACAGATGGTGCTGAAGAAGAGGGCAGTCTTGTAGTCAATCCACTGGAGTGAGCCTCAGGAGAGTTGGGCTGAATTCTTGTCTCTGCCACAAACTTTCTGAGTGACCTTGGAGAAATCATTTAATCCCTGAGCCTCATTTTCCCATGTGCAAAATGGAGCTATTAATACTCTCCTTATGTGTCTTTTAAGCTCTTCAAGGCAAGGATTGTTTCTTCTTTTGTGTTTGTACAGTGCCCAGGAAAGTGGAATGCTGATGATCTTGCTTGGAGCCTCCAGCGGCTATGGTAATACAAATAATAAATAAGTTAATGGGAGCCATCATAAGGACCTTGGTCGATAGTTCAGTCCTGCACGCCCTTATTCAGGTCCCAGTGGCTTCAATAAGACAACTTGCATTTGCAACGATTACTCACATGAACTAGTGTTTGCAGGATTGGACCTGCACATTTGCAACATAAGAATGATTGGTGTTTTCTTTTTCCCCTCAGTGTCATGGTTTCTAAGAATTTCAGTGACAAGTAGGAATTTGGAAGCTACTGTAAGCTGATAACAGCAACCGTTATGATTTGTCAAGTATGAATGACAGGCATGTGTTGTCCTTAGAGATATGCAACACTAGACATCCACACATCACCCAGGGATGAGTGTTTACAACTTTCTGAATCAACTGTCACTTTTTCTTTTTTTTCTCTTTTATGAATGAAGCCTGAAGAAAGCCAGACAGAAAGGAAGGCAGTAGATGTTTTATGAGCTGAGTTTCCTTCTGGTGAGGATGTTACATTTGCTGAGGTGAATTTTTGAAAGAGATGTGGAAGGGTTTTCTGGTCAGGGGATATTTCATTCACATAGGAAGTTGCAAAAGCTGAACAGAAAGTGTATATTCTGGAAGTTTCAATCGAAAGAAATAGACTTAAAGCTACAACTGCAAAATATTAGCTGAGGCTGAGAAATCCAGCCTATTTCACAGTTTCATTAAAGTCCATTAATAAAAAAGAATACATCATTTAAAGACATCATCAGATTAATTTTCCAGCTACTTTCTTTTACCTCAGAACTGTAGAAATACCCATTCTTGTGACAAAAGTCCATAAATAATAACAGTTTGCTCTTACATAGCCTCTTTCACTCCCAAAACACTGAAGAAAGTAAGATTGTACTTAGAGTGTAAGCTTTTTGGGGCAGGACTGTCTTTTTGTTCAGTGTTTCTACAGCATTTAGCACCATAGGGTCCCTGGTCTATGGCTGGGACTTCTAGAGGCTCTCTCGATAAAAATAATAAATAGTATTACTAATAATTAATAGCAGAGACAGGAATTGCTTCACACAATAAAGTGCTGTCACTTCCAGGTTAGGATGCAGCAGGTGTTTAACTGCACACATCAGCACTACACAACACTTTGGACAGGAAGCACACTGGGCCAAGTTCAGAAATGGTGTATGAGTTGATTTAAGTTAGGAATCTTTAGGTCACATTCAGAGCGTCCCACATACCAATGTGTAAATTAGTGTATGGGACCTGAAGCTGATGTAGCTGATGTAGAAAAGAGTCGAAGGAATTATAAGATCTATGTTAGAGCAGTCTACTTTACCTTTGATTCTTACAACTTCCTGATAAGTTGTGTTTGCCCCATTCTTTTCTTCTGAACCATCATCGTGCAAATGTACAGCTCTTTTAGAGACATTTAGACCCAGAGAACCAAATGTGCTGGTGATAGGTGAGGGGGGTTGGCATAGACAGTGAGTTATACTCTAGTTAGTCATTATGGTTCAGGGGTCATAGGTTTTTTGAAGGCCAGAAAGGACCATTATGATTACCTACTCTGACCTCCTGCAAAACACAGGCTGGAGAATCTCACCCAATAATTTCTGCATCATGCCCATCGCTTCTGGTTGAGCTACAATGTATCTTTTAGAATGATATTCAGTCTTGAGTTAAAGACTTCAAGTGATGGAGAAACCACTCCAGCCATAGGTAAATTGTTCTAATGGCTAATTATCCTCACTGTTAAAAATGAACATCTTATTTCTAGCCTGAATTTGTTCATCTTCTAGCTATTGTATCTTATGCCCTTTTCTGCTAGACTAAAGCACCAGCCACTAACAGAAACATCCTCACCATGTAGATATTTGTAGGCCATGATTGTGAGTCTAAAGGAGTCCAAGCTTGTGTGATTTGTGCCATCTACCTTAGAGCTCAATTCTGCCCTTGTTTACAGCTGTATAAGTGAGCTCAGAATTTAGCCCTTCCTGTAATTTTCAGCAACTCAGACTTGAACTTCCTTTGTCTCACACTTCCTCCCCACTAGTCTTTGCATCTGGTCTATGGAGTCCAAGAGACTCCAAGTTGCTGTAGCTTACAAATTGAATGAGCTTTAAAAAAGTGGAAATTGAAGTCAATGGGACTACAGGCATCATGTTTAAAGCGCAGTACGTGTTTAAGTCCTTTGTTGGCCTACATTAAACATTTGTATCAATGCCACTAAAGGAAATAAATAGCTCTAGTTACACCAGTGCAAACCACTAATGAAGCTGCTCTGAAATCAGTTTAATCCACACAAATCAATGTATCTTAAATTGGTACAATGCCAAATGAAACTCAAGTTTAATCACACCTACATGTGCTGTTTGGAGTGATCTAACTAAATTGATTTTACATAAATATAGTTGCACTGGGGCACCATTTCTAATATAGATTAGCCCTCAGACTCACTTCTGAATTTGGCCCATTGGTGTTTAAATGAAGTTGGAGGGCAAATGAAAGTGGGCAATACATAATCATTGCAGCCAGAAACTGGCCATGGCAGAATCTGACAGCTTTGCTTTTACAAAAGTGGCCCATAATCTACAATGGCCACAAGTAGTCAGAATTGTGTCTTATGTCTCATCCCAAAAAAACACCACTAGGAGCAAAGCACTCCCCTAAATCCATGGGGGGGAGGGGGGGAGCATTGCTTTAAGTCAGGTCCACTCCTACTTGCCTTGTGGCCTCACTATGCTAAATGACAGACCAAAGCAGGAAGATTTTCTATTTAGGACTGCACAGTTTGTGACATAGTACAAGCAGTAGCCTGGAACCATATTGTGGAAAATCAAATGCCAGGAGCTTTAAGGAATGCAAATGCAAGCTTGCAAAGCTAGCAGACTAAAAAACCAAGATTGAAGAATGAAAGCAGTTGAAAACTGTATCCAGAGCAGGTTTCCTTTCACATCCAAGCCAGTATCCATGAAACACTATTATCTGAGTGATCGACATAAGGTCCTCACAGTAAAACTGACAAAGTTATGAAAAAACAACAGATCTGCTACTTTGGTCTCCCCTCTCATCCACCCCCAAGTGACTGCAAGCACAGGTTGCTTAGAGTTTTTAGGAACTGTTTAATGAAAATAATACAGGCACAACTTAATACACTTGAGTCTGGATGACAATACATGCAATACAGAAAAGTGCAGAGAAAAAAAAAGTTTCTCTGAGTTGAAGTGCTCATCATGTCCAAGGACTGGATTGATCTGCACTGTTTCTTTGTTTTGCCATGAAGAATTATGCTGTATCAGTTACAGTACTTGAGTCTGAATGAAAGTCGAATGCTGAGTAAAGAGTGAAAAGGATTTCAAGGGGAAATTTCACCCCCCCAAGGATGGGTCCCTTATTGCTTTTTCCCCTAAGAAGCATTTCTGAAACAAACCTCCTAATGCCCGGGTGAGGAAGGGACATATCATCTCCAATTAACAAGTGGGGAACCCAAAACATAGGGTATGTCTTCACTACCTGCCGGATCGATCGGTTGGCGATTGATTTATTGTGTCTCATCAAGACACGATAAATTGATTGCCAAAGGCATTCCTGTTGACTCCGGAACTCCAGCTCGCCAAAAGGTGCAAGCTGGAGTCGACGGGGAGTCCGCTGCCGACCACTGCTGCCATGAGGACGGCAGGTAAGTCGGCCTAAGATGCACCGACTTCAGCTACGGTATTCATGTAGCTGAAGTTGCGTATCTTAGGTCGAATCCTCCCCCCTAGTGTAGACCAGCCCATAGAGGTTGAGTGACTTGCTCAGTGCTGCAGAGTCATCATTAGACCTGGGATTAGAATTCAGGGGACTCCAGGTGCCCAGACCTCAGTCCTCTCTCAACTGCATGCTTATGAGAAGCCACAGGAAGTAACCCCACATCAGTGTGCCTTGAAAGGTCTGTGGAGAGTAGCACAGAAAGCATGTTTCACATCCAACATGGTGAGAATACAGTGACTGGAGGAAATTTGCAGTGGCACTTCATGGAGCTAAAGAGTATTCCTTGCATTCTAGGTGCAAAGTGAGACTTGGGTTCTGTGAAAGGTTTCCACTACTAGCAAGGTTTGGCATGGTCATCCGACTGAGCTTCTGTGAGAACTATTAGCTAGCAGATGGTTGCCTAGTAGGGATGGAAGGCAGAGGTAAGTGTTGGTGACTTAGTTCCAGTGACTTATAATAGTTCCTGTTCTCAACCTATCTTAAGGCAACGTTAGTGCAAAGTTTATTTAAGAGATTAAGGCCACATTTTGCAGAAGTGGCTACTAGTTTTGGGTGTCTCAGTTTGAGACAGCCTGAGCCTGTTTTACCCTGATCCTGAGAACTCACTGTTCCTGCTGACTTCAAATGTACAAGTAGCTGCTCTGCACCAAGTCTAAGATGACACAAGTTGCTCACCCAAAATTGGAGACACCAAAAATTAGAGGCCACTTTTGAAAATTTAGGCCTAATAACCTGCTCCAGGTCACCCAGCTAACAAGCAGCAAGGGCGAGCCGAGCCACTAGATCTCTTAATTGTGTGGCCACCACTAGACAATGCTGACAAAAGACAACTAATAAGTCCTACGACCAGGGTCCCCGGGGCATCACAATGGACATTCTCTCCAGTGTTAACATATAGTATTCAGAATAAAAAAGAGTTTGAAGGGCAAAAGGACAGTCACTGGGACTGTAATAAACCAGACTGGAATTAAATGGGAGCTGAGGTTGGCAGGGCCGACGACAGAAATTTGGGGGCCCCCTACTCTGATCGTTTGGGGCCCCCCCAGCCCAGCCGGCGCTCCCCCCCCAGCTGACAGCGGCTGGCGGCAGCACGGGGTCCTGCGGGAGTGCGAGCCGCCCTTGCTGCTCCCTCCCCCGCGCGCACTTTCTCCCCCGGACTGTGCCGCTGCCGCCGGCCAGGCTCACTGCTCCTGCCGGGGACACATGCACTCATCCAGAGGAGAGCCGCGCCGCCTCCCCGCCCCTTCCCCGCTCTCCAGGCCCGGCGACAAGGGGGGACGACTACGGGTATAGCTGTGTACCGGGGCCCCCCTATAGTCTGGGGCCCGGTACAGCTCTACCCATAGTACCCCCCTGTCGCCGGCCCTGGAGGTTGGTCATAACCTTGTACCTGGCACTCAGTGGGATGTAGGTACCTCTGAATCGTTTTCAGCATTTTTAATACATGAGAACTGGGCCTGCCTGTGAGTGTGTGTGCAAGGAGATTCAAGATGAATGGCTTAATTACAGTAAGCCACACTCAGCACCTTACAGGATTGGGCCTTATGGGTTTAACCAGTAGAGGTCATAATCATGATTCTGAATATTCTGAATCTACTGTATCTGCTCCAAATGTGGACACTCTCTTAGCAAGTGTTGTCCTCCACTAAGTGTGAAAGCCACTGATCTACGCAGCTTCATTAAACTGGGTATTTCAGCTGTCACAATTTAAAGAAGAAAATTACTGTTCCTCCAGGACTCAGTCAAAAAGAAACCATCAGACCGCTTTCTCGTTTGGTCTAATTCTCCTCACCTAATGTGCAGTGTTGAGAACCACTTTCCAAACAGACCAAAATGCCTCACCCTCTAGATGGCACAATCTCCTTAATTTCGAAATGTCAGACAGTCATATCTGAGCTGTGGCTGACTTTTAACACTCTTAATAGCCAATATAATTTCAGTTTGTACTCTTGAATCAACCATACTAAAAAGAGAGAATCCATAAAATGACAGTGGAAGGTTGGATGGAACTGAATTTATTTACTGTAAGAAGCTACAGAGATAAAGTGTTTGCATTTCAGATGCATCATGGGGGCTCGCAAAATGAAACATGAGATAAAAGGCATTCATAACCGTGCATATTCCTAGAGTGCATGTTGCCAATCCACAACCACAGCTATATGGATCTACAGGACTGATTTAACCAGCACTGTACTCTCCTCCTCCACAGAGTGACTTTATCCCTGTTTCACTGATTTAGCTGTGACTAAAGACAAAAATTCATTTGTTGCCAGTGGGGTGACTCACAGACGAGAGAGTCATGCCAATTTTTTTTTCTAGCTATCTCTTAGTGAAGAACTTTCCCTAGCAGAAGTGTCTTTAACATGGCCAGTGAGATTTTCCTTCTCTAAGTTGTCTTTCCCCAAAGAACCCCTAGAAATATGACCTAACCAAGAGAGGAGAGGCAACTACTAGGCAGCAACTAATTCTTTTTAATCTTTGGTATGATGAGTAGATCTTATAGGATGCCTGCATGAGCTATACTTATATTAGCCTTGCAGAGCTTGACTAAGCCACTGATTTGGGGTGAATAAAATATAATTTGGTTCGTCTCCATCATAAATTCTCAGGCTAAAAAGGATGTGGGAATGAGTAATTTTTGTGCCTTAGGGTATGTCTTCACTACAGCAGTAGGTCGATTTCCTTTAAGTCGATTTTTTAAAGCAGACTGTATAGAGTCCATTTTGTGTGTCCCCACAAAGCACAGCAAGTCGACAGTGTCTGTCCGCACAACTGTTGCAAGCGTCGACACAGCGAGCGTTGCACTGTGGGTACCTATCCCACAGTTCCCAGAGTCCCCAGCAGGCACCATTTCGAGTGCTGCACTATGGGAGGCATTTCATAATTTTGCGCCCTTTTTTCGTGCCGCCGACCCCCATTACGAGCGGTGCACTGTGGGTAGGCATCCCATTATTCGCGCCCTTTCTCCGCGCTTCGCTAATGCCATAGCACTGCAAGCATGGAGCCCGCTGATGCCACCGCTGCAGTACTGGCCATTGTGAAGACCTCGCGCACTGTTGTGGATTTTATGCTGTACCGTCTGCAGAGGAATGCGATCCGGAGACAACTGCGCTTTCTGGAACCCTATGACAGTGATGAGGAGATGGACCTGGACGTGCACAGCAGGGACAGGGACACTGACGTTTTTGGAAGTAGGGTGACTGACAATCTGGCAAATTTGGTGGCAATGGGGCAGGCTCATGCCATGCAACGCCAATTCTGGGCCAGGGAAATAAGCACTGACTGGTGGGATCGCATAGTGCTGCGGATCTGGGATGACTCCCAATGGCTCAGAAACTTCCGCATGCGAAAGGGCACGTTCATGGAACTTTGTGACTTGCTTTCCCTGGCCCTCTGGCGCAAGAATACCAGAATGAGGGCGGCCCCCACAGTTGAGAAGCGAGTGGCGATAGCCCTCTGGAAGTTTGCCAGACAGGTACCGGTCAGTCGCGAATCAGTTTGGGGTGGGTAAATCTACAGTGGGGTCTACTGTGATGCAAGTAAGCAGAGCAATCGTCGAGCTGCTACCCAGGGTTATAAACCTTGGAAACCTGCAATCTACAATAGATGGCTTTGCCGCCATGGGATTCCCTAACTGTGGTGGGGCTATAGATGGGACTCATATCCCTATCCTGGCACCGGACAATGAGGCCACAGAGTACAGAAACCGGAAGGGCTATTATTCTATGGTCATGCAAGCAGTGGTTGACCACAAGGGACGTTTCACTGACCTGTACGTGGGATGGCCGGGAAAGGTTCATGACGCTCGTGTGTTCAGGAACTCTAGGATATTTAGACAGCTGCAGCAAGGGATTTTCTTCCCCGACCAGAAAATTACTGTGAGGGGTGTAGAAATGCCAATCGTTATCCTTGGGGACCCAGCCTACCCCTTAATACCCTGGCTTATGAAGCCCTACACTGGAGCCCTGGACAGGGGCAAGAGCTGTTCAACTACAGGCTGAGCAAGTGCACAATGGCAGTAGAGTGTGCATTTGGCCGTCTGAAGGGGAGATGGCGTTCATTACTGATTCGCTCAGACATGAGCGAGAGAAATATCCCCATTGTTATTGCTGCTTGCTCTGTGCTCCACAATCTCTGTGAGAGCAAGGGGGAAACGTTTATGGCGGGCTGGGAGAAAGAGGCAAATTCCCTGTCCGCTGCTTACCAGCAGCCAAACAGCAGGGAAAGTAGAAGAGTGCACCATGACGCGCTGCGCTTCAGGGACGCCTTGAAAACCAGTTTTATGAGTGCCCAAGATGGCGTTTGAGAACCCGCTCCCTTGCTCTGCTCAGCCCTAAGCCTGCCGACCTTGCACTCTCTTTCCCTCCTCCCTCCCGATGCTTGCAGAGGAAATAAATTCACTGTTTTAAAAATCATGGTTTCTTTATTGCTTCATCACAAATACAAATACAGGGGATCACTGGCAAGGTCGCCAAGAAGGGGTGGGTGAGGAGGGAAACCAGCAGTCGCAGTGGTGGAGGAGCGGGGGGGGGGGGGGGGAGGGGCAAGACAGCAGCTTTTACAAGTTTTTAGAGAAACTCAGCCTGCTGCTGCCTGTGCTGGCTTGTGGGGTAGAGTGGGTCGGTCCCCGGAGCTTCCCCCCCCCCCCGGGTTCTCACCCCGCGTCTAGGCGGGGAAGCTATGGGACTTGGGGAGAGGGGGGAGGTGGTTACACAGAGGCTGTAGAGGTGATCTTTGGCCCTGCTGAAGCTCCACCAGACAACGAAGCATGGCACTTTGTTCCTCCATTATGCGGAGCAAAGCATCCATCTGCCATTCTTCACGTTCCTGCAACTTTTCTGCTGCAGCTCTTGATTCTTGCCTTAACTGTAACAATTTTTCCCTCCATTCTGTCTGCTGTGCGGCCTCAGTGTTAGAGTTATGCAAAAGTTCGTTAAACATGTCATCACGCGTCTTCTTTTTCTGCTTTCGTATCTGTGATAGCCGGCATGAGGGGCAAGAGGGAGGATTCAGAGATAACTGTGCAGCTGTTCAAGAAAGAAAGGTATAAGGTTATGAGACACATACAGTTGCAGAGAACAATGGGATTACCATGCAGCGGGGAAACACAGTATTAACAGGCCTGCTATGGTTTCTGTACAAGGTCATATTCCTCACCTAAAAGTTACTGGATCAGTCAAAAGTCACAGATTCAACTCACGCACGAGAGAGCCTCACCACGGCTGCTGAAATCACCATGCATCCGGCTATGGTAAGCAAAGCCATACTCTTTACAGCAGCGCTCGGATATTCCAGAGTAACCCCACCTCCTTCCCCCCCACCGCATGGCTCCCAGTGAACAGCGAAATGCAAAACAAAACCAAAAACTCTCTGGCTTTGGACTGGCTGCAGAAGCATCCGCTTGTAGGCTCAAAAGTCCTTTAACTGCTCTCGCAACGGGGGGGGGGGGGGGGGGGGAGGGCGAAGGGGGCGAAAGGGGGGGGCTGCTGGTGGGAGGGGGGGCCTTACAGGCTGTCTCGCTCGCTGTGTCCAGACTAATTGCAGTCCGTATTTCAAACAGGCAACCATGAATGACATAACTCTGCTTAGAATTTCTCTGAGAGATAGAGAGCGCATGCTGCTTGAGTCACTGCTAAGTCCTGGTCCATTTGCCACAATGCTAGCCTGCTCAATGATACCAGACTATTTACTACTTTCGTGGCGTGGGATGGTCTCCTATCACGGGGGGCCGGACACGGCGGCTCCTCCCAGAAATCTGGTGCGGAAGATTCATCGCTACCTCCTGGATAGCTTCACTGAAATGTCCGCAGAGGACTTCCGGTCAGTACCCGAGTACATCGACAAGCTCTTTGAGTGAAAAGGGACCAGACCAGCAATGAAAGCACGCCAAGTCCTTAGGTCAAGTTAATCATTAATAAATGCTTCCTTTAAAAATCATGAGTCATCTAATCCCTTAAAAAAAACACTCACCAGAGTTCCCTTCGCCGGCTTGGGTACCCGCTTGGGAGGGTTGGCTGCGTACTGGCTCCAGGGTGATAAAGAGCTCCTGGCTGTCTGGTAATAATACTGTTTCTCCGTTTGCGTCCTGCTGTTCCATGATATTTCCCTCCTCCTCCTCCTCCTCATCCGAATCCTCATCAGACCTGAGCATTATCCCATTGGTGGAGTCCACGCAGACCGTGCGATGGTGGTGGGGGCGCCGCCCATTATCTGATTCAGTTCATTGTAGAACCGGCATGTCCGCGGTGGACCCCCTGAGCGTCCGTTTGCCTCTTTGGCTTTCTGGAACGCTTGCCTCAGCTCCTTAATTTTCACGCGGACTGTTGCGCGTCCCTGTTGTGGCCTCTTTCCAGCATGGCCTTGGAGACCCTGGTGAACGTGTTGGCATTCCGTTTGTTGTTACGGAGTTCCAACAACACAGATTCCTCTCCCCAGATAGCGATCAGATCCAACACCTCACGATTGGACCACGCTGGAGCTCTTTTCCTCTGGCTGGTCTCCAGGGCAGCTGAGCTCTGCATGGCGTATTGTGATGCTGAGCTTTGCATGGCGGCTTGTGCTGCTGATTTCTCTGAATGGCGACTGAGCTGTGCAGGTGAGCTGGCCACGCTGACCAAACAGGAAATGCTATTCAAATGTTCCCGGGTCTTTTCCTGTCTACCTGGCCAGAGCAGCGAGTTGAGAGTGCTATCCAGAGCGGTCACAGTGGAGCAGTGAGTCAGTCCAGAGCGGTCAGAATGGATCATTGTGGGACAGCCTCTGTTGGCCAATAACGTCCCATTCGTCCTCACTAGTCCACAATTGATCCAGAGAGGTTGATTTCAGTGCTACTCCTCTCGTTAGGGAGGAGTACAGAAGTCAATTTTGAGGGCCCTTTAAATCGACGCAAATGGCGTCCGTGTGAGGATGGGTACAGGCTTATGTCGAATTAACATCGCTAAAGTCGACGTTAAGCTGTAGTGGGGACCAGCCCTTAGCTGGTAAATTTCTAAAGCTGGTCTAGATAGACAGCTAGATTAAATGGGGCAAGTTATTTTAGTTTTGACTGAAAATATTTTTTCATTTCCTTGACATTGGTACAGCGGTGACAAGCGAGCTCTAAATACCTAGACAGGCCCATGTTAACAAAATAATAGAGAATGTAAAAATTGTTTGTGGATTTCAAAGCCACATATTAACACTAACTACACTATCCATCACTTATTTGATGTATTAGAACAAATCTTTCCCTTGTCAAGTAACTGAGCCAATGATCTTTTATTCCATGGCTTGCTTTGTTAAGTTGCATGTATTTTAGCTGGAAAATATTCAGTGAATAAAATATTAATTGAAACAAGACTGTGTCATGAGGCACTTCATGAGATTGACAGAAGAATTCTTCCATTGACCTAGATACCGCCTCTTGGAGGGGTAGATTACCTACACCGGTGGGAGGACCCATCCCATTGCTATAGTGTCTACACTGTAGTGCTGCAGCTGTGCTGATATAGCTTTTTTTAAGTATAGACATAGCCTTAATCAAGAGAAAAACCTAGCAATAGCGTCCCATACACTAAATACAGTACTGGTTAGACCCACATATGACCCTCAGGCTATAAAGGTAACTTACTTACTTTATTATTCATTATTAATTATTATTATTGGTACTGTGGTAGCACCTAGATGCCCCAGAACCTATCGTGCTAGGTGCTGTACAAACACAGCCCAAAAAGATGGTCTCTGCCCCATAACTATTTGGGGCTTCAACAGGAATTGCCTGTGACGATCCAAGATGGTGCATACAGCCCTTGCTGTTCACTGGGTCAATTATTACTGAGCTGTAGTGATATGTATGACATCTGCAAGCCAGCCAGCAGGTACATGTGTTTGCCATTCATCTTAACTATATCGTCATATATCTAGGAAGCTGTTTAAACCACAACTGATGACCATTATTGCTACATCAGTATAACATTTACCCAAGTTAGCCTTTTTGATGCTCTGTAAATCCATAGCCATCCATAGCCCCTTTATCCCTCATGTCACCTAGAATTAATTATGTTTATTCCCAGCTCACCAATTTGCATTATGGCCACCTTTTGCCAGTAACAGTGTATACTTGAACTGACCATATACAATTAATCACACCAATCAAAAAAGCCTGTGAGACCTTCATTCACTTATGGCCACTGTGGCACGAATTGATTCCTGATATGTGAATGTATAGAAACAAAGTCTCCTTAAAAATAATGAAATTCAAGCTCAGTTTGTTTCCTTGTATACATAATGGTCCCATATCAGTCCTTGGGGGGCCTAATTCAAGACCCAGGGAGCCGAAATGTGCTGGTGCATAATTGGTGGGACTGGAAAACTGGCATATCCCTCAGGCAGCCTCCATTGGCAAGAATCTAATGGAGTCCTAGCTACAAGCAAACATTAGCCTCCTGTGGTGGATGTTTGGGGGATGCTGGGAGTAAAACACTTCTTGCCCTTCACTTGCTGGCGTATTTAAATCCAGGGATTTGAGAGCAGAGCCCATCTCTACAGTCCACCCTCTCAAGTAAGGGAAAGGATACAGGAGGACAAAAAAATGGAAATTTCCTTAAAATTGTGGAGCGGATGACTGATTTGGATGCTGTACTCCAGGAGCATGTAGTAAGAGTCACCACCCAAGAAATGTTCACACACCTACCTTGGAAAAACAATTCAAAAGGAGATCATACAGTGACTGGCAACAAAAGTCAAACAGAAGACTGTGGCAGATCTGAAGTCAGCCAGATATTACTCTGTTATTCTGGACTGCACACCTGACATCAGCCATACAGAACAAAAGACTTTAATGGTGCATTTTGTAACAACAACAGAACCTAGTGAAAATGTCCCTGTAATGGTGACTATCAGAATATTTTCTAGACTGAATTGACATTGATGATACTACAGGAGCTGGTATGACAAATGTGCTTCTTAAAAAGCTGGAAGATACGGGCATTGCGATAGCTGACATGAGAGGCCCAGGTTACGATAATGGTGCCAACATGAGAGGAAAGAACAGAGGAGTGCAGACAGGGATCTGAGAGTTAAACCCTTGAGCTATTTTTGTCCTATGCAGTTCTCATTCATTGAACTTGGTGGTCAGTGACGCAGCATCAGCTTCTAGTGAGGCTGCTGAATTTTTAATGTAATTCAAAGCATCTATGTATGTTTCTCTGCATCAACTCAATGATGGCAAATTTTGAAGCAACATCTGGGAACATCCTTTCTGACACTGAAACCACTGAGTATGGGAAAGCTGAGTGGAGGCGATAAAGCCTAGCAAACACCAAATTGGGAAGATAGATGATGACGTGGTTGCCAGGATGGAGGATAATGCTATGAAAGGACTGTTTGTGGGAGAACAGTGGCAGAAGGAAATGGAATCACCAGAAACATACATAACTTCAAATTATGTATGAAGGGGAGGGGCCAAGGTTCACCAATGCCCAAGGGCCCCGCAATGGCAAGGGAATGATAAAATGAGACACACCCAGATAATCCTAGCAAGTGAGCCACACCCACAGACTGCAGAGGAAAGTGACAACCCTCCAAGGTCATTGCCAATCTGACCTGGGGAAAAATTCCTTCCCAGCCCCATATAGAGTGATCAGTTAGACCCTGGGCATGTGAGCAAGTTCCAGCCAGCCAAGTGGCACCTGAGAGAGAGCACTCATTGACACCTCTGAGCCCTGGCCTTCCCCATCCTCTGTCCCATCTCCAGCTGTGGCCATCTCTGGTGCTTCAGAGGAAGGAGACATTATAATCCTCCCAGAACACACTGTGGGGGGAAAGCTCTTCTTTCCTCTCTCTGTGCCTGTTTCCCTTCCCATCTCTTGTGTGTTTAGACTGCAAGCTCTTTGGGACAGGGATTGTCCCTTAACCCACGTGTTTGTACAATGCCTAGCATAACAGGGGCCTGATCTTTTTTGTCACCTCTGGGCACTACTGTGATATACATAATTAAATATGATAAATACATTGCATCAGCTTCAGTGTCTTTTAATTTATTTCCAGTGTCACAAATCTATTGGAGAAACTTGCTTTGTAAATTAAGATTCAAAGAACTCTGCTCCTGCATTATACCTTTGTCCTTCAGGTATGTGTTCAGGCATGTAGTTTCCTTTGTATTTCTCTGCAACTTGTGCTGAGAGAGCAACACACTTGAAGAATGGTTTCCTTTATTTCATGCATGACTCCACGTCCCCAGTACTGGAGAACTTCATGTCATGTTGTGACTGTTGTCACATTTTCTGCAAGGACATCTGGTCTAAGCCATTCATTTACCTTTGCATTGTGTCTTTATGCCTGGTTGTGCATTTTTAATCAGATGCCCTTCATTCCATTCCATTGCTAACACTTTCATTTAGGAAGTACAGGTTTCATTCACCTTGCAAATATCTACTCTTCTTTGTAAAGACAAGTCCATTTCTGCAATGACTTTGTTTGACCTGGCTATCATGTATACCACAAATAATTCAGTCTCTAATTAGTCCACATGTTAACTATTCAAATCCGGATTGGTCAACTGTGGTCTTCATGCTTTCACTGGAATTGTATTGTAGATTTCCAGTGCCTCTGGGCCTGCCACAGAGAGCAGCGTGGAGGATCTCATGCTGTTCAATTACTCTATAATATCACTTGCTTTTAGGAACAATCTGAAGCACTGCAAGCAACTCATCCGGTTCTCTGCCTCAGTAGCGCTGGTAAGAGACTGGATCTTTATTTCCTGGTTCTCAGTGATGAGGGGTACAAAAGTTCAATGCACCAATCACATGCCATAAGTCAGTAGCCAATAGCTACTGTTACAGTATTTTGTGATCTGGGGATCCTGTCCACTGAGAACTGGACTGAAATGATCAAATGCCATTACATCTGTAATGTAATACAATGAAGCACAAATGTGAAATTTTTGCTTTTAAACGCCCAACCTCCTCCCTTTAGTTATACCGTAACAATGAGAACAAACTTTAAACCAGAGGACCTGATTTTGAATTCCAGCCTTTGTTAGGTTTTTTTTCAGGCAAAATCGCACATCTGCAATAAATTAGCAAGTGAAAACTTTAATGAACAAACTTCTGCTGGCAAAAATGGAAGTTCAGTTTGAAGTCAGGACCACAATGGTTTGCAATGATTTTTCAGTCTTAGTTCTCCAGGCTTCCCTAAGGATGTGATCACTGAAAAGCCTGCTCTTGTCCTCAGTGGAGAAAGACCTAGTACACATTTCAAAAGCACCTAAATGACTTAGGAGCCTAAGCCCCATGAAAAGTCAATAGGACTTTGGTTCCTAAATGACAAAAGCATTTTTTCAAAGCCCCCTTCATTATCTACCATCTCTGATAGCTAGGAGAGCACAGCAAACTGGGGCAATAGAGACCCCGCTCCTGCAGACATGTTCCTTCCCCTTTTTCGGTCAGTCTCTGGGATTGGTTCCTTCCTCTTCACCTTTTCTCTGGCTCTCCTTGGATTTCTTCTTCTTTCCCACTCATCATTTTCCCTTTATGTCCCCTGTAGTCTGTGCGTGTCCCTGTTCAGTTTTGGTAGAGTTTGATTCTCTCACCTTCCAAGTAGTACTTTTGTGATTTTACTCCCTGGCTGCTCTGAGGTTTCCTTCTTGTTTCACAGAAGCCTGCTGTTTTCTCTAGGCTTCCATGCCCTGCTTGCCTTCTGCATCTAGCTGCTCAAAAACCAACTGCCCTTCCCAATCCATTTGCAGCAGAAGTGGTGATTCATTCCAGCCTTTCAGTTTCTTTAACGCTGTTACTAGCCCTTTACATGGAAAACTGTAACTGAATAGAGCAGAGACGGCCTTGTGGGTAAGTCACTGATGAGTGTCTCAAGAGGGAAGCTTCAGTTCTCATCTCTGCCACCGACTGCCTGCGTGATCTTGGGCAAATCTCTCTGTGCCTCAGTTCCTCATCTATAAAACTGAGTTAATTGGTGTTATCTTACATCCATTCCTATGCCTGTCTGGTTCCTGTTGTAGTCAGGGCAGGACTGTGTCTCACTACACATTTGTATGATGCCTTCTTGCACAGGAGGACCCTGGTCTCAGTTTGGGGCTGGACAGGCCACCGTAATCCAAATAATAATAAAAAATAATCATCCAGGCTTTCCTTGGCCAAAATAGAACCATTTAAGGATTAAAAGGAACAGCTAGTAACTGGAAAATCCCAGGGTAGCCACATAAAACATTGCTTCTTGTGCTTCATCTCTGTAGGATGGCGTATTTTAATTTCTGTTATAAAGCCTTCGATTTTGGGCTATGCTCTCAGGCTGCCCTCGTCTGATTTATGGCTCATGTGACATCTTCTAGTACTAGCAATAACCATATATATATAGGCAGCCAAAAGGGTGGTTTAATAGTACACATTATTGTTGTGAAATTGATTTTTGAAAGAATGGATTTTTTTTAGATTAGCATTGTTTGAGCTCATAAACACAAAGTACTGGTGTTATTGTAGCAACCGCTCACAGGGACTTGAATGTACGAACTTAGCATTGGCGCACGAACCTCAACTACCAACCGAAAGGATCCATTCCATTAGTTAGCTGCAGTAGCTGGTAGTTTTTCCCGGTGGATCAGCTGCAGCGTGGGAGTGGAACACCCAACACAGACTGAGAAGTAGGTTGCACCCAGTTCAAAACTGGGATCACAGGAGTGTATTAACCTACTTCAGCAAGAATCTGGAGGCACATGATGGGCCCAAGCCTGCCAAGAGCTGCTGCACTCCAGTGCTGTGATGAGGCTACTTTGTTCCATTCTGATGGTGCAAAGAAGTTAGAAAGCCAGCTTAACCAGCTATCCAGGGATTTCCTTTGTGTCAGGGGAAATCCACAAATGGCACAGAGCCAGCACCCCTTCTTGTATATTCCAATGGGAAGAGGGGGGGGTAAAAGGCAGCCCCCCCACTGGCAGAGACAACAGACGCATCCTCTAAATGAAGACACATATAGAATCATCTATTTTAAAGTTGTTTTGAACATTCATATTTGTAAAGATACAGGGCCCATTTCACCTCTGCATTGCTCCACTACAATCCATATTTACACTCATGTAACACCGAGGTGGATCAAGTTCATATCTTGCTATAGATGTCGCTGGTAGCACTGCCTATGATTTAGGTTGTCTGACACTTCCCATTCTAAGCTCCTGTTTTCAGTTGGTTATAACTTTGCCAGACTTTAATTGTTTGGATTGAAATTTTCCATGCCAGTGTCTGCTGGGCCCGGGAATGACTGCGCAAGGAGCCTGGGAGGAAGACTGAGACAGAGAATCCCAAGGGGTGAGACCAGGACTGTCTGGGCAAGGAAACTGGGATGAAAAGACTGAGTGGAGATGACAGGAATGGGACTAGGATGAGGAATAATAATACCCCCTCAGATCACAGGGCTGTTGTGAAAAGAAATTTGTTAATGTATGTGAAGCACTCAGACACTATTGTGTTAAATGCCATAGAGGACCCTATTAGGAATGTAATAATTCTGTCTTCAGTTGAGGGTTTGAATAGTGTGTAGTAAACAAGGCCTGGGGCCACACACACAGGAGAAAAAAATATTGATCACTGTCCATCCTATGCAATGAATGAGGTAGCAATCTTGTGGAAAAATGATCATGTCATTAAAGACTATATCATAATGCTTTCACATAAAAGGGCCAAAATAAGGTTGCCCAGGCAACTTTAATTCTGTATTTCCTAATTTTTGACTTTGCAGCCTTAATGTTCTTTTAATTTAATGTAGGGGTGTGTGTGTGTGTGTTTTAAATAAATATCCATCAGATAGATATCAAAGGGCCCAATCCCACAAGGTTCTGAACACTCAGACGTTGTTAAATCTTATCCCTGGAGTCTCACTGAATGACGTACTTTGCTCATTGTATTCTACAAAATAAAAAAAATGATACATATATACATGTTTATTTCCTGCTCTTGGAAAACTATAGCCTCAATTATGCATATCCATGTCGACTGACTGTAGCTTTAGTCCATGGGGAAAAGCGTGGACACCTGGGAAATGAAGCATTAAGTTCTAGGAAAGCTGATGGCTTTATGTACCAAGCTGTTATCCTTAGTCTCTTAATTGTTCCGCACTGAATCAACAAGTAAATACTGGCTTCCTATGGACAGCTCCACTGATGTGGGCAGTACCAAAGTCAACAAACATTTTAATTACCCTAGGTACCATTTCCTCAGGTATCATGTTACACGGCGGGCACTTCAGAGGGAGAGGCAGCTGGCTTTGAGGAGCCCAGAGCCTTTGCATCAAAGAAGGTCAAAAGTCAAAGGAAATACCAATAGAGGTAATAGTCACAGTAAACCCACCTTATCGGCTTAATATAAGACTTTCATAATCTAGCCAGAGCCTGTCCTGGTTTCTCCATGACTTCTTATTTATTATAGACTAGAAGCTAACCTATATCGATATAGGCACAATGGAAGCTGGACTTTATTCGCTCAAGGAGAGGATTCAGGTGAAAATGTGGAAAGGACCCAGGCTTTAGGTTAATCAGCCACAGTATTTCTCTGCCCAGCAAACTCTTAAGGCCAGGCATGTTATAACAGGAATTATTACTCCTAACACTCACATTGAGTCTCAAAGCATAACATGCCTTTGAAAATCAGTTCTAGATGGAAACATTTCAGATGAAGTTGAAAATACCTACAAAATGAGCAGGTCTGGTCTGCAGTTTAGATGAACAATTGACTGAGTGGGGTGTGTACATGCAAATCTGCAATCATGTGTGAACACTGGATAATTGTGCATAGAAGTGGTTAAGCTGTGTGTGCAGTCACAGCCTGGGTGAGAATAGTGAATTTAGATTAATAGATTCATAGATTCCAGTGATCATTCAGTCTGACCTCCTGTATAGAAAAGGCCATAGAGCTTCCCCATAATAATTCCTAGAACAGATCTTTTAGAAAAACACCCAATGTTGATTTTAAAATTGTCAGTGCTAGAGAACCTACCAGCACCTTTAGTAAGTTTATCCAATGGTTAATTACACTCCCTGTGAAAAATTTACAATATATTTCTAGTCTGAATGTGAGTAGCTTCAACTTGTACTTTTCTTCGCTAGACTGAAGAACCCATTAGCAATATTTGTTCCCCAGATAGGTATTTATAGATTGTAATCAAGTCACCCCCTTAATATTTCAGTTGGTTAAAATAAACAGATTGATCTCCTTGTGTCTATCACTATAAGGCATGTTTTTTAATTCTTTAATCATTCCTGTGGCTCTTCTCTGAGCCCTATCCAGTTTATCAACATCCTTCGTGAATTGCGGACACCAGAACTGGATACATTATTCCAGCAGTGGGCACACCACTGCCAAATATAGAGGTCAAATAACTTCTGTGTTCCTACCTGAGATTCTCCTGTTTATGCCTCTCAGGATCACGTTAGCTCTTTTGTGTCACACAGGGAGATCTTGCTCAGCTGATTATCCACCCTGACCCCCAGATCTTTTTCAGCATCACTGCTTCTCAGGACAGAGTCCCCATTGACTAAGTATAGCCTGTGTGTTCTCAGGTGTATACATTTACCTTTAGCCATATTAAAATGCATATTGTTTGCTTGTGCCCAGCTTACCAAGTGATTCAGATCGCTCTGTATCAGTGACCTATCCACTCTTCCTCTTCCCCAATTTTTCTGTCATCTGCAAACTTTATCAGTGATGTTTTTCTGTTTTCTTCCAGATCATTAATACAAATGTTAAATAGAGTACGGCCAGCAGGTGATCCCCATGGAACCCCACTGGAAACACACCTGCTAGATGATGATTCCCCATTCACAGTTACATTTTGAGATCTATCAGTTAGTCAGCTTTTAATCAATTTAATGTGTGCCATGTTAATTTGGTCATTCTAGTTTTTTTAAGTCAAAATGTCATGTGGTACCAAGTCAAATAGCTTACAGACGTCCAAGTATATTATATCAATACTATTAGCTTTATCAACCAAATTTATAATTCCACAACCAAAAAGATATGAAGTTAGTTTGACAGGATCTATTTTCCATAAACTCATGTTGACTGGCATTAATTATACAACCATCCTTTAATTTTTTTATTTATTGAATCCCGTATGACGTGTTCTATTATTTTGCCCAAGATCCATGTCAGATTTACTGGTTTAGAATTACCTGGGTTACCCTGTTTATCCTCTTTAAATATTGGGACAAAATTAGGTTTTTCAAATCTTCTGGAACTTCCCCAGTGTTCTAAGACTTATTGAAAATCAGTGTTAATGATCCAGCAAGCTCCCCAGCCAGTTCTTTTAAAACTCTTGGATGTAGGTTATCTGGACCTGCTGATTTAACAATGTCTAGCTTTAGTAGCTGTTGTTTAATAAGCTCATGAGATACTAGTGGAATAGAAAGAGTATTATCAAATGATACAACTACATCATCTGCTCATTCTCCCCAACCATGAATAATACTACAAGATCAGCTATTTTCATGGTGTAATGGGCACTTCGGCTCCATAGTTGCTCAAAATCTCCTACAGAAAATAAATGTATCTAAATAGTCCAGAAATATAAAAGTTAGATGCAAATTCAGTTCTGGAAATGGATGATGGCTGGAAGTTGAGGCTCTAGATGGGGTGGGGAGAGTGTTTTTTTGACCTGCTCAACATCATATGTTTGGGGAAACATTATGCCCATCTGCAATTCGATGCACTTTGGAATAGTCCTACTAAAGTTAACAGAAATGACATTAAGGGTTCTTACGACTTTTAAGGCTGCAGCCTTATGAGGCAAAGGAGCTCTCCATTAGATGCAATTCTTAAAGCCTTTCTGCCTCTGGGGAAGAATACACCTGAGCAGAAACCCTTATGCCACTTACTTAGCTCCCTGGCAGCTGGCACAGAAGGAAGTGAGTCCCTAGGCCACCCCCCTCAACGATAGCAGATATCATGCTTCTGAATATATCTAAACCTATAGAGGCCATCACAGGCCTAGGGCCATCCATGTCCACACCATCTCGTCTTCTCGCAGCTCTCTCTGCATCCTATTTACCCCTTGGGGATCCTCTGTCTTTGAGGGAGGATTGATCGCATGCTAACTATATCCAGCCTCTTTGCTGAATATCATAAAACCCTCACTCCCTCATTTTGGAGCCTCCGTCCTCTTTCCCACGTAGGTCTGTGAAAACAAATCAGTATGTTTACTGCTGGCCCTTTCAGTGCATGGGGTAGGCTCAGCCAATCAGGGTACCTGTAGAAATATCAGAGGTAACAAAGAGTCCTGTGGCACCTTAAAGACTAACTATAAAGTATAGAAGCATAAGCTTTCGTGGGCTAATACCCACTTCGTCGGATGCAAGCAGTGGAAGTATCGTGTAACCTCAACCATGTGATGAAGCCCAATCAATTCAAGCCTCAGCATCTTAAGGGACACGCACCCCTCCCCCAGGGGTCCAGGAGCTTGCGGGAGGGACGGAGCTACACTGCTTTAAACCTGTGCTCCTGCTTCCATTGGAGTCACTGGCAGAATTCCCACTGACTTCAGCGGTGCAGAATCAAGCACTAATGCAGACCTGTGTGTAAATCAAACAGACAAGACTTGGGTACCGGTACATCCTACAGATCTCTCTAAATTACAGGCCCGTCTATTACTAGGGTGGCTTGGTTCTAACGTTAGTAGAAATCTTACCGATGATTTCAGAGCACAGAAATGCCACTTCGGAATTTGACTCCTTCCCACCATCAGTGTACACCCAAAACCTCAGGCTGCTGGCTGCCTTTTGCATGTGCATGAATCATGAAAGCTAGCTATTTATTTTTGCACTCAGATCTGGATGCCTGCTGTCAGCTAACGGATGGGAAGGTTCCTGCAGGGTAGCTGTTAGAGTAAGATTTTCCAATTCCTGGGACAAGACAAGAGGGAAGAGTGATGCTCATCTGGAGTGCTCCGGAAAATCTACGGTGACTGAACCGAACCTCCCAAACCTGATACAGAAAACTAGTGGTCTGTGTGCGGGAAAAGCGGGGCAAATTACATTTGGTTCTGTGCCCTTTAAAACTCAATCCCAACACTACTGCTATTACACAGTTACCCAATATTAACAATTAATTACCTGGCAAAGTAAAGATAGGCTGACCATACGTCCCGTTTTGAACGGGACAGTCCCGTTTTTTACATATTTTTGGACCGTCCCGTGTTTTTGACAAAAATATCAATTTTGTCCCATTTTTGTCCCCTCTTCCATCTCCCTTCTCTCCATCCCTCCTTCTCGCTGTCCCTTGCCTCCTCCATTCCCCCTGCTCCCTACCCCCATCTCTTCTCTCATCCATCCATCCTCTCCCTTCTCACCTTTGTGCCTTCTCTCCCTCTGTCCCCTCCATCCTCTTCATCCCTCATCCCCCCTTCTCTCTCTCCCTCCATCCTCTTCATCCCCCATCCCTGTTCTGCTTATTCCTCCATCCATCCCCCCCAGTCCCCCCTCTGCCTCCCCCCCGCCCGGCGCTGGGGGGCCCAGGTGGGGCCATGGCGCTGGTCACCTCGCCCACCGCGCTGGAGTGCCTGGCCAAGCTGCTGTTCTGCCGCAAGGGGGCGCTGTGCCAGAAGGTGATCCGCGTGGTCAAGAGCCACAAAGTCACCGCACGCTTGTGCAAGCAGCCCACGTTCTGCAGCCACTGCACCGACCTCATCCGGTGAGACCCCCCTAGGGTCCCCCCAGCGCCCCTCAGCCCACATTCTGCAGCCACTGCACCGACTTCATCTGGTGAGGACCTCCCTGGGACCTAGAGCCCCCCAGACTGCCCAGAGTCCCCCTAGAGTCTCCCCAGAACCCCCAACCAGCCCCCCCAGCGCCCCTCAGCCCAGGTTCTGCAGCCACTGCACCGATTTCATCTGGTGAGGACCTCCCCAACCCCGTCCCGTTTTTGCCATCCCAATGTCCCGTTTTTGTCTCAAGGAAATATGGTCAGCCTAAGTAAAGAGAAAATTAAATGTAAAATGGCAAGGTCACACCCAGCCTGGGCTCAGCATGTGAGGCGAAGAGGGTAAATTGCACTACCGCTTCTGTGTACCAGTGCAAGGGCTGGGCGCAACTAAAGCCCTTTTGTTGCGCACGAGGCTGATACCCAGGATTCTGCTAATAGTGGTAAGGAGAGATGGGAAAGAGCCACCCTCCCTAGCTCAAGCACCGACAGTAGCTGGTGGTGCAGCAATGGAGCTGGGAAGTATTATCCCACTGTAGGTCCAATGACTCTTGGGGCAGTGTGCTGGGGAAAACCTGCTCTGCTCTGTATCAAAGAGTATCCTTAGCGGCATACTCTGTAGTGCTAATCCTTGTGGGACTCAGCAGAATTGCTGTGTTCTGCTACAGCACATGAACCCAGAGGGAAGCTATTTCTTGCTTGCTTTATGCATTAACTTTTCACATAACTATAGCGTGCTTTCCAATGTCAAGCCACGTCAAGTATCCATCAGCTAAGCGATAAGACTTAGAATAGGTAACAATCCTTAAAAATACACAGTGAAAATTAGCATGATTTTAAAAGACAAATCTAATTTTGGGGAGAGGTAGGAGTGGATTACAATATTCCAAAAACTACAGTCCTTGGAAACACTGATTGATCAGATAGTAGTCGTTAGTGGACAGGCACACAATTAATCTTATGCAATAATAATACTGCACAGGAGTACAACAAAGGACACGTACGGTTGCCACAAACCTGAGCCAGAGAGAAACAACAGCTGCCCTGAAGATCTGAGACTTCAGCATGCACCATCTCTGGCAGCTGCCAAAACTCTGTCTACATGTGGATATCAGGTGACAGATCTGAACCTTTTTATCATGAGGAAAAAGAAAGTTAGCTCCCTGTATCTGTATGTACAGCTCTCGAGCCAATTTCACCCAGGCGATTAGACAGTGACATGAGTGGTACTTTCAGCATAACACTTCTTACAGCAGATGCCACTGCCAATCATGATGACTAACACTGCCTCTTTGTTCCCTGGTACTATTCTGTAGGTTGGCTGTATGCTCCTGTCTCGCTTGTCTTATTCTTCGCTTGTAAGCTCTTGAGGGCGGGGACCACTTTTTTTGTTCTGTGTTTGTACAGCATCTAGCACAGTGGGGTCCTGTCTACGACTGGGGTGTCTAGGCACTAGCACAATACAAATGATCAATAACAATTCCCTCAATTCTCTGTAATAACAAGGACAATGATTTACCCGGGGCGGGTTTCCATGTATTCTCACCTGGTTCTCCTGCCATCTTCCAACAGCCAGCTATGGGCCGGAATCAGGGACAGTAAAGAAGCTCCTTAGGAAACAATTACTGGGCCTGATGCTGATCTGATGCTGGTGTAAATCAGGGGGTTGAAATTATACCAATACAAAACTGATGGATATGGGAGCAGACTCGGGCCCATGTGGCCAGCTGGAGATCCCACTGGAACACAAGAATTCCTGGGTGATGTGAATGTCACTGTAGTTAGTTTTGTGCTATTCTCATCCAGCCCTTCTACGAGTGGGAACACAGTGGGGGGGGGGGGGCAGGGAGGAGGGGCAGATGGGGCGTGGCCAAAGCATACACAACTCCTGCACACCTTGTGGTATTTCAAAGTTTCATAGAGTTTAAGGCTAGAAGGGACTATCACATCCCTAGTCTGACCTTCTGTGTATCACAGGCCATTCATTTTCACTCAGACACCCTATTCAGCCCAAAGACTTCAAATGGGGCCATTGTAAGCTTCTGTAAGACAAGTCAAACCTCTCCCCAGGCCTCCTTTCCACTTCAGGTCCCAGGCTAGCCGCAAGTTGGTCAGATATTTGGTCACATGCTTTCTTAACAGTTATTGACAGCATGAACACAATTAAACTATCACAATTTACAGCCATCCTACTTAATACTTTACAGCTGGACCACAGCTGGGGCTCCAGCGACAGGCACTTGTCATATGTCCGTCACCATGGTACCCAGTGCCGTACAATTAAGAAGCAGTAAGTACCCCTCCAAAAAGGGCCACCATCTTTTTAATTTTTTTTTTAAATAATTCTTTCCTTCCTCTTTCTTATGGCCATTCTTGACTCTCGTGTTTCCCTCCTAATTGCCCCATTGTGGGTTGATCAGAGAGCTACTACTACTGGTCAGGAGAGCCATGCATGCATAACTATTACCAGAAAGTCACAAACTCAACTCTCTTGGAGAAGAAGGATGGGCCACTGCTTAGGATGCTAGCTAATCAACTCCCTCCGCTACCGCAGACTTCCTGTGTGACCTTGGGCATGTCACACAACCTCTCAATGCCTCCGTACCACATCTGTAAAAATAGAGATAATAGTACTTTCATACATCAGAGGGAGATCATGAAGACAAAAGCTTTAAAGACTGGATGGGCCTCATCCTAACTTTGAGTTTGTTAAAATGTTAATTTCCTCATTGAGGCTTCCATTTGCTACCCCCTGCAACCATTCTAAGTAAGAGTTGCATGCTATGGAATGTATGCTGTCAATTTGATGGCAGTTTATGTTCTGAGGTCTCAGAATACACCTCAGCTCAGTAAATCAACACAGCTCCACTGGAGTCACTGCATCTAAACTGATTTACACCAGACGAGGTTGTGGCTTCTGTTTTTATCCCCTCAAATTCTGTGGCAGTCTTGTGCTCAGACTGGCTGCAAAATTAGGCCCTATAGCCTTTTTTTTTTTTAAAAAAAAAAAAAGCTTTTTGTTCTCCAGTACCCCAAAAGGTCAAAATTGTAAATTAACTATTCTCTCTTAAATCTAGTCATTCATATATTAGCCTTTAGTTCAGAACCGGAAAGGTGGTATTTATGGGTCATGACTACCAACGTAAAACAGGAATGGGCCAAAGAACGGATCTCCCACATTCATAAAAGGTTTAAAAAATTGCTAACACGCCTGCCAGGTCACCTGTAACAAGTTCCAATTCCCAGGAGCATGTGGGAGAATTTTCAAAGTAAAAAAATCAATGGCTATGAAATTACACATTAGTCTAGGGGAGTGCACTCTGCCTGTTTTCACAGCTAACATTCATCTTGCTATAGTAATAGTGGCACAGACAATTTGCCATGGTAAAGTTGATCTATAAGTGTTTTAATTAAAGTTCTGACAGCAAATTTAAACCTTATTTTACTTCTAGAATGCACAATGTCCATCTCTGTCTCTCGATTGAGAAACAAGGCCATGTGACAGAGCTTAGAAGTGGGGTAAGCATCCGAGAAATGCTGGGAAAAGTCAACATACTTTATAGTATATTCTCTATAAATAACAGCCATCATGATAATACTTTGCGTCTCAGATCTCAAAATGCTTTACAAGTGGCTCACAAAGTCTCACTGTCTTATGTTGCTTGATACAAAGAGTAGACTCTCATATTTTCAGCTGGACTGGCTTTTAGTTTAGATTAAAAGAACAAATGTGAGAGATCACAAGGCAAGTACCTTCCCTGTACGTCTGCACTGAACTGAACACAAAATGGTTGCCAGTATCACTAGACAGCAGAGACGTTAGCTGTTTAAAGTTGCAGTAAAAAGAAAACAAAAAGGTATTACACTTGCATATCTGAATATACCACACACACACCACGTTTGTGATGGGCCTGTGACTGAAACCATTTTACTGAGATGGGGGAGCCTAGAGCTCAGAAGTTAAATGTTCTGACCACTATGCGCCAGTGACCGAGTGTTCTTAGCCCTCTGCTCTGATCTCTAGACTCCATTCTAGTGTTGAAATGCTTTCATTACTGTGATGATTTGTAGAATTTGTCTGTGTAAAACTTCTGAATTCTGTTGGATTCAATGGCATTGCTGTGTCACTGAATGTCTCAGTGTGTATTGAATCAGCCATTTGCTAAAAGGGACTGCATCACATACTGCACAGGCTCTACCTAGACAGCTATTGCAGGAACGTCAAGTCTCACTGGGCTGGGCTACACTAGGGGGAGGGGTCAACAGAAGATACACAACTTCAGCTAGGTGAATAACGTAGCTGAAGTCGGCGCACCTTCGGCCATTACCTGCCGTCCTCACGGTGGCAGCGGTCGGCAGTGGGCTCCCCCATTGACTCCATTTGCGCCTCTCGGCAAGCTGGAATTCCGGAGCTGACGGGAGTGCCTTTGGCGATCAATTTATCACGTCTTGATCAGACGCGATAAAGCGATCGCCAAAAAAGATTGATCACTACGCGCTGTGGCAAATTACTCCCACGATATTGATGGGTCCTGCACTTTCTCTTCTTGTGGGGGAATTCAGGGAGCCTTTTTCTTGCCTCTGAACAGGGTATTAACTGTCCCACAAGTATCCTAGAGGGGAGAAGGGGAGAGGGAGGGACCCGGGCCCACCGTCTACTCCAGGTCCCAGCCCAGGGGCCCTGAGGATAGCGGTAAACCACTGGGATTAGCTACTCCTTCCCCTGGACTACTTCCCTCTCCTACTCTTCAGCTTGTGGGGGGCTTCCTGCCCTCTCTCTACACAAGCCAGGTGTTCCTTTACTTAAGGTCTGGGTCTTTCTTAGCTCACCACAGCACTTCTTCAAACTCTCTCTGCTCCAACTTCTCCAAACTGCTCTCTGCTCCAATGCCTCCAAACTGCTCTCTGCTCCAACACCTCCGAACTGCTCTCTGCTCCAACGCCTCCAAACTGCTCTCTGCTCCAATGCCTCAAAACTGCTCTCTGCTCCAACGCCTCCAAACTCCTTCCAAACACCCTGTCTGCCTGAGGCAGGGGTTTTTATTAAGGCCTTAATTGACATCAGGTGCTCCTAATTAACCTGCTGCCTGCTTCCCTAGTCTACAGGGAGCCACGCCCTAATGAACCTGGAGCTGATATATCTCCCCTCAAACACTCTGCCACAGCTCCCTGACCTTCCTCTATCACACCGCCAATCCGGCGCGTAGTGAAGACATACCCATTCACATTTGAATAGGTCTACTTTGACCACACATGGCGCTGATTCTAGAGAGGGTGGCTGAGCTACAAGAAACCAGGTTTTTTTTCCCAGTTCATACTTTAAGCAAAAGATCACTGGGAGAGGCATCTTGGTCATGTGACATAGGCTTTGAGGTTCACCAGGACGATCATGTGACAAAGGGGAGTGGAAAGTTATAAAAGAACAAGGTCTGCTATGGGAAGCTCTCTCTCACTAAGCAGAACAAGGAGGCACCCGCTGGCTTGCAGTAGTTCCTGGTTAATATGGTTTCTGCCTTCAGCATCCCCACTATAAAAATTGTTCCATCACCACTGCCTGAGCCTGAACACGAATGTCTATATTGCAATTAAACAGACCCTGAGCCTGGGCCCTTTAGCCCAAGTCATTTGGTGTGGGCCAGCCACGGGTGTCTAATTGCAGTGTAGACACACCCTGAGAGGCCAGGGTCTGGCTGGAGCCTGCCAAAGCCAGGGGAGCTTAGAAGCACACGGATCCATTGCATGGGTCTGAACACAGCTGCCCGGTGAGCATTCAGGAGGGGGAGCTCAGCCAGGAGTGTGACAGCTGCCTATACAGTCGAGTCTAAAACAGAAACGCGCTGACTTAATCAAAACATTTTGCTCTCCGCTGTCTGCATCATGGGCTTCTGTGATTTTGAGAGCTAAGAACTAGTCTCCTCCTGTCTGATTGACGTTAATAAGAATTATGCATGCATAGTTGTTGAGGAGAAACAAGACCTCTGTGCGCATAAACCTATAATGTAGGCAGACAAGTGCCTTAGGCCAAGGGAAGAGCTGGGTAGAGCTTCCCAGATAGGCGGTAACAGTCAAATAGAAGTGGGCCAAAATGCTAAAGACTGGATGACTGGTAAGATCATGACACTTAAGAGCCCAGAGGCCAGGCCATGAGCTGTCATATGTGTCATAAGAGAACAGTTCCGTCCTCAATATTCAGTGGAGAAATTAGATGATTTGGGGCATGACGCTTCACTGCCCCCAACTTGGTGGACCAAATCTTCAGCTGGTGTAAATCAGCATTGCTTCATTGAAATCAGTGAAGCTGCAACGATTTACACCACCATGCATACTTGTGCAAAGTGGGTGGAAAACATTACCACATAAGAATTTTCCACTCAGCCTGATGCTAACAGTATAAACACATTTCCCTATCCCTTTGTACAGATGTAAATGACTGTCATTGGACAATGGGCCAGCCATGGAAAATCAGGCCCTACATCTCTGCTTTGAAAGTTTCCTCTGCGGCCCACGTACTAATCCAGGCCCTGATTCAGGAAAACACTTTAGCCCTTGTTTTACTTTAAGGAAGTGCTTATGTCTTGTTGCCTTAATTGCAATTTAAGCACATGCTTAACTTAAGCACTACACAATTTCCAAGGCAGCAGAAAATCAAGCCTCACGTCTCCAAAAGCACGTTAAGCATCAAACCTCGGTGCTCCCTGTAAAACTGCTCCATAGTGTTTTCCTTTTATAGTTATTGATGGTATATTAACTTACAGCAAGGAGAGAAGCAATTGTTTACTATTAGCATAACAATTGATTTGAAATAATTAACAGCAATATTCTTTTACACAAAGCTTAAAAACCACTCTCAAATTTATACCTCAAGTACATTAAAAAAAAAACCCCCAAAGCCACTGTTAATTAGAGATTTATTCAGTACTATCCCTGGTTGTTTGAACAAGTTCAACTAGGGACTATACAGCATTATAAAACGAATCCCCTGTTTTGTCCCATTTGAGAGTTATTAATAAAAAGGGTAATTCAGCATTATAAAAGTGCTCACTTTGTCTGGGGAGGCCTAATAGCATGTCAGTATTATATAATTCACACTGTGGAGCACCAGAAATGAGATATAAATTGTTTGGTTGGGGAAATTAACTGAGGATTGATTCTATCTGTTTTAATTTAGCATCAGAGTGCTAGAATACCCCTAGAAGTAGATGAGCTATTGATCCGACAAGAGGATAATCAGTGCATCAAAACAGGAGGAGGAGAAATTGGAACTCTTGGGGCTTTTCTATGATTGCTGTCTTAGATAGAAAGCTACAGTCTAATTGAAGACTCCATAACTTGCTGAGAGATCTTATTATCAAGGAGCCCTGGGAGGTAGGAACAGAGCACTGGGGGAGGGAGGAATGGGAGAGGAACGGATGGTCTTAAAAAAGCAAGGATGAGGAGTTCGTAAAAAATGAATCTGAAATAAATACATCTGGCAGTAAAAGGAAATATAAAACACAGGGAGGGGAGATTCTAAGTTATGAGGAAGGAGTGCAACATGAGAGAGAAGACTTGACAATAAATCAGTGA
Source organism: Sternotherus odoratus (assembly GCA_032164245.1). Taxonomy (NCBI): domain Eukaryota; kingdom Metazoa; phylum Chordata; order Testudines; family Kinosternidae; genus Sternotherus; species Sternotherus odoratus. The sequence continues at coordinate 15,387,871 of JAVMKO010000002.1, forward strand.
AGAAGCACAAACCAGTGATCTTCTGTCAGATGGGCATTAACTGATCGTTACCTGTCATGTATGTGCTAGGAGCTCAGGCTCCAGGAATTCTGAATGGACAGACTCACCAGCGTTGGGTCCAACAGCGCTCATCTATTTATTTTCCTGTTCAGTTTCTGAGGGAAGGGGAATAATTAACGATCTGCTGTCCTGTATCGCCGTGGCTGTTGGAGCAGAGCTTTTCTGGGTTCACGTTGACCACACTTACAGCAAATGATGCTGTCTGATGGGAGTCTGCTGTCATGGCTAATGTCAGGACGTCCTGACTCCTGGCACAATATGCATCTATGTACAAATCCCGAAAAGCAGCACTCGAGCTTAAACATTAGATAGAAAATGTGAGTCGGGAGAGAAGAGACCATTTCTCTGAGTCAGCCAAACAGTGCTTAACACAAGCCCAAGGTAGGATGCAAAGGTGGCTGAAAGCAACCTTTACATTCCCTTGATTTGGAGGCTCTCCCTGGCAGGTCTGTGTACTGGTACATGTTAGAGCACCTTTAGGGCTGCTCTATTTTATACCAGTGTCCCACAACCCCATGAATGGCATCGTCCCTTTCCTGCTGACCACACTCCCTGCCAAGGAGTTACTATGCCACCGGAGAATTCCCCACTAGGGGAATGGAAAGTTGGTCTGTATTTATAGCTCTGGATTGAAACTCAGGAGATCTGAGTTCAATTATAAGCTTCATCACAGACTTCCTGAGGGATCTTGAGCAAATCACTGAATCTCTCTGTGCCTCAGTGCCTATATGTAAAAGAGGGAGAATAACTTATTTTCCCCCAATTTATGTTCTCTATTTAGACTGTTACCCCTTCAGGGCAGAAACTCACTCTTATTATGTATAGCACCTAGCACAATCCACTCCCAACCTCAAATGTGCTACTGTAATACAGAAATTAAATAGTGACAAGTGGTTGCTTAACCCAGGTTTACAGTTTCTTTGTGCTATTAGAGCAATACTAAGCAGCCAGGATATGCCAGTGAATTGGGCCCGGGGTATTTAGCTATCAGCTAATCTACTTCTGTAGCTCCAAAATCCAGACTAGGGGGGTTCTCAAATTTTTGCAGTGTGGGCAACATATTAATTGTGGCGTTTTCTTGCTGAAGCTATCCTCCCCTCCCATGGGTGACGGCAGAGACCTACTCCTCTTCCATAGGCAATAACGTCACATCCCTTTGGAAACTACAGCAATTGCTTATGCACAGGACAGCGTTCAAAGGGTATTTGTGTATTTGCAGCTCTCTCAAGTGTAAGCAGCATTTAGTCACTGTCGAAAATGTTAAGTCACGCTCTTTGCCTCAGCTCTTTGTGGCATCTCCTCCTCTCATTTGTTCTGTCTCATTCGGCTAGAAACAAGGAGGAGGAACCAGCATCACATGACCAGCCAGCTCCCTGTTGACCACCACTCCACAGACCACTGGTTACTCAGCATGCTTGACTGAGCCAGGCAGTGGGAACCAAGTGCCATTTGCCCTGTTTGGCTGCCATTTAAATCTTGCTGCTTGAGACACATGTATTTAAAGAGCAAATGGGCAGGAGCGGAGCCACTTCCTGTAACAGAGGCTTTTGTGCATATCTGAGGTCCTTGGGATACAATATAGGCATTAGGAGGAAGTGATTTCATATCCCAGGGTTTCTGAAAAGAACAAGCAGAACAATGCTACTCTGCTGTGGAGGGCTTCATCTTACTAGGTGCCAAATGGCCTAATCTCACATTTTGGCTGTTATTTGTACTCCAGCCAAGTGCTTGTTGCTGTACAGACAAAACGAAGACAGTCCCTGCCTCAGAGTTTATAGCCTACAAGCACTGGGACTCACCAAGGAAAGAGTCACTATAGGCAATTTTACAGTGTTGCCCACTCTTGCAATTTTATCACGGGTCTCATGATATCAGGTAATTTTTAAAGCCCCAGCTCCCGGAGTCACATGATTATGTGAAAATGTCAGTGTTCATTTTAAATAAAACAGGTTTCTGGCCTTGGTGGTTGCAGGGAAAAGCCTGAACCCCAATAAAGACTCAAAAACCAGAAGGTAAATAAAACCCCAACATGTACTGGATTTATTTTTTTAATCTTGTGACTCTTTTCTAGCCAGTCTCATGATTTGCAGGGCCTTACGCGTGATTCTTGCATATGTGGGATTTCATTTGCTTTTTCACATTGTTAATCTGATCATTTTGCATTTTTTATACCACTGGGCCGTGGTGAAGAAACAGGGGGTGTATGAGGTGAGGGTGAAGGCTGGGATTGGGAGGTGCAGTGGAAGAAGGCCATACCATGGTTTTTGAGGCTGGATGTAGGTGGTTGAACAGTGGGGATGATGCAAAACATTACTAGAGGTGTGATCCAAAAAGAGACGCTCCAGTCGGAGTTGAGAGGACTGAGCACCTCACAAAACCTCGCTTTATGGCTCTGATCCCAGAAGGATCCCACATGGATGAACTCTCTTATCTGCAGGAAGCCCTGGTGAAGTCACTGGGGTTCAGTGGAGTGGTTTGTTTGGGCAGAGCTCATTGCAGGACTGGGGCCTATTTCTGCGAATAGATTCTCAGCTATAATTGTAGACTGGCAATTTTTAGGTTTTGGCAGGAATTAGAAACATAGAATTCCGACGATGACTCCATGATATATGATTTCTGAACCTGGCCAACTAGCAGCTTGTTCTAACTGCTCAGAGCTGCTAAAGTAGCTCTCCTTACATGACACTTTTTTTCCATTTCCAGCTGTCGACAAATTAATTTTTTTTTGTTCTCTAGATCTTAACAAGTTAGTCCCAAGTATTATGCGGATTCAACTGAATTAAATACAGACAATGTCTGGAATTTCAAAAACACCAGGCCTCTCTTATTCACTTGTCAAATGATGATATCTTAAGTGACAGATGAAAACTTCTCCATTAAAGTCATTAGGATTTCTGAAGTAATTACTTAAAAACTAAATGAAATTTTAGATAAATTGCACTCATTAAAAAGTAAAATTCACATATCACTATAGTGAAAACTAAGTCTTGTACTAGATGCTATAAACCAGAACACAAAGTTTTCAAGCTAAAGTGTCTACTAGAAAGGAGTATTCATAGAGGTCTAATAGTCACGACTTTTGGATTCTATTCCCATCTCTATTACTGACTTGTTATCTGACCTCTGACAAATCATTTATCTCTACAATTCAGTGTACTGGTATATGGTAGTAATACCTAGCTCTTATTAGTACTACAGCTGTAGATCTCAAATTGCTTTATAAGGGAGGTATCACTATTCCCATTTTACAGATAGGGAAACTGAGTCACAGGGAAGCATCTGACTTGCCCAAAATCACCCAGAAAACTAGTAGTAGGGGCAGGAATTGAACCCCAAGTCCCTGCATCCAGTTCTGTGCCTTATCCTGAAAGGGATATATTTATACTGATCTCATTTATATAGATGTCATGAGATTTAATTTATACAACACAAATTAAACTCTTGAAATAGAAAGTGCTTGAGGAAGTGCAAAGTACTATTATTAGTTCACCATCAATCTTTTTTTCTTGAGAAAATACAGAACTTTTGCTCTCAATGACAACTCCAGGTCTCGTTGGAGCTCCACTCTACTAGCAAGTGTACAAAAACACAGTAAAAGACAAGCCCTATTGCAAAGCATTAACAACCAAGTAGACAAGATAAACAAATAAATTATTGTCTCCATTGGGGAGTCACGGGATTAAGTCAGGGATCAGCAACCTTTGGCACGGGGCCCATCAGGGAAATCCGTTGGCGAGCCGGGACGATTTGTTTACCTGAAGTGTCCGTAGGTTCGGCTGATTGCAGCTCCCATTGGTCGCCATTCCAGACCAAGGGGGACTGCGGGAAGTGGTGGCCAGCACATCCTTTGGCCCACGCTGCTTTCTGCATCCCCCATTGGCCTGGAACAGTGAACTACAGCCAGTGGAAGCTGCAATCGGCCAAACCTGCAGACGTTGCAGGTAAACAAACCATCCTGGCCTGTCAGCGGATTTCCTTGATGGGCTGCGTGCCAAATGTTGCCGATCCCTGGATAAAGTGATTTGTGCATGGTCATACAAGAAGTTTGTGGCAGAATTAGGGACTGAACCGATATCTCCTGGCAGGGCCGGCGACAGGAATTTTGGGGCCCCGTATGGCAGATCGTACGGGGCCCCCCCCCGGTCTCCCGCCGCCCGTGGGGCCCCCTCCCCCGGTCTCCTGCTCCCCACGGGGCCCCCACCCCCGGTCTCCCGCCGCCCGCGGGACCCCCCCGCCAGTCTCCCGCCGCCCGCGGGGTTCCCCCCCCACCGGTCTCCCGCTGCCCGTGCTCCCCCCCTCCGCCAGTCTCCTACCTCCCGCGGGCCCCAACCCCCGCATGCGCTGCGGCCGCGTGGCCGGCCGGGAGAAGCAAAGGGGGGCGGGGGAGGCTGCTGGGTGCCGGGGGAGGGGCTGGTGAGCGCTGCAGCGGCTGCCCGGAGCCGTGCCTTGCTCACAGCCCCGGCGACAAGGGGGTACAGCTGCGTACCGGGCCCCGGACTTCAGGGGGCCCCCCTGAAGTCCGGGGCCCGGTACAACTGTACCCGTTGTACCCCCCTGTCGCCGGCCCTGTCTCCTGGATCCTAATCGATTGCCTTAACTACACCACTGCTCTTCCTGGTTACTCTGAAGGAGACATATGATACAACTGGCCAATAAAAATAAAACATCGTGTTATAAATATGCAGCTATTTTCACTACACTACTTTGACCTGTTCTCTGGAATGGCTAATCTCAATAATAGTTCTGTGTTCATTGACATCACTGAGGATTCGGCCCTGTTCTGTTAGGAGTTGGTACGAAAGACTTAAATAGTGTGGTCATGAACTACTCTTTAATGTTTAACTTTTCAAATTTACAGTAATTCACTCCCATCTAGATCGACTGATTGCACCAATTAAGCAGGCTGTTTAAAAAAATTGGCCAAATAATCTCAATATAAGAAAGAGCAGTGAAAATCGTTCATTACAAAACCTGACACCAGGCAGAAGTCGTAGTTCAGGGTCTGTAGCAAACTTTGGGGGAATGGGAGCTCTCATGAAGCAACATGAACTAAAATCACCAACTTTTACACAACTCATGTAAAAGACATAGGACCAAATGAATCCCTGCTCTCCACTGACTTCAGTGGTGCTACCACAAGGATGAAATTAGCCATCCTCATAATCCGATTGTGATTTTTGAGACCATATCTCCCCGTAAGTACCGCTCCTACAGCTGAGATCAGCCAAGGTGCTTCACTTAACAGGCCCAAGATACAAACTGTCTAATGAAAGGCATTTGGCTTTGCAACTCTCTCCTCTTGCTGCTGGTCCACCAGATTCACCATTTGGTGACCGTCAGCTTGAGGAGTAAGGTCCATCTGATTTACCCAGGGACTTTGCCTGAATAAAGGTTTGGACAGGAGGTCCCACAAGTCTTACGTGCTCACTCATGAAAGATGCGGAGCACTCTGGGCTTGATCCAGCAAAAGCACTTCAGCACAAGCTGATCTTTAAACATGTGGGAAGTTCCACTGGCGCAAGATGACTCATGGGTCTGAAATTACACACAGGCTCAAGTACTTGGCTGGCTCATGCCCAGAGTGCTCAGCTAAATGGCTGGGTAGAGATGGTATGTTTGAGTTCCCTTAGGCCACAAGGCTTGCGCCGATTACTCGAGGAGAGGTTTATTTGCAGATACTTTGTTATAATCTTGTCTTTTTTTAAAAATGTAGTAAATGCGCCCAAATGGAAGAGGAATAGGGCACATCTTACAGCTACATGCAGAGGAATAATAAAAATAACCACTATGCACCACAAACATCGTGGGGTCTGCATGCATAGTAGGGGATAAGAAATGGAATTAGCTCATACGGGATTCTCTAAACAGTTGTTTCCATGAAAGTCATAATCTCATAAATCCTACAGCCACCTCTTTTTGGTGGCCCAGACACTGGTGTTAATGCAACCCTCTCCCCTCTCCCCCCTCCCCCCCCCCCCGTTCCCCTGACACTAAATACATTTGCAGAATCGCTTCTCTCTCAGACATTTCTGTGGACAGAAGAAACTGCTGGGCAACAAGAATGGGAAAGCACAATGGTCATCTAAACTGTGGTCCTCATCCTCAGTTGCCATACCCTGCCATAGCTCTATTGACTTCAATTAAGTTATTCTTAATTACACAGCTGAGGATCTGGCTCCTTCTTCCTACCGGCATGTTGGTAGTGCATGAACTTACTGCTTGCTTTGCCCTGAAGGGCCACAAGAATTGGCCCATTTATTCCTACTTCCATCTCTGAAGTGTTTCTCAAATATCAAGTGACTCATTCAGAATCTCTGGCTTTAACTGCTCATGGAAGTTTACGTGGTCGGCTAACAGGGAAAAAATTATCTTCATTTGTCTTAATACATCCAGCATTTACATTTCAGAGTATTCTTTCAATAAAGGGCATCAAGTAAACATAAGCAGGATTTTATTGGCTAATATTGAAACAACATGAATTTTCATTGTTAAATTAAAATTGCTGTAAAAAGTCCAGTCCCGTTATTTTGTAAGGGTTCAATTGGCACCCCGGGCAAATAGCTCACTGACTTCCTCTTGCAGCTGAACAGGAGTTGTGCCTGAGAAGGAGGTAATACTGAATAAGGCCCAAAGTCATGAGGGGTTGGGAGGATTTTTCCTTCCAGTAGAAAAAACATAGTAAGTGGCTAGGGACAGAGAAAGATTCCATGAGGGTGCGAATGTGTGTGTGTGTGGAGATTGCGCCCCTTTGGAATGAACAAGGGAGCTCTGTTCCCAGAACTCAGATTTCAGAGGATTGAAAAGATGCCTTGGGACTTTGCACCAGATCTACTTTGTCTAGATTCCCAAGCAATGTTGCTCTCATGGAGTCAAGCTGCCAAGGGCTTCCCCCACATGATGGTGGTTTTGGGATCCCCTCTAACGACAGTGACAGGCCTATGCAAATGTTCATATAGCTTCAGCCTATATTACATTTTCAGAATTGCCCTCCTGGGATCGATGAGTGTTTGGGGGTGGGAAGGAGGAGGTAGGGATGATGCATATTAATTCCACCTGGCCAACTGTGTGGTTCTCCTGAGCCTTCTCATTGATCCCTGGAGAAGTGGAACACTGTATGCTCAGCATATTGAAGAAGAAAAACATAAATATTTCCGCTAATTGCATTTAGTAACACTTTGTTTGGCAAGCAGAGCTGCCTCTTTCCTTGGGGTTATGAAAAAACAAATGATTTTTAAAAGGAAAACAAAAGAATGGATCCCCTTGACCTTCATCCCCTTCCCTGAGTGAGCTCCCACACCCCTGATACAAGGAGTTTTCCACAGGTGAAGGAAGACATTTTTTGTGGGAGTCCCTTGTTAAAGTATTGGCAGCATATCACTGCAATGGACCTTTCCAAATAAAAACATGAGCACTCCTTTTATTCTTGGCACTTAAGATTTGTCCCAAGGTGTCTGATGTGTTCTGCCTGTGTTGTAAAAATACCATCTGACTTTTAACAAGATCATTAATTGATACTGTATCTTTTTGGAACTCTTGTTTAAATGGCAGTAAAATTCTAAACATTCTTAGAAGTATTAATAAAGAGGGAAATTTGACATGCTTATTTCAGGAGTCTTGATAAATGAATAAATCAAGAGTTAATTTCAGCACAGGACCCCAAATTTTATCTTTCAGAGACTGCAGTTAGTAAATTCCAAAAGGGGCTCTTATCACAGTTAATTTCAGATGTGTTACAGCAGCTAATTGGAGTAGCAAATCTAGCAGGAACGCTCATGGGGAATGCCTCTTCATCGTTTGCTTGGTTCATTCTCTATCGTCTATTTGGTTCAAAGTTTAGATGAGCTCATACTAGAACTCCAGAACTGAAGAAGCCCAGAGATTAGAAAGAGACTCATTTATCCCTCCTCCAGGCTATTCTGTCCAGTAGGTACCATCCGTTCCCAAAGAATTCCAGCCTACGCCAAACACACTAAGTAGACAACAGATGCTGTCCCTAAACTAAAACCAATATAAGCTGACCCTCTCATTCATACTGGGTCTCAGCTGAGAAACATTAATCTGTTTGCTCTCTCAGGAGAGCACCTAACATGCTACAGTAGACTCTCGATTATCCAGGATTGGATTAACCAGGATGTGGATTAACCAGGATGTCAAAAAAATACACGCAACTCGCAGGGACGGCTCTGGTTTTGCTGCCGCCCCAAGCACACACACAAAAAATCCCTACCAGGGCGCAGGGCAGCCAGTGAACCGACACCCCCCTCCTCCCAGCGCAGGATGGCTGGTGAATCAAACCCCACTCCACATATTTCCTATGGATGGTGATTATCCAGGATTTTATTAACCAGAATTATTTTTTCCCCTATCATCCTGGATAATCGAGAGTCTACTGTATCTAGCTACCTGTCAGAACCACTTGCTGTAGCACCAATTTTAATAAATACAGGAGGTGGTTTGCAAAAAACTTGGCATATACACATTTCCTTACTCAGCATTAAATACTCCTTTTTAGTTATAAGTACATACCCATGCACACAAAGACAACTTTTACATGAAACACTCTCGGCTGAAGTTCCTAGAGACCTTTGTATTGTAATTTTATGTCTGGCAATGTTCTGATTTTTAAAGGGGCATATTAGGTTAATCTACACATTTATGGGTATCTGATACCCAGTAATAATACTTAACTGCCTTTGTACTTTTACAGCTGTATCGCTGTCTTTGAAATATGGAGTTACACCAATGAGGTTTGCTTTCACTGCACTACACTCAATGGGATTATTCTGTAAAGTGTAAGTTAGCAGCTAATTGGTATTTGGATTCCTTATTCTTTATCTGTTTAATAAAAAACATATGATGCTCATCAGAATTGAGAGCTTTCAGAACTTCCATTTTTTGTCGTGAGAAATATGTACATCTGTACGCAGTAAATCAGATCTCTGATATATTTGTTAACCATTATTTAGCATAACTTGTGCTGATTTAAATCAACAAATTGCTCTTATTATTTACTCCTGAATCACTCAAGTTCAACTAGCACTGTGGTACAGCATATAGGCCATTCTGCACTGGCTATCCTATACAGTAACATTTTGGTGAACGAATTAACAAGGCCAACGACTCAATTTTAACACAAGGTATTTAATCGCCAAAACAGAGTTTGAAAATTCTATCTGAGCAATTCAAACACTGAGACATAGAAAAGTGTAGATAGATGATGGGCAGGAATGCAGTCTGGATAAATAGAGAGACTAAACAGTCTCATTAAACACCAGGATACTAAAGATCAGCTGATGCTTCACTGTGGACTAATGTAAGTAACTAGCAGAATGTTGGATGTGTGGTGGAATTTGGGACCAATTACTGCCTATATGAATCTCCATGGAACCCCAGAGGAAAGAATATGCAATTTACTCTTGCTGTAGAGTACATTAGTCCTGTGCAATCCATTTCAGTGCACCAGGCACTCTAGAAAGATGGGTGTAGGTGAAAACATAGTAATACAGCATCTTCAGTTCTGTGCCTTTTGAGGAATACAGACTAGAGATCACCTCTACCAAACAGACCATAAAATAGACAATTTGTCTAAGGACACTGCATTCTCCCACAGCCCCACTATTTATTTTTGTCTGAAGTAAACAGGATGAAATTCAATAGGCAAAGTATTCCACCTAGGAAGGAACAATCCCACATACAAAATGGGAAATGACTGCTAGGAAGGAGTACCGCAGAAAGGGAACTGGAGGTCAGCGTGGATCACAAGCTAAAGGTGAGTCAACAGTGTAACATTGTTTCAAAAAAAGCAAACATCATTCTGGGATGTATTAGCAGGAGTGTTGTAAGCAGGACACAAGAAGAAATTCTTATGCTGTACTGCACTGATTAAGCCTCAACTGAACTATTGTGTCCAATTCTGGGTGCCACATTTCAGGAAAGATGTGGACAAACTGAAGAAAGTCCCAATAAGAGCAACAAAATGTATTAAAGGTCTAGAAAACATGACCTTCGAGGAAAGATTGAAAAAATAGGTTTGTTTAGTCTGGAGAAGAGAAGACTGAGAGGGGACACGGTAACAGTTTTCAAGTACATAAAAGGTTGTTACAAGGAGGAGGGAGGAAAATTGTTGTTCTTAACCTGTGAGGATAGAACAAGAAGCAATGGTCTTAAATAGAAGCAAGAGTGATTTAGGTTGGATATTAGGAAAAACTTCCTAACTGTCAGAATGGTTAAGCATTGGAATAAATTGCCTAGGGAGTTCGTGGAATCTCCATCACTGGAGATTTTTAAGAGCAGGGTAGACAAACACTTGTCAGGGATGGTCTAGATAATATCTAGTCCTGCCTTGAGGGAAAGAGACTGAACCAAATGACCTCTTGAGGCCCCTTCCAGTCCTACGATTCTATGTTAATAAATTGCTCAGTCATTCTGTTTTTTTCCCAAGTGGCTTAGGATGTGCCTAAAATGTACCTCTTACATAGGCAGAAATCCATAAGACAAATATAAAAAGAAAATTCAATATTAAAGCAAATAATTTATGGGCACCATAGAAACAGGAATCAAAGCTCTGTACTAATGATGAATATTAACTTTCTCCGCAAGAAGTCCCACTGAAACCAATGGAACTACTCTGGGAGACAGGTTTTACTTAGCAGGAGTAAGAGTGATGGAATCTGACCCATGAGGAGATTGTGTGGACTATATCCAGCCCTGGTGTGTAACTCCTTTAATTTCAGAGGAGTTACATTGGGATTATTCTTGCCCTTATTAGGCTCACACACAAGCATAAACTAATTTCAGGCTTAATTTGAACCAGTAACTCGAATACAAAAGACAAGACTCTGGAACAAACCCATGGGATATTACAGTGCGTTATAGAAGGCAGTTGAAAGACAGTCTGCGGCCACAATACTGCAGCTTTCCACAGTGAGATCTTTATTCCTGTTAGCCGGCAAGTTGATTGAGTTGGCTTTTGCACAGACAGAGCCTTAAAATGGATGCTAAATTTCACTCACCATACGTTATTGTTGTACCCGGGGTAGTTCATGTCTTCAGTGACTCCCAGTTAGAGGCCTTCTGTACTGGATTCCTGACAACAGGTGAAATGGACTGACTAGAATGTGATAATCAGCAACAGGTAGATGGTTATTTGATAAAGAACAGAGAGGGCCATATGCAGCACAATGTACTTAGAAAAGATTAGCATTGAAGTCAGTGGGCAGAATAGTGCTCTCACATCTGGAATTCAACAGCTACTTCAGATTTACACCACTTTGACTAACACTGGGGATTTGGTCCAATGGGGATTTTGCTTTAGAGAGGTGTGATGATTAGGACTCTAAATTATAATGATTACAGCCTAGTTGAGCAGAATAACAACAATTCAGAGAGCTGCAGGGTCATTTGTCTAATGAGAGAGCTTGTGTTATCTGTACTTTGAGTTTTTATGATTAGAGAAGGAAATTAAGCAATTTATAAGGAAGTTAATTACTTCTTTACAAATTGCTTAGATTTTCTGGTCTGGAAAACCTTATGCCAGACAAATGCTAGCATTTTTGCTTGAATGAATGGTGACAAGAACAGCAGCAGATGTAATATTATCTGCCAAAGCATTGATAACAATGGGTCATATTCTGCTGCCATTTCCTCTGGAGCCAGGCCCATCCTCTTCCCTATATGACACTATATTTGGGTGTTGGGGACAGAATCTGGTCTATGGCATTGTTGTATTCCCTTGTAAAGACATTATGCATCTTGAGTTATTTACTCAGGGGATTCCTCTTTCTTAGAGAGGCTGGTGACTTGCCACTGTGGAAAACAGAAGCAATAAATAGCAGAAGAAATGTTTCTGCAAGGAAAGGAAAGTTTTTCGATGTCTCTTTCTGACAGAAAGTTTCTTGAACTTTTTTTAACTTCCATACTTTTTTTTTTATCTTTACCAAAGTGAGGTGGGGACAAAGTCTTTTAATTAAAACGAAAGACGAGCAATCCCCTCTCCTTTGAACTCAGGTTCTCACCTAATGGGGCATGATTTAGGCCCAGGGCATCTCCAATCACAACATCTCAATGTCCTCTCACTAAGACACCTGGCCTGATTCGAGCTTCTCTGTCCTTGTCTTTTCAATCCATCTCCCTTTAATGATGAATTATAATGTTCATCCCGAAGCTGGATGAAAAGAATTGTTAGTTGAAAAGCCGAGGAGGAAGAAAGATTCTGTCTTTTATACAGATCTCTAGAATTACCTGGCTTCAGAGCTAGAATTTCTCAGAGCAGCTCATCAGACCAGACTGATTCCCCCTCACTATTCAACTGACAGTATATATTAAAATCCAAAATGTTTTCAATTATCTTTAGTGTCTGCTTTCCTTCCCCTCGACCCCCGGCTCTTTTATGCACCCTTCCCCCATATAGTCATGGAATAACATTTTGTAAGGCTTACTACTGTAGCGTGTTTTCTAGTCTAAGCGTGTTTGTAGTCCCCATGCCAGCTCAGTATCATCTTCCTCTTTTCAAATGAAATATTTACAAAGGAACAAAGAAACTGAAAGCTCCGGTTGAGGTGGAGGAAAAAATCAAAGACGTTTATGCTTTATTACTTTCTTTGGAGCTTGGCCTTCTTCACTTTAATTAGGTTTTTCACATTGGCTGAAGTCTCAGAGGTGACCACAGTCCAGACTCCCTTTCGAGGAGAGATTTTAAAATACGATTGCCCTCCATGCCACAATCTTCCATCAGTTTTGAATAGATTCCTAGGCCAGTGGCCGCTTCCTCTGTTCTAGAAACAGCGACTGCCCCTGCTTGAAGATCATATGCTGCCTTTTATATTTCATGTGAACGCAGTGTGGATTTCTCATTGACATAATTATGGCAGGAATCCTATTTGCTAGACTGCCACAGGGATCCTGATACATGAAGGTTGCTGTCCAAGAGCTTAGCAGCGTGGTCCCTTCTCCATCTTGACTGAGAGTCGTTCTGAATCAGCCTGAGAGGAGACCCATCCTCCATTCCCTTCCCCTCACTTCCTCCCTTTCTATCTTCAGGCTCAGTCTCTGTCCTGTCATTATTCCCAGTGGGATTGAGACCGACAAGATGATGAACAGTAATTGGGTGTTGCTAAAAGCTAGAACCATAAGGTTGGTGGCTCTGTGTCAGGACGTATTTGTTAATCAAGGTGGCTGGGAAGGGTGGATAGCCAGATTCTGGCTGTAACCAGGTGAAACAGCTGGCAAGAGTTAAAAGCTGACTACCTGTCACATCACTGAGAAGGGGCGTGTTCTCTTTCCAGGCTGAGAAAAGCAAGGGGAAATCCCTCTGGGACTGCAGCCTGCTTTGGTTGGGGGGGATTGCAGTGTGTTGTGTTAGGTCATGAGTTTGTGCGTGTTTGACTAGCATTGTGCGGCAAGGGATTGAAACAGCCTTGAGTGTGACACTCGTTCTCACCTGGGCTGGTGAGAGATCCCACCAGTTTAAGTTGGCACCAGCATTTTGGGGTAGCCTGCCATAAAAATCATTATCCCTTCTCGTCTGTCCCTAAAGGGAACTAACTGCTGACTCCTGTCTGCTGCCACCACAGTAATAGGCACAGGGCCCGCCACAGGATGCTTAGGGAGGGCCAGTGAATGAGGTTTTGAGGCACCCACATTTATATATATGGCTGCATTTGAGGGTGACCTCAAACCATCTTTTTAACTCTTTGGAAATATATATCGATATAACGGCTGGGTTTTTTTCAAAAGGGAGTCCAGAGCACAAGTTTCACTCGCGACCAATGGGATTTGTGTTCCTAACTCATGGAGGGGCTTTTGAAACTGCCGTTTTTGAAACTATCTGCTGAAGAGGTGGCGGGTCACCACTGTCAGCCGCCTAACAGAACTCAGCTGATTGTGCCGGGGTCCCGAATCTAGGTATTCTATGGCACCCATCCCTGTGAGAGCTGGGTGGGGACCATGAACAGCTGGTAGCAGTCAGGAAAGATTTTCAAGGGAGACTCTAAGTGGGGCTCACCCTGATACCACAGTGATGAATGTGGTATAAATGCCTAGGCAGGCTACCGAACAACAAATTAGATGGAGGCCTGGTTTGTAAGTATACTCTTGGAGTATATCTTCACTGGACCTGGATGGCATAGTAGACATGAGCTGGACATTACACCTTCCAGCTCCGGTGTAGACATATCTGTAATCTAGAATAGTGGTGTGTATGTGAACAGGTCAGCAGGGCTAGTTTTCTTTTACTACAAAGGAAGCAGAGGCAAATCTCTATGCTGAGTTTGTTGCAACTAAGCAGATCAGTTTCTTTTACCTGGGAAAGGGTCCATGGGAATGGAATGCACACAGTTTAGATTAAAACAAGACCAGGTCTCTTTAATGTGATGCTGGAAGCTGCTGTTTTGCTGGCCAGGCATGCTACATGGCGAGGAAGATAAGAGTAAAACCATTACAGTTGCATCCTCTTTGGGAACATGATCAGGCAGACCGTTATACTATGCTCTGGCAGACGATAACAGGTGTCTGTCTGTGTCTACTGAATGAGGGCCACATTTAGACCTGGTGAAAGCAGGAACCTCTCTGTTGACCTTTAAGGAGTCATGGCCACTTACACCAAGCCACATCTTGGCCCTGTATGACTTACTTTAGAATTCTACAATTATCAAGTGTAATTGCCCACTGATGAAATCACTAATGCTCATCCACATACACAGTAAAGTGGAGAGAGAGACAGACAGATGTTTGCTGTAATAAGTATTAAGCTGGGTCTCATTCAATCTCTGCCCAATGAAAGGTTACTTATTGCATATTCTGCAGGAGAGCCATTTGCACTTCCCATTTAGAAGCCGACTGAAATGTAATCTCCTCCCCAGATAGCCATCAGCAGGAAGGTCTCCAGACAAATTAGCCAGGTTACAAAAGAAGAACATTCACCTTCAAATCAAATTCACTGCACTCTTCTGGCCCCATCAGTAAGTCTGTTCCCTGAGAAGGGGAAGCAGAATCTAGATTTCTGTAATGGAGTCAGAAGTTCCTTTGCTGTTAGTTTTTGGTACGGAGCTCAGTAATCACACCAGGCAAAATTCACTGTGGTGCAGAAGGCCAATACAAGGACTACCGTATCACATAAATGGCAATTACGTGTTTGCCTCATGCATAGCACAATGAGGTCCTGGTCCCTGATGAGGTTGTACAAATAATGAAGAAGAATAATAACTATGACTTCCCTATGCACTGCTGTGAATTTCAGCAATTGTTTTTTCCTGCACAATTCCTCCTTAAAAAACCTTCTGAGCTCCCTATTTCTGTTCCACTGCTACCCAGTCAATACCCCATTGAACTACCCACCTGCACTGGCTTTAACCACAGACCACGGTATTGCAGCTATTAACCTTCAACAGTACTTTAAATCTTGAGGGCTAGAAAGCAGATTGAAATGCAACAAAAAGAAGGGAATATGGTCAAAAACTTTCTATGCAATTAATGGAGTAGGTAGCAATATTAACTTGCTGAGGTCTGAGGTCACCATACATTCTTCATTACTTAGGCACATAACGTTAATTATAGCAGGAGACCAAGGTTCTATCTCCAAAGAAAGGATTTTTCAGAGAAATGACAAATGACTTTTACAAATATTCAAATGTACTAATGCTCATGAAATAATTTCCTCCTGCAGATATGCCCTAACAGGAACGTGACAGTTGCCAATTAGGATAATTAATTATGTTCCCTCTCTTTCTCTGAATTATCACAGAGCAGACAAGGGGCTTAGTCCAGGGCTCCTTGTTCAGGCAAACCTGATGCCAGGTTTAGAAGAGAGTTCGTCTCAAGATCATAGAATCACAGAAATGTAGAGGTAGAAGAGATCTGGAGTGCTGAGGCAGGACAAGTCTATCCCTGACAGGTGTGTGTCTACCCAGTGGTCTCCAGCCTTTTTAAGCACGAGATAACTTTTCGAATTTAAGCGCAACCCAGGATCTATCTCAAAGAAAATATAGAAATAACAGCAATCACATAAACCAAATACCCTTGCCCTGCCTTTGCCCTGCCCCTTCCACGAAGCCACGTCCCTTCCCTGCCCCTGCTCCAAGGCCCTGCCCCACTCACTCCAGTCCCCCTCCCTTCTTCACTCGCTTTCCCTCACCCTCGCTCACTGTCACTGGACTGAGACGGGGGTTGGGGTGCGGGACGGGGTGCATGCTCTGGGCTTGGACCAAGGGGTTTGGAGTGTGGGAGAGGCTCCAGGCTGATCCTGGGGCAGGGGGTTGGAGTGCAGGAGGGAGTTCGGGGTGCGGGCTCTGGGAGGGAATTGCAGGAGGGGTCTCAGGGCTGGTGCAGGAGGTTGGGGTGCAGGACGGGGAGCAGAGTGCTGTCTTTGGAAGGGGGTTGGGGTACAGGAGGCGGTGCAGGCTCTGGGAGGTAGTTTGGGTGTGGGAGGGGGTTCTGACCTGAGGCAGGGGGCTGACGTGCTGGCGCTGTCTGGGTGTTGCTAACCTCAGGTGGTTCCTGAGCAGCTCCCTGCCTGCCCTGGCCCCATGCCACTCCCGGAAGCAGCCAGCACATTCTTGTGGCTCCTGGCAGGGGCACGGGGTCTCTGTGCACTGCCCCCATCCGCAGGCACCATCCCCACAGCGCCTATTGGCTGGGAATGGGGAACCGCAGCCAATGGTAGTTGAGGGAATGGTACCTGCGGACGAGCACAGCACACGGAGACACCTGCCTCTCCACTGCAGGAGCCTCTTCCTGACATGCCGGCTGCTTCCAGGAGTGGCACAGGGCCAGGGCAGACAGGGAGCCTGCCTTAGCCCCATGGTGCCACTGGACTGTTAGTGGCCGATCTCCCAGTTTGGCTGCAGGAGGATTGGCAACCCTAGACTGAGACTGCCATCGACTGTCAGAGTCTCCAGGATCGACCAGTCGATCACCATCTACCAGTTGGTGACCACTGGTCTAACATATTCTTAAATTCCAGTGCTTAGCTATCCTTTTAGGGTACCTCTAAACTGTGACAAAATTGACATGGTAGTAGGTCAACTAACTCAGGCTCATGGAGGTTGGGTTGTAGGACTATAAGATTATGGGGTAAACATTTGGGCTTGGGTTGGAGCCTGAGTTCTGAGACCCTCTCCCCTCACATGGTCTTCGATCCTGGGCTGCAGCCTAAGCCCAAACGTCTGTGCTTCAATTTTATAGCCCCAAGGCCTGAGCCAGCTGGCCTGGGCTCCGAGACTTGTTCCCACATGTTTTTACGCGCAGTGTAGACATATCCATAGTTTAGAAAGCTTTTCCTAATATCTAGCCTAAATATCTCTTGCTGAATATTAAGATGATTACTTCTTGTCCTTCCTTCAGTGAACTTAGAGAACCTCTGCTTTCTAACACACAGAATTCAGAGTTGGATTTTGAACACTTTGTATCTCCAGCTTATTTGGATCTGGAATTTTGGCTCCAGCCAATCTCTAGTTCAGAAGAGAACTGAAAAGCTGCAAAATGTTGAGTATACATCAGTACAGCATCTTTTCTCGGCGAGAATGATTGTAATAATTTGATATCTATAGTCATACTGGGAATTTATATTTGGTTTTCAGAAGTGGCAGCACCTTTATGAATTATTTACTTTCTGGATTTGTTATTTCTACAGTTAAAAACCCCTACAAATTACTATAGATCTTAAAAACTCTCATTGGCCTTTTTACATTGACAGCAGTCAAAGTCTCTCTGCTCCAAGCCTTCTGGGCATTACAAGTTAACGGCTGAAACTGACTAGCTGTAAAACAATGATTAATGGAAAAATCTCAAGTCTCCCTATTGAAGTTTGTTCTCCAGCTAGGCTCACATAACAGCATCTACAATATTTCTCAGAGTCAGCTTTGCAATCCAGTGAAGATGAAAAATGGCACCTCGATCTATTTCTAGCGTAGCATATTCTCTTAACATTGACTCTGTTATGGGAGAAAATGGTACTCTAAATATGTGACTAAATATTGGGGTATTTTTATTATGCAGAATGTGCTTATTTTAGATTTCATAAATTAACATGCCAGGAATATCTCCCTTAACAAATCAATGTTTAATTACTATTTAAATTCCAGTTTATTTACTAGAACAGGTCTTCATAAAAACCAACTATTTTATGAAGCTAAAGATATACCCACATCTCCTCACAAGGAACCCTTAAAAACCATGGGAAGTCATAAAGCGGCCCTGAAAAGTTCAGTGCAGACAACTGGAAAAATATAGCTACATGTATGTTGGTAATTAGAATGAATATTTGACATGTTAATGCATATGAAATCACAGACGTGCTAAATGGCATTTTTGTTTTCGTTTTCACCAAAATGTTTAGGAGCAAGTTGGCATCTAACATAATGAATGCCAGTGAAAATGTGGTAGGACTGACTGGGGCTAAAATAGGGAAAGAACAAGTTAAAAGTTACTTAGACAATTTAGATGTCTTCAAATCATCAGCACCTGATGAAATACATCCTACAATATTCAAGGAGATGACAGAAGAGGTATCTGAGCCATTAGCGATTATCTTTAAAACGTCATGGAAGATGGGAGAGATTCCAGAGGACCGGAAAAGGGTAAATTTAGTGTCAATCTGTAAAAAGGGGAATAAAGACACCCCAGAGAATTATAGACCAGTCAGCTTAACTTCAGTACCAGGAAAGATAACGGAGCAAATAATCAACCAATCAATTTGCAAACAAATAATAAGGTGATGAGTAACAGTCAGCATGGATTGGTCAAGAACAAATCATGTCAAACTAACCTAAAAACTGTCTTTGACAGGGTAACAATCCATGTGGATGGGGGAAAGTAGTATGTGTCGTATACTGTGACTTTAGTAAGGCTTTTGATAATGTATCACATGACCTTCTTGTAAACAAACTAGGGAAATGCAACCTAGATGGATCTACTATAAGGCGGGTACATAACTGGTTGGAAAATCATTCCCAGAGAGTAGGTTCACGTGAAGTTGGAAGGACAGATCAAGTGGGATTCCACAGGAATTAGTTCTGGGTCCGGTTATGTTCAATATCTTTATCAATGGTTTAGATAATGGTCTAGAAAACATGACCTGTGAGAAAAGATTGAAAAAATTGGGTTTGCTTAGTCTGGAGAAGACTGAAAGGGGACATGATAACAGTCTTCAAGTGCATGAAAGATTGTTACAAGGAGGAGGGAGAAAAATGTTCTTCTTAATCTCTGAGGATGACAAGAAACAATGGTCTTAAATTGTAACAAGGGTGGTAAGGTTGGACAAATGGGGAAACTTCCTGTCAGAATAGTTAATCACTGGAGCAAATTGCTTAGGGGGGTTGTGGAATCTCCTTTTAAGCGCAGGTTAGACAAACACATGTCAGGGATGGTCTAGAGAATACTTAGTCCTGCCATAAATAAAGGTCACTGGACTAGAAGACTTCTCAAGGTCCCTTACAGTTCTATGGGTCAATATAATTGATTTTTGGTTTAAAATATCACTTCTAGGGAATTTGAAGAAATTCTATCTAATGAAGGGTCCAATGTGCACAGGGAGCCACATACAAAATTTATGAAAACCCTTGAACCCACTCAAACTTAGTCTGGTTGTTGCATCTGTGAACCTCACTCCTATGGTCTTGAAAGGCTAGCAGCCAAGGCCTAACGTTTCCATTGCAAATAACCACTTCCCAACTGGGGAACTAGGAAAGAATCCTGGAGGTACATACTGTGTCTAAAGATTGAGGGTAACAACTACTAATTCTGTTGTAACTGATCTGTATTGTGAGGTAATTCCATGAGGAACATGATCTAATGTTAAAATGATTTGAGTAAAATAAAATGAGGAAGCTTGACTTCACATTTCACAGTCAAACTGAGACAAACATCTGTTATTAAGTGACTCTTTTCTGGGTGCAGTTCAGGGCCATTGCTACAAAAAAGTAAACTTTTACAAAGTCTTTTTAATATTTCTAATACAAAACTGTGAAAAATGTAAGATATAGAAGAAATTTTTCCTTCCTCAGTCATGCCTCTCTGTTGGGTCATACAATCATTTTATGAGAAAATACTGAAACCTAACCCTTCATCAGAACACCCAAACTTTGGGAAAAAATGGATCCGAATTTTGCAAGCTCATGCTCAAATCTATTTTTTATGATTTATTTTTGGAGCTTAAAAATGTGGATGAAGGGGCTGATCAGAAACCCACTGAAGTCAGAAGCACTCCTCCCATTGACTTCAAAGGGTTTGGGATTAGGTTATAGATTTCTACTGACTAATCAAGGACAGCAGTGGCCAAGAATAGTTTAGCTTGCTGTGTTTCTAGCCCTTACAGTAACTGTCTCAATCTATCTAGCTGCTTACATGGTCTTCATCACCATAACATCTGAGTGCCTACCAAGAGTTTACAAGTAGAAACAGCAATTAGAGCTGATTGAAAGTTTCAAATTCTGCATTTTTTTGACCCCACCCCATCAAGTAGGCAAATTTTCACAACAATGTTGGCAAAAACTCAGTCCCATTTTCCAACCTGCTCTATTTTTCTCTCTTTTTTCCTTCCAAACTTATAGAAGAGATAGTTTCTAGCTTTTCTGTTCATTTGCGCATGTGTAAAACACCTGTCAAGGGAAAGCCAAGTTGAAGCAATGAGTTCTGTAATTACTTCTTAAAGTGACTGGTTCCATGGGCATTCTTGCACGATTGTGTGAGAATCAGTCTAGCTCCAGCTCCTTTGAAAGTTTTGTCACAAGTACTCAGGACCCTCTCTTACTGGTTGACATGGGAAGTCACAGATGTGGAGTGATGTGATCTGTAGGGTAGCTACGGCCAATCCAGGGAAGCTTTTCTATATCAGCACAAAGGCCTTGAACAGGACTCCATTCAGCAGTGCTGGAGCTGCTGTATTCTGCTTTCAGGACATATCAAAATGCACATTATTTCTCAAACAAATCTCAAGAGAAAAACAGACAGAGAAGTTAAGTCTACAAATGAGCTTCAGGTGAATATCTAGATGGCAGCATAAATGACAAGTCATATAATTGTTACAAGCCTCCAGTAAAAATGGTGTGTAAGTCATTCTAAAGGCCACATGTC
The DNA here is from genome assembly GCA_032164245.1 of Sternotherus odoratus. Classification (NCBI taxonomy): domain Eukaryota; kingdom Metazoa; phylum Chordata; order Testudines; family Kinosternidae; genus Sternotherus; species Sternotherus odoratus. The sequence goes on from JAVMKO010000002.1 coordinate 15,408,997, forward strand.
TACAACTACTTATGTTTTTCCTTTGTGGCAAGATACATTCTTTCAAGAAAAGTACCGCTACGCAAAGGGCACCTGTCTAAAATTACTAACGCTAAGTCTGCAGATCAACTTTGCTGCCCTTTCCCCCCTTGAACTAGAACTATATATTTTGCCTACTGAAAAAACAGCAGATTCCCAGTGTCTTGATGCATGAACTTTAAAAATGTTTTTGAAAACTATATATAGAAGGAAATAGAAAGCAATACTGCTTTCAGCTGTGTAAGGCTTTATATTTACTGTATTTAAAAAAAAATAGGAAGGTGGCACAAATATTTTTGTGATCCCTCATTTTTTTCAATGTCTTTTTTCCCCAACCATCATTATTGCAAGTATTGTTTTATCCTCTAGAGCAACAGCACTAGGCAAATCCATACACTTTGATGAAAAAAATGGATAAGAAATTATGGTATATTTTTTTTTATTAAGTCATGTTTAGAGCTGGTCAGACAATGACATTTCCATCCCACCTGAAATTCTAATATTTCAACATTCATTTTTGACCTGATTCAGGATGAAAAGTCGAAATAGCTGAAATTTTAAAGGATTTGTAAAAGATTTTAATTTGGATGTTAGGGCATTTTGTTTTGACGCTTCAGTTTGAAATGAATTTTTTTATTCTGAAATATTGATTAAACACAAAACATTTCTTTTTGGTGTTCCTAATGGAAATCAAAAAGTGTCAGGAAAAAATTGAATTTTCCGGCAGAAAATGTAAATGTTGTGGAAATATTTTCGGTCTAAATGGAAAATTCAGGGGCGGCTCTAATTATGTTCCTAACAGTACCTTATCATTCTTAAAGCTTCTTTTTTTCCCCCATATGTATTGTATCCTTTATCTGTTCACAGCTTGTTTCCTATATACAAAGAGAATGAAATTCACCTCTGCTCAGTGGATCCATACAAGAGCCCTGCACCGCTTAAGCCCCTCTGATGTTTCCTGATCACGTAGGTGTTTCAAAACTCTATAACATTTCTTTTTCTGGGATGCACCCTCTCCAAGCCAATAACACCAGCCATTTGCTATGAAGACCAGGACAGACCACAATATTTCAGATAGCAGGCAATAGTCTCTACAACTCCAAAGGTGCAAAGAGGCCAGTGAAGAGCTAAGCAGACCAGTCGGGATGTCTGCCATCTGGGGATTGCTGGATCATGTTACTCAGTCAGTTGAGCAGACAAACATAGACAGAGGATAGGAGTTCATTAGCTGGCACTACTAATCCAATGCAAAATACCCCCCAAAGAACTGGTTTTGATACTGACAAAGTCATTAATAAAACAAAGCAATGTTATTTTTGAGTTTTAATATGGATGATCACAATTGAAACGTGCCCAGCATCACGCCTTACATTGCATCAGGGATGCTCCAGTGCAACTGTTCTTGAAAGTGCTCTGTAATGGAAGAGATAATCGAGTGCTAGCTTCTACGTTTTTATTACAGTTTATTTTATGAGAGTGAACATCATTAAGAGAGTGCCTCGCTCCCAAGATAATGCTGGCAAAGAGGGCTGCACATTATTGAACATTACAAATCATTCATCCAATAAAAAAATCTTTGCAATTGCAAACATGCCATTCCTAAAAAAAATCTCCCTTCCCTTCAACAATAAAAAAACACCCTGATTTGTTTTTTCTGAAAGTCAACCAGTCTCCAGTCTATACTTCACAAAGACTTATTATAAAACTGAGGATCAGTGCTCAGGATCGTAAAAGTGTCGCATGACGCCACAATTCTGAGATAGTCTAATGGTGGTCTAATTTATCCTGAAGCAAGATATTATCCATCAGGAACTGAGATTGTCTTGTGGACAGAGCCTAAGATTGTCTTAGTTGTACTGAAGTCAACAGAGCTATGATAGTTTACATCAGCAGAGATTCTGCAAGCCATCTTTAGGGGATAACAGTAATAAACTCCCATGGGCTTCCATGAACTGTGGATCAGCTCCAAAAGGCCAGTTCTCTGCTGGTTAAAATAAAGCAGATCTATTGACCTATATTCTTTGTCTAAATTCACACGATTCCAGGAGAAAGTCTACAGGTTAACTCAGATGGCTACATAAGGTTCCCATTTAAGTCCCGAGGTGCGGACACATCTGATTAGGCATTTCGCTTAAAGAAAATTAAACTAATCTTCATTTTAAGTGGTAGAACAATTAGGGTATTGTAAGCCAATATTGTAAAGTATAAATGCATATATTGCTAGAGCAAAATTTGTGCAAACTCATACATCCAATTAATTCCATGCCCAGTTATGCCTTTCATGTACACAAAAATGGTATTTAGTATCAGAGGGGTAGCTGTGTTAGTCTGTATCCACAACAAAAATGAGGAGTCCAGTGGCACCTTAAAGACTAACAGATTTACTTGAGCATAAGCTTTCTTGGTTAAAAACCACTTCTTCAGATGCATGGAGTGAAAATTACAGATACAAGCATAAACATACTGGCACATGAAGAGAAGGGAGTCACCTTATAAGTGGAGAACCAGTAATGAGAAGGCCAATTTGGTCTGTGTGGATGTGGTCCACTCCCAATCACTGATGAGGAGGTGTCAATACCAAGAGAGGGAAAATTGCTTTTGTAGTGAACCAGCCACTCCTAGTCCCTATTCAAGCCCAAATTAATGGTGTTTGGTTTGCAAATGAATTGTAGGTCAGGGGACAAGGAGGAGGAGTGGGGGTTGGATGGGTCCGCGGTTCTGAGCGGGTCAGGAAGTGGGAGGGGACGAGTAGGGGGCGGGAACCAGGCTGTTTGGGGAGGCACACCCTTCCCTACCCAGCCCTCTATATAGTTTCACAACTCTGATAAATCTCAGTCCTCAGTTAAAACATCTGCAACGCATCATCAGTGACCTACAACCCATCCTGGACAATAATCCCTCACTTTCACAGGCCTTGGGAGGAAGGCCAGTCCTGGCACACAGACAACCTGCCAACCTTAAGCAGATTCTCACCAGCAACAGCACACTGCACCACAATAACTCCAACTCAGGAACCAATCCATGCAACAAACCTCAATGCCAACTCTGCCCACATATCTACACCAGCAACACCATCACAGGACCTAACCAGATCAACCATACCATCACTGGTTCATTCACCTGCACATCTACCAATGTCATATATGCCATTATATGTCACCAATGTCCCTCTGCTATGTACATCGGCCAAACTGGACAGTCCCTACGAAAAAGGATAAATGCACACAAATCAGATATCAGGAATGGCAATATACAAAAACCTGTAGGAGAACACTTCAACCTGCCTGGACACACAATTACAGATTTAAAAGTCACCATACTGCAGCAAAAAAACTTCAAGTCCAGACTGCAAAGAGAAACTGCAGAGCTGCAATTCATTTGCAAATTTAACACAATCAATCTGGGACTGAACAAAGACCTTGACTGGCTTGCTAATTACAAAAATAGCTTCTCCTCCCTCTGAGTTCACACTTTCAATTCAGCTGCTAGAAGAATACCTCACCTCCCTGATTTGAGATAACAAGCTGGTTCAGCATGATTGGACTAACCTTGTTACCTCCTACCTGATTCTTGACTATTTATCTATACCTGCCCTTGGACACTTCCACTGCTTGCATCCGATGAAGTGGGTATTAGCCCACGAAAGCTTATGCTCCAATACTTTAGTTAGTCTTTAAGGTACCAACAGGACTCTTTGTTACCTCTGCTATTCCAGACTAACACGGCTACCTCTCTGATTCTTAACTCTGATAAAGAGTCCTGTGGCACCTTAAAGACTAAGTAAAGTATTGAAGCATAAGCTTTCGTGGGCTAATACCCACTTCGTCGGATGCAAGTATTAGCCCACGAAAGCTTATGCTCCAATACTTTAGTTAGTCTTTAAGGTGCCACAGGACTCTTTGTTACCTCTGCTATTCCAGACTAATACGGCTACCTCTCTGATTCTTGACAACCCTGATGTGGCCCTTGGGCCAAAAAGTTTGCCCACCCCTGGACTAGATGGTCCCTTCTGGCCTTGGAATCTATTAATCTTCTTGTCTCACCCACAGTAGTGCACCATTGAGCCCTGTGCAAATAGCTGGAGTGACATCTGAAAGAGAAATATTAGAATTCAATTCAGAGGAGTTTTTTAACAATATGCTCCGAGGTGTTGAGGGTTCATTTTACATCTGCAGCAAATTTTGCTACGTGATCCGTTGATGGGTTGCAGATGGTGTCATGAGCCACTGTTTGCAATAGAAGTAACAATCATGGTCACATTTTACCACATTAAAACAATTTGCTTGGGTGGCAATTACATTGCAATAAACTGTGCTGCCTCACAGATGCTATGGGAGCAGTCTGAGTGGGGGAACTCTAAAAGAAGCAGTGTCAGTCTGTATCTGACTGGGAGTGAGTGGTGTGCTGTGGGAAGCTGATGGGAAGCAAGACGCCATCTGTGATAAGTTTTTTTTTGGGGGGGGAACGTCTATTCTATTGGGGAGGACGAAGGGAAGAGACGCTAGGATATTGTGCTGACTACTACTGGGATATTGTTTCCAGTTTTAGTGTCCATGCTTTAAAAAGATGTTGACAAATTGGAAAGGGTAGCAACAAGAATTATTTGAGATCTGGAAAACACACTTTACAATGACAGACGTACAGAGATTGATCTAGTTATCTTTACAAGAGAAGATTAAGGGATGACAAAGACCTTGATCAAAAGTGCCTACGGAGAAAGAAGCTATCTGACACTACAGGGCTCTTTAAAGTAGGAAACAAAGACATAAGATCCAGTAGCTGGAAGCTGAACGTAGAAAAATTCAAAGTGGAACACTGAGGATAAACTAGTCACTGGAACAATTTATGAAGGATTGTTGTGGATTCTCCATCACTGGGTGTCTTGATATTAAGACCGGACATCTTTGTAAAAGGTATGTTGTAAGTCAAACACAAGCTATCGGCCTTGATGTGGGAACTACTGGGTGAAGTTCTATGAGTTGCATTATGTCGGAGGCCAGACAAGATGATCCTAGTCGTCCTTTTGGATTAAAATCCATAAATATTTGGCTGTTTCTGTGCATGGGCCTTGCTGTGTATTTTCATGCACCGTGATAGCACAAGGCACTTTTTGTCAGAGTTATCCTCCTTTTCCCTGGCTCCACCCCTTGGTGATAGATGGACACAAGGCTCTGCTCACATGTATCTCATTGCAGGAGCAGACCCTTTGATGGTAAGATCTTTAGGGTGGGTAATGTGCCTTTATTAGCTTTCTCTAGAGCACTTTTGATCACTTCATTAACCGTCACCTTGAGAGAGGTAGGCTGGTCATGTAGCTACACCAGTGGCCTGCTTACCCGTTCTTGGGTCTGTCACAGACTCCCTATGTGACTCTGGGCAAGTCATTTAGTGTCTCTGTGTCTCAGTTTCCCAGGAGTAAAATCCGTCATTTCTCCCATCCCTTGTCTGTTGAGATTCTAAGTGTATTGGGTCAGGGACACTCACTTACTATACATATGTTCAGTGCCTTGCTACTCTAATACAAATAATGATTGGCTATATGCAGTGGCCATGCTGTAAAAGTTTCTTTCGAAACTTTTTTCCATTTTGGCAGATATGACCAGTACCAGTGGGACAGGCCTTATTTCAATTGTACAGACTATATCACAAGCCAGTGGACCCTTTCAAAATGGAGGACAGGTATGATTTTCTAAGGCACTCAAGGAAGATGGGAGCACAAATCCCATGAAAGTCATCAGTACTCAGGGTCATGATACCTCGGCCATTTTGGAAAATTGCAACTGCTTAACAACTACTATCTAGTAACACAGGTGTGGAAGCGACCTCCTGAGTTATAGAGTTCAGTCCCCTGCTATCACAGGCATAGACTACTGCTGTACGGTCCCTTAATAATGGGGCAGGGTTTGGAGCATGAGTTATAGATCCCAAATGCAACTATGAACAAAACCCCGAATAAGACCTCTTCTATTCCCATAACTTAGTAGAATGTTATCTCTGATTACAGTAGCTCATTACACATAATTACTGTGCATGAACTGCTATAAGGCGGGTTGTGTGCTGACTGCTAAGAAAGTTAGACAAAAAGCCTCATTTTTTAGGTTTCCTTTTAACATTTAGCAACTGTCATTCTGAATCAGCTACGCAGCATCCAGAAAAGAAGACTCCAGCAAAAGTTGTTAAAATTAATTTGACAGTATGTTTCTTCTACCGATTCTCTTGCCCGAGACGCCAGCTGTCACCGGCCATGCTAAAATGCAACTTCATACAGTTCTTAGGGTTTTTATTATTTTTTAAACATGACACAAGGCAAAAAGTTTGCTAATAGTGAAGCTCGTCTGCAGCAGTTGTCGGGATGGAACCTCAATTGGTGTAAAAAGAACGAGGAGTACTTGCGGATACAGGCCAACATGGCTACCACTCTAAAATGAGTTGGTGTAACGTGAGCCGTTTCCACTAAAGTTACATGGAGCTACACAGATTTGCATCTGCTGAGGACCCAGATAGGGAACTGAGTGGAGAATAATGCAGACAACGCCACGGCACAGTGCCCAATAGGCATCACCATAAATACAAACTAAGGATTCTTCTTACTTCTTAATGGAACAGGCTAGTGACTGTCTAGCAATGCGTTTGTGTGCCAGAAAATGAACAATGAACGAGCGTTTAGAGCAGGGGGACTGGACTCAGAGTCTCCCAGCTGCCAGGCAGTAGGGTGGCCAGCCAGCAAGTATGAAAAATTGGGACGGGGGAGGGGCAAAGGTGCCTATATAAGAAAAATACGAGGACTGTCCCTATAAAATCAGGACATCTGGTCACCCTACCAGATAGGGACCCAACCACTGAAGCAGTGTCATTCCCCCTTGCTTTTTTTTGCTCTGGCCCAATGACTGTTTAAATATTTAATCCACAGAAGAGATGGAGGGATCCCCATATTAGAATATCCCATAGCTCAGTGGTCAGCGCACTCTCCTGAGATGTGGATGATTCCTGTTTAAATCCTTTCTCCCACCTCTGGGAGAGAGAGGGGGGCATTGAAGCTGGGCCTCCCTCATTCCAGACAAGCGTGCAAACCATGACGCTAAAAGTCATAAGGTGGATGGGTCTGATTGAGAGCACCCCCTCTCGTATTCACATCCTATACACTACTGTAAGAATCTTTGTACAAAATATGTCTTGTGAGGTATTTAAAAAAAAAACACAGTAATTTGCTGGTCAATAATATTCCAGTAAAATGTATGCAGCTACATTCATTGTGAAGTTACAGAATCCCCCTGTATGATTAGCACTTGTTCAAAACCATACAGCCCTGCCTGGGCAAAAGTATCCTGAAGGAAGAAATGTGCCTTTAGTTCACTTTACATATAAATAATAAACAGGGTCCTCAAGTAACAATAGGGAGAAGAGAGGGCAGGAAACAAAGCAAATTTGTATTTTCAGCAAACACGGGTGGGAAGAAAGAACATGCAGACTCCTTCACCCCCAGCCTCCATGTTGCCTTCTTTACTGTTTGAAACTTTGCTTTGAGGAGTAACCTTTAGAAGAATCCACTTGAAAGGTTAGCTGGACTATAAAAGAAAGGAGCAGAAATCTCCAAAATCTTTCTCTGTTTCACCTTAAAAGACAAAGGAAGCAGCCCCTTGACTTTGGGGAGAGAGCTTGACCTGAGAATTTGATCAGCCATGTTGCTGGGAACCCATGGTAAGGATTTGACCTCAAACCAAGTCTAGCATATTAAAGATAAAATATCTCTAGTAGCTAAAAATTATTTCTTTTGTAACCATTTCTGACTTTAATACCCAATACCTTAGTTCACTTACAATTCTATCTTCTTTTGTTAATAAACTTGTTTTACCTTTTTTAATCTAGAGCAATACAGTGCTGGATTTAAACTGAACTGTCTGGTAACCCATTTAAAGTAGTAAACTGTTGAAGCAGTAAAGTTTCTCACAGAAAGAAACAGAGTGACTATCAAATAAGTGGCACAGAAAAGTGAGATGCGCCTCTGAAACAAGGACTAGCCTTTGTCACTGTAGGCTCATGTTGTTAAATGGCACAGGCCAGATACAATCAAGATGATACAAATGGTTTGGGAAGAAGCCTTGTAAAGAGGGAGGATGGAATGGAGTCATTCATCAGCTGTATCTTTCAGGTGAGCCAGGCTCTGACTAGTAAAAGGGAAAGATATGGACTAAATGCATTGCAGATCTGGAGAACATTTCAGGGTCTAGCACGTGTTGAAGATGTGACAGTGGGATCTGATTTTCTGTTGAATGTAGAGAAAAAATATTCATACTGAAAAAATACTTGCCTCCTTTCTACCTCTGGCCTCAATTCCCAAATCAGCAGGTCCGACATTTCGAGGGCAAAGCAGCACAGAGGGGATAATCTGTGCCCATAGGCAATGCCGTAGAATGCTAGGGCTACAGGCTTGTCTTTTGCTGTTGGGTCCTGTGGCTCGCATTTGAGTGAAACAAAAAAAAATCATATTTAAAAAACCCCCTATCCCTAACCATCTATTTTTGCCTGTTCTCAGTCTGGAACCAGGCAAGAGAAGAGAGTAATCAAATCCTTAAATTGGTCAAGGTTAGCTTGAGTCATGGCTCAGATACCTTAATAGGTTTGCAAACCCGGCCAAAATTTTGGATCAGTAATGATAAAACAGGTGCAATTTCCTAAAGATAGGTGCTGGTATATGCTAGATGTGAGAAATGCAAACACCACCATGTTTGATCCAGTTGCCCAAACACTTCACTGTTCATCTCTTATTAATGAACTGCCATCTAGTCATTTCATGTCTATTGTCTCCTGATCATCCAGATCTTCATTAGATTTGGTGCTTGACAGGTGAGGTCTGATCCAAAGATAATTAAATGAATGGGAGGATTTCCATTGACTTCAATGGGTTTTGGCCATTTTGCCTCGACACCACTATTAGCTGGCTAATCCGAGTGTTTCATTGTTACCTTGTCTCTTCACTGATTTTTCATCCATCTTTTGTCTTATAGCAGATTGCATGCTCTTTGGACCAGGCACTGGGACTTGGAAAATTGCCACATAGCATTATGTCTGGTTTATGCTTATTTTTTATCTGTTGAACTTTCTCTTTTTTGAATATTAAATAACTTATTTACTGTGTTATTTTGAATAGCTAGTTACTAATCCATCCAAAGGGGAAGAAGACCTGGTAAAGGGACTGCAAGGTGGTGCAATATATGCCAAAGTTTTAATATGATACTTGCAGCTCAGTCACTAAAACCAGACCCAGGAATCCTCACTGAGCCAGAATTATTAACATGATCATGCCTCTAATTCTGGCTTTTCACATGCGGGCATGTTACTGTGGATAGCAAGGTTACCATTTCATTTTCAAATTATTTATAGAGGCTTTTCCCACTGAGAAGTCGCATTGCACCAGCAGTCAGCAGTACTGAGCTTTCAATTAAACATTGTGCCATTTAAATGGCAGTAAAAATGAAATGGGACAGTAGATTGGAAAGGAATCTAAAGACAGGTGCAATTACACTCATTTTTATTTCAGACACTTACATTTTAATGCCTTTTATAGATACATGAATAAATGAATTATATAGGATTCACAACTGTGAGGAATTAATTCATATTGTTCCAGACAGCTCTAGTTTTATACAGCTAGCTAAGGGAATTGTAGGTTCTAAAGGCACCAGCTGTTGGCAATAGCTCTTCCAGTGATTCCAGTACACACCAGGAAGCTGTAGCATCTCCCATGTGGTTACTTTGATAAGTGTGGGGGGTGGGCTGATTCTACATAGGGCTGAATATACTCAGACCCCAGTGACTTCAGCAGGAATATGCATTGCCATGCAGAAGGTGGTTGACATCTCACAGGTTTGAGCTTTTCATTCCCTGTCCAATGACTCCCAGTGCTGAGAAACAGAACAAGGAGACCATTTTTTTTATTCTCTCATTTTATTTGGCTGAAAAGGCACAAGTGGGCATCTGTATCACAGGTCCATAGAGTGTATATTGCATCCAGTGCTCATCCATATAGACTGGGATTTGCCAAGGGGATAAAAGAATTAGACAATTACCACTGGCGCCATGGTAAATCTGCGACTGCCAAAAGGAGAGAAATCTCTAAACACAGAGTTTTTATTGTTCTTATAGTAGTGTCTAGAGGCTGAGTTACGCTGAGTGCTGTGCATACACAGACTAAGAAGCAGTGCAGGCCTCAACATACCTACATTTAAAATAGGTAAGACAGACGAAGACTATCATTCCAGTTCTGTGAGGATAGGGGAACTGAGGCACAGAGAGATTAAGGCACTGATTCTACAATTTATTCTGCCTGGGTGGACCCTGGAGTCATTGCACAGCAGCTTGCTGGATCAGAAGGTAATAAAGGCCTTGCACAAGGTCACAGATGAAGGAAATATGTGGGAGAATGAGTAATTGAACCCCGGTCATCTTAGTCTCAGCCCTGGGCCTTAACCACAAGACCATATGGTAGAAAGACTAGTAGAGCCATTAAAGTAGTGAACAGTGTCTATGGACATTGCTGTGTGCTGTAACTATAACGAGTGGGAGGGTAATGTGTTTTGTTCTGAGCTTTTAATGTTTACAGTCAGTTACACATTTTTGAACATATGTATTCAAACTAGGCCTGTCAATTAATCACAGTTAACTCATGCGATTAACTAAAAAAAAATTAATCACCATTAATCGCACTTATAACAATAGAATACCAATTGAAATGTATTAACTGTTTTTGGCTATTTTTCTGCATTTTCATTATTCATTTCAATTACAACACAGAATGCAAAGTGAACAGTGCTCACTTTATAGTATTATTTTTTATTACAAATATATGCACTAAAAATGATAAACAAAAATAGTATTTTTCAATTCACCTCATACAAGTACTGAAGTGCAATCTCTTTATCATAAAAATGTAACTTACAAATGCAGATTTTTTTTGGTTACATAACTTCACTCAGAAACAAAACAGTGTAAACCTTTAGAGCCTATAAGTCCACTCAGTCCTACTTTTTATTTTGCCAATTTCTAAGACAATCAAGTTTGTTTACCTTGACGGGAGACACTGCTGCCTGTTTTTTATTTACAATGTCACCTGAAAGTGAGAACAGGTATTCACATGGCACTTTTGTAGCCTACCTTGCAGTAGGTGTTTACATGCCAGATATGCTAAACATTCGTATGTTCCTTCATGCTTCAGCCACCATTCCAGAGGACAGGCTTCCATGCTAACGATGCTCGTTAAAAAATAATGCATCAATTAAATTTGTGATTGTATTTCTTGGGGGGAGAATTGTATGTCTCATGCTCTGTTTTACCCACATTCTGCATAATGTTATAGCAGTCTTGGACAATGACCCAGCACATGTTCATTTTAAGCACACTTTCACAGCAGATTAGACGAAACACAAAGAAGGTACCCATGTGAGCTTTCTAAAGATCGCTACAGTACTTGACACAAGATTTAAGAATCTGAAGTGCCTTCCAAAATCTGAGAGGGACGAGGTGTGGAGCATGCCTTCAGAAGTCTTAAAAGAGCAACACTCAGATGCGGAAACTACAGAACCCAAACCACCAGAAAGAAAATCAAACTTCTGCTGGTGGACTCTGACTTAGATGATGAAAACAAACATGTGTCAATCCGCACTGCTTTGGATTGTTATCATGCAGAACCCATCATCGGCATGGACGCATGTACTCTGGAATGTTGGTTGAAGCAGGAAGGGACATATGAATCTTTAGTGCATCTGGCACATAAATATCTTGCGATGATGACTACAACAGTGCCATGAGAACACCTGTTATCACTTTCAGGTGACCTTATAAGCAAGAAGCAGACAGCATTATTGCCTGCAAATTGTAACCAACCTTGTTTGTCTGAGTGATTGGCTGACCAAGAAGTAGGACTGAGTGGACTTGTAGGCTCTAAAATTTTACGTTGTTTTATTTTTGAATGCCCTTTTTTACATAATTCTACATTTGTAAGTTCAACTTTAATGATAAAGAGATTGCACTATAGTATTTGTATGAGGTGAATTGAAAAATACATGTTTTTTGTTTTTTACAGTTCAAATATTTGTAATGCAAATAAATAGAATATGAGCACTGTATGCTTTGTATTCTGTGTTGTAATTGAAATTAATATATTTGAAAATGTAATAAACATCCAAAATATTTAAAATCAATACTATTCTATTGTTGTTTAACAGTGCAATTAATCGTAATACATTTTTAAAATCACTTGACAGTCCTAATTCAAACTAGCAGTGAAAAATAATAAAAGAAATAATTCTCTTATCAGCTTTATTTCTGCTGATAACAAGGTCACCTGGTCTGATGACTGGGTTGTAAATGCTCTATTTCCATTCATTACTCTGGCTAGATGAAGCATTATGGTTAATATTAAAACTAGAAATAAACTCCCTTCTCCTGATACTGGCTTGTTTTTTCTTATGAATTCAGGACCCATCATGTGACTGCTCCAATGGACTTAATTGGCTAAGTCTCCCTGAATGAAGGCAGCAACACTGTATAACCATATGTAAATCTTTGTATAAGCATGATCATAGCTTGGCAGCAGCCTATTTATGTTCTGTTTTACTTTCATTCACAGCAATCTATTAATTGTTTTTAAACGAAGGAGGTAGATATTCAAAGTAATAGGCACCTATTTCATTCAGACACCAAGTTTTGCGTGCAAGCACTTTAATTAGACTTTTCAGTGCAAAAAGAATTGCTGTAGTGATTGAGTGATGTTGCCTCATATTTTACAGGACTGTATTTTTAAAGGGGACAAGATCCAAAGATGATGGCTGCCATCTTGGCCAACACATCAGGATCTCTGCAATTAAATGCATACTGTATAGCGTAAGCAGAGCTAAACAGTCACTGTAGCAACTCATATCCCACAGAGTGGGACTTGTAACAATAGTGGGTTACACAAACACCTGCAAACCTTAGGGAAATTCAGATCCAGCCCTTCATTATAGCTCAATCCTACTACGTGCCATGCACTTCCTCAGGGCCGGTGCAAGGATATTTTTAGTCCTAGGTGAAAGTTCCACTTTGTGCCCCTGCTCCTCCTTCCCTCCCCCCGCTTATTATAAACATTTAAAATACTTTCAAAAATACATCCTTTTTAGTCACGTACACTTCCTTCCTTCATTCTTTCAGATCAAAATCTACTACGTTTTATTCTACCTTTCGAATATCCAATTACTGTTATTCATAAAATTTATAAAATTAGAATGGCAGATACTCCATCATACAACAACTGGCAATGTCAATATGACAGATTTCAATAACCTACACACGCATATTCGTACATGAACATATACACTCAAATACTTAACATACACACACAACTGACACAAAGTATTAGCGAAATGATGTAGCCAGAGTCTTAGATCCGAAACAACTCAACAGAAATAGTTCGCCTCAGTCGACAACCTCCAAAAACTAGTAAACTTAGCATTATAAACAGCCTGTCACAATGGGTAATGGCTGCGCGCGACGAGAAAAATGACGTCATTGCCACTTTGTACTGTAGTGAAGCAGTACGCTTGTGCCCACAAGGTAAAGCTGGCGTAGGCTATAGCTGTAATGTACGAGAGAACGACAAGTTAAAATGCACATTCAGCGACGTTTCTCTTTTCTTTATTCATTCATTTTCCAGCAATAGTGTAAAAAAAAGAATTGGGCACTGCTTCTTGGCGCCCTCGGCAGCTGCCTAGTTTGCCTAGTGATTACACCGGCCCTGCAATTCCTGCAGCATTTCAAGTGCCTGAATTCTCATCAGAGTCCATGTTCACTGAAGATGCTGAGCAGACTGCCGGAGGGACTCACTGGCTTGGGAGATCAGGCTCCTCTCTAATGACATTGCTTGTTCTGCCCCAAGCCCGAGAGCAGGAGCAACAGTGCAGAACTGCTGTTCTCCTGAGAGCCCCACATCAATGAGAGGAGGCTACTGAAGCAATGAATGACAACAGAGCCAGAATCCATCCCCAACTTCAGCTTTTTCATTATTCATTTTTAGGTTAGGAGTCGACTGGCTTCAGCGGCCTGTTTGAAGACTCCCCAGGTCTTGTAAGAAACAGCTGTTTTGATTATTTTAACAAGCTTCTACAGGGGAAAACAAAGTTGTGAGCCAGATGGGCTCTCAACTCGGCTTCTTCTTTAGGCTACTGTAGGCTTTTTTAGTTTCCCTGGTATTCTTCTGGGCATATGTCTCTCATATCATCACCCCCACAGTCACAAAGCAAAGAAATTGGCTGTACAAGAAGGGAATCCTATATGTACTCAGTCTGCATTTAAAGCAGCAATTTTTGGGGAGGAAATTAGAGTATGAGGCCATTAAAAATATTAAGAGTATCAGGTATAACTCTGCAAACAGCCATGTAACTTAATTCCCTGGCTTTCTCCGTGGTAATCTGTAATTTATTCTCATCTAAGCGTATCTGTGCTGCTAAGACTAGAACACACATGGCGTTCACACAATCTCTCCTTGAAATAAACGTGCTGCTGTATTCAAGATTAAAAACTCAGATACAATAAGGAGGAACAAAGAGACCCTCCAAGCACTACCCCACCCCTCACCTTTCTCTCACTGAAGTGCAACAATAAGTTACAGAGGCGGCAAAGGAAAATGAGCTCTCGTATGCTGTGGCTTTTCACAGCTCTGCCTAAATACAGTTGGCATGGATTTGGTAGAACAGGGATCCTCACCACTCCCCAAAGAAAAGTGCTCTTTTCAAAACCACTGCTGATACCACCTCTTGGATCCCAACTGGTCCCAGATGGCATCTTTGATATGCCTTGAATCTCCGGGAGCACCCCCAGCCACAATCTACCATGTAGCTTGTGCCTCTCCTCTTAAAACAGGAGAAAAGTGGATGCCCCAAGATTCCTTCTCCCATTGAGAACCAGTGACCACCTTCTCAAAAGTATCTACAGTGGCTGCAAGATACTCATCTAGTCCCATCTTGGATGGTGAAAGGCTGGGACTTGCCAGAAACCTGGGTGGTGTCCCCTGCTTAACCAGCGTCTGGAAGATCTGCTCCTGCTCATGCAACTGTTTCTCTGACTATTGTTTCTGCTCCTCCATCAGCTGTTTCTGGACCTCCTTCCCCTTTAGTCTTCTTTCATAATGGCGGTTAAAATATCCCACTTCTACTATGCTGTTTCAGAAGACAGTCCACACATGCTGCATAAGCTCAAACTCACCAAGTTTGAGCTTTAATAACAAAGGAAGTAATAACACTGTCTAACCCAAACTTTCTCCCCAGACTTGGCTGCGCCTAGGGTTCTTCTCTGAAGACTATTCAACCTAGATAGCCCGTCCAGAGAAGCTCTCCTGACTCCCATCTCCTTTATATACAGTTAATGAGCCCCACTTGCTGCAGTGAACCAGCAAAATCCATCAGTAGTTCCTTACAGGTTTCTACAGGGCTGGCGACAGAAATTTGGGGGCCCCCTACTTTGATAGTTTGGGGGCCCCCCCAGCCCAGCCGGCCCCCCCCAGCCCAGCTGACAGCGGATGGGGGCCCCCCCAGCCCAGCCGACAGTGGCTGCCCCCCCCCAGCCCAGCCGGCGCTCCCCTCCCCCCAGCCCAGCCAACAGCGGATGGGCCCCCCCCCCAGCCCAGCCCACAGCGGCTGCCCCCTCCCAGCCCAGCCCACAGCGGCTGGGCCCCCCCCAGCCCAGCCGGCGCTCCCCCCCTCCCCCGGGCAGCGAGAGCGGCGTGAGCCGCCCTTCCCTCCCCCAGCGCTGCTGCCGCCGGCCGGGCTCTGCTCCTGCCGGGGCCAGGCTCGCTTGTCGGGGGAGAGCCGCGCCGCCTCCCCGCCCCTTCCCCGCTCTCCAGGTCCGGCGACAAGGGGGGACGACAGCGGGTACAGCTGTGTACCGGGGCCCCCCTAAAGTCGGGGGGCCCGGTACAGCTGTACCCGTAGTACCCCCCTGTCGCCGGCCCTGGGTTTCTAACAACTGCTAACAATTTGAGACAACAGAAGAATCCTGCTTCCCTGTTATAACCCACCTTGTGTACCCACCCAGGGACTGGACGTGATCCACCCCTAGTATCAGGGGTGGATCAGTATCATTAGGTATTATCATCTTGAGATAATGGTACTGTAAGAAATTTAGGGCCCTGTTTAGCAAGGTACTTAACCACATGCCTAACTTGGAGTGCTACTCACCTTCTTAAAGTTAGAAATGTGCTTAAATACCTTCCAGAATTAGAGCCATAATTCTGAGCTTGTAAAATCAACCAGGTTTATGAACATCCTTTGGAAGATCAACCAGTGTTAGTGGGAGACCTCAATCTTTATTACATTCTACTGTCATTGTCACAAAAAATAAAATTATTGTTCAGCCCCACTATTCTACTTGGAAGAATTCTGCTATAACTTCCTACGAAAGGGGATTTCCTGTTTATGGTCATCCACCTCATAGCAGACCGGTTGTTAATATATTGTCTATCTGGCACACCCAGGTTACAATTTTTCAAGGGTCTTTGTATCTCACTTCCACTTTGAATGGGTTTCAAATGTTTTTTAAAACCACCCTCAAGAAGAAAAGTGGTAAGAGCCACTCAGAAGTACGGAAGGCCTTGAAAAGCCAACTACTGCTATAAGCGCAGTTAAAGTGAAAATCTGAACATATGCAAATCTGCTGGCTTTGGTGACTTGCGCCCAGAGAATTAGTTAATGAAATGGCTTCACCAAGCAGATGTTTTAAAAAAGCAATGGAAAACACACTGGGGAGGTGACAGAGGACTGGAGAAAGCCAAATGTAGTTCTGATCTTCAGAACAGGAACAATCAGTATGTTGAAGGAATGTACAATGAGATGGGCTAGCAAATTGGATCTGGATTTGCAAAGTGATATGGTAGCTAAAGAGATTGATGAATTTTTGGGCTGCAGGTCCAAATTAAATATTGCCATAGAGCCAAGAGGTAAACGATCCCTCTCCACATAGCTCTGGTGTGTTTTCACTAGGAATATATCATTCAGTAATGGACATGAATAGAAAAATACTGAAAATTGGTACATTTAGGGAACAGCAAAAATATGGTCAGGTGGCCAGAGCAATTTAATTTATGAGGCAATATTAAAAGAGGTAAATATGCATTACTTAGTTATGTGATACAAAGTCTCATTGATGTCAGTGGGACTACTTGTAAAATATGTTAATAATCAACATGACTTAGTTTGGCATAGTTTGTCTCTGCCTGGAGATGAGATAAAAGTCTGCACTATTTGATGTTTGTAAATAGGAAGGAAGGAGACATTAATCTAGGGTGGTGCAAAGTATCAGATAGGATGAAATTAAGTAAGGGAAGGGTCTGACAAGGGGCTGGAACATGGGGTGGGGGGTTGTGCCTAGTGGTTGGAAAGGAGTCATGCCTAGTGGTTAGATCAGGAGTTGGTAGCCAGCTGCCAGAGCCCAGGGTCAAAGCCGAAGTCAGATAATGGAGCTGAGGGTCAGGACTGGGTTATCTGGAGTGAAGTCAGCAAATGGAGCTGGGGGTCAGGACTGAGTTATCTGGAGTTAAATCAGCAAATGGAGCCAAGGGTCAGGACTGGATATCTGGACGGCCAGGGCTGGGGCTAAGGCAGGAGTGGGGCTGGAACAAGGCTGGGAACAAGCCAGCACAGGAACTACTGCTGCCATGGGTGCATGCTTTGAACAGGTGCTCAACTGCTGCTGTTGCTGGGCTTAAGAGTCAGTCTGCTGACTCTTCCAGCTGATCAGGCAGGCTACTACAGGCCAGCTGTGCTCATTAGGTTGCCCAGAGATTCCTGACAGCACCTATAAAAAGACCTCTGTACAATGAGATATGTTAGGCTGTGGAATAGTCTCCCAGGAAAAGCTATGAAAGTTCTAGAAGCTGAGATACATAAAATTGAACTGGAGGAATTTAGCAGGAACAATTCTGCACTAACAGGGTGATGGGTTAGGTCCCCTAAGGCCTCATCTAAAGTCTATTAAGGTCAATGGAAAAACTCCTGTTGACTTCAGTGGGCTTTGGATCAGGCCCATAATGGATATTTTTCCTCCTAAATTCCATGGTTCTCTCTCCCTTTCCAAACTCCATTCCACAGCCTGTAGGAGATCTTCTCCTTGTCTTCCCTGATGCTGGTTTGAAATTCGTCTGGGGGCCTGTTCATTACACTGAACCTTTTTCATGTTGAGAACCCGAGTGACAACATTCATGAGAAAAGTCTTGGGAAAAGAAACTATCCGGGCCCTTTTTGAGCTTGTGAAAGATTGTGCTGACAAGTTTCGGAAGAACCAGCAGCCATGCACAAGCATTAAAAATCAGAAAGCCAGCATATAACTGGTTCAGCTGTGCTTTGCACACTAAAGAGATGGAAATGCCAACATTCATAGAGACAATGAGAGACCAGAAACCTAACCGATGCATTATGTAAGAACCAGATGTGGGAATTTTAAGGGATGAACCAGTGTGGGCATTTCTGAATGAACGTTTGCATGGATAAGCACGCTACAGAGGGCGCAGATCAAAGTCAGGCTCTGGTGATTGAGGAGAGCTCGGTCCTTTGAAGAACTGTGGATATTCACCCACGAAAGCTTATGCTCTAATACATCTGTTAGTCTATAAGATGCCACAAGACTCTTTGTCGCTTTTGCTGAATAATGATTGTGACTTTTTCTGTATTGAACTTTAAACGAATTATTACTCAAAGTTCTGTATTAATATGCCTAGTATGGAATCTATTTGTCAAAAAACATTTCCTGTATCCTTTTTGTTATCTGTATTGTTACAGACATACTTGCTGACAGGTATTTTGAAATAAATTACCAAAATAATTGAAACTGGTGTGATTATATTGTTATTTTGACAAACAAAATATGCAGAATTTTAACACATTATGTGCAGAATTTTCAGTTTTTTTGGCACAGAATTCACCCAGGAGTAAATTATAGACTAAGCCCTGGTCTACACTGGGGGTGGGGAGGTCAACCTAGGATATGCAACTTCAGCTACGCTATTCCCGCTATTCAGATCGACTTACTCTGGCATCTTCATGGCGCTGAGTCAACTGCTGCCATTCCCCCGTTGACTCTGCCTGTGCCTCTCGTGGCAGTGGAGTACTAGAGTCGGCGGGAGAGCACTCGGGAATCAGTTTATCATGTCTAGATTAGACATGATAAATTGATCTCTGAAAGATCGATTGCTACCCACCAATCCAGCGGGTAGTGTCAACCTGATCTAGAAAGACAGCCCCTGCTCTGAAGCGGTTTCAGTATAAAGTACAAGGCTAACAAACAGAAATAGACACACATTACGTAAGCAAACAATCAAAAGTAAAGAACACCTAGATTAGCCTGCCTCTTCACTGTCACCCTCGCGTGACAACCCCCCACCTCTTCCCACCCTCAGAGGAAAACTCAATCTGGGAGAGGGAAAGAAAAAAACCTCCCCCATCTTCTAGCTATGCTCTCCTGGACCATCTTAACTAATTCCTCTCCTTCCTTGCACACATTACTGTTCTGGGCTTTGAAGTGAACCCTCAGGCTTAATTCTCCTGATTAGAAAAGCAGTCCACCCCCGTTGAATATGGACAACTCACCCAAATACGAGAGGACCTTCAGCCTTTAAGTAATTGCCAACTCTTAGGCGGGAGGGATGGTGTGGCGGGGTGACCACCCGCCCCCTACCGGAAGGGGCTTGGAAAACAGTCAGCAAAAGAGCGGGGCATCGACCTGCAGAGGGCGCTCCTGACGCTGAAGGAGCTGATTCCCCAGACGACCAGCGGGAGGCGCCGCAGGGGTGGTGACCCCGTTACACTGGTGGAGAATGCAGGCAGCGACGGTCCGCCCCTGATACAAGGGGCAGCACAAAGGACTGTGGGACTATTGCCTATAGACATTGAGAGACTGGAAGGTGGAGAAAGAAAATGAGAGACTTTTATTGGAGGACCTGTGTGGCCCGGCTCGCTGCGCAGCAAGCAGGACTGTTGCAGCTGCTGCAGGGGCGGGCACATGGACCTCATTGGGGGCCAGGCACCTTGGGCTGGAGGCCAGTGCCTAGGCCCAAAGACTGTTTCGCCTGTGGGCAACTGGGACACTTCAAGAGGGAGTGCCCCTACCTGGCTGGAGCAGGGAGGCTCCAGCAGGGCCAAGGCGGGACTGTGAGAGCACCCCCTGTGAGGTTAACAGGGGGGCTCCGGACTTGTTGGGGCTGTGGGAAACCGGGACACCTGAGGAGGGAGTGCCCGCAGGGGACCCACAGGGCCCAGGCTAGCCCTGAGGTAAGGGCTAAGCCGAAAGACTATGGGAAGGCCGTGGCCAAGGGAAGGCACAAACAGTGCTTCCAGTGCCACGTAGAAGGCCACCTCAAAAGGCACTGCCCTCTGAGGGACAGGGGGAGTGCCAACCCTGGGGTCCAGTCTAAGCCCGACCAGGTGATGGGGACAGGGAAGACTGGAGCCCCACACGAGGGGTTGTCAGGGGCAGGAACGCCCCAGACCAATTGGGGAACCCACGAGGGAGCCAGCAGGGCAACCGTGGGGACCCAGACGAAGGGGGGAACCCACGAGGGAGCCAGCAGGGCAACCGTGGGGACCCAAACCCTGGAGGCAGGGAGCCAGCTGCTCCTCGCACTGGAGAGAGTGCGTTGGGAGAGGGACTCCCTGCGGGCCCAGCTAAGGGGGATGCTGGGGAGGTAGGACCCCCCCCCCCCGTCTGTGGTATCTTAAGGGGGGGGATGTGTGGCGGGGTGACCACCTGCCCCCTACCGGAAGGGGCTTGGAAAAGCCCCAAAAGGGGTTTAAAGCAGTCAGGGAAGGGACTGTGGCTGGGCCTGCAAACTCCCAGCCTGATTGGGAGTTTGGGTTCAGCTGGGCGGTCACGCCCCAAACACTCCCAGCCAGGATATAAGGGCTGGGAGGCAGAGAGGCAAAAGAAAACAGTCTCCTCTGCATTCAGAGGGAGATAGGCCTAGCTGCAGGAGCTGAGCCAGGTACCTGGGTTAGGGCAGAGCTGGGGCAGGGCAGAAGGAGCTGGGCAGGCTCTAGCCACGAGCTCCGGGCCTGATACAAGGTCCGACCCAGAACTACCAGGGTTGCAGGGGGCAGCCTAGGGCTGGAGATAGCAGCAGCAGGCCAACCCTCCTTGCCTGTGATGAGAAGCCATGATACTGCAGTCCGCCCCAGTGAGCGGGGGCAAGTGGTGACTGACAGTGGCACACTCTGAGGTGAGGTGGGGATAGGGGGTAGAGGGTTCCCCTGGGGAGGGGAGACCCTCACACCAAAGGGGGTACTGCAGGGGTGCAGCACCCACAGTTGGAGGGCACCGGGGTCCGGGAGGGACACGGGGCCAGCAAAAGAGCGGGGCAATGACCTGCAGAGGGCGCTCCTGACGCTGAAGGAGCTGATTCCCCAGACGACCAGCGGGAGGCGCCGCAGGGGTGAGTGACCGACCCCGTTACAGATGGTTCCCTATGTCCCCTGTTAGCAATGGATATGAGTAATAGGATGAAACAGAGAGAGGGACAATTTAGTCTGAATCAGAGGAAGTGCAGTGTAGATTTTGCTGTCCTTGAATTGTCAGTTTCCAATGTGCCTTTTGCACTGACAGTGCCTAACTGCATCAAAGAAGCCATCAAAGGTGAAGCTGGCTTTTTGGACAGCTGGATAGGAGTCAGCTGATGTTTTAGACACCTGGGAAGCAGTTTACAGTTGTAGAATAAGCATATTAACTGGTGAAGAAGTGAAGTAGTTAACCACGCTTGGATTTAAACTGTCATCAGGAAGATATCACTGCATTGGTTTACATTTGATTCTTGTTTTCAAGGTTGTCTTTGCAATCCAATTCCACAGTATGGGGTGAATTCTGCATTGGGTTCCTCAGTGGAATCGGAGAATCCTTGGGGCCCCATGTAACTGGTCTTTTCCACCTCTTATTTCTATTATTACCCGTCTAGCCCAGATTCAACGCAAATAAACAGCTTGGTCCTGCATTCCTCTTCCTGTCATTGGACCAGATCCTGAGCTGGAGTAGATTGGTGTCGCTCCTTAAAGTCATGGAGATTTCACTAATTGAGAACCTGGCCCAGCGAATTCATTTTAATCAAATTAGTTGCTAACTCCATTTCAATGGTTTTGAACATTTTACACTGGATCTTCGCCTATTCTGTTTTTCTGGGTTTTGATAAACCAGTGTCCCACCTGAAACACATCACATTTGTTGCACAGACGTGAGGAAATCTATTTGTAATGACACACACTAAAAACCAACTCACATTATGAGCAATCGGTCATTGTAGCCATTTGTCTTTTCCTCCCCTCCCCCGCCCCTACCACGAAGATTAATTCACTCCATAATGCACCTCTTCATCTCTAGAGCTAGTGAAATGCTTTTTCAGAAGCAGCCAGCAACCTTCACCAAGAAATGCGAAGATGTCTGTAGTGGAGCCAAGAGGCCCAGCTCTTGCTTCAGCTCTAACAGCTGATTCAGACATCTACCAAACAGCTGACAGGATGCAGCCTACAGCTGTTAGGGACCATGACATAGACCAGTCTCCTCATAAAGAGCCAGGGACCAGTATTACACAAAGAATGATGCTTCCAATCACATAAATACGCTTTGTTTAAGAACAGGAATCTGGGGAGAAATTCACCTTCCTTTAGCCAGATTGGTCAGGGCCCTAAATCTCACTTAAATCCCAGGCAAGCCCCACCTCAGGGCTGTGTGCCGGCCCTTTGCACTGAGGTGACTTTCAGCCTTAACAAGGAGAAATCTCATGAGTGAGGATCATTCCTTTGCTTTCACGCTGCCGAAAAACCAGCCCAAGCATTTTGAATGAATCAGATTTGTGGACTGAAACGGGGTGGTTTTGCATAATTTCAGCCTGAATTCAGGCAAAACCTATCAGCTGTTAACTTTGGCCTTGCGTTCATTCAGATACAATGCATCTCAGGCAGCAGTGCTCCCCGCTCCCCGCCCCCCCGCCCCGGTCTCACACACACACACAGAGCTCTGCCTCTAGGACTATAACTGAGCCCCGTGCATGGAGACAAGATTTTTTTTTCATGTGGTTAGTTTGTCGCCCCATTTATTTGAATGTTACTTAATGGCTGTGGGAATAACAGAAATTAGAAATGGGGCAGACATCTTAATCGCTGTAGTTCGCCTCCTTCCCCCAGGACTGTTCCCTTGGTATATCCTGCTGTTTCTGTGTAAATACGGGAAACCTAAACCCAAATGAAATAAGATATTTGGCTTCACGGAACTTGGTTGGAAGCCGGAAGTTCTTATGAACATCTGGTAATGCTGCCTCCCACTCACAAATGTCAGATGCAGGACCTTTCTGGCCTGCTGCACCAGTGTATCTGTGGAAGAATACAGGGTATTTCCTCCTTCCCAGCAGGTTAGACCTTGCAGGCTGTCATGGAAAAGAGGATTCCCCCCACCCCTAGCTTTATCTCTCTCTCAGCTCAGAAGGAACTTCTTGGATCTTCCATTCATAAGCTCATAACTCATTTTCTTGGTCTTTGTGCCAGAAACTGATTTATCTTTCCCTATTATGATACTAAACTTTAGCTGAGCCTGGAAGTTAATCCTTAACAATGAGTTCTCCTATCCTCTTGTGGCTTGTCACCTTTCACCTATAACCTTTATGGGAAAGTAAATCTTTTTTCACTACAGACTCCAACACACACAGTTCCTGTTCTACTGTTAATGCCAAACACTTACCAAAAGAGGATGTGGAAATGTATAACTATGGATCAGAGCTTTCATTTTATTATTTATTTAGCACCATCATTGTGCATGGTAGTCAACAGGTAGATTAAGTGTCCAAGTGATTTAAGAGCTTGAATCCAATTTTTTTTATCAAAGGTGAACTTTGGCACATCAATCCCATTGAAAGCCAGTGGGCAGGGTTGTCACTCTTAAAAACTGGACTTAGATTTGTAAGTCATTTAGGTGCTTTTGAAAATTTTACCCAAGGACCCTACCCTGAAAATAATTTATATCCTTGACATACACATAAATAACAACACCCAGGGAGAAGATGTAAGGAAGCAGATTAGAATAATAAAATATTAGGGTTGGAAGAGACCTTTAACTCATTGCTGTGCTTCCCCATCCTCCTACTGAAAAAGATTTTCCTAATATCTAACCTAGACCGTCCCCACTGCAACTTGAGACCACTGCTTCTTGTTCTGTCATCTGCCACCACTGAGAACAGCCTAGCTCCATCCTCTTTGGAACTCCCCTTCAGGTAATTGAAGGCTGCTATCAAATCCCCCCTCACTCTTTTTATCTGCAGACTAAATAAAAGTGTTGGAGGGAAAAGAAGAGGCACAGGGAAGTAAAGAGATTTACCAAAGGTCATACAGCAGATCAGTGCCAGAGTTGGACTGGGGAATAGAACCTAGGCCTTCTGGGTTTAGTGCTCTAGTGAGGCTTCATTTTGCCCACAACCGGGACACACTGGTTAGAAACATCTGCAAAAGTAAGGGGTTATTCAGATCTGGGATTTGTGAATCAGCTAAGGAACTTAAAGCCAAATTAGCTCAACATTCAGGAGTGTTTGGAGCCAGGGTTTTTAGTCTGAGCCTGTCTCTACTCAAAGAAACAAAAAGACTTTTGGTGGACTCAAGTGAAACATATTTTATGGTGGATTTTATGACAGCCCCACTGATAAAATGTTAACGATGAAGAACAGAAAATGACCTGCCCTTGTTTAGTCTGGGGTGGGAAGGCAGAAGGGGGATGCAAATAAGTACTAGTTAGTCTGCTGTTTATGATGAAGCCCCATACCTAAATTAGGGCCAAATTCTGTTTGTGCCCATAAATAGGGACTGAGCAGAAAATCCATATCTCTGCCAAAGCTTTTTACTTTAAACAATGGCCAGATTCCTGCATCAGAGAGCAGAATTTGGCACTACTAATTTTATGCACTTTAAATAATGCAGCAGTGGCCACCAGTAAGGTCATAACCACTGTATCTATTTAAGAGCAGCTGTGTTAGTCTGTATCTGTAAATAAGACGATGGAGACTTGTGGCACCTTAGAGACTAACCAGTTTATTTCAGCATAAGCTTTCGTGGGCTATAGCCCACTTCATCTGATGCATAGAATGCATAGTCTTACTTCCGTTCCATTCTATGCATCCGATGAAGTGGGCTATAGCCCACGAAAGCTTATGCTGAAATAAATTGGTTAGTCTCTCAGGTGCCACAAGTCTCCATTGTCTTATTTGTATCTATTTAGGAATCTATGATTAAAATTCATACATATAACAAAGTACATATCTTTCTCAGAAGTTTGGAGTCATAGCTATCCCATGCATTTTACCATTTGAACTTTCCTGATAGACAAAAAGGACGTTTTTAATCAAGGAATGACTTAATTTTTAATCATGGATAAAACTCAAAACTTAAAAAACAACCTGTATGGTAATGGCCTCTAAAGCCAGTTTGGGTTTGTACCAGCCAAAGAAACTCTGTATCCTCTACCTTGCAGGGCAAACCATTAATTTCCACAGCAGCATTACTACGAAGCAGTCTCAGGGGACAGGACTGCTTCCATACATCTCTATACGAGGCGGCACTGCAATTTAATGACATATGTTTGAGATTGCTTCCCTGCTACAACACAAACAGGCTCAAGAATGAGTTTCTCTAATGTACTCATTGTATTGTCCCTCCTGCAATGCCTTAGTCTCTAAGGCTTAAGTATACCTGCCTAGTAGCTTAATTAAAGTGGTATGTCTGGAAAATCACACCCTGCCAGTGGAGAGATCTCCGTTGCTATTAACAATGAAATGAGAAGTAACTTGTAGCTGATCATTTTTCATGATGTATAATTTTGGTCGAGAGTAAAAACATAAGCAATTTCCTGCTATCACTTGCACTAAGACCAAGTTTATGCTGTCTGCAATAGCTCTGTCAGAGATATAGATAACCAGGGAATTGTTTGAACAGGGTGGTTGAGGCATGAGGATGTGGAGAATGCAAGCAGTGGAATATTCTGCACTTTCATTTGATTGGAAAGTATTTGTTCTTGTAAATATGGATGGCTGAAATTCCAGGAGTTTGGAAGTTCAGTTTGGATAAGCTTAGATCCTTAACTTACTGGTCAAACACTCTAGCTCAGGGATGACCCTGTGGGCCACATCGGAGTTCAAAATCATACAGAGGGCCGGGTAGGGAAGGCTGTACCTCACAAAACAGCCTGGTCTGCCTCCTATCTGGCCCACTCCCACTTCCCGCCTCCTGACAGTTCCCTCAGAACTCCTGACCCATCCAATCCCCCCCCCCCACTCCTTGTATGGACTGCCCTCTCCAGAGACCCCCCCAAACTGGCCCCCTGGACTCCCATCACCCGTCTCTCCTTGCTCCCTGTCCCCTGATTGCTCTGACCCCTATAAACCCCCCCCACTCCCTGACAGACCCTCAGGACTTCCATGCCCCATCCAAACCCCCCTGCTCCCTGACCATCCCCTTCAGAGACCCCCCCCCGCCCCTAACCACCACCCTGGGACCCCACCCCCTATCCAACCCACCCTGCTCCCTGCCCCCTGACTGCCCCTGCCCCTTATCCAACCCCAAGCCCTGGCCCCCTTATCATAACACTCCTTGTAATGTGTTTGGCTCTGTGCAGAGTGACACATGCTGCCATAGTTTGCCAACCCCTCCTCTAGCTGGATACCTAGTGAAATCAAATGTCTCCTAATTCTAGCTCTTCCTGGTTCCAGCACTATGGCAAGAGTACCCCTTTTAAAAAAACTGCAGGTATTTAGGTTCTTCTTATAGTAGTACCAACTGAAAACAGAAAATGAAGAGCTCATGAGAAACACATTTATTACATAAAAATTAACCAAACTTTTGAGAGCACCAGAAAGGATACAGACATGGTGTGAGTCTTTGCCCAGAAACCCCAGGTTCTTGCCAAAAATGTCACGGAGCTTTAATAAACATAATGGATCTGTGCATAAGTGTTATGTCTCACACACAAGATAGAACCTTCTGCAACACAATGTCCATTAGCACCAAGTTAGACCATGGGTTTAGTACTGACTCACTCAGAGGGGAGAGTGCCTAAGGGATCATCATAAAATGCATTTCAAGACACCCTTTCTTACGCACCGAAGTACTCGAGTCCATATGTAACTTTAAGCATGTGAGCAACCCCACTGAACTCAATGGATAACTTTAAACATGTGCTTCTGTATCTTGCTGAATTGGGACCTGTACTCCTGTTAGTACGTTATAAGAGGAAAGGGATTGGGATGAAGACAGTCATACTGAATGAGGAGACTTACTGGTCTGTACTATGAATGAAATAAGACTGAGAGATGACTACCCTTGGGAAGCCTCCAACTCGCCCCCCCCCCATGTTTGTTTTAAAATGTATGGCTATCAAGATATATTCAACTGTGGCCATTGGGTTAATGGTTAATTGACCAATTTTGCTGATTTCCTTCCCAAAGTTTTTCAGTAGAAAAGCACCACTGGATTTCTGGTCTTTAACTGAAAAAGTACCATGAAACCCAGGGTAGCTTGTGATCAAACGGATTTTTCACACCTGTTTTGTGAAGGTAGAAACCACTAAGTAACCAGCTGGGCCCTTTCTGTCAGTAGCAGCATCTGCAGTTTGTAGAGATTGAAGATTCATGAGCTAGCTGGGGAGCAGCAGGTGTCGTCCTTTAGCCAGGCTCCAGGACCAGGCTCCATCATTCCGCTCTTGCACAATTCGCAGATGAGGTTCTATTTGGCCGCTGCTGCACTTACCCTTAATAGGATTGTGCAGTGACCTGAGTGCGGCACCTCTAAGAGAAGGAGGAGGAAACAGGTGGGTTGTTATGATGGTATCTGAAGGAAAACATTTGCTTGCTTTCAAAGCCAGCCCCAGCTTAGTTGCGGAATGAACAGGGCCTAAAAACTTTAGCCTTTAAAATGTGCATATGGGTGGCAGTGAGGGGAGGACTGCCCTCCCCCCCCCCCACTCACAAAAAAACCCCAACCAACCAAAAACAATAGCAACCTGTATTTCATACATTTCTCTCTCTTTCCAGTCCCGCCGTTGGCACTTCTGAGTAAATCCTCGACTAATCCGAATCTGAACTCACTTTCTCAGGAGCACAACAAGGAGCATCTCAGGGATGGCTGGTAATTTGATATGTCATGACGATAACTTTTTTTCAGCATGAGTAATCATGCAATATTACTTGAAGTTTTTAATTCTAACCAGAACCCCCTCCTCCCCCCAGGTACTGCTCAGTGTAAACCATGCCAGATAATGTTCCCTACACACAGCAGAAACTGATAATGAATGCTTATGACCCAAGAATATTTCATCTAAGTTGCTTGTTTGGCCCTATGCTTTTTTAAAAGGCTACAGAGATCTTACTTTATAACTGGATATTTGCAGGTGAGATGCCATGGTGCTGGAAAGAAATCAGTGGAAAGTGTCAGACCAAGGTCAGGTCCAGACACTGGTCATTATGTGGTAAATGTGAAGAGGAGCTGTTCCCTTGAGGAAACTTCTGGGCTCAGGGTTCCTCAGACAAGACACAAAGAGGACTCACTCTGCTTTAGGTTACACCAATGTAAAGCAAGAGTAAGTCAATGGAGTTACACCAGCGTAACAGAGGAGAATGGGTCAAATTGTATTAGAATCATAGAAGATTAGGGTTAGAAGAGACCTCAGGAGGTCATCTAGTCCAATCCCCTGCTCAAAGCAGGACCAACCCCAACTAAATCATCCCAGCCAGGGCTTTGTCAAACTGGGCCTTAGAAACCTCTAAGGATGTAGATTCCAACATCTCCCTTAGTTAGACTATGGCTTAGAAGATAAGCTTCTTAGGGTAGGTGCCAGCTTTTTGTTGTGTTTGTACAGTGCCTGGCACAATGGGACCCTGAGGGAGGTATCTTAGTGCTGTCTTAATACAAATAATTAATAACCATCAGGCTCAACACCTCCAGGAGGGCAGAGGGAGTGAACTCGTGGTGATGGTGCAGCGCGTGCTCTGCTAGCCTGTGTGGAACCGTTGCCCCTTCCCACCCTCTCTGAGGCATCTAGAGGCACTGGCTGGGGTAGACGTGCATAGTTCTTGTGCTTGCTGGGCATGCTTTTCTTAGCAAATCTGGCCAAGTCATAAAGCTTATCCCCCCGCATTCAAAAGGGGGGTGTGAACAAAGCCCTCATGCCCTGGTCTGAGTCACACAGTATCTTCATCCTTTGGTATTCCACCCCAGCTCAGCACCAGCCCACCCTCTAGCAGGGAATGAATTTGCTTCTTTGGGGTAAGTATTGTAGAGGTCTTGAATACGCCAGGAGTGATCAGCCAAAGGTTCAGAGTTCTCAGAAAAAAGGGCTCACGAGGGATCAGGAAAGGACGCTACAAGTGTTGCAGTTTGGTTCGGTTTTGAATAGGATGACCAGATAGCAAGTGTGAAAAACTGGGACAGGTGATGGGGGGGGAGATAACAGGCACCTGTACCAGACAAAACCCCGAATATTGGGACTGTCCCTGTACAATCAGGACATCTGGTAACCCTAGTTTTGAAACAGAAGCCAAACTTTTGGGTGCTTATTTAGACTGACCCCCTGAACTTTTTAAGGTTCAGTCTTCTCTAACAGAAATAGCAAATGTCACACAAAGTCAAACAGATCCCTTATGACCTACCTGATAAGATAAATATCAATACCAGTCTGGGCAGCGTCCATGGAATCTAGGGGTTTGCAAAACTATGATTTTCTCCCCCTGCCCTTTCAATTTCTTTGTCAATTTTGTTGTGGGTAATTCCCCCTCTGCAAAAGTACAATGGTTTGTGAAGTGGGATTGTTGCTTTGAAAACATGTGCAAAGGGGATTTCCTCCCCCCCCCTTTTAATTGGAAATATACTTTTGCTCAAAAATGGGTGTCATTTCACTTGAAATATCACCCATTTGTGTGTGCAATGTCCCCTTCTGGGATAAAATCTGGTCCATTTTCAAGTGAAAAATTCAGAAACATTCTGTGGTTTTGTTTTGTGATGTCAGAACAATTTCTGATTTTTAAAAACTGTGCAAAGACACCGACATTTGAGTTTTTCATTTGGTTGTGCAATTTTTGCACTGCTCTTAATAGAAGCTAACAACAAATTGACAGCTACATCCATGACATCTCTTGGTTGTCTGTTATTGTGGTTTTGATCCTGCAGCTTGCTATCCAGTGACAGACTGGCGCGCCCACATGAAGCCCCTTTTAAGGCAACAAATTGCCTTTCTTTGTAGCCTTGGATTTCTTTCACCCTATGACATTAGAGAAATGCTGCCAAAAATGTTCAGAGTTAGGTTTCTCAGTACTAGGCCCTTCAAACCATTCACCCAGACTCCAAAAAAGTAAGGTAGCTACGTGGCATAAGTGTGTGAGCGTTGTTCTAAGTCTGCCAACATTCCACACAAAGATGGACTACAAGCTATCAAGAACATTATTCCCGACACTGTCACGGCAAACCTGGTGGCTGAACTTTGTGACTTTGTCCTCACCCACAACTATTTCACATTTGGAGACAATATATACCTTCAAGTCAGAGGAACTGCTATGGGTACCCGCATGGCCCCACAGTATGTCAACATTTTTATGGCAGACTTAGAACAACACTTCCTTAATTCTCGTCCCCTAATACCCCTACTCTAGTTGCGGTATATTGATGACATCTTCATCTGGACCCATGGAAAAGAAGCCCTTGCGGAGTTCCACCATGATTTCAACAATTTCCATCCCACCATCACCCTCAGCCTGGACCAATCCACACAAGCGGTCCATTTCCTAGACACAACAGTGCTAATAAATGATGGGCACATACACACCACCCTATACCGGAAACCTACTGACCGCTACACTTACCTACATGCCTCCAGCTTCCATCCAGAACACACCACTCGATCCATTGTCTACAACCAAGCTCTAAGATATAACCGCATTTGCTCCAGTCCCTCAGACAGAGATAAACACATTCAAGATCTCTACCAAGCATTTTTAAAACTACAATACCCACCTGGGGAAGTGAAAAAACAGATTGACAGAGCAAGAGTATCCAGAAGCCACCTACTACAGGACAGACCCAACAAAGACAACAACAGAACACCATTAGCCGTCACCTTCAGCCCCCAACTTAAGCCTCTCTAATGCATCATCAAAGACCTACAACCTATCCTGAAAGATGATCCCACACTCTCACAGAACTTGGGAGACAGACCAGTCCTAGCTTACAGACAACCCCCCAACCTGAAACAAATACTCACCAGTAACCGCACACCACACAACAAAAACACTGACCCAGGTACCTATCCTTGTAACAAAGCCCGATGCCAACTCTGTCCTCATATCCATTCAACTGACACCATCATAGGACCAATCACATCAGCCATACCATCAGAGGCTCATTCACCTGCACATTGACCAATGTGATATATGCCATTATGTGCCAGCAATGCCCCTCCGCTATGTACATTGGCCAAACCGGCCAGTCTCTACGCAAAAGAATAAATGGACACAAAACTGACATCAGAAATCATAACATTCAAAAACCAGTACGAGAACACTTCAACCTTAGTGGCCATTCCATTAAAGACTTGAAGGTGTCAATTTTGAAACAGAAAAACTTCCAAAACAGACTCCAACGAGAAACTGAGGAACTGGAATTAATTTTCAAATTGGACACAATAAACCAGGGGCTAAATAGAACTTCAGATTGGTTCTCTCATTACAGTAATTGATTGCATTTCCTGAGTTAATTTCACTGACAAGAGAAATCCATTTCAAAAGATGTTTTTTTCTCCTACTGATAATGGACCATCTACATTTAACAGCCCTCTTAGAATTGATATGCTAATGTACAATTTTTTTTCCCTTCTTTTTCTTTCTTTCTGTGTGTATAAATGCATCTTGCTTCCGGTCCATTCTATGCATCCGATGAAGTGAGCTATAGCTCACGAAGCTTATGCTGAAATAAACTAGTTAGTCTCTAAGGTGCTACAAGTATTCCTGGCTTTCTTTAGTATTATTATTATTACTGTTATTTTAAAAAGCCATTTGTTTGCAGCAGAACCAGCCACGTCATGTTGTAATAATAATCAAATCCCCCCCACCCATCAATGTCACAATGTTTGTTTTAGCAATCTTAAGTTCAGCTGCCAGCTGTTCTGTACTTTGGGTTTTATTGCAGGAAGTATAAATTCCTGTTGGCTGGAGGTGCTTTTAGAATGCTGGGAGGGAAGGGGAGCATGAGAGGGGAAAGAACAGCATGTATATGTGTATATCTTTTTTACTTTTTTTTTAGTAAGGTGACAATCAGTTAAGGACTATTAAGCTTGATGGCCTTCATGTTATCAAATTGCATCTCTTTTTACCATTTCTTAATCACTGCAGCGTATAACATCTTTCAAATTTATTGGGACAATTAGAAGCAAGCGCAGTTCCTTTGACCCCAGCTGTTTTAAAGACACATATGGATTTTTTTTAAAACAGGAAAGAGTAGCCACGGGATTTGAATTCCTTTCAAGAGGTTTCCACCTTGAGACTTAGTTTAAGTTCCAGACTGCTGGTAACATGATAAACTACATTAAGCCATGAAAAAAGAAGGGAAAAAGCAACCTTGAGATCTGGTAACGCTATGGTGAGGAATGCAGGCTAGAGTTAAGAATGGGCAATCCACTTTGGAAAAAATAAAGCCCCCCTCCCTAGACTTTTGTCCAAAATTTGTCCTGAAATCTTTGGAGGTTTAATGAAGTTTTGTTGAGTTTCTTGCTGCCCCTTCCTTTTGTTAATGTATCCCTCAAGTAGAAATACCTTCCCATGCCCATGTTCCTGGTGGGAATAGAAATGCAAGTGAAACTGAAATACCACGGGCAGGCTGCTTCCTGCCTTTTCCCACACGAGATTCAAGCTCTTTGCCCGCATCTTCAATGTCCGACATTATCTCACCCCTCTGATCTCATTTCCTCTTCCCAGTCGTCTCTCTTTTCTACTTCCTTATCTTCTGTTGTATTGCCCCCTACATCTGGAAAAATTGTCCATTTCCTGTCTACTGTGTCTTTGTTCCCTCTATCCTACTCCAGATCCCTCCTTTTAATTGACTTCTTCCAGGTCTTCTGTACCTGATTCTCTTCAGTAATAAACTCTTCACACTCTCTGCCTAAGTCCCTCACCCCAGTATCTGAGTGCTTCACAATCATTACCGTATTTACCTTTACAAAACCCATGTGAAGTTAGAGAGTAGCTGCACTTTTGCAGCTGGGAACAGAGGGGCTAAATGACTTGTTTGAGGTCACAGAGCAGAGAATTGAACTTTGGTCTCCCAACTCTGTGGCTTAAGCTCTAGACCATCCTTCTTGCACCACTGTCCTGTGGTTTTGGCTTGATTTGTGCGGTCCTCGCATTTTAAGCTCTTCAGGACAGGGATCAACCTTCTACTCTGTATTTTGAAAAGTACCATGTACATTCAGAGTGCATATTCTACCTGCCTTAATCATGTTGCGCACTCCCTTGTTCCACAAATAGACCCTTTGGAATTCAATCATGGAGCAAGATGCTATTTACTCAGAATTTGCTACTTGGTTCAAACTCTGGCCCAAAATGATTAGCAATAACTTCCCCTCCCCCCACAGGAAGGACTAGAATTTTGCAGAAGAGCTTGAGAGAGATCTGGTTCTAGTCTATGAACTCAGGATGCTCACATCTGCCTCTCAGAATTTGGGTACTCATCCAAAAAATCAGTCCAGACTATAAATCTTTTGAGATTGGCCAGTCACTGTTCTATCAAACTCTAATTCCTCTCTGTCCTTAACTCACATTGGTTGTGCTTAGGTAGAGCACTAATTGCTCTGCTAAATCACTCAGTGTTTGGAGAAAGTTGCAGAAACTGAAGATTCAATTTCAGCTACAGCAGGCCAAAAAAAGAAAAAGAATTGCTTCCTTCCTTCTCCTCCAAGAGTTTTCCATGTTGTTTTCCAAAAAAATAATGAATGAATTTTTTTCTCAACTCCAATGAATTTTTTTCTCTCAACTTGCTCTCATTGCATTTATTGATATTTGCGTAATGCCATCAAATACCCCATAGCGACTTAACTGTATCAATATACCTACAAATATAAATAATCAATAACTTAGAATTCTTAGCCACTTTAAATATTGCTATATAAATACTGAGATGTTGATGCCCTGTATAATAAAGCATCTTCAGCAAAGAACCATTTCGTCAGACCTGGGAAATGAAAATGTAAAGATCAGAAGGCTAAAAATTCTGTCAAAAAAACCAATTTCTTTCAAGTAGCGGAGAAGTACTTGAGAAACAAGCAAAGAACCTTAAATGACAGGCTCTTGAGCAATGATAAGAATCAGAGACTCAAGGCAAAGCTGAGATCCCAGTGAGATGCTAAAGGTAGATTTAATGTTAATTTCTGACCTTTTAAAACCCCACTACTGTGGCTCTCTTATGGAATGTGAAAGTGGATTTGGAATGTTGAACATGTATAGATAATTCATAAATATAACTAAACCCGGAGAGTCAATGGACCCTCAAGGGATTCTAGTAAATCCTTTTCACTTATCTTTCAAAGTGATGGGCACCCATGCTGAGTGGGAAACGTGTAGAGTATACAACTCTAAAGGCTATAGATAACCCTTGACCTGTGTGCATAACTCCCAGTGCACCAGGATGGTCAATGAGCTAGGTGTCTTTTACATTTAAAACACTCTTTAATGGTGGTGAGGCACCTCCCAGCTCCAATGGCGTATCACCCTCAACACTATCCAGTGCTAGGGAGGATGGTGGAGGGCTTTCTTATCCCACCGGTTCCTTTTGGGGAGATAGAGAGGTTACACTTTTGTGGACCTCTGATATGTCCTTTTTAACTGACAACTTAGCCAGAAGATGTTTTGAAATGTAGGACTCCTCTAAAAATATTCCCCAGATTATCAGACATTAGTTTTCTGGGGAATATAGACCTTACCCTATATTAAGACCTCAGGGTCAATACTGAGTTTGTCCCATGAAGCATTCCCGGGACCCTGACTGCCACATT
This sequence comes from Sternotherus odoratus, assembly GCA_032164245.1. Taxonomy (NCBI): domain Eukaryota; kingdom Metazoa; phylum Chordata; order Testudines; family Kinosternidae; genus Sternotherus; species Sternotherus odoratus. The sequence goes on from JAVMKO010000002.1 coordinate 15,444,076, forward strand.
TGGCTGCTACTACCAAAGATATCCACAGTTATTATGGACATGAACAGGGTCATATGATCTCCTCTGGGCAAATCTCAGTAACACCATGGTCTGTTCAGACAATAATATTTGAAAACTGATGGACGACAGGAGAGGACCTGGAAGACTGGAGAAGGGTTAACATAGTGCCCATCTTTAAAAAAGGGGAAAAGGAAGAGCTGTGGAGCTATACACCAGTCAGCCTGACTTTGATACCTGGGAAGCTACTAGGACAATGTATAAAACACTCAATTTGTAAATACCTGGAGCATGAAGGAGTGATCACTAGCATCCAGTGGGGGTTTAATAAGAACAATTCATGCCAAACCATCTTGATTTCCTTCTTTGACAAGGTAACTGGTTTGGTGGATACGAGGCATATCTATGTTGTGGACATATTATACCTGGACTTCAGCAAGGCTTTTGACATAGACCTACCTGGCATTATCATAAGTAAGATGGAAAAATGGGGGCTTGGTAGAACTACCATTAAATTGATACATAATTGGTTAAACAGCTGCAAACAATGGGTAACTGCTAATGGAATGATGTCAGATTGGAGGAAGGTCTCAAGTGGGATTCCCCAGGGATCTCTTCTGGGTCTAGTGTTATTTAACATTTGAAGAACAACTAGCCAAAGACTCAAAAAGTAATAGTGATTTTTTTTAAGTACATCAGAAGCAGGAAGTATGCTAAACAACCATTGGGGCCATTGGACGATCAAGATGCTAAAGGAACACTCAAGGATGATAAGGCCATTGTAGAGAAACCAAATGAATTCTTTGCATCAGTCTTCATGGCTGAGGAAATGAGGGAGATTCCCAAACCTGAGCCATTTTCTTTAAGTGACAAATCTGAGGAACTGTCCCAGATTGAGGTGTTATTAGAGGAGGTTTTGGAAAAAAATTGATAAACTAAACAGTAATAAGTCACCTGGACCAGATGGTATTCACCCAAGAGTTCTGAAGAAACTCAAATGTGAAATTTCAGAACTACTAACTGTAGTTTATAACCTATCATTTAAATCAGTTTATGTATCAAATGACTGGAGGACAGCTAATGTGATGCCAATTTTAAAAGGGCTCCAGATGTGATCCTGGCAATTACAGGGCGATAAGCCTGACTTCAGTACCAGGCAAGCTGTTTTAAATTATAGTAAAAAACAAAATTGTCAGACACATAGATGAACATAATTAGTTGGGGAAAAGTCAATATGTTTTTTTGTAAAGGGAAATCATGCCTCACTAATCTACTGGTGAGATTTTTTGAGGGGGTCAACAAGCATGTGGACAAGGGAGATCCAGTGGACATAGTGTACTGGTTGGGCAAGGAGATGAAGCCTGGGCAGAAGACTTAGATGGGGAGCTCATGGAGTGAGCCTCAGTTGTTGCAGAAGTTGGAAGCTATGTATTGAAATGTACCTATTGCGAGTACTAGAAAAGGCAGGCCTAGACCTGCCCAAATCTAATGGCTTTCTCCCTCTACCAAAGGTGGATAAACCACAGAATTCAGGCCACAACTGAGTTTGTGGGGTTTGGAGGACAGGGGGAGAAAGAGAGAAAACAGGGATGGGAGTGAAGGTCATAGGACTAAAATGTGACATCAAGAAGGGGAGACCAAGCAGAGAACCCCAGACAGTGCCCACTGCTCCTCAAATAAGGCCAAGGAGCCAGTGGACAGGGCCCAGAGGAACTATGCCCAGACACATGAAGTGAAAGGGGTCCAGAATTGGAATCTGTGTACTATTTGCAAGATTGGCACAGGCGTGTGTAGGCCTGTCCAAAAATGAAAGGCCTTCCCCCTGAACTAAGTAGGAGGAAACACTAGGCCAAGGCCACATTTGAGTACTTGGGACAACAAAGAAAAAAAACATGGACAGGAGTGAGGTCAAAGGTTAAAAATCAGAGAACGAGGGGACACCAAGTGAAGAATTCTGGATGGAGGCCACTGCTCCTGAAAGGTGTCTAAGGAGTCAGTGGACACTACCCAGAGAAACTCTGCCTGCATACATGAAGTGAAAAGGGACCAGAACTATAACGTAGGTAGTAAATGAGACTGGGGATTGCAGAAAGGGGAAGGGTGGTCACATGGCTAAAGGCAGCGGTCCTAAAGAAATAGATTCTATTCCTGCCTCTGCCACAGTGTTCTTATCCTAGGCTGAGAAATATACTTAAAACCAAACTTTTCACAGGTGGCCACTAATTGTGTATTCCTCATTTTCTGGGGTGTCTAACTCGAGACCCTGGGGTCTGAGTTGCACACGTGCTGAATACACACTGCTACAACTGATGTTAATGGGAGCTATGCTTTTGGTGCATGAAGTGTCATATAAAGCTTAATACTTGGAAGAAACCTGCCTGTACATTATCTTTTAAAAGGACATTAGCCATCAAGCTTTTATTTATTTAAGCAATAATTAATGTTTCCATGTATTTCTCCTATATAGTAAGGATAACAACAGGACATTGGCATATACTTAAATGCAACATGTGCTTTGTTAAAGAGAGACATGGATGTAAGCACAAGTGAAAGTGCTCTTCTGAATCTGGGCCATAATGCAGGCATGATCAATAGTACTCAGAGTTATGCACCTCACCACCAAGTAGAATCCAGTATGATAGGAAAGGAACAATTGTGGGATTCAAATGAAAAAGAATGGGGTTTCAAGTGGTGCCTGGAAAACCCTAAGGATTTGTGATAACATGAAGGAATTTGTTTTGTTTGGGGTTTTTTAATCCCCAGAGTTTATTTTGGCTGTCTGTAATGGATGGAAAATATTTCCAAATAATACAAACACTTAGAAATAATACTGAAATGTCAGAAATAAAACAAAACTGTATGTGTAGTAAGATGTGTGAAATGCAAAACCCGTATCAGTAGAGTAAAGCCATAACATCATATATTAAGGGGATTAGGTGGGATTAGTTCCAGTGTTACCTGCCATATGAAAACAGATGACAACAGGTGCTTTTAAATTACTGGAACAAGGTAAGGCCTCCCCTCACAGTCAAAAATGTCAGGAACAAAAGACACAGCTTTTGGATGGGAAGCCATCACACACAGTGTGAAACTAAGAGACATGCCCTGGCAATAAGTATATTGTTTTCGTACAGCTTGATCTCAGACTTTGCCCCCTTACTGTAAATTCAACTGCATTTTTTTTAAAAAAAAATATTCAATTCCTTTCATTTCTGCAGAAAAGCCTTCAGTGCAGAAAGCTACAGTAATGGCGCACTTGCTATGCTTCCTCATGAGGTTATGCAAGCATTTCCATGAGGTGAGACAGCGAGTGAGAGACAAGGAGCGATAGGCCTGACCCAGAACCCCAGGTCTGAATTTTGAAGAACTTTGGATGGGAATTCAGATCCGAACACTACCGCTTGCACCCATCTCTAGAGAGAAGTAAAATTAGAAAGGAAGTATGGTGGCTACCATCTCGGCTGATACTAAGGATTGAACCAGGGATTTCCAGATCCTAAAGTCTCAATGGAGCTATGCTGATTTATACTTCTTGAAGATCTGCACCAATGTTTCTTATTATGCTTTAAAATATGTATTAGTATATATGGTTTGGTTTTGTTATTAACATTTTTGACCATTCCTCTCCTCCACATTTATACTGGTAGCCCCTCTCCCCACATATATGACAGTACAAGTGGTGAGTGCAATGTTTCTCTAGTATATTTTGAGCAACAGCATTTAAGTACCTCAGACAAATGAATGCTTACGGTAGCTTGGCTGCAAATGAAGACAAGGGCCTTGTCTGGTGGCACTGCATTTTGAAAGGCCTGGCACAGTTTATTTTCATGTTCTCGGGAATGCCACTCCTGCCTCTGCATTCAATTTCTCTGTCTCCAGCTTTATTTAGTCAGATGTTTCTCTTGTGCATTCAGTAAAATTCAACCACAAAAATGAGTAGTTGCTGTTTATAAAATCAGCACATTGTTATATAATCCAGATGACAGAAAACGTGTGAAATGGTGTTAAATACTCAGCTACAACCACAATTCAATCACTTGCAGACAGTTAAAATGTTGTAGTGGCGTCTAGCTTTCCTGAAGAGCTGACACTACCAATGAAAGGCCAAATTTGCTCTTAGTCATATAGGTGTAGTAAATATAGAATAGCACCACAAAAATCAATGGACTCATTCTAAATGTTCACCAGTCTGACAGCAGCATTCAGCCTGAAAGTGTAATAAAAGTATATGTATCTATATAGCATGGAAGCCTCTGTTGATAATGGTTACCATTTTGATTTGAAAGACCAGTCCAAGAGAGAAAGACTGGTTTAGAGGAATTGTTTTTGTATTATAAAAATATACATTTTAAAAATACATATTTCCTTTAAAATACATGCCACCACACAGTATGGATCTGACATATAAGGAACTGAACTTAATTCTGTCATGAGGAAATTTACAAACCATGACAAAATAGCACTTTTACCAATTTTTTAATTCATAGATCCCTGAGTGTTGAAAAATTCCATCAAGTTTCTGCTGAGTGTAACCAAGGATCTTCTGTAGCTCCACTTCAGCATTAATAATAATAGTATTTGATAACATGATCTTGTTTGATTGGCCAGTGAACATAGGCTTTGTCTTATTAGATCTGACCATTGGTCTGTCATGTCAGATATTCTGACTCCAGCAGTAGCAAATACTCTCAGGAAAGCAAACTGTTTTCCTCCTGATAATACTTCTCATCTGTTGTACGGGGGAACTGGGGCAGCTTCCTTCCTGAAAGCTCTAGATGATCAGTTTACACTTAAAGCATGAGATTTGGTTCCCCACCTTAGAATGCTTAACTATAAATATTATTGGTCAGAAAATTAGACAGCATATTTAAAATCCAGCTATAGTATTTTATCAATGTTTTCCTATGATGCTACATTCCACAGACTGACTAGAAGCAGTACAGTAGGAAGACTATATCCATTGGCAGGTTCAGCTCCTATTCAGATTACATCATATCTACTTTCTAGAGTCAGGTCATAAATCACCCCAAAATGAAGAGGGACGAGCAGGGGCATGACCTTCCCAATCTTGCATGAACCCACTGAGCCAGCTGAACGCAAAGCAAGAGGTCCGTTAAACCACCCAATGGAAGGTTTGAAGATGCACACTATCCGAAATACAAATGTTGATGACTGGACTTAGGAAGTCACTGGTAGTCCATAACAACAACTTTATTCAAGCATCTAATTTATGATCAATGCTACATATTTTGATATGCCTGTAGATGGCACTCTGCATTAATCAACTATGTAGACCTGTACGTAATCCTTCCACCAGGAATTATTGGCAGCAACAATTTCATATTAAAATTAGCAAATGGCACCAACTTGATCCCCCACCCAGAAATCTGGGGAAAGTAAATACCTCCCCAGGGTGCTCTTCCTAGGCAATATTTCCCCTCTTGTGAGCAGAGAATCTGTGTATAAAAACAAAGAGAAGTTTTACTAGAGGGGAAGGGAATGCAGCATCCAGTTGGGAGAACAAAGCAACAATCTATATAACTGAATAACAAGTAAAATACCCTCTTTGACAGTAGTACCTTACCTCCGTTCCCCACTCACGTGAGCATCCAATGAACAAGACACCACTTTCTCCATCCCCCCTCTGCTACACCACACTCATAGTTTTGAAGTCCATGATAAGTGTAGTCCCAGAGTCTGGGGGTGCACTCAGGGCTGTCTCTAGCCTCTAGAGGGGATGTGCTACCAGCTCCACCACCTAAAGTGATTCCAGCTTTATTGGTGCTAAGTAAGGAAGGGCCTCCCCAGAATTCATGCAGCACCGCTACTAGTACCCTCTAGAGCTTCCACCAAGAGCTTCCTTGGCAATGCCTCTCTGCCATGTCATCTCTACACCATATCTTCTCCAAGTCTCCTGTGAAGAGGGATCAGTGGCATAGGACCCCTGAGCAGACTCCTTGCCACCAGAGCTGCACCCCTTGCTACAAGCTCAGAGCCCCTCTCGCCTTTCAGTTCAGTCTCACTACCTATGCAGTCGGAGTTTGTGTGGTGATGCCCCAGAGTGCCACTTGGTGGATTTCTGGACAGAAAGCTTGCACTCCCTCTGTAGCCATATTTTCCCCTGTTCATGGGAGATGGTGGCACAGTGCTCCTTCCCTCATTGAGTTTCTGTCCATCTGGAGTTTTAGGTAAACAGTTATGAAACAAGTCTTGGCCACTCCTTCAACCACAGATGGTAGTAGTGTTCTGTCTAATGTCCAGAGCTTCAGGCCACAGGACTTGCATATAAACGGACCTCTCTCTTTCATATAACACTCCCATCATAACAAGGAGAGATCACTCCCTCTGTGCAGCTGCACTGCTGCTTATTCAGGGCTATGGCTAAATGGTGAATCTCTAGTCCTTAGTGAGTTTTGCAACTGAGATAAAAAGACCAAGCAACATCAGCACAACAAAGTAATAGAAGAAAGAGAGCAGCAAGCTATTACTGTGCATTAAGCATTAGCAAAGTGAATCAAGTAGGTTTATTTATTAGGAGCCACCAGCGTCCGTCTGGCCACTGAAGCTCCTATGCAGAGGTAAGAGTCCTCAGAAATACTGCAGCAGCTACTTTAACTTCCTTCTCGTACACCTATGACATTTCCTTCTTTATGTGGCTCCCTCATATACCTGGAACACCTTTCATCCTACAAAGGGGTCTCTATGCTTGGCCACATAAACCGATGCGGTGGGCAGCACTGGATATTTCATGTACCGCATGCTGCATAAAATGTGGCAGAGATGCCGCAAGTGCAGCTAACAATCTACCCAGGTACACACAGACTAACTTCCTGGTGTGAAGGATCAGAGAGGTAGCCGTGTTAATTTGGAATTGCAGAAGTGACAAAGAATCCTGTGGCACCTTAACGACTAACTAAAGTATTGAAGCATAAGCTTTCGTGGGCTAATACACTTCCTGGTGCTTCCTCCAAACACTTCCCTCCTGCAACCTGCACTCCACCCTCCATCTTCCTTCAGGTTGCCACTCGGGAGAAAACTGGGAAGTGGCAATGCCCAAATCCAGTGGCTCTGGATGCCGCCATGGGTTCTGAAACCTGTGCCCTGGTTCTGGGTTGGGAGGGTGAATTCCATCTCCCTAGCCTGCTCGCACGTCACCCTTGTAAAGACAAATTTCTTTTGGCTCTACATGAACAGAGTGATGTCAGCCTACAAGCATATCAGGAGACAAATCTGTCTTAGGCTACATATACTCTTGGAGCAAGGGGTGTGATTCCCAGTCAAGTAGACTGGCTGTCCTCAAGCTAGTATACTAAAAATGGCAGTGTAGCTGTGATAATATGGGCAGGGGTGACGTAGCCTGACAGTGGGGGCTGAAGGGACCCTCTCTTTCCGTCAATCAGTATTTCATATGCACGGATTGCTATAGTATCTAAACACTGTTCTATCTCTCTGCTTCTTTCTAACATATTGCCCAGTCCCTGGCAATGACCCATTAGTTACATCCTAAGAAACTTCCTCACCAGGCACAAATTTGATACTGGCTGATTGCCAGTAGTAGGTCAGAAACCAGATTATTCACCTCTGAGATACAAAGGTTCAGATATGCACATATATTGTGAAATCTAGAGGTCTGCCAAGCTTTTTAGCTGGGACACTTTGTCAAATTGCCCACCCTTTTTTCCCCATCCAGTGCTTTTGGTGGATGAAGGAATAATTATTATTATTTTGGATAAATTCATTGTCCAATAGTGCTTTATGAATCAGGGCTACTATTACTTGAATCAGAAGGGGGTCAGGTATTTTACATAAGAAATTTATAATGGATAATTTTGATAATTATGAGTTAATTTTGGGGTAAATCACAATATCATGTATTGGAAATGGACCTTTTAAAGTATAAAATTAGGGACCTATGTGAATCACTGTCACGAGTTCCATAGTTATGAGCTATATTTTATCTTTCTCCGTGAAATATGACAATATAGAGCTCTGTTTCACCAGTTAGTCATATCCAGCTGCTATGAAAATAATCTGTTTGATATAATTCATTTGACATTTGATGGGTTTAAGGCTCCTCTGACAAGATATAATCAACTCATTATGGGGAAACAGAAGCCTTCCTTGTTACAAATAAATTATTCCTAGTCATAATTGAATTACTGTATGTTCAGTGAAACTGGGATGGCTGAGCTTCCAGTACAAGCGGATGTTTTATCCTCAGGCCCCAGTGATAAAGCCAATATTTTCACTGTTAGATGCACTGATTAATGGATGGCATTACTTTTCTAAACCAACAAATTAGGTTGCCCATCTCTCTCCGTCCACATTCTACATTTGTAAATGATAAAAGATTCCATATTTCTTTCTTATGCTTAGGTATTGACTCAACAAGTGGGACAATATGCCTTTGATATTTTAATTTCTTTCCAATTTATTTTTTGTTAATAAAATGCCATACATAGGCATTACCTACCGGGTAGATTAGCTGCATTGCTAGGGCATTGGGATTATCTGTTTTAAATCAGTACCTGTGACTAATAGTTTTGGTGTTGTTATTCAAACTGTTGTGTGCTCACAGTTCAGTACCATTAAAGGAACAGGGCTCGCTTGTGCCACCACACAATTAAAAATAAATTACCACTGAGAGTTGAGGGGAAGCGACCATCCAGAAAGGTTGAAATGCACTGAGCAAGCTCTGGGTCACAAATGCAACATAGCATGTTTACAAGGCACAATCCCGCAAGCCCTTCATCAGATAAACTCCCCCTTGATTCCAAAAAAAGCTGCACACATGCAGAGAGGTTTATAGAGATCAAAATAATGTTTCATGGTGCAGACACAGAAGGAAACAATAGTAAGTACAATATGACAAATTTAGGATATGGCCTAAAATGCAAGGTGAAATCACATGAATGCTACAGTGCGACCAAAAGGCACAATTCAAAGGACTTCTCATGTTTACCTCAATATTCAATAGGCATTGGAAAGAAAAGCACTGGAACTATATGAAAAAGGCACATACGGTAGTTACTCAGTAGCTATTGACTATTTCTCTAGATCTTACTGGACCAAACTATTTCTTTATATCAACAACTAGGGGATCAACTAGGGGATCAGGAAGATTCCAGGCAGAAGCTCTCCAACGAAGGGAGGAGAGAGATAGAGTAGCCTCAAGGATCACTGTTTTCTTTGTTCTAATTAAGTTCCTTGTTCAGTGTTAGAAGAAAACAAATGTCAGAATGGTTCAATACAAATAAACTCATTTAAATCTTGCTAATTCCACATGTAACATTCCTTTCTCTGCACTATATAGCATCATGTTGGACTTACTAAGAATGCAATTCACCATAGCACAGAGGGATTTCAGAATTAATCTCCAGTGAGTACCATCCACTAAAATATGATAAGGACTCAGGAAAGTTTGCAAGAACTTTTAAGCCTCCTACTGAGAATGGGAACTAACACATTTCCATGAGTCCCTGATGCTTATTAAAGGACAACACTGTAACTCTTGGCAAGAGTCAGAATAATCCCCTGTCACCGTACATTCAGATCTCTTAGGTGGCTTTGGAAACCCAGTATCTAAAGTGTCCCCATTCAACACCTTGCTTTTCAAGTCAATGGTGCTTTGTGATTTTCAGCACCATCCCTGAGGAACAGCATCATGTCCATGGATCATCCTTTCCACCTCTTCAATAGTTTTCTGGGTTTCCTGTAGCCTTGAGTCAAACTTTGGAGCTACTTGTATACTTTTTCCCATTATGATAGCCATCCATACCAATTTCTGCCATGGTTCGATTGATTCAATTTCTTTTTTCCAGAGATGTGTGAAATTCAATGGCAAAGATTAAGGGTTAAGATGCAGACTAACTAGCACGACATGGTTCCTCTGCTCTCTACTGAGTGGATTCACACCTGCCCAAGTATGTGGAAACATATGGCTGCAGCCTATGAAGAATATTAACTCTACTATCAATATAAGCAACAGAGTTTCTTTTAGCTCAGGTGGTGGAGTGGTCAATCACATTGTGGCTTCCATATCCAATGCTGCATGTTTGTGGCTTAAATCAGGACTGTGGTGTCTATGCTTTGTGGCCACATAAGTTACAATTTGGCTCCTGACTGCTGAATTTGAACTTCTAGGAACCCCAGATGCTTGGGTATAAGCTTTGCCTGGTTGGGCGGACCATATAATGATCTGATGTACGGCATACTGTATATTGTTCCTTAGGGATGTAAAATCAAAGTTGTTCAAGTGTGTATGTGGGAGATCATGTTGCTATGTGGTGCCTAGTAGCCAGAGGACACAACCTTTAATACTAGTACAGCTAGCCAAGAGTTTCCATTAAGTCAGGTGGTGGGAGTTTGTGTTTAAGGAGCAGAAATTCCTAGTTCTACATGTCTGTGGTTTAGCTGTCACCCACAGTCTTCATTATTTCATGTTACTGATTTTCCCCTCTAAACCAGAAGAGGCTTTGGAGAAAAAAGTATCTGTGCATTATTTAGGGTGTGGCAAGGTTGGTCTATATTTTAAAAGAAGGTAATATAAAAATAAAATATTATAGAATGTCCAAAACATAAAACAACAAAATGAGGAAGTGTGAAAGCATCATGCAATCCCCCCCAAAATCTCGACATTCTCCCCACCACCCATCCCTCTTTCACACACACACATTCTGCCATACATCCCTTTCCTATGTATTTTCATCCTCTGATAAAAGATAATGCTGTACTGAATCTATCAGAGCAGATGAAATAATCACTTAAAGCAAATAAAAACAAAAAATGCTGTAAATAGAACCCCCTGCATTTAACATGTCAGATAAGGGTTAGATTTGCTACATTGCAATTGTCTGTTTTGTCATTCACAGCAAGAGCAGCTGCCTAGTGCAGCAAATGTGAAAAATCAGGATGGGTGTGTGTGTGTGGGGGGGAGGGGGGTACTAGGAGGTTATATAAGAAAAAAAAACCCAAAATATAGACTCTCCCTATAAAATCGGGACATCTGGTCACCCTAAGTGTAACCCCTTTTGTTACCATGGGAATAGATGCAACCGATTGAATGTAAGGGTAGCCAATCAGGTTGGATCAATCTGTGTGCATTTCATGAGAGGATGTTTTCTCTGCTCTGTGACTGTCACAAAAATTAATCTGTTTATCTGGCAACAGCTGAAAAAGTGTGGGGGGAAGGGAGACCAAGTGCTTTAAAATTGTTGGAAACTGGGATTTATACTAGACTGATTATTTTTCAAGGATTGAACCATAATACTCTATTTTATTTAAATAAAGACCAAAGATTACAAACAAAGCAAAACAACACTGGTAAATTGGTATAGATTTTTAACTGCTCCTTGATAAAATCCATCGGATAGACAACATGATGCCAATAGTGGGGCTATTTCCTCTTATCAGCGATAAAGAAAATGATTAGAGAGCAGTTTACAGAACCAATAAGATAATTTAAACAATCATTACATTACAAATGATGTTTCAACCCTACTTAGTAATTGTAGAATGATTAATTTTTTTGTCTTTGGATCAAAATAATTTTTGGTCTTCCTATTTCATACACTCATTGATTTTCTCTTTATTTGTGAAAAAAATAGTTTAGAATCATCTTATGCCTTTATTTTTAGTTCTCCTGAATTAAGACCCCATTACAGGGCTAGTCACAGAATACATACTTCTCAGCGTGGATACAAGTTGTAGAATCTAGCCCATAAATTTGCAGTTTTGGGGGGAAAACAGAAGTGACCGTTGTGAACACGTTGTCTGACCTCCTGTATAACACAGGGCATAGAATTTCACCCAGTTACCCCAGTATTGAGCCCAATAACTTGTTTATGGCTAAATCATATCTAACAGGAAGGCATCCAGTCTTGGTCTGAAGACCTCAAGAGATGGAGAATCACTTGCTAGTTGGTTCCAGTGGTTCCAGCACCCTCCCTGTTGCAACATTTGTGCATTGTTTCTAATATGAATTTCTCTGGCTTTCTCAGATAGATTTAAGAGGCCTTTAGTTATTGGCACTTTCTCCTCCTGAAGGTCCTTACACATAATTTTTACACTCCCCTCCCCCAGATTTAAATGTTAGTTGTTGTTTTTTTAAAAAAGGAGTTGGCTCCCTAGTTGTGACTATAACTGGAAACGAATGTTTTATAAACCCAATGCCACCAAAAGCTGTTATTTCAGTCATTCCAGCCTGACTGGGAACAGAAAGTCTCATGAGACCCTTGATCGTCTCGAGGGACCCAATCCTGAAGTCTTTGCTCAGGCTGATTGTAAGTATAGTATTCAGGACAGGAGGTGGCCATTTTTTATCCCAATTTTGTACATATAAGTGCTTTTAATCATTCAGAAGCATCCAAACAGATCTCTGAGCATTTTGCTATTCACCCAACATTATCATCACCTAAAGATTCCTGATCTTTTCCTGTCCTAGCTCTCACACCAGGCCCATCATGGCTGTATCTGCCCCATCTTCTAGTAGCACATTAAGCAGTAAGTTACAATCTGCCATGCATCGGACTTTGTTCCTTTCTCTCTTTCACTCGGTGGGGAGGTCTCAACCTTGGACCAGCCACTGGGAAGACTCTTCAGGCAGACCCCTGAGCCCATACAGAACCCCATTTAAATCAGCTGGGCTCTATGAAGGCCCAGAGATCTAGCCACACTGAGGTTCTTACAGGATTTGGGCCTCGCATTTAGGCCCTGGGTTCTGCAAAGAGAACCCCCCAGGTGGATCCCTGGAGTTGTGTGATGCCCCATGGCCAAAAATAGGGCTTGCAGATTATCAGCATTCCAGCCACATTGGCCATTTCATAGGATCAAGACCCTACATGGTCATTTAAAAAACTATAGCAAGACCAAGGGTCTGCTCTTGCTGCCACTGAAACCAATAAGAATTGTGCCCTTGCTGTCAGTGGGAGCAGGGCCGGATTGTAGAGCACTGAATTTATTTGTGGGAATGTTTATTCACAGCACATTGCTAACTTACCTTTTGTTAAAAAATATAGCATTTTACAGGCCATTATCTATCGTCATGTGGGTTAAGGCACTTAGGTATCTAATCCCTCTCTCGGATAGATAACTGTTCTAAAATACTGCTCCAAGTGACTGGCTTATGAGACACACATCTTACTTCCTAGAGAGTGCCAGTAGAACAGTAATTAAGCAATCTAGTTCAATAATGGCTAATAAATGCTTGACAATCAGCCAAAACATTACTTTAACATATTTTTGCGTGGTTTATTAGTAAATAAAGATGCCAATTACGTTTTGTTTCTTACTCCAACAACAGTCCATAGGGCACCAGGATACAGGCAACATGGTTGTAATCAGAGACTAGCTTTCATTAACACATTCCTTCAACAGATGGCTGCATTTCCTCCCTCCCTTATTTGGATAGCACATTGTGATTTACATCAGAAATAATCCCTACTGGGATATGAGAGGCTTCCCCCTTTAAAAGTTTTGTTTATTGATTGAAAGGGGTAGGAACAGCCATGGAAAAGCCATGTGGGGAAACCTGCATGGGCCATGGGCAACTTGATAAGAAAATTCCATTTGTTTATAGAGTTATTTTAAATCTATATGTTTCCATACTCTCCTTAGAAGCCAAAATGAAAATTAATGGAAATGTCTAATTCTTTTTAAATGTTTTGGTATGAATTGCAGATCCCCAAAATGAAGCAGTATTGTTACTATGACTTGTATATATTGCAGATGTGTCAAAGGACCTCAGTCAAGGATCAGGGCCCCATTGTGCTCAATATGATGGATAGTAACAGAAAGATAGTCCCTGTCATAGACACCCATGCATAGTACAGACTGGCTTCTCCACAAAACCCGCCAATAACCCTTAATCTGAAACAGGCTGCCTATCTGGGACCATATGATGGTTTGCCAGGTTGCAAACATTTGAGTCCCTAATAGGGTGACCAGATGTCCCGATTTTTGGGTCTTTTTCTTATATAGGCTCCTATTACTTCCCACTCCCTGTCCTGATTTTTCACATTTGCTGTCTGGTCACCCTAGTCCCTAATGAACACAAAATTAATTACAAGAACAACTTATTTCATAGATTATAATAATGGATAATAATTATAATAGAAGGGACCATTGTGATCATCTAGTCTGATCTTCTGCATTACTAAGGCCATGGAATTTCTTTGAATTAAAATCCTTTTTGAGCTAATGCATAAACAAACTAGGGAAATGTGGGCTAGATGAAACTACTATAAGATGGGTGCATAACTGATTGAAAGACCTTATTCAAAGAGCAGTTGTCAATGGTTTGCTGTCAAGTATCTAGTGGGGCCCAACAGAGATCAGACCTGGGTCCAGTACTACATTAATATTTTCCTCAATAACTTAGATAAGGGGTGAAGAGTGTGTATATAACATTTGCAGATGACAACGCACTCGGAGGGATTCCAAGCACTTTGGACGACAGGATTAGAATTCCAAAATAACCTTGACAAATTGGAGAATTGGTCTGAAATCAATATGATGAAATTCAGTAAACACAAATGCCAAAGTACTACCCTTAGGGAGAAAAATCAAATGCACAACTACAAAATGGGTGATAACTGGCAAGGCAGCACTATTGCAAAAAAGGATCTGAGGGTTAGAAATTGAATATGAGTCAACAATGTGATGCACCTGCGAAAAAGACTAATATTTTACTGGTGTGTACTAACATGATTGTCATCTCCAGACATATGGGGTAACTGTCCAGCTCCAATCGGCACTGGTGAGTCTCAGCTGGATATTTGTCCTGTTCTAGGTGCCACACTTTGAGAAAGATATGGACAAATTAGAGAGAGTCCAAAAGATAGCAACAAAAAATAAAAGATGTAGAAAACATGATTTATGAAGAAAGGTGACAATAACTGGGCATACTGTATTTGCGGGGAGGGATAGCTCAGTGGTTTGAGCATTGGCCTGCTAAACCCAGGGTTGTGAGGGGACCGTTTACGGATCCTTGAAGGGGCCATTTAGGAATATAGGGCAAAAATGGGATTGGTCCTGCTTTGAGCAGGGGGTTGGACTAAATGATCTCCTGAGGTCCCTTCCAACTCTGAGATTCTATGATTATATGAACAGAAGACTGAGTGGGACATGAAAACAGTCTTCAAGTATGTTAAGGGCTGTTATAAAGAGAATGCCGATCAGTTGTTCTCCATGTGCACTTTCACTGCAGATTTGACAAAACGCAAAGAAGGTAACAATTGAGATTTTTAAAGATAGCTACAGCACTTGACCCAAGATTTAAGAATCTGAAGTGCCTTCCAAAATCTGAGAGGGACGAGGTGTGGAGCATGCCTTCAGAAGTCTTAAAAGAGCAACACTCAGATGCAGAAACTACAGAACCTGAACCACCAGAAAGAAAATCAAACTTCTGCAGGTGGTATCTGACTCAGATGATGAAAATGAACATGCGTCAATCTGCACTGATTTGGATCGTTATCAAGCAGAACCCATCATCAGCATGGATGAATGTCCTCTGGAATGGTGGTTGAAGCATGAAGGGACATATGAATCTTTAGCACATCTGGCACTAAATATCTTGCAACACCGGCTATAACAGTGCCATGCAAATGCCTGTTCTCACTTTCAGGGGACATTTAAACAAGAAGTGGGCAGCATTATCTCCTGCAATTATCTCCTATATAATAAAAGGCCAAACAAATTTGTTTGTTTGAGCAATTGGCTAAAGAAGAAGAAGTAGGACTGAGTGGACTTGTAATCTCTAAAATATTACATTTATTTATTTTTGAATGCAGGATTTTTTGTACATGATTCTATATTTGTAAATTCAACTTTCATGATAAAGAGACTGCACTACAGTATTTAAATTAGGTGAGTTGGAAAATACTATTTCTTTAGTTTTTTTACCGTGTAAATGTTTGTAATCGAAAATAAATATAAAGTAAGCACTGTACACATTATATTGTATCTTGTAATTGAAATCAAAATATTTGGAAGTGTAGAAAACACCCAAAAATATTTAAATAAATGGTATTCTATTATTGTTTAACAATGTGATTAATCGTATGATTAATCACAATTAATTTTTTTAATCACTTGACAGCCCTAATTCCAAGCTAGTTTTTGTCAATATTAGTTGCCTCCTGCATGGCTTGTGAGACAGAAAAACATGTTTGTGTTCTCTATCGAGAATTTTATAGCTGAAAAAAATATAAGGTGCCATCCAAAGGGAAATGGGTGGACAAATGACATTCCTGCACTATGGGATCAGTATGAATAATGCTTAAGACACAGAGAAATATTTCATCTACCCAACATGACTTGACAATGAAATATACATTACTGAATTCATGCTTTCAGTGAAGTCTGTTTTCTCTGCACACTCATTGGTTTTCAATAACCCCTGCTTTAGAATGACAACCTGCTTGAGGATCCATCCCACCTTTGGAAACATACAAAGATTTCTTTCTTGAGATAGATATTTGATTTTCTACTGTTACTTTTTTATTAACATTTTAATTCTTCCAAATATGAATGAACATGGTAGCAGCATTGACACTTACCAGGTGTCTAGCGTTATAGGAAAAATAGCATCATCCATCCCTGTTTAATATTTATCAAATGATAATATTCGATAAACATATCACTCTGATTAACAAGGTACATTGTGGGATAGGTAAGTAACACACTGTACACCCAGAAGGAAGCATTGTTTTAGGACAATATTGCCAGCATTTCTGGAGTTAATTTTCTGCATTTTTCAGAAATATTCTGCCATGTGCTTGGCTGACAAGGCAAAGAGCTGCATATTGATCCAGGACTCTCCTTACAAGTTGTACATTGTGAACTTAGCCTCACTGGTCATGCCATTAGTGTAATCATATTATTTCATTCAAGATAGCGCCACTTTGCATTACGGTATATTGGCTCACTTAAAAAGTAATGAAGATTTCCACCGAGGGAATACATTTGTTACTTTCTGAGCATGTATATGATCTTGTCGTGGCTTTAAGAGCCAAGATCTGTTCTGATTACCACTCTGTACAACTGCATTGAAGTCAATGGGGTGGAGTGAGCTGCTTGCCAGCACAGTATACAGCCCTATGCTGTTTTAAATAAACATAAGCCCCTTTATCCAGGCAGGTGAGACAGATTTCCCTAAAGGGCAGTAGTCAAACAGACACAATGTAATTCTTTAGGAGTGGCTACACCAGTGGTTCTCAACCTTGCTAGACTATTGTACCTCTTTCAGGAATCTGATTTGTCTTGAATACCCCCAAAGCTCCATCTCATTAAAAACGACTGGCTTACAAAACCAGACATAACAATACAAAACGGGACTTCCTTCAGAGCCCAACAACACTGGTTCTCTACACTCGTTCTCTACTTGGGCACAGACGTCACAGAAAATACCTTCTCCATTGAGAAATCGTCATCTGGGACTTGCATAACCATAGCTGGTGGAGGCTCCTGATTCCAAGTTGAAAACAGACCTTAATTTGACTTTGTACTGCAGTAGCTGCTACTATGTAAGTGCATTGATTAGTGTTCTGTTACTTCTGCCTGGTCTTAGGCAAAGCTGTCATAATAGAGGAAAGATCAGTGGGCCTACCCTGGCCTCCTCTCAGAACAGATCCAGCTATTAAACCTTCTTCTCCTTCCTGGAGAAATGGATGAGAAATACCCCAGTTCCATTCCCTCCTAATCTTGCAGTGAGGGAAGGAAAAAGGGGGAGATTGTTTTTCCTTTTGATCAGATGGAAAGGGAGATGGAAAGAGAGAAGGCCTGTTGTCCCCACTCCTTGCAGTGGGGATGAAAAAGATGGGAAGGAGAGGTTTAAAGGGTTGAGGATAAACCAACAGGATTCTGGTACCCTTCAAACATAAACTGAGTATGTGGCCTCTTGGCTTTAGGAGGGAGATGCTGAGCCCAGCAAAGTAACCCAGATCATTTGCACTGCAATAGGGGACGCGGGAATTACCATATTAGATCAGACTAGTAGTCCATGTAGTAGCCCACCTAGGAATTACCATAGTAGATCAGACTAGTAGTCCATACTAGTCCAGTATCTCGCATGACACCAGAGGTTAAGAAATAAATGCAATAAATTCCATAATATATAATTATTAAATAACATGCCAATTGCAAAGTATCCTTCTAACCACAGGCAGTTCATGGTTGGTTATACCCTGAGGCATGAGGGTTTATATCCCTAATTTTTTTTATCATATTTAATGTAACCATGAATGTTCTTCTGCACAGTAATGTCCAAGCTTTCTCTGAATTCTGTTCAGCTTTTGGCCTCGATGATCTTTCCACTAAAATAAAAACTTTTGAAATTAAAAAAACTTAATGTCATGATTCTTATAAATAACATACAACAAACTTTTAAAAGACATCATAAGATGAAATGGCATCCTGGATGTGGCAGTTGTAATGGTATTTTATGCAAATCCTTGGCTACTTCATGACTGCAACTAAACTTCACACCATGGCAACAGAGAACCCCTCAGAGACAATGGGAACAGAACTCATTCTGCTGCCAAAGCACAGATAATAATGAGGAAGCTCCCTTAGCTAGCAGCAGTAAAAGGACACTATTGAAGGGAGCTATTTTTTCCAGTAGAAGGGTATGGTAAATATGTCTAGAGGAATGAATTGGTTAGCACGTACAAGTCACAGTTAGAACTCGTTGAAATATTGGCAATGAAATGCAAAATACTAATATGATCATTTTCTTTCCCTGTTCAAGTTTGGTCCCAGTTTTACAATTTTCCCATTAGAATGGTTTCATTTTACAACAAAATTGTCTTCACTGTGAAAACAAGTAACGTGTCACTGTTTTAAACATTTTCATTGGTCAGTTTTGTTGTCCTGAAGACACATTCTGTCAGTAACACAGTAACAAGCAAAGCAAAACTGGGAACATTTCACACCCAATCACACAAAGTATCCTCCATTCCATGCAGCCAACTGATTGCTTCATTGCTTAGGACATTTAGACTGCCTAAGAACATTAGAAGATGAACTGTTGGGAACAACTCACACTAGCAGGGAGATGGATTAGAGGACTTTATCACTCTTTTCCATCTCTAATTCTATGATTTTATAAACTATGCAAGATGACATTTGATTTGGTGTTATGGACGAATGACAATAAATCCTATATAATAAAAGGCCAGAGGAAGTTTGTCCGAAGCCATTATTCGCAGTAGAGACGGCCCGGACGAACAGCACGCTGGGAGTGGTAGTTCGGCGGCACAAAATGGCCACCGCGCGTGCACCGCAGCGAGTTGCAGAGAGGGCCCGGACAAACAGCGGTAAGCACTTTGGCCCATCCTCAGTGAGGTAACAGGGCACAGTGCTGAGAGGCAGTGGTAGAGCGGGGGGGGGGGACACGGACACCCCAGTGAGGTAACAGGGCACAGTGCTGAGAGGCAGTGGTAGAGCGGGGGGGGGGGGGCGGCAGTGAGGTAACAGGGCACGGTGCAGCAGCACTGAGGGGCAGTGGTAGAGCAGGGGGGACCCCAGTCAGGTAACAGGGCACGGTGCAGTGGGACTGAGGGGCAGTGGTAGAGCGGGGGAGGGGGGGGAGGGTGTCCCCAGTGAGGTAACACTGCACGGTGCAGCAGCACTGAGGGGCTGTGGTAGAGCAGGGGGGACCCCAGTGAGGTAATGGCACGATGCTGAGGGGCAGTGGTAGAGAAGGAGGGGGACCCCAGTGAGGTAACACGGCACGGTGCAGCAACACTGAGGGGCAGTGGTAGAGAAGGAGGGGACCCCAGTGAGGTAACAGAGCATGGTGCAGCGCATCTGTCGGGCAGTGGTAGAGAAGGAGGGAGACCTCAGGGGAGAAGCAGGGCACAGTGCAGTGGGACTGAGGGGCAGTGGTAGAGAAGGAGGGGGACCCCAGTGAGGTAACAGGGCACGGTACAGTGGGACTGAGAGGCAGTGGCAGAGCAGGGGAGGGACTCAGTGATGTAACAGGGCACGGTGCAGGGGGACTGAGGGCAAACACCATTAAGCACTTTGGCCCGTGCACATGGGCTTTTACACTAGTAAATAAATAAATAAATAAATAAATAAATGACTGGGTTTGGCACTTACTTTTTCACTACATTTTTAACTAGCACACGAATGGCATCATCTGTTTATTGCTAACATGAAGATGGGGGTGTGGGGGACACAATGTTAGTAATACAGTATATGTAAAATATCTCTTTTATTCATTTCAGGATTACTCAGGTATCAAAAGTGTGAATTACTGCCTTTCATCTCCTCAGTAGTGATCCTTGTATTGAAAAACCTGAAGCTTTCACTGTTATTGTAAAATTACTCCTAGCAAACCATTTAGTAATTAACTTATCTTTGAAATGGATACAAACGAGACAGGCCTGAGGACCAGCAGATGGGGTCAAATTGTAATAGTGCCTGGCAGCTTATACCCAGATATTGATGTCAATTTCTGGCAGGGAGACATTTAAAATAACTAACCAAAATTCAGTTGGACTACCAAAAAAAAAAAAAAGTTTTAAAATGTTAAGGGCTTAGCCTCCAATGTACCCTCAATACATGTTGAATAATACTTTACTATGTGATCTGCCCTATGAAATCAATGGCACTACTTCTGGAGCAAACCAGTACTCAGTAAGGGTGGAATATCTGTCTCTACGTATTGTCAAAATCCACTCAAACATGCTCCAGAAAATCACAATAGCATGTCCGGAATCACCAATCAGATGGTGAGTGCAGCTTCCTTTACAGACATTAAATACAATCTAGATCAGGGGTCTCAAACTCAAATGACCACGAGGGCCGCATGAGGACTAGTGCACTGGCTCGAGGGCCACACCACTGACACACACACACACCCTCGCTGCCCCGGCTGTGCCCCCACTCCACCCCTTTCATGAGGACTAGTGCACTGGCCCGAGGGCCGCACCACTGACACACATCCCGCCCTTGCTGCCCCGGCTCCGCCCCCACTCCACCCCTTCCAAGAGGTCCCACCCCTGCCCCACCTCCTCCTCTGAGCACGCAGCTCCCCATTCCCTCCTGGAAAGCGCTAGGCACCACCAACAGCTGTTTGGCAAACAAAGCAAGAGCAATATAGGAAGTCCAGAGCTAGAAACACACGCAGCCCAGCCAGGCAGCAGAGAAGCCTCCACTTCTGGCCCCTCCGTCCTGCAAACTGCTATGGGGGGACTGGGGGGAGGGGGGGACGCCAGGAAGCTTGGCGGGCCGCAGGGAAGGGCTTTGCGGGCCGCATGTGGCCCCCGGGCCGCATGTTTGAGACCCCTGATCTAGACGGAGCTAGGATAAAATGGGTGCATAACTGGTTGGTTCCCAGAGAGTGGTTATCAGTGATTCGCATTCAAGCTGGCAGGGTATATCAAGTGAGGTCTCGCAGTGGTAAATTCTGGGTCTGGTTCTGTTCAGTATCTTCATTAATGATTTAGATAATGGCACAGAGAGTACATTTATAAGGTTTGCAGACTATACCAAGCTGGGAGGGGTTGTAAGTTCTTTGGAGGACAGCATTAAAATTAAAAATGATCTAGACAAACTAGAGAAATGGTCAGAAGTAAATAGGATAAATCACAAACTAAATGAGTCAACGTGTAACACCATTGCAAAAAAAGGCAAACATCACTCTGGGATGTATTAGCAGGAGTATTGAAAGCAAGACGCCAGAAGTCATTCTTCTCTACTTTACTCTGATTAGGCCTCATCTGGAGTATTGTGTCCAGTTCTGGGCACCACATTTCAGGAAAGATGTGGACAAATTGGAGAAAATCCAGAGAAAAGCAACAAAAATGAATAAAGGCCTAGAAAACATGACCTATGAGGAAAGATTGAAAAAAACAGGTTTCTTTAGTCTGGAGAAGAGAAGACTAAAAGGTGACATGATACCCGTTTTCAAGTACATAAAAGATTGTTACAAGGAGGAGAGAGAAAAAATGTTCTCTTTAACTTCCGAGGATAGGACAAGAAGTAATGAGCTTAAGTTACAGCAGGGACGGTTTAGGTTGGACATTAGGAAAAACTTCCTATATGTCAGGGTGGTTAAGCACTGGAATAAATTGCCTCGGGAGATAGTGGAATCTGTGTCACTGGAGATTTTTAAGAGCGGGTTAGACAAAGACCTGTTAGAGGTGGCCTAGATAATACTTAGTCCTGCCATGAGTGCAGGGAATTGGACTAGAAGACCTCTCAAGGTCCCTTCCAGTATTATGATTCTATGATTCTTTAGCTTGATAAGAGAATGTTGCTAGAAGACAGGGAGTCATCTGGCCCTGAAAGTTTATGATCTTAACATACTATTAAGACCATTCTCTAAAGTGTTTTAACATGATAAGTAGGGAGGAGAGAGAAACTCTGCATTTTTCTAATAAAAGACAAAACTGCGATCCAGTGCATATGTAAGAAAATCTTCACAGGCCTTGTATACCATTAGGATAATTTGGACCTGATCCTGAGAATTCCTGAAAGGTGCTAGGCATCCTCAGCTGCCAGTGATAGCTTTAGAAGTTGAAGGCACTTATCCCCTCCTAGGATAGGGTTCTTTATCACCGATTAACCCACTACCCAGGACTTACATTGAATTCCATCTCAGTTACTGGCCGCAAGATGACTCTTGTTAAATCTGCATTTGGCCTGCTACAATGAGGCATTTTCTGTTTGATCAGGCCTCATGCCAAGTGAGAAGTTGAAGTTCATCTCCAAGTACCTATGATTTATAGGATAGTAACATATAATCTATGCAAATAATGGGAATGGAGTGTAGGGAGAAGAAGGAGGGCAGGGGGAAAGAGGCCAGATGAGAAAGTAGTTATTAGCTCACACTTAGAGTGGATTCCTGGGATCGTTCATTTACCAAAACAGAAAGTGTGTTAAAATGCATTAGGTCTGTCTTCTTTTTACTGTCCAGAGTTTCCAAATGAACTTTAAGCATACAACTGTGGGTAGCTCAACATCCCTAATTATAGCCTGTCCACCACACAGTTCTGAAGTGTTGCTGATTTCCCTGGCACGACGACTATTTGAATGTACTTCCCAGAAGTCTTGGGCACCTGGCCATAGAGCAATGCACTTAATTTACGTCAGACTTTTAATAGGGGAATCCAGAGGAGACTTTACTGTGCAGCTGATGATCATTTTTCCTAAATCCTGCAAGTCAAAAGTGGCCATTGTTCCACTCTCGCTCCTAGGTCCCTTCCAAGTGAAGCGTCTGGAGTCAGCTGTTCCCACAAATGCTCCCACGGGAGCAGCAAATCTGTCTCAGTGTGGGTCTAAGAGCTTTTTCTTCCTTATGCTAGCTCATTTGACAGCATGCAATAGTTGTTAAAGAGGATTTATTTTTGTTAGGTTACTGCAGGATTTAAGACTGCTAAGCACAGACCACAAGAAAAAAGCAAAGCAAAAATCTTCTTGGGGCTAATTTACCTCTCAGCTACCCAGGGTAGCTCTGTGGAATAAGTCAGTGTAGCTATTCTGGATTTACAACAGAATATGACCTTCTGTGCAGTACAGCCAATGATTTTCCTGCATGGTGGAATGTCAGCCTAGTGCAAAAGGTTTCCAGATCTGGTAGAGCTGGCTGGAACAGTCTCTAGTTTTTGAGTAGGGAGACATCACGTTCAACTGCGTCAAGCTTATTTGTTTCTAGGAGGCATGGAAACACATTCTACAAACAGTGTAGACAGATTGAAACTTTCTTGGCTGGGAACTGCAGAGAGGGACTGTAACTGATTATGGTTTCCCTTGTGTTCTATGAGGTCCTGAGTAATCCATTTTCATAAATAAAACTGTTTGCTACTCACCACTAAATAAAATTGATTTTAACATTTCAACTCTCAGGCTCCTAGGTTACACCACCTAAATTAGGAACATGGCATAGGCTAAACAGACTGAAGAGGGGAAGCACTTCTCCACAAGGGCATAGGACACATATAGAATAAGCATCTGAAATGTGAACACATTCTGATCACAAATTGCCATCAAGCTCAGAGCTAAGTGGACTGGTCAGCTGAAGCATTGTTCGATTAGTTGTTTCTGCACTTGACAGCTGGTTTTGGAAACTGGAGTGACGATGCAGGAAGAGAAAAAAGATAGGACTCCTACTAGTGTCTGTATAATTCTTCTCATCATTACTGACGGGTTCTGACCGGCACTGGGAAGGAAAGTAAATGAGAAGGCAATTCAAATGAATTTTTCTTTCTCCAATTGCACCAAAAATATCTGCAGAACATACTAGTATGAAATGAAGATTAATGGCTTAACTTTTCAAGTGTCTAGTGACTGTGGGTGCTCTCCTTGATAAACCCCAGTAAGCTGATTTTCAGAGTGACTGGCCTCTGTACTTTCGGAATATCAAACCCACGGTGGACCTCACCCATTCAGGAGAATGTTCCCTCATCTCATATCACAGGAAGTGATGATCATGACATGGAGAAAATGGCCCATGACATGCGTAACGTTGAGATGGCAACCACTTGGGATAGTCCAACGATTGTCACAGTGGGCATTAAACCTTGAGTTGTCTCAAAAGAATCAATGTAGTTAATCTCTGAATACTATCACCCTTGTTGTCAACTAGAACAGGGGTCTCCAAACTACGGCCCGCGGGCCAGATGCGGCCCGCGAGGCCCTCTCATCCGGCCCGCGGCAGGGGTCGGGAACCAGCCACGGGGCCGGGATGCGCCGCGTGCTCCGCTGCCGCCGCCGGCCGGGACGCGCCGCGTGCTCCGCTGCCGCCGCCAGCCGCGGGGCCGGGACACGCTGAGTGCTCCGCTGCCGCCGCCGGCCAGGGACGGCTCAGAGCTGGGGCCGGGACGCGCCGCACCGCCACCCAGTTACAGGCGGCGAAACAAGGAGCCACCCACTGCCAGGCGGCGAAACGGTCTGTGGGGAGAGACCGGGTTGAGCGGGTCAATTGGGGGGGGGGAGAGACCGGGTTGAGCGGGTCAGTTGGGGGGAAGAGACCGGGTTGAGCGGGTCAATTGGGGGGGAGGGGGAAGAGACCGGGTTGAGCGGGTCAATTGGGGGGGGGGGGAAGAGACCGGGTTGAGCGGGTCAATTGAGGGGGGGGGGAAGAGACCGGGTTGAGCGGGTCAATGGGGGGGGGGGAAGAGACCGGGTTGAGCGGGTCAATGGGGGGGGGGGGAAGAGACCGGGTTGAGCGGGTCAATGGGGGGGGGGGGGGAAGAGACCGGGTTGAGCGGGTCAATGGGGGGGGGGGAAGAGACCGGGTTGAGCGGGTCAATGGGGGGGGGGGGGAAGAGACCGGGTTGAGCGGGTCAATGGGGGGGGGGGCGGAAGAGACCGGGTTGAGCGGGTCAATGGGGGGGGGGTTGGAGGAAAGGAGGTTTTGGGGGGGAGAGACCAGGCTGGGTGGGTCAGTTGGGGGTTGGAGGAAAGGAGGTTTGGGGGGGAGAGACCTGGGTGGGTGGGTCAGTTGGGGGGGGTTGGAGGAAAGGAGGTTTGGGGGGGAGAGACCTGGCTGGGTGGGTCAGTTGGGGGTTGGAGGAAAGGAGGTTTTGGGGGGAGAGACCTGGCTGGGTGGGTCAGTTGGGGGTTGGAGGAAAGGAGGTTTGGGGGGGAGAGACCTGGCTGGGTGGGTCATTTGGGGGGGGGGTTTGGAGGAAAGGAGGTTTGGGGGGGAGAGACCTGGCTGGGTGGGTCATTTGGGGGCGGGGGGTTGGAGGAAAGGAGGTTTGGGGGGGAGAGACCTGGCTGGGTGGGTCAGTTGGGGGTTGGAGGAAAGGAGGTTTTGGGGGGAGAGACCTGGCTGGGTGGGTCAGTTGGGGGGTTGATGTGTAGTGTTCATGTGTAGTGAACAGGTGTTCATGTGTAGTGTTCATGTGTAGTGAACAGGTTTTCATGTGTAGTGTTCATGTGTAGTGTTCATGTGTAGTGAACAGCTGTTCATGTGTAGTGTTCATGTGTAGTGTTCAGCTGTTCATGTGTAGTGTTCAGGTGTTCATGTGTAGTGTTCATGTGTAGTGAACAGGTGTTCATGTGTAGTGTTCATGTGTAGTGTTCATGTGTAGTGAACAGGTGTTCATGTGTAGTGTTCATGTGTAGTGAACAGGTGTTCATGTGTAGTGTATCAATGTGTTATTAAATAATAACTGAATAAAATAATAAATAAATAATTAAAAACAACATCCATGTTTTGATTCTTTTTTATTTGGACCTCGAGTGTGTTGTCGGCCCCCGAACTGCTATTTGATAGTTAATGCGGCCCTCGGGCTGAAAAGTTTGGAGACCCCTGAACTAGAACTAAGATGGCTATTGAATTCAGAAAAGCTCATTCCAAGGGAAATGAAAGAGCCACGGAAGCTGCAGGAGTCATCCCAGAACAATTGGAAGAAGATGATTCGATAGCCATCTTACTTCTAATGTATTTACATTATTGTTATTTAAGTTGAGATCTTTGGCTAAATATACTTCACATACTGACAAGTACTAAATTCTAGTTGCTGTCTGCTTAGAACATGTAGCATGTGTTACAATACTTTATTTATTTTATATAGCATTTCTCAAATTAATGAGCTTCACAAACATTACAAGATATTTTTAGTCCTAATAAACCGATGTACTTAACAATGATGGGTTTAGTCTCCCGTGTTTGTTTTTTGCTTAGGAAAATAGAGACCACCCATGCCTCAAATACAATGTTCTCAAATAGCCCAAAGGCAAGTTTGCAATGTTCCCCTCAGCATGCATTTAACACTATTCTCGTAGTGCTAAATTCTGCTGTTAATTACTCTGACCAATAGTCCAGAAGAAGTTTACTGTAGTCGGCTGCTTGGCCTTATGTTATTGATAAAGGGAAAGTGGCCCATTGTAAATTTAAAAGAGAGGTGATTCAAGTTATTTCCCCTCCCACTGCTCCTTCTAGTGCTTCCATGTGACTGCCTCATCTTCCACTTTAAAGGTCACAAGACAGAACTGGCTGAATTTTTCTGTGCAACATGGAACATTTCCCCTTGGGCATCTGCCACAAGAGGAGCAGAGAGGAGATTTTGAGGACAGGCCAGGATTCATGACTACTCAGCTCCAACAGCTAGTCTTCTCATTCCCTACACATTCCACTTCTCTTTCCCATTCCACTGCTGCCTGTGTTGGGTGAAAGAGCCATGGAAGCTGCAGGAGTCATCCCAGAACAATTGGAAGAAGATGATTCCATCCCTCTCACCTTCTCCTTGCAGAACTCCCATGTGAAAAGCACATTTACTAGTATGTGAGAGGATTAGGGCCTAAGAACATTAACAAGTTATCTCCATGGAGAGAAGAAGACTGTGCTTGTGAACAAATGGCTATATAAAGACAGACAGCCTATCTGACCTTGGTAACCCAGCCTAATCAGCTATACACATGAAAGAGAATCATTTTTCATGTTAAAAAGGTAACATTTTAGAGAAATGTGAAAGTGTACTATTCTTGAGTTGGCATAACCACACAACTGCTAAATGACAGAATGAAGTGGACCCATGTAGAAATTATAGTATATTGTCTCCATTGAGTGCAAATTAAATTAATATGGTATTACACTATTGGCTGCCTATGTAAATGGTAGTTTTTCAGCTTCTATTGAAGTGTCAGGTGTAGGTTACTACTGGAGGCAAAATAATAGACTAGAGGAGCTATTAATGTCTTATAATATGGCAATTCCTTTCTTTATCTAGGAATTCATGTGCAAAGTGAAACACAAAATGGTAATAATACAGCCGAGCATATTTTTTTTGACAACTAAAGCAACATTAGTACCACTCAATAGTCCACATAGAAAAGATTTAATTTGAGCTGGAATGTCATATACAGTGATATAGTTAAGTTAACTGGCCTACATTTCTCAAAATGTGGTTATTGATTTGGAGTGCCTCGTTTTTTGGAAAACCAAACTTGAAATGCATGAGAAGGTTTTGAACCTGAGTGTTTCAATGGGGAGAATATTCTTCCTCTCACAGACCACTCTTTCAGTAATGATCTTTTGTCCTCAAATAATTGATGAAGTAGCCCTGTGGTGTCCTTTCCCCCAGCTTGGTTCCCAAAGGCCACTACAGTTTTAAATGGCGTGTAAGTAGGAAGTAAGGTGCCTAGAAGTCTGTTGGTGGAAATTTCATGCAAATCTGACCAACTGCATTATGACATTATTTTAAAATCTTGTGTCATGGTTCTATGGCATAGTGCCTGCTACATCTCAGACAGTGGATTTGTTTGACAGTTTATAGTCTGGTTAAGCTGAGTTTCTTTAATTGCTGACTTGCTGACAGGACTCCTTCCCATATCACGATATACAGTAAAACCTCCATTTAACGGACTAATTCGGGCGAGGGGGTGTCCGTTAAATCAAAAAGTCCGTTATTTAATAATAATTAAAAAAATGAGCTGTCGGAGCAGCAGCCCGCCTGCCACAGGGTCGGGGCGGCAGCTCCGCAGCCCGCCCGCTGCCGGGACCCGGCGGCAGCCGGGAGCCGGCAGCCAGCCCGCCTGCTGCCTGGACCTGGGCGGCAGCCGGGAGCCGGCAGCGAGCCCGCCAGAAATGGATCAGGAATGCATCAGACTTGCTCAGAAATTTTGTCCGTTGCATCCAAAGTCCGTTAAATCGAGGTCCGTTAAATCGAGGGTTTACTGTATCATGTTATTTTGTGGGCAAGCCGGATCTGGAACTGGGCAGTCCATTTGTACTGGGTGAGATGTGAGGTGACTAGCAGTAAGTCTTCTCTGCCTGAGTGGGGACCAATATCATTTCTTGAGGTAGTAGTGGTGTTGTGGATTTTTTGTTTCACACCAACTGCCTTTGGGACATGTTCTTCCTGGTGAAGGCCAGTGAAGAAGAATTGGGCCCATAGTTGGTTGAGATGGCCAACGTCTTCCTTCTGGAGGGCAGGTTGTCAGCTTTTATAAAGGAAACTGTGGTAAAAGCCATACGTGCAGCTAGGTTGCTTGCTTCAGCAAAGATAACAAAGTTTAAGGGCCAAATATTAGCAACTGGAGGGGAAACTCCCCTTGAAAACGGGAATTCTCTGGGCTGTGCAGCTGAATTTACAGCACTGGCTCTTGGCCCTCTTGTGGGTGTAGGGAGGGGATCCAGGATTAGTTAGGGGTGTGACTAGTGTGCACTGTGTCCAGCAATCCTGGGCTGGTAGAACAAACCCTAGAGGGCTGGTATTACTGGCACAAGTTAGGGCTGCCTTGACCATGTGGAACTCTTTTATATTTAGCTTTTTAGGCTAAGCAAATGAACTGAGCCTTTTTGCTGGTTCATTCAACCATATACACAAAAGAAAAATATTTACATCAGAGGCCTGATCATGCAAACTCTGAGTCATGTGAGAAGTGCTTACAGTAATTCCATTGACTTCTAAGACACTACTCACATGAATAAGGGTTTGTAAGATCAGGCTTTATTTATATAAGAGCCTGAAAAGTGAGAAATGTATGCCTCTGAGAACTTTTCTAATGTTCTCTTCCCTTTTATTTATTTATTCTTAAAGTTTATAAATCTATTTTCCTACAGTTTTTTGGAAAGTTCTTGCATCTGATCTGAATATATTTTGTGTGGTCACTTGTAACATTTTACCTTAGAGACACCAACCCCTCCCCCCACTTAAAAAAATCTAATTTAATTAAAGAAAAAGATAAAATTTATTTATCATACCTCACTTTAAAAAAAACAACAACCTTTTTGGAGGGGATGGGCTTTAAACACAGTCTTTGCTGAACTACTTTTAAATTCAGGGGAAAAAAAACCCTACAGAGAGCATTACTTTACCAAGTTATTTTCATCGTGTATGAGGTGGCATGAATATTAATACTAATCCTGAAAAAGAGACCGTAAATAGTTTTTAAAAATCATACTGGTACAAGCATGCTTTGTGACAATGAACTCATTGTCACGCCTTAAATAGCTTTTAAGATACCAGCTTAATCAGGAAATTCTAGCAGGCTTTCCCACAATGGAATATTTCAGGCACTATGCCAAACTTGCACCAGTGAAAGGAGGTTGAGAATTTTCCTAGCCTACAGATGGATCATTGCCAATACCACAGAGTTCCCTAAATTACCTGTACTGTAGTGAATATGTGGCAAACAGCAAAAGGGCAGTTTCATTCAGGTGAAGACATGATAAAAGTTTATGATGATCTTTATAAACAAATAACTTAATTATTCCTACTTTTCACAGCAGCATTAACTCATTAATTTATAGTTTCTTCCTTTAAATCATACAAACCAGGGCAAGGAAAAATATATCTCCAGAGAGGAGAAGTTATAGACCTCATGTAATTTTTCAGGTACATTAACCCTGGTTACATTTATAAGTGAGCATAAAAAATATATTTTCCACCACCAAAGCAGGTTGTCTGCTCCTGAGAAAAGGTCAGGTGTGGAAGACCATGAACCTTCAGAAATCTGAATGGTAATGTTGAGGATCTTATTGATGAAGAGTTATTAGAACTTAACATTATTAGTATTGCTTAGATTGCTAGTTACTTGTGGCAGGGAAAACACCAACTTTGTTATGTGTTTGTAGAGCACCTACTGCAATGGAGCCCAGATCCCCAATGAAAGGTCCTAGGCACTACTGTGATTCAAATAAAGACTAGAGTAATAGTAGTACAATAATAGGGTAGCATCAAGAGAGTCCTATTGAAATCGAGGTCCCATTGCTCCAGATACTGTTTGCCCCAAAGAACTAACAATAGGGTGTGACATGGGGTGTGTTTTAAGCTGTACTTGAATTCTGAGAAGTCAGAGTTTTCCTGCCATTAAAAAAAGCTAAGTCTTCATTAATGTTCCTTCTGGGAAATAAAAAAACCAAACTGCAGGCTGACAGACAGTATCTAAACCTAGATGACAGCAACAAAGGAGGATAGAGACAAAATATTTCCCATGTCAAGATACAACATGGACTGATCATCCACACTCTTTCTCTAGAGACAGTCAATGACCTAAACTGCTGACACTGGTCCAGCTAGCATTGCAATGTGCTGGAGTGAGAACCCTAAAGAGTACTCCACAGATACTGCATTGTACAGTGACGACACCATTAGGAGAACCCATAAGTATTTCAGCATCTGTAATCCATAAGGAAACCTAACCTGTCAAAGCAAAGCACATAGGGCTAACTTCATCCTGATGTATCACTATTGGTGTTACATCTGCTATCAATTTGGCCCATGCTATCTACTGAATATGGATTAAACATTGCAGCTTCAAATTGTTCACTTAGGCATTCCTGTGGGATTCCTTCCTTCAGTGTAAAAATAAATCTTTAACCTCAATTTCATGGTTCATTATTTCTGATGTAAATACATTTTAGCAGTAAAAGTGAGTAAAACTTGGTTTGGTACCTACGTAACTTTGGCCCTAAAAAGGACATCCCTCAAAATGAGCTACATTGGAGAGGTACATACAGCACAAGTCACAACAGATTTAAGGAGCAAACAACTTTAACTTTAAGCCAACATGAGTAATTATGCCTCAAAAAGTAACATCTCTGCCACTCAATTGTAGGCAAAATAGATGCCAGTGTCCACAAATGGTTCTCGAAGAAACTTAACATGAAACTAGCATTACCTCTTATGGCGTTTCAAGGAATTATACTGAATACCCAGACTTGTATCTAAGGGTATGTCTAGACTTCAAATCACAGATGTGACGGCAGCCCATGCCTAAGCTAGCTTTGCTTTAGGTAGCTTGAGTAGTAGCAGTGGAGTTGTAGCAGCAATCGCTGTACAAACTTGTCTGGCAATTTGGGTACGTGCTCAAGCAGCTAACCTGTGCTGCCATTGCTTCGTTGCTATTGTTCTTCAGACTAGCTCCATCAAAGCTTATTTGGGTCCATCTATATGTGCTGCAGTCACACCTCTGACTGTAGCATAGGCATGCCCCAAGAGCGCAACACACACTCATCCAGCCACACGGGCCCTGAGATCAGACCACTTTAAATATTTTAAATTTGCATATTATATGCAAATATTTTAAATTTGCATCCGGTGTACAAGTATTTTAAATTTGCATACTGTATGATTTATAATTACATTCTAGGGCTCTAAGTCTTGAATCTTGCAGACACAGTCCCCCCAAAAAAGTAACAGCTGTTTCGGGTAGGCTGTGTGTTCTAGGGCACAGAATATTGGATTGGGACTCAGGAGACTTGTGCTCTTGATCTGCCTTCGCCATCGGCCTTTAGGGTAACCTTAGACAAATCACTTTGCCTCTCTATCCCTGTTATAAATAATACTACTGATCACCTTTGCTTTGAGAATTACTGATAGCAAGCACTGTGTAAGAGCGAGCTGTTATTCAGAAAATGCACACGACTTGTTTGATCAACTCTGTCCGTTAAATTCCATAATCAGTCCTATAAATATTAAGACAAAGAAATAATTCATTACCCATATTTGAAGAATTAAAATAGATTTTTAGGGGGGGAATAAATATTTGGCTCTGCTCCTGATAAGGACTATGATACCATTCATCTCAGAGTAAAGGAAACATTCCAGCTGAATTTTGATCAGCTTTTCCCAGAAACAGGAGCTGTCACACTGACCTGAAGAAGACATTATTGTATAAACAAATACTGTACAAGATGAAAAGCTTCTCTCTCTCTCACCAACAAAAATTACTACATAGTGACTCTATACTGCCCTCTCACAGCCCTAATGTAGGGGGTGTGGGTAGGACAAAGGGAGTGTGGTCAGGGCACAGTTGCCAGCCCTGTGCACCTTAGTGCAGTCATGAGCCAGCTGGCCTTCGGACTGGTGGGAGGGAAAGTGGAAAGGAGTGTAACACTTAATTCTAGAGGTGCTTCAAATCAATGTCTGCGCATTTTTTTCTTTACCTTTGCAACATTATTACAAAGTCTGAATCCCATGTTGAAATTCAGCTTGGCTTAGTTTTTCTAGGACAGTTTGCACAGCAATCGTTCGACTGCCACTTTTCAGTTCCAGCATGACAACTGACCATTAGAGCTACTCACTGAAGGATAACATATTATAGACATTACTGTATTTAAAGCACTTCAGGAATACACCATGTTTCCTGCTCCTTTTAAACGGACTAAACTAATATCTTCATTATTCAGTTCTGAGCAGTGACAACAGCAGTAACACAAAGTCAGGGGAAAAAAATGTAAAAGCCTAAAAAAAGTCATCTCAATGTATGCTGCCCTGTGCTGGAGGGCAGCTTCACTGGCTGGGTATGGAGTCCTCAGGACTGCCCTCTCTGTGGCTTCAGCCCAAGCAGCCTCAGTTCTGCTCTGCTCCAGACACTGCTGCTCTGTGCCATCCATTGACTCAAAGCCACCCTCAGCTCTGCACTACCTACAGTTCTGCAGCAGCCTCAGCTCAGCTCTTGAGAGTAGAACCCTTTACAGAGTCCTCAGGACCAGAGGACTCCCAGCAGAAAGGAGGAGTGCAAATACCATCGCACGACAGAGTAGCAAACCTTGTGGGGCTGATCCTTGGCTGCGGCCCAGGAGGGAGGATGTAACGGTACCCTTCACAGTTCCTAGTCCTAAAGTTACTTTGACCCATGCTTGCCCCTTGATGTAGGTTAGGGCAGCCTACAGAAGCTCATGGATGCAAGGAGCTGCTACAACAGCCAGGGATCTCGGGATACACGGGAGACGTGGCCAAATGTATCCATCAGCCGTCAAGAAGGTGTTGCGTAGAACATTCTACGGCAGCTTTATGCCTGTTGGGTGGTCCCCTCTCCCCCAAAACACTAGGGAGATCCTCTGGGGGACATGTTTAGGGACACTTTGCACCAGCATAGCTCAGCATCGAGGCCCATGGCCTGGTCAAGATATGTTTGTTTGTTCTTCAGTGAGCAATTAATTAATTTTGGGTGCCTCCATTTTTGGGTGTTCAGTATGTGGGGCCTGATTTTCAGGAAGTGCTGAACACCCACCCTTCGATCATCAGTGTCCACCCCAAAACTCAGGCAGCTAAAATAACTAATTGCTTCTGAAAATCTTGGTCCGTGATTTTATGACTATCCATTGTATTTTGCCTATGTACATAATGAGGGTAAACTGGCTGCAGTTTGAGAAAATTGTTCCCTTTCCTAGTTCCTCCAAATCACAGCTCTTACATCCAAATTCATCCCAACAATAAGGCCACTCATAATGAAACCCTACCTACAGTCACTATAGCTATGAGCAGTGCTTGTTATTGAAGCACCTTTTATAAAGATGTTTTTCATCCAAATGAGGCTTCAGTCCTTTTCTGTCACTACAAAACTGCGTTCCCCTTTCCCTTAACTATCCTCATGCATTTAGCTGATTGATAATGCTACTCTTCTAACAGCAGGCCCAGTTATAAACAAAAAAATCATCTTGTTTTTGGAGTTTGGACTCTTTGTAAAAGTTTGGTTGAACTTTGCAAACCTTACCGAAGGGGGAACCCTTTCCCACAATTCATTGCAAGACCTGCCCTTTCATGTCACAGCTGGCTCAAGTAAGCTCATTTCCTCCTTCACTAATGTGTGTCTGATGCAATTTTGGCAAGCAGTCTCTCTCTCTCTCAGTGGCTGCTGCTTCTGTTGCCTGTTTTGAAATGTGGCCAAATGCAATGTTTAATGTGAATGTTTGGTTTGGCCTAAATGTAGCCAAATCATCTGAGCTTTGTTTCATTAGTAAACTATATTATATATTTATATATCCCGATCTATCTATAGAGATATGGAGGCACATTTTTTCTTATTTTGCAAATCATTCACTCCATATGTTTTCAGTTTATTTCTTTGTGGTCTACTCCACCCAGTTCCTAAATCAGTAAATCATCTTCATGCTTCTTCCCTTAAGGAAAACAAGTTCTCCATTACAGAGAGACACTGAATGTAGTTTTGCAGCATTTGGATGAGAGGGTGGGGTTATTTTCTTGCTCTATCAACTATATAACAATCTTATATGCTTGAAATAATCAAATAAAGTTGTAGAGTGGCAGGATTTGCCCCTTAATGTGCAAACAGGTACATACTGCCTGATTACAGTGGGAACAATATAGATACACACCGTGAGAGGCAGAGTGGAAGAAACCTGTAAAGGGATTCTAAACTGTCTGCCTTCTGTGGAGCTCTCTGCTTTCCATGACTGGAAAGATCTGTGCGGTGAGCACAGGTTGGAGGGTAGTCAGCGCATCCAACATAGAGCTGGGTGGGAAACGGTTTTCCCAGTCACCAAAGATTTTCAAGAGACTGTCATTTTTTCACATCTCAGATTCAGACAGAACTGCAAAATCTCAAAAATATTGCACTCTCTCTCTCTCTAGTCTTTCTTCGGTCTTACTAGCTCACTTTGAACTGGAAAGCCAGAACTTTTCATTTTGAAAATGTCAAAACAAAACATTCCCATAATTTTGAATCATCTGCCCGCCCTCACCGCCAACATTTTTTATGAGTTGGAAAATGTGTTGAACCCGACCCTTTGTCGCGAACAGTTTCAGTTTCAACAAGTTGGCATTTTTCAGCAAAAAGCCATTTGTTCAAAAACACCCAGCCAGCTCTACATCCAGTAGCCCTATCAGTCTGTGATGGCTTAGGGGAAACAACAGCCATGTAGGGTATTTCAGCCTTGAGGGTACTCCTGAATGTGTAGTGGGTGAGTGAATGGATTCAGTCCTGCCCAGAGTTCTGTAGAACCTCTTTGAGACAAATCTGTTTATTCAGGCTTGGTGCAGGCACCAAGGTTTGGCTCTAAGTCAATACCTGACAAATAAGTGCCTAGATTTACATCACTAAAATGGAGAAGAACTGATCATAAAAAGGGATGTGCTTGAATATGGATAACTGGTATAGCATTCAGAACATTCAAGTAAAAATGATTTTACACAGGGAAGAGCAGAGTCTTTTATGCTTCTGTATGAGACCTTAAGGAGTTCATCTGGAAGCCAAGCAGGACTCTGAACACAGGCACAAATCCAATGTTTGGCCCCAATGAATACAAATACTAAGCAACCATCACTATCTCTGGAAACTAGAGAGAACTACTAAGGTTTGACACACACAACACTCTAGCAGTATCACCAGTTCCAAGTATTCAGAAACCAAGACTGACTTAAAAATCATGATTTTTTTTTAAAAGGGATGGGGAGATTGGGAAGGGGGTTGCTTTATTTACCTTCTGGCTTTTGAACCATTAGGGGGGGAGCATGGGTCACAATTCCAAGGTTTTCTCAATAATCATGAAGGCTAGAATCTTAAGAAAGAAAGAAAAAGAGAAATTAAAGCAGAGATTCTCATGACTTTAGGAGACGAGGCTTTAAAAATACAACAAATATCATAATACTCACAATACAGTCACTAAGACTAGGCAACCCTGCTCTAATTACATGACTAAATGACTTTTTTGTGTAAGTTTTCATGAAAAACATTACTAGCAATCTAATGTCTAACATAGTGAATGCCAGTTAAAGTGAGGTAGCACCTGAGGCTAAAATAGAGAATGAACAAGTTAAAAATTATTTAGAAAAGTTAGAAGTTACCATGGCCTGATGAAATACATCCTAGAATACTCAAGGAGATGACAGAGGAGAGATCTGCTATTATCTTCAAAAAGTCATGGAAGATGGGAGACATTCCAGAGGACTGGAAAAGGGCAAATATAGTGCCCATCTATAAAAAGGGGGAATAAGGACCACACAGGGAATTACAGACCAGTCATCTTAACTTCAGTACCCAGAAAGATAATGGAGCAAATAATTAATCAGTCAATTTGCCAACACCTAGAAGTTAATAAGGTAAGTAACAGTCAACATGGTTTTGTCAAGAACAAATCCTGTCAAACCAACCTAATATTTTCCTTTGACACTGCAACAAGGCTTGTGGATAGGGGAGAAGCAGTAGATGTGGTATA
Organism: Sternotherus odoratus; assembly: GCA_032164245.1. Lineage (NCBI taxonomy): Eukaryota > Metazoa > Chordata > Testudines > Kinosternidae > Sternotherus > Sternotherus odoratus. The sequence goes on from JAVMKO010000002.1 coordinate 15,480,935, forward strand.
TCTTGACTTTAGTAAGACTTTTGATATTGTCTCACAAGATCTTCTCAGAAACAAACTAGGGAAATATATATAGATAGAGCTACTATAAGGTAGGTGCATAACTCGTTGGAAAACCATTCCCAGAGAGTAGTTATCAGTGGTTCACAGTCACGTTGGAAGGGCATATCGAGAGGGATCTTGCAGGGACCAATCTTGTTCAATATCTTCATCAATGATTTAGATTAATGGCATAGAGAATACACTTATAAAGTTTGCAAATGATACCTCACTGGGAGTGCTTTGGAGGATAGGATTGAAATTCAAAATGATTTGGACAATCTGGAAAAATGGTCAGAAGTAAATAGGATGAAATTCAATGCAAAGTATTCCACATAGGAAGGAACAATCATTTGCACACATACAAAATGGGAAATGACTGCCCAGCAAGGACTCTGCAGAAAGGATTCTGGGGGTTATAGTGGATCATAGGCTAAATATGAGTTAACAGTAGAACACTGTTGCCAAAAAAAAAAAAAAAAGCAAACACAATTCTGGGATATATTAGCAAGAATGTTGTAAACAACACACAAGAAATAATTTTTCTGCTCTATGCCATGCTGATAAAGCTTCAGATGGAGTATTGTATCCAGTTCTGGGTGCCGCATTTCAGGAAAGATGTGGCCAAAATATGGAAAGTCCAGAGGAGAGGGACAAAAATGATCAAAGGTCTAGAAAACATGACCTATGAGAAAAGATGGGGAAAAAAAGGTGGTTTCTTTAGTCTGGAGAAGAGAAGACTGATGGAGGACGTACCAGTTTTCAAGTACATAAAATATTGTTACAAGGAGGAAGGTAAAAAATTGTTTCCCTTAACCTCTGAGAGTAGGACAATAAACAATGGTCTTAAATTGCAGCAAAAGAGAGTTAAGGTTGGACATTAGGAATAACTTTCTAGCTGTCAGGGTAGTTAAACGCTGGAACAAATTGCCTAGGGAGGTTGTAGAATCTCCATCATTGGGGTTTTTTAAGAACAGGTGAGAAAAAAATACCTGTTAGGAATGGTCTAGTTATTACTTAGTCCTTCCTTGAGTGCAGAGGATTGGACTACTGAGGTCCCTTCCAGTTCTACACATCTATGGTTCTATGACTTTCTTTACTTTAACTGACTAACCAAAGGATATTTTCTGCCATCTTTCAAGGAAAGATATTAGATGCATTTACCTTCGTCAGTCAGTTATTCTTATCAATTATTTGTATTACCATATTGTCCAAGCCCCAATAATGGACCAGGACCCTGTTGTGCAAAGCACTGTACAAACACAGCTGGAGCTACAGCTGCATGAAAGGACAGATCTTTAGCTATGGATAAGGAGTGTTCAAGATAGGTGGGAGTGGATGTAGTTGGGGTAAGTTGTACAAAGCGGCATTACCCCAAAGGAGAAACATTGTGATTACCACTCGATCTGGGCTAATTGTAGCCATGTTTTATTTTTTGTTACCCCTCTCCTCTCTATTCCTAATCCCAGACTCTTTATGTATCTGTTGTTTCTTATTTTTAGCTTGTAAATCGAGCTGGTCAAAAAAGTTTTGATGGAACAGTTTTCTGTCAGAAAAGACAGTTTTGTCTAGATCAAAATGTTTCATGGGAACATGTCAATTCTGACAAATTTTTGACAGGAAAAAGTCTAAACAAATCATAGTAGCTTTCTTGTTTCAATGTTGTCAAAACATTTCATTCTGATAAGGTAAAAATGTTTCATTTTGACTTCATCATTTCAATCCATTTTGTTTTGGAATTTATATTATATTAAAGTGTCATTTTATTTATTGGTTATATTAATTATATTACATTATAACATTTCTACTTTATCAAAATGAAATGTTCAATGGTCCCAAATTAAAATTTCTCATCATTGCTGAAAATATCTAAATTTTGGATTTTCTTTTTGATTCAAAACTCTTTTGGGAGGGATGGATATGTGTGAAATTTTGGTGTTTGCTGAAGAATTTCCAACCAGCTCTAATTGTAAACTTTTTGGGACAGGGACTGTCATTTACCATTTTCTAGCACAATGGGGCCCCACCCTTGCTGACCTGTAAGGCTGACTCAAAAATATATGTCTGTCTGTCTGTCTCTCTATAAAAACAATATTTAATAATCCTGCAGCTCCTCAGCAGTAATCTCCTGGCCACTTTATTTATATGTTCATAGGTGGCGGGCTGCCAACGCGTTGCCTTTCAGAGCGCGAACACCTGGGCTGCGGTGGCTGCACCTGCACTCCACTTCTTCCTGTCCCTGCTCTGCCCTTTCCCCCAGTCCCGCACTGCCTGCCCCTGCCTGACTCCCTCCTCCATCCACCTCTCTCCCACAAGGACCCCACTACCTACCACTCACCATGTCCCTCCTCCTGATAAGCAGAAGGCAGCAATTAGTGGGTTCTTGGTTTTGTACTTGTCCCAGTACAAGACTGCCAGAAATCCCGGGTACGAACTCAGATTGTTGGCCTGTTTCAGGGCCTGTGTCACTGCGTCTTCACTACTATTATTACCTGTACTATCTAGATTAACGCTAACACAGGTATGTCTACCCATGCTACAATCAGTCCTCCATTTGGGGGGTAGATATATCCCCACAAAGCACAGCAAGTCGACAGTGTCTCTCCGCACAACTGTTGCAAGTGTCGACATAGCGAGTGTTGCACTGTGGGTACCTATCCCACAGTTCCCGGAATCCCCAGCAGGCACCATTTCGAGTGAAGCACTATGGGTAGGCATTTCATAATTTCGCGCCCTTTTTTCGTGCCGCCGACCCCATTTCGAGCGGTGCACTGTGGGTAGGCATCCCATTATTCACTCCCTTTCTCCGCACTTCGCTAACGCCATAGCACTGCAAGCATGGAGCCCGCTGATGCCACCGCTGCAGTACTGGCCATTGTGCGGACCTCGCGCACTGTTGTGGATTTTATGCTGTACCGTCTGCAGAGGAATGTGATCCGGAGACAACTGCGTTTTCTGGAACCCGATGACAGTGATGAGGAGATAGACCTGGATGTGCACAGCAGGGACAGGGACACTGACGTTTTTGGAAGTAGGGTGACCGACAATCTGGCAAATTTGGTGGCAATGGGGCAGGCTCATGCCATGCAACGCCAATTCTGGGCCAGGGAAACAAGCACTGACAGTTGAGAAGCGAGTGGCGATAGCCCTCTGGAAGCTTGCAACGCCAGACAGGTACCGGTCAGTCGCGAATCAGTTTGGGGTGGGTAAATCTACAGTAAGCAGAGCAGAGCAATCGTCAAGCTGCTGCTACCCAAGGTTATAAACCTTGGAAACCTGCAAGCTACAATAGATGGCTTTGCCGCCATGGGATTCCTTAACTGTGGTGGGGCTATAGATGGGACTCATATCCCTATCCTGGCACCGGACAATGAGGCCACAGAGTACAGAAACCGGAAGGGCTATTATTCTATGGTCATGCAAGCAGTGGTTGACCACAAGGGACGTTTCACCGACCTGTACGTGGGATGGCTGGGAAAGGTTCATGACGCTCATGTGTTCAGGAACTCTAGGATATTTAGACAGCTGCAGCAAGGGATTTTCTTCCCCGGCCAGAAAATTACTGTGGGGGGGGGGGGTGTAGAAATGCTGATCGTTATTCTTGGGGACCCAGCCTACCCCTTAATGCCCTGGCTTATGAAGCCCTACACTGGAGCCCTGGACAGGGGCAAGAGCTGTTCAACTACAGGCTGAGCGAGTGCACAATGGCAGTAGAGTGTGCATTTGGCCATCTGAAGGGGAGATGGCATTCATTACTGATTCGCTCAGACATCAGCGACAGAAATATCCCCATTGTTATTGCTCCTTGTTCTGTGCTCCACAATCTCTGTGAGAGCAAGGGGGAAACATTTATGGTGGGCTGGGAGGCAGAGGCAAATTTGCTGTCCGCTGCCTACCAGCAGCCAAACAGCAGGGAAAGTAGAAGAGTGCACCATGACACGCTGCGCCTCAGGGACGCCTTGAAAACCAGTTTTATGAGTGCCCAAGATGGCGTTTGAGAACCCGCTCCCTTGCTCTGCTCAGCCCTAAGCCTGCCGTCCTTGCACTCTCTTTCCCTCCTCCCTCCTGATGCTTGCAGAGGAAATAAATTCACTGTTTTAAAAATCATGGTTTCTTTATTGCTTCATCACAAATACAAATACAGGGGATCACTGGCAAGGTCGCCAAGAAGGGGTGGGTGAGGAGGGAAACCAGCAGTCGCAGTGGTGGAGGAGCGGGGAGGGGGTGGCCAAGACAGCAGCTTTTACAAGTTTTTAGAGAAACTCAACCTGTTGCTGCCTGTGCTGGCTTGTGGGGTAGAGTGGGTCGGTCCCCGGAGCTTCCCCCCCCCCCCCCTCCCGGGTTCTCACCCCGCGTCTGGGCGGGGAAGCTGTGGGACTTGGGGAGAGGGGGGAGGTGGTTACACAGAGGCTGTAGAGGTGATCTTTGGGCCTGCTGAAGCTCCACCAGACAATGAAGCATGGCACTTTGCTCCTCCATTATGCGGAGCAAAGCATCCATCCGCCGTTCTTCACATTCCTGCAACTTTTCTGCTGCAGCTCTTGATTCTTGCCTTAACTGTAACAATTTTTCCCTCCATTCTGTCTGCCGTGCGGCCTCAGTGTTAGAGTTATGCAAAAGTTCGTTAAACATGTCATCACGCGTCTTCTTTTTATGCTTTCGTATCTGTGATAACCAGCATGAGGGGCAAGAGAGAGGATTCAGAGATAACTGTGCAGCTGTTGAAGAAAGAAAGGTATAAGGTTATGAGACACATACAGTTGCGGAGAACAATGGGATTACCATGCAGCGGGGAAACACAGTATTCACAGGCCTGCTATGGTTTTTGTACAAGGTTATATTCTTCACCTAAAAGTTACTGGATCAGTCAAAAGTCACAGAATCAACTCACGCACGAGAGAGCCTCACCACAGCTGCTGAAATCACCATGCAGCCGGCTATGGTAAGCAAAGCCATACTCTTTACAGCAGCGCTCGGATATTCCAGAGTAACCCCAACCCCTTCCCCCCCACCGCGTGACTCCCAGTGAACCGCGAAATGCAAAACAAAACCAAAAACTCTCTGGCTTTGGGCTGGCTGCGGAAGCATCCGCTTGTAGGTTCAAAACTCCTCTAACTGCTCTCGCAACGGGCTGGCGGAGGCGAAGGGGGGGGGGCTGGCGGGGGCAAAGGGCGAGGGCTGGCGGTGGGGGGGGCCTTACAGGCTGTCTTGCTCGCTGTGTCCAGACTAATTGCAGTCCGTATTTCAAACAGGCAACCATGAATGACATAACTCTGCTTAGAATTTCTCTGAGAGATAGGGAACGCATGCTGCTTGAGTCACTGCAAAGTCCTAGTCCATTCACCGCAATGTTAGCCTGCTCAATGATACCAGACTATTTACTACTTTCGTGGCATGACATGGTCTCCTATCACGGGGGGCCGGACAAGGCGGCTCTCCCCAGAAATCTGGTGCGGAAGATTCATCGCTACCTCCTGGAGAGCTTCACTGAAATGTCCGCAGAGGACTTCCGGTCAGTACCCGAGTACATCGACAAGCTCTTTGAGTGAAAAGGGACCAGACCAGCAATGAAAGCATGCCAAGTCCTTAGGTCAAGTTAATCATTAATAAATGCTTCCTTTAAAAATCATGAGCCATCTAATCCCTTAAAAAAAAACCACTCACCAGAGTTCCCTTCACGGGCTTGGGTACCCGCTTGGGAGGGTTGGCTGAGTACTGGCTACAGGGTGATAAAAAGCTCCTGGCTGTCTGGTAATAATACTGTTTCTCCATTTGCGTCCTGCTGTTCCGTGATATTTCCCTCCTCATCCTCCTCCTCCGAATCCTCCTCAGACCTGACCATTATCCCATTGGTGGAGTCCACGCAGACCGGTGCAATGGGGCGCCCCCCATTATCTGATTCAGTTCATTGTAGAACCGGCATGTCCGCGGCGGACCCCCTGAGCGTCCGTTTGCCTCTTTGGCTTTCTGGAACGCTTGCCTCAGCTCCTTAATTTTCACGCGGACTGTTGCGCGTCCCTGTTGTGGCCTCTTTCCAGCATGGCCTTGGAGACCCTGGGGAACGTGTTGGCATTCCGTTTGTTGTTGCGGAGTTCCAACAACACGGATTCCTCTCCCCAGATAGCGATCAGATCCAACACCTCACGATTGGACCATGCTGGAGCTCTTATCCTCTGGCTGGTCTCCTGTGCTGCTGAGCTCTGCATGGCGTATTGTGATGCTGAGCTCTGCATGGCAGCTTGTGCTGCTGATTTCTCTGAATGGCGACTGAGCTGTGCAGGTGAGCTGGCCACGCTGACCAAACAGGAAATGCTATTCAAATGTTCCCGGGTCTTTTCCTGTCTACCTGGCCAGAGCAGCGAGTTGAAAGTGCTGTCCAGAGCGGTCACAGTGGAGCAGTGAGGCAGTCCAGAGCGGTCAGAATGGAGCATTGTGGGACAGCCTCTGGAGTCCAATAACGTCCCATTCGTCCTCACTAGTCCGCAATCGATCCAGAGAGGTCGATTTCAGCGCTACTCCTCTCGTTAGGGAGGAGTACAGAAGTCGATTTTGAGGGCCCTTTAAATCGACGCAAATGGCGTCTGTGTGAGGACGGGTACAGATTTATGTCGAATTAACATCACTAAAGTCGACGTTATGCTGTAGTGGGGACCAGCCCTTAGACATATTGAAGACAGGCATGTGCATGATACCTTGTTCTTAGCAAAAGAATGCAAATAATTGCCATGCAGGGCTAAAATCTCAGAGGTTTGGTCTCTGGTTGGGCACTGTTATGTTGCAAGGATCTGTTCTAAGAGGTATCCTTTTTAAAAGGCACCACTATCCTGGCACAGTAACACTTTGGCACAGAGGCTACTGCTTGCCCTAAACAGAGGTAAAATGCGGGTCTATTTTGGGGTGATACCTCATCTATGTATCAGGGATCTTTTAGCTATCAGATAACAGTGAGTATCCCCTCAAACAACTGTTCTTAGAGTAGTTTTTATTTAGAAAACTGAAGTGAGTGTTTTCCTTCTTAGAGATTTGATATTGTCAAAAAAAATTGTGTTGCACCTGAACAGTGGGAATTATGGGGCTTGTAGACTCTTGGCTTGTCTGATTTCTTAATTCCTATTGTCTTCAAAAACTAGGCACTGGAGAATTTACAGTACCAGCAAGAGTATCAAATATTCATTTTAACATGTGTGTGAATTTTGCAGCTTTCTCACTTGACTTGACATCAGTGTTGAGTGAATTGGTTTGGAAAAAATTAGAACCGACCTGAATCATCACTAAAACTAAACTAGATGTGCCAGCAAAAAGTGCAAGAGAACTTCTTACCCTTCACTCACCAATCAAGGTTGAGAAGAACTAGCTTCAATCGGTTGGAAGCTAGATGTGGCTAATTTTTTAAAAAATTAAGCCCCTTTTCCTGTTTGTACAAATAAACTGCTCCACAGTAAGAGAGCCCAGAAACAGACATAAACACTATGACTGGAGACATACACGTGGCACACAAATGTGTAATAGCTCTCAGAATCGGCATGATCCCTGCACATCTCTGTCCACCTGCTCTGTGGCCACTGAAAAGCAAACATTTGACTCCTTCATGACCGCACAGAAAATTGACACAAATGACATTAGACATCTTTAACCCTGAGCCTGCTTTAAGTAAGTCTCTGCATCCTGTATTTGATACATGAACCCTATAAACTCCAGTGAGTGCATTTTTTTCTTATGCTCTGAATAGGCCATCACAATCGGACATACGAAATTCCAAGTGCATTTTAACCCAATCAGTTGGATTCCAATGGGAAAGAAGTTGCTGGTGTTAGGGACAGACATTTTATAGACTACGGGACAGATCCTTGGCTGATATAAATCTACATAGCACCATCAAAGTGAATGGACTTCACTGATATTGAAGCTTATGCTGATTTACACCAGCTGAGGATCTGAACCCATGTTCTTGACGTTGCTTGTGAATGTTTAGTGTTCCCAAGACATCACAAAGCACTGTAGGTGGGAATGGTCCATGGAAACATTTGAAGCTCATATCTATAAAGTCTTTGGAGTTTTACAGTAAATACATCACACAAGAATAGTAATGATTACTGAGTTATTAGTTTTCCAGTGATAAATTACATCAAACTTTTCGGGTATATATCATTGCAGTGTGTTAGGTGTAGTATTTCAGGCCTGACAAAAGTTGCTGACACAGAGTGACGACCCCCCAAGTGACACTACCATGATAAGCATTATGACTGGTCACAGAGTGCCCTGTGGAAATGGCAGAAGTCATGAACCTCTCTTACAGTGAATGGCCAATGCTAGATCCAAGCAATCTGGGGCCCTAGGCACACCCTTCAATCTGTATGTTCTGTCTAGATTTGGGATGGTATTGCCATGGGCCACTCATGCAGAGACAACTGCTGGGTGGATAGGTACCCACCACACCCCAATTTGGGCAGGATACAACCTGCGAGTTCCCTGGACCACCGTTCCCAATCTGCAAGTGGGCTGAGAGCCATACCAGAAAAAGGACTGAGCCTCCACTCACCGGAGCAGAAGACTTTGTTTGTGTGGATCTCTGCCCACCTCCAGCAGAACCTTGATGGGAGTGGGAGCAGCAAGGCCATCTCCTAGAATGTCCTCTGCTAGGCTGGTGTTGGTGGGGTCCCTTCTACACAGCAATGGGTTTCAGAGTTAACACCCCATTAAGATGAATGGAACACTTCACACACTGCAAGCTCTTACGAACATTCCTTAGTTATTGGAGTTAAACAGTGCTTATCAGGAACCAAGGCTTATGGAGCCTGACTAAGATGACTTTTCTCTGTCAGTGGTTCAGCTTTCAGTCCCTTGACTATCACAGTGTCATAATTTCACTAGTCCTCTGTATCACCATCGAGTCTTCCAGGGTAGACAAGACATGCATTTCTAATGTAAAAACTTCTGGTCTCAGTCTCAGTCTCGGTCTCTCTCTCTCTCTCTCTCTCTCTCTCTCTCTCTCACACACACACACACACACACACACACACACACACACAGAGGTACATACTTAATTTTTTTCCCCTTTGCAAGTCACCTTTAACAAGAATTCAATTTATTACCATGAAATAAAACATATCTCCTCAGTTATTCCTTTCAGAGACAATAATGGATTATGGATCTTTCTGATGTCTGTGACAGTAAGATTAACTCAGTAATCCTGTTTGTTATGTGTCTCCTACTTCTCCTTGTACATAGGAGAAGTCAATAGAGTTTAACTTCTCTAATTGAAATCAGCTCACTTGCTGAGTCTGCCCGTGGATATAGGAGGTGGACTGTAATAATCTGTTTGGTGGAGAATTAATCTCCTGAGCATGAGACAGACCAAATTACTGACCTGGTAGAAGAGTCTGCTATCACTGCTCATGTGCCTAGCTGGAGAAAAAGAGCCAACTAATCTCTTCCTGAAATGTTTTAAACCTGCCTAATATTGCATCTTAGGCCAGCTGCTAAAGCAAATTGCACAACAGTACAAAGGCTTCCCCCTCCTCATACTATGCATAGAAGGAAATGGTGCCACCCATTTGGCTCAGGGCAACAGCGTGAAGTTCTAAAATAAAACTAAAATAAAGCAAATCTCATGAAGAATTATAAACTGTATTTAGAAAACACGTGTTTAAATTACAAATATATCAACCTTTCTCCTGAAAGCATCCATCTTGCTAAAAAAAAAATAGTGATGTTTTGCCAATGGCAAAAATAGTGATGTTTCACAGGGTGGCACTGGCCCTTTAAGAGGAAAGAGGCCAATGCACCTTTGACTTGTCAGCTGCCTCCTAATCGGATTTAAACAAGGATTCCTGGGACATATTAATGGACAGGCAGTGAGAGTCAGTCAGGAAAAATGGCAGATGAGGGCTCCCTGGAAGTGAGAGATTAGCACATGAAAGCTGCTCAACACCAGGGGTCTGCAAGTGGTCAAAGATGTTGGTGGTGGTTCCTGGGGGAAGGCTGAAGGCAGGAGAGCAGCAGAGGGACTTGTCTTCTGATTTCTAAGCTGGAGAGCTGAGGGTCAGAGAGGGCTGAAGGCAGGGGAGCAATGGAGAGTTAGAACCAGAGGGCTGGAAAGGGGTGAGGGCCAAGGTGAGTAAGGGATGCTCTGCTGGTGAGGATAAACTCACAGAAAAGAGGCAGAAAAAAGGGGACGTACAGGATTACACTCCAATAAGAAGACTGATGAGCATCCAGTAACTCTCACTGACTTCACTGGGAGCTACTGGAAAATTTTGAAAAAATCAAGTCATTTTACAGGGAGCTTAGCTTTAGGCAATCATGTTTGAAAAGATAGGCTGTAAGCATGTAAGAAGGGCTGATGCCATGGGTGCGATGCAGGTATTTGCATTAATTATTATTTAAATATTAATTAATAAATTTAATTATTATTAATTAAATTCTTTTTGAACTTTGATTGTAGGGATCTCTTCTGTATTTGAACTGAAATAAAAAAAATAAAATCAATCAGCTTTGATATTTAAATATTATATATATCTTGAAATTTTGGTGCATTAATTCAATACTGAACACTAATCACTGGAGAAATGGAAATTTGACTCTCTCATTGATGATCTTTGGGTGTCTTACTAATCTATTAGAGTTCTTTGAAGGGGTAAACAAACATGTGGACAAGGGGGATCCAGTGGACATAGTGTACTTAGATTTCCAAAAAGCCTTTGACAAGGTCCTTCACCAAAGGTTCTTGCGTAAATTAAGTTGCCATGGGATAAGAGGAAAGATCCTTTCATGGACTGAGAACTGGTCAAAAGACAGGGAACAAAGGGTAGGAATAAATGGTAAATTTTCAGAATGGAGAGGGGTAACTAGTGGTGTTCCCCAAAGGTCAGTCTGAGGACCAATCCTATTCAACTTATTCATAAATGATTTGAAGGAAGGGGTAAACAGTGAGATGCAAAGTTTGCAGATGATACTAAACTGCTCAAAATAGTTAAGACCAAAGCAGACTGTGAAGAACTTCAAAAAGATCTCACAAAACTAAGTCATTTGCCATTTTGTTGCCCAATCAAATTTAATGTGGATAAATGTAAAGTAATGCATATTGTAAAAAATAACCTCAACTATATATACACAATATGATGGGGGCTAATTTAGCTATAACAAATCAGGAAAAAAATCTCAGAGTCATCCTGGATAGTTCTCTAAAGACATCCACACAGTGTGCAGCAGCAGTCAAAAAAGCAAACAGGGTGTTAGGAATCATTAAAAAAGAGATAGAGATTAAGACGGAGAATATTTTATTGCCTTTATATAAATTCATGGTGCGCCCACATCTTGAATACTGCATACAGATGTGGTCTCCTCATCTCAAAAAGAAGATACTGATATTAGAAAAGGTTCAGAGAAGGGCAATTAAAATGAGTAGGGGTTTGGAACAGGTCCCATGTGAGGAGAGATTACAGAGGCTAGGACTTTTCATCTTGGAGAAGAGGAGACTAATGGGGGATGTGATAGAGGAATATAAAATCATGAGTGGTGTGGAGAAAGTGAATAAGGAAAAGTTATTTACTTGTTCCCATAATATAAAAACTAGGGGCCACCAAATCAAATTAATGAGCATCAGGTTTAAAACAAATAAAAGGAAATTCTTTTTCACACAGCACACAGTGAACCGGTGGAACTCCTTGCCTGAGGAGGTTGTGAAGGCTAGGACTATAACAGAGTTTAAAAGAGAACTGGATAAATTCATGGAGGTTAAGTCCATTAATGGCTATTAGCCAGGATCGGTAAGGAATGGTGTCCCTAGCCTCTGTTTGTCAGAGGGTGGTGATGGATGGCAGGAGAGAGATCACTTGATCATTACCTGTTAGGTTCACTCACTCCAGGGTACTTGGCATTGGCCACTGTCAGTAGACAAGATACTGGGCTGGGTGGACCTTTGATCTGACCCTGTTCAGCCATTCTTATGACCTCACAAAAGCGATAGGAAGTTTCTTCTAAGACACTGCCATATTGTATCTGAAGCCTTCTCTGTGGAAAACTTAAGATTGCCTGAGATCCCTGTTTTTATTTATCAGATTTTAAGCCAATCGTTGAAAGGCAAGTGATAGTGTTGCTAGAGTATAAGAGAGTCACATCCACCCAAAAGATGGGCTGGTATGCATGATGTATATGTATATACACATACATTTTATATATATGCATGTGCCTGTTTATATTGATATATGCATGCACTACAGTACATATGAATTGTCACATCATAGGATACATTTTGGAATCTGCATTTGAGTAACCTTTGACAGCGTCACCTCAATTTTGTCCATAAACCTCTCTTAAGGGGGGCCACTTCTACCATTCTAAGTCCCTGAGCAGCTTCCAAAAGAGTTTTAAAAAACCAAAACCAAACCCAACTAGCCAAACTTCTTCTTTGTGCTCTCTCCAAGTGTGAAATTGTCCCCACCCATCTCCTACTAAGGTCTGATACCTCATAACCCACCTGCTAGAAACAAGAACTTTATGTACCAGTAGAAATAGAGTTTCATCCTGCTTATCTGTTGTTTAAGGACTTCTGTTGAAAACACGCATAGACAACCCCTAGTGCAAGGGGACTGTTGGCCCCACACTGAGTTTTAGAAAGGGGTTTTTGGTTGGCTAGCTCCCAGAACCAAAAGAAAGGGGAAGAGTCAATGGGAAAACAGCATCCTGAGGCAGGCAGTCCCCAGGGGCAATGGGGAGAGGTCATTCAGCCTGATTGACAAGGAAGGCAGGCTAATGAGGGAGTCAGGTGGCTGGGGGAGTTTCGTCTTCTGTGTGCGCTGGAATTGCCTGGAACAGAGTGGGGCTGAGCTAAGGAGAGAGCAGGGGCCTGTGCTGAGCTGGGGAGCAGAGCCGAGCCAGCCAGAGAGACCCAGAGAAGAGGCCCAGGGAGCAGGTCAGTGCTGGGAGCAGAGCCCCAGAAGCGGCCCAGAGAGCAGACCTGTGCTGGGAGGAGAACCGCAGCAACCAAAGCCAGAGGGGCCAGAAAGACAACCCAGGGACCTGGAGGCAGAGCAGCAGCAGTGCTGCGGCTGGAGCTGGGGTTGGGGCTGGAGCAGCCCAGAGCCGGGTGAGGTGAGCAGCTGGGGAAAGCAAGGGGGACCCTGGGCAGAGGGCCCAGTGCAGAGAGAAGCCCCCCAGCCAAGAGATCTTGCAGGCCAGACTTGGAGAGGGATCATAATCCTGACAGGGGGGGAAGAAGGGTCCTGCCACCTAGAGCCTGAAAGCATGTGGCCACTGCCAGAGCAAGTGTCTGACCCACAGCATCCTTGCAGCACAGCCAGGGCCTGGGACGTGTGAGGAACAGACTGTGAACTGCTCTTACATTCCAGCAATGGTTGTTTGTGATGTCCCCATGCCACAGAGCGGGGTGATGTGTTTTCCTTTAATCGTTTCTATTTTATCCTTTTTTTTTTAAATGATTGCTGTTTAATAAATTGTATTTGCTTTGAACAGTATGTACTGATCAGTGGGTCAGGGAAGCATCCAATACAGAGAGAGCAGCCCGGAGTGGGGACACCCTAGCCCCTGCCCTATATGACCATGACAAAGTTGGGGGTTGAGCTCCTCAGGAATCCTGGGCCCAGCCTTGTGGGCTTACGGGGACTCGGCCATACAGGAGAGTGGAAGGAGAGCCCTCAAGGTCAGGCAGGCCTTTGGGTAAAAGAAGTGGGAGTGAGGACTCAGATTCTTTTGCTAGCCCATTTCATTGAGTAGTGCATAAGCCAGGAAAGTTCCTCCAAATAGATGGACAATTCTCCTGCTTTCACTAGTATAAGAAGCCTTGCAAACCAAGGAAAAGGGGGCGGGAGATTTTCTGAAGGTCTCTTCAAGTAATTGGTTTAGCTAATTATGGATCCATTAGCCTGAAGCAGTACTGAACCTAAAATAGAAACTCCACAAGATGGCTATGCACATTGCCTCATGCTATTAGTTTCTTCTACGGTTTATTACAATTACTGACTTATTGGAGTACTGCAATGTTAGTGATTAGCTGGGATACTGAATCAGCCAATGCACATGCAGCTGGTTAATGGATTAATGAGACTGATATGTTCGTTTTAAGGATCTCATCATGTCAGGCAGCTATCTGGTGATGCAACAGGCTTGATTCCTGAAGCATTTAAACCAGCCAATGACTCTGAGAAACAGGTCTCTTTACTATGGTACATCCAGCATGCTAATGATATTATTGCATCAATGTTTTATTTTGCTTGGATTTCTTGGCTGTATGAAAATCTCAGGCTACTTCAGGTGACAGCTCCCATTTTACATGCTGTTGCATGTGTACAGTTGTACCCATAAAACATCATATGAAAGAATTTCTAGTATTTTACTTTGTAAGTAGGAAGATGAGCCTCCTTGTCATATGACAAGAGCATAACTCATTTCTATTCATTTTGGTTTGAATTACTGCTGAATCAACATTTAGCTGCTGAAATCGGTATTTTTGTGCCCAAACGTGAATTCAGAAGGGGATGAACTTTTAAGACCTCAAATTTGAGTATTAGGTCTCAAACCTGTAACAAGCCTAGCTCACAGAAATATTGACATGAGAACTGAGACAGAATCTCAATTGACAACACTGCTCAGATATTTCCTCTAAGCATCTTCTCTTCTCTCTATTATAATAACATACTTACATCAGTCACTGACTGTGGGCATGGAGATGTGTGAAACACAGAAGATACAGTCTCTCCCCAAGAAAATTACAATCTCTTTCTCTCTTCCCACCTCTGCTATGGAATTATTCACTAATCATCATTTTAACAATTCAGTTAACCCTAATAGCATGATCTTTTAAAACAAAAATTGATAATTACTTGTTCCTTGTAAGAATATAATTTCCTAATACATGCTGTTCAGTGATAGACCTGAATGCACTGATCTAATCATTTATTCTCCCTGTTTCCAAGGGAAAAATTGCTTGTACGCTTTGAAAAATAAAGCCTTCAGTGTACTGAGGGAGCCTTGTCAGAGAGGAGACTAAAGGCACGCACACTGTAGTTTTATTTAGGTTTTCCTCTTACCAAAGCTTTTTGACAGCTAAGTGAAATGAAAGAGCGTCACTCAGCATGGAGAAATGGAGTCTTAAAAAAAAAAAAAAAAGGAGAATTGTCGTGTCTCAACAAAAAAAGGAATAAATTGACAGCCCTGTTTGGAAGGCAAGATGTGTAGCGTGAAACAGGAATTGCAGTCTATGTTTTCTGTCAGGAAGCACCAAGATATCACAATGGTTCATAATAGTAATAAAACAAAAACAAAAAAAAAACTAGAAAAGCAATAATACCTGAAGTTTTCAGTTGCAGAAAAGCTTTAAAAAAATCTGAAGACACCTTCAGATTTCTATACACTCTGGCATATAAACAGAAGAAGATAGTTCAGATGGATAAGGAAAATACCTACTAGCTGAGATAGGACAATATGTCTCAATTGACAACACTGCTCAGATATTTAAGATTACTGCTACAGTCCACTGAATAAAAGAGCTGTTCAGAAAATGGATTTTCTGTCCCATGAACGATGTTGTAAAAACAAATGTTTCAAATCAGGGAGGAAAAAGCCAACATTTCCAAATACTTTGTGAGAGGAAATTCTGAAAAAAATTCACTTTAGTTCAACTGAATTTTTTTTCTTCAATTTTTACCATTAAATGCATTGCTACATATAAAACAAATTTTGAAATGAGAAGTATTTTCAAAATGAAAAATCAAAACTTTCCATTCAGAAAATGTTTAAAAAGAGGACATTCTGAAGTGTTCGAAACAAGTTTTTCCATTTTTTTCTAAGTAAAATTTGGTTAAAAATCGATATTTCACAAAAAAAGTGGGAAGTGCACCAGATCTCTTCATAAATGGGTATAATCAAACAGTACAAGTTTTAATGTGGTTAAATGAAAATGTGTACATCTAGGAACAAATAATGTAAGCCAGACAAAGGCGACTGAAAAAAGATTTGGGTATCATGGTGGATAATCAGCTGAACACGTGCTACAGTGTGATGATGTGGCCAACATGGCTAATGCACTCCTTACGTGAATAATCAGGAGAATCTTAAGTGGGAGTAGAGAGGTTATTTTACCTCTGTAGTTAGCACTGGTATTATCACTGCTGGAATACTGTGTTCAGTTCTAGTATCAACATTTCAAGAAGGCAGTTGATAAATTGGATAAGATTCAAAGAAGAGCCACAAGAAGGACTGAAGGATTTGATGACTTGTCTTATACTGATACGCTGAATAGACTGAACTCCTTGAGTTAACAAAGACAAGGATAAGGGGTAGCTTGATTACAATCTATGTATCTACATAGGGAACAAATATTTAATAATAGGCTCTTCAATCAAATTCAGACTGGAAATAAGGTATACATTTTAAAATGAGAGGAATTAACCCTTGTAACAACGTACTAAGGGCCATGGAAGATTCTCCATCATTGGCTATTTTAAAATCAAGATTGGGATGTTTTTCTAAAAGATCTGCTTATTTTGGGGAAAGTTCTATGGCCGGTGTTATACAGTAGGTCAGGTCTAGATGATCACAATGGTCCCTTTTGGCCTTGAAATCTCTGAAGATTCAAGAGCATATTGCGGTTCAGAGTGGTTCACAGGATTTCTATTATAAATAATATGTTGCAATCCCAAAGTTCTGTACAACTCCATGCATTTCACTCCCTCAATTGCTCTAGCTTAGATTATAAACTCTTTGAGGTAGGGATCATCTTTGTATTATGCACTAAACTGGTCTAAGGCTTGGTTTACACTTGGGGGAGAGGGGGGGTTGACCTAAAATATGCAACTTCAGCTATGTGAATAACGTAGCTGAAGTCGGTGCATCTTAGGCTGACTTACCTGCCGTCCTCACGGCAGCAGCGGTCGACAGCGGGCTTCCCCGTTGATGCCACCTTGCGCCTTTTAGTGAGCTGGAGTTCCGGAGTTGACGGGAGTGCCTTTGGCGATTGATTTATTGTGTCTTGATGAGACGTGATAAATCTATCCCCAATAGATCGATCGCTATCCGCCAATCTGGCAAGTAGTGAAGACATACCCTAAGACTGATTTAAGAAAGAGGAGAATCAGAACATTGGTCGTACATGGGTTTAATTACATTGACTTCAGTGAGACCATTTGTTTGAGTAAGGATTTTGGCTACTGCCGTGAGCAGAATTACTTCTGATTTAAACAGGTTAAAGCGAGAGGAGGAGCAAATCCAAGGGGTTTAACTTGCCTTCCCATCCCCACAATAACAGGGTATCTGTGCTCTGCCTAGTTACTTTTTCTCACTAATTGATTTTGAGGCATGGCTGTAACAGATTAACAATGGCTTACTAATGTGTAAGCACAAGTTAAAAAAAACTAAAGGGGATATCCATAGCCATTAGCAAACAAAAACAATCTGCTGTACAGGCACAATAGCGGGTAAGAGGAGAAAGTGAGGAATCGACGCCTCCCTCCCCTTTTACTTCTTGGGGAGAGGATGGGGCTGATTTTATATTTGTTTAAAAACAACTTAGCTACAGCTGTGTAACTGACGATAGAAACGCTATCCAAGTGCTTTGAAAACACTTCCAATTCACACAAATGGGGGGGGGGGGGGGAATCCATGGTAATCCACATTATAGAAAATGCTTGAATGTATGTAATGCTGATTATTGCCACCTGCTCAGCCTTTTCTGTTATAATCCTCCTGGGAGGAGCATACTTGAGGGTCTTGTTAAAAAATGTCAACTTTACTTTTTTCACCAGATGCAATAACTTCCCTTGAAGACTGACTGCTTTGGATCCCACGTGAAAATACCAGTAAGCCTTCAGAGATGGGTTTGGGGATGCCAGTTGATACGAGACTAGTTTATGGGTGCTAAATGGCTTTGAAGGACCCTTTGTTGTCTGCTCCCCCAACCCCTGAGGGGAGGGGGGCTCAGAGGGAAAATGATTATTCACATCTTTCCTTTTTTATTAAATAAAACAAAGAGGAAATGCTTGGTTTGACTGCATATGTTTTCTTTTAATTAGAGTCCTGCAGACACACTCTTCCCAGAGGCAAATGCTGATAGCTAATCCTTAACAATGTATGCATTACAGAACCATCAGTTCAACTGTTTTTCAACTATGGGTAGCTTATCACAAATGAGTTGACTGCAGGCATTAAGAGGTGCCTGCAGTAAACTAGAAACAAGGACACTAGACAAAAAGTAAGGCAAGGGGTTTTGGGGGTTATTTTTTTGGCCTGAATAACTATCAAAAGAAAGTGCATGTTACTACAATTTCCAACAGCTTAAAAAATCCTTTCCTCTTTGTGTTTTAAAGAGTGCCTTCAGTGAGATTCACAGTGAAATCCACTGATTTTGAGGGTTTTTTGGCCTTTTCCTTGTGCAAAGATTCTAGGATAGCAAAGGTAAAATGTAGGTTGTGTCTGAAGAATTTCAAGTGGAACCATAATGCTGTAATGGACAGATAAGAACAGCATCTTTGGTATTTGCATATTTGTCCAGTGGCATACTGCATGCCATTGTTGCTTTGATTCTCTCTTCCATCCCACTGCTTTTAAGGTTTTAGTTCTTTGGCTGGTTAATGTTTAATGTTATATGCATTTGAAATGAGGGTCAAGGAGAGGTCATTACTGGTAACTAACTATGGGCTTTCTCCAGACTATAAAAATCATCTCAATGGTTACTGGCCTTGAAAAGTGGCATCTTGTATGCTCCAGAAAGAAGCTTCAAGCAAGAGTGGGAGGAAGGGTGAAAAGAAAATGAGTATAATTAGGTTATGATGATGGTCTTGTGATTAAGGGACTGGACTAGTACTGGGGTTCAATTGCTGACTTTGTCATTGACTCTCTGGCGGCTTTGGGCAAGTCAGAATATTTCTGGGCCACATTTGTCCATCTGTGAAATGGGTGTATTTATAATTCACCTGTATTTTGTCTTGTATACTTTAGTTAGTCTTTAAGGTGCCACAGGACTCTTTGTCACTTTTGAAAGAAGTTGGAGAATTTTATTTCTGTCTCTCTAACCCTCATTTCTGCACTCATCCCAGTTGTCTTGTGGCTACATTGCTGTGAGAATAACATGATTTTTCTGTGCGTCCTTTGCCCAAGTTAAAATATATCCTCCCCCATTATAAATACTATGGAGGGTTGAGAGCCAGTCTTTCAAACTGAGATGAGAAACCATGAAAATGGGCTTTTGTAGCTTCAAGACAAAATGATGGGAAAACAGATCCTATTAGAAAGAAATAAGAAGAAATTTCAGTGTCCGGACATTTTTCAGCTTATTGGAGCTTAGTGAAATCCCCAATGATCAAGCCCAAAGCCATTTCATTCCAAAGACATCATTCAGTAGCTGCTGCAGCGAGAGACCATTCAGAGACAGGAAAGTTAACTGAACAAAAATGTATCCTGTGAATATGGCATTGTAGGAAATATGCATTCATATAAAATAGAACAGTTTATCGGTGATCCAGCATCCTTTCCATGTCAGTCTATATGGTACATACCCAAATTTAGCCTTTAAATCTCTACTGTGACAGACCGCCTTCTCACCCCTCTCAGGAACAGGCAGGAAAACCCTTCTTTGCTTCAAACAGTGCTCTTTAATTCACAGTGCAGGACCCCACCACCAATATATACAGCTTTATACAATACAGTCTTCAACTCTATATAGTTCAGCTCTGCATACAACTCTACAGTTCCAACCACACAGCTCTGAATAGCTCAAACCACCACCTCACTCTATACCATCCCCACCACACTGGGCTTGCTTCCTGGCAGGCCTTTTATCCCCCTGAGGAGGCTGCCAGGTGCAACTCATCCCTGTTGATTGCCCTGCAAGCCAGGTGGCTGATTAGCCTTCCTGCAAGGGAGGTTTGCAGAGGGCTTTTCTCCCTCTTAAAGGGCCAGCAGGGCTGGCTCAGGCACTCCTGGCCAGCACCCTGCCACACTACCTAGTTGTGGAGATTTGGGGATGTAATTCAGAGCACCTGTAAGAGCTGCAGAAAAGTAACCTGGGAGAGTAACCTAGAAGTTAGGGAG
The DNA here is from genome assembly GCA_032164245.1 of Sternotherus odoratus. NCBI lineage: Eukaryota > Metazoa > Chordata > Testudines > Kinosternidae > Sternotherus > Sternotherus odoratus. The sequence continues at coordinate 15,501,014 of JAVMKO010000002.1, forward strand.
ACACCCCAAATTAGACCTCATTTTTGAAAATTTGAAACAAATTCTCCATACCTTCATTTTCTGCAATTTTAATAGGGATGATAATATCTTGGAAAGGTATTTACCTACCTTTCCTGGGATGTTCCTCATCTATAAAATAGAAGTTCTGATACCTACCTTCTTGAGATGAGGAGTCCATCGATAATACATGGCTAATACTACCTATCTATTTTAGCAAATTAATTCATTAATGTCTCTGAGGTATGCTGAGATCCAGAGAAGGAAAGGGCTGTCCAAGTGTAAAGTACTTTTACAACACACAATATTACAGAAATGCTTTTTCAAATATTCAGAAATGTTACACTAGGTTTTTTCCTATGAAATTCTGATTTTTGAATGTTACTATTAAACACTAAAGCCATGCACATTTGGTGTCAGATTTAAGACTGTCAAGATTCCAGAGACTCATGGCTATAATACTTCAACTTCAACCATGTTAAATTCTAAACAGAATTGATGGGCGGTATACTTACTAATTGCCACTTGTGAAAAGATAATTATATTTTGTGTCACAGATCATGTGCTATGACATTTGTGACTAGCTAAGCATGACCTACACAACCTTTGCTGTTGTCAATTCTGGGGTGACTGGTGTGGAAAAACAAAGAATAATTGAGCCTAGAAAAAAGAGAATGAGAGCCTTACCGTAATTCATTTGGGGAAAGGGTGGGGAGGGGGGAAGAGTTAAAGCTAACTTGATCAATAAAAGATGACTGCATACAGTACTGTACCTGTAGTCAGTACTTTATTCTTGGAAATGCTTTCATTGAATAGAAGCTCTATTTCATGTGTGGCCTGCCTTTAACTTCTTTCTGCAACAGGAATGCAGAATTCTTTTATGCTGTTGTATTGCAATGTACACTAGTAAATCTGCCAAAAAGTTATTTAGGGAGGTTTTTTGCAAAGCAAAAATATTTATCAGGACTGCATTTTCTGAACTTCTGCTAGTTAAAAGTTTGCAACCTAACTATTATAGATATATGAGTGGAAGGCTGGATTGGTGGTTAAGGTACTGGAAGGTATTCAGGAAGGCTGCGTTCACTTCTCTGCTCTCCAGCTGTCATCCTGTGACACCTTGGTCAAGTCACTTAATCTCCCCATGCCTCAATTCCCCATCTGTAAACTTGGGATAATGCTACATTCTCTCTCTTACCCCTTGTCCGTCCTGTCTGTTTGGATTTTCACACACTTTGAAGCAAGGCTGTGTCTTATTGTGTGTTTGTATAATACCTATTACAATGAGAATCTTAATCTCATTTGACACCCCTTTATGCTATTGTAACACAGACAATTAGCAACACGTGGCATTCTTTGCTATTAGATAACCACAGAGAAGCACTAAGATGACCAAAAAAAGCTTAATTAAATGATGAGATATTTACAATTCTATTTTCACACAGTTTGTTAATATAAAATAGGAGGTAAAAGGAGATACAGAGGATCCCCAGGTTGGATCTAGGATCTTTGTCAAAGACCTTGGTTTAGCACTTTACAGGATTAAGGCACTATTTCTCTTGGCAAATGATTGCATTGTTCAGATGGTTTCATTGTTATTTTAGTTAGAAGTTGGGCAAAACTATATAGCCTTCCATTCTCTTCAGCCCATTACTCTTTAATTTTTCTTTTCTTTAAACATCCTAAAACACATCTCCTTGCATTTACTTCATTACCTCTGAAGTATTCATTGATAGCTCCCATGTTCCTTTTCCATATTTTCTCTAAATTGTGCCTTGTACAATTAAACCAGAGTCTGAATTATAGAAATCAAGAGAAAATAATATAGCGTATGTCAGATAAAAACACTCAGGTTCTTTTACTAGACAATCACTTCTACAGGATACTGGTGTCTTTCCCTATATAATTAAGAAGTCCTAGATTTCATCTTTTCATAAACCAGTGAATTCCTGAAAACCAAACTAGCCAAAGGCATGAGTCAGCAATTTCTTCTTTCCTTCTGCTGCTGCTCTTTCTAGAGCAATGACTGTTTCCAGCTGTGCATTGCTTACCTCTGAGTTAACTGTGGGTGGCAGCTTGTACCATTGCTGCCTGGTTTATGAGCCCCAGCCAGAACCGAAAGAAACCACTTCAAACGATGCTATCGCAACAACTAAGTAAAGTCAGATGGACGCTGACTCAAGTTTGGTTGGTTTCAAAACAGTTCCCAAAAATGCAATCCCAAATGTGTGTTCTTTTGTACAGCTAAATTGGGTAATTGCGAGGGTCTTGAGTCTGCACGGCCATATTGCAGCAAAACCCTTTTCCCTCCTTTTTGAAAGAGGAACGTCATTTAGTCTGAATACAAGGCCCTGATCCTGAGAGAGCCAAAGCACCCTCCATCTTTCTACTGGGGGATACAGGATCAGACTCTTCAGCTACCTGGAGCATGAGCATGCATAGTCATCCCCTATACTTTGTATAGAGTCAAAGACATGGTAGAGCCTCAACAATAACGATAATGGGTCAGATCCTTTGAAGTCCTAACCTGGACATAAACATTCAAGTTAAAGACTGCACAAATGTGACAACCACCCTCTTGGCCAATACATCAGGTGATCAAATCAGTGAAATCAGGTGGCAACTTGAGCTAAAAAAAATAGGGCTCTGTAGCAGCGACCTGTAACAAGTAATATCCCTGAGTGGCTTGGCACAGAGAGGGTCCTATAATACACATCAGTGAATCAAACAGCGAGCGAGAAGAATGAAAGAACATAAGAGATGAGCAAAGAAAGAAAGGGATCCATAAAATAACTAGAAGGGGAAGAGTGAGGCAGAGTCATGCCTGGGAAATTATTTGGGAGGTACACAGAATAAGTGTCCCAACAGAAACTGTTGGGTGCTGAACACTTTGGTGCCTAAATGGGAGCTATTTTGATCATCTGGCCCCAATTATGAATGCTGACACATGCGCTTCTGAGTGTTTTGAAAGTCCCACCTGCAAAACTTAAATTCTTAGTTACATTCACTACAATCTAGTAAATCTGGATACAAAAAAATTACTGGAAATATTCATGAAAATTAGCTTCGAGCAGGTACACATCCCCTCTGCATTTTCTTCCCTTGAACATTTGTGCAATGAAGTTTAGTGGCCAAGAAAGCAGGAAACATTTCACATTTCAAAATCCCATGTGCAGGTATTTGTAATCTTTTAGCTATTCCAGTAGGTAGATAGTGTCGTCTCAAGCATGCTCTCTGAGGGTTGCTCGAATCTTATTTGAAAGCTGATGAGAGCTTATATCAACTTTTTAAAAACACTGTATGTGTATGAGGGGGGAGGCAAGTCACCCACAGCTGTGTTGCAGCCCTCTGCATCTCTAAATTTGTTTCTGTAATTTATAACCTTCCCCGTTTGTATCTCCTCACAGTCATTTTAGTGCTGCCATCTTGGGAAGTGAAATATGTGAATCAATTACCAGCTGAAGTTACCAGGATCAGAGAACCAGAGAAAATGCATTGGCTGAGGCAGGGAGGTAGCTCCCAGGAACCTGACCAGACAGCAAATTATTTTTTTTTAAAAAAAGGAAGACTAAAGGAAAAAGCTGAGCTGTAAATTGCAAGGAATAAGATAGTTTAATAGTCTGGCATATGCTGGTCTCTAGTCTTTCCTTGTGAATTTTCACAGTTAACCAGTAACTAAATAACTCTCACAAATAAAGGTAAACTCTCATAGTACTTTGGAAACCATACCTACATAGTAGTGGGCTATGTTGTGTCCCTGCCTGTTTGGTCTTGATTCAACAGTCCGTCCCCTATTCAGCAAAGCACTTAAGCAAGGGCTAAATTTAAGCACATGTGTTAGACACAGGCCTAATTGACTTTAAATTCATGGTTAACGTTGAGCGCGTAGCTAGGGGTTTTCGTTTGGCCTTAAGCAAATACTTAAATGCTTAGCTGAATTGAGGCATGTGTGAGCTATTAAATGGTATAGGTCAGATTCTGCTCTGATGCTGGTGAAAATCCTGAGTAACTTCATTATCTTTACACCTTAGAGAAAACGAGTCTTCATTGATGGCCCAACTTGCTCTTTCTCCCACCTTTTTTTAAAAAGGGGGGACTGGTAACTTAAGTGTCAAACACCAAAGGCTTGCTCTGATCATGCTGTGGCAATGTAAGCCTCGTGGTGGTCTCGTTTATACCACTGTAAGCCTGGACTAGCTCCATATTAAAACCAGTGGAAATGAAATCAGAACCTGATCTATAGTCTGACCAATGTCATGCAGTCTTCATGTCACGAGATGCAAGGCAACTTCACTTCTTTAAGACTGAAGGATGTTGGAGACATCCCTGCCAATGAGCCCATATACTCCATAACCCTTAGGAGAAGTAAAGAAACACTTTTAGAATTAAGAATAGCAGCTGTGTGCAGCAGCGTGTCTCTGGTGGGCCCTCAGCTCCTGCTGCTTGGAGCTGCGTGGTAAGGGGGCGGAGCCCCACCGGAGCCATGCTGCTGTAACGCTGTCCAGGGCCACTCCTGGATACGGGGTGCTGAGACTCCAGGAGAGGGAGGAGGTGGGGGTAAGTGGTATGGTAAGAGGTCTGGGGGGGGGGATAGATAAGGGGCAGAGAGTCTCGGGGGCTGTCACTGGATGGGGCAGAGGTTTGAGGGGGGGCACTCAGGGGATGGGGAATGGGGAGGGTTGGATAGGGTGTGTGAGTCCCGGGGGTCTGTCAGGAGGTGGTCGGGTGGATAGGGTTTGGGGCAGTCAGGGGACAGAGAGCAGGGTGGGTTGGATATGGGGTGGAGTTCCAGTCAGGGGGAGGGGGTATGGAGAGGGGTCGGGGCGGGCAGGGACCAATGGGGTCTGTCTGGGAGAAGGGGAGTTGGCAAGGCTGGGGCAGGCACCCTACCTTGCTCCTGACAAGCAGTGACCTCCAGCTCCTAGCTCTATGTGCTGCCTCCGCACTACCTCAAGCCCCGGTTCTGCAGCTCTCATTGGCTGGAATCTGCAGCCAATGGGAGCTGCAGGGGCGATGCCTGTGGGTAGAGGCAGCATGTGGAGCTTGAAACTGAGGGAGGGGAGTTCCTGTCACCCTTCCGTGGAGATCCCACCCCCCAGGTAAGCACCATCCTGAACCCCAACCCCCAGCCCTGCGCACACCCACCTAAATTCCTGCTGCTGTGGGATGGAGGGGAGAGGCTGAGACTGCCTCAGCAGCAGCCAGTGCAACTGTCCTAGGGGCTGCCTGAGCTGCCCATGTGGCTCCCGGGCCAGTCGCACGATCCACTGCAAAAGTCATGGAAAGTCACAGAGTACGTGACTTCCGTGGCAAACACGGAGCCTTAGCCATGTGGTACTAAGTTAAATGCCTTATAAAAGTCTATTCTATTGATGCAGTTATCTGTATTAACCCAACCTGCATTCTCATCACATAGAATAATGAGCTCATGTATAGGAAACAGAGTATAATAGATTCTTTTTGTTTTATAAACGACAGAAAAGATTGTCTATTACCCCAACCCCCTTATTCTATTAGGGCTATTCCACAACGGGATTTAAGGTTCTAGATGCCATTTCTCATGCCTATGTCCAAAATATAGATCCTCATTACTCCTGCTTACCTGTCAGGCCCCATACATGCCTAAATTTCTGCTGGTGGTTATGTGCAAAGCCACTTGAGTCCTGGTGGTGCTGAATTGCTAGACACTCACATACAAGCCCTATCAGATTCACAAACTAGGTGTTCTCCTGTCTGTCTGACCTGTGGGGCCCAGGCTCAGAGCACACCTGACCCACATGAACGACACATAAAAATGGGGGTGGTGCCCAGTTATTCCTGATAGCTCAGCGATTAGAGCACTCACTTGGGATGTTGGAGACTGTTCAGATCTCTGCTCTGCCCAATTTCAAGCAGGGATTTGAACCCACGTGTCTCACCTGTTAGGTGAGTGCGCTAATCATAAGGCTAGGTCTCAATCTCTCCTCTTGAAGCTGTTCCACCTTTTATAACAGACTTCAATAGTCATTGGAGCAGGGATAGGAACCAGGTGCTCTAACCATAAGGCAATACAATAATTCTTACATTTTCATTGGGCTAGAGAGAAAGTAAATATTTCATACAGAGTGGGACAGCTTCAGCAGGGAAACAGAGAATCCCTAAGTCCCGTTAGACTTTCCCATAGGTGTAATAGTGGCTGCGTTGAAACAATGAAAGGCTGCAGTTAGTTCTCAGCAATCTACGTTTTGCCAACTTGTTGACTCAACCCATGTGGTTTCCCTGGTAAATTTGACTTTTCCTTCTTTAGTCAGAAGTCTGTGGAGCATTCCTAGAACATCCGATGAAATGATAAGAGCTCACATGTGGGCTAACCCTCCTGTGGCCACGTTCCCTCTTTTCTTTCCTGCAAAGTGGTTAGGCCTGCAATGCTATGTATACTTCACACCTGTGCTCTGCAGAGGGCATTTCCTTCAAAGAACACATGAAGGCTGTGAGAAATAACCATGAGAACATTTCTCTGAGCATCCCTCTAGCTATTATCTTGACACAACTTCTGTGTTCTGGGTACTTAACCCTGGGGAGATTAAATCTTTATGCGCCAGTGCAACAAGATCATATCCCTGTAATTTTTAATATATATAATTTCTCAAATGCCTTAGTTTAAACCTGACATATTTATGGCACAACTGTAATTTAGGGGAACACTTTAAAATAATATTCTCAAAGGACATCTCTCTTGATCTGCTGCAGCAAATGCCTTGCTGAAAAGTGTATTCGACTGTGGTGGAATTGATCACTGTAGTCAGTTATATTTCTCAGCCAATGACTTAATAGTCACTAAGAGAAAAATCATTAGTGAGCCTGCATCAATAAATCATGTCAGGTGTAACTGGAGGAGGAACAAATACAAGGACTCCATACTTTCCCACATTTCCTGCAGAAGTGAAGTAGACAGCTGTACAGGTTTCAGAGTGGTAGCCGTGTTGGTCTGTATCAGCAACAACAATGAGGAGTTCTTGTGGCACCTTAGAGACTAACAAATTTATTTGGGTATAAGCTTTTGCGGGCTAGAACCCACTTCATCAGATGCCTGCAGTGGAAAATACAGGAGGTATAAATACACAGCACATGAAAGGATGGGAGTTGCCTTACCAAGTGGGAGGTCAGTCTAATGAGAATTCAGTTAAAAGTAGGACACCAAGGGAGGAAAAATCACTTTTGTAATGGTAATAAGAGTGGCCCATTTCAGACAGAATTAATTCCAGTTCTGCTTCTTAGCACTGTAGTGTCTAGGAAGTAGACCTCTTGTGTGGACTGGTCCAAGCTGAAGTTGATGGTAGTGTGGAAATCACTGAAACCCTGGTGGAATTCCTCAAGGGACTCCTTCCCATGGGGCCAGATGATGAAGATGTCATCAATGTAGTGCAAGTAGAGCAGGGGCGTTAGAGAACAAGAGCTGAGGAAGCAATTTAAATCAGCCATAAAAATGTTGGCACACTGTGTGGCCATACTGTGCTATGGGTACCCGCATACTGTGTGGGTACCCATGGCAGTTCCACTGACCTGAAGGTATAAATTGTCCCGAAATCTGAAATAGCTGTGAGGACAAAGTCACAAAGTTCAGCCACCAGGTTTGCTGTGATAGTATTGGGGATACTGTTCCTGATGGCTTGTAGTCCATCTTTGTGTGGAATGTTCTACATCCATAGTGGCTACAATCGTGTTTTCTGGAAGATCAAAGGATTGTAGTTTCCTCAGGAAGTCAGTGGTGTTTTGAAGATCCATTGACACACATTGAAGCCCTGCTCAGGGGTATTCTATTTGCTACGCAAAATCCATAAACCTGGGAATACTGGGCGCCCCATCATCTCAGGCATTGGAACCCTGATAGCAGGATTCTCTGGCTATGTAGACTCTCTCCTCAGGCCTATGCTACCAGCTATATTCAAGACACCACTGACTTCCTCGTTCACCTGCACATCTACCAATGTGATATATGCCATCAGGTGCCAGCAACACCCCTCTACCATGTACATTGGCCAAACTGGACAGTCTCTACACAAAAGAATAAATGGATACAAATCTGACATCAGGAATTATAACATTCAAACACCAGAAGGAGAACACTGCAATCTCCCTGGTCCCTCAACAACAGACCAAAAAGTGGCAATTCTTCAACAACAAAAACTTCAAAACTAGACTCCAATGTGAAACTGCAGAACTGGAATTAATTTGCAAACCAGACACCATCAAATTAGGCCCGAATAAATTCTGAGAGTGGTTGGTCATTACAAAACCTAAATCTAATTTCCCCCATACTAATTTCTCCCCTACTGTTACTCACTCCTTCTTGTTACCTGTCTGAAATGGGCCATGCTCAATACCATTACAAAAGTGATTTTTCCTCCCTTGGTATCCTACTATTAATTGAATCGTCTCGTTAGACTGACCTCCCACTTGGTAAGGCAACTCCCATCCTTTCATGTGCTGTGTATTTATATCTTCTACTGTATTTTCCACTCCATGCATCTGATGAAGTGGGTTCTAGCCCACAAAATCTTATGCCCAAATAAATTAGTTAGTCTCTAAGGTGTCACAAGGACTCCTTATTGTTTAGACAGCTGTAATTCACCTTAGACCCATGGAAAAATTAGTCTGCAGCAGGTATACATGATAATGTAGAGGTGGTTGTTTTAGCAGCAACCCATCTATATTTGTCAAGAATCAGAGAGGTAGCCGTGTTAGTCTGGAATAGCAGAGGTAGCAAAGAGTCCCGTGGCACCTTAAAGTCTAACGAAAGTGTTGAAGCATAAGCTTTTGTGGGCTAATACCCACTTTGTTGCAAGCTTGCATCCGACGAAGTGGGTATTAGCCCACGAAAGCTTATGCTTCAATACTTGAGTTAGTCTTTAAGGTGCCACAGGACTCTTTGTTACATCTATATTTGGTATGTGTAACTATAAGAAAATGCAGACATAAAAGTCCCACTGCTCCAGTAAATCAGATTTAAGATTCATGTTCTCATCTTCTAGACCCTGTACAACTCTGTTCTGGCCTGTCTCTCCAAGATGCCTCCATTCTGCCAGTGATTTGCCATTCCTCTCTATGTCCCTTACCCGCCACGGTGACATCTTCCGCACTGCCCTTATATATGGAATTCTACCTCTCTGTACCTTCTGCACAGCCCACTTTGGTGGGTAACCTGGTATCCTCCCTGACTGTATCTGTGCTGCTTCTCATTCTGCAGTACTGGACAGCTGCTCATGATCCCTAAAATCTGTTTGTCTATCAGGTGCTACAAGACTCTTTGTCGCTTTTGCAGATCCAGACTAACACGGCTACACCTCTGACAGCAGGAGTTGTGGCTGCATTCAAAAAGCAGAAGCTTACAATGCTACATCATGAATCTTAATAGCCTTCAAGGGTAATATGCCAGGGTGGAATAGCTAATCTTTGGCTCTCCCCCGTGCTCTGGTCCTCTTGGCCATATGGATCAAAAGTTGTATCATATTGGCCACCAAGGGGAGACTAGTGACAATGAGGCTGTGAAAATGCCACATTAGCTCTTTCCTCCTCCGCATAAGACTTAGCAGCTCTTAGGTCCCATATACACTGCATAACAGGGGAAGTTGGTGGACTACAGGGTAAACAATATCAGTCATACTTAATTGTGCCATGTGGTAATTGGACGTATACTCTCAACAAGTCTCTGTTGGGACTGTGTTTCACATTCAAATATGAATACAGCTGGTCCCAGGAAAAAATAAATCCTCCAAGATGTTCAGAAAATGAATACCAGTCCAGTTCCTATCTGGACTGGAATGTAGATCAAGTTGGAATACAAAATCTGTCCTGGTCAGCACTGCCAATCTTGTCAATTTTCCCTTGCCCTATGTGCCAGCCTTGATGTTTCCTTCATTTCCTGCTTCTCTCACACCTTTTCCCATGTTACACCCTACACACAGAAGTTCCCGCTATTTCCTATTGGACAAACCACTACCATTTCCATTCAAACTGCTCTTCAGGACTCACTTACAGTTAAGTATATGAGCAAGAACTTTATTGTAAAGGGATGGATTGCTAATGCGACTAAAGGCAGTTGACTTGAAGCACCCTGTTGAAGTTAAATGGGTTTAAACACGTGCTTAAGTGCTTTGCTGAATTGGGGTATTAACATCCCCTCTAGTATTCAGCTGTTCATTGCATTTACTCATTTTTTTTCTAGTCAACAGTCTTTAGATACCACAGTGTTTGGTAAACCACATGACTATACACCTTTGGGTGCATTGACAAATACAACCTCAAAAGTCAACTGCTTTTAGCCACTTAAGCAATGCGGGTAGCTTCTAGCCAGCAAATGTATTTCTTGACGTATGCAACTGGTTTATATAATGTTTTTGGTTACACCGTTGTAATAATTTTTAAAAAGTAGTGGAATTTCCAAGAATACATAGAGGAAAGTGCAGATATTTTGAGCCCAGTAGAGAGAGTAGACCACATCACACAAACCATCCCCACAATTGGCATTCCTGCTGTTAGCGTTGGAAGGCAGCCCAAGAATTAAGGAGGCGATGGAGGCTGAATGCCTTCCTCTTACCCCGAAGCAGGGTTGAGATGCCCGTGGAGGGCTGAGTGGGGAAGATGCTTGCAGTGCTGCTGCTGTGCATAACATACTCATTCTGTGAATAAAGAGCATAGCTTGGTCTCCAGGGTGGTTACATTGGTATCTGCCTTCACATACACACACACACTTAGAATGGTAACAGTGTATGGAAAAAGAGAACCGCAAAGAAAAGAAATTCTAGTTAGTACTTATTTCCAGTGGTGGCAGATGACTTTTTTGACCGGTGAGGCCAATATTGAAAAGTCTCTCAAGTTCCACTATACGTCCTTCTCCTTGCAGTCTGGCCAGGGATCTCTGCTCCACCCTGACAGGACAGTGGCTGTTACTTCCTTGCACCTGCAGGGATCAGGTGTCACTGGCCATGCCTTGGTATCTATGAATTTGACCCTAATTGTTTACAAAGCTGGATTCAGAAAGACATGTCAAGTCATCAGAATCTCTTCCCTCCTGACAGCTGGAGATTTTATTTTTCACTGGGCTTTCTAAGACACCTCTGCAATGCTTGTCATGCCAAATTTAAATATCAAATAGTCCATGCGGCAACAGAATAAATGGGCATACCCAGGCAGGATTCAGACCTGCTGTTTCCAGCTGTGAATACCCAAGCCAGAAGGAGAGGTGAAATACTTGCCAGCTAACAGGAAGTAACTGCATCATGTTAACTGCTAATGCTCAAGCCACTGATGGTGGTACAAGAGTACGTGCAGGATGGATTGTTAAGATCACTATTAAAAACTTGAGCTCTCTCTCCCGCCACTATATGTTCTTCATCTGTGTCTTGTATTTTAAAGGAAAGGAAAATAACAATTTCTATATAGGAGACAGTTTGAGATATATTTTTATTTATTTAAATAAAGGGCTGCAGCTTCCTCTGAAAACATTTTAGTAATTTGAAATGGACAGTGTACTACAGAAAGCCCAGATTCAGTTTTGAACTGAAGCGAAGTTCTGGGATTGTGCCATTTTAGAGGTTTAGCTCTTGGTCAGTTTAAGTGCTAGCTTTCAAGAGCTCTCTTTGCTCCATCAAGGGAATTTCTTAAGAGGAAGGATGGTCCCAGGTAGCAGGCTACTTCAGAAATCAGGATTTCATACCCTTCTCTGACAGACTTCCTTGTGTGACCCTTGCAAGTCACCGAGTCTCTCTGCCTCAATTCTCCATCTGTAAAATGGGACAATGGTACTACTTACCTCACAGAGGCGTTACGAGGATAAATACTTTTAAGATTGTGATGGGTTCAGATGGAATGGTAATCAGGGCCATGTAAGTGCCTAAGGCAGAGAGAAGCCATTCCTAGTACGTTTATTTCTAATTAAAAAAAGAATCTAATTTATACATGTGCCAGCGAGCGAGCAGCTGACCTATGTGGCATGAAACTATCACAAAGGGACCAATCTTCATCCCTGTTCAAAGTCAGGTTAGAGCAAAGACTCCTACTGACTTCAGTGGACTTTCACCAGGTACAGTCAGACACACCATTGTAGCCACTCTGCATTTGACTCATTTACAAAGAATAAAAATTGTGTCACAGATCTGTATTTTCCCCCTACTGCAGACTCAGCCTGCTCTTCCTTTACAGCTGAGAGAACGTTTTAACTTTGCAGGGCGGCCCAGGTGGAACCAAGAGATAAATTTGGCCCAGATTCTTTTCCCACATTAACAATTAATTTGACATTTTAACTAGACTGTGCAAAGGCAATGGATTCATCAAGCCAAATAGTGTAGGTATACAGGGAGCACAAAGGAAAACAACCCCACTGAGCCGAAAGCCATGTTGCATGAACTGTAAACAGGATTTCATTAAGCACGTATGACTCTGTTCAAATCGGATTTCAGTTTCAGGGTAAGAAAAAAAATCTATCATGGCTTCTCTACATAAGGTACTAAAAGATTTAAAACATTAGAACCATATTGGGATGATGCCTCTGAGTATATATAACATCCTTCACTTTATCTCCCCCCTCTGAAATTCCCCATTTTATTCTTTCTTTACTTTTCTTTTGGCAAAGGCCCCAGCTGGCTCCCTGAGTTTAGATCCAAATTAGGATCACCTGAGTGGCAAGTGTGTTGCGTAGTCACTAAAGCACCAGAATGCCCCATATGTCCTTTGTTAAAGGGTATCCTGCTCTTTCGGACATCACAAAGAGGGCTAGCCTGCTAAAACATTCTTAAACAGCAAGAACCAAAAATAAATGGTAATAACGATGTGTTTGCTGCCTCTCCTCTCAACCTTTCACACCAAAGAAATATAGTAATAAAGTTAAAAGCAATCATGTATAATTAGAGACATCATAATAATTGAGAAGAAGACTGGTCCAGTGGCTAAGGTCCTATCCTATTGGGATACACAAGTTCAATTTCCAGCTTGGCTTCCGATTTTTTGTGTGATCTTGGACAACTCACTTAGCGTACGAAGGTGTAAATTATAAGGTTAATAATATCTCAAGGCAAGATGTCGTGCTGAAATTAGAGCATAGCCATTACAGAAGAGTCTAGATGCATGAATATGTGCCATGGGTCTTAGATGAGTACATCCTGCAGGCAGCCTACCACTGCAGCTACACTTGGTTTCGAGCATGTTAGCACCAGTGGCACCAGAGTTGGCACCAGTGTGTCTCCTCAAGCTGGAATTTATACCTACAGTTTAAAGTGTAGACATTCCCTTAGCCTCCTCATGTCATAGTTCCCGATCTATAAAATAGGGATAACACTACCCAACCTACAGGGGTGTTTTGAGAATAAATGCATTCAAGATGGAATTGACACCCATGGTTGTGGTTTTCCACATAGAAGAAGGGGCGCCAATGTGGTAAGACTCACTGTTATGAGAGAAAGGCTTATTTTTTATTCTCTGAGAAGACCTAGATGAGAAATAATTGAAAACGCTCATCTATCTTGAGGAATCTGTCCGACCCTGCTCTCCCAGTCAGTAAAGCCTCGGACTCAGGACGATTCAGGCCCATCAGGATGCAGGTACTATGATCTCTATGATTTGTTTTCAGTGCAAATGGAATCCAGGAGCTGCAGAACACAAAGCACAAGCCATTGCCACTTTGGCTAAAGAAAACCCCTTAAGTGTAAGTAACAGTCAATAGTAAAAGACAGAGATGATCACATGCACTGAACCAGCATATTACATATATCCTTTTTTGGTAGGAATAAAACCTAGGTAAAAGCTCACTTGTTGCATTCCCTTCCTCAACAACTTAACAATTGTTGCATTCCCTTCCTCAACAACTTAACAACTTAGGGAACAATAGAATCATAGAATATTAGGGTTGAAAGAGACCCCAGGAGGTCATCTAGTCCAATCCCTTGCTCAAATCCCCCCGCACTCTTCTCTTCTGCAGACTAAACAACATCACTTCCCTCAACCGCTCCTTATAAATCATGTCACTCAGCCCCCTAATCATTTTTGTTGCCCTCCTCTGGACTCTCTCCAATTTGTACACATCCCCTCTGTACTAGGGGGACCAAAACTGGACACAGTACTCCAGGTGTGGCCTCACCAGTGCCAAATAGAGGGGAACAATCATTTCCCTCGATCTGCTGGCAGTGCTCCTACTAATACAGCCCAATATGCCATTGGCCTTCTTGGCAACAAAGTCACCCTGCTGACTCATGTCCAGCTTCTCATCCACTGTAATCCCAAGGTCCTTTTCTGCAAAACTGTTGCTTAGCCAGGCGGTCCCCAGCCTGTAGTGGTGCATGGGATTCTTCCTTCCTAAGTGCAGGACTCTGCACTTGTCCTTGTTGAACCTCATCAGATTTTAACAACAACACTTGAGCAGGATCCTTTGAGTCCACAATGCTGAATAATCTTGTTAATTTATTACAGAACTGTGCACACAATAAGTTACAATTCAACGGTGCTCTGCAAGACATGTGATATTGTGTTAAGCCATAAACAGTGGCTAAGATTAAAAAAAATGTGTGAGAATTTCACCAGAAACTCTGTTTAATTGTAATATTAAGTCTGATATACAACCATTATTCACACTGAGCAGTATCTGCTGATTCTAGTGACTCCGTTAAAACTGAACAGGGTGACTCATTTGAATAAATACTAAACAATGTGAGCAGATGGAAGAATTAGGCCCAAAATGATGAAGTGATTCTACAGTTACCACAACAGAATTTCTTTCTTTTTTTTAATTCAGAGTAGCTTTATGGTTATAGGTTTGAGTGATTGGACACTTGAGTGGAGAGACAGCTAGTTGTTCACCTGCAATTTCTTCAAGCTCTAGTGTGCGAGCCTATTGATGCTCATGAGCTCATTGCAGAATAGACCCATCAGGATAGACTCCCGCTGTTCCCACCATTCATCATCGCTGACTACACTGGTATAGTTCTGTGCTAAAGCCATCTGTTGCCTTCAGCAAAAGGGAGCTGCAGTCATCTAGCAACGGGCCATAAGGAAGCCAGAAGAAGGTTACCACCATATTTTAGGAAGAGGTCTGAGCCACAGCATTCAGATACTGATGCAAACTTCCCCAAACTTCAGGGATCTTTAGCTGCAGAGTTTTGCCATAGGCTCATCTTGACTAATTTTTAAGGGCATGGGGCTTGCTAATCACAGTGCGAGTCTGCATCTGGGAAGGTATCGGGAGGGAGAAGAGTACAAATAGCATGGTGTTTTGTAAACCTACTGGGCCTGTCTGCTTTCATTACTCTGGAGTAATTCAGGAGTAGTACACCTGAGTTACTGTACATCTTTTTTCAGAGTATAAAAGACATCACCCTACATTTTCTTCCACTAACTCAGAAATCTCTCACAAACTATTTTGAAGGTGGTCGAGGAACGTGACTCCATGGGGGATTAGTACAGCTACTTTGGCCACTGTCTTTTCTCCTCTAAGGATTACCAGAAAAGATCTCCATTGCAAATAGTAGTGACCCGCCACGAAGAGGGCCACAAGAGTATTTGAAAAGTGATTGCTTTCCTCAACTGGGCATCAGAACCAGAGGAAAAAGTAAGTGAACGAACACTGCATAAATGTGCATCTAGAGCTGCAAGAAGCAGCCTGGAATATTTCAGTCACATATAGATCACAGAAGCACGTTGCAGAAGCTGCCTTAGAGGTAGATGAATGTTCCTTCTCCATTACATACATTGCTTTGCTGGTCAGGGCAGAGTACAATGATATGCAAAGATCGTTGATGGCTGTGACCCAACTGGAGTCTATTGCCGAAACTGAGTCAGGGACATCCCCCTGGAGCTCAGAACGGGCAAATTTAAGTGAACAATGTATTTCATAATGAATTTATTTGTCACTGTGACCGATGTCTAACTCTTCAAAGAGAAGATCTTTTATTATTTGGGACTTTGCAGAAGCTCAAAAGTGCAATGTTGGAACTCACAGTAGTGACAAGACACCATGTTGACTCTTTTGTCCTAAATTTTATTGTAAGGGTTAAATATTTAAGGGTCTTCAAAGGGGCAAGGCTGCAGAAAAATCAGATCTATATGCTTGCAGTTTCTATTGAACATATGGATGCCAGATTCGCTGGCTACAATGACCATCATTCCCATAGTTTCATTCCTTGTTGCCACACAATATAGAATTAGCCCATTCTTGCAGTGCACAAATTGATAATTATCTAGACCAGTTTACATGGGTATTGAGTGCGGAAGAGAAAGAGAATGCTCTGCTTCGGGGCTTATGTCTATAATCACACTTAAATGCCATCAAATCCATAACAAGTGACAGTGCAAATTTAATAAAGCTTTCAATTACAATGCCACCTGCTCTTCAGGTGCCTTGAATGGTCCCTTAGAATATGTGCTAACTACATGTGCTAAAATGATCTGTTGAATCTTATATTTAGCTGTGACACTCTGAGTATCTTTCCCAGACCTGAGGAAGAGCTCTGTGTAGCTCAAAAGCTTGTCTCTCTCACCAACAGACATTGGCCCAATAACAAATATTACCTCCCCCACATTGTCTCTGTAAATTGCCTTTCGGATGATAATTGTTCTTGGTGGAAATCTTAGTCTCATTGTCCTGTAGCACTGGAATTGCAGAATGTGGCTTTTACAAAGGAATCTAATCAACACAAGCTATTGGATATATATGCAACAAAACTCATACTAGGACTTTGGATGCAGATACTAAAATCATAGGACTGGAAAGGTCATCTAGTTCAGTCCCCTGCATTCATGGGGGGACTGGACTAGATGACCTTGCCTAGATAATACTTATGGTATTATGGTCCGGGGTCTCCAAACTTTATGAGATGAGGGCCATATTATATTTTTGAAGAGGCTTCGTGAGCCGAAGCAACTGTTAAAAAATTAAATATATGCAAAATCATTTAAAAATGCAACACTACTGTGTTAGTGTTGCATTAAATTCTAAATCTATATATATAAAAGTCAAATGGTGTATGTGTGTATGTATGCGTGTATGTATGCTGCCTTACTCCTTCCACACCGTTTGAGCTAGAGACTTGAAATTTGGTACAGTTATAGGCTTTAGGGTCCTAATCAGGGTAAGAGTCGAAAATTTTTAAAATCTCACCTCTGACGCCCCCCAGGCTTTAAAGCCCATTCACATCAGCTGGGCAGCAGGTTAAAACCTGCTGTTCTGTGACATAGTTATGATGTCATAATACCCCCCTCCAACGGACCTGCACTCGCTCAGCTCTCTGACCCCTCCCCCCTCCATCGCCCCCCCCACTCAGCTCTCCCCCTCCCCCCTCGCTCAGCTCTCCCCCCTCCCCCAGCTCTCCCCCCCTCGCTCAGCTCTCCCCCCAGCTCTCCCCCCTCCCCCACTCGCTCAGCTCTCTCCCCCTCCCCCACTCGCTCAGTTCTCTGCCCCCTCCCCCCTCCAACGCCCCCCCGCTCAGCTCTTCCCCCCTCCCCCCTCGCTCAGCTCTCCCCCTCGCTCAGCTCTCCCCCCCCTCCCCCAGTTCTCTCCCCCTCCCCCCTCCCTCAGCTCTCTCCCCCTGCCCCCCCGCCCCACTCGCTCCCCCCCTCCCCACTCGCCTCGTTCAGCTCTCTCCCCCTCCCCGCCTCCCTCCCCCACTCACTCAGCTCTCTCCTCCCCCCCCCCCTCCGATGGACCCAAGCCACGCCGGGTATTTTTGCTAGTCAGGTATGAAAGTAGCTGTATAACCAATGCAGGTACTGTGAAATCACACAAAATATTTGTCAACACATTAAAAGTCATTCCACTGGCATTCACTATGTCAGAAGTCCAATTGCTGCTAGCCTTTTTCGTGAAAACTGAAACAAAAAAGGTAATTTAGCACTTCTGCTATTTCCACATTTTCTGTTATTGTCCACCCACTGAGTAAAAGGCCTTCCCTGTCCTTGGTCTTCCTCTTGCTTTTATTGTATTTCTAGAATGTTTTCATATTACTCATTACGTCTCTAAGTAGTTTAATTTCGTTTTGTGCCCCATCAGACTATTTTCTAGTGGCATCAAGGGGGAAAGGGATTCAAACAGAATTCTGGCATTCAATGATAAAAATGAAGGCAACACTAGTACAGTACTAGAATAGAGGTATTCTGTGTGACCAGATATGGATCATGTCAATCTGGTTGAAAATCCAGATTTTTATTTCATCAGTTACTTTGTTTTCAAATAAATTACAACAGACTCAGCTTCAGGCCTGTAATGACTCTGGCATTTTAAATTTATATTAAACACATAAGACTAAGAGAGATCCAGACACACCAGAAACAGGAGAATATAAACAAAAACTCCCTGCAGAACAGTGCAAACAGATTCAGAGAAAAGCCATTAGATAATTACAGCAGCAGCAGCATTTCATTTCAATGAGAGAATGAGGTCAAAGCGAGAGACACAGATAACCATGTTTTCTTCTCTGACATCATCTGAAGTCCTCACTGCTCTCAGATAATTTTTCCTTCCAGGCTGCAGATGGCTGAGAGCAATACCCTGTTTCTCCAATGTCTGCCTCTTACATCAGTATCATTATGTATGGAGTTTCAGAACATCTTGAAAAGGAGGATTTGATTAAAGAAAACTGCAGAACAAGAACATGTTTCCACATAGTTTGAGTTCCAGCTTTGTTTCCCTTGTTTACCAGAGACCCACCCTGTCTGAACCACTATCCACACAAAGTCATCTAGTGGCTAAATAATATATTGCACCTAAACATTTATAAATGGGGTACTGATACTTTCAATTATTCATGGTTGTTTAAGAGGTGGAAGAACAAAACAAAAAGCTATGTGGCAGGGTGCTGGCCAGGAGTGCCTGAGCCAGCCCTGCTGGCCCTTTAAAAGGGAAAAAACCCTCTGAAAGCCTCCCCCTGCGGGGAAGGCTAATCAGCCACCTGGGCTGCAGAGGGCTCAGGGTTATGTGCTGCACCTGGCAGCCTCTCCAGAGTATAAAAGCCTGCCGGGGAGGAAGCCCGTGGTGGTGGTGTGGTAGAGTGAGAGAGAGAGAGAGAGAAGGAGACAGAGAAAGGTACAGAGACATAGAGCAGGGAAGTAGAGCTGAGGCTAGGAGCCTATAAGAGCTGACTGCTTCCAGAGACCAGCCAGGTTGAGGGCTGGGGCTCAGCTAAACTGTGTAGAGCTGTATATAGTAGGTGGTGGGGTTTGCACTGGGCTGCACTGTGAATAAAGAGCACTGTGAGTCACAAAAGAGTCTCCTGCCTGTTTGTGACGTGGGGGAAGAGCGGATCTCCTACAGCTAGCACAGACCAAGGAAAAGGTGCCATGAAAAGCAGGGCCCATGCACATACTTCCTAACCCAATCATTCCCACCTCCAAATCCCAGCTATTATTCCCTTGATCTTATTTTGGCCTGTGTTATCTTTAGTGCCACTTCACTTCTCGCAACTGCATTAGATTTTAAATTCCACTTTCTATTAACTTCTTCAATGCTTTATGGACTGTAGCGGGCCCGGATGGACCCCCTACGAGGGGGACAGCCCGCGCACCGGCGAGCCGCCATGGCCGGCGGAGCCGGCGCGACCACGCCCCCCGCCCCAGAAGTGCAACCGGCAACCCGGATGCACAAAAGGCGGGGCGGGGAACCGAGAGGGGGGTGGAAGCGGGAGGATGAGAGCCCGCTGGGAGGACTGGCCTCCCCCCTGCCTGGGGACAGAGGGAGGTGGGCATCCCGAGGCCGAGGACGGACGGGACGGCCCGGAGGCCCCCACCACCGCCTGCGGGGGAGACGGGAACGGAGACCTCCCGGGGACCGGGACTCCCGCAGCCGGAGAAGCAGGGGGTGAGACCCCGATGCTCCTGGACCCCGTGACCACGGGGTGCGACCCACCCGGACCCACGACCACCAGCCCCGAGACCCCCGACGACTGGCCCGGAGTTCCAGCGGCCAGCTACCCGGAGGAACCCGGACCCGCGACCACCAGCCCCGAGACCCCCGACGACTGGCCCGGAGTTCCAGCTGCCAGCTACCCGGAGGAACCCGGAATGGACTGGGCCCCCGCCGACCAGGATCTCTGAGGTCAGACACTGAAGGGGTGAGGGAAGAGCTAGTTACGCCTGCCACCGGAGCCCAGACGCCCGGGCAGAGCCTAGCAAAGACTGTAGCTGCTGGCTGCTTGGACCAGGAAAGCCCAAGCGAAAGCCAGCCTAGCCAAGCCTGTATAATTACTGGCCGCCTGGACGAGGAAGCCCAGGCAACCGCCAGCCTAGTCACGCCGGTGTAATTGCTGACTGCGGGTACCCGGAGAACCCCGGCCACCTGCGCACCGAGACAAGACTGCGCACGCGCCGGCAGAGTGGGCCGGGAAAGCCCAGGCCGAGGTTGACCAGAGACGGAGATTACCCGGCAGGGGGCACCCTCGACCCTGGGAAGCTGCTAATTCCCCACAATCCCAGCAGGGGGCGCCCCGGGTAAGAACAATCCCGTCTACACGGACATAACATACAACCAGCAAAGAGCATCACCCCCCTGAACTAACATTTTACTCCAGATGTCCCTGATTCCCTTTGAAGGTCACCATGCTACATTAAATAACCAGGTTAGGGTTTTCCTCCTTCCCTATGTTTTTCCTCCTCCCCATGAGCCATGAAAATTAAAAGCAGGGCAATCATGGGTGAAGCGTTACTAAAAGCTGCAGCTTCACAGATGTTGTGACAAGGGTCAGAAGGAGTAAGGGAAGAAGTGAAAGAGCTTGGGAGAGGAACTGTAGTGTTGTAGAACTTCCTAAGGGAACTTAGTATTTCAGGGTATGTCTATATTACTCGCCAGATTGGTGGGCAGTGATCAATCCAGCGGGGGTTGATTTATCATGTCTACACTAGACGTGATAAATCAACCCGAGCACTCTCCTGTCAACTCCTGTATTCCACCACTGCGAGAGGTGCAGGCACAGTTGATGGGGGAGCGGCAGCATTCAACACACGGCAGTAAAGACATTGCAGTGAATAGATCCAAGAAGGTCAACTTCAGCTATATTATTCACATAGCTGAAGTTGTGTAACTTAGATAGATCTCCCCTGCCCCCAGTGTATTTTTAGGATCATTTTTTTAAAAATCATCATTTTAAGGTTAAATATATTACTTTATTTGGGCCCTGATCCTGCAAGTGGCTGTGTGCAGATCGATCTCTTTACTCATGGAACCATATTTAAGCCAATGCGGGCTCCACATGGACCTAAGGATGTACCTGCACACAGCCTATTACAGGACCAGGGCCTCTGTTTTTCGCTCAGGCAGAACTAGACGCTCCCAGTGATTTCAGAGTTTGCCTGAGAGAGGACAGAGTAAAAATTAAGCAAGGAACTAAATATTTGGCCCACTGCCCCCAGTGCCCCATTCAATGCTCCTGACTTTAAGTGGTTGCACAGGAGTAAAATGAGAACAGAATTTGGGAAAGTGCTTTGAAAGAGGCAACAGTTTTCTGTCTCCGCTTTTGGGCTGCCCAGTCAAATGTCCGACCATAAGGTACGGTGACCAGATGTCCCGATTTTAAAAGGGACGGTCCCGACTTTTGGTTCTTTCTTATATAGGCTCCTATTACCTCCAACTCCCATCTCGATTTCTCACACTTGCTGTCTGTTCACCTTACATGATGCCCCCGTTGCTGCTCTGAAACCTCCTCCCAGAACGAGAACTAATGGGTCAGGGTGACTAAAGCCACTAGCTGGATGGACCCAACAACACTGGATAGAAAGCCTCACTGCAACATTAACAACCACAATCAATGTATGGAACGAGGATAATAATTTCACTTTGCTCTGATTGCATTTCTCCTTGTTATGGACTCAGATTTGAAGGCCAGAAAAAATGGATTAAAATTTTCTACTCTGCCTGCCTGAATACAGGCCATGGAATTTCACCAAGCGGTTCCTCCGCCAAGTCTGCACGTTTCGGGTGAGCCAGAGCACATCATTTAGAAAAACATTCAATCATGATTTAAAGACTTCAAGTGACGGAAAATCTACCACATCCCTAGGTAAATTGTTCCAATGGTTCATTAACCTCATTATTAATTTGTTTCTCCTCAGCTAACAGACATTAGATCTTGTTATACCTGTACTAGATGTAAGAGCCCTCTTCTATCAGAAATCTTTTCCCCATGCAGGTACTTATAAACCATGATCATGTCACCTCTTAATCTTCTCTTTGCTAAACTAAATAGACACTAGAGAAGAGCTCAACACTAAGGCAGGTTTTACAAACCTCAGATCATTTGTGTAGCTCTTTTCTGAGCTCATTCAAGGCAGTGAAGCATCCCATCTGCAAGAGCACTGTGGCTGCAATCATAAATGGTATTAAAATGACTGCAGAACCTTCAGGTACTGAATGATACGTGAATCCACTGGACTATTGATATATTTTAATGAAATTCCATTGCTTAACTCTAGAAAATTCCAATTACTTCAGAGACTCCATTCTCATCTGATCACACAGTTTCAAGTTGGTTATTGGCTCTCTTCCGAGTGGATCAGAAACCCACACCACACACACCAACCATGTTTTATTGCTTAATTACATTCATCCCATCTTGAAAGGTGTAGATGCCATAGCTTAAAGGCAGCATCCAAAACTGCCAGGATTGAACAGAGATAAATTGTGTGAAAGAAAATAAAAATGACCATGGCTTTCCTGGGTAAAAAACCCACTTCTTCACTTTTACCTATGAAAGCTTATGCCCAAATAAAACGGTTAGTCTTTAAGGTGCCGCCGGACTCCTCGTTTTTGTGGATACAGACTAACATGGCTACCCCTCTGATACATAATAAAAATGATGGTAGTGATTAAAAAAAAAATCAATAGTAATTACTGGACACCAGTTACTAATTCTTTCATCCCTGTGTCTGGTATGTCCTCTATGGCAAGGGAATGAAGTGAGTGATCTAATAACGGAAGCCTTTCCTTACATTAGTGTTAGGTAAAAATAGCCGGTCCTACTCACCTTTCCACACCCGAGTAGTGCAGAGTTGGATTAGGGCTCACAAGCTGTCAGAGACCAATTAATAAACACACCAACACACAATTCTTTGATCAAAGGGCGCACACCCTCCTCTGGCTCAGTAGCTTAAGAGGCATGTGGCAGCTTTATTTGTGATATACAGTAGTATTTATAGGAAGGAGTAAACAAAGTACTTAGCTGTTCATGATATGCGTGCGTGATCAACCAACTCATCCCTGGTTGTATCCAGTTAAAACCAGTGTTACAACTGCTCGAGGAATGGGACAATAGATATATGGCTGCCAGGGTTGCAAAAGGGTCAGAGGCTGTTGTTCAGGTCAGAGCCAAGGGCCGAAAGTTCAAACTCAACATTAGCATCTATGCATTTAAGAGATATGGATGCTAAATGTGTGGTAACACCTTTCCAATTCTTATTCGGAATCTTTTTTATATTCTTGCATTTTGTCTTTTTTGCCTTAGTTTACATTCTTAACTAAATGCTAGTTCTTTCACAGCTTGCTAGCATTTTCATTTGGGAAGCACAGTTTTTACCTACCCTGTAAAAATAACTCCTGTTCTTTGCAAACCCATGTCCATTTTCACATCATTCAGGCACCAATTGGTTCATCTGCTGGCTGTTCACATTCACCTGGCATAGCTTTATTATGCAAGTCATTAACATAATGGTCAGTGGCCTTTACTGCCAGCTAGTTTCTTGTAAAGGTAATGTTGTACCTTTTCGAAGTGGCTCTTGTATGGAGCAAAATGTTCCTGAAATTTTTGAATGACTTTCAAAGCAATTTGCAGTCCCTTCATGCTTTCACTGGAATGTATTGCAAATCACCACTGTGTCTAGTCCTCATCTGTGCAGCACGGTGGAGTATTTCATCCTGTCTGATTTCTTTATACTACCTTTTGCTTCCTGGAATATTTAGAAGTAACAGGAGACACCTCCATTTCGGTCTGGTTCCAGTCCAGATCGAGGGATTCTGTTTACTGCATTTGTTCTATTTATGGTAAAGGCTTCATTTATTTGTGTCATCATGTAATCAAAAGTGTGACACAGAGAAAGGTCCATTTCCTGGACCTAGTCACATGAGCTGGGGAAATGACAGTAGGAGGTCAGATTACAAATGTTACAGCTAGAATTATATCAGCATCCCTGATATTTAGTCATTATTTCTATTCATACAAATACAGCTCATAGTTTATGAATATCACTAGGCCTGCAATTGCTACCCACTAACCACGATCATAATTTGTGACAACTGACCTACTAAATGTCTCACTTGTCCTCTAGAAACTGTGCTGAAGCCATCAGCTCATTTTATACAAGTCACTGAACAACCACCACCAGCTGACAGTGCCTTTAAATCACTACTAGTCTGGTCTGAATTTTTAGTGCAGTAGAACCTCAGAGTTACAAAGACCTCAGGAATGGAAGTTGTTAATGACTGAAATATTCAGAACTCTGAACAAACTATTACGGGTGTGATTTTAAACATTTGTAACTGTACATTGACTGAATACAGCTTTGAAACGTTACTTAACAGAACAAAAAATGCTGCTTTCCCTTTATTTTTTTTAGTAGTTTACATCTAACACAGGACTGTATTTGCTTTAATTTTTTTTGTCTCCTGCCTGGTTTCATACTTCTGGTTCCAAATGAGATGTCCAGTCGATGGGTCAGTTCGTAACTCAGGTTCTGCTGTAACACAGACATTTTGAAGGGTCTCAATTCTGCCGCCTTCTTGTTCTACTCCTCTCATGGTACTGCTCGGCGACCTACCCCAATAAAGGAGAACTAACAACTTAAAATGCCTTGTTCAAAAATTTTAAGTATCACTTAACTTTCAAATGCTTGAACAGCAAATGTAACTTTTCTTGTCTGCAGAGTAAACACTGGCATTTTTATCTGTTTGAATAATTAAAAGGGTGCTTTCTGTGCCTTCTTGGTTGCAAATATTTGAACTGCTTCCTGAAGGTCAACAGTCTAGGCCAGCTCCTGCTCCATTGAGATGGTTGCAAGGCCAACCTGAGTCATTGTGAAGCATAGATGTGTTTTTATTAACTTCAGTGTGGAGGAATATGCACAGAGCAACAAAGGCATTTGGAAAGAGGGGGGTTGTATTATTTGTGAACATATATTCCAGAACAGCCTTTGGAGTTGATCCTGCTGAAATGTATCTTGAGAGGGCTTTCAGTTCATCACCTAAATCACTCACATCAATATCGTGCTTGCCATCATGTATCAACACTATCTCTAGTGCCCTGCATTGCTGGTGCACATCTTCTTTAGGTATAGTGAAGAGTTTGGGGATATCATACAACATCCCAAATATACCACTATGTTCTCCTTGAGGTGCATGAAATGTTCTTCAACTGACTGTATTGCACAATCTAACACCTGGTTAAAGAATTCAACTTTGAATTGTTGTTTGGGGTCTCTTATGGGATTATTCTGTGCCTCGTAATCAAAAGGTCTTCCTCCTCTTTGGTGACTCTTGAATGGGTGGAAAAATAAGTTCAGTGTGAGGTTCCTCTGCCAACTTCTGTGCATTCTTCAGAACGTTTAAAATCCCTCATTTGACTGGTGAGACTGTAGGTATGACTTTGCTTTGTCCAGCTGTTCCATTGCTCTAGATATTCCAAGGTCAACACTTTTGAGTCTCTTGCTTACAACATTTATTTCAAACAGTATGTCACACCACAACACTAAGCCACACAAAAATTTGAAGTTATGTATGTTTCTAGTGATTACATTTCCCTCTGCCACATTTCTCCCACAAATAGTTCCCATCGTAGCATTATCCCCCACAATGGCAACTATGGCATCATCTATCTTCCCAATTTGGTGTTTGATGGGAAAGTCAAGTGGAGGTGATAAAGCCTATCATATGGCACTCCGTGGTTTCAGTTTTAGACAGCATGTTCCCAGATGTTGCTTCAAAATTTGCCATCAGTGAGTTGATGCAGAGAAAAATACACAGATGCTTTGAATAACATTAAAAAATTCAGGAGCCTCACTAGAAGCTGATGCTGCATTACTGATCACCAAGTTCAATGAATGAGAACTACATGGGACAAAAAAAGCTCAAGGGTTTAAATCTCAGATTTAAACAGTCTGCACTCCTCTGTTCTTTCCTCTCAAGTTGGCACCATTATCGTAACCCTGACCTCTCATGTCAGCTATCGCAATTCCCGTATCTTCCAGCTTTTTAAGAAGCACATTTGTCATACCAGCTCCTGTAGTATCATCAATGTCAATAAATTTTAGAAAATGCTCTCTGACAGTCATCATTGCTGGAACATTTTCACTAGGTTCTGTTGTTACAAAACGCACCATTAAAGTCATTTGTTCCACATGGCTGATGTCAGGTGTGCCGTCGAGCATAGCAGAGTACTGTGATATCTTGCTGACTTCAGATCTGCCACAATCTTCTGTTCGACTTTTGTGGCCAATAACTGTTTGATCTCGTTTTGAATGGTTTTTCCAAGGTAGTAGTGTGTGTACATTTCTATAGTGGTGACTTTTCTTAGATGCTCCTGGAGTACAGCAAACTCAGCCATCAGCTCCACAATTTTAAGGAAGTTTCCATTGTTTGGCACACACAACTGATCTGAAATGCCACACAGTGTTGGTTTTGGGTAGCAAGCATTCTCACAATGGCAATGAGCCTTTTCAGAATATTTTGCCAGTAAAGAGACTCTGATGCAATCTTCTCTTGATGCTGATCATCTATGGTGGCTTTAACCTTAGTCTGATTTCAAGCTCTTTCCACCCATGGAATGCTCTCTGGTGATTTGCTGCCTTCTCATGACATGCCAGATTTCTAGCCAGATTTATCCGGTCCTTTGTTCCTGTAGAACCCTATGTGGCTAGAACCTTAGCCTGAAGAATTTTCAACAAAAACAGTGTGCAGCATTCTGGGTTTTTGAGTACATAAGCCATGGCCTCTCCACTTTGTCACCATTGGGGATTTCACACCAGTAATGTGTTGGATGGAAACTTCTATTTTCATTGTCTTTGGGGAATGAAGTTTTTCACTTGCTGTGGCCCATGCAGTACAAGGAAGTCCCTCAGGCTACTGCTTAAGTGGGTCCACAGTCCTGGATCATCTAGACTTAAACTAAATGCAGCAGCAGCTGTTTCTTGTGCCTCCACCACACTCTTCTCTGGTCTACACTTTTCTTCAGGAATGTGCATGTTTACATCTATTTGAGATGGAGATATGGATGCCAGGTCACCTGCACTCTAACTGAAAGATCAGGTATTTCCTCACCTCCCTGGAGGGCTTACTGTGAGCATTTGTGCATGTATCTCAGGAGAACTCCTTCCTTCCTGCTTAGATAGAAAAGCTTCCTTTGCTTTCTTTCTTTTTCTGAATGTTGCCCCAGAAGGGCATTTTCTTCTTTCACTCATGACTGCTGTTCTGTTCCAGCTATAGTGGCTCTCAACACTCAGTTGAAGGGAACAAATAAGCAGGCTGGTAGCAGGGCCTGAGTGAGGGAAGATATCAACATTTTAAGGGCCTAACTGGCTCTTACTACTTCAGTTGATTGCTTGTTCTTCTCAAGTGGGTTCAGGGAAGCAGCAGGAAACAGGAAGCTCCCTGAGAAGCTGGTGTTAATCAGTCCAGGCTCCTGGGGGTGCTAGAGAGGTACATAAAAGGCTCCTCCTCCTCTCTCCCTGCAGCTCCTGCTGCTTTCAGTTATTCCCTCATCTTTTCTCCTGCCTGCCCGCCATGTCTCTTGTGCTCTCCTTCCTTCAGCACAGCACTCCACCAGCTTGGTGTATCTAGAGCAGAGAGAATACCCGTGCACCAGCAACAGACAATTTTCTACACTTTGGGTGCTAGTGGTGCCTCTCACCGCCCCCACAGTCTGGCATCTGAGGTGGCTGCCGCAGTTCACCTCAGCCCGGAGCTGTGGCACCCTAACTACTCTGCCATGACCTCTATGCTTCTTGCTGAGATGATTTTATTATGTCAGAATAGCAGGGGAGTTACATCAGAAGGAGGAGCATTTCAGTGTGTACACCTCCACTTTTATTGACAAAAGTGGATTTTTGTTGAAAAAAAACTGTACTGTAGACAAGGCCTAATTCACCAAAGGTAAGTGGATTTATAGTATTGATATGTCAGGAAAAAAGGAACTTGCAACATATAAATATATATACACATACATATATGACAATAATAGTAAATATACATGGTAAACAAGCACATTGCATATATCAATTGGAAAATATATGCACCATTATTTTTTGTTATGTGCAATTACCCCTTTGTACTTGCATAAACAGTTTTCAGGGGTAAGATTAAAGCTACACTCTGAGAGGACAGAGAGGAAACGGACTGCTTTAATTCTAAAGTTTGGCTACAAGATCGTAATCACTGCAAGTTCATGCAAAATCATCATAATAATTATGTGAGTGAGTTTTAAGTACCTGACACACGCTTTCAGAAAAGTTATGCTAGCAAGAATTCAGAGTAAAGCTTCAGCTCACTGGAAATTTAAAGCATAACAGAGGAATCTTTTTGTTGGGAGTTAGTTTTTAGCATAAAGGCAAATATGGCTAAGGGCTTCACTTCAGGGTTTAACAAGGATGTAACAAAATAAAGTTGTAATGTTCAACAAAGGAGCCCTTTTTCCATGGGAAAGAAAAACCATTGACCACCTGATAGCCGATAGCCATGGTTTGCAGAATCCTTCCCACAGGGAGTGAGGATGTTCAGATTTTCCCCATATACTGTACCATGGCAAACATGAAAATAGTTCCCTGAAGTTCCTGCCACTATATGCCAAGCCTCATCAGACCCTCTCCATCACTTGAAATGAGAGTGCCTGTTATTCTTGTTAAAGAAGATTAATTAGCCATGAAGTGAATGACTGAGTGGACTCATGTATTTGGTCGCAGTCATGGTATTTTTAGACTCATTGAAGACAATGCGGGTGATTTAGAACATCTGCTGAAAGATCGCGTCCTCTTGAGGCACTCAAAAGAGACCATAAATCATAAATGTTCAGCATGGACAGCAATATTTTACACCTCCATAGCTATTCACATCAGAAGATTTCAAAGCTCATGACAAACATCAATGAGTTCAACTTCACAACGCCCTCCCATGAAGTGGGTATTATCTATGTTTTAGAGCTGATGAGACGAAAGCACTGAGGGGTCAAGTAAATTGCCTGAGGTCACACAGTGAGACTTTGGCAGGCCTGTGAGTATAAACCAGGTCTCCTTATATCTAGTCCTGTGCTTTATACCATACTGACTTAATTGTGCTTCATGAACCCCCATCATAAGTGTAACTATCTGGGATATGCAGCTGTTAGTGCATTATTACTATCTGTTAGAACTAAAAATATACCACTAGCTAGAGTTATACTAGATTAATGGTTGTTCCAAGAAACAATCCTTTTAGGTCAAGAAATGGCTTCTCTAAACCTTTTCCCCCCATTATGACATTTGACCAGTTTATATGCAAGTTGCTAAGGTCATCCATTATCATTTTATTAGGCTTAGTTGCCTCTTTGATCTCTCTCAAGATTGTGCACTCAATATCCTTCTCCTGATCAGGAGGCCAGAAATATAATCCAACTACAATATTTATATTTTTATGACTTCAGATTTGTATCCATAGAGATTACACTGTAATGGGCCTTTCCACACAGAATTTTTCTCTTATTAGATTTCATTGTAATACTATTCCTTCACCTCTTTGATCTAATCTTACATTCCTATGTAGTCTACAGCCAGAATTTCATTGATTTTGGTCATTCAGCGATGCCTGCTAAGTGCAAGTCCTCTTCCATTGTCAGAAAAGGTAGTTAGACTGCTTTTGCACTTCTCACATGGTATACAGGCAGTATGCACCAGGGAAAGCGCTCCAGTCTGTCCACACTGACAGCTGCAAGTGCACAGGCGTAGCCACATTCGCGGCACTTGAAGTGGCATTGGGAGCACTGCATTATAGGCAGCTATCCCACAGAGCACCTCTTCCCATTCTGGTGCTGTGGCTTGTGGGAAGGGGGGCGTGGGGCATTCTGGATCCTGTCCCCATGCTCTGTGATGCTTCGCTTCGCATCCCAGCAAACCCTGTGTTTCTGTCCGCATTTGGCGCCATCTTTCAACGGGTTCTGTGTGGCGCGCTCGGTTTTCCCTTTTGGTCGGTGGGAATGGAGCCCAAACTGCTGAGGAAGACACTGATGAGTCTTGCCAGCACGTCTCGTTTGGCAGTCGAGTTACTTCTTAAGATCCAAACTGACTCTGAGGACAACTCTGACGAGGATATCGAGTCGCAGAATGCATAGGACATGAAATTGCTTTTCTCATTCACGGAACGCCACTTTGGGGCTCAAGAAGCAAGCACTTAGTGATGGGATCAAATTGTCATGCAAGTCTGGGATGACGAGCGGTGGCTGCTTTCGGATGAGAAAAGCCACTTTCATGGGACTGTGCGCTGAGCTCGCCCCCTCCCTGCGGCACAAGGACACGAGATTGAGAGCTGCCCTGTCCTGATTTCATCCTCTGGAATCCTGTCTGGAGTGCTGTGCACTGAATGCTGCAATTCAGGATGGCTATAAGGCATGTTGAGGGGGGTTGAGTGCAGTGGATAAGGGTTGTCGTTTTCGTGGGTGGGTGGTGAAGCTTCGGGAGTAGGAGGCAGCTGGGGGTGGTAAGAATCCAAATGTTGGGAAAAGTGGATTGGTGGAGACATGAGGGCACAAGGGACAGAGTTTTGGTACAAGGGCTGTGGGGAGGCCGAGCGCGGTAGTGCTCCTCCTGCATGGCAACTAACGCCTGGATAGAATCCGCTTGGTGCTCCATTATGCTGATCAGCCATTCTGTGCTTTGCTGCTGGAGCACCACGTTTTGCTGCTGGCGATCCTCATTCTTCTGGTGGATCCACAAATTGCTGCATCACTTCACGCAGCCTGTCTGCTTTGCTTTTACACAACCTCTTCTTGAGTCTTCTCGGTCTGTCGGCTGGTGATAAGACTGATGGCTGAGATCTTAAGGTTGCACCTATATAGGCAAAATGCAACACTTAACAGAGGCAGCATTGTACACACCAGACAGAGCAATGATTCCCCTGCACTTAAGGAGGGCAATCACAGTCCATGCAAAATCATAATTTGCCTGTCCCAAAGCGAGTGCACATAACCCACGGGAGCCCCAGAAATGGTGAGTAAACACAGGGTCCACGGGAACTGATTGTTTCATGGCTGTACTGTCCTCTGGGTTTCTGTGCCTTGGGGAGAGCCAACAACTGCAGGGGCACCTACACTGAACACTATCCCAACATTTTCCACAGGTGTTCATCCTGGAAGATATCTCGCTGCTGAGGGTGACTGAGGAAGCAAAGGAGGTTCTTCTACTACAACGCGGCTTCTGCCCTGGCCCATACACAGCTTGCTTGTGTGCAGCAATGGTCCCCCCGCACCTCGCAGCAGAGTGGCACAAACACATTAGTCTGACTGGGACAAGACCCACGCTGGCTCTCCCAATAAACTTGCTCAGGCATATTGCCCATGTTCTGGCTGAGACTTTTGAAGAGATCACCGATGCCGATTACCGTGATGTGATAGAGCACATCAATGCCCTATTCTGCATCTAGGCATGATGCAGCCCTTACCCTCCTCGCCTCAAGAGCCTGCACCTAAAAACTTCCTTCCCAGAAAAAATGCTGCTTAGCAAGAACCTCCTCTGTTGTTTGTCCTTCTCCAAGCACTGGCTGCCGTGACTGGCTGCCTTTCTCCTGGCTCCATGCCTCGAGAGTTTCCGGGGTGTCTCCCCCCACCGCAACACCCTCGCTCATACTTTCCTCCTCCTCCCCCCCCGCCCCCCGCCTGTGCTGGGCTCGGAAGTGTCCCTGGTAGTCGTTGGAGTGGAGGTGGGATCACCCCCAAGTATCGTGTCCAGCTCTTTGTAGAATTTGTGGGTCACGGGGGCAGCACTGGCACAGCCGCTTGCCTTGTGGGCTTTGCGGTAGGCATTCCTCAGCTCCTTTATTTTAACCCGACACTGCAATATGTCCCATTCATGGCCCTCAATATCTGCCCAAATATATTGTAATTCCTACAGCTGGAGCGCAGCTGGAACTGGACAGCTTCCTCTCCCCAAACAGTGATGAGATCTAGCACCTCACCATTGCTCCATACTGAGGATCACCTGGCACATGGAGGCATGGTCACCTGGAAAGATGCGCTGAAAGCACTCCATGCCTGGCTGAGCAAGCAGGAAGGGGATTTTCAAAATTCCCAGTGAATATTAAAGGGTGGGTCTGATGGTCGATCACCTGAGGACAGGGCAGCAGAGTTCAAAAGTGATGACCAGAGTGGCTAGAACAGGCATTGTGGGACACTTCCGGAAGCCAATCAGAGCGCATTAAAGCATCCACACTGGTGCTGCGGTGCTGCAGCGAGAGCGCAACAAACGTTATTCCTCTTGGGGAGGAGTACCAGGAGCTCTCCATCTGCGGCGTCAGAGTGCTCTACGTGTCTTGCCCATGCAGACGGGTAGTAAGGTAGAGCGCTCTAGGCGGCTTTATTGCACTATAACTCGCACGTGTAACCAAGCCCTGGGTGTGCCCTGCTTATCCAAACCTTTGGAGATTCAATCATTACTGTTAATTGCATTGCCTGAAGTGCATGTCACAGAAGAGGAAACCATTTCGAAAGTCTTCGCTGTTTTGCAGTGCTTTATTACAATGAGCCCTTGGTAGGCAATGGTTATGTTTTGATCTAATAGAATACAAGAAGTTATACAAAGAATAAGGAATGTGATGATTTTTTCATTATTTTGTTTAAAGAAAAAAGCACCCTCTTAGCAGTAGGCTATGACTCAGCGGTTCAGAATTGGTTAAAACTCCTATTAGCGGTTATGGGTTTTGAAACAGCCGATTGATTCTCATTGACTCATTAAATTCACAAAGATTCATTGTGCTAGTGTTAATTTGTGAGTTACATAAAAGCTCAGAAATAGATACAGAGCAGAGGACGTTGTTTCCTAAAGGTTACTCAGAACTGATTCTTTCATAGGTGCATGAAAAATATTTTCTTTCATCCTTGTTTTCCCATAATGTGTTTTCTAGTAATACAATACCCTGGCCTACCTCAGGTAATTCCCACAGGCCTTTCCCACTTGCCTGCTGACCCAGTGCATGTGATAAAATCACCCCAGAAGTAGGTACACCAAGGAATGACATTATGCTACCACATAGAGGTATTTCAAACCTCCTGAACTATCACTGTAAGAGAAGTAATACAAAAAGTTCAAAAGCAAGCTTCCCTAGAACTGTAACAAATGTTAAAAGTGCAGCCTAAGGAATTTGTGTGAGAGAGCTGCACAAAAGGCGTTTTTGGTTTTCTCCAAGACTACATCTTAAATAAGACGATGTTTATCTTACTGTTTCGTTAGGCAGCACATTTTAGCAATATATACTAAAAAAGGGAACCCGTGGTTCATGCTGCAAGATACAGGCACCTCCTAAAGAAAATTAGATTCCTCCTGAAGCTAGAGTGAACCAGGTGAGGTCTAAGGGCTCGTCTTCACTAGGCAGGGAAGGATTGATCTTTTGGCGATCGATTTATCGCGTCTCATCAAGACGCGATAAATCGATCGCCAGTGGCTTCGTCGACTCTGGAAGTCCAGCTCGCCAAAAGGCACAAGCTGGAGTCGATGGGGGACCACGCCGCCGACCGCTGCTGTCGTGAAGACGGCAGGTAAGTCAGCTGTAGAGATGCCAATTTCAGCTACGTTATTAACGTAACTGAAATTGCGTATCTACAGTTGATCTCCACCCTAGTGGAGACCAGCCCTAAATATGGGAGAACTACTTTGCATGAAAATAAAGATGTGACCTAACCTTTCACCTGAAATCAAACTGAACAGAATTGGAAAGGATGCCCCTTATTAATGTTTAATTCTAGTGCACAGTACAGAAACATGCTCTCTCCCCTTCTAGAGTAAGTTTTCAATGCATGCAACCTCATGATCTTCAGTTAGAACCTATCAATTTAAGCACATAAAAGACACTGGACAAGATTTGAAAAGAGTAACCAGTGATTTTGAGTTCCTGGATTTTGGTGCGCAACTTGGGCTTGTTTCCCATTGGCTGGGGGCTCAGCATTTTTTGAAAATCATGCCCCCCTAAAGGGTCTCAAATTGAGCACACAAAATCCACTTTTAAAAAGCTTGGCCCCTTGATTGCAGCTGGGCTGCCCATTGTGAAAAGAATCTGTTCCCTGTTACACCTTAACGTATTAGCATCTTGTTGGTTGAGGGAATGCTACTGCTCGCCAGTCCTTGATGCCAAAAGGTTAGCTCAGAGCACAAGGGGTCAACTCGGTTCCTTTTATGGAGGCAGAAAATGGCATAAAATGAAAATAATTTCCTGTGAGAGCTGAGAACATTCCTTCATTAGATTCGTTTCCTGTGCTAGGTCATATGGCTTTTTTAAAAAACATACATTTGCTGGTTTCCTGTGTCCTCAGGGCTGTAGTAGCCGGCTTTTATGAGACCAGGCCCACCAGTGCAACTTTGTAGGGTATGAATGAATAACTAAGCGAACAGAAAACATCACAGAACTGCTTGATAAGGGTAACAGGTTATAGGCATTTGATAGGCTGAAACCAAATAGTTACACATTTTCCACTTAGTCACAAAGAAGTAGTTTAATTGCCAAGCCATCTTCTTGTCTAATAAGTAGCCACATGAGTGCAAATTTACAGCTACAAAGAGCACACACTCTTCTTTGTGCTTGTCCGTCTTTGTTCAGCCCTGGCTAGTCACCTGACTCCTCTTTCCATTTTGCATATGTAACCCTTCTGCCCATCGGAGTTGGCAGCAACAACGGCCGGGTTCAGTATCCAGGGGTTCCATTCTAATGACACAATGTAAAACCGTCTCGAGCCCCCACCCAGTGACCTGGGACAACCATATACCACCCTTCTTGGCACCTCTAAGTGGCAATACTTCCCCTCTCACAAGCACAGAGTCTGAGTGTACCAAAACCCTTTTAATAACAGAGAGAAACAATGTAGCATTATATTGGGGAAAACACCACAACCAGGATTCATAACCCAAACCATGAACCAGAATCTCCCCACCCCACAAATACACACACAAGCAAATGGGCTGTGTCTTTCCCCTTTGGTTCTTGAGTCCCACAAGCCCCCAGTCACCCAAGGTCCCAAAAGTCCAACATCCCAAAAGTCTCTGGAGGGTTCAAAAGTTCATTAGCAGAGTTTTACCTCCCTGCCTGGGTGAAAATGGGGGGGCAGGTTAAGGGGCATCTTATGTGGTCAGAGGCCAACTGACCCACCTCTCCATAGGGTTCTGCTGCAGTCCTCACCATGAGCCGTTCCGTCAGCTGCCCAGGAACTGCCCTGCTTCACCAGTCGCTCTGCTCTGTCAGCTGCTGCTGATCGCCAGCCACTCCGTTAGCAGTCACCCAAACTGCTCTGCTCTGTCCACTGCTGCTGCTGATCTCCAGCCACTCCGCTAGCGGTCACCCGAACTGCTCTGCTCTGTCTGCTGCTGATGATGATGATCCCCAGCCACTCCGCTAGTCACCCAAACTGCTCTGCTCCGTCCGCTGGGCTCCTCTCTACAAGCCGTTCTGCCAGCAGCTCAGTTCTGCTCTGCAAACTGCTCTGCCAGCCATCACATGAACTTCTCTGCTCAGGGCCCCCCACTTAAGATAGTGCTCAGTGATTTTTCAGCTCTTAAGTGATTTCAGCTCATAGTAGGGGGGCCATAGCACAGATGCACTACAGGAACCAAAGTGATTTCAGCTCAGCAGGCTGAAGTTAGACTCCTAATGGAAGCAAAAGTCAGCTTTAACATTCAATAGGGAAGAATGGCCAGGTGCAATAGGCCTGTAGGACCCTCAGACAAGGCCCACACCAAAGGGTATAGAAGCCTGTCCACAGCCTCTCTCAATTCAGTTGGTTTTGGAACCCCTGTCCCTTGGCTAGTGAGTGCTACCTAGATAATGGCGAGTCCCTCCAGCATGACAAAGGCCAAATACATGTCCCAGTCCCTCATTCACATAAACAGGTTAATCAACACTTTATCATTCCTGCCCCAATAACAGAGAAACTGGGGATCCCACAGCAGCCGAAGTGACCATTTGGGCTGCTAGAGCGCAGGCTAGGTGCGGTGGGTGTGTCTATGCAAATATGATCAATTATTTTCCAAAACTCACTGCAATTCGTGCAATTCACTGCCAGATGTCAGGGTGGAGCTCATCCTGACACTGCTTACACATATAAAATATTGGACAATAATAAGATCGAGAAATATTTTCACCCTCATAAAAGTTGTTGCTGCTCTATAGAAAAATAACTGCTCCACTGTTTTCTTTTGCTTTGTATGAGCAAAATACTGCCTTTTACTCCTACCACCACAGCAGAGTAGAATCCTAATGTAATACTCTAGGGGCACTGGACACAATGCTAGCTGGTACATCACAGATCCAAGGAACCTAGCTAGACAGTCAAATTACAATGCTGACTGGCTGACATCTCTGTGATATCACTCCCAAATTTACTTCCTCGCTGGCTCCTCTCAGCTTGATGTTAAAACATGGCAGACCTCACTGGTTCTAGTGATCCGTAAGCAAGTTGGGGTTATGAGATTTCTTGCAGATCACCCATCATTACAGGAGATTTCAATCACAACCAACTCTCAGTAGGCCAAACTCAGATGCCCCTTTGGCAATAAGGAGATTTACCCGAGTACAGAGAGATTAAGGACGGATATTACTGGGAATTCATCTGCCCAGTGAAATACCCTATTACCATGGCAACAGGGTAATCTCAACCCCCCAGTGGCCTGATCCTGCGCAGGGCTGCCACTGACAAAGCACAAGAGCTTGGCGGAATAGAAGAGGTGAACACTGGGAAATCTTTGCCTTATTGCTCAAGGAAAAGGAATTGGTACAAAATATAAGCCATCTAACACGGTCACTCTAAGTCAGCTCATACCTTTCAACTAAAGACTCCTTAGATACCATCTGAACCCACGAACAAAAACCATTTTAGAACTGGGATTATTTTCTGTGCAACTCAGTGAATGTTTTTTCTGCCTGCTTTGAAATATTGAAGACGAGTACAGAATGGTCATAGGTAGAAGAATGTATATTTCATCTGCAGT
The DNA here is from genome assembly GCA_032164245.1 of Sternotherus odoratus. Classification (NCBI taxonomy): domain Eukaryota; kingdom Metazoa; phylum Chordata; order Testudines; family Kinosternidae; genus Sternotherus; species Sternotherus odoratus. The sequence goes on from JAVMKO010000002.1 coordinate 15,538,145, forward strand.
TAATTGAATACCAAGTACCCATGTGAGATATCTTTGAGACAAACTAGTTCATTATCCAAAGTACATGTGTAGAGAGAGATTATTTTCTTCTCTTAAGGGAAGACCTATTTTATTTTTGTACAGTACATGGGACTTCTATTTAGTGGATGTCACTATTTACTTGCTGATGTCACTTATTATTACAATGATTTGCTATCCATAAAGTCTCCAGAACCACTGTATTATAGAGAGGTGATGTTCGTATTAAAATTATGTGGAGAGACAAACACATGATTGCAAGAGAACTGAAAGATAAGGTAGAAAGTGAAGTGAAGATAAAATATAAGCCATCATGAAGAGCTTATCTACATGGGAAGTTATTCTGGAATAGCTATTCCCGATTAACATCATATGTTATTAATGTCATATAGGCCTTATTGTGAATTAGTTTTATCCACTTTGGAAGTGGATTAAACTAATCCAGAATAAGAACATCCAAACATGAGGATAATGAGGAATAGTTAATCCACTTCAAAGCCACCCCCTATTTTATATTTGGTTAATTTTCAGGTGTAGACAAACCTAAAATAACATCACAATGGCCCTTATTAGCAACCTTGTTAAGGACCTCTTTAGAGAGACAAGGATTGAGTGGACTGACCTGAAGAAGCTCAGAGATTTGTGTGAATTTAGAGCAAACGTAAATGACTCATTAATGGACCATATGGTGTGAAGGTTACGCAATAACAAGATCCAGAAGAAATGTTTGTCTGCATGGGGTCTAGCATCTGAGAAAGCAGAGGCTATCAATGTGCCAGTGGAAAGAGCAAGTAGGGATGTGAAAGAAATGAGTGGGGGTCTGAAACCAGTCTATAAAGTGAAGACAGATACGGTAAAAGAAACCACCATAAGACAGAGTGTAGGCACCTGATTGATGACTCAGCCCCCGTGTTGAGACACATAGATGGGGTACAGTAGGACATATTACACTGCAACTGCATATGTCGTACATGTCCTATGAATAAAGCAAAGCCCTGCATTTTTACAGCTATTACTCCATTTGTCATCAGCATTAAATTCACTACAGCACATTTTGGAAATTTAAAGAAAATAGTGTAGACCCAGCCAACATGGCACCCGATATGCCGTACAACAAGAGGTATGGAGGCAGGACCAAAAGTGGTCTCTTGCAAAACATACGCTGGGATCTTTAGTGTTGAAAAAGAGCAGACGAGATCTTGTCTTGTTAAGGGCTTGTCCAAAGAGCTGCACAGATGAAACTGCCTGGCGTCCAACAGATGTACTGAAACATTCTCCTGCTTTTACTGCCTGTGAACATTTTTGCCACTCAGCTGGAGTAGCAGTTAGGACCTCATACAGGTCCTCTTCACTGCAGCTGAGAGCAGATCAGCTTAACTGATTGGTGCAGTGTTTCTTTTCCAGGCCCAGCGACAGGGGGGTACCACGGGTAGAGCTGTACCGGGCCCCGTACTTAAGGGGGGGGCCCTTAAGTCCGGGGCCTGGTACACAGCTGTACCCATAGTCGTCCCCTTTGTCGCCGGGCCTGGAGAGCGGGGAAGGGGCGGGGAGGCGGCGCGGCTCTCCTCCGGAGCAGCAGCACAGCAGCGCGCGGGACGAGCGCGTGTCCCCGACAGGAGCAGTGATCCCGGCCGGCGGCAGCGGCGCATCCCCACCTGCAAAGAGGGTGAGGGCGTGGAGGCTCTGAAGCAAGGTAGGGCTTCCCCCGCCGGACGTGGCATCATGCAGCCCCTGCACCAATCAAGGGCGGGAAGCAGCCCTCCCCCTGCCTTGCCCCCAGGCTCCTCCCACGCCGGCCCGGGGGGGTTGCGGCTGGCTACAGCGGCGGCATCTCCATTGCCAACCGCAGGGTCTCGCGCAGGTCCGGGGGGGAAAGGGCACGCGGGGAGGGGGGGGGTGAGCAGCAAGGGCGGCTCGTGCCGCTCCCGGGCTCTCCCTCCCTTGGGCCGCAGCTCGCGCTCCCGCAGGACCCCGCTGGGCACGAGAGCACAGTGAAGGGCGAGCACCAGCAGCGAGTGCCCAGGCGGTGGCAATGCTTGGAGGCTCGCACTGCCCCCAGCCGCTGTCAACTGGGGCAGGAGGAAGCGCCGGATGGGCTGGGGGGGCCCCAAACGATCAGAGTAGGGGGCCCCAAAATTTCTGTCGCCGGCCCTGTTCTTTTCAGGGGTGACTTTCACCACAGGTGAATGCATTTGAGGAAAGTGCGGCCCGCTCACAGATATCTCACAAGCAGCAAAGATGCTAAGCATGCCACCTCAGTTATTCATCATGAATCATTCCCTCAGCTCTGCCCAGAAAGATGAAGGACATGGCTGCTTGTGGTGAATTTGCACTTTCAGCAAGCCTAGAGATTTTGCATGTGGGGCCCAGAAGAAGTGCCGATAACCTCACTGGAGGGTGAACAACAATTCCACCCACCCATCTTTAGTTCTTCTCTCCAAACAACAGCAATGGGCCTACTGCTTGTTCTTGAAATGAGTAGTCCCCGAGCTGCGGTCAACAAACATTCCAAAACATTATTTTCCATTCAGTTTTCTTGCTGCTCTCTTTTGTTAGCAGACTCCTGCCTTCTTGTGCAATCCTCTTTGCAGCCACTACACAGAAGAATGCCAATGGACCAAGGGTACTTAGGAAGAATGAGTATGCTTGCTATAGATTGCCTGCTGGCAGCAAATGGGACTCTGACCCATTTCTCAAAATGTTGACACTGACCCCTTTCCACTTCTTATGCCCAGGTGACTTGTTCAGTAGATGGAGATGGAAAGTAACCTTAGGAAACAACTTCTAATGAAAGGCAGTATTCCAGTGCCAACTGTTCAAAATTCATGAGTCCTTCCCCCACTAAAATAATCATAAGACTGGCTTAAAAATCACAGGGCTTTTACAAAATAATAAATGTTGGGCTCTTTTGTTGGCCAACAGCTCTGGCTCCCTGCGGCTGATGCTCTTGCCTGCTCTGGGCACTCTATTCTTCCGCCCCCAGCCTGACTCCCACACAGGTTGAGAACCAGCAGCAGGCGGGAACAGATCACATGTACTGGGGGGAAAGGGGGGAGGGAAGGGTCCTAGCAGTGAGGAAGCCAGTTGAGTCTCAGTGTAAGCCACAGTTCTATCCTGACTCTGTTTCTCGGAAGCCCGAAGCCCTCTTGCACATTGCTCCCAGCACAACACTAAGCCCCTAGAAAATTAGCCACGGCAATTGTCATCTAGGGATTAACATGTCATCATATTGGCCTCTTCTTTTCAAGTTCATGACAATGGGCAAGTGGCCAATCCATTACAACTGAAAACAGCCCATTTTAAATAATTTATCACCAGTTTCCTTGATTAGAACCTGAAAATGTCACAATTACGATAGTCAGACTGGAATAGCTGTTGAATGAGCCAGTGTTTGCAGTAGATGCACACAGCCAAAGAGGGTTTTTTTTCCAGATATGATGTCAGTTTCTCAAGATGCACTGGGAAAAATTTGCATTTGATTTTGGTTCAGATTTAAACCCTGGGAAAAAAGTCAGAGGAATCCACAAGTTATAGCTGGTAGTTGCATGCATCATCATAACCACAACGCTGCTCAAAGCCTCACTGTGGCGGGGTGACCACCCGCCCCCTACCGGGGCCTGGAAAGAGCCCAGAAGAGCCCAGGAAGGGGTTAGGGCCAGGAGCTAGCAGGCTTCTAGGCTTGATTGGGAAGCAAGCTTAGCTGGGTGGCCATGCCCCGAACTCTCAGGCCTGTATGAGAGGCAGGGGGCTAGATACAGAGTCTCCTCTGGCTGCAGAGGAAGACAGGCCTGGCTTCTGGGAGCTTGAGCAAGGTACCTAGATTGGTGCAGGGCTGGGGCAAGGCAGGAGGCGCTGGGGAAGCTCCAGCCTAGAAATCCCCAGGCTGCAGGGCCTAGGGGAAGGCCTAACAAAGGGGTACTGGGGTTGCAGGGGGCAGCCCATGTCTATTGAGACAGAAGCAGCAGGTCAACCTTCCTTGCCAGTGATGAGTGGCAATTATACTGCAGTCTGCCTCAGTGAACGGGGGCAAATGGTGACTGGCAGTTGCCTAGACTGAGGCAAGGTGGGGACAGAGGGTGGGGGTTCCCCAGGGAGGGGAGACCCTAAGACCTGTGGGGGTACTCCGGACACTGGTGAGCTAATTCCCAGATGCACCAGCAGGAGGCGCCGCAGGGGTGAGTCGCCGCCCTGCTACACTCACCATTCAGTTGGCAGTATTATCAGAACTGCTGGCAGAGGCAACAAAAGGATGACTGATGGAGCAAAAGAATAGCTACCTGCTCCAAAGCTAGTTGGAGTTAAAGGTGATCTTTTCCCTGAAATTAAAGGTTGTTCCAGATGCTGGGAACACCTGGATTCTCATCCTGGTTTTGTCCCTAGCTGAATGTATTAATTCAGTCAACTGCTTTAAATTTAGGCTGACCATATTTCCTTTAGACAAAAACGGGACATTGGGATAGCAAAAACGGGACAGGGTGTGGGGGGGGGCATGGCCCCACCTGGGCCCCCCAGCGCCGGGCGGGGGGGAGCCAGAGGGGGCTCGGGGGGGATGGATGGAGGAATAAGCAGAACAGATATGGGGGATGAAGAGGATGGAGGGAGAGAGAGAAGGGGGGATGAGGGATGAAGATGATGGAGGGGATGGAGGGAGACACGAAGGTGAGAAGGGAGAGGGTGGATGGATGAGAGAAGAGATGGGGGTAGGGAGCAGGGGGGATGGAGGAGGCAAGGGACAGCGAGAAGGAGGGATGGAGAGAAGGGAGATGGAAGAGGAGGCAGTGGACGGAGGGAGAGAGAGAAGGGAGGAAGGGAGGGATGGAGGGATGGAGAAGGGGATAGAGAGAAGGGATGGAGGGAGCGAGAGGAGGCAGCGGACGGAGGGAGAGAGCAGGGAGGAAGGGAGGGATGGAGAAGGGGGATGGAGAGAAGGAAGGAAGGAGGAATAGAGAGGAGGAGGCGGCAGCGGGCAGCGGGCTGGAGGAGGCGGCAGATCGGAGCTGTCAGGAGCCGCTGCCGGGGGCCGAGCGCGCCGGCGGGGGGGCTGCCGGCCAGGTTGTATGAAGAGAGAAGGGATGGAGGGAGTGAGAGGAGGCAGTGGACGGAGGGAGAGAGCAGGGAGAGAAGGGAGGGATGGAGAGAAGGAGGGAAGGAGGACTAGAGAGGAGGAGGCGGCAGCGGGTGGCGGACTGGAGGAGGCGGCAGATCGGAGCTGTCCAGAGCCGCAGCCGGGGGCCGAGCGCGCCAGCGGGGGGGCTGCCGGCCAGGTTTTATGAAGAGAGAAGGGATGGAGGGAGTGAGAGGAGGCAGTGGACGGAGGGAGAGAGCAGGGAGGAAGGGAGGGATGGAGAAGGGGGATGGAGAGAAGGGAGGGAGGGAGAGAAGGGAGGGAAGGAGGAATAGAGAGGAGGAGGCGGCAGCGGGCGGCGGGCTGGAGGAGGCGGCAGATCGGAGCTGTCAGGAGCCGCAGCTGGGGGCCGAGCGAGCCGGCGGCAGCAGCGGGGGTGGTGGTGTGGGGACGTTTTATGACTCCATGTTTTATGAGTCCTGTTTTATGAGTCCACGTTTTATGAGTCCACGTTTTATGAGTCCTGCCCCAAAAACGGGACAAAATTGATATTTTGGACAAAAAGACGGGACGGTTAAAAAACATTAAAAAAACGGGACTGTCCCGTTCAAAACGGGACGTATGGTCAGCCTATTTAAATTTATCATTCTGAGGAATGGAGAGCGTAATAATAATGGATAATGTTTGCAAGTCATCTGGAAGATATTAAAGCATTATCTGGGTGTGATGCATTATTTAGATGCATCATCTTTTTTTAAAAAAAACTTATTTTTATCAATAACAACATATATGAATGAGAAAATATAACCACTTAAAAATTCAAATAGTTTTAATAAGGATGAACATTGGTATAATTTCAGAGAGAACAATAGATATGCTGTTTATCTCCTTGGATTCCAATTTTACTTTTTTCTTATTTTTTTAAGAACTGGGGCAAACCCATGGAAATGACTTCAGCTGTGTGGTGAGAGCTGCTAAATCCAAATCACAGTGCACTGCTGGGAAGCTGCAGACTTGCATCTGAGAACCATTTTATGGGAATGTGTGCTGACCCACAGTTTTGGTTCCCCACAAAATGCTGGAAGCAGGAGTTTCTTTTCTACTAGATCTACTGCAGTGTCTACTCCTAGCATTTCTTTTGTTGCATACTTCCATCAGCTAAAAGGTATTGGAGCATAACAGAAATCAGTAAGGTTTTCAAGCTGCTTCTGAGTGATCTCACACTAATTTTAAACTGTTGGCATTTGGTTTCAATAGGTACCGCTGATTTGTATTGGTTTAGGTGAGATAAGGATCACACCCATTAGAGTTATTGATTTATTCCATAATATTTGCATATTTTATCAATGAATATGGGTTACCACAGGGGTTCTCAAACTGAGGGTGGTGACCCCTCAGGGGGTCACAACGTTATTCCATGGGGGGATCACGAGCGGTCAACCTCCATCACAAACCACGCTTCACTCTAGCATTTATAATAGTTAAATTTTGTTTAAAGTTTTTAATTCATAAGGTGGGGGTCACACTCAGAGGCTTGCTGTGTGAAAGGGGTCACCAATTCAACAGTTTGAGAACCACTGGGTTACCCGTATTGTATTTACCTATTCGCATTGCTAGCTGTAGAATGGGCCAAGGGAAAAGATATAGGCTTACCTGACTTTCTGATCAATATCTCAACAGCGTAGAAACATATGTCCCTTTGCCCTGCCCCAGCAGTACTTTGTGCAATTAAATAGTTAAAAATGTTAATGAAAGGGGGACAGCATGTAAGGAATCTGTGATTCTGTGATGAGGGTACCATGTTCTGTCTGATCTACCATGGGAAAAGAGTTGCAGGTGGCATAGTTCCATCAGCATACCCTGCCATAAGATCATTGGAGAGATTGTAGCTTATCTAGCTGAACATCCACTGATACTTTCAATACACTCAGACATGTTAAGGAATCAGTTCACTGAAGTATGCTACCATGCCTTGATGGACTGATATGTCAGTGTATGGGCCTGATAAAGTTATATATGGACAGATTTAGTCCTTGGGACACATTTTCAGCTTCCTTGTTAAATACAAGGAAGATCCATATGTAATAGGTACAACTACTCTAAACAGAGTTCACGCTAATTTGAATTTCTTTGTCATGTCTCTTTGGGGGTGCTGGAGGCTCCATGAGTCCGCTGCATATTTGAGCATGTAAGAAATTCTCATTTGCCAGCTGTGAAAGCACTCTATGTTCTCTTGGTTTTGGATTAGTTTAGGTAGGATTAGCTGGATTAGTGAAGATGCGTACCTTCGATCAACCTCAGGGGAAATAGACTAGACATTTCCAGCTGGGTCTCAACAAGCACACTTGATATTCTTACAGAACATGGGATAATGAGTAGATATTCATTAATCTGTTAAAGCGTAGCAGCATGGAGGAGGAGATTATATTCCATATAAAGACACCTCTCTCCCCTCCCCCCTATCTTTCACAGTCTTCAGCAGTTATATGGTTGCCTTTAGTAGCAATGGTAACAAAGTCCTGTGGCACCTTAAAGACTAACTATAAAGTTTTGAAGCATAAGCTTTCGTGGGCTAATACCCACTTCGTTGGATGCAAGCAGTGGAAGTGTCCAGAGGCAGGTATAGAAAAGTAGGCAAGGACCAGGTGGGAGGTAACAAGGTTAGTCCAATTAGGCTGAACCAGCTTGTTATCTCCAATCAGGGAGGGTGGGTTATTCTTCTAACAGTTGAATGAGGGGTGTGAACATAGAGAGAGGAGAAGCTATTTTTGTAATTAGCAAGCCATTGTAGGTCTTTGTTCAATCCTTGATTGTTTGTGTTAAATTTGCAAATGAATTGTAGCTCTGCAGTTTCCCTTTGCAGTCTGGACTTGAAGTTTTTTTGCTGCAGTATGCTGACTTTTAAATCTGTAATTGTGTGTCCAGGCAGGTTGAAGTGTTCTCCTACAGGTTTTTGTATATTGCCATTCCTAATATCTGATTTGTGTGCATTTATCCTTTTTCGTAGGGACTGTCCAGTTTGACAGATTCATCCTTGTTGCCTGCTCGCAAATACAGTGGAACACCATCATGTATTTTCACACTCATCCCTCAGAGGGATAGAAATTCACCTGTGAGATTTCCCCCCCCCCAACTCCCCCATCATCTTTAAGATACCCCCAGGACATTCTCACGTGTTCATCCTTTAAAAGGAAAGATGGTAGCACCCAAATACTACAGTGATGGATCCTGACAAATAGACAGAAAATGAATGAGCAAGTAACTAGACTAGGCGAGAATAAGAAGGTACCTTAAGTGCACTGTAAGAGAGAGACACAGGAGACCAGGGTTCAACTCCCTGTTCCACCCTAGATTTCCTTTGTGACGCTGCACAAGTCATTAGGCCTGGATTTTTAAGAAGTACTAGCGAAAATACCCGGCGTTGCTCGGGTCCGTCGGAGGTGGGGAGGGGGCAGAGAGCTGAGCGAGTGCGGGGTCTGTTGGAGGGGGGAGGGGGCAGAGAGCAAACCTGACACCCCCACCTCACCCCCCCGACCAAACCCGACACCCCCATCTTACTTACCCCTCGACCAACCCCAACTCACATTTTCACACCCCTCACCCAAACCCAACACCCCCACGTCACTCCCTACCAACACCCCCTGACCAACACCCACACCTCACCCCCCGTAGACCAAACCTGACACACCCACCTCACTTTCCCCCCCAACCAAACCCGACACCCCTACCTACCACCACAAACAAACCCGACACCCACACCTCACTTACCTCTCGACCAACCCCGACCCCCTCCTCACCCTCCCAAACAAACTCAACACCCCCACCTTACCCCCCCACCAAACCCAACACCCCCTGACCAATCCCAACACCCACACCTCACCCCTCACCCACCCCGATACCTTCCTACCCCCCCAGACCAAACCCAACACCCCCGGCTCACTTACCCCCCCGACCAAACCCGACACCCCCATGTCACCCCCAGACCAAACCCGACACCCCTATCTCACTTACTCTCCGACCAAACCCAACTCGGGTCCGTCGGAGGTGGGGATGGGGCAGAGAGCTGAGCGAGTGCAGGGTCCGTTGGAGTGGGGAGGGGACAGAGAGCTGAGCGAGTGCAGGGTCCGTTGGAGGGGGTATTATGACATCATAACTATGTCACAGAGAACAGCAGCTGCCCAGCTGATGTGACTGGCCTTTAAATAATTTCACCCCTGGGGGGCGTCAGAGGTGAGATTTGAAAAATTTTCTACTCTTACCCTGATTAGGACCCTAAGATCTATAACTGTACCAAATTTCAAGTCTCTAACTCAAACGGTGTGGAAGGAGTAAGTGAACGTACATACCTGCATACATACACGCATGCATACACACACACATACACGCATACACCATTTGACTTTTATATATATAGATTTAGATGTTGCTGCACTCAGCTTTGCCATGATTTAGGAGGCAAAGTCTCATTTTCAAAAAGGACTTTGGCACTTAGGAGCCTGGTGTTGCAACACTTAAATACCCATTTAAAAAAATCTGGGCCTGGGTCTCTGGGCCCCAGTTCCTATCTCACAGGGTGTGGTGAGGATAAATACAATAAAGATGATAACGTGCTCAGGTGTTTACAGTAATAGGTGCCATATAAATACCATCCATAGAAATAGAAAGCATGTGCCAAGTGTCCATAAAGGAACTAATGACATTGGTGACAATCTGTTTCCCTATCAGCTAGGATGATGAAATGCACAGCATCCTGGACTTCCCTTCCTCAGTCCCTCTCTCTGTGTACTTAAGGCAAGAAAGTTTTCCAACTTAAAAGGCATTCATGTAAACATTCTAAATCGCTTATCTTCATCTGAGTCAGCAGTCCTGCCTGTGTGACAGTCTAGTTCAATGAACAAATGAAATGGTTTATTTATAACCCTGCTTCTCACCAGGGATCCAATTGATGCTTACAATTAGCTAATTGTGATAGATTTCTAGTTAAAGTAAATAGAGGTCATTATTTTCGGAATGCAGACTCCAGGAGAAATGTGGTTATCTGACAAGAGGATAAACCTCACTGAGGGATCACAGAGAAAGGCAGCTATTTTGAACAGCTGTTTGGAGAACTAATTTGGTGTGTGTGGAGTGGGGATAGAGGAGGGGGCATTCAAAGAAACACTAAACTCAAAGACTGTGTGTTTAGCCAGGACTCTCATTGCTTTTTAAGGCAGGCGGGACTAAGTCAGGACCACATTAGGTTTTCCTTTTAGGTGTACATGTTGATTTTGATCCTCCTCCAAGTAAACTCCCATAGTCTGTTGAAAAAGCATTTCTAATCAGACCTCCAAAATAACCACTGAATTCTCACAAAAGAAGGAAGCAATGCTAATAAAACACCAGACAGTCTCCCAAAGTCAAACACTGGATCACTCTGTACTTTTAAGGCACCAACAACCCTGGAAATATTACTTCCTTGCCTGAAATTGTACAATTGCATCTCTCAGGCAGCAAAGATACTAGAAAAATTCTGAAAAATAACTTCATAGAGTCCAAGGTACCGGGATATTCTATTCCACTATTACAAATGGCTTTACTCTCAGGCACATTGTTGGCATTAGGATGTATAATGCGAGGAAGTATTGCAAGCTCATAAAATTCAAGCAGCAATGCATCACCTTGTGGCAAAATGCCTTAGGGATGGGAGTAAGGGCCAGGGCTATTCTACATTTTATATTAACGAGCTTGAGGAAGGAAAGTATAGCCCATTTGTTAAATTTGTAGATACTACTAAATTAGGAGATGCTGCAAACATTAGGGAGGACAGCAAAGTAATAGAGAAGGAGAGTTGTTAGATCTATGGGCTGGGAATACATAACTGAAATTGATCCAGGCAAACATGAAAGTCAAGACTGAAGAATAACCCGAAACGTGATGTTTAATGGAAAGCAAATACTAGGAAGGTGCAATGCTGCAATTGACCAAGGATGACAGCAGTCAGCAAGTTAGACAAAAAAAACTTGCAAATGTGATATGGTAGCAAAGCAACCAAGGTGATTCTTAACTCCACATCCACAAAGGATTCTAGTCACAGACCTGGGAGGAATATTTCTTATCATGTATGGCACTGTTGCATAGGAATTGCCTTACTGAGTCAGACCAGTGGGCCATGTAATCCAGTATCCTGTCTCCAAGCATCCAGTACCAGATGCTGCAGAGAAAGGTGCAAGAAATTCTGCAGGAAACTATCAACTGAAATGACTTGGCCACAAGGAAAAGTTCTTCCCTAATCCCTATTAGTCAGACATTGTGTGATGTCCAGAATAGTAAGTGTTTATATCCGTTCTAAAATGCTTGGGGTAAAATCCTGCGTCCACTGACATCAATGGCAAAACTCCCATTGATTTCACTGGGATAGGATTTAACCCAAAGTGTGTACTATATACCAAAAGCTATGGATAATTTGAAAAATCTGAGTAGACAGACTGGTATATTTCTGCCTCGTGTAAATCTCTTCTCTCATCTTCCTACAGTAATACCTTCCTGTCTGCAAATGTAACCTTCCAAACGGTGTCTGCTATCCATATTGATTTATCCAGTCCAGTTTAGAAACCAGCCATAAGAATCTTTTTCTAAAGCTCATTAAGAAATATCGTAAGAAATATCGTGGAAAAGCAACTTAGTTGAGTTGAGAGCAAACACAATGGACATTAAACTTTATTATCCAGGACACTTTGATTGTATTGTTTTAAAATGCATGAATAGAATTGACACAGCAACCTTCTTTATGAAGTGGAATAAAAACACTTAATGACTGAGGGGGCTTTTCTTTTTGGTCCTTTTCATTTGATTGCTGCCTGTGAAGACAAAATTCCAATACACTTTGCCCTATGCAGATGAAACGTAGCTAGAATGCTTCTGTTTAATGGATATTTTTAAAGACCCCTTAAAGAGATAAAATGATCACAGAAACCTTATAAGAGTTACTCATAAGCTTGCTATTCTTTACAGATCTCCAGAATACTGAAATAAGGGTGTTTGCAGGAGATCTCTTGGGATTTTGGTGCAAATAACTTCAAGTCTTCAGAAATTTTAACCCAGAACTTACCAAAAAAGGATACATTTTGCATAAAATGCTCCTTAGATCCAATGATACTCATGATTGAGAAACTTACATTTGTAAAACTGAGAGACGGGGATTAATTTACCACTCCAATCAATGAATTTGTTCCCCGTACAAAACTAAAATAATGCAGTGTTAACTCAGACCCCAAACCATGACATGTGACAAGAGGAGATGATGAAATCAAAGAAATAAATGATCTGATTAAATCACTACAAGTAGGCTCAATATCCTGGAAAACTTCAGTTAAAATAGAGTTACCATGAATACTAAAGGAAACCAAATACTGGTGTTTCCTAAACAAAAATTTGAGAGTCAGGAGGACTCTAAAGAGAACCAAATACAGAAGCCAACTGTATGCAACTACTCGTGAATAAACCATAGGATTTGAAACAACAATAGACCCAAACTAAACAACTACACAATAGACCCAAACATATCAAATTTATTTTTTTGATGTTCAGAAATTTGTTTGTGACCTTGGGCAACTCAATACTATTTTCAGCCTTGGTGTCTACGTCAGTGAAAAGGAGGGCATTTATCTTCCCCTTAGAGATGTAATGAGGGGTAACTAATATTTGTAAAGTCTTATATAGCTGCAATTATTATGGGTTGTGTTCCCTCCACTGGACCACACCTCATTCCCCATCACTGACTGAAACTTCACACTTGTGAATTTTTAACTTGAAGTAAAAGCAATCAGAATAGATTTTGACATGCTTCAGTGAGGAACATTTTCAGTCTCCCCAAAGGTCATGAAAAATAAATTTGCAATAGTCATACATAGTGAGCTAACAAGAGAGATCTCACATCTTCAAAGAAAAGAATCACCAATTTCAGGTAGCTACTCTGATCCTAAAGAGGATTCACACTTCATAGTACTGAGGATCTCCAAAAGAAAGTAGTTTTTCTTCCAAATTATTTAGATAAATAAGACATCTCAGAAAAGACACACACACTTAACAGAATCCAGATATCCTCTATGAAAAAAATAAAGGTGAGTTCTTCAGATTGTATAAATAAATTGACACCAATGGACTTCACACCAATTTACAGCAGTTGAGGATCAGACAGAAGTCTTAAAGGGATAACGTTGTCAGAAATGTCTAGGACATTAACAAGAAGAGCAAGGAGAGGGTTAAGAATTTGCTCTGACAAGTTTCTATCTACTCCTGAGCAAAACCCCTCAACATCTGGGACAAGTTCCTGCATATTGAGCCAGTTTCTGTTCTGTTATACCAGAGCAAATCTGGATCAGCTCTGTTAAAATCTTTGGGGTTATCCCAGATTTACACCAGCTGGGCTAAAAGAGTAGAACCTGGTCCAGCAAGGAGATTACAAACCAAGCTGGTTTGGAAAGTATTTTTTTCAGTTAAGGTAATTGTCAGAGAACCTACTCAAAAGTTTTTTCACATATATTATATAAAATATAATCTCAATGGTACATATAGCTGCCCTGGATAAGTAGGCATCCTTCAGCCTCAAGACACCCCGGGTACGCGCCCCAGAGAGGTAAAGAATTTACTCAGTTGTTTTATGACAGCCGTGAACATGGCTGAAGAGACCCACTCGAGAGGGACAATCTCTGCCACATTCAAAGGTGATGTTTTGACCCTTTGGGATCTGCCTTCTGTGAGTCATTTTCTCCTCTGCTAAGCTGGACTGCTTCCTCTTGGAACTCCAGAGACATTTGTTAAGCTCTTGTTTCCAAAGGCTGTGCTCTTGAGTGTGATCTTCCAAGTTATCCACATCCATTTCTTTGAGGTCTTGCTTGCACATATCCTTGAAACACAATTTTGGGCATCCTTCCGATCTTTTTCCAGATGCCAGTTTGCTGTAGAGGATGCCCTTTGGGATACACCCGTCATTCATCCAGCACCTATGCCCAAGCCAGTGGAGGCGTGTCTGTTTGAGGAGTGTTTGCATGCTGGGTATTGCTGGCACATTTGAGCACCTCAGTGTTGGTGACTCTGTCTCTCTGGGAGATTCCAAAGATTCGACAAAGGCAACACATATGAAAGCTGTTGAGCCCCTTTCCCTGATGAGAGTATAAGGTCCATGTCTCGCTCCCATACAAAAGCGTGCTGATAACACATGCACGATACATAGAGACCTTTGTGTGTTCTGTCAGTTTGTTGTTTTGCCGTACCCTCTTGTTCGGGCTAGATTTCATTTCTATGTCTGGGAGGGAGCAGGCATTGGCCAGCACTCAAGCTTTCACCAAACAGTGCGCAGAGCTTTCCACATGAAGCAAAGATAATTTAAAAGAAGTTTAATAAAACCCACCAACATTACAAAAATTGGAAACCACATGCTAAAGTCTCATCAACAATTCTCACATCAGTTTAAACTTCCAATTCATACACAAAGCTCATTAAGCAAAAACATCCTGAATGATCACTCTAATAACCTTAATCCTCCCCCCTTAAAAATCCAGTAACTACAAAGTATAAAACTCACATGTATCCATTCATCCCCTAACTTTGACAAATATACATAAAACTTTAAAACTTTATTCATAGATTTGCCTTTCATAGAGCCATAGACAACCCTCAAAAATGAAATTCAAGGCAACCTCTGTACCATCGCTCTCTGCTTTCAGTATAATCTGATTTAGTGTTTTCATTATGGCAGTGGCCAGAAGCCAAGGGCAATGCCTTAATGGAGAGAAAGAGAGAAAGATGATTCAGCACCTAAAGACCCCAAAGCAAGGGGGTCCTTAGAAGGCAGCTTTACAGATTTCCGTCTCTGTGCCTGTGGTGGGGAAATCCTCCACAACTGGGACTCCGGGCCCCTTTATGTCACTCCAGCCCTTTTATCAGGCACAAAGTGCTAAAACGAGGGGTGAGGATTTTGCTCCATGTCTTCTGACTTCCAGTCACTTGTAGAACCATCCAAAACAGTCATATTTGCCTAGTGACCAAAATAATTCCTACCAGTAGTTGGATAAAACCAGAGAGCTGTAGTAGGAAGATCGACTACACATTACTCCTGTGCAGATCATAGAGAAACTATTACGTTGTAACAAACCATCGAACGTTATGTTGGAGAACAATACACAAACTCAGCTATACTCATGTGCCAGTGTTTCATAAGGATGAACAGGATGACCCAGGCAGTTATAGGCCTTTCATCTTGACATTGGTCTGGAGCAAGAAAATGGAGTGGCTCAAATGGGCCTCAAATAATAAAGGCCTAAACGAGGGTAATATCATGCTAATGAACATGGGTGTATGGAAAATAGATTCTGTAAAATTAACTTGATATATTTTTTATAAGACCACAAGTTTGGTTGATAAAAGTAATAGTGCTGATGTAATATACTTAGACTTCTGTAAGGCGTTTGACTTGGTACCATACATTTTGATTAAACATTAGAATATAAAATGAGCATGGTACACATTAAATGGATGAAAAGTTGGCTAACTAAATGTAGGTCTCAAAATGTAAATATAAACAGGGAATCATCATCAAGTAGGTGTGTTTCAAGTGGGATCCAGCAGGGATCAGTTTTAGGTTCTATGTTATTAAATATTTTTATAAATGAGCTGGAATAAAATAATCAACAAAGATTGCAGATGGCACAAAAACCGGGGAAGTGGTACATAGTAAAAAGAAGACAGATCACAGATTCAGTTTATTTCACTGAGCAAAGAGAAGGTAAAGGTATGACTTGATTACAGTCTACATGGGGAACAAATGGGCTCTTCAATCTAGCTGAGAAAGGTATAACACAAGCCAATGACTGGAAGTTGAAACTGGACAAAATTTAGATTGGACATAAGGCATACGTGGTTTTTTTTTAAACCGTGACGGTAATTAACCACTAGAACAATTTACTGGGCGTTGTGGTTGATTCACAGGTCACTGACAATTTTTAAAACCAAGATAGAATATTTTACTAAAAGAGCTGCTCTAGGAATTATTTTGGGGACATTCTATGGCCAGTTTTTATAGAGTCAGTCAGACGAGATTATCACAATAGTCCCTTTTGACCTTGGCTTCTAGGAGTCTATTATATTAGAAGGGGAAAGATGTGCAAAGTACAACTCCCATTAGAGATCAATGACTTCAGTGGAAGTATTCATCAGGACTTAATATTAACTCTGCTCCTGGATTCCTATTTTATTTGAGTTCTTCTCATTGAAAATGTTTCCATGTAATGGTGTGTGTGAACCAGTTATAGTAACTGTTGATTTAAGATTAGTTTATTATTTTCATAGGGCATTTAAGGATATATCTTGCTTTGAACTGTATTTAACTTTAACTGCAATGTAACACCTTTTTTGCTGTGAAATTTTCATTAGCAAACAAACAATTGTGCCGTATCCTGTTTTGCACACAACCAAGCCCAAGCATTTGCAGAACGCTTTTCCGCAGCCCTCTCTCCCCCCTTTGGAATGCAGAGTGAAAAGGAGCCATTTGCAAGGTTAATCTGCGTTGACAAGCCTCCTTCATATTTTATATGTTCCTTAAATTCACACCAGGGCACAGCCACCGTTTTCTGCTTACGCTGCTAATGCAGGCATGTCCCCCCAGTCACCAAGCTAGCAAAACACAAACTCCTCTCTCTAAACAATGGAGCATCATAAAATTACAGCTCAGGTGGTTCATCATTTCCATGAACTATGTGTGTGTGTGTGTGTATATGTGTGTGTGTGTGTGTGTGTCTGTACACACCGAGTGTATTTACTTTTAAGAAACTGTTCTAGCTCTTTAACCTAAAGTGTCTTAATGAAAATATGCTTATTCTTACTTAAGCCATATTGTGCTATAGGCTCACAAGGCACATAAGGACTCCCAGCCTGATGCTGGACAGGACAGATTTTTAAGTGTCTTCCTATAGCCAAACTTCTACCAATCCCTACACAATCTTTTCTCTGAATTTCATCAACAGCCCCAATGAAACACAGATTTCCATTACAGTAAGTATTCTCTCTTTTCTGTCAGTCCCGAGTGTAGGTTCTCGGTCACTAGTCACAATCCTGAAGACTAGGAATATTTAATGGGTGGAAATGGAGCCACTCAAGCAATTCTTGAAAACTGACAGCCATTTCCCTTGCAATGATCACTTGCTAGATTATCTCAGTAATTTCTTGGGATCCCATCAGTCTTGTGCTAACAGAGTGAACTGTGTGTGTGTGTGTGTGTGTGTGTGTGTGATAGATTTCTACTTCAGAGAAATAGGAGAGTTATGATCAACACCCCCTTCGGCAGCTGGCCTACGAAAAATGACCAAGAACTAATATTAGCAATATCTAATGAAGATTCTCTTTTCCTACAGGCAGAAGAGACGTATAGAATCATAGAATTTGAAGGGACCTTGAGAAGCCATCTAGTCCAGTCCCCTGCCCTCAAGGCACTACTAAGTATTATCTAGACCATCCCTGACAGGTTTTTGTGCAATCTTCTCTTAAAAATCCCCTAAAACGGAAATTTCACAACCTCCCTAAGCAATTTATTCCAGTCCTTAACCACTCTGACAGTTAGGAAGTTTTTCCTAATGTCCAACCTAAACCACCCTTGGAGCACTTTAAACCCATTGCTTCTTGTCCCATCCTCAGAGGCGAAGGAGAATCAATTTTTCTCCTTCCTCCTTGTAACAACTTTTTATGTACTTGAAAACTGTTACTATGTCCTCTCTTCTCCAGAAGAAACAAACCCAATTTATTCAATATTCCCTCATAGACCATTTTTTCTAGACCGTTAATCATTTTTGTTGCTCTTCTCTGGACTTTCTCCAATTTGTCCACAACTTTCCTGAAATGTAGTGCCCAGAACTGGACACAATACTCCAGATGAGGTCTAATCAATGCAGAGTAGAGTGGAAGAATTACTTCTAGTGTCTTGCTTACAATACTCCTGCTAATACATCCCAGGATGATGTTTCCTTTTTTTGCAAGTGTCACATTGTTGACTCATTTAGCTTGTGATCCACTATGACCCCCAGATCCCTTTCTGCAGTACTCCTTTTTAGGTATTCATTTTCCATTTTGTATGTGTGCAACTGATTGTTCCTTCCCAAGTGGAAGGAAGGCCACACAGGAAGATCTATGTTGAGACCAGAAAGTCATGATGAATTGGTTATGCACAAGTGTGGTTTAACCTGACTCTCTGGAGACATTTCTACAGCACATATTGCTGTATTTTCTAGGGTTTATACATGGATTAACCACACAGCAAGAGCTACCCAGGAGTGTTAACTTTTTTGCTGCCCCAAGCAAAAAAAACCATCCTGAGTGCTGACCTGAGATTGCCGCCCCTTAGAATACGCCACCCCAAGCACGTGCTTGGTGAGCCGGTGCCTGGAGCTGGCCCTGGTTATAACAAATCCACAGCCACCTAGCAATGTCAAGGTTATCATTATGCTTTATACCATGCCTATTTGGATTGTCATGATTATGAGAAGATGCATCTCCTCCAGCTCCAAAAGCACAGGTCCCTTACACTTGACCCAAAAGGACAATTTTTATTCTCAGTCAGTTCACTTACACCCTTGAGAAGTTCTGATTCCATCCAGTAGAGGGCAGAACAGTATACATATTATATACACACATGTATCTTCATTGCAGTATTGTTGAAATAATCAATTTTTGACAGAATGAACGGAGTTAAGATCCTTTCAATACACTAAGGCCCTATCAGCTAGAAAAAAAAAGTTGATCTCACAAAAATTGATTCGAACCATGCAAGAAAAACAAAACAAACAAACATTCACTTCCCTCTGTTGGCCACATGTTGTGCCCTTCTTCCTAGGACATAAGCTGTTCCCTGTGTTCAGTCCACAAATGTGTCCTATAATTTGCAATAGCTACAGCAGTCTTTTAAAGACCCAACAGTAGAACATGCAAAGGATTCTGGGTAGTACTTTCATTCACAAGTACCTACTGCTTAGAAATAGGAATTGCCCTAGTGGAGGGAGACAAGCTAGTCAGAAATGTTGCATCTTAATGTTTCTGGATTAACCAGTTGATTAATTTGCCTTCATTTTAGACAACTGTCTGCTCAGTCTATGTCTGGGGTTACCACGGTAGCTACAGTGCACCTCATAGGTCTGCATTTAAGAGAGATCTTTCAATCTAGGAATGAATCAGGTTTTCTTTGTTTGAGAAGCTATGAAAACACGTAGCTTCATTCATCAAATGACTTTTCTAACACAGACTGAAAGCATTTGAAAAACCATCTGAAGGGTGAGGAAACCTCATGGACTTCAAGATTTTACCAAACTTTGGGGGGTCTTACAATAAGAATGCGAGTTTGTGAAACTAGTTTAAGCCATAGTGTTCTTCCAAGTATGATTCAGTTGTTTTGGGGGAGGAGGGAGTGAAGCCCACAAACTCCCACCCACTTTAGCGATCAGCCTGAGTTTCAAAGTTTGAATGAAGACCCTGATATCAACTTTCTTTAAGCGTGGCAGGGACTGGATTTGGAACTGATATGTTGTTTAAGTCCAGCTACCAAGTTAGCAACTGGATGTGACCTTCCGCCTAAACTGGGGATTATTGAGATCCAGCATTTTGGTTTCGATCTGTCTGATTTAGAACATTTTATTTTAAAATCGTAGAATTGCCATATTGATAAGACAAGTTGTCTAACTTAGCCTCTTACTAACAGCAGCTGCTTCTGAAGCATTTTGTACTGTCTGCAAGAAATTCTGAAGTGTATCACAGAGAATAGCCTCTTTATAGGAAAAGCTTCCTACTAGTACCCAACAGTCCGTGGTTGGTTTACGCTTTGAAACACGAGGGTTTATATCCCTTACAATTGTCAGGATAACAGAAAATGTAACAGAGGATACATTTATTAATATCGATGTCTAGTCCTTTTCTGAATCTTACTAAGCTCTTGGTAGCTATGATTAATCCTTTTAATGGGGTTTTCAAATGTGGGGACACTTGGCAATATGCATTCTTTTAAAAAAGTACTTCAAATTTAAAATCCTGAAAACGAGGCAAAGGAACTTAAAATGTACCTGATGGCCACAGAGTTGCCAACTCGGTCTGAAAATATTTGGTGCTTTTCTTTAAATTCAGGAAATAAGGACACAGATCAACAGAGTCAGATGTGTACCCAGAAGCCTACTGCAGCAAGACAAGCCCAAGAAACAAAACATCAGAACACCACTGGCCATCACCCACAGTCCTCAGTTAAAACCTCTCCAACGCATCATCAGTGACCTACAACCCATCCTGGACAATAATCCCTCACTTTCACAGGCCTTGGGAGGAAGGCCAGTCCTGGCCCACAGACAACCCGCCAACCTCAAGCATATTCTCACCAGCAACAGCACACCACGCCATAACAACTCCAACTCAGGAACTAATCCATGCAACAAACCTCGATGCCAACTCTGCCCACATATCTACACCAGCAACACCGTCACAGGACCTAACCAGATCAGCCACACCATCACTGGTTCGCTCACCTGCACATCTACCAATGTCATATATGCCATTATGATGTCCCTCTGCTATGTACATCGGCCAAACTGGACAGTCCCTACGAAAAAGGATAAATGGACACAAATCAGATATCAGGAATGGCAATATGCAAAAACATGTAGGAGAATACTTCAATCTCCCTGCACACACAATTAAAGATTTAAAGGTTAGTATCTTGCAGCAAAAAACTTCAAGACCAGACTGCAAAGAGAAACTGCAGAGCTGCAATTCATTTGCAAATTTGATACCATCAATCTGGAATTGAACAAAGATTTTGAATGGCTTGCTAATTACAAAAGCAGCTTCTCCTCTCTCAGAGTTCACACCTTCAGTTCAGTATGCTAGAGGAATACCTCACCCTCCCTGATTTGAGATAACAAACTGGTTCAGCCTGATTGGACTAACCTTGTTATCGCCAACCCTGGTTCTTGCCTACTTATTTATACCTGCCCCTAGACACTTCCACTGCTTGCATCCGACGAAGTGGGTATTAGCCCACGAAAGCTTATGCTTCAATACTTTAGTTAGTCTTTAAGATACCACAGGACTCTTTGTCACTTCTGCTATTCCAGACTAACACAGCTACCTCTCTGATACTTTAAATTCTCAGCTCCTGGTCTGAAAGTAGGGATTACCAGGTGTTAACTTGCTATTACTTTACTTTAGTGGGAAATAGAGGGGCCAGATCACTCTCGGGTCTACCCCTGTTTGCATGCATAACATCCCCCTCTACAAAACAAGTCAAAGCCTTATAAATAAACAGACTCATCCTTGGAAAGGCACGTTTCTTGGATGAAATCAAATTGAGCTAAATAATGCCAGAAATCCAAATCCCAGGATTTACTTTTATATCCAGCAGTATTCCACAAGACAGATCTGATAGAAGTTTTACTGGAATCCCCATCAGGCCCACCTAGTCAATTCACCTCCCTTTCTAGAGCCTCGGCTGAAAATTTGCCCTGGTGTCTTTATGATTAGGCCTAATTCTCTGGATATTGTGGTCTTCCGTCCTCTGGGTGTCTTTTGGGTCTTGAGCAAGAGGGTCTGAGACCAGGCTGTTTGGTTTCACCTAAACAGTCCAGCAACATTTGCTTGGGTGGTCTGGTAATTTTTTTTGTTGTTAAAAAGGATCAGAGATTCTTTCTGGTTGTATGTTCATAAGCTGTTTCCTTTTGACTTTTTCTATCGAATGACCTCCATAGCTTAGAAGAGCTCTTTCACTCCAGGTTTGCTTACCCACCCACCAATCTTTAAACGCCACCTTTAACTCTCTCATGATCCTATATTAGAGCACCTTTTTTATCTTTAGAATTTAGTTACTGGGTAAAGAATAAGACTCCAGCAATACATATATAGGACACTACAAATGGGCCTGTGATGCAACCTTTTCCCTAGAGAGGTTTTAAAAACAAGGGCCACAGGTCAAACATGCTTAGAAATCTCTTAAATCAGGGGTGGTTTCAATTAAACTGGGTTGAGAGGATAAAGTAATATGTGGAGACTCATAAGGGTGCCTACTAACCTTAGAGATATGGGAGGGAATAGTAAAAATGGTTTGGGAGTTGGCACCACCTTTTGGGGACGTACCAGGCTCAGTACTGATGGGTGTAAATCTCACACCCGAACTATTAAGTGGATCTGGATCAGAAGAGATGCTGTTCTGATTCGCAGATATTAACAAGAGACACTCCGGGGTAATACTTCCCTTAGAATAGTTGGACTCTTGCCCAACCTGCCATAACCCCACCACGACAAACACAGCATAACCTTGAAATCAAAGAAAGTTTGATTTCTGAAATACCTTTAAACATCATATCCACTAACTTCCCTAAGGACAAACAATGCTCTTAGCAGAGAACGGGCTCTGCTAACAACCCTGGGAAGGACAGTTTTACCTCCCTGTGTAGGTGTCATAAGTGTAGAGTGTTGTCTTGACTGTGTGGGGTTAATGTTACCTGAGAGGGCAGTGTCGTCAGAGGAGTCTGGCTAGACACAGAGAGACCAGGAAGTGGAGTTCAGTTCCATCTGGGCTTTGGATTGACTCAGAACCCCTTGTCCAGCTATGGACCCCCAACCTTATCCTTTCCCTGTATGTCTTCATAACTAGCTAAAACAGTAAGTAAGATTGTATCCTGCATAACCTTGCATTCGATCTTGGTGTCCCTATCTGTGTAGTTAGCAGAGAGGAGGGGAGTTGGTTTATGCAAGAAGATTGAGGTTAGAAAATTCAATACCTGTGTAGTGTATTAATTGTATGCTTGTTCTTTTCTTTATTAAACTTTTTATACCTATAAGAATTGTCTGGTAATTCTAGTAAGGTGATCTGAGCCTTGAATCTGGGGATCTCACAGGGAGTGAAACCAGAGTGCTGTGGCTACCTTGCCTTGGGCTATCAGGGAAAGTGAAACAGGGTGAGGGTCCCTTTTTCTCAGGGGGAGAAACAGGGAGTTTGGGGGAGTCCAGGTGCCCCCCTCCAGGGTTTTGGAGATACACCCGGATGGTGGCAGCGATTCCCCAAGTTCCCCAGCTGGTAGAGTGTGAGGTTTGGGGGTGTAAAGACTTAACTTAGGCTGGGAAGTAGCTTGTAGTTATTTGGTCTGGCATAGAAGAGTCCCTCCTCTGTACCCCAGAGCACAGAGAAAGGGGAAGGACACTCTTACAGTAGGGTATGTGGTTTTGTGAGTGGATATAAAAGGACAGCCCAGATGCCTATTATGAACATGAGGAAAGGATTGTCCAGTCCTTGATTCAGGGGAGGCATTACTTACTCCTTGCTTATAATTACACTTGGATAATCAATCAGAGAACTCCAACTAGGTGCAGACAAGAACCTGATAATGAGATTATCACACTGCTGCTGAGCCAGGGGAGGCCC
Organism: Sternotherus odoratus; assembly: GCA_032164245.1. Taxonomy (NCBI): domain Eukaryota; kingdom Metazoa; phylum Chordata; order Testudines; family Kinosternidae; genus Sternotherus; species Sternotherus odoratus. Next base: position 15,561,646 of record JAVMKO010000002.1, read on the forward strand.
TGGACCGAGGGAATCCTAGGTTAGAGGAAGGACTGGGGTTACCAGATCTGCCAGCCGCGGAGTACCCCGAGGGACTCTCTGACCCGAGCAGTGACCCCTGCCTGACTGAAGCGGATCCTGAAGGGGAACCGGAGCTGCCAGCCGCGGAGTACCCTGAGGGACTGCCAGAGCTGAGCAGTGACCCCTGTGGAATACCCACACTACTGCTGGTGCCCTCTCGCCTGTGAGGTGCACCACGGACGCTTGCCAGCTCTCCTGCCTGCGGGGCGCGCGCCATGGATGCTTGCTGACCTGCCTCCTGACCTTAATTCCCCCATGACTGGGAGGTGTGACAAAGGCCCTTCAGAGAGGCAGTAGCTCCCCACCGGCCCCAGCGGCTCGGTGGACCTATTGGCCCTCATACAGTCCCCATCTAGTAACTTAACCACCAGACCATCCTTCCTCCATTGAACTTTTGAAGGTTCAGTGACTGCATTGGTATTTCATTCTGTGGGGAGCCGGAGTCCAACTTGAGCTCCTAAAATGCCACTTGATTAGGCCTAATTCTGGACAATCATAAGTGCAGTGGGTACAGTATCCCACTCTTATTTCTCCACCACATTAAGTGAACCACATAAAATCTTAGAGCGAGCGCCTCATTTGAAAGAGAAAACTGGTAGGGGAAATCATAATGCAAACCATCTGATAATGAGAAACAGAGTGTAAGGCTGCTGAAAACTAAACTGTCCCAGCGTCGAAAGGGCTCTTCATGGGTAACCAAGTCCAGATTTTTACTGCATTTCATTTGGTTCAAACATATCATTAACACTGACCCAAATAAAGTTTCCAATAAAGAATTTCTTTTTTGATAGATGAGTAAAAAACATTTCCCATCTGAAAAAGCTGAGGTTTCAGTCGACTTCATCTGGATTGTGTCATTAAGTGACAGCCCTTCCAAAGAGGCATCAGCATTGATGAATTTCAGCTGAGTAAGGGGAACGCACTAAGGTGTTCACGTGTTACTGACTGGAAATCAGGAACTTGCGTCTTATTTGGAGGTACACATACAAAAATCAACCAACCAGATTGTGAGTCAAACTAGTAACTTTTGATCAGCATAGTGCTTGCCAACCTGATGGAAGCACTTTCACTAGAAACAATAGGCTAAATTAGCCTAGAGGCAGAAGAGACATGTATAGAATCAGAGAACTTGAAGGGACCTTGAGAGAACATCAAGTCCACTCAGTCCTCTGCACTCAAGGCAGGACTAAGTATTATTTAGACCAACCCTGACAGGTGTTGGTCCAATCTGCTCTTAAAAATCCCCAGGGATGGAGATTCCACAACCTCCCTAGGCAACTTATTCCCATGCTTAACTACCCTGACAGGAAGTTTTTCCTAATGTCAACATAAACCACCCTTGCTGCAGTTTAAACCCATTGCTTCTGATCCTATCCTCAGAGGTTAAGGAGAACAATTTTTCTCCCTCATCCTTGTAAGAACCTTTTACATACTTAAAAACTGTTGTCCCCTCTCAGTCTTCTCTTGTCCAGACTAAACAAATCCATTTTTTTCCAATATTCCCTCAATAGGTCAAGTTTATTATGCCACTAGTTTGCTGTGCCCTTGGATGAATCACTTCATTTCTCTCTACCGTTGTTGGGCTATGAAAAGTGTTTAAAAATAATATTAATACTACAATAATAATTCAGAGGCACGTTGTGAGGTTGAACTGAAGTTTGCAAAACGCTATGCACTTTGAGTCCCTTTCATCTGAGGTCCTCAAGGTGATGAATATTGATCAACCCAAGCCAGATCCTATTCAGATTTGCATCTGAATTTGGTGAGACTGAGATCTCCTGGATATCTATCCTCAGGACCTGTTGGTCAGAAAACATTGACTTTCTTACTTAAACTGTACACTATTTGGAACAGGGACCCTCCCTTTATTCTATGTTTGTATAGTACCTAACAATGTCAACCTGATGACTGCATTGAGATTATTTAATTATACAGACAATTTGAGGATCTAGTAATACCAGAAAGGAATAGATGATAATAGATTTTAAGATGTAAGTAGCTAGCAATAAAACACTTCCCTCCCTATGTGCACCGTGAGATGTGCTCGGGAGTTGAAGACCTCTATTACTAGTTACTATTAAGATGGAGTGAATTCACTTTCCAGATGTTACATGAACATTACAGCCAAGGAATGTCGTCTCAGCTGGAGGAAGCGGTTACAATTTATTTGCTGAGATGCTCCAAGTTTATGAATACTATTGTCAACTCATAAAAACTCACCAGGTCCCAGGTAATTTACTTTCTCAGTTTAGTTGAGGAAAAACTAGTCTGCGTATTGGTGGTATAGAAGCAATGCTCAAGTTACCATAGTGTGGAACACATCTGAATAGAGAAAGATGGTTGAAAAAATTTTCAGAACAGCAGCTTTGTGTCATTAAATGATCTTCTCCAAAAGGTTTTGCGTGAACTTACGGATTTTTCACAATTTTCAGTGGGAAAATTCAAAGCTGAAGTGGAGTTTGTCATTTACTATTCATTGTATTATGTATTGTTTCCATATTATTGAAATGAACTGTCTGGACATTATCCAAAAATGAGGTTGTTTCAAAAGGTCCAAAATATTTTGATTTGGAATTTCCATTCTGCAAAATATTTCAAGATTTTGACTTTTAGTTGAGAGAAACATTTCAAAGGGTTGGAATTCCCCATGGGACATAAATTCTGTTTCCCCACTAGCCCTACATCTATGTAAAAAATATTGTCTCAGAGACCTCGCCCTCCCTTTCACAGTCACATGTCATACTTATAACAATACTAGCAGTTGCTTACATTCAACCACAGATCTTGAACCAGTAACTGATCAGTGGTCTGTTTTATGAAAACAAAGACACAACATTTGTGCCCCACGGATTTAATATCTAGTATAGCCCCAGAGAAAAATATTTGACCAAATAGTATACATTGGCTAACCAATCACTCACTGTTCCTGGAAAAAAGATTCCTCACCTCTCTTAACAGTTCACCAGACTAATAGACTTGTGATTCACATCTTCCCTGAAAACCCACTTGTTCCATGGCCATTCCTTTCTGACTTTATTTGAAGCATTATATTTTCATCAAGTTAGAATTTATATCATGAAACCTAGCAGACAGACAAAAGCACAACTTCCCTAACTCCCTATCAACAGCAAGTTACACATCTGGCACTGAAAATCACTTGGACATCTATCCAGCGGCCACTTGGCTGGGCTGTTAATGCTGAGCTGTGGGAAGATATCCAGTTACACACCTACAGAGTCTATTCATGCTGCAGCACATTTTTTTTAAAGATCAGGTGGCTGTGGATCTCCTGCTCTGGCACTTTCCTCCATCTACATATACAGAGGTGTTTGGATCCACTTTCCCTACCCAAATGTGTCTGTGAATTTGACCAATGTATGTTGCAGTGTGTTGCACCTGGATGAACTATTATTTGTTTAATCATGCATGTAATGGAAAAGACACCAGAACTGATTTACTATCATTCATACGTCTCCTTCGAGAAGAGACATGATTAAAGTGCTCAAGCAGTAATAGTATTTACAGTATTTCAGTGATATGTTTAAGTCCAGAATCCCTTCTCTGTTTCAGGGAAATAGCAATGACCTAATTTAGGAAAAGCGGACTATAAATATATTCTGATCAGAGTTTTACAAAGAGCTCAATGACTCATTCCTAACTAATGACTTACTCAATGAGCCCTGATTCAGCAAAGCACTTAACTATGTGGCCCAAAACCTGATCAAAGCAAATTCACTTAAAACTGGGTATGAACATTTGTAGAGCAATTGAAATAAAAAACCAACAAAAAAATCCATTTTGGGACTAACTGAAATTAAATAATAAAAAAAAAGTAGGAAAAAAATTAATTCTGGCCAAGCAGTCTAATCAGTGGGCTAGAGAGTCCTTCTCACTCACTATTTCCAGTCCACTGACTATTTAAGTATATTATACAAAGTAGAACAAACTGACACAAATTCGCATGTTGTTTTCTATAGTTATAGAAAAATCCCAGCGGATAGAAGTCAATGATTTCGGTGCCAAATGTGTAACCTGCTGTTAAGAGGGATAGCAAAGTTCTTCTGTCTGGTTGATTTTGAGATATAAATCCTAAATTGACACCCAAAATATAAATACAGTCAGACAGGTCTTGTGTGTGTGCCATATTTCAAGCTTCAGAGAGGTAGCCGTGTTAGTCTGGAATAGCAGAGGTAACAAAGAGTCCTGTGGCACCTTAAAGACTAACTAAAGTATTGAAGCATAAGCTTTTGTGGGCTAATACCCACTTCATGGGATGCAAGCAGTGGAAGTGTCCAAGGGCAGGTATAGATAAATAGTCAAGAATCAGGTAGGAGGTAACAAGGTTAGTCCAATCATGCTGAACCAGCTTGTTATCTCAAATCAGGGAGGTGAGGTATTCTTCTAGCAGCTGAATTGAAGATGTGAACTCAGAGGGAGGAGAAGCTATTTTTGTAATTAGCAAGCCACTCAAGGTCTTTCTTCAGTTCAAGCTGGATTCCTTTAATTTTTTATATGGAAAACACTATACACAGACAGAAGGATTGTGGGTGGAGAATTTCACTTCCCTCAGCAAACAAAGGCTGTGACATGTACACACTCCTTGGCGTAATCTCTACTAACCCGTTACCCTGCCATCAGCCAACCAGTCCCCTCCCCCCATTTATAATCCAACGAATTGCTTTAAAAGTCAAGTGGAATCATCAACACTTGAGCCTATCTCCAGAGGCCACCATACCAGGCATGAGACCACAGAACACTTATTTATCATATTCCACATTTGGGTAGGAGCCCATATTTGTCCTACATGCTGATTAGACAAAAACAAACAGAGGGTCAGGACGTGGGGAGATAGGGAGAGAGGAAACCAGTACTGAAACTCCCACACTTTTTAAAAATTCCTTTTACTATAAGTTTCCATCTTCTGTTTATACCCTCATTACATGAGAGAAGATACTACTTGTGAGCCAGATAACAGCCGCTCGATGTGTAGTCGGTGCTTCTAAGAAACAACCAACCCGTTCTCAGAAGATCAGAAAATTGATGTGATCTCGAGGACAGAGATCAAAGGTTGAGTCAGGGAAAATGTATCTCAATGTAGCTTGGTCAAATTCTACTACAGAGAGAAAATTTACACATGCCTTGGGCAGCTCATCTGGTTTGATTAGCAGAGTCCATCAACCCACTTCCACCAACTGCTGGCTTATATTACCATGCCTTTGATTCTCATTCATAACAATAATAAGCTTTTAGCATCCATCTCAAAACGCTTTATCAAGGGACAAAAGATTATTTACTCCCATTTTACTGCTGGGAAGACTGAGGCACAGGGACAGTAAGTGACTTGTTCATGATCAGACAGAATGCAAATGGCAGAGCTGGTAATATAGCCCAGGTCTCCTTACTCCAAGACAATCGTCTGTCTCTGGGATGGGAGCATGGGATCTGGCAACACTTTCCTCCTCCTCACCTTGTACAAACAGGAGTACCCCTGTAGGGTCACCATTTTACTTTTATACTGCCATCCTTTTCTCCCCACTGCCATCTCGGTTTTGTCTTTTTAGACTCCACTTTGGGGCAGGGATCTTTCCCTCTCATGCTTGAAAAGTGCCTATTGTCTTTAGTCAGGCAAATTATTGGGCTCAACACAGGCATAGCTGGGTGAAATTTAAAGGCCTGTGATACACAAGAGGTCAGGCTAGTCGATCGCATGGTCCCTCTGGATTTGAACTTTACAAAATCTATAAACTGCACACTCTACTAGGGAAAAAAAACTAGAACTGAACAATTTATTAAACAACTTTTTGTCCACAATGGCCTGTTCTGCAGACTTTTGTTAAAACACAAAAAATTGACATCAAAACATGAAAGTTGTTTACAATATAAAAATTTTGGGGCTAAAAATGTTACTTTAAAAAAATATTTTTATGAGTAACACTAAATTATCAAAATGGTTATCCAATTTTTTTGTCCGTCCATACATCAGATTTGCAGTAAATGAAAAATATTGAATACCCAGTTTGGTAATGTTTTCAATTAAAATTAAATTGGTACATTATATTAAAAACAGAAAAAGTTTTGGGGGTAAAGAAATGAAAATATATATTTGTTTTGAACCCTTCATTTAAAAAAACAACAACAAAAACAAAACCCAACCAACTAGTTTTTCCTGTTTTGAACCAGCTCTGATAAACATGTATACACCAATGAAAGACCACAGAGGAAAGCCAGCTAGATGTCAGGACCAGCCATATCTACACACACACACACACACACACACACACACACACACACCACACACACACACACACACACACACAGATTGTCTCTGCTTCCCCTATACACACACACACACACACACAGAGAGAGATTGTCTCTGCTTCCCCTAGAGATAGTAGTTATTACTTCACAAAGATGTTGAAAACATTAGCTGGTTTGCATGAGCCTGAATTTGACTACCTTCAGGGGATGCTGCAAAAAAACCTCTCCTTGATCTATAGGCATTTATGGCAAAGCAGGGTCCATGGAATGATATCTGAACATTCTAGGTGAGTATGATCAAGATGGTGGGGTTATGGTGGCTCAATGTGGCTATTACTATAGGACTGCACAATAATGGAATTGTTATTTTTAAGTATTGCAGTATTATGTAGTATTTTAAATAATATGTAGCAGTGAAGGTCTGATTTTAAATTCACGTAAGTCAATGGAGAGACTCCTGTGGACTTCTATCTTTGGAAGTTGATGGCCCATAGTTACCATACTATTGAAGTTGATTACCATAGTTCCTTGAGCACCTTACAGTCTTATTTATTCTCACAACACCCCTGTGAGGTAAGGAAGTGATATTATCTCCATTTTACAGATGGGTATCTGAAGTTTAGAGAGATTAAGTAACTTGCCCATAGGCAGCCTGTGGTGGAGCAATGAATCAAACTGCCTCACAAATCCCAGGCTAGCAACCTAACGCTAAAACCATTCCATTCTTCCTCAAGGTGCCAACTGAAAGCACATTAGGGCCTGGAATAGGTATTAGAAACACCAGAAAAGTTGTTTTTTTTTTAAAAAAAAAGAAAAACAAACCCTACAAACACATCGAATGTTTGCACGCACCTCAAATGCAGAGAATTACCTGTCCTACTGGTGACATTTCTGAGTATTTACTTCTTCCTCAGAGCAGCACAAGCAAACTCACTCCCCACCTACCGCACATTCAGACAGCATTAATAGTTTGATTCTAAACCAGGGCCAGGAAATTCTGAACCTCTGACATTTACTTTTGTTTCTAGGTATTGGAGTACCACAACATTCAAGATCACTCAGCACTACAGACCCCTATACAGTTAAGACTCTGTGGAAGCAGCTGAGAAAAAAAAATGTGGTAACCTCAGCTACATATTTTCAAGTACAGGTATTTCAGGCGAGATGTAGTTTCCAGCTTCCCCACATTTAAACTCCAGGGAAGGACTGGGGTTCAGTTGCTGTGCACCGTAGAAAGGAAAAAAACCCACTAAATGTTTTCAGCTGCAAGTGATACATTAAGGGTGTGCTTCTAAAGCACATTTTTGACCTGTCTGAGCAGAGTTTTGTTTTTGAACCGTAACACTGAATTGCATAAACATGCTTGTTACTAATAGAGATCTTGGTGAAGCATGCCCAGGGAACTGCTGTGTGTGTTCATTCTAAGCTCTCGGAGGACACTGCAGTTGAGGAAAGATTATTGCATGTGAATAGGGTCACGTGTTTACAGCAAACACCTAAAAGTTAAATAAAACCCATCAAATACTCTTGCTAGAAGGTTGCAACATAACACAACTTCGTTTCTTAGAATCCAGAACGATAACACACAGTAACCAAAACAGAGAGAAAACAAACTGCACCCTAAAGCAGAGAGGTATATGTCTCTCCCCCTTTTTATCAGCTAGCTAGCTGTCTGTAGATTGGCTGCTGCTAGACCTAGCTCCCACACTTCCCCACAGAGCCCCTTCCCTGGCAAGCAGGATCAGGAAAACCTCCTGAAATTTAAAGTGACAGCTTACCATTTTAATGCAGATCTCAGTACACCAGAAATACTGGCTGCTTTTCCAAATGATGTAATCCTGACGTCTATACACATCTTTCCATGAAACAGCCAATCTGTTGGTGCTGATTGGAGCACGAACACAAGTAGGGCTGAAGTCTTAGGTGGGGCCCCACCTAAGACTCCAGCCCTAACTGTTGAGAGGGGGCGAGTGAGGGCATCAAACCATTGTCTTGATACTACAAAAGGTGGTGGTGGTAGAATCGGTGCAGCACATGAGTTCAGGCACGTCAGGCTCGCTATTGTACTCCCTGGGGCTGGGCTCCCTCGATTGACTACATCTCCCATGATGCACCAATTTCTCCCCCTCTTGAGGATGGAAGGGGAAAGGAGTCAGATCCTGGTTGTGATGCTTCATGAGAGTTGAATTCTGGATGGGGAGCCTGGCCCACTGAGGAGAATGGGGACATGAGGAAAACAAACTACAGCTCCATGAGGAATCTCAGAAGACTATCCAAATAGTTTTGTTTTGCTGAATTTTTGGGTATGCATTTGGGGGAGGAGGGAATCGGTGTTCTACCGAAAACAGAGACTTTCTGCAAAACCTTGCATTTAGCCAAAACTCCAATTTTCCTTTGGAAACAGTTTTGATGGAAAATATGTGACCAGCTCTATTGCTGACCTTATTAGAGGTGGACTCAAGCTGCAATATCTGGCTCTGGCTCCACATCTAATCATCCCCAAAGCTAGGGAGTTTTTCTTCCATCTTTTACTTCATTATTAATGGAAAATTAAGTTTTGTGATGGAAACAAACATCATCTATTCAGACTAGCTGTGCGTGGAATGGGTTAGAATTTAGATAAACACCTGTCAGGAATGGTCTAGTTCAGGGATAAGCAACCTATGGCATGTGTCCCATTAGGGAAATCCACTGGCAGGCCAAGATGGTTGGTTTACCCACACATCCATAGGTTTGGCTGATCGCGGCTCCCACTGGCCATGGTTCACTGTTCAAGGCCAATGGGGGCTGCTGGACGCTGCGCGGGCCAAGGGATGTGCTGGCCACTGTTTCCCGCAGCCCACATTGGCCTGGAATGGGGGACTGTTGCCAGTGGGAGCTGTGATCAGCCGAACCTGCACACACTGTGAGTAAACAAACCATCCCGGCCTGCCAGCGGATTTCCCTGATGGGCCCTGTGCCAAAGGTTGCTGATTCCTGCTTTAGTTATGGCACAGTCCTGCCTTGAGTGCAGGGGACTGGACTAGAAGACTGTTGATGTCCTTCCAATCCTACACCTCTCTGGAGTTGGGTTCTCAAAGTGTTTTGCAGCAGGTGCAGCTCAAAAAACACAAGGTGATATTGGCCCCAGTCTAATTTGAGCCAAACAGGCCAGCCTACTGAACTGTGGAGCAGGATTAAGGAACCAGGCAAGTACAGAGGGGGAGGAACAAAATCAGTGACTTCGGACCAAGCTTAAAAATTACTTGAGGAGGATTAATGTCAGTGGACATATGATCTCTGCTCATCTGTCTTTTCCTACCTACAACAGCAGCCTTTTTCCTGTTCCCTTACCTCACTTCAGCGTCACTACTACGAGCATAACCACATGGAAAAAAAACCCTGAAACCTACAGCTTTGAATGGTCTACGTTTTGCTTTCGCTAGCATTGCACAGGAAACTACGCAGACCAGTAATCCAAGCTAAAAAGCCTATGAGCAATATTCTGTCCTGATGCACACCTGTTGAATGGGTAAATGGTGTTGCACTGGGTGCATGTCATGGCAGACTTCGACCCATTGTCTTTTCTGGGGGGGTTTACACAGTCTTCCCAACTATCTGTTAATAATTACAACATCTCAAAACCTTTAAACCAACAAAAGATTAGGGATGGTAGCGTTCAATCCTCACTATAATTCAGTAGCGATTGAAAATATAGAATGAACCCATTTCTTTAAGATAGCTATGGGTGTTTTTAAGATCACTTCACATTACGATTAATAGCCTTTGTAGAATCCAGAGCAGGGATTCAGTTAATATTCCTAGATGTTTGATTAGCTGTCAGAATTTAACTATCCTAAAGGAACTGTTATGTAATGCAGTTTATAGACTAGTGAGCCATCAATAGCTCTTTCCCGAGATTTTCTAGATTTGTTACTAAAAGGGATTAGATGCTACACCACTGATAGGTCAGTCACATAAAAGCATTTCATAAAAGCCCCATCTCAGACAGGTGCATCGGGTAACCGGGAAAAATTAGGTAAGTGCCAATCTGGAGAGATCATACAGCTCAGTTTAGTTAAGCAATTTGAAATAGCGCTTCTTGCTTATTTCCAAACAGCTTAGTGACCTGGATCCAGAGACAACACACTTTATGGTTAAAATTTGAATCCTTTCACCCTGCAGATTATGAATATGGCCAGTCTAAGTGACCATGACTTCCTGTTATTGTTTTGTCACCTTCTGTTTGTTTGTTATCATGTCTTGTGTTAAATTAGATTGTAAGCTCTTCAGGGCAAGAACTGTTTTTCCCTGTGTGTTTCTATGGCACCTAGCATGTATTGTATGCTGCCTCTTTCTCTGGCCTAGATAATACAGGGTGTATGTATCCCACAGGGGCAGTTTCCATAATATTAAGAAATACTTCTCTTTGGAAACAACTTATTTCACAGAAAATGACTCTGTATATTTGAAGTTTTTAGTATTTATCCTCCACTTACATCCTACAAACACTACTCGAAATATCATGAGTAGGCTGACCATACGTCCCGTTTTGAACGGGACAGTCCCGTTTTTTTAATGTTTTTTAACCGTCCCGTCTTTTTGTCCAAAATATCAATTTTGTCCTGTTTTTGGGGCAGGACTCATAAAACGTGGACTCATAAAACGTGGACTCATAAAACGTCCGCCCCCCCCCACTGCCGCCGCCGGTGCGCTCGGCCCCCGGCTGTGGCTCCAGACCGCTCTGCTCCGCCGTCAGCTTCAGCCCGCTGCCGGCCGGACGTTTTATGACTCATAATCGCATAACTGAATTTATGTGATTATGAGCCATAAAACCCGGCCGGCAGCCCACCCGCCGGTGCGCTCGACCCCCGGCTGCGGCTCCGGACAGCTCCGATCTGCCGCCTCCTCCAGCCCGCCGCCCGCTGCCGCCTCCTCCTCTCTATTCCTCCTTCCCTCCTTCTCTCCATCCCTCCCTTCTCTCCATCCCCCTTCTCCATCCCTCCCTTCCTCCCTGCTCTCTCCCTCCGTCCGCTGCCTCCTCTCGCTCCCTCCATCCCTTCTCTCTATCCCCTTCTCCATCCCTTCCTTCCTCCCTTCTCTCTATCCCTCCATCCCTCTCTTCCTTCTCGCTATCCCCCTTCTCCATCCCTCCCTTCCTCCTCTCTCTCCCTCCGTCCACTGCCTCCTCTTCCATCTTCCTTCTCTCCATCCCTCCTTCTCGCTGTCCCTTGCCTCCTCCATCCCCCCTGCTCCCTACCCCCATCTCTTCTCTCATCCATCCATCCTCTCCCTTCTCACCTTTGTGCCTTCTCTCCCTCTGTCCCCTCCATCATCTTCATCCCTCATCCCCCCTTCTCTCTCTCTCCCTCCATCCTCTTCATCCCCCATCCCTGTTCTGCTTATTCATCCATCCATCCCCCCTGACCCCCCTCTGCCTCCCCCCCGCCCGGTGCTGGGGGGCCCAGGTGGGGCCATGCCCCCCCACACACACCCTGTCCCATTTTTGCCCTCCCAATGTCCCGTTTTTGTCTAAAGGAAATATGGTCAGCCTAATCATGAGAAAACCCAGAGGTTTTGAGAATTTTGGCTGTCGAATATGCACCACTGAATACAATGGGAGTTTTGCCAACAACTTGCATAAGAGCTAAAAAGCACCCTAAGTTCAGGTGAATTTCCAGTAGGCCTCTAAAGATCTGGATGTTTATCTAACCCACACCTCACCTCCAAGCCATTTGAGGTTGATGCCATCACTTAAAACCATGTGCATGCATGCTGCAGATGGGTGCATGCAAACAGACAATTATCTCACATATACATCCCAAACATGCCAGAACAGAGTTTGCTTTTGTTTTGCCCCTTGAGCTACTTCTACTGCTCCAGAAGAAGCTGTTTCTGGTGCACTGTCAGCTGTTGGATACACCTGCCCTAGATAGAGGACAGGTTAAGGAGTAGACTCTGGCTGGTTACACGCCTGGAAACAGAAAGCTAATTTCAACAAACAAGTGTTGATGCACAAGGTCACCAAACTCTCTCCAACCATAGGTGGGAATGAAGCTTTGAGAAGTGTGGACATTGACAAGAACATGATCCTAGTATACCACAAGTGACACACAGGGGACTCAAAGACAAGAGGAGGGATTCTGGAAGGACATAATAGGATCAGGTCCTGCTGGCCTGAAGAACCAGATACGGGACCCAAGTCTTCCATGTGGTAGCATTAAAGAATGAGCAACAGGGTCCCCCTCAGAGGTTACAGAAAATAACTGTTCTGTTGGAACATGGTTTATGGAAAGATGGCATCTAGAGTTACTTCATGCATCAGGCGCATGCGGAGTTAACCAACCACACTACAAAACCAGTACTTAACCACTTGAGTCAAAAGGCTAACATGAAGGAAAGGTCACTTTATATGATCGGAATCATTTTGCCAATCTCTATTAAGGGATCTATCATCAGATTGGCGGGTAGTGTTTGATGTATCGAGGAATCGATTTATCGCATCTCATCTAGACGTGATAAAAATCGATCCCTGAATCGATGCCTGTACTCCACCTCGGCAGGAGTAAGCAAGCAGAGTCAGCGGGGTAGCGACTGGGGTCGACCCGCCGCCATGGCAACAGCCAGATAAGTCTACCTAAGGTACCATGACTTCAGCTACGCTATTAGCGTAGCTGAAGTTGAGTATCTTAGGTCGACCTCCCTTCCGCTGTAGCGTAGCCCAGCCCTTAGTGCATACTTGATTTTTCAGACCAAGATAATAGATGTAACTAGAGCCGGGTACAATTTTTCAGACAAATAGTTTAGATGAAAAATGCAGTTTTGGGTGATACAATTTTTTTTCCCAAATTTGACACGGGGCACTTTGGCCACAAGAGGAAGAAGAGATGAGGGTGAGGGTGCTGCCATCCTCCTCTTGCCCCCACCTTTAGACCAGTGGTAGGGTACTAACTTGGGATGAAAAGTCTAAGAGACCTAGGTATTATTATTAAATCATTCTCACTCTCTGGTACACATAATGCTTAGTGATGCAGCAGGCTCTCTTAAGGATGCCTTCTTATTTTCATATGAATCTCATTTGGGAGAGAAAGAGAAGGGAAAAGGATGAGAGAGGGGCCCAAATGCTTAGTTACATCAAATTCAAGTTAGCCCACTGACTGACACCAGTTGAGGCTCTCCCCTTGTGTTCTGTAACGTCAATTCTCTGATATTTCCCCTAACCATGGCTTTTCTCTCACACACATTATATATGCAACTAGCTTGCTTAAACAGACAGACAGCAAAGGTCATAATTTCACAGGGAAATGACAGACTCATGGGATAAAGATTAGAATACATTTAAAAAAAGAAACACCCACAACCCTCTGATGTTTACCAAGGACAACACTTTTATCATCAAGTACCAGGTGATTCTGAGTCCTTCATTTAGGCCTTCACAAGACATCCTGCATTAATGGGGAAGGAGGGGAACCACACAAGCAAATATTTAAAAAGCCAGGGGAAAAATTCCAGTGGTTTAAAGCATGGATTGAGCTACTATTGCTCTTTGACCAGAAGTAGGATTAAAAGTTCAAAAGGGCAGGTCACATAAAGGCACTGGGGACAGACCAGGTCTTGCAGGGACATGACCTAGGAACTACGAGCTAGTCAAAGTGTGATCCCATACACAGCATGCTACCAATTAGCGTTGAATGACCAAATGTGGAACGCATTAGTACTTCTGAGCATTCCGTATGTTTTCAAAGAGCCCAAGGGTGTTCATTACAAAGATTCCTGTGTAGTTTGGTTCAAACTGAGCTTGGGGAAGTCTTGAGACATGGCCTGGACTACAGAACAGATCTGCTGCAAATTCCCGTGGACACAAGAGTACATCAAAAACAGCTTAAATTGGAAAGTCATCAAATATTGGATCTCATGGAACAAGGATGGATTTTCAACTGTTCAAAGCAGTGTTCACCTCATTGTTCAATTAGAGCCATACGTCTGCATGACCCTTAATACAAGAATAAAGAATATGGGCTTCAGTGGAGCTCTGCCGATTTATATCTACTGAGGATATGACCCAGGGTCCCTGCCCTACAGACTTTGCCATCAAAGACCTGATCCTGCACACAGTTCCTACCATGACCAGTGATCTCTGGCCACTTCAAGCTAGCAACTATTTGCAGGATGGTGCCTTAAGATGTCATTTAAGAGATGACTATGATAGCGGGGGAGGGAGTTGAAGGACAAGGGAAAAGGTGAAGAAAGCCCCTCCTCTTCTGCTCGAGAAGAAAATTAAATTTACTAGCCATAAAGAACCTAACAATTCACTCCTTGTGCTTCTAAACGTTCCAGCCAACAAAGCTGGGCCCAAATTGGTGTGTGTTTTTGGCATAGTTTTTACTTTGTTTCTTTCTCTTCTTCTATCCCTTTCCCTTATCACCATGCTATTTTCTCTCTCTCCACACCATAACCATTTTCTTTGCTGTTTTCTGCCCTTCCCCCACCACTTCAGTTCTCTCTTGCCTTCCTCTGATCTTGCCCATTTCCTCCCCTTTCTCAAACAGGTCCAATTTCTTATTCACTTGCCATATTACTATGCATGAGACGGACTCATCTCTGAACTATATTTCTGGCGAAGGTTTTGACTGACAATACTTTAAACCTTAGTGTCACAACTGACTCAGGCTGGGTGGGTATTTCTGGTGAGTTGTGTGGTGAAGGCTTCTCCGATAGTTATGTCTCAACTAGTGATGAGCAAAACTCAAATGATATCATCACCTGTGCATTACAGTCCTTTGATACTGCCTAAGAGGGCCAGAGCAGCATGAAGGGGCCCTACGTCCTGTAACTGGTAGAGAGAGGGCTCCCCCGTCTCAGGCACTGCAGAAGACAGAGTGCTTCCCAAGGACCCCTTTGCAAGCAAGGGGACATGACAGAGTGGGGCTGGGGTGAAAGAGGCAAGTTGGGGTACAGTGCTGCAGAGATTCCAGGCTGTGCTACAGGCACAGGAGTGTCAGGGGAAGGTGGCTGTAATTACCACAGCCCCCAGAACAACATAGGATCGAGAGGTAGAAAGGTGGCTTAAAGTCACCATGACTCCCTCACTCTGGCTGGCCTGCAAATTTTGTGATGCACCTCAGAGGCACAGCACAGAATCTAACCCAAAATCTTCAGTAACTTAGTTCAAAACAATACCTCAAAGCCTGGATGCTTCAACGTGAGTCTGCAGAATTGGGCTGGAAGTCTCCTAGGAGTCTGTTCCAGTTTGAGGACAATAATGGATCTCCATTAGGAGTCACTGATGTACGAGCATCCAGGATGAAACTCCCCATAGAAAGAGTCATGATGCTATGCAGTCACCACACCAAGTGTCTTTAGAGGTCTTGTGGGGGTTGCATCATTCTCCTTGGTCTAGCACCTGGAGCTCTGAATTTCCTGTGTGTCACAAAAGAAAGGCAAGACAGGAGGGTAGATGTCCCAGCTCACTTTTCCAAGCCATTATGGTCCCAGTGAGCAGCCTGGGACGAGGAGCTTCCCAGGTGCAAAACCCAGGGACTGAGGCAGGAAGAAGAAACTGAATTAAGCAACAAGATTGACGCAAGACCCAGGAGATAGACAGGATCTCTTTCTGGGGGTGGGGTAATGGTGCCTGATCTAATGTTTCTGGAAGAGGGAGATCCCTGTGTGACATCTGTTACCACCTCTGTTCAACGAAACTCAACTTGTGAACTTTTTGTAAATCAATCAATGACACTAAGAAAATGGCTGGCTCCAGGAACCAGAAGGGAAGCTGCCCTGCAAAGCCCCCCCAGGTTCTGCTTGGCATAGGGAATTCCCATTTCCTTCTGCTTTCAGCCAAGGAAGAAATGAGAGGCAGCATGAGGGGTAGGATACCTGGGTTTTATTCCAGCTCTGCTACTCACCCACGCTGATGACCTTGACAAGTTACTTCACCACTCCGGGCAAGTTTTTACCATCTCAGCCTTCATCTTGTCTGTTTAAATCATCAGCTCTTTGGGGCAGTGACTGGCTCTAAATGCGCCTATAGTGCCTGGAATCAGAGAGGTAGCCGTGTTAGTCTGGAATTGCAGAAGTGACAAAGAGTCCTGTGGTACCTTAAAGACTGACTATAGTATTGAAGCATAAGCTTTCGTGGGCTAATACCCACTTATGCATGCATCCGATGAAGTGGGTATTAGCCCACGAAAGCTTATGCTTCAGTACTTTAGTTAGTCTTTAAGGTGCCACAGGACTCTTTGTCACTACAGTGCTTGGCACACTAGGGCCCTGACTTCAGCTGGGAGATCTCTAGGTGCGCCTGTAAATAATAATGAATATATTCTGTGAGAACAGCCGATCTCCTGATAGGAGTTGAAGTGGGAGTGTAGAACTAAGTGAGGCAGATGAAAAGAAGCCATGGCCACCTACATACAAATACAAAGAGCTCAACCTGGGCCTTCCAGCACCAAAAGCAGAGGCCTTTACCACACACACTAGACATCACCGGCACAAGAGAAGCTGCTGAACATGCCTTGAGTTATCTAAATAGAATACTTTACCCAGGCAAATAGCTCCCTTGAAAAGCTCCTGATCATTTGAGTATCAAACCTATTTTGTAAAATGTTCTAAATAAGGGCCTGAACATTCTTTCATTGATCTCCCTGGGCAGAGGATCAATTCCTACAAATCTACAGCATGCACCAGAGGGGGTCCCAGGGATCTATTATGTATTTTATCACTTGTCAAAGTACTTACTCATATAATGGGTTACTTCATCTCTCACTACATGGGCTATATTGTGGCAGTTCGCCTATGTGGCAATTCAGAGACATACTACCCAGGGAGAATCACAGTGCATAGTATCTCTCCTCCCTAATCCCTACATAGTCTTTGGGGTGCAAGGGCCATGTGAACACCGTAGTATCCCTTGTGATTAGGCAGAGTGCTTCTCCACAACACCCAATCGCTGCAGGCTGGAGAGGGGTGTAGATTATCCTTTGGGAAACATGCCCTCCCACAGAAGTGCATGAAGGAAGCAATCCCTATGCTCTTCACCTACCCCCCAAGCACAAGGGCTGGGATGATCTCAAACCCTTTTTCAAGAAGGCAGGGAATCTTTTCTCCCAACAATTGAGCAAGGGCCAGGGCACTGTATCTTTATGATACAGGGACAGAAAATAAAAATAAAGGTCCCTTTGTTACCTGGACACTTCAAATAGTCCTGTCACTTTGGTTTTGCTGGAGGTGTTAGTTGAAGGACTCAATATGGGCTAGAAGCTTTCTTAGGTAGCCTTGAAAAATGAGGTGTGTTGAATCTTTAAAGAGATCCTTTCTTCTAGCTCTGTGACCAGTGTGAAGAGTTAAATAGGCCATAAAATGAATGGAAAATTAATCAACTAGAATGAAAATCACTTCATCTCTAAATTTATCAAGGCTGTCTCCCTTGGTATCTGTGGTGTCATAAACCTACAAGCTCGCCAAACATCAATTGATTCTTCCAGAAATATCCCCTTCTAGGAAGGCATTTACTCCCCAAATTAAGTACTTAGCTGGATAATTGGCCATTTGCATGCACAATGGAGGTGCATTCAAATTTTGGATGTGCAGTTAAAGCTAGCCCAATTATCTAGTTCTACTCACTTCTCAAGCTTTTGTAGGTTTAATTCAGTATCTTAGTACTATATAGTTGCATATAACTGAGCAGAAAATTACAGACAGATCGGAGACTCATTAGTACACAATACAAATGAACCATGTTTAACAGTGGGGGTCTGAAACAGCAATGCTGGATAGAGCTGTCCTGCTAACTTCAACATGTGTCACCTATTCTAGAACACTTTGCTATATAGATCCTTACCAGGGACACAACTGCTTTTGATAACAGTTGAGGAGAGGCTCAGGAGGCATGCCTGGTGTCCTTCGTCAAGCCTAGCCCAATACAGATATACTTGTAGGCATGGTATAGGAAATGATCTAGTTAGGACACCTACACACCGCAGGCATCATCAAGCTGAAGCACTATCCAGGCTTGTATTGCAATTGACAACTGCTTCACTTGCTATACTGATCTCTTCCAGCTCTTCCATATTTCTAACCCATAGGAAATATGTTCTTCCCACATAGGTATAGATTTATGTTCTCTAACCTTCATGGGCTGGTTAGTACACACAGCCATATGCATCTCTGTATTTGTTCCCATGCATTTCAAATATTTGGATTTGGAAGCATATTTTGGAGTTCATTTTGACCCATACTCTGTAGCTAAGCCACCAAATACCTGTTTCAGGCTGGCTCCTTGCTAAATCACATGATGTGCCTCAGAGACCATTTAATGAGGAGGGTAGCTTAAGGACATATAGGACTCAGCTGCCTTCATCTTGTGTGACTGATCCTTTCATTCAGCAGCAGCTCACAGTGGAAGTCAGTGGATCCTTGGACTAATTTTAATGAGGTTTTCTTCTTGTGATGAGCTTTTGAAGAACATGCCCTCAGAACACAGCTCTTTAGGAAGACTCTGCAATTCCCTACTCTCTCCAACCCTAGAGGTTTCAAGCCCGTTGTCGATTTCTGTAGCAGTGGCCTACAAAATGGGCCTTGGGAGCTTCAAATCGGTCAGTAACACTACTGTTCGGCATTCATATAGTGGGGTAAAATTCACTGCTGGTGTAATATCTATTGGAGATCAATCCCATTGATGAACTGTACCCTCCCTGAGGAAGGGCGATCCAGTGGTTAGCACATTACTCAGCAGACAGTGCTTCTATTCCCTGCTCAACCACAGTGCCTTTGTGCTCTCTAACGAATCACTTTCTCTCTTCGTGCCTCAGTTTCCCCCATGCATAAAATGAAGATAATAGTGCTTCCCTGTCCCACTGGGGTGTTGTGAGGATTAATGCATTACGGACTGGGAGATGTTCAGACAATACGGTAATGGGACCCAGACCACAGATACTGTCATATGTTCAACTAATAGCAAACCTTTACACACCCAGCTCAAGTTGCTAATTCTGATCAGCATGGTGAATCATAGGTTTGTGGCTGACTATCCTGCCAGAAAGCTACTTGTGATACTATTGGCTGTAGAAAGTGAACAGGGACCCTTGGCATGTCCATGTGTATGTCAGTGTTAGAACTGTGTGAAATTAACAGCTTTGCATGAGTGGCATTTCACCAGTTGAGCAATACAACTGACACCAGGAACCAAATTCTGCTGCTCTCAGCGACACCAGTGGAAAACTTTAAGTGACAGGACTTAATTTGTTCCAGGACTGAGCCCCGGCACCTTTAGGCTCAGCAATTCACAGCCCTAGCACCTGTGGGGTGACTGCATCAGTAATGAATGTAAAAAAATTACCTTAATTGCTTGAGCCCAGCACCTCATTCACTGGTAAATGATGTAATCCCACATTTACACTCAGGTAGGTTCGAGCAGAATTTGGCCTCTGAGGGTGATCAGCAGGTGTCAGCAAAGCCAAATGCAAAGAGATGCAAAGTCTGCCGCAGCTGGCAACAGGAAGAAACAGAAGAAGCTTTTGCAGGAGGATGACATGAATAGACTCTACACAGAGGTTCTCAAACTGGGGGTCGGGACATGAGGGGGAGGTCACGAGCCATCAGCCTCCATCCCAAACCCCACTTTGCTTCCAGCATTTAAATATATAAAAAGTGATTTTAATTTATAAGCAGGGGTTGCACTCAGAGGCTGCTCTACCTTCTATTGTTATTGAAAGAGACAATAGATGGTAGAGCAGTATCGGTATCTTAAAAAAAACCCATCACATTCCAATATGTCACCAGAACAAATACAGCTTATGGTTGCCAAAAGGACCAGAGAGCAATTCCTTTATAAGATCGCTGCTGTGTTAGATTGTGAATGAAAGTTCTGATGTGGTGATTGCAGGGGAAAGTTCATTTCATCCCAGGCAGTCAGCCAAGTGCTTAGTTCATGTTAACCCTCTTCCACCAGGGCTTAAGAAGAGCACACCACAAACACACAGATTGATATCAGCGAAGGGTGGGAACAGATCCAAACACTGGATTTCAGCAGGTTTGCTGATGCAGCAAAGTAAAAAAACAAAAACAAACCTAGACACTTAAAAGAAGATCACACAATATTATGGCATTGTGCTGCTGTTTGGTTTCATTTCAGAATCTTTGAGGAAGGTAGAGTGGGGAGAGGGATGGAAGAGGATGTTGGATGTTTTAGGGCAGTGGTTATCAATAAGGATGGGTGGAAAACGAGAATTCCATTTTGCAAAAAATGTTGAGGTTTGGGCATCTGTTGTCATTATGCATCAGAATGAAACCGAAACCTTTCAAAAAAATGTAATTAAAAAAACCCCAGACACCCACACACCCACTCAGCTCAGAGACACAGGTTAAAGTTTCTGCTCTAAATCAGGCACAGCAGGCATTTGGACTTGGGTTTCGCACACTCCAGTTGTGTGCCCTTTCCAATTGGCTAGTCTTGGGTGGGCATCTGGCGGGCCCCATGTTTTGACCAGAAATTCCATCCTAGACCTGAGAAATCTTCCCAACTAAATTTTTCTCAAGAGTTTGGTTTTGATAAGTCAGCATTATCCAACCAAAAAAAGATTGCTTAAAAAAAATTCTCAACCAGCCCCAACTCCAAAGCCTATTCTATACGCCTCTCTCTCACAATGGTCTCAGGGTTCAGTGAATCACTAACAGGGTAAAGAACTTCTTTGAAAAATGTGTCCTGATATAGTGCCTAGTCTAGAAGACCCTCTTCTCTACATTCCAAACAGACAAGAGAAACAAAGAGGAGGAGAAAAAGAGGCACAAAGAGATGAAATGAGCCTACTGCCTATCATAGTCGATACTGTCTCATTGTTTCCTGGTACTTCTTTATCTGGCAGTGCACTCCTTTGTATCTTGACTTATACTTAAGTTTTAAGCTCTTTGGGGCAGGGAGTCTATTTGTTCTGAGTTTTTACAGCATGTAGCACAGAAGAGCCCCAGTCACGGATCAGGACCCCACAATGTGTTACAGCCATACAAACAAGGTGAAGTGACTTGCCTGTTCAGTGTTCCTTATTCAGGGCCTGATCATGTCCCACTGAACCGTGTGGAAAGCCTCCTTTCAGAGGGAGTTTGGCCTGAGTACCTGGTGATATCACAACATAACCTTTACACAGGGTCATTGGAACATATGGATGGAAAAATGTGAGCTTTGCAGATTTAGAACATCTGGTTCAAAATCCTCTCCGAGGTCCTGTACTGGAGCAAGGAAATACCAAGCATTCCATTTTAGAATTGTTATCACATATGGGGGTATGGTTAGGTGCTTCTGTAATGGAACCATTTCAAAAAATACCAAGCCAGGAAGATTATTTTTTTTGAGGTGAGGAGAGAGGGAGAGGGAGAGGGAGGGTGGGATTTGAGATATCCCAAAGCTATGAACCCACTCCTTTTAGATTGAGAGTCTCAGGAATTAGAAGGAAGAGCCCGAATAGATTATGTGATATTATAGTATCCAGAGAGGTGCAAACTGTTCTTGACTCACAGGATTTCAAGTGGTGCTAAAGATACTCAGACCCATGCAATTGAGGCCATAGTATTCTACCTCTTCAGAGTCCTTTAGCCAACTGATCCTTGTGCATCAGGTTGTAAATCTTGTTTTACAATACTCAAAACAAAAGCTCAGAGTAGCACTTCATTTACACTGTAAAGATACAAGGCTATGTTATATATAGCCTTGCATGAGTGCACAGGAAGAGAAGGTACTCAAGGAGCTATCTTTGACCTCCTCTTCCGTCCATCCGGTTGTAGTATTTCTAAAATTCAGCCTTTCCTCTCTAACCCAACCACCAAATTGCTTGTTTGTGCCTTGGCCATCTCCCATTCTCATTACTGTTTCTGTCTTTCCCTCTCTCACACACACACACACTCCCCCTACCTCACACCCTTGGAACAACTTTTCTGGCTTTGGAGTGTGCTAAGCATTAATTGTAAGCTTCATGTCCTTGCTTTCAAAGCCATGCATTATTACAGCTCCTTCCCACGTCATGGGCCTGATCTCCTGTCATACTGGTTATGCACAAATCCTCATAGCTGATTCTCATTAGTCCCTAGATAATGGCCTTAGTGAAGTGGCAGCACCACAGTGTGTTGCATTTCAGCAGATTAGACTGTCCTCTCAATGGATGATATATTGCATTGGGAAGCATTATGATAGTTCAAACTCTGCTGTAAATAGTTCTGACAAGAACCATATCTTATATGGTATGAGAATTATGGAAGATAGCTGTAGTTAGGCTTGCTGCCCAGGACTGTTGTTCTCAGAGTAAACATTTTACTTTTCTCTGCTTCCAGTCCACAACCAAAATAGGAGAGCTTTGTCTAAAATTAACTAAAGAGGCTCTTTCATCTTCAGGCCATTTGGATTTGAGACTTCAAGTAATGCTTTATGAAGAGTCTTTTTTTTTCCAGCAGACTCCTGGAATTTCTGGGCTGGGTGCCCTTGGCCAGATAAACATGAGGTCTTCATAAGTGGGAAATCGATTTTTATCTCCATGTATCTCTTTTTCTGTAATTTTAAAATATTTTGGCTAGAGTGCCACACTTCAAAGTCTGTGACATGCCTTCTTGAGGGTTTGTGTGTCTATTAATACACAGGACTTTAACATGAGCTCTCACTTAGTGCCTTGTTGTGGGACAGACTTGGATGGATATTGAGTATAAAAATGAGAACAGGGTATATTTCAGCATCAGGACATTTCAGGTTACGATGGGCACTTTTCAAAAGCTCGTTCTAAATGATGACTGGCTGTGGTTCTCTAAAGAACCAGAAAGTATTTTGCAATAAGGGCTTCAGAAAGACCAGCTATGTAAACTACACTACAGTTGCCATTTCAGATGTATTTGTTTCAGAAAGAAAAAACTGCAATGATTATTTATAACACTTAAGGGCTTGATCCTGGTCCCCTTGGAGGCAACAAAAGACTTATTTGGGACCTGGGTTCCAATCATGACTATGACTCTGGACTGTGAAATGTCTCAAGCAAGTCATATGAGAAAAAGCTGAAGGAACAAGGTATGTTTAGTTTGGAAAAGAGGAGATTAAGGGGGGACATGATAGCAGTCTTCAGATACTTGAAAGGCTGCCACAGAAAAGATGGAGAGAAGTTGTTTTCTTTTGCCACAGAGGGCAGGACGAGAGGCAATGGGTTCAAACTACAGCATAACAGATTTAGATTAAATCACAGGAAAAATGTCCTAACTGTAAGAAGAGTAGGATAATGGAATAGACTGCCTAGAAAGGTTGTGGAAACTCCTCCACTGGAGGTTTTCAAAAGGAGGCAGGATAGCCATCTGTCTCAGATGCTTTAGACCAGGGGTTCTTAACCTTTTTCTTTCTGAGGCCCTCCCCCAAACATGCTTTAAAACCTCTATGGCCCACCTGTGCCACAATAACTGGTTTTCTGCATATAAAAGCTTGGACCAGCATTAAGGGGTAGCAAGCAGGGCAGTTGCAAAGGGCTGCATGCCACAGGGGGCACTGTGAAGCTAAGTTACTCATGCTTCTGCTTCAGCTCCAGGTGGCAGGGCTCAGGGCCCCAGGCTTCAGCCCCCTGGTTGAAAACCACTCCGGCTTTCTGCCCTGGGTCCCAGCAAATCTAGCACTGATTCTGCCTGGAGGACCCTCTGAAACCCGCTTGCGGCCCCTCAGGGGGCTCCATACCCCTGGTTAAGAACCACTGGTTTAGATCCAACAAATCCTGCATCTTGGACGGGGGGTTGCCTAGATGACCCTTGCGGTCCCTTCTAACCCTAGGGTTCTATGATTCTATAGTTCTGTTCTGAAACAAAGGGTGTCAGGAAATGTAAAGACCGGTGAAGAAAAGAATGGGAAACATTATCTAAAATTAGAACTGCTTGAAATTTTTCAAGTAATAAATTTTGATAACAAAAATAGGTTTTTGATCAAACAATTTTTCATTGTAAAGTGTAATTCATCAGTAATTTCTGATAATATTATTTGACATGAAATTAAAGATTTCATTTTGAATAGCATTTTTCAGTTCAGTTTTCAAAAAAAGTGAAAAGTTTCAGGTTTTGGTTTTCAGTGTTTGAATTTTCAGATTTCTTTCTTCCCTTTTCTGGGAAACTTTCCCCTGCCCTGTCTCACCCAACTCTCACCACAGAAAAAGAGAGAGTATAAATGAATCAAAAGAAAGTGGGGGAAGTCCACATTTTCCCCTGTGTAGCTTTTTCCCCCTGTGAAAAAAGTTGGACCAAAAAAAAGTAAAAAATTAGAAGGGAGTAGACACACTTTTTAAAAATTGAAAAAGGATTAAAAAAAGGTAAAAGTGATGATGAAGGAAAGTGGTACTTTCTAGACTTGACATATTATGCTTTAAAAAATAACTACACTTTTCTGCCAATTGAAAGCAGTTAAAAAAAGTTTCGCCGAACTTCCTCACAGCCAAAAGCCCCAAACCAAAAATTCAAAACTGAAATCAATGCTTTCATTCATACAGAAAATTTTCATTTTGTTTCAAAATTTCCCTTAAAAATGTCCAAATAATTTTTCAAAATTTTGTGTATTCACATTTTGTGAGTGTGTGTGGCCGGAGCGGGGAGAATACAACAAAAAACAGGTTTTAGACCAGCTCTGCATAAAATAGTCTATGGTCTGGAAAGTCCATTTAGAAGCTAGGAAAAACACAGGTCTCTGAAATTTGAAACATAGAGTGTACATATCCATTAAAAATGAAGCAAAACTATTCAATTAGGAAAACCATGTACCACTTCAAAAAATAGATCAATATAGTTTAACTGTCAATGCACTTTGTTGTCACTGCAAACAATACACCCATGAAGCCAATCAAGCAAATCTATGATCACTTATCAAAATAAGTGTTTTTTCCCAGTCGCTGGAAGATCAAATGAATAATAGGCTTTTAAGTCTGCAGACTGCATCAGTGCAGTTCTTCAGATTCAAATATACCTTTGTGTATAGGGCTGTAAAGCACTTTGATATCCTTTGGGATCCAAGATGCCGTAGAAATGTATCATGATGTTATTAAGCACACCAAGACATGCAAGACACGAAAGAGACAAATCACTGCCATTTGCACTTGGTAATTTGGGAAGATAATTTTAAATGTAGGAGGTCCAATTATGCATCCCATACACTTGAGTATCGCTAGCTCAAATGAGTATTCCCATTGGGACTGCTGGTAGGTGCCACTTGGGGCTAGTAAGGGCTAGAGCAGACCCACATGCTCCTCCGTATAGGGATCATGGCTTATTTGGCTTGTGCAGTGCTGATCACAATGCTAGTGACTTCCATATAACACTACTGCTGGTGGGAGAGAGTGAACAGCTGCCCCCTTCACCTGATCAGCGTTCCAGTCTCTGATATATTGCGAGATTGATACTATTTATATGTCTGCCTGCAAGTTGCAAGCATGCTCTCAACTCCTTATATAAATGACGCCTTCCCACCATCCCTAAGGGGACTGGATCCCTTCCATCTCCAACATAGTAGGAATGGGGAGGAAAATGGCCATTTAGCCACACCCAGCAGAGGCCAGCAGAACATAAGACGAGGACTCTGCTTCCTTCTGAGGGCAAGAAGATCCCACAGAACAGGGTTTCTCAAACTTCATTGCACCTTGACCCCCTTCCGACAGCAAAAGTTAGTGCACAGGGGTCATGTACTATCTACTAGTCCATACTGCCTCCCCATAGTGAACTGTCTTAGACAGTCAAGACAATATTGGCTTACAAATGGTGTCATTTACTTCCCAATGAAGCCTTTTTGTTATCTTACAGAGAAAGGATTCTTTATGAAGCATTCCAGTGTGCTTAGTTCTTTCACACAAGCAAGGAATTCTGACATTCTAGGGATCCTACTTGGTCTGACTTGACTTGCCAAGACATTTTGAGCCATTGTTATCTTCCTATTCCCTCCCTCACAAACCTTGACGTCTCCTTGTGCTGGCAGCCCTCCATCGAGCTGAGGGTGATGGGATGGAGTGCCTTGTACATACGATACATACCAAAGGTGGAAGCATTGGATGAATTTATGGAAGCAAAATTTTAAAACCTATCCTGAGTCTGGGACCAATGCAGAAAACTAAAAAAACTCATCTATAAAGTCTCCTTTTAAAATCTGGTTTGGACCAACTTAATTAATATTGGTCTTGGATTTGGGATGGGTTAAATCTCAACTGGTTTGGGAAATACCAAACTTCAATGCTTTCTGGCTGCTTCCACTATAGCCACTCGAGCCTGCTTGGAGGACCTCTCCACTGCTCCTTTCCAAGGACGAGTGTGGCAGGACACTGAGGCCTCCATCAGGGGGCCTCTGGGCCTAGTCCAACCCATCGCCTCCCTCCCCAATCCCCCTTCTCCCATCCCTGACAGGATGGGGGGGGGTTAGTTCTGTAAAGGGTACTCTCTTTTTATCCCTTTTAGCCCCATGTTAGCGGGGTCTCCCACTCCATCTCAACACCCCCACTCCCAAGCAAGTTAATGTTTTTTTCTAGTCTATCCTTAAAAAGGCAGAAGCTGCTACCCCTTTGTGGGTCATGCTATTTTTGATTCTGTGGAAAATGTTCGGAGAGTGTTTTCTAGACTCTCCTGAGATTTGAAAGTAGGGCACTCCTACGGCATGGGGTCTACAGAAGCAAAGACAAAGAGAGCACTCAATCTTCCCCCATTCTTCTCCTTGATGACACTGTATATAACATGCTGATAAGCTTCCCTACTAACCAGTACTAACCCTTTTAGCGCCTGTGGGGGGTATACACCCCATCACAGGCACATGAAGATCCACATCGAAATCAACAATTAGACATTTAACTAATTGGCTTGATTTTAAGAGGTGTTAAGCTCCCACTAAAATATATTGAAATTGATTAGATCTCTGGGTGCTCAATGTAACCCACTGGCATGTGCATATAACCGGTCTGAGACCAATCCAGATGTGTTAGGGCACCTATTAGACAGTCGACTCTTTAGCTCAAGCTGTAGCAGCTCCTGTACTTCTCTCTGTCTGCCCCCAGTTTGGTTAGTGGAGACGGTGGCCGTTACACTCAACATCTCTGAAAACCACTCTAAATGTGGCATTAGCTGCCAGATCTTAAATGCACACAGTCACTTTAAAACCCATTGCATTAGGCACCTAAAACATGGCCTCTGTAACAATGACACAGCTAAGAACAGAATCCAAGACTCCTCATTCATTACTGTAACCACTACTCCACATTCCCTCTGGTCAGGGGCCAGCAACTTTACAGCTCCCTATCCATAGCTTAGTGAATGCCTGACTTTTGTCTTTTAGAATGGGCTGTACATGATACATATGGAGCCAATTAAACACAAAAGGATCTACAGCAAAACACACCGTATATTCCCAATTAATCAGGTCAGCTCCTAAGCTGTCATCCCTGAAACAGCTGCAGCTCTCACCTTAGTGAGAACCAAGGCTATTTTGAGAGAGAATAAGTTTCCCACCAGCGTCGGGCACTGAGCCACAATCTACACCCAAGATCTATTACTGCCTCAAGTAAAAGCAAAGTCGATAAAGCACTTCTTGTGCCCGTGAACAGGAATTCTTGAGTGGATGCCAGGGCAATAAAACAAGCACATGTTTAAAAACAACATGACACATGTGTAAGGCTCATTTCACAGAGCTGGGCACAGAGGTACATGGGTTTCTAGATGTCAGGTGAAGCTCTAGAAGGAGCCAGTGTTGAGGCGGGGAGGGAGCAGGAGGGTGAGAAAGATTTCACTGAAGGCTGGCAGGAAGCCAACAGTTCCCAGCACAGAAAGGCATCTCTTGATAATTTCCACCTTGGGTGTTTGTTTTAAGTGTTTGCATTCCTAACAGAAAGCAGCAGCTGATGTCGTAAGAGCGTGGAAAATTCCCGCATCAGCTTTCCAAGAGATTCAGTTATGGGAGGGAAATGCTTCTGATTGTGAAATTGTAAAATAAAAAATAAACACATACAGCCGCGCCTCCGAACTGGTGCTAAATCCAACCCTTCCCCTTTGCAGAGCCAAGGGAACAAAAGGAGAAGCCTATGAAATTATGGGGACAAGATGGGGAAAAAATAAACTAGCTTACTGCCATGAAATGGCCCATTACTGACATTGGAGGGTTATACTAAACTGGGATGAACTGCAAACACCTTTAGAGAGAAACAAATAGAGCTCTCCTATGGCACCTAGCATGCAATTCCAGGCACATTTCCCTGGAGCAGGTGCACTGCCTAGCACCTCATTCAGTTCCTTGTTCATTGTGCCTTTTTCAAGGATTCTCTTTAGGCACAGAATGCATTCCCAAACCAATATCACCAAGTCAATGTCACCCTCATATCTGAGTCCTTCCTTAAGACTCACTTAATTTAAACAGTAAACCCTCTCAGTTATTCTTTCCGCTGGATTCACAATGCATCCCATCTCCCGGTCACAGCGCAGCTCATTTTCCCCACAGCAATTCACAGAACTGTGTTTATTTTCCCTTGCCTCCCCACCATGCTCCTGCTTGTATGTACAGCATCTAGCATGTGGACGGCACTTTTCAAATATTAAACAACAATGGTATGTGCATAACACGGTTGGTGACGTATACTAGGCCTGAACTGGGGTCCCTGGAAACTGGTTGTCACATGATGCTGTTGTCTCCTCCTCATTTCCAGCTGCTAAGTTACTTAAAGGAAGCTAACAATGCTGTAAGTAGTTTCCTAATATTACTTTTCTATGGAAGCAGTTGCCATAGTTACCATTTGGCTGTTGTGCACTGTGTATTTATAACACCTATATAGTTGTGGCTCACACATACAATCCATTATGGAAAACATGCCACTGAGGTGCTATACAAAGGTTTATATCAGCAAGATTTTGTGATTTTCAGTCTATACTGTCCCTAACGTTACTTGAACTGAACCAGCATGGCTAGAAGCACTCTGATGTGGTGTTACTGGGCTGGGAATGATAAGATTCAAGTATGGATGGGCTTTTTAAGATGACCTCCTCTCCAGAGGACCTGCTATTTGGTACTGAGTCAAAGTGGGAGCCTGAACTGAAAGGCAGTTTTGCCAGAAGGAATCACTTGAGCTAGTATTTGTTGTTTTTGACACACAGCCTAATTAGGTCTTTAACTCCTAAGCCACAAGCTCCTTAAATTAGAGAGGAAAATTTAACCAAGGGCTCTACCCCATCTGAAACAAATTAAAATAATGTCCTGCCTCACTAATCTTGCTGAAAGTCACAATAGTAAATATGTTCTGTGTTTAAGAGTTATGTTGTCTGCAACTAACCAGAGGCTTACATGAAAATTAACATACACCAGCACTGGTACTTTAAAATAGCAAGTAAAAAACCCACAAATAGCTAGGGTGCATCATCTAGCAATTTCTGTCTCAGACATGCACAATGACAAAAGTTGGAGAACTGGATTGTTATCTGGGGCCATGCGATGGCAGCATGTTCCAATAGTTAAAGCCACAAGATTCAGGAGACCTGGATTCTAGTCCCAGTTCTGATGCTGACTCGATATGTGACTTTGAGCAAGTCACTTGACCTCATTGTACCAAGTCTTAAGGAAGGATAACCTTGTGGTTAAAGCACTGGGCTAGTACTCAAGAGATGGGGGTCAATTACCACCTGTGCCATTTATTTAGGGTATGTCTACACTTACCGGGGATTGACACTGTGGCAATCGATCCACTGGGGGTTGATTTAGCAGTTCTAGTGAAGACCCGCTAAATTGACTGCAGATCGCTCTCCCATCGACTCTGGTACTCCACTGCAATGAAAAGCATAAGGTAAGTGGACAGGAGAGTTTTTCCCTTCGACCCAGTGGAATGTAGACATGGCAGTAAGTCGCCCTAAATTACGTCGACTCCAGCTACATTATTCACATAGCTGGAGTTGCATAAGTTAGGTTGATCATCCCATAGTGTAGACCTGCCCTTATTGTGTGACCTTATGGATGTCATTCAATCCCTGTATGCTTTAATTCCCTGTCTGTACACTGGGAATAATAGTCTTGTCTCGTTAAATAGTAAGCATTTCAGGTAAGGGACTGTCTCTTACTATGTGCATGTACTGTGCCAGGCACACGTAGGTCCTGATTTCTGCTGGAGCCTTTAGGAACCACCTCAGTATTACTACCTAACAGCACCACTACTACTACTATTACGGTTTCCCCATAAATATCTCATTTAAAAATGAGTCTGTTTTAAAGTATCCACCCACTTTTGATACTGCAACAATGTGGAGAAAGTAGAACTAGCACTGTGTACCCAAATTAAGATTCACACTGCTTCCCATTCCCCCCCATAAAGACTGAAGGGCATGTGCTTTATGTTCACATTTGCATAGAAAAGGTGCCAAACCAAATTCAAATTCCTTTGAATGTCATGTGGGTGGAGGAAAGGCAGCCTCATTCAAGTCCAGGGTGGCTCCAATCCTAAATTGTGTTCTCTGGGCCGATCAAAATCATCTCAGGGTTTCTTTGGATAATCCTCAATCCCATACCACGACTTGAAGCAGGGTCATATTACTGTTATATGTTTGTACAGTGTGTAGCACCAGGCTGTCCTAATCCCTGATTGTGGCAGTGTCTAGAGGCCACCACACAAATAAATAATAATTCAACAAGCCAGACAAGAAACTTTGTAACTTTGACATTACATTGCGTGCACTCATGCATACATGTATTTCCAGTCCATCAGCCTAGAACACGCATACTATAACTTGGTCACAGTGAGTGAGGAGGCAAAAGCAACTCCTAACACACTTCCAGTTCTTCAGGACAGCATGGAAATTATAGCTCGTGGCTTTTATGTAATATCAGCATCCAGGGTTGCTAAATAAATTGGATGGAATTATCACCACACTCCTCAAGGGCAGAAGCATAGGAATTGTTGTTGTGCTCCTTGCCTGGCCTCCCAGTTAGATTTAGCTTAGAAGGAAGGCACAATGGTTAGGGCACAAGGCTGGGACTCGAAACCTGGGTTTGAGTCACTGTTCCATCACAGAGTTCACGTGTGACCCTGGGTAAATCACTTAGTATTAGCGCCTCAGTTCTGCAAAATGTGGATATCACCCCGTCCTACCTCCTAGAGGTGTTGTGAGGAGAACTACTTTGAGAAGGGTGAGGTGTTCAGGTACTACAGTGATGGGGATACACAAGTACCTTAGAGGTGACACGAAGATATGGCCAAGCTATGTGTGCAAGCTAGGAGGTACAATGTCCCGTTATGGTGCTTATGAATCCCTGTCTCGGAGCGATACGTGAAGATAAGGGGCAGTTTGCAGCACGGTGCTGCCTGTGTTTTGTTAGAGCAAGACCTGAAACTGGGAACTGATGGAGATGAGATTGGACAAAGGAGATCCTGAATGAATTCCAACAGAGTAGGTGGTCTGTCAGCTCCCAAGAGGGGCTGAGCTCCGTCTTTCTTCCACCAGGGACAGCAAGTATGGTGAAGTTAGTGTGAAGATACACGGGTACTACTGATAGACCAGAAAAAAGGTTGTGCTCCGACATTAAATAGAAGACTCAGAAGAAAGGCATGGATGACTTTTTGATCACTAACATACACATTCTACACATGTACTGCACTGGGAGAACACAACACACACTTCTTGCCGTTATAGAACCCCCTTTTTACATTATATCAGGGTGTCACCGTTCCTTTAATAATGTTGCCTCCCACCTCATGCCCACTAATTTCCTGTATGCATAGCCATCATCATTTCCTTGCGGTTTATGGCTTCAGTGAGAGCCTTTCATCCCATTGTTAACCCCCATTGTTATCCATTTCTTAGCCCAGTCCTTAAACAAGAAAATGCAATCTGCTAGCTCAGTCCTGCCCATGACCTCCGTATCCTCTGAAGATGTACTCCCCTCAGACATTAGTACTGCCATCCACTCTCGTCCTGTGGGCTAAAAATTAGTCCCTAACCAGCCAAAGAACAGACACACTGCTGGATGGCCAATTGTGCCCTAAACTTGTTAGCAAGACAAAGCACGCAATAGAATTTAGGGCTCCAGAGCCCATTGCTGTAAAGAGGATTTCCGAGAGCTGGCAATTCAAATCTGGGGAGCAATTCCATCAGTTAAATAGAAGATCAGGAAACCGATAAGGAAACCTGAAGTGTAGGCCCTTTTGAGTGTGCTCTGTTCAGTGGGGAAAAAACCAAAACAGTATAGATAGCTCTAATAGATGATTTAAAAATCTAAGTGACATTTTCAAGTGAGTGTTGAGCGTTCGTTCTTTAAAATTCTATATGCTGCTTGAAGAGGCATGAAAAACGGTCCCTTTTTAGCTCAAGAGATAACGGTTATCCCACAAGGATCAGAGTCCACAGGGCCATGTTTTTAGTTAAGGCGGCTTGTTTTGTCCACAAAGCACCGAGCTCTGTAAAAGCTGAGCATGCCCAACTCCCATTGGGAGCTGAAGGCATTTGGCAGTTCACAAGAGCAACTTTGCATAACCAATATGTGTTGCCAAGAGCCTGTTCTTTTCCCCTGGCCTGTGTCAGGTGAGACATATCATAGCTTCAAAGGGTTATTGCTCTTGTCACAAGGATAGGATCAATACCCATTGACCCGAATGGCTGGGAGGGGGAAAAATGTATAACAAGTCTCAAGCAAACTATATTTAATCTGGTTTATGTAAAGATCACATGATTCAAAATCCAGGTTGACTTCTCCCCATAGTTCCACTTCTGAATAACGGCTTACCAACAGAGAGCAACACCCATATATGTTATTCATCACCACACATTAATCATTTCACCACTCAATTATGTGGGTGGAATAACTCATGAGGGAAAGCATATGTTTTGAAAGTTGTTAAAAGAAACCTATATAAATATATAAGGAGGAAGATAAATATTGGGGAAATTGCATTTCCCTTTGGGTATGTCTGATCTTGGAGCTGTAGGCATGATTCCCCAGACCTCATGGATACATGTTGGAATGGCTAGCCCAATCTGCCACCTGTGCGCCCCAGTTAGCATGGGTACATCGGTGAGAGCTGGGACTAAAATTTCCAGTTCAAAGTGTAGACAAAGCCTAGCCCGGGAGAGTGGGTGGGAGTTTAACCACAAGGATTCCATTCCATTCATGTTGTGAAATGGATCAAAGTGTAAATATACTTGAGCATATTTTACTTTTCAAATATAACCTTAGGTCTGTGTGCTGTTCCATGAGAAAGGCAGCGGTATTTTGTCCTCTTAGCATGGGATTTGCACCCAATAAGGCCTGGTCTACACTTAAAAGTTAGGTCAACATAGCTATGGCACTCAAGGGTGGAAAGAATTAGCTATTCAGACCTACCCCCCAGTGTAGATGCACTCAGAGGATGTAAGAATGCTTCTGTTGACAGCACAGTATGAGAGGAATGATGGATTATAACTAACATATGCACAGTGGGCCAGATTCTGATCTCCATTATAATGGTGTCAATCTGAAATAACCCCACAGAGCCAAAATCTTCTCTCCTCAGTTAGGCCTTATCTTGCACTAGTGCAATTACATCAATCTCGTTATGAGAGGAATTCAAACCAGTTTAGTTCATGTTTAAACCAATTTAGTTTAAGGAGGTAGCAACCTTGGGGGTTGGCGCTGGTGTGACTGGACCGATTTTAGTTACACTGGCAGAGCTTTCCTAATATAGGCGAGGCCTGAGATGCTGTTAGGTATCCAAGTGGCTTACTTTTGCCTGATTAACTTAATATTGATCCTTCATTATATTCATGCCAGAGCAATTCCAAACCAGCAAGACAAAAGCAGGAGAGGATGATAGATGGCAAGGCAGCGAATGCACTCTTTTCAGTGAGAGGTTGATAGCTGTAGATCGTTATCTCACATGGCAGCCCTGTGAATTAGGAGGTGGAGAAGTTTTCAGCCTCTGATTGCATACATATGGTGGCAGAAGAGCCCCATGGGGTTACTGCGAGACCTCACAGGAAGCTCAGAGCTGCAGTGCAGGTCAAGGAGGAAGCATGGAAGTCAGGGCTCGGAAGATAGGAAGCAATTATCGTTCAGCAGGCAAAAGGCTAAAGACAGCCTGCAGCAAAGTTCCACTGATAGCCCCAGAACAAGACTTACCCAGAGTAGAAGAACAGAGAAACAGGGAAAATACATTGTTTCCTCCAGTATAAATTTCAAATGCGATCATATTTTTGCCAGCATTAAATAAAGAATCAACCAGAACCAATAGCTTTTCTAACAAAATAACTCTAGGTCTCATTTTTAAAAGCGCACTTAAATAGCAGACTTGAGAATAGTGGGCTAGGAGGTAGTCCAGTGCCCTGACCACTAGGCCACACTGTGACATAGGGCACCTGATTTCTATTCTTGGCTTAGTCACTCATCTGCTCTGTAATCTTGGTCAAATCACTTCACAAATCCGTGCCTCTGTTTCTCCTTCCACCCTTTGGCTTGTCAATTTAAGACTGTAGGCTCTTCAGTGCAGGGACTCTCACTGTACAGTGCCTGGCACAATGGGACCTGATATTGGTCCTTTAAGTGTGAGTCTAATACAAATAATAATAATCCTGCTCCCACTGAAGTCAAGGAAAATGTCAGCAGAAGAGAATCATGCCGAAAAGCCTAAATATATTATTTTTATTAATAATCATCACGTTTATTAAGTAGTGCCTAAGGGCCAACCAAGGATGGGGCCCCACTGAGCGAGGTGGTATGAAAACACCCAGAGCCCCGGTCAGGGAGCAAAGCCCTCTGATGCTCGGTGCAGTACAAACAAAAGATTGGTTCCCTTCCCATATGAACTTATGATCTAAATAAAAAGATTAATACAAAATGGAAACGCATGCCTTTCTATATATTTGTGCAGCACCTAGCAAAATGTGGCCAGATCATGGTTGAATTATCTGAGCACTACCAAAATAAAATACACTTTCTTTACCTGCAATACAACTTTCTAGGGCATTTGGGTCTCAATAAATCTAGAATTTGTTTAAATAAAGGTTTTGGTTAAACCCTTGTAATGTTTTGTGAAACATTATCTTTCATTTAAACCCTATCGACTTGGTTTTTAGAGGTGCTGAAGCTGATGGAAACTCTGGGTGTTCATTTGGTGTTGTTTGGGCTCAGCACCTCTGGGGGGAAAATCAAGTCACATGAAAACCAAGGCAGTTGTGTTCCAGTCCAGAAACTGCCCCTCTTAAAGTTCCAGGTTTGTATTCTTATCCTAAATTCCATCCTTAGATCCACCTACAGGACTCCAACAGCAGAAATCCTGCAACATTAACTGTTCTCACAAGATTACTGTTTCACACCCCAATCTGTGTCCTTGTACTGGTCCAAAGGCTGCCATGAAACTCCACATGGACTTCTGTAATGTGTACTGCAGTGGATGGTGGCAGGGGGTGCTGCAAGAAGACTATGCCAACAATTTGAATTGACCATCTTACTTTCAATACACTGATACATACAGAAGGTCTACAACTTAAATAAACACACACCCCTCTCTCATGGGATCATTGGAATTGCCATACTAGATTAGAACAGGCATCCATCAAGGTTGCATCTGACATGGCCAGTATCCATTGCTTTAGAAGAAGATAAAAGAAACCACCAGGCCTACCTTTTCAAAGGTGGCCACTGAATCTGGAGTGCCTTCCTCTCTGGAGGCCCAAGTTGATACACTGAGGTGACTTAAATTGGACACCAGGCCATGGAGACATCCAATACTATTGGACACTTTTGAAACTGTAGGCCTTAGGAAACAACTGTGTCTTCCACTGATGTGCTATAGTTTTGTATAAATCTAGAAGGATCAAATTCATCAATAGTGTAATTCCACTGAACTCTACTAAAGATGAGTTTGGCCAAAAATATTTAAATACATTGCTCTTCACTTAAATATAATACTCCCCACGCCCCCACTTGCAATGCTGTAGGTAGGGTTTGGATATAATTGCCACATACATATGTTGTATACTTAGACATGCAAGAACATATGGAGAATGTATTTCTCTTCCATTCTAGTGATGTCATCCCTATGGTATCAGGATATATGAACTCATTCCCAGGAGTCCAATTCCATCCACACAATCACTAGCATGTTCAGTCAGAGCCAGCATGTTCCTCACATTTTAAAGTGACAAGCTATTTTATTCCGCTGTTGTGTTAACTCAAGGAGAAGGTTTACATAGTTTCCAAGAAGAATGTAGTGACTTTGGTTGCCATAACTACAATTAAAGCACTTACTACTTGCTCGCTCCCTGCCTTCCTTCCCCCCCCCCAATATTTTCCTATGATTCAACCATTTTTTCTCACCCTTACCTTATACTGTGAGTCTACTAAACCAGGGATGTTTGCCCTCTCCTACACAGTCAAATTCAAAGCCATGTCTATACGTACAGCACTGCAGCTGTACTGATATAACTGCACCACTGCAGCGCATCTAGTGAAGATGCTCTATGCTGACAGGAGAGAGCCACTATTGCGAGCGGCAGAAGCTGTCATAAAACCACCATTGTGAGCGGCAAAAGCTATGTCAGTGGGAGAAACTCTCCCGCCAACACAGTGCTGTACACACGAGCACTTATGTTGGTGTAACTTATGTTGCACAAGGAGGTGATTTTTCCACACCCCTGAATGACATAAATGAAGTGGATATAGGCTATAGTGTAAACATAGCCTAAAGCTCATTCCAGCCTCACCAACCGCTCTGCAGAAGCAACAACTCTTTCTGGCTTTGACCTGCAATTTTCTGTGGCATTTTCAAAGGGGAGTACCTTCAGAGGTATGCTTAATTCCTCATTAGTGACTTAAATACTTTTAAGCAAGGGTATTCATCAGTACGGTATGAGGGGGCAAACCAATGATTCACAGAAGGTTAGACAATCTCTTCAGAGAACTTCTGTCAGAAGGCAAAATGCAATTACAGAATAACCTTCATTATCCAAACCTCAATTGTTCAACACTCCCCATTATCCAAAACCAGGTCGCATCCCCGACATCTTTCAGTTAGCCTGAAAATTCCCTTGGTTATCTGAATTTAATGTGTGCCCTATAACTCTTAGGTAATGGCTAATGTGATGCATCTCTCAGAAATGGGAATGAGAATATGTAGTTATAATACATATGCCAACACTGGTCTTAGACCCCAACCCACACACCGCCATTTCTTTCCCATATAATTCTCTGTTCATAATGAAAGACTGAAGCAGCAGCAGTAAACTTTCCATCCTGGGGATGGATTGGATTTTATGATGTATGTATGCTTTATGACAAGCCCCAGGTGATGCTGTTGTAACCAGGGTCTGTCAGTGGGCAGAATCAAACCTGGGACCTGTTGAGCTTAGTACATGAGCCTCTACTGAATGAGCTAAAAACCAACTGACTGTTAGCTAAGGCTGTAGAGCAAACTCATTAATCTCTCTCTCTAAGTGGTCTTGGTGCCACTAGATGGGAAAAAACACCACACCCAGGAGGTGTGTCAGTTACCTTCAAGTTCTTCTTAATGTGTGAGCAAATGTTTAGTTTTGGGAAGACATGCTGTGTTAGCTTTAGCGATGGATGGTTCTTTGTTGAGGATGTGCTTCTCTGACAGGATATTATGAACATAGCAAGAGTTTACTCTTTGCGTTGGGTTCTGATTAGAATTAGTTCTAGAGGAGAATTGCTTCTGAGGAACTGGACATTGGTGTTGGGTTGAGATGGCTGAAAGAAGGGAGGCACCTATGTGCCGTTTGTGACCACCTCTGTTCCAGGACTGGTGTATATATGGGCCAATAAAGCAAGTTTCACTTAGAAAGTATGAAAATTCAGAATCACTGTTTTCTGCTCCAGTGGAGAGCTAACCTGCAAGGCTCCCAGACATTTGCTCCCACCAGGGGTGAAAGTAAAAATAGGGACTTAACAGTATGGGGCTGGGTTCGGGCTAGCTCTGGCTCCCAGAAGAGGTGGGCCCTTGGGAGTAAGGGGCGGGGCCGGGGATCAGAGCCATCCCTGGCCCACCATGTACCGATAAGTGCCCCCCCCAGCCAGGCTAGCAACTGGGGGCTCTGGAAGGGGCTTAAAGGACTCAGCGCTCGGCCACCGCTACCACTCTGGCCCTTTAAATTGCTGCTGGAACCTCCGGCTGCCACTGCTACCAGGGTTCCGGCAATGGGGCTCCGGGGGATATTTAAAGGGCTTGGGGCAGTAGAGGCAGGGGAAGCCTTGGACCCTTTAAATAGCCCCTGGAGTCCTGCTGCCACTACCGTAGAGCTCCGGGGGCTATTTAAAGGGCCTGTGGTCCCCTGATTCTACCACCCCAGCCCTTTAAATAGCTCCAGCAGTGGGGCTCTGGAGGCAATTTAAAGGGCCTGGGGCTCCAGCCACTGCTGGGGAAGCCGTACCAGATTACTTTCACCTCTGGCTACCTCTCAGCACAGGGGTGAAAACTGGTGTCAGAAGAAGAGGCAGCAATGTTCTCCAACAATTGTTTACTCATCAGAGCACCCATTACATAATGGGGGGGGGGGGTCTGTGTGTGCTTGCGTGGGTGCGCGTGTGTGTTCCAGCAGGGAATCCCATTGTAGAGTAGTTGCCAATGAAATGTTAATTTACTATAGCATCCTTGAGAACTGAAAAAACAAAGACAGTTTTAGCCAATGAGAAAGAAGCACAATATTCTGAATTGCATTCATGCAACAGAAGAGTGATGGACAACAGGGCAAAGTGTAGGATATTGTGGGGTCCCTAAATGTGCTGCAAGATTGCAAGAACCATTTTGAATTTCTCTTTAGTGAAGACTTTTAGGGCACTTTCCACTATTTTGAAACTGGGTTTTTAATTCAAACAGTATAAATCTACTGGGAGAATACAGTCCACTAGAGAAATGAATTCAAAATGGTAAAAAGAACTGTACAGGGCAGAATCCAGAAATGCATTTTAACATACAATCCTTTAAAAAGTGTTAAAAACAAACAAACAAACAAACTTTCCACTCATGGCCACATTCATGCAGAACATCTATCTGGAGAGAATGCAAGATCTGGAAGCTAAAGCACAGGAGATCTGAACTCTATTCTTTCCTCTGCCAAAAATTTCCTGTGTAACACTAGGTATGTCACTTAGGACCTGATTTTTAGAGATGCTGATCAGCTGCCATTGACTTCTGTTGAAGTTCTGGATATTCAGAACTTCTGAAGACTTAGCTATTATCCACTTTGTATCTCAGTTACTCCAACTGTAAAGTGGAGCGATGAATGCTTTTCTACCTCCCAAGGGTGTAGTCAAACTTAATTAGCACTGATGAAGGACTTTGAGATCCCTGAAGGCACATTAGGAAGGCAAATAATTATTGTTTTTCTAGACAAGTTACTTCATGCTACAGTAGCATTTATATATTGTAGGGGTAACTGGTAATATACATTACAGTGAAATTCTTCTGCAAAAAAAGATCATGATTAATGATTTAGTGTCAAATGAATAAATAATTATTGGCTACTTGCTTTAAATGTAGTCCCCCATTCTTCCCTCCTCATTTATAAAACAACTCTAGCATGTTTGGCATACAGAATTACTTTTCAAATAACATTTTAAACATTCCAATAGAAATTAATTTCTTACAGGAGGAGGTGAAGGAAGAAGGTTAATAAAGATTGCAACAGACTAGACTTTAAAGTGAGTAGCAAGAGAAAAATGATTTTTTGTAATAGGACAATATTTTCCTACTGATACTCAGAAAACATATGCTAAAGCCAAGGAAAGACACCTAACTGAATGAAGTTATATATCCCTCTTTAAAGTTTTTGTAATGGAGTAGCATTTCTACATCAAGTGCATTAGGTGGATTGCAACAAATTGTTCAATTATTTCACCACCATTAGGTACCCAAATGACAGCACAACATCAGCTTCCTCCAGAAATAGTAGACCTGTTTTCAAACTACTTTGCATTGTGGCCAGCATGTTGGTAAAGTAAAGGCCAGTAAAGCATAAAGAGCTGTGCAGTAGAAAATTCTTCAGTAGAGAGAGAGAGGCAGTTTGCTTATAAGTTAATTGCTGTTGAATTTGACTTCCCAGCTCTGATTTGTGTATTGATTTAAGAATAAATCTGTACCAAATAGAGAGATTTACCATTTTGCTATGATTGGCCTACAAAGAAAGTCATTTTTCTCAGTGATTTATTTGACACCTTACTTATCACTCATGTCCTCCCACCTGCTCAGATAATGAAATCTTAGTTATTTGTCAAAACCGATCTTTCATTCACTAGATGCTATAATTCTAAAGTAAAGTAAAAGGAATACCAGAAAGTTTGAAGTCAGTGGCCAAAATTCACAAAACCCAAGAATATAAAACTAGTCTTTTAAGATCATATTAAGGCCGCAAGCCTGCAGAAAACTTACATCTGTGAATCTTTGCAGAGCAGGGCTTTAGACACCTGAATAAGTAGCCTGATTTTCAAAAATACTGAACATCCATCAGCTGCCAATGAGGTGAATGAAAGCAAGTGGGAGTTCAGTACTTTTGAAAGTCAGGACATTTATTCAGGTAGCTAAAATGATATTTAGAGCTGAGCAATGGGTACCCATTTTTTTGGGCTAGAATAAAGAAAAATACTTGATACTTACAGAATTAGTACGCTAACAATGATAAACATTTTAGTTTATATGGACTTGATACCTTCCCTTTAGTATTAAATCAAAAGTTTTTTTAAAGCCCAACTTTTTAATTAACTTGTTTTTAAATTCAAGGGAAAGAGGTC
This sequence comes from Sternotherus odoratus, assembly GCA_032164245.1. Classification (NCBI taxonomy): domain Eukaryota; kingdom Metazoa; phylum Chordata; order Testudines; family Kinosternidae; genus Sternotherus; species Sternotherus odoratus. The sequence goes on from JAVMKO010000002.1 coordinate 15,602,651, forward strand.
CTCTCTGCTTCCCTTGCAGCATTCATAACCAAACATCTGAATATTGTGCTATAAACGTTGGAGCCAAAAGATGAAATTGATTAGTCTATATTCATTGCTCATGCTGAATGAAATATAAAATATAAGAACATATCATATCCTCTGTCATAAGTATAAAGTAGCTTAGAGTTTCTGTTTTACCTGTAAAGGGTTAATCTGAAAGTAACCTGAGAGGGAGATGACATAATCAACCTCAGGAACAAAGAGAGTGTTTTTAGTTTCAGTTTCCCTCCTCATCTCTCTCTAACTCTGGGGCTGTTCGCCGGTTGTGGGCGAACCAACCTTCTGTCTATATTCTACATTTCTATAATCTTCTAAGAAGTCAGTCCAGTAGTAAGTGAATTGTATGCTTGAACTGTATCACTTGATAATTAATCCATGGTGTTTTTTTACTGTTAAACTTTAGCAGAGGAAGAATTCCCAGGGGAGGGGTCAGTTATGCTATGTGATGTAAGTGAGGTGTTTTCTATTGATTTCTGTACAATGCTCCTTCTTTTCCTTTTATTAAAATCTTCCTTTTAAGATTCTGCCTGCTTGTTTCCATTGGATAGATGCTCGTTCGGATCAGGCACGTCTCACCACAAGTGAGGATTTTGGTCTTTGTTTCTCAAACCTCTCCCAGGTGAAGGGAGGAGATTTGAGAGGTGTTACAGGGGGGTTCCAATTTACCCTAACCCATGGTTCTGGGGGCTTAAATTGGTGGTGGCAGCGTTATTCCAAGTCCAAGCTGGAGAAGTTTGGGTTCTGGGGAAATGTTTTAACCTAAGGTGTTAAAATAAGCTTGGGGGGTTATTTCTTCTTTCATGCAGGGTCCCCACATCTTTACCCTAGATTTCAGAGTGGGAAGGCAGACCTTGACATCCTCAGTAATAAAAGAAGACATAAGAGGAGCTAAAAATACTCACTAGCTGGAAAATAGGAGGGTACAGCCTGCAGTCAAATAGAAAATGGCTGCCTTAAGGCTGCAGTTGCTTGTCTCTCCCAAATTTAAATGGCTAGCCGCAAGAAAAGCATGCTGGGAAAAGATTCCTATAAGAGTGGAAGCCTCCAGTAGGGCATTCAGAGTTTAGTCACTGAATTACCAACTTTTGGTTAAGATATGGTTTTTTAAAGGTCCAAGTAAAAGACATTCTGGGCTTTCCCTTTGAGATCATATTTTTCACCAAAAATATCTACAAGCATCTAGACTTTTATGGTCTGTGGAAAAGCTTTACTTATTTCATCACACACAGTATAAACAAACTTCATACATTGGGAAAAACAAAGTACTTCAGTTTTAATAATACAAGTAAAGAACTTTTTCTCTTGAAATTAACCAGTTGTGACTGACAGCTCAGTGATGGAAAGGCTTCTGAGCACTCAGGGGGAGATTAGCTTTATCATAATGTAGGAAAGCATCTGCAAAGAATACTCTTCACAGTTAAGAGCCAAACAGAAATACAACAGGACTACCCCCAGCCAAAGTAAAGATTCCAGCAAAATCAAGACATGCTTCAGCCAAGCTCAAAGCACAGATCAAAACCATGATTCACGTTAAAAAGTTCTGAAAAGAAAACCTCCTCCCTTATTTTTACCTTCAGCCCTCTCCTTAGAGATATTGAATCTTCACAGCACATATGTTTTATAGCCCCAATCCTGGAAATACTTACACATGTTTAACTTTATACATGTGAGTATTTCATTGAAGCTGACTGGACTATTCACAAGTATAAAGATAAACACATTTGTGCATGTTTGCAGCAGTGGGGCCATAGCATGCAATGGGCACAGTATGACTCCTATTGAAGTGAAAGGACACTCCCATTCACTTTGATAAATATGGGCTAGATGCATCAAATACATAAAAGGATAAATACGTTCAAGACTGTGAGGTGCTCAGTTACTCTGGTAATGGGGACCATATCATCGTTGGCTATACCTCGATATGAGGGTGATGTCTGCAAGGGAAAAGTAATTGATTAGACTTAAGATGACTGAGGAATCCAATCCGTGCTCTACAGGTTTTTCCACACATGTGACCGGTGATTGCTTGGAGAGGGCAGCACAACTGCTGGCCAGGATGCTGTAGGCTTTCCTTCCTCCTTTGACATTTCTCAGTCTCTTGAGCAAGGTGATTTCTCTTCAAAATGGGATGAGGCCTGATGTACAAGGCAATTCCAATACACTCTAGTGCCAGCCAGTTCTTCCCAAGTTGTGGGGTCAATGCCTCCCTTCTTATGATACACTTTCACAGTGTCTTTGTAGTGTTTCCTCTTTCCCCTGCGAGTCTTCTTACCACAACTAAGTTGAGAAAAGAGGCCTTGCTTCAGACGCCTGCATAAAATGGCCAGCCCAGCAAAGCTGATGTTTCAGAATCTTCACAGCAACGCTGGTGATGTTAGCAGCAGAGAGAATGCTGGCATGGGTGCAACAATCTTCCCATCTGATACGGAGAATCTTCCTAAGGCAGGAGTTGGTACCACTCCAGATGCTTAAGATGGCTTCATATGTCACCCATGTCTCATACCCATAAAGAAGAGTGGAGATGACTACGGCATTGTAGACCAGGCTCTTAGTTTCCACCCACAGATCTCTGTCAATAAAGACTCAACAAAGCAACTTTCCAAAGGATGCGCTAGCATAATGGATCCTATGTTCAATCTCCACATCTGGTGTCTGTCAGGGAGAGGCTCTTTGGGAGAGGTAGCTACCAAAGTAAGGGAAATGCTCAACATTTTCCAGGAGTTCACCGCCGATTACAATTTGTGTGAGAACAGGAGCAACTTCTGCTGGGGAAAGCTGGTGTAGCACCTTAGTCTTCCCAATGTTAAGGGAAAGTCCCAGGCTATGTTAGGCATCTGATAAGAGGTCTAGGGTGGATCGCAAGTCAGCTTCAGCATGCGCGAGGATAACACAGTCATCAGCATACTAAAAATTGAAACAGTCCTGGTCACCTTATTTTTAGAATGAAGACACTGCAAGTTGAAGAACTGGGCATCCATGTGATATTCAATCCCAATTCCAGATAAAGACGGTGACAAATAAGAATCAATATCATGGCAAGACAGATGGAAAAAAGAGTTGGGGCAATAACACAGCTCTGCTTGACATCAGTATGGATGGTGAATGGGTCTATCTATCTCCAACCAATTATAGAGGACAGTGACGGTCATCCCATTATCAAGCAGCCCGAGAACACGAATGAACTTCAATGGACAACTGAACCTCGACAGCACCTTCCATAATGCTTCATGACTGATGGAATCAAAGGCCTTAGTCAGTCAATAAATGCCATAAACTGTAGCTAGTGTTATTTTTTATATTTCTCTTGGATCTGTTGTGCAACAAAAATCATGTCAGTGGTGCCACCCAAGACAGCCTGAAACCACATTGGAATTCCTGAAGGATGTCTTTAGCAAGAGGGAGGAGATGGTTTAAAAGGATGTGAGCAAGGATCTTCCTGGCAATGGGGAGGAGGGCAATAAAGGAGGAAAGTCAATATGAGGGAATTACCGAGCCAATGGGGACCATATAGGTCCATAGACAGCTACCACTTCAATGAAAGCAGGTCAAGGCTATTTTTCCACAGTTGTCCCAGACTTGCTACGTTTAAGGCAAGCATGAATGTCCTTTGGTCTAACCAGAGGTTAACCTGTTTGCTACAAATATCTGTCAGGGTCTATACTGCCTCTCCAAAATGATATAAAACCAGCGTTCACTGAATGAGCAATGGGCAAAACGAACTGGCCACATAAGCAATCTTGCTTGCTATACGCCTACTACTTTGTAACCAAATATATCACCTCCAACTGTGAAAAGATGAAACCCCAACTACATCTTAGCAACCAACAGCAGCTATTTCTGCAGCTTACAGTACATTCACATATTGATTTATCTTATGCAACATTTGCTGCCTCACAATGAAAGAGAAACATTTTTAAGTTTTTACTCACACTGACATATCAGAAGTTGTATGTGGCAGGCTAAGAGCTCTGAAGGCATCTAGTCTATTCATTAATTATGGGGCACCTTATTGATTGTATCTGGGTCGCAGCACTAATGGTGAAGAAACAGGGGCAACTGTCCTACAGTTTAATTTATATCTAAGGCCTCAGTCTTTCAATGGGACCTCTTTGGGCTAACCCTGTGATGGCACACAGCTAGGGTTACCAACCTTGGTTGGATGAATTCCTGAAGGTTCCATCACATGACATTATCTTTACTTAAAGATTAATCTTTAATTCCTGGAGATTCCAGGACAATCAGAGAGGGTTGGCAATCCTACACACGGCCTAGTGCAGGAACATGGCCCATGGACAGGAAGGGTGGTCTAATGGGTAGGGCACTGAACTGTGACTTAAGGGCTTGGCTACACTTGCAGATCTAGAGCGCTTTGGGTTAAATCAGCCTTCTGAGAGTGCACTAGAGAAAGTATTGCAGTCTGTCCGCACTGACAGCTGCAAGCACACTGGCATGGCCACATTTGCAGCACTTGCAGCTGCATTGGGAGTGGTGTATTAGGGCAGCTATCCTAGTGTTCAAGTGGCTGCAACATGCTTTTCAAATGTGGGGGGCAGAATAGAGTGTGACAGGGAGTGTGTTGTGTGTAGGTGGGGGGGGAATAGAGTGGGTTTTGGGGTGGCTGAGTGTGTCAGCTCACTGTCTTGTAAGTTCAGACCACTCCCCGCCACTCACTCACTCAGTGCAAACAGTAAGTGTTTGCTTTTTCTCAGAGTAGATAAGCAGCCAGCTGTCTGAAACAGAGCTTTGAAAGGGCACTTCTTCATTCCTGCAGCCAATTTCACAACAATGACAAGAGAGGCCAATTGACTTAAGGGGATTATGGGACATTTCTGGAGGTCAATCAGAGCACAGTAACGTAACTCCTCGTTCACACTGACGCTGAAGCATCTCCCCCAATATGCAACAGATGTTATCCCTCTTGCTGAGGTGGAGTTCCAGGAGTGCTCTACCCAGGGAGTGAGAGCTCTCTATGTGCCTTGCCAGTGTGGATGGGGAATAAGGTACAGCTCTCTAGGTGGCTTTATTATGGTATAACATGCAAGTGTAGTCAAGCCCTAAGAGAGCAGGGTTTAGTTATTGACACAAGCACATATTTCCTATTTGACCCTAGACAAGTCACCTAATCAACTCTGTGCCTCAGCTCCCTATCTGTTAATGGAGATGCCTCCCTATATCAGTGGTGTTATGAGGATAAATTCCATTAGTGACTGAGGTGCTGAGACACTATGACAATGAGGGTCATACCACACCTGGATAGAAGAGACCAGAGAAGAACAGGTGGCTGAGAGCCCTGTAAAGTTCAAGTCCGAGTCCTCCAAATCCAATTAATAGTCCCTTACAGTGTGTTCACCGATTCAGTAAAAGGATTGACACTAATTGTGAAAATATAAAAAATGCCTAGCGTAGTTCAAACAAGTCCCCATTCGAGGTGCTATTTAAAATACTCATGAGAAGGAAGAGGAAAGAGCCAGGGCTGCAGAGGTAAGCCACTCCACCAGCAGTCCTGTCAGCCCGAGCCAGATCAACATGCCAACAGACTGCAGAATCTGGGTCCCATTTATACTTATTCTGACTTGGACTATTTTTTAGTGATGGAATTCATAAAGCTCTGTTCTGGACGGGGTGAAACAAATGAAGATTAATTCTAGACCTCCATGTTGCTCAAATAGTCTGAAAGAACCATTTGTTGAAAACATTTTTCATGCTGTAATTGCAGGGGGGGGGGAGTTTCCACACATAGCAACTTAATCCTCCCCTGCAGTGTGCTTTTTTTTCTCGGGGAGGAGGGGAAAGGGGCAGGAGATGGAGGGAGGACATAACTGTTTTTTTGCCTTTCTCTTGAAGTTAAAAATATGATGACCTATAGTTCCTAATAGATATAATATATGTTCATTGAAGAACCCCCTAAAAGAATCTATGAATTTTCCTGATATTCACTGTCTTCCAAAGATCAATGAGAATAGCAACCCATTTACCTCTGTGCTGTTTGGAATGCCTTTGCATGGTTTTGTTTCAATTAGTTTCTGTAAATTACACTAGGATCCATGTTTTAAATGCTCTAAACAGCTCAAAATCTGACAGAAAATTGAATGTAAAGCACACATAACTCAAACAAGTAGAGATCATGTTGAACCAGACGATTAGATCTGAATGCACCAAGTTTAGAAAGAGAACTTTGTGACTCAGACCCTTGTGCCAGAGGGAAAAGGGGAAAAAAAGTATAAAACAAGTTGATATTTCACATATAGAGAGCATTTTTTTCTGAAAAATATAGTTTAGTTTAAACCAAGATTTTTTCCTGGGAAAATGTCAATACTGATGAAAAAATTAGGTTTTCTCATGAGAAATTTCAGAATAAAAGTGTTTGTTTCCAATTGACATTAGAAAAATTGTCATTTTTATTTACTGAAAAATGTAAAGCAAAAGCTTTTACCTTAAAATTTCTTGGTGGAAGAAATGTCAGGTTCCAAATAGCATCAAAGAAAAAGTGAAGAAAGCAAGAAAGTAGATAATAGGGGTCAGACTAATTTTGAAATAATCTAGAATGCATTTCAATGTGCACAAAATGTCTCTCTGAAGATAAAACCCAAGTGTTAAATAAGAGCGTCAGTTACAGCTATGTGTTCCTCTTGGACCACAGGGAGTTCAGTGAGCCTGTTTATTGGTTGAATTGGGATCTTGTGGGTCAAGAGAAATACATTGCAGTGAAGCTTGGGGTGCCATTAGGAACACTGCAATTAGAACTGTTGAGTGGTAATTGTTAGAGCAGGCTGTAAGTGGTTTGTAATCATTTTGTACAAGGGCTACAAGGCACATAAGTGGTAGTACTAGTAGGTAATAGGGTCAAGTGGAGTTGGATGGTAGTGGGGACAGAGACTTGAAGGGGAGAAACAAGGGCTAGGGGCAAAGAAAAGGGGAACAGGAGTAGAAAGGTAGGTCTGGCAGCCCAGAGAGAAGACTAAAGGATGAGAGAGATTAACAAAAAGCCAAATGTTGTATATAAACACACACACCCATCTCATTTTGACTACAATTCAGCAGTCTGCCCTGGGAATTAAGCACCGAGTTATGTGCTTCACTGAAGAGGGATGGATTTAGAAATCCAGGTTTGCTCAATTGGAGCTCTTTCTCCTTTTGCTTCAGAGGAGAGACAAGGGGATGGGGTAGGAGACGTGAACCATACAATTCTTGATTTCAAATTAACTGCAAGAAACTTTCTCTCTTCTATATCTTTACCTGAGGGAGCAAATTCTGCTGAGTATGCACATGAGGTTCTCATTGACTTCAATGGGAGCTGCACACATGCATCCAAAACAACATTTGGTCTTTCACGTGGTCATCAGCCAGGATTCCTCAGATCACCCTATTGTGGGCAGGCATAGTGTTGCAGGTGAGTCCTGCCTTGATTTCCCCTCACCCCAGGGTATCCGCAAGTCCAGATAGACCTTTAGATACTAAAAAGCAGCCCCCTTTGGAGGATCTCATTTATTAACAGAAAGGCCAATGCATAACATAAACAAAACCTTCCCCTGGCATCCTACCTGGGCACCCACAGCATTCTTAGTCCACCTGGTTCCCACCTGAGTATAGAGGAGGTAAGCACACCGGGAGTTCTCTCAGGTCAGGCCTATGTCCTTGACAGTAGGCCTCTTGCTGATACTAGAATGGGCTCCATCTCTGGAGTCAGGGGTCTATGGAGCTTTGTCCACTGCAACTCTTCCCCAGGGGCAGCACATGATTCCTCTCTGGTCAGACGTCCTGCCAGAGTCTGAGAGCCACACCCGCAGCTTGAAACTAGGCCCTTCTGGAAGCCTGCAGTTCTCCCTCTAGGAGTCTTCCATCTCAGACAGCCCTCCCAGAGGCCTCTTCAGACCACCTCTCCTTAAGACTCTCTCACTCTAACTGGGCTTGTGTAACCTTTATTAGGCTCAAGTACTTGTTTATTCATTAATAAACTAATTAATTTAATTCAGTCCCAGGAGGCTCTTGAGAAGGCAGTCTTGGGCAGACGGCTCATAAAGTGTCCAGTTGTCCTGTGACAGATGTCCATATGCATTTTATCTATTTCACATCCAGAGGGCACCTTGAGAATCATCTAGTCTGACCACCTGTCCAATGCCAGGCAGAGAATTTCAGCTAGTGATTCCTGCAAGTTATGGTTGAACAAGAGCATCTTTTAGAAAACGGCCTCCAGTCTTGATTTAAAGTGATGGTGAATTTACCACAATCTGAGAGTGTGACAATCAACAAGAGGGACAAGTTGGAAAGAGGACACGGGTAATGGAAGTAACTTGTGCTTGCATGATTATCTCTTGCATGACTCAGTGGCTCCTGATGCTTCCAAATCATCCTAGATTTTTAAATAAATCAATAAAATCAGCCATATTTGAGCAAATGGTGCATTAAATAAAAGATGCCTGGCTGTTGCTCAATAAAGATAATACATAGTTTATAAAGCTCACAGTTCTGAATGACAAGCTACCATACTGGGTCGTTACAGGACCACTCCGATTCCCAGTGATGTGAATCACTTTGATAACTCCGCTCTGAATCCTCAGACCCATTAAGAAACTGCCGATTACTTACTTACTGTAATTACTTTTAATCATATTTGCTCTGTGGTTATCTGTTGTTAACAGAACTCTTTGATCTGCTTAACTGCCTCCCATGCAATTAAACAGTGGTGAAAAACACATGGCTAATACTCAGCTAACGATGCACAATTTACATTTAGGAAGATTTAAAAGCAAATGGCAATTCTCCATGAGGTTTTGACTCAGAATGTTGCAGTGATATTTTTATCACGTTTATTTTGTTGTTTACATCAGGCATAATTAGTTGTTATATTGTTAATTGCTTTACTTTTAGCCAAAATATTTCATTCTGTCCCATTGTTTCTTGGGCAGAAGTCTTTGTTTTAACTACAATCCGTTTGTGGGGGTAGCTATTGAACCAACCCCTGCTGGCTTGCTTAAGAGTTTGGGTTTTACAGAACCAGAACCTTCAAAAACTTCACCTCTTCCCCCGAGACTAACCCATGGGAACCTCCATCCTGCTTTTCTTTGGTGTCTTCTTGCAGAGCTTGTAACCTGACCTCCCCTCCCTCCCATATGCCAATATCTGATGAGGATGGTTGTCCCTCTTCCCTGGGTTTTCTGGAGACACCCAGTGTCTATGCTCCCTTTTTCTTTTCTTTTTTGGGAGCTGCCATCATGGTCTTCTAAGTTGGGACCAAGATGTGGGCTGAAAATCGCATGACGCTGTGTCCAGTGCACTTGTATGTTTGCCATGCTTCTCAAACCTATCAATGAGCCTGGGCTAAGTTTCACACGCACCTGGGCTCATACATGCTTATGGATGGAGAGCATATTAGTCACTGGTTCCACAGGGCTTTGACTCCAAACCGGACAAAACTTGGCCATTCTGGTGCACAGTGAGTTTAGGGTTCTGACAAGGAAAATCAGGGTGCCAAGAACTAATGAGTGATGCCTACGAAAAAACTGACCAACTTCCTCTTTGAAAAAGCCTTTCCACCGTAGGAAGAGTACTCTTATCTCTGACACCCTGCTGTATTCCTACACCCCTTCCAACAGCAGAGGAAATTAATAAAATATATACCTATTACAAATCCCCAAACCCTACCCCAAGCCAATCTGTGACCTCAAAAAGGGAGAAGACCCAGAGACTCCATAAAGTTCATTATGAGCTTCTCTATTGCTATAGATTTCACATGGATGGTGCTCAGCTACTGTGGTGATGGATGCAGGATAAAACCCTGAGACAGATCGAAGATGGAATTTTATAAAACTACTTGCACACTAATAATAAAACGCCCAGGTTTCAAAAATCCAAATAGCGCTAGCAGACTTCTGTCCATGGTTTAGTGACTAATGAAGGCTCGTACCTCACCAAATGGATGCACATTTCAATGAATTGCAAGGCATAATTAATGTTGGTAACGAGAGGGTTAAAAACAAATGCAGGAGTTTAACAGAACTCAATCAGGTGCCACTGAATCCACTGATCACCCTCCTTGGTGACTGGCGCAAAACTCAACAGTAAAAGCAAGACTGGCTGCATGCTCATAGAGCTGGCAGGCTCTGAGATACTGAATGAAGGAGTGAATGAATGAATAAGTACAAGAGGAAGGCAGTAGAGCCACCGGAGATCCAACGAAGGTCTAGCCTGCTTGTAGATCCCGCGCTAACACAACACAATGAGCCAACAAGTGACAGAAAATGGGCATGACTAAAAAATAAAACTCCATTCAGAATAACGTGCTTGCAAACCTCAAGAAGAGCATTTTCCATCTTAGCCAATTCTGCATTTATCCCGGAGCTCGGGATCAGGCAGAGGGCATGGCAGCCAGGATGAATGGATTACTCGTTACCATCTGTTCTCTTGTTTGGTCTGTGTTTAGTTGTGTTGCATTTTTTTTCTCCTGTGAACTGCTTAAGGAATCAGTTTGAATGGAGGCGTGTAAATGGAGAAAGTGCAGTAATGCTCAGGCCCTGCACAGACACAAGTGAAATGAAGAGGGCATAGAGAGGTCACAAGAAGTCCTCATTTCTCTGTGCAGAGGGCAGGCACCACTGTTATTATTTATATACCAATAACAGCTAGAGGCCTCATCCAAGATCAGCATCCCATTTTCGCAGCGGCTACAAAAACACATCATAAGACAATCATTTCCCTAGAGAATTTGCAATTGAAATAGGCCAATGCCGCGTTATCATGGAGGGTGGAGAGAATAAGTGATTTTCTCAGGTTCGCACAGGAAGTCTGTTGCGAAGCCAAGATTAGGCCCTAGATGCGTTGGATGGAAATGAACCCATTTGGGGAAGGCAACATACTCTGCCAGTCTGCTCCATAATAAAGATCTTCAGATAATCATACAAGCTTAGGATGATCCTCCTTAAAACGCCTCTGCTGTGAAGACTACATAATACTTAACAGTGGCTACATAGCTGGTGTGTGGAGACCATCGCTTATTATGCTGACCAAGAGTGTCTCATTGCCACCTCTTGCTCTCCTGTTTATTGCATACACTCTGTTGATTCTTGTTTTGTATGTTGACTGTAAGCTGTTTCGGGCAGGAACCATCCCTTTGTACAGTGCCTAGCGCAGTAGAGTCCCATGTCTAGGATGGGAGCCCCTCAGTGCTACTGTGATAGAAATAATAAATGCTATTACTGCTAATAATGAGGATGTATCTCTGTCTGCAGCCATTCAAATTTTGCCTATCATCACTGTTTTTCCACAGGGAATGGCTTGATTCTCTCCTGTAACAAGGTTTGCTCAGTTAAGAAAAGCCATATAGAGTGGGAAGTCTGTCAGGGAACCAATTACCCCCCCCTTTGCAGTACCACTCCTGGCCCCAGCATAGTTAGAGCAACCTTGAGGGTACTCTACAAAAATCTTGACAAGTGGCTGGTGGTGCTAGGCTTTCCAGTTCGCTCGGTTAAATAAGTAAGAGTGAAACTTAGCAGGCTCATTTCATAAGGGGTCAGACCAGCCTTTTCTTCATTTTCCATTCATCTGGGTTCACACCCTGAATTTTACTTTGTGTTCAGTCAAGGCTACCAACTTTCACAATGAAACAACCACTTTTGCAGATTTTCATGTAAATACACACACACACACACACAGGCCAATGGATCACTTGCAAAGATTCAGGAGTGTTAATAAACCTCTCAATGAACGTGAGCTGCATTTCAACTTCAGAATGAAGCCCAAAAGTAGGCAACTTGTGGATGTTTTTGCAAAGTGTAGCTGTAACTGTTTACATTATGAATGCAGATTCGGGATCCGATCCAAGCCCAGCGATGTCAATGGAAAGGCTCCCATTGACTGCAGGAAGCTTACGATCAGGCGTGCTTACAGCTTAAAAGGGTCAGAGTGTGATGAATAGTAATAGATAACCTCCCCAAGGCTCAGCAGTTCTGTTCAGAAAGTCAGCCAAAAGTTCTGATGCTTAGACAAACGTCATGTGAGTTATCCAGGCCTCGGCACACATGAGTTGGGGACCAGAACAACAAGGTGTTCTGTGAGATTAATGACACTGCCTGTCACTGCCAGGCCTTGAGATGCACTCGAGCAGGTTTGCTTTGTATTTGGGGCAAAGGTTTGGTTGACTGGGGTTTGTTGTACAAATCAGCCCAGCCGTTCTCAGAAATGAAGAGAGCTATGGACAACTCAAGACCGTAGCCTCATGCAAATGGAATCTGAAAGAAAAGAGTCACGTGAATCTCCTGCAGGCCAAAGCATCCGAAGCTGGCATAGCTCCAATACTGAGTGGAAAAGACCAATATGGGGAATATTAGCACTCAGGTGGATGTCGACACAGCAGCGGGGACCATCTCTCCCAGCCCGGGTAGACAGATACACGCTAGCTCCGCTCAAGCGAGCATGCTAAAAATAGCAGTGTGGACTTCAATGTTGCAGCATGGGCTAGCCACCTGAGTAGAGAACCCTGGGCGCTGGAGGGCTTGTCCCCAGGCAGCTGCCCCATTATGTCCACATGCCACTATGTCCACACTGCTATTTTTCACATGCTAACTTGGGCAGAGCTCGCGTGTGTCGGTCTCCCCAGGCTGCGGGACATGCTTCCAGCTGCAGTCCTGTAAGGTTGACTGGGGATGAAGGCCTGCAACTTCAATTGATCACAAGATCAGCTCTTCAGAAAACACAGCTCCGGAGGAGACAAATAGAGGGAGATGACTGGCTGAGGAGAACCCCCGCCTGTCTGCAACAAGTGTTTCAATCTGGACTTGCAGCTCATGCAGACTCTCTTTTATTTATAGTATTATTGATGCCCAACCCTCGTGAAGAGTGAGATATCTCTTCATTTCATTTTCATTTTCTGCTCCACTTCCCTTACTGGCACCAGAAGATGCTGAACCTTCTAAAAATAGCCTGCTAATTAACACACTTTACTGGCTCATGATGCACCGTCTGGATTTGACCTTGTGAATTAAAACTTTGATTGCTGCATGGGAGGAAACCCTGAATTTACTCACAGCAGCAAACAATAGCCTACATTCTTTCCCCCCAAGAGCAACTGTTCATTTTGGGTGCCTGCTTTGAGACAATTTAAAGGGGTGGGAGGCCGGCTGCTCAGCCCTTTCTGAAAATCAGGCTTTTCAAGAGGCTCCAAGTGGAGAGCCCCTAAACAGAGGCAGATTGCTACCATCAGACTGAGAAAAATGTCCTCAAATGCAAGAAAGCATTTCAGATATGCAACACCATCTTCAGAAATATTCCCCAAACCAGCTGATATTTCTCCTTGGGATTTGATTGACATGGGAATGAGGACACCCCAACACTGCGGGTAATTAGGCTTGACCTTGACAATTGCCATCTCCCAATAAAGTCACTCTGATGAAGAAATACAAGCAAGCTTGTGCAAGATAATAAGAGTGCTTTAGTGATAATGAATGTGTTCTCAGATTCAGCTTCTTAAACTTCGCATCCTCTGAAAGCCATTTAGCATTCTGCTTTTGTCTGTCTTCATGGCCCTGAGAGCTTAGCAATTAAGCCAGAAAGATTTATTAGGATTTTCTAGGCTGGCCCAGCAGTATATTTGAGGTGACAGAGTTTCGGATCAATTTTGCCTATCCAAAGCTCATGCGACAGACACGTTTGCTGAGCATAGTTTGGGAATTGAGCTAAAAGCCCATGTGTATTCTTTTCATTTTGCAAAGAAGTTGCTATACGTACATCAGGTTATAAGGAGAGGTAAACAAAATGAACAGTACACATTCCATATTGCTAAGTCCTTTAGTCTGTCTTGGATGAGATGATAAATCAGTAATAAATAAATAACCTCATTATGTTGGAAGAAAGCATAAAAGCATGCAACTTGCTGAGAGACACAGCTACCTCTGCCATTGGTGGCACAAAGCTGGAATATATATATTAATTAATTAGTATAATACATTGTCATTGGTTATATTAATTAAATTATTATAATTAAATTAATTAATTATTATTATATTACTAGCATAAGTGCCCGGCGCTGCTCGGGTCAGTCGGAGGTGGGGAGGTGGCAGACAGCTGACACCCCCTGACCAACCCCAACACCCACCCCTCACCCCTCACCCACCCCGACACCTTCCCACCCCCCCAAGCAAACCCAACACCCCCACCTCACCCCCCGCCCAAACCCGACACCCCCACCTCACTTACCGTCCCACCAAACCCAACTCAGATCCGTCGCAGGCGGGGAAGGGGCCCAGAGCCGAGGGATTCCGGGGACCTTCGCAGGTGGGGGGGCGGCACAGAGCTGATGGATTCTGGGGTTCCGTTGGGAGGGGGGAGGGGCAGTGAGCTGAGTGATCTCCGGGGTTCCGTTGGAGGAGGGAGGGGCAGTGAGCTGAGTGATCTCCGGGGTTCCGCTGGAGGAGGGAGGGCAGTGAGCTGAGTGATCTCCGGGGTTCCGTTGGAGGAGGGAGGGGCAGTGAGCTGAGTGATCTCCGGGGTTCCGTTGGAGGAGGGAGGGGCAGTGAGCTGAGTGATCTCCGGGGTTCCGTTGGGAGGGGGAGGGGCAGTGAGCTGAGTGATCTCCGGGGTTCCGTTGGGAGGGGGGAGGGGCAGTGAGCTGAGTGATCTCCGGGGTTCTGTTGGAGGAGGGAGGGGCAGTGAGCTGAGTGATCTCCGGGGTTCCGTTGGGAGGGGAGAGGGGCAGAGAACTGAGGGATCTCCGGGGTTCCGTTGGAGGAGGGAGGGGTGAGCTGAGCGAGTGAGGTGTCTGTTGGAGGGGGGTATTATGACATCATCACCACCTAACCGCCCAGCCGATGTGATTGACCCTGAAAGACTTTCACCCCTGGGGGGCGTCAGAGGTGAGATCTGAAAATTTTTCGACCCTTACCAGCATCTAGACCCCAAGACCCCTCACTGTACCAAATTTCAAGTCTCTGGCTCAAACGGTGCGGGAGGACTTCACAGTCATACGTACATACATACATACATACACCACTTGACTTTTATATAGATAGATAGATATACTACTAGCATAAGTGCCCGGCGCTGCTCGGGTCAGTCGGAGGTGGGGAGGGGGCAGACAGCTGACACCCCCTGACCAACCCCAACACCCCCCGGCTCACTTACCCCCCGACCAAACCGGACACCCACACCTCACCCCTCACCCACCCCGACACCTTCCCACCCCCCCAGACCAAACCCGACACCCCCCGGCTCACTTACCCCCCGACCAAACCCAACACCCCCACCTCACCCCCCCAGCAAACCCAACACCCCCAGCTCACCCCCCGACCGAACCCAACACCCCCACCTCACTTACCGTCTGACCAAACCCAACTCGGATCCTTCGCAGGCGGGGAGGGGGCCCAGAGCTGAGGGATTCCGGGGACCTTCGCAGGTGGGGGGGGGGGCACAGAGCTGATGGAGTCCGGGGTTCCGTTGGGAGGGGGGAGGGGCAGAGAACTGAGGGATTTCCGGGGTTCTGTTGGAGGAGGGAGGGGCAGTGAGCTGAGCGAGTGCGGTGTCTGTTGGAGGGGGTATTATGACATCATCACCACCCAGCTGCCCAGCCGATGTGATTGGCCCTGAAAGACTTTCACCCCTGGGGGGCGTCAGAGGTGAGATCCGAAAATTTTTCGACCCTTACGGCCATCTAGACCCCAAGACCCCTCACTGTACCAAATTTCAAGTCTCTGGCTCAAACGGTGCGGGAGGAGTTCGCACTCATACATACATACATACATACATACATACATACATACATACATACACCACTTTATTTTTATATATATAGATAGATATTATAGCCCCCAGAAGTGTTATTGGCACTTATAAAATTCTTCTAATCTAGGGCATGATCCAGTGCCTGATGAAGACAACAGAAGTATTTCAGTTGACTTCAATAAGTTTTGGAGCAGCTCCCTGGGGACAGATTTTCACCAAGAGCTCTGCTCCCATTTAGGCACTAAAATAAGTAGTCAACCTTCCAAAAGAGCTCAGCACATTAGGTTCAGAACACTTTCAGCAGCCAACATCAGTGAGAGTTCAAGACCCCTAGCACTTTACAAGAGACATTCACCAGCCTGCAAGATTAAACTCTCTATATGCCAATTTAAGAGAATTTGATTGGCTTATTCTAGCGCCAGCAAGATGCTTTTTAAAACTCCTTTAAAGGAAATTATTGCTGGTTGAAAAGCAGGGGAAAGTTATTGCAAACAATTATCGACATTGCTCCATTTATTTATGTTATTTTACAATTGGGGGTGGGGATCAAAATTTGAAAATTATCAACTGCACAATTCATGCACAAAAATGATTTTTTTCTTTTAAGGAGATCACCTGGAATGGAGTTATAGATGTACTGCCACTCAGGATTGGGGGTATTCTTGCATTGGAGAAACTTAAACAACATCCATTCAAGTTATGGTTTTTGTTTGCCCAATATTGTTGATCCATCATTTTTAACCATCAGGGGAAGAAAATGCCAGGATCCTCTTTCTGCAAAAAGACCTGAGGAGCACAGGGCATTATCATGTGTGAGATCTGGTTGAGAAAACAGCTTCATAGAGATGGTATGATACCGGGGAAGGTGAATGCTGTAGTAGAGACAGGAAGCTTTACAGATCTCCTATTGACTCCCGTAAAGTCAGACTACAAGTTTTGGCTCTAAGAGCAACTTCTGCCCATTGAGCGATAGTGGTGTACTGGTTGTGCATTAAAAGGAGAATATAAGCCACTATGAGAAGAAGGATGGTGCAAAGGTTACCCTAGGCCATTAGAGGGCTACGTTCAATTCTCTGCTCTTCCCCAGGCATCCTGAGTGACTTGGGTAAATCAATTAGTTTACTTATGTCTCAGTTCCCACACTGTAACATGTGTATAATAGAACTTCCCTACTTCAGAGGGGCATCAGAGGATAAATACTATCTAACGTACTCATTTTCTATGGATTAACTGATGGTGGCACAGTGTGGTCCCATCTGACATGAAGGCAATTACACTCTTGCAAATAGGTTTTCACTTTTGGGGCACTAAACTCTAAGGGATTTTTACCCACCAAGATTGCTGAAGGCTTTGGTGCAATCTCTCACTAGCACTGTGATGTATGAAGAGGGGCAGGATCTATAGCTCCGGCATGGGCCGAGTTGGCTTTCCAGGATAGAGCCAGCCCTCTCATGGCCATAGATACCTCTCCTCTCCCAGTTTTTCCTCCTCTCCAGCTATTAGTACTAGCCCCATTCCCAACCTCATGCTATGAATCACAAGAGGGGAGTTGGCTCCCGAAGGCAGCAATGGCCAGAGACAGAGAAGAATGGTCACAGAACCAGGAATTGCCTGCGGCTGGTGGACAAGAAGCAGGAGCTTCCATTTTCTTGGAAAGAGGTAATGAGGAGTTGGGGGAAGCTTGGTGGGTGAGAAAGGGAGGGAGGGAAATCCAGTGCTGGACAGTAGGGAGAAGAGACATATGGGAGTCAAGTTAATTTGACTAATTAGAGTTTAAAAAAAGGCCTTGCTTGATTACAGGATAAGATTTCTGCTTCTATTGTCTGGGATTATTTTCAAGGAATTATTATGGTGGTTAATATGCAGTAATATAATAGCTGTGTTGATTGGGGGAATTTTACAATAATCTGAGATATTCCCAGTTTTCATTGTATTTGGATTTAGCACAGCAAGAGACTGGGGACAACCACAATGTTTGGATCCAGATCCGAATTGTCTCAAAATTCCAGGAAGTTTCAACCTTAGCTTTAGAGCCATTTCCTGATTCCATCCTAGCTCATGAAATCTCACTAGAAAAGTCACTTTCTCATGCGAGCCAGTAGTAAATTTTGTCTTCCCGGGAGGAATGGCTGCATTTGGGAGAACATTTGACTTTTGTGACATTTAGATTAACTAAACCTGAACTGTAAACCTATTGAGGTTCACCGAATTGGCCATTTTTTCACTAGGGTCAAGAAAGCTGCACCAGAAAGCTGCTAACTATTAGAATGGGCCCATATATCAAAGAGCAGGTTTCAACCTTGATTTGACCCTAACCTGCACATGATTCAAGTTCTGGCCTGTTTCTGGTATTTTATGGCTAATTGGAGTGAGACATGATGCTTAGACTTGGATCTGAACATTTCCAAAGTTTACAAGAATTTTAGATGCATGGTTTTGAATCACAAACCAATGCCAGACTCAACACAGAAAGCCACAGAATGAAATGAAAAAATCAGCAGTCCTCTGCCAATGCCAGGCTTGTCACTGAGTTATGGAAACGAGTCCTCTAAGAAAGGGAGCCTTTTGCTTTTGTAATGCCCAGGGGACTTGAAACTAAGATAAAGACTCATTTGTTTAATGCCTTTCATACCCATAAGAATAGGGACAAGGTCTACCCACGTATCAGCAGCTGGACACCAGGAAACCTTTGCTTAGAAAAAAACCCTAACAAGGATAACCATCATTTTGTCACAAATTCCCCCCTTCTCCTTCTATTTAACTCATCCAAGAGGTCTGCAGCACTTTCCGGCTAGTAAAGCTGTTTGGCAGGTAATCGGCCACCCATCGACCAGCTGCTGCTTTGGCAAGACTAGCATTCCAGTTGCCATGGCAAAGCTCAGGCAGGCAAATGACATGTAGGCCTTGGATTTTTGCCAATGTAATCTGATGGCACAGGTCTTTGTTAATAGAAAGGGGGAAGCAGGCTGGTGTGGCCTGCCATTCCCTGCCAATAAAGGCTGAACTTTGAGCAGGGCAGAGGACTAATTAACTGCCTCCACCAGCTGTTGGCTGTAACATGCCAAATCTGACAAGTGGCTGGGCCCGTGCATCCTTAACCCTTGTTGGCTTCCAAGGAACGAACAAACAGCCTTTTCTTGGTGATTCATTGGGGCAGTTATAGAATTTCCTCTTCTGAGAAAGGCCTCCAGGAGAAAAAAAATTATCTTCCCTGAAGAGACTTGTAACCCCTTGCTAGGTTTGAAAAGGCTTTTCTTGCGATTTAGGGTAGTTCTATACTGCTGTGTAAGCCCAGGGTTCAAAATCAGGCTCAAGCCTAACCCTGTCTATACACAAATCATGCTAAGCCAGGGCTCAGACCCAGGGCCCAAAAGGATGGAGGGGCTGAGGCTGAATCAAGCTGGGACTCATGGTTCAAGCCCTATTACTTTGCAATGTAGATGCAGTCCCATTGGACACATGCTCCAGAAATCTGCCAAAAGTATCCCACAGGCCAACTTTCTTTGTCTTCTGGACACTCAAGTTTGGTGGACAGTCAAATTTTCCCATACTACACCATGAACAAAAGACTAGAACAGCCATATTTTGGGAGGGCACCACAGCTTCTGGGATATGGGTGGTTGGACTCAGGCCCTCATAATGCAATGTAAATGCTGGAGCCCCAGAGTTCAACAATTCCAAACCTGGGCCTCAGCAAATGAATGTAGCTAAATGAATGTAGCTGCTAAAGCCCTATGTTAACAAATGCAGGGTCTGCTAACTTGAGTTCTGCTGCAGTGTAGACATACCTGGGTAGTTGTGATGTGGCTACTGTTATAGTGCTGTATTTACACAATGTGCCAGCCCCTTACAGAACAAAAAGAGGAAACAGGCCAAGGATTTTGAGAATGCTGGATGATTTTGGGTGCCCAATTTCAGACACCTTAAAGGGGACTGATTTTCAGACGGCTGATAGTCAGGGTACAAATTAAGAACATACAGTAGCTTTGCTTGGTGTTGCACACTGTATAGCTGTATTGTGTTGGGGAGGGTGCTGTGGATAGTGCAATCTGGAGTGGAGGAAATGGCAAAGGGAAAGGCTCTTTTGAAAGTTACAGGTGTAGCCTGGGGGGGGGGGGGAGACGCCCCTTTCTGTAGTTGTAGTGGGGCTGTGCTCTACGTAATAGTCATGTCCTATTTTGCAATTTCCCTGTAGTTTATCATCACTGTCAGCAAATCTAAATGAATCAGTAAAGCCAGGCAATGGCTTTCTCAAACCCTCTCTAGCCCAACCCACTGTTATGGACTGAAAGGTCCGCACTCTTGCTTAGAGAAGTAGGGCTTCTGAAATAGCTGGAGCAATTGTCTAGTGGGCAGAGCAAGTATCCAGGTTGGGGAATGAAGCCAACAGTAAGCACCTGTGACAGACCGCCTTCTCACCCCTCTTCAGGAACAGGCAGCAAAACCCTTCTTTTGCTCCAAACAGTGGTCTTTATTCCACAGTGCAGGCCCCACCACCAATATATACAGCTTTATACAGTTCAGTCCTTCAGCTTACAGCTCTACAGCTCCTAGCATACAACTCTATATAGTTCAGCTCTAAACACAGCTCTACAGTTTACAATTCTACAGCGTACAGCTCCGTCTCTCACCCCAGACTACCATTCCACCACCACCACACTGGGCTTCCTTCCTGGCAGCCTTTTATCCCCCTGAGGCTGCCGCCAGGTGCAACCCCTTCAGGCTAATTGCCCTGCAGCCCAGGTGGCTAATTAGCCTTCTCTGCAAGGGGAGGTTTGCAGGCTTCTGCTCCCTCTTAAAGGGCCCGCAGGGCTGGCTCAGGCACTCCTGGCCAGCACCCTGCCACACACCAGAGTCAACTGCACGTTACAAGAGTCAGCAGTAGAGCCAGAATCGAGGTCAGATACCAAAAGCCAGAGCCCAGGGTCAAGCCAGAGTCAGGTGTTGAAGGACAAGTTGGACCCCGGCCTGGTCACTGAGAATGGGAGGCAAGGCATAAAGGCAGGAGGAGAGGCAAGGACCAAGCACGGAGCAGGAGTGTGGTAGGAACAGGGCCGGTGACAGGGGGGTACAACGGGTACAGCTGTACTGGGCCCCGGATTTCAGGGGGGGGGCCCTGAAGTCCGGGGCCGGTACTCAGCTGTACCCGCTTGTCGCCCGGGGCTGTGAGCAAGGCGCGGCTCTGGACAGCCGCTGCAGCGCTCACCAGCCCCCTCCCCCGGCACCCAGCAGCCTCCCCCTGCCCCCCTTTGCTTCTCCCGGCCGGCCACACGGCCGCAGCGCATGCGGGGGTTGGGGCCCGTGGGAGGTAGGAGACCGGCGGGGGGGAGGGGGCGCGGGCGGCGGGAGACCGGCCAGGGGAGGGCCGGGGGGGCCGGCGGGAGATCGTCCGGGGGGGGGGGCCGCGGGCGGCAAGAGACTAGCGGGGGGAAGGGGGGCCGCGGGCGGCGGGAGATCGGCCGGGGGGGCCGCGGGCGGTGGGAGACTGGAGGGGGGGGGGGCCCGCGGGCGGCGAGAGACTGGCGGGGGGGAGCCGCAGGCAGCGGGAGATCGGTCGGGGGGGGGCGCGGATGGCGGGAGACTGGTGGGGGGGGGCGCGGGCAGCGGGAGACCGGTGGGGGGGCGTACAATCTGCTGTACGGGGCCCCAAAATTCCTGTCGACGGCCCTGGGTAGGAACAGGAGCCAAGGCAGGTGTAAGGCAGGAGCCAAAACCTGGGTGAGTGCAGCCACAACGGGAAACCACCTTGTTGCTCAGACAAACTTTCTGTGCTGCCTCCTGGCTTAAATAGCATAGCTGGACCAATGAGTGGTGTCGGGCAATCCTCCCATCAGAGCTCTCACAAGGGGTGCCTTGGCTGGGTTCCCAGCCCATTTGATTTCAGTAGCCATTGGGAGGAGCCCGAGGTGTGGCAGCTATCTGCAGACTCCACGAGTGTTTTCTATGTTGGGGATTGGTCCTGCTTTGAGCAGGGGGTTGGACTAGATGACCTCCTGGACATCCCACACATTTCTCATATGTGTTCCTTCCCCACCACCTAGTAATGAATTGGAGTAATTAGCCAATAATAACTTAGAGCACTTGGTTAGGGCAATCACAGCAGGAATAATATCTACCTGATCCATAACACCTTTCATCAGTAGATCTCAAAGTTCAGAGGGGGAAGGTTGTTAAGGGGGCTACTTCTCCCGAGACTGTGTAGCTACCCTTGCCCTCTGCAAAATAGCTGGCAGAGTCTATGCTCTGTGTTTCTGCTTGATGGAGTCACTGAATGCAGCAGGTACAGTGAGCCAATGTAGCACACCTACTGGCTCTCCCTTTGCTGGTGATGCCAGAAGTTGCAGTTATGTGAGATCTGTGAGGCTGGGAACTAGGATTCCCCGGCCTTTGTTGTCTTCCTAAACCCTAGCCTAGTCTATACACCACTCCAGCCCCAGGGAGTTTTTCCTGACTCAGGCAGTTTGAATCACCCTTTAATTGCATTTGGAAGGGCTAAAATGCCTTACTGAGTTTAACTTTTGGCAGGTAGAGCACACAAATATTTACATGGTTATAATGTGTAAAATCCCCAAACTAACAGCATCATAAGCAGATGTGTATCTACATGAGAAGGAATGTCTTGACTTGCTCTCCCACGACTTACATTTATATGCTTCCAGTGTTTCAAATAAGCCTGTTGCTTACAGGGCTCTGGGCAGTGTAATTTTTACGTGTAGAGGCAGGGTCAGGATATTTTTGGCTTTTCAAATCCCCTTCCCAGAGATGCACAGGAGGCTGTTTATAGAATCTAGAGTTCAGTTGCCTTCCTTTGGGAGGTCCAGGGAGGAGTTTCAATTGCTATGTATAATTTTTCACCTGGTGTATTATTACCTTCTTGTGCCTTGTAAGGATCCTCTTTACACTCCTTCAGTAGAGAGAAAGAATCAGAGAGGTAGCCGTGTTAGTCTGGAATAGCAGAGGTAACAAAGAGTCCTGTGGCACCTTAAAGACTAACTAAAGTATTGAAGCATAAGCTTTTGTGGGCTAATACCCACTTCGTGGGATGCAAGCAGTGGAAGTGTCTAGGGGCAGGTATAAATAAGTAGGCAAGAACCAGGTAGGAGATAACAAGGTTAGTCTAATCAGGCTGAACCAGTTTGTTATCTCAAATCAGGGAGGATGAAGTATTCCTCTAGCAACTGAACTGGAGGTGTGAACTTGGAGAGAGGAGAAGCTGCTTTTGTAATTAGCAAGCCATTCAAAATCTTTGTTCAATCCCAGATTGATTGTGTCAAATTTGCAAATGAATTGCAGCTCTGGTCTTGAAGTTTTTTTGCTGCAATATGGTGACTTTTAAATCTGTAATTGTGTGTCCAGTAGAGAGAAAGGGACACATCTTAGGCAGCCTTTTTCCATTTCACACACACACACACACCCCTACCTCACAGGAAATTTAATGCAACACAGTGCATAAGCAACAGTGCTGAGTCAGCACTTGTTGGTCACTTTGTATGTACTGATTATCTAGCACCAGCTAAGGTGGAGCGGGCACTGGGTGCGCATGCCTGACGTACGCTTATCAAAACAGTCGGGCTGTATGCCCAACTCACCAAAGGAGAAGAACCGGGGAGGACAAAAGAAACACTTTAAAGGCACCCTCAAGATAAACATCAAGAGATGGGATCCTCAGTTACTAAAGGACCCATGAAAAATAAAACCTGTGAAAGAGACTGTCCTCGACCTAGAGGGAGCACTGCCACTGCTGGTCAAGTGACCTCTGCCACCTCTAGCCATCTAAAGACACGGCTATCTGAAAGGGGAGGGGATGAGCGTGAACTGTGGATAAGCAGGGTAGTAATGTGCGACAGTGACTTGTTTTGGGGGGCGCAGTGGTTGAGACACAGACATGCTGAAATCCTTGGCCCTGCTACATGAAACCACAGCAAGGGAAGACAGTCCCAAGCTAAACGCAGTTATAGGATGCTACTGTAACCAATGCTGGTGGAATATCAACTCATGCTCAAGTGATCATGTTGCCTTCTAATGGCTGGACCATCAACATATAAGCCCTAATGCTAGACCTAGTCATGGAAAGTCTCATCTGTCTGCATGTATTTTGGGAGTCAAAAGGTCCCAAGTCTTCCACCCACAACCGCAGAGTTGTTGTGTGGATAACAAACTTGATGTATATAGCTTCACATTTGATCCATTGGCTGGCTGTGTAATCAGAGGGCCACATACAGTGCTGGTGTCAACTGGTATAAGCTCCATTTGTCACTTGCCCAGTATCAACAGCATACCTAACACCTTATATATTTCACTCTTCCTGGATACTCCCTTCAGGGCACCCGGGTAATGTGACTGTCTGATCCTTCCGGCTGAAGAGCAGAGATCTGATGAAGAAGTACGTCAGCCCTGCTCTATCAAGGGAAAAGGAAAAGACAAAAGAAAGAAAGAAAATAAAAGGAGATTTGTTCTTTCTCCTTCCCACTCATATAAATAACTGTTGTGTGAATTATGTCATACTGCTGTGTGCTGTATCTCAGCAGTGGCATAAAGACAGCTGCATGTATCCAGTGTGGACTGGTTTTGTGTTTGCTAGATAACCAGTCAATGGACAGATTTATGCCAGGGATCACTCAGAGAGAGAGAGAGATACGAGTCGTCCTAAACAATAAGGCTCAGTGCTTGACTAACAGTCACAACCTACTTTTCCCCTGTCTCTGACTCACCATCAGATTCTTTATTCTGCAGATGTGCAGGAGATTGTTTTATCTGCAATTAGATGGGCACAAGTGGTACCATTAATAACACTCAGTGTCTTCCAGTGTAAGAGCAGCTGTAAATTCTTTAGTTCTCATTATCTCTACAACAGTCTCACAGCTTGTAATAGGCCCGATGAAGGAGGGATGGGGAGAAGGCAGAGTTAGTCTAGGCTATTGCAATCTTCTAGCACTAGCTTTCTTTGGTGCCAGCCTTTGAGATGGTCCCTGTGCTGTTCTTGAAGGTGCTTGTTGTGATGTGCAGTATCACTCCGCCATTGGCATTAGGATAGTATCAAAGCAAACATTGGACATTTATTGTGCCTCTGGAGTTGTTGGCTGCTGTTATTAAATATTGCAGAGTAAGGTGAAAATTATTTTGACCCACTTTAAGGCTGTGACAGAGGTTTTTTTCCCCAGAGTAATAGCCCGACAACACCACAACAAACTACAGCAAACATCTGAGTCTTCACTGATCTACTGTTTAAAGTAATGGCTCCCTACCTTTTGTGGGCCACAGTTCCATTTGACCAGGTTAAGTGTACTGGCCTAAGTCTGTCATCTACATTGGAGGGAGTCAAAGAATTACTCTGAAGCGAATGGATGGAGTTACACACGTGTGTGAAACTGGTGTTAGTGAAATAAGAGCCAGGACCATCATCTCTGCCATTCTGGAACCTCCTTACCCTGCCCCCTACTAAAGTAGAAAAAAAGCAGATAAGGGGAAAATGTAAATTAGAGAAAATTACATTTGAATTGAAATGGAGGAACAGAAAGTGCCAGGGTGCATTTGGGCTGAAGAGTTCTGACAGGCTGAGATATATCTGCATTGCCTAGTAACTTCATGTTCAGCCTTTTCCGCTCTTCACAACTAATGTTTCTTAGGCTTTAGTTGATGGTCCAAAGCTTTGTTCCCACAAACCCAAACTGAAGCTAGTTCTTACTCTCATAGAGTTTAAGGCTAGAAGGGAGCACTTCTAGTCAAACCTGCTGTGTAATGCAACCCATAGAATTTCATTCAGTAATTCCTGCAACTAACCTGATAACTTCTTGTTCAGCTGGACCATATCTTTTAGAAAGACATCCAACCTATCAAAGATTTCAAGTGATGGAGACTCCACCACAGTCCTTGGTAATCTGTTCCAGTGGTTAAATATTTTTGCTTTTAAAAATATGCATCACGTTTACAGTTTGAATTTGTCTAGGTTTAACTTCCAGCTATTGGATCTTGTGCCCCAACATCAGAAACCTTCTTTGTGTAGGTGTAACACTGATAGACCCTGGTCGTTAGCGAACCTGGGACCTCTGGAGCTAAAGGCATGAGCCTCTAATGTATGAGCTAAAAGTCACATGGCCCTTAGATAAGGCTGCAGCAGACTCATTAATCTCTAAGGCCAGGTGTACTCGGGAGAAGGGGGAGAGGAGGTTGACCTAAGATAGGCAATTTCAGTTACGCGAAGCTGAAGTCTATGTACCTTAGGTTGACTTATCTCCAAATCCTCATGGCGCCAAGTCAACTGCAGCCTCTCCCCCTTTGACTCCACTCCTGCCTCTCACAGCGGTGGAGTTCCAGAGTTGACGGGGAGTGCGCTTGGGGATCGATTTATCACGTCTAGACGAGATGCAATAAATCGATCCCCAATAGATCAATCTGGTGAGTAGTGTAGACCTGGCCTAAGTGATCTGGATGCCACTAGAGGGGAAAGACCACCACACCAAGGAGAGGTATACATAGGTATTTAGAGAATACATAGGTAACAAAGTCCTGTGGCACCTTAAAGACTAACTATAAAGTTTTGAAGCATAAGCTTTCGTGGGCTAATGCTTGCATCCAACGAAGTGGGTATTAGCCCACGAAAGCTTATGCTTCAAAACTTTATAGTTAGTCTTTAAGGTGCCACAGGACTTTGTTACCTCTGCTATTCCAGACTAACACGGCTACCTCTCTGATTCTAGAGAATACATAGGCATTTAGAGAATTAGGCCACATCTACACTAGCACTTATTATGTTGGCAAAACTTTTGTTGCACAGGAGCGAGGAAAAAACCACACACCCTGAGTGAAATATGTTTTCTGGCATAAGTGCTCATGTGCATAGTTACTGCCACTCATTGAGGTGGTTTTATTATGTCAACAGGAGAGCTCTCTCGCATTGATATCAGTACAGCCGTGCCGCTGTAAACTTGTAAGTGTAGACATGGCCTAAGTCACTTCATCATTTTTTCTTTGATATGGCGAACAAACCAAGCCTCCTCCGGAGTTACTTAGCATGGTCTAAAATGCTACTCATTAAAAAAAGGAGGGACTTAAAAATACCAATACAGGGTTAGTAAGAGCTGAGCTAGAGGGAAAAACCGAACTATAACTAGACCACAAATCATGGTCTAGACAAGACCTCACTAATGTATGTTTAACATACTTCAACTGATGAATAATCCAGTGAACAATTAGTGTGGGCAAGGATGACTTGCCTGAAAAGGGTTTGAGAGATCAGGCCACCAGTTTTTATTTCTCAGTGCTTCATGTAGCAGTTCTTGTTCATACTGTAGGTTACAATGGCAATGTTTAATTTCACTGTTACAGATTGCTCAGAATAAGGCATAATGTTGGGAATGAATGAAATGCTGTGTTACTGCAACACGAGTGTGTCCCCACTAGCTTGTGAAATGAAGTTTTTAGAATATAATAACCTATATAGTTGCTCCTTCAGATGGGCCTTTATAACACTGACAAACCCCAGTCGGCAGGATCGAACTTGGGACTACTAAAGGTTAGCGTATGAACCTCTACTGCATGAGCTAAAAGCCACATGACTCTTAGCTATAGCTGTAGAAGACTCATTGAGCTCTAACTGGGCTAGGTGCCACTAGAGGGGGACAGAGCACCTCATCAAACAGGTACAGGTTACCCTTTGATCACACAGGGCTAAATTCTGGCTTTGACAGGACCCGCCCCTTCCCCCTCCCCCTCCCCCTCCCCCCCCACACCTTGTTATGCTGTCCCAGGAGCAGACCAAGACATAGATTGTGATTTCAAGGCTCACAATCCCTTTTCTCTAGGCAGGCACGGAGGGAAGAAGTCCTATTCTGTGCTTGACCTACACAGGGCTCAGCAAACATCCCCTAGTGCACCATGCAGCATAGCATTAAAGGAGAAGGGAATCAAGACTTCACCCATTGCCTGCCCTTTCTCATCACACCCACATGTGTAAGAGGGCGAGGGACATAGCAACCAAACAGGGGTGGGGCTGCTCTCCTCCCCCACACAACTATTCACAGTAGGAGTGACAGATCTAATAGGGTTGCCAACCCTCCAGAAGAGAACTGAAATCTCCAGGAATTAAAGATTAAATCTTTTTAATTAAAAATGATGTTGGGATGAAACCTCCAGGAATATGTCCAACCAAAATTGGAAGCCCTAATGTGGATGGGTAGCTCTTCACTGCACAGTTAACTGGACTTTTACCTTGGTTCAGTCAAATACCCACCCCCCATTCGCCAACAATCCACACAGAGAAAAGCCTTTGACCCAGGTTTGGAGGTGCTTTAAGTATGGGCTAGCTAACATGTGTCAAAGTAGAGGTTAAGCCCCAGCTACAATTTAACTTTGACTGGAAAACAGCCACTCTGCAGGGAAGATGCAGGTTAAAAAAAAAAAAAAAAAAGGTCACTCAGCGGCTGATAGACTTCCAGAGTCTTTCCCACAATTCCCTCTGAAGGCCAGACAAGTTCTTCCACAAATGACCAGGAAAGAGTCCTAGAGTGTCTCAGAACAAAGAACCATGGGATATGTCCTCAGACACATTATGGGCTAGTGCCAACACAGTGAGGACATTGTAACACCGAAATGGCTTTGCTGGGGGGACACTCACACCCAGACTCAACTAATATGGGTGCCAAGCACCTGGGTTAACAGTGCAGCAAAGATCTACTCTAAGGGCTGGTCTACACTAAGGGGAGGGGTCGACCGAAGATACGCAACTTCAGCTACGTGAATAATGTAGCTGAAGTCGGCACATCTTTGGCCAACTTACCTGCCATCCTCAACACAGCAGCAGTTGGCAGCAGTCTCCCCCGTTGACTCCAGCTTGCACCTCTCGGCGAGCTGGAGTTCCGGAATCAACGGGAACACCTTTGGCAATCAATTTATCACGTCTTGATGAGACGTGATAAATCAATCGCCAACAGATCAATCACTACCTGCCGATCTGGCGGGTAGTAAAGACATACCCTAAGTTCAGGGGTGCATTACATTCCCTTACTTCCTGGTGGGGCCGCAGATGCCGGATCACAATTTGGCCTGTGCTTAGGTGGAGGGAGAATCACTAGTGCGGAGGAACTGGTGCATGGTCTGAGACTATATTAGACCCTGCCAACACCCTGCAAGTTGTTTGTGTGCAGTTAATTAAAAATCACATGCCTAAAAGTATTAGCACTACCCCGTTTGTGTGGGTGTTATATTTGCTGTGGGGTTAAATCTGTTAGTTACATTCACATCCTATATATAGCTCATTGTCTCAGTATCTTCACTTTTACTTTTCAGCCTTTTGCACCAAAGCATTCAGACTTTCTTCTCCTTTAGATTTTGCATCACAGCATATATTTTACTCACACAAATGAAGCTCTCGCAAAGCAAATCTGACATCACTTGATCAGCCAAATCTTCTACTTTATGAAGGTCTGAAATGGAAAGTGGACCGGCCTATAGTTTAGTTAATGGACATGCAAGAGTCAAGTACAAAATCTTCACTTGGTGTATTTATAATGTTGTAGGACCTCCCCATCTTCTCTGATTAATATAAACAAAGCAATGTTAACCAAATTGAACAGAAGCAGTAGGACAGAAAACATGCTTCTGAAATGTGATTTAGCCCACTTCAATTTTTTAGCAGTACACTTTCCACATTAGACATCAGTGAAGAGGTGACTAGAGGTCACCATAACCTGGCCTTTTATAGCATTGTATGACCACTGCTAGAGAAAGCAGAGTGGGTTGGGGTAGGCATCCAGATTTTATTGTTGCTGGAAGAACACACAAATTCAAAATCCATGAAACCTGAAGGTTTTACATTACAGTAGCTTGCAAGAACATTTCCTTTGACTCAAAGCCACATGGGTTTGCAGGCAGTACCTAACTCTGAGTGTGAAGTGCAGTCAAAATTGCCAAGTTTTGCATCAAATAAAGATGGTTTCATGACAAAAACATGAGTGTCACATCGTTTTGCATCAAAACAAGCATATCTGTTCAGTTTTGAGTCAAATATCTGGGTCATAAAATGGAAGCCAGGTAAGAGTTGCATAGTTTTGACCTCCATTGTGAACATTTTGCTTGGCTCTGGCTCTATATGTTACATCAAGGCCCATTGCCGTGCCACTTGCAGAACCTTCCCCGAAACCAGACAAACCTTGAGTCAGACTTCTTGTAGCTGTTTTGGTCCCAGGATATTAGAGAGACAGGGTGGGAGAGATAATCTATTTTATTGGAACAACTTTTGTTGGTGAAGGAGACAAGCTTTCGAGCTACACAGAGCTGTGAACTGAAAAAGAACTCTGTGTAGCTCAAAAACTTGTCTCCTTCACCAACAGAAGTTGGTCCAATAAAAGATGTTACTTCACCCACCTTGTCTCACTAATAAATCTTATGTTAGTTTAACAAAGCAATTGCAATTTCAAGGCAGGACAGGCTAAACATACTAGAAGAACTGAACAGAAAGTTAATCTGGATCTACAGCATTTTATTATCAAAAATTAGTTAGACCCATCTTGCTATCTCTTGTCCCATTATGAAGTTTCAGACCATTTCTATTCTTTTTCTTGCTAAATTTAAGATCTTCATGATGTATAAAAGTGGAAGCATGTTATACTAAGACAACCTTTGTGAGTACAACTGACCTGATCTTGGTAGCGTTCACACAATCACATAGTACTAAAAAAAACCAAAACCAAAAAACAACCTCCCCCCAAAGGCGTAATACTTTCTTTGAGCCAATCTGTAAGAGGCAGTACGTATTTTCCAGTGTAATGAGTTTCTGGTTTTTACTATTGTGGTTTTATTGCTTCACAAGCTAATGAGTTTCAGACCTGCTTAGAACAGGAAAACCCAACACACTCAAAAAAGTTGAGCAGTTTCCTCCACTCACTGTGCTCGGAGTACAAATCTAAAGGAGCTGCAGAACTGCTTTCAGCTCTCATTTGAGCACTTTAACATAACAAAGGCTCCTAATGAAGCCTGTTTAGCTCTCTCTTTGAACACTGGGGAGGAACAGGTTAAGCTAGCCCAGGGACCCTTAGGGAGCGTCCATACCTCCTGGGTGGGACACCTTCACAGGGCTCTCACATTCAAGTCCCTGACTTAAAAAGGTCCATTCAGTTGAGAGTGGCCTCCTCATCTGGCACATGTTAAGCACAGTTCTGCTCCCTCTTATTTATACAATAAAGACAACAACATGATAACAGCATTTCACTACCCCTGCATTAAATACTAAATTGATTTGTAGCCCAACAACAGTGAAAGCTGATCACTTGGAGCTACACAATTCCTGTCACCTATGAAGAGTAGGTGTGTTCAAGTAAATACAGATTGCTCCTGAAGTCTCTCCCCATCCCAAACTAGCTGTCAGGGAGCGTTCATTCAGATGCTGCTTACATAAGGAAGGATTTTATAGGCTGGGAGATGGTGGGAGGGGGCTCCAAAGATTTTGATCATTTTCATAAGCTTGCAGTTTGAATCCAAACTCTGAACCTCAAGGTTTGACCATCATTGAGTGGAATAAATAGCCTTCCACTTCAGTAGAAAATTCACCAAAGCATAGCCAATATACATTACTATACAGTTTGTAGCCAGGAGAGGCTATTCTCGTGCAGTTATAAATAAACATCGACTAGACAGACTTATAAGAATCTGGTTTTATTTTCAGCAACATGGAACAAGAACTGAAGGGACACCTTTTACCACAACCACTGACAACAGTTGGGGAGGAGGGGTGTTCAGAGTCTTTGCACTTATAGCAATGACTAATGCTGTATGATAAGCCTGTCTGAGATAAGGCTAAACACTGATATGTTCACAATGAAGCCCTCATTGGAATCATAGGTGAAGGGAGGAGTACCTGACTGGCTGGCTGGCAGGGTAACTGTAATACTTTGTCAGTGACAGTGAACATTTTCACCAAATCAGGCCAGTTACAGTATTAAAATGTATTTCCATGCCACACTCGTTATCAAGGAATATACCTAATGGTTAAAGCAAGATGCTCATCATCAGGAGAGTAGGCGGGTTATTACAGACTCTGCTGCTGGGTAAGGGCTGTTCCCCACTACGGGGGGGAATTGACTGCAGATACGCAACTTCAGCTACGTGAATCACATAGCTGAAGTTTGCGTATCTGTAGCCGACTTACCGTCCGTCTTCACGGCGGCGGCAATTGGCGGCGCGCTCCCCTGTGGACTCCAGATTGCGCCTCCCGGCAAGCTGGAGTTCCGTAGTTGACGGGGGTGCCACGAGCGATCGATTTCTCACGTCTTCACAAGACGCGAGAAATCGATCGCCAGAAGATCGATCGCTGCCCGCCGATCCGGCGAGTAGTGAAGACATACCCTTAGTGTGTGACCTGACCAGTTTTAATTATTTGAGGTCAGGCAGAAACTTTTCACAGGGACAAGCTAAGAGTATTGCCAACTCTCAGTTTTATCGTGACTGTAGTAATTGTGTATGGGCATGGGGGCAGGGGTGTTTAAACAGAGCAAGGTTTCCCTAATTCAAAATGGCCCCATCACCTCTTACTGTACGTGGGGCTGAAGCCAGCAAAATGGCCATGAGAGTCAGGCTGCCCTTAATAAAGTTGACTCCCCTCTCCCACTGTTTTAAAGGAGATTAAAGGCCCCCCCCGGGCAAAATGGCTGCCATACTATGGTTCAGGGGATTAGAGAGGACATGGCATTATGAGGAGCAGCAGAGACACTGTGAATGGTGGATGGAGGCGTGAGGAAGAGCAGGGTGCTGAGGGAAGGCTGGAGTAGGAGGCAGATTTACAGGTTGCAGAGGGAAAGGAGGCTGGGGATATGGGGCAGGAGGGAAGCTGAGCGGGGAAGAGGACAGTGATGGGGTGAAAAACAATATTTGATTTTAAAGAAATCTCATTTCTTGGGGGGGACAAATTTAATTACTTTTTTCCAGGAGGAAGGGGGGCTGACTTATCATTTTTGATCTCTTGAGGTTGGCAATACTGAAGTTATCCCATAATGCCTCTCTGCATAATGCTGGGCTACATGGTCATTGAGATCCTCAAATGAAAGGAACAATATTACCTCAAAGTACTACAGTCCAATCCATCCCCCCAAAATAAACATTACATTGACATTAAGGTGATAAATATGTAAACTTGGCTGACGGGACCAATTCACTTGCATGACTCATCTTCACGGAGGGGGGAAGGGGAGGGTCAAAACAACAAATGTCTTTTGTCCTCTTTAATATTCCACAATAGTTTGGTGTTGATGGGTTTTCCTTGTTGGCCAGGGCATACCAACTTCTGTTGGAGCCCGCCACTTCGCACTGGTTAATGTCTCTTGCCTGTCTGGTGATTTACACCAGGGATGGGGAACCTCCGGCCCGCGGGCCGTATACGGCCCGCCAAATCATTCAGTCCATCCCGCAGGTGGGTCTCGAAAAACTGCGCCTTAGATACGGCCGGACCAACATGGCAGTGGGGGCAGAGCGGCGTGGCAGGAGCGGTGAGGCGGCGGCAGCGGGCGCTGCTGAGGGTAAGGCAGCGGCGCCTCCCCCCTCGCATCAGGCCAGGCACGGGGCTGGATGAATGGAGCGGGGGAGCCAGCGGGCTGTGGCGGAGGGAAGGCCGGGGCCTGCGTGCCAGAAGTGAGTGGCCAGGGAGAGCCCGGCACGGCGGGGCCGGGGCTGAGTCAGGCACTGGGGTGTGGGGAGAAGATGCGCCGCAGCCGCCGGCCAGGGACGCGTGCGGGCTGCCAGGCGGGGGTGGCTCCGCACTGAGCGAAGGGGCCGGGAAGCGCCTGGGGGAGCCGCCGGCGCCACGCGGCCACCATTAGCCGGGCGGCGAAAGGAGGAGCTGCAGGGAGACGATGGTCAAGGGGGTGAGGGGGGAGGCTGGGCTGGGGGGCAGGCAAGGGGGGGGAGGCCATGCTGGGTGGGCGGGGAGGGGGGCAGGAGACTAGGCTGGATGGGGTGGGCGAGGCGTGGGTGCGGGAGGGAAGGAGGTTTGGTGGGGGGGAGGCTGGGCTGGGTGGGTCAGGCATGGGGGGCAGGAGGCTGGGTTGGGAGTGGGAGGGGGGAGGAGGTTAGGTTCGGTGGGATGGGCCGGGCCAGGCAGGGGTGGGGGAGGAAAGGCGGTCAGATGGGGGGAGGCTGGGCGGGGGGTAAAGGAAGATCACCCCGTACACCCAGGCTGATAGCGGGAGCTGACTGGGGCAGGTGGCAGGACCCCAGCTGGCAAGGGGCCAGCGGGGGAAACCCCAAAGCAGTGCAGGGCTAAGCACTCCGCCTGCCACTGCTTTGGGGTTTCCCCCGCTGGCCCCTTGCCAGCTGGGGTCTCAGCTCCCGTTGCCAGCCTGGGCTTCCTCGGGGGGGAGGCAGGGGGGAGGCAGTGAGATGAGTACATACAGCAGCTCACAAGCATTCAATAATGGCTAAACCTAATACCTATTTTAACAATACTAACACACAGGTTAGCCAGACTACTTTCAGCTCTATATTTGTCAGTGTTCAGTTGAGACATGTAGATCTTGGCATGAGCTGGCACCTCGTCTGCCAGTATCATAGGTACTCACTGCTAAAACAACCTTAACTCTGCCCTAACCTCTCTCCAACAACATGTATATTGTATAAAGTAGATGGGAGGGAGGGTGACATTCCCCAGGGTGCAATCTAAATTGCTGAACAGCTATGCCTCCTCAGTTCTCCAACTAGGGGTACCATTTACATTGGTTCACTGTGAGAATAACCGTCCCTGGTCTGCTCTGATCATAGAATCATAGAATATTAGGGTTGGAAGGGACCTCTGGAGGTCATCTAGTCCAACCCCCTGCTCAAAGCAGGACCAATCCCCAACTAAATCATTCCAGCCAGGGTTTATCAAGCCTACCTTAAAAACCTCTAAGGAAGGTGATTCTACCACCTCCCTAGGTAACCATTCCACCCTCCTAGTGAAAAGCTTCACCACCCTCCTAGTGAAAAAGTTTTTCCTAATATCCAATCTAAACCTTCCCAGCTTCCAGCATGTCAGTTATTCCCAGCTATACTAGATGAGTGCTATGGACAGTCACTCTCATATTACACTGCAGCACAACACCAGCAAATTCCAGTCCCAAACTTCCCCCCAGAAATGTTCATCTTGTTCTGCCCAGACCTCTCCTGGACAGCACAACCTCATATAAAGTCCATCATTTTATTAATAGAAATATGCACAAATCCTGTTATCTCAAATGGAGTTTGTTAACCACGTCACTGGTTAACCAAGTTAACTGGTTAAACCAAGCAGACTGGTTTAGATAAAACAATGAAATAAGGTTATTAACTACTGAAAGATTCATTAGAAGTAATGAGGCAAAAAAGTCAGAATTGGTTACAAAGAAATAAAAGGTAAAATGCAACTAACACCTAATTTAACAAGCTAATTGATTTCAAAGTGAAGGTGTCTCTCACCATGTGTTCTAGCTGGCTTATAGGTTGAATTCCTTTCTGACAGGATCCTCACCAGTATACTGATGCTTCCTTTGTCCTTCAAATATTGTTGATGCCATGAGTAGAGATGAAGGGAAAGATATTTGGGGGCATCTTCTCCCCTGTATTATAATTCTTTTTTTCCTTTGAAAATCATCTCCAACTGAGGTTAAGGAGACAGTAAATCTATGGGGATGGGAACCTCCATCTGTTTCTCTGCCAAAATGTAGGTTTCTCACTCACACACTTTTTCTTGCCAAAAAAATGTCTGCTTTACCATGTGGTAGTCCATTTGATTTTGTTGACTCCGACTGAGGCATCAGTCTGCCGTTTGCCTCTGAGGAACTGGTTTGTGCCTGATTTTCTAAACCTGAAACGTGTCTCAGCAATGCGATACAATAGAATTTTATAACTTTACATACAATATTGCCACACATACTTTACGAGGACAACAATGATCAGCAAATTATGAGTTTCCAAATGATACCTCACAAGGCATACTTTCTAAAGAAAATTACACTATGTTGCAACAGGTCAAACAGGATGTTGTGTGTCCCAGTAAAAAGCAGATCACCTGTTGATTTTGGCACATCTTGGAAAGTTGTTAATAAACTACTAAATTTAAATTAGAAACAAGTTGATGGTAAATGGGAAGTGTAGCTGATATTTTAACAAGTCTATGGAACAGAGCCTGGGGAGAGGACTCCTTAAAGGACTTCTACCCTAACTTTCTAATATGATCCTCCAGCGTCTCTGGCCACCTAAGTACATTTACTCACATATTTTACTCTATTTGGGAAGGTTGTGGCATAGTCTGGGGATTAGGAGGTTGTGTATGGTACCGATGGGCCGGATAGGTTGAAACAGGGAGACAGGAAGTTGTTGTCTCAGTGAGTGCAGTGATTTCTAGGCTCCATGGAGCCCAAGCACAGTGTCTGACATCCAGGTGGGTGCCTGTAGAGGGTTGCACGTACACTGCAGTGGAAGGGAATAGAGTAATTGCCCTGCTAGTTCCAGCGCATTGTAAAACTCAGCCAGACCTGTTGAGATATTTTCAGACAGATTTTCAGACAGTTCAAAGACCATCATAGCTTTTCAAATTTTGGAACATTAGGCAATCCTTTGGAAAGTCCAACTATAGAAAGTCCACAGTATTTTGTTAATTGAATCAACCAAAGTCCCCCAGACCTTCAGCAGACTTCTTCATAGAGTCATGAGACTACTGAGCATTTTGATATTTCTCATTTGCTAGTGATTAGAAATATGCAGCCCTACTTAGATTCTAACCCCTCATTTGCAGTGCATTTATTTTTCAACAGCATAATGTAGAATTAACCTCTTATTTATACAGTCCTACTGTTACTTCATGACACAGTCCTGTCCTTGATACACGTTTGCCCTGATCAGAAGAGGAAAAGCCTCCATGCTTATAAGCACTTTGCTAAAGAAAGGAAACAGCCCTCAAAAATAAATGGAAAAAGCAAGTAAAACCAATATCAATCGCCAAACAAGACCAGACAGTCCCTTGCATTCTTTTATGTGACCTCTTCAGTTTCTCCAGATAAGTAACAAGTAACACCACTAATGCCCAGCCCAGATTGGAGGAGATGTGAAGCTAACTGACAGCTGTCTGTCAAGAGGACAGTTGTTTTACTCCCAGGGGAAATTTTTCAAAAATGGATGCTTAAAATAGGCTCCTGATCCATACGTGCAAACTGGGAGCTTCTGGATGATCAGCACGTTTGAAAATCAGACCAGTGATTTAGGTGCCTAATAAAGGAGTCAGATGCCTCACTTTAGGGCTAAGATTTTCAAAAATAGTTGCTTAGTCTCCAGAAATACCTGGTAATTGTGAACATTAGCAGTTCATTGTACTAGACTGATATTCTTAATATTCAACCCAAGCTCAATCAAAATTTCCATTTTTAAAGGGCTAGTCTACACTGGAAACTCACATTGGCAAAGGGGTGTGAAAAACCCACACCCCTGAATGATGGAGCTATGCTGACCTAACCTCCAGTATAGACACTGCGAGGTCAACAGAAGAATTCTTCCACTGCCCTAGCTACCTCCTCTCCGGGAGGGGGTTTATCTATGCTGACAGAAGAACCGCTGCTGCGGTAGCAGTTTACGTGTGGACATACCCTCAGTCAAAAAAAGAAACAAGCAACTAGACTTCAAAATCCTTCACAATCCCAGGCTCTGACCTGCCTGCTAGGCAGCACTTTGCCCATTACCCCCACACACTGTGAAGAATGGAAATGTTACTCATCTGTTGTTTGGATGGGACAAAAGGTTAGAAAAACACACTGGCTTATAACCTCACCCACATATGGCAGATCTGTGTGTGTGTGTGAGAGAGAGAGTGTGTGTGTGCAGTGAAATACCTATTACACACATGTACTTGTGTGTGTGGGGGGGGGGAACAGATTTGTTTGCAATGAGTAACTAAAGTTTCAAACTGTCTTCAAAACAGTCATTCATGTGTGAGATGTTCAAGCCCCAGTGGAAAGAAAAATTCCCCATCATCTTTCTCAGCCTACCAGTCTGAAAGCTCAGAAGGGGAAAAGTGAGTGAGGGTGGGGGACAGTGAGCGACGGAGAGGGGGGAGATGGAGAGAGGGAAGCGGGGCCTCAGGAAAGGGGCAGGGTAGATCCTGGGTTGCCCTTAATTCAAAAAGTGATCTTGGGAGTAAAAAGGTTGGAGGCCACCTTTGTTGTTGTAGATGCTCTATTGGATTCAAGAAAGCCCCATACATCATGAGGAAGGTGGCATAGGAGCTGAAACATGGCCATACACCAATTTTCCTCTGGACTGGAAGAAAGCTCCAATGGCTGGTTGAGAGATACCAAACAACCGTAGCACGGCTGGAAGTTTTTATCCATCCAAGCAGTAGCTTCAAATCCATGTTATGTAATTCCACGGGGCATGATTCTCTTACATACAAGGCCAGGAAAAACAAAAAACGTCAATGAATTAGAAAGGAATCTGAGCACTCTGATCTCTGCAGTCTAGAATTTATATGTAAGAGTGCCATCATAACTAATGTTTACAAGACATGGATTAGTCAATGAAAAATGTTTTGTAGTCTTAACTTGCCAGGAGAGGGAAATGTTTCCATTGGTCAGAGCACAGGACTAGGAGTCAATGAGCTGGGGGTTGCATTCCCAGCTTTGGTTCTGATTTGCTGAAGTGCTTTTAAGTTGTATCAGGTTAAAATGGCAAAACTGGAAGGGGTGAGACAGTGTTAAAACAACGACCCCCCACGCCAGCTCCCAGTAATCACATGCTGTGAGTCAGCAGTAATAATACTTTTTAATTGACTCATCTAACTGTTCAGATACCTAAATGGAGTAACTGTGTGATCCCATTGCTGTGACCCTTATCCTTCCTCACCCCATCTCCTCCCGACGGCATGTGATCTCACTCATCACGTCACCCTGAAAATTAAAGGCTTGGGTGGAGTTTTCAGAAGGGCTCAGAGTTGCCCTAATCAGCCCCCTTTGAAGATGGTGGCAAAATTCATATTCAGTGGGAGAATAACTAGTTCATTTCTGAGTGCTCTTAACAACCACACTGAACAGGGACCCTGTCTTTCTATCTGAATGTTAAAGCTCTTAGGAAAGTGCTGGGCTGTAGTTAATTAAAATAATTAATAACACCTGTATTTTAGATGGTATGGCCATTTTAATAGCTGTAGCTTGGTTTAAATGGCTCCACAGCATGAAAACTGAGGGCAGGACTTTGGGTTGGTATAAATTGGTGTAGTTCCAGTGATGTATCAGTTTACATCAGCTGAAAATCTGGCCCTGCATTAGTAAGAGGTCATTTTTAAAATAAATTTAAAAGGAACTCAAGTCAGAAGTTTGGTATGGACAGAGCCTGTAGGGTACCAACAGCTGGGGAGGCTCAAATTGTTCTTTGAGAACTTACTTTGGGGTTACAATGTCAATGCATGTCCTGCTGTGGTTCTGAAGCCACATTATACAAACCATTGAGGTCTGACGGATGGGACTGTTTTTCAAGCGGGCACTAACTTCAGCCGAGCTGCACCCTCTCAAGTGATTTGCGCTACAAAAATTATTTTTGTCCCTTGTTCAGAGACACAGGATGGCCTTTCTGTGAGGTTTTTTGGAGTTGTAAAGTCTGTTAACAGAAATGCTAAACTCAGACCAGAAGCTGACTGAGTTGCTTAGAGCTAAGCTGATCTGGTCAGTCTTTAGTGGCTTCAATAATTTGCATGGGTGAGTTTATGGAGGCTCATAGCTATTCCATTGGTTATTTATCCCACTAAACCAGCTCTTCAGGCAGGTTCTTAGAAAGAATTAAAAAACATAGAAACTTAGGATTTCCACTTTTCTGCCTAAAGGCCCTACCCTGCTAAACATTTCAGCTCAGTACAACACAGTCAGGTGCTTTGCTCTAGGTGCATCAGAAAGGAAGCTGTGTTAGTCTGTATCCACAAAAACAATGAGAAGTCTGGTAACACCTTAAAGATTAGCAGATTTATTTGGGCATAAACTTTCATGTGTGGGGATTTCTACCCCCAAAAGCTTACACCCAAATAAATCTATTAGTCTTTAAGGTGCCACTGGACTCCTTGTTGTCAGTCAGAATAACTCCTTCTCTTGTCCAGCCCCATCAACTGTTCTTAAAGGCCTACACATCTTAATCGATATGCCCTGCCTTCTATACCTCCCCGCTAGTTCTTTGGTTTTCGCCCCACATTTGGGAAACATTGGCATAGTTGCCTGCACTTGATTGGCCACCTTATTACAAAAACAATCTTCTCTTCATTTCTGTTTACAAGGTGGTTTCTTAAAATCTCATTCCTTTATCTGAAGAGAGACTGTAGCTTTAAGGTACAGTACATCGGATTTCTTGGAACTTGCCTTGTTTCGTCACTGCTTTTGATCCCATGTAAAGTTCTGAGGTTAACTGGTCCAACTGCCTTGGCAAGGAGGTGGAGATTTGGTACCCAGTCAGCAAGGTCTGTGAGCCAGGAACAGCAGAGGCAGCCTGCCAATTGGAAGCTATGCTGTGATTTTGAGAGAGAGAGATGTAAGGGTTACAACACTGCTTATACAGCGTGGACCATCCCCCAGGCTTTGGTTAAGAGAACAACTGACACATATGGCAAGCCTCCTCCTCTCTCTCCCCAAAGCTCAGCTGATCCCAGTCTGCAAGGACCCAGCGAGGAGCCTTCATAGTTGGTTGGGATGGGAACTCATCTGGCTGCTTTTGGCTGAAGCTACAATAGTGATTCACACACAGGAGGGCTCTTAGAAGCTCACTGTGATGTATCCACTCTGAAAACTTGTACTGGAGCTCCAGTTCATTAGTGTCACTGATTTTGCTCCTTCCAGAATGTAAGAGTCAGCTTTACACTGCAGATAGATGGAGACGGGAAGACTCAATGAACTGAGACTTCAATCAACTGGAGGTATTTCAAAACACGAATGTACTCTGAATGCTAGGGATACAAAGGTTTTCCTGACTATTCTTTTAATTATGTAAGTCTGACTGAGCCAAACAAAATTCAGAATTTCTATGTACATGAAGTTCCAACATTTGTTTTCATCCCAAATTGGGATGCAATGTTGGCATTTAAGGGGTTTTTTCCCCCACAAAAACAAGAAATTTGGAAAGAATTCCATTTGGTAATGTCAAAACAAAGCATTCTGACATTTTCAAATGAAGCTAACCATTCGAACATTCCTCAAATCAAAATATTTCATTGTGGTTTAGTGAACTGACCTGAAATGCTTTGTTTCAAGTCAGCTTAATATTAAGTGGCATTTTCCCATAGTGGGACATTGCATCATGGGAGTTGTAGTTCAGGCCTCTGAAGCCCCCCATTCTCCTCTAAGGGGCAGGATTCCAGGTCAGATTACATCTCCCTCCAGAGTGCTGTGACTTCTCTGATGCACCATGCAGCTTAGTTCAAGGGAAATCTCTATTGCGTTTTGGTGATGTAATCCTTCAGGGAGCTTGGCCAATAGGAGAGCTGGGGGCCACAAACTACAACCCTCATATGGTAATGCCCTGATAGGGAATATTACTTTAATGTCTTGAACTGATTTGATTCAAAACATTTTGGGGCAGTTAAAAAAACCTAAATATTCTGATTCAAGTTATATCAGCCCATTTGGAAATGTTTCTCCCCTTCCCCCAATGGAAAATTGAGTTTTTCAACAAAATCAAATTTTTCCTAGTGAAAATTTAGGTTTTGCAGAAGCTGCATTTTCTGTTGGAAAATCATTCTGATAGAAAAGTGATCAGCGTTAAAATATTAACTTTTTGGGAAACTAAAGTTAGAGGAAAGATGTTCTTGGGGTTATGGCCCTAGGCTGGGACTTGGTAACTTTGGGTTCAGTCTTTGGCTCTGTCATAGATCTTCAGTGATGTGTCTTAGACCTCACTGTGCTTCACTTTCCCCATCTGCAAAATGTTTTACACACCTATTGAATCACACAGACTCATGGAATTTGATTTCAACCTGCAATTTTCTATCAGCCTTCTTCTATACTTCAAAGATTCGCTAAGATGTTGCCAGCCAAGACAGTACTTAAATACACATGCTTAAAATTTGCATATAGTCTCCTTTTTTTAAAAAAAAAATCTATCATGTCTGGAAGCAGTTTCTGCTGTCACAGGATCTAGAAGTTAGTGCTGGGAAAGAGTTATTGGGTCAGACAGTCAATTCCCATGCTACTACAGAATAGTGCTGCAGTATTTGAGACTGGGTGAATCATTTCAACGGCTAGTAATTTAGCAAACAGAAACTGAGGCTATGTCTACACTACTACTCATGTCAGCCTAAATCTCTTTTATTGTATTTTTTAGAAACCAGTAATTCGGCATCTCACCAACACACACCAATAGCTATGTGTATTAAGACATATGAAGAAGTATTAGGGTTTTCCAGCTCACTTTGGGACCGATCCAGAGTCCACTGAAGTCAATGGAAAGATTTTAGTTGATTTTGGTGGGCTTTGGATCGATTTGCTTTTCTATTAGCA
Organism: Sternotherus odoratus; assembly: GCA_032164245.1. Taxonomy (NCBI): domain Eukaryota; kingdom Metazoa; phylum Chordata; order Testudines; family Kinosternidae; genus Sternotherus; species Sternotherus odoratus. Next base: position 15,644,857 of record JAVMKO010000002.1, read on the forward strand.
GCTGTGGTCATGAGTGGCAGATTCCAGAGTTTGTTTGTTAAGAAACCAAGTTATTTATGAGGGATTAGCACACATCTGTCGGAGCCTAATTTTAAAGCAATGAGAAGTATAGCCCTGACCATCTCTTTTCTGTTTGGCAGAATTCAACATAGTCTTTCTCTTTGACCTCTCCATCAAGTTCCTCCTATGCAGGAGCAACTCTTAACTGACACTGGAAGAAGATACTGAATTGTGCTGCAAGAAACTGCCATTGACAGAAACCCTTCCGCCTGTTTCCTGATCCTACAATCCAGATAAGACTGTTTAGAGTGGTTAACACTGCAATATTGGGTGTTAGTATTTCAATTACTTTCTTGGAGAAGGTACAGAACTTCCAGATTTTAATGGGAAACCCTATAATTCTGGTAGCACAGAGACTTTATTATTGAGGACCCAGCACATCACTGCTCACTTGAATCAATAACAGTTGCCCCTTTTGTAGCAGATAGCTGTAGGTGGGAGGAGGATGAAGACATACAACCCCGTTTTGTTTACTTGACTGAGGCTGGTTTTCAAAACCCATATACAGGTGGGTAGAGTGAGTGGGCAGCATTGCTTCATCTTCAAGTATAACACGTCCAAACACCTAAGGGTAAGATACTCAGATGTTGGTTCAAACCACAGCAACCACCTATGTGAAAATGCATGTCTACCATGAAAGAAAAAAGAGGTGATAAAAATAGCTTGTTTGCAGTGTTGTTGTAGCTGTATGGGTCCCAGGATATTTTAGAGAGACGGTGGAAAAGGGAATATCTTTTATTAAACCAATTGCTGTTGGTGAAAGAAATGAGTTTTTGGGCTTACACAGAGCTGCTCTTCAGGTCTTCCAGATTTAAGGTCTTCTTGATTTAAAAAATGTGAATGATGGAAAATCCACCACCTCCCTTGATACATTGTCCCATTTACCAAGGCTATTTAATTCAAGGTGGTTGAATGTTCTTCTAAAAGGTCTGCTCTAGGAATTTTGGGAAAGTTCTGTGACCTGGTTAGAACCTAGGTGGACAGTTATACCAACATAGGTGTGTAGAAAATTCCTGAGCAACGTAGTTATACCAATCTTAACCCCCCATGTAGACAGCGCTATGTCAATGGGAGACCATCTCCGTTGACATAGCTACCACCTCTCAGGATGGCGGATTAACTACACTGACAGGAGAGCTCTCTCCCATCAGCACAGGGGAGTCTTCACGTTAGCACTACAGCAGCAGACGTGTTTTAAGTGTAGACCGGCCCGCAGAGTGTCACAGCTAAATACAAGGAGGAACAGACTGTCTAGCCTAAGTAGTTAACACACATTGCAAGGGACCTCGCTCATAACTTTTAGCCCACCTGGGATGTGAAAGACCCATGTAATTAAAGAGTCACTGGACCAGTAAAAAGAAAAAAAGTGTGAGAATGACTCTATAGCCTGGTGGTTCGAGCACTCACCCAGGATCCAGTCCCCTGGCTGCAATAGACTAAAAAGTTATCCAAAGGGGGAACAGCTTGAACAGAATATCCTGCAGCCCATTAAAGCAATCCCCTGAGAGATGGCAAATTCCCTTTCCCCTGCAGGTGGAGTGGGAACTTAAACCAGGGTGACCCACATCCCATGTGAATACCCTAACCTTTGAGCTAAGAGTTGGAAGGGGGCAGCCTTCCACCCTGCATCCTCGTTTCTTGCAAGAAACATCTCAGGAGCCTAATTCGAAGACAGAGTTCACAGCCTAGAACCCCAGCACAGATAGGTGCCTCCTTCCAGCCTGGATTTAGGTGCCTAACTCCCCGAGAGAGATGGGACTTAGGACACACCTCTCCTTGGCATATCCCATTGTCTAGCTTAGGTGGGGAGCTCCCTAGTATGAACCTAGGTGCCTATCCCCCTACATGGGACATTTGAGCACCTAAGCATTGTGAATCCCAGTGATTTTCTGGGCATGTGATAGTTAGGCCTGGTGACACTTAGCATCACAAAACTTAAGCCCCATATGCCATGTCAGAGCCCATATAGATACACAGATAGAAATCCTGAATTCAAACATTTCTGAACTTTGGATTTATCTTTGAAATGTATAGTTCTGCCCCTTCTCTAAACATGAACTTTAAGACCCAATTTCCTTAGTCACTTAACTTTGCTTCCTAAATTATATAAACATGTGTGTTTGGAAAAAACAGAACGCTCTTCCATTGTTCTCTCTACTCTCTGCATAAATTTTAATGACCTAATTGTCAGAGGCCCTGAGCAATCACAGCTCTTGAACTCCACAGGGTGCTCAGAGTGTCTGAAAATCAAGCCAGAAATAGACGTGAATGTTTTACTCAGGGGACTGAACTGTCAAGTCTCAGCATTGGCAAAAGAAACCCAGATTGTTCAGAAATGCTAATTTAAAGCTGTGTGTGTGTGTGTTTGCACAGGCTGGATTGGTCTGAATATGACTGAAACAAGTCACAATAAAAGGGAAACTTCCTTTTCTACAAGGAAACTTCAAATTCTTGGGGGTTTGAGAAAAGGCTTCTGTTTGAGAGAGCGGCATAGGAGAAAGCTTGGAGCGGAAGTGAAAAGGAAATCCCACACATGGCCTAATGAGGTACTGTTGGGGGATAATCACTGCCAAAGAAGCTCAACAGTTCAGACTTCAAGCGTCTTTGTCTGTAAAAAAAGAGTCTGAACTGAACAAAAAACATGCATTTCCCTCAGTGGGTTTTTTCCTGTTGAAACTCTAAAAAAATCATTTCAATCAGTCAGGGAGGTTCAGGGCTTTCTGAAATTTCCTTTCCCATTTTGGAAACTGATTTTTGTTTTTGTTTTGAATATCTTGAGAATAAAGAACAATCCTTGAGCAATAAAAGAAACTAATATTCACTGTGTTGCCTTCTGTTCATAGCATGTTAGAGCTGACCTTTTAATTTCTTGGAGCAAAGCATTTATGTAAAAAGCAGCTATGGAAAAAAATATCATAAATAGGAAATTTTTCTTGTCTTAGATCTCCATCCAATAAGAAGGAATAGGAAAGCAAACTACTATGCACAGCCTGTAAAAAAGCTTTAGGATTCTTGTAGGCGAAAGGAAAATATAAGTGACCAGAGATGGTCCACTCCCAACCCAAAGCTGAAACACTACATTTGAACCCAGAACATTATGGAATTAGTTTGCCTGAAGTAGGCAAAGCTCAAATCTGAATCTGATCAGCTTCTCCCATTCACCCTCATTTCTAGTTGTTTATTAATTACTAGTGTAAAAGCCCGTGTACACGGGCCAAAGTGCTTAATGGTATTTGCCCTCAGTCCCCCTGCACTGTGCCCTGTTACCTCACTGAGTCCCTCCTCCGCTCTGCCACTGCCTCTCAGTCCCACTGTACCGTGCCCTGTTACCTCACTGGGGTCCCCCTCCTTCTCCACCACTGCCCCTCAGTCCCACTGCACCATGCCCTGTTACCTCACTGGGGTCTCCCTCCTTCTCTACCACTGCCCCTCAGCCCCACTGCACTGTGCCCTGTTTCTTCACTGGGGTCCCCCTCCTTCTCTACCACTGCCCCTCAGCCCCACTGCACTGTGCCCTGTTTCTTCACTGGGGTCCCCCTCCTTCTCTACCACTGCCCCTCAGCATTGTACCGTTACCTCACTGGGGTCCTCCTCCTTCTCTACCACTGCCCCTCTGCCCCACTGCACTGTGCCCTGTTTCTTCACTGGGGTCCCCCTCCTTCTCTACCACTGCCCCTCAGCATTGTACTGTTACCTCACTGGGGTCCCCCCCTGCTCTACCACTGCCCCTCAGTGCTGCTGCACCGTGCCGTGTTACATCACTGGGGACACCCTCCCCCCCGCCCCCGCTCTACCACTGCCCCTCAGTCCCACTGCACCGTGCCCTGTTACCTCACTGGGGTCTCCCTCCTTCTCTACCACTGCCCCTCAGCCCCACTGCACTGTGCCCTGTTTCTTCACTGGGGTCCCCCTCCTTCTCTACCACTGCCCCTCAGCCCCACTGCACTGTGCCCTGTTTCTTCACTGGGGTCCCCCTCCTTCTCTACCACTGCCCCTCAGCATTGTACCGTTACCTCACTGGGGTCCTCCTCCTTCTCTACCACTGCCCCTCAGCCCCACTGCACTGTGCCCTGTTTCTTCACTGGGGTCCCCCTCCTTCTCTACCACTGCCCCTCAGCATTGTACCGTTACCTCACTGGGGTCCTCCTCCTTCTCTACCACTGCCCCTCAGCCCCACTGCACTGTGCCCTGTTTCTTCACTGGGGTCCCCTCCTTCTCTACCACTGCCCCTCAGCATTGTACCGTTACCTCACTGGGGTCCTCCTCCTTCTCTACCACTGCCCCTCAGCCCCACTGCACTGTGCCCTGTTTCTTCACTGGGGTCCCCCTCCTTCTCTACCACTGCCCCTCAGCATTGTACCGTTACCTCACTGGGGTCCCCCCCTGCTCTACCACTGCCCCTCAGTGCTGCTGCGCCGTGCCGTGTTACATCACTGGGGACACCCTCCCCCCCGCCCCCGCTCTACCACTGCCCCTCAGTCCCACTGCACCGTGCCCTGTTACCTCACTGGGGTCCCCCTCCTTCTCTACCACTGCCCCTCAGTCCCGCTGCACCGTGCCCTGTTACCTCACTGGGGTCCCCCTCCTTCTCTACCACTGCCCCTCAGTCCCGCTGCACCGTGCCCTGTTACCTCACTGGGGTCCCCCTCCTTCTCTACCACTGCCCCTCAGCATCGTGCCGTTACCTCACTGGGGTTTCCCCCCCCCCCCACCATTGCCTCTCAGCACTGTGCCCTGTCACCTCACTGGAGTCCCCCCCACCACCACTGCCTCTCAGCACTGTGCCCTGTCACCTCACTGGGGTCCCCCCCCCCACTGCCTCTCAGCACTGTGCCCTGTTACCTCACTGGGGACGGGCCAAAGTGCTTACCGCTGTGTGTCCGGGCCGTCTCTGCAGCTCGCGGTGGCCATTTTGTGCCGCCGAACTACCACTCCCAGCATGCTGTTCGTCCGGGCCGTCTCTACTGCGCATGATGGCTTCGGACAAACTTCCTCTGGCCTTTTATTATATAGGATTTTTTGAATTACTCTTTATTATCACATCTCTGGATGCATTTATGCCACTAACCAATAATGGGTCATAGCCTCAGCTGGTGTAATCAGTATAGCTCCTAAATAGACAGGAGAAGGGAATTACTACCACCGTCTCCACTTTGATGGTGAACTGAGGCACAAAGAAATGAAGCGACTTGCCCAAGGTCAAGGGCTATGACAAAGTTAGGAGTTGAACCCAGGTCCCCTGAATATCAGGCGCTGAAATATCATGGCAGTGAGTGGCAGTACGTAACCCTGAGGTAAAGAGAGCAATATTTAGACTACTCGTAATAGTCCTTGGATACTGAATCTGTATCCACAAAGGTGACGACTACTCATTCAAGCAGAAGGCCTGGGACCCCCCAGTGCAGATGGGAAGAGCCCTTTTGCTTTCCTGGCTCTGCATTCCAGGCAGCCTCTGAGGACTGCTAATTGGTTTTGAAAGCATAAACAGTGTTTTTCAGCTTATAAAAAGTTCAGTGCTGCGACGGGTACATGCTGTGCAGTCAGGCTTGAGAACCTGCAAATGCAAATGCTCACCCACTCCTGACACGAGGGAGGAACAGTTTAGCACATCTGTAATTGGATTATAACCCTTCTTTCATGAGGAGACCTGAAGAGGATTTTCACTGCAGCTGATGTATTTAGTAAAAGAGTGTCACTGAAGTAGTTGGTCTTGTGTTTTGGGGGGAAAAGGCCAGTAATAAGAAAACACTGTCACTGCCCGTGGCTTATGGCTACTCGGTATAAAGCTATTCCATAGCCTGAAGACCTGTCCAGGGACAGGGGGTTGAGGGAACATGCCTGGAAGGGAAGTGGTTTAGTTTAGTTGACATGTTGCACAGGTGTTAACAACTGCATAAGATACGAAGCTGGGGAGTAGGGTGACCAGAAGTCCTGATTTTATAGGCACAGTCCTGAAATTTGGGGCTTTGTCTTATATAGACTCCAGTTACCCCCACCCCCATCCCGATTTTTCATACTTCCTGTCTGGTCACCCTACTGGGTAGACTCCAGCTTTATGCTTGGGCTGCTGGTGTCCTGACACTACTGCTTATCAGGCTGACCAATATTGAGCAGTGGTGACCTGACCCCAAGTGTTTCAGTTGAGTAAAGTTTTGGATGAGGGTCCCTCTTGCGTTTGCTGACAAACTGTATGGAAACCCTGGTTTCTGAGAGGTGGGGGGAGAACCGCATTGTTTTCCACCAGTGAATACCTGGAGATGTTACTGTTCTCACCAAGTCAATTTAAATACCACAACAGGAGATCCCCTGTCATTCACTGATTAGCTTCTTGCAATAGCCAAGTGCATTCAGAATGCTACTGTGGCAAAAGACACTGGTTCCCATGGCTAGAGTTATTAGGTATATACTCTGAGTAATCTCTGACTAAGAAAATCAACAGGCTATTATACATTTCTAAATAGAGTAGAAAGGACAGGAGCCACCAACCAATTTGAGATTACTACCCCATGAAGATTTCCTCAGCCCTCCACCCACCCCCAAAAAAATAGAAATGGTTGCACCTATTGGGTCATCTAGTCCATACCCCTGACAATGTAAGTCTATGATACTATATTCAAAAGTATGGTGCTGTTCAATATTTCAGCCCCTAAAGTTAAAGGGCTGTCAATTCTCTTTGAAAACTTCTGTAGTTTAATAGATCGCACCATTAGGAGATTCGTCTGATATGCAGCCAAACTTTGAGTAATTCCACCTCATAGCTCCCTTTCAATATTCCAAAAAAAATCCTTGTGCGCCTTGATGTCTGCACTTTTCAACTGATCAGTTTTAAGACACAGTTATGACACCCCCCCCCCTGCACTGCCCTTTCCTATCCTTTGAGTAAAGCTGTACAAAGTCAGTTCTTTCATAAACCAGGTCTTCCAGACTCTTAACCATTTTCATTGCTCTCCAACTGAGCATCACCTTTCTCGTACTGAAATACCCTAAAGTTAATGAAGTTTAAGTATTAATTATTTGTATTGGAGTAGCACCTTGATGCCCTAGGAGCTTGGTTTAAATTGGCAAATGATTTAAGTGTGATCTCGCCAGAGTCATGGCTCTATATCAGTGAGTGATCCATCCAATCATTTAGTCCCGGTGGCTTAGGGACACCCCTATCTCAGCTAATAGCCATCGACGGACCGATCTTCCAGGAACTCAATTCTTGTTTGAACCCATTATACTTTTGGCCTTCATAACATCCCATGGCAACAAGTTTTACAGGTTGACTGCATTGTGTGAAGTAGTATTTCTGTTTGTTTTAAATCTACTCCCTATTAATTTCTCATTTTTGTGTTTACCCTTTCACATAACAGTTCCCTGTTCTTTCTCCATGACATACATGATTTTATAGACCTCTATCATATTCTCCCTTAGCTGTCTCCATGACCAATCCCACACAAGGAGAGAGTAAAAAGGAAGCTGGTCCATTCACCTAATCATTTTTGTTGCCCTTCTCTCCAGCTTTTTAAATTCTAATAGTTTTTTGTTTTGTTTTGTTTGTTATTGGCATGCACTCTGGCAACCAGAAGTGCACTGAAGATTCCAGGCTGGAAAGGGGAAATTTCCTAATTATGCTTAATACAGAATGGAAGGGAATGTGGTAATGCAGACACCAATCTAATATGAATATTCAGATTTGATTAACTGTTTCAGTTTGTAATTGTTATATTGTGATTTGATACCCTGGGTATTTCTTTTACTACCAAGAAAGAACAGACTACACAGAAAACTAGAGGCTGTCCACATGGATTTTAGCAAAGGGCATACACAGAGGTCTGTTGGTACAATCAAAACACTTCAAGAGTGCAGGTTACACTGAATGGATAGGCCAGGTATTCAGAACCGAAGCAAACAGTCCGAAATGGATTGATGGGTCATTGTTTTAGGATTGTTTCATCAGTTTTCACAGCTACACTGCACGTGAGGTTGTTTGAGGGGGAATCAAACTATATGGAGCCTGTTTGGCCCAATTCCACTCTAGGGGGCGTTAGCTACACTGGGCTACATAATTTCTCATTTCATTTGTTTCATTAAGAAAAAATAAATAAGAAAAATGAGTGCTGGGTCTAACCCCATAGGTTTGACTTCTGACAGGAATATTATGCCACTGAATTAAAGATGCAGCTCTGAAGTCAACCATGTCTTTTTTAATCACTGATCCACGCTTCCTTTCCCTCCATTTCTCCCTTAGCTGAAATTAAGCCATTCAGAGGTATTAAACGGTACCCCTACACTCTGCATCACTGTGGTGATTTTGAAGACTTTTATATGCCAGTAATCTGAATCCAAGGGCTGCTGCACATCCCCTTTGAATGACAGTAAACAATTATGTTTGAGAAATGAGCACTTTTTTCTACCAAACAAAGGAGCAGTTCAAACCAGCAGAGTCTGTTCTACCTAATCCAATCTTCCTTGCAGATGGATGAATGAATGAGAACACAAACCACAAAATATGACAATTTGTCAATTACAGACTATTTTAAATGTGACCTGTTCAGCAGTCAGATGGAACCTTAACTACCCAGAAGATCAATTAACTCAGCCAGCCAGTGGAGAAATAAGGAAAATGCCTCCACTTTTAAAGAACTGGGTTCATCTTTGTGATTTTTATCTTGTTGCACTGCAGAGGAAAAAATTGTAGATCAGATGATAGTTGCAGTAACTTACATGACAAGGTGGCTCCCCTGGCTCAAGTCCTTTGGGTCGCTGTCACAGCACTGGCACCCTGGCCAGACTGTACCAGACTGGGTTTTTTCTGCTGCTCCTTAGCAGCTCGCTCCCTTTCTCTCCCTCTCAGGGACAGGCTCCTGCAGGCTAGGAAAGCTAGGCCCCCCTCTGGTAGGGACCCTTAGTTCTCTTTTCCTGCTTGCCAGCAGCCTCTCCGTCCCTGCTTCCTCCAACTTGCTCCTCACACTCTCTGCTTCCACCAACTCGCTCCTCTAACTGTTACTGCCACCAGAACTCCCTCCTCAAACTCCCACAAGCCTCTCTGTGGAGGAGTCTCTTTTCAAGGGCTCTGACAGCCTCCTTGATTGGCCTCAGCTGGCCCTGCTTCTGACTGTGGCAGCCCTGCTCAGCTGGGCCTGATTCCCTTGTGGAAAGCCTTCTAATTGCAGGCCTTACTGGCAGCTGTCTGCCCTGGGTCTGCCACACTTAGAAGAGCCAAAGTTTGAAAACTAGTTCCATGAAAATGCAACATATTTGCGAGAAGGAAATGGTATTTGTTTAACATCGCTGCTGGTGAGAGAACTCCCCACCACCATATTGTCCACTGTTTTTATACCCTTAATATCCTTCCTAATGAAATAGTTGAAAGCACTAAAGGCCAGATCGTCAGAAGGTAATTAGGTGCCTTACTCCTATTGGTTGGTAGTTAGGCACCTTAATACATTTGAAGATGTGGCCCTAATGACGAAGGGGATTGTCATCTTAAATAGTAACGCTGTGGAAAGAAAAGCACGACCTGGGTAAAACAAAACAAGAAATCTTCAGAAGCAGAAAAATTCCTGTCTGAATAAGTTATGTCATGCACACAAAAAAGGGAGAAAGGCTGAATGGCTTTCATATCATCTGTTCACAGCAGACATACCTAACAATTACATTTTAATTAGAAAATATGACTTGCTCATTGTAAATATTTTTAACTCAAAGGACAAAAGAAAAAAAAAGTCCCATCCTCTTATTGCATTTCTCCACCCAAAAGTTCTTTGCCCAGAATTTAAGTATTATTTAGCCTTTGTTGAGTTTTCTGCATGCAAGCAGTGTGACAAAGAAGTCTCAGGATTACATTCCCATTCACTTATTGAGAAGTCAAATGCAAAGGGTCTAAATCAGTTTTCAGCTCGGGGACTTTATTTTAGATCTCCTTTTATTCATGCTTTTTTTTTAACCCAGATACAAAATGAGTGATTTAATTCATTATTTTTAAACTCATCAGTACAAATGTTCTGGGGGAAAAAATCACTCTAAAAATGGAATATTCACCTATGACGGCCTAATCATTTATCTATTTATCATAATTATATAATGTTTTATGTATTTATGGTAGTGCACCATAGAAAAATCTGCACCTCCATACCTTAGTGGATTTCTCCTCCTGCAAAAAAGGGACATCATAATCTCATTTTACAGACAGGAACCTGGGATGCAAGATAAAGGCTCAGTTGTCAAGGTTCTGAGGCCTCTGGCCCTGATCTAAAGCAGAGCACTTAAGTACATGCTTAGCTGTAAGTTAGTGAGTAGCTCCACTGTCTTCTATGCCACTATACCTGTCTGATGGTAAGCATGCATTTCAGTGCTTTGCTGATCAGGGTCGGTGTTCAGTAGCTTGCGGGGCCGTACCACGCTAAAACTTCCTAACTAATTAAAATAAATAAAATAAAGACTGCCGGCCCCTCTGCAAGAAAAACAAGGCTTGATGAGTTTTAAGATGGGAGACTGTGTCAGGATCCTAACAAGAGTAGGCTAGCCCAAAGGTCAGAGCAGGGTCAAATCCGAGGCTGGGAGTAGTGAAGGAATTCGTAGTCGGGTTCCAGGCTAGGGTCACTACCAGCCAGAGTGCAAATCAGATTTCAGGGTCCGGATCTCGAGGTGAAGTCCAAATCAAGCCAAGTTTAAAGCCAGGCATTCAAGAGCAGGAATGACCATGGCAACTACAGGAGAGCCACACTGCCTGGAACATCCCTTGGATTTATATATAGCCGGAAGCAAATCAGGAACCACGGAGGCTATCAGACTCCTTGAGGTGGGATTTCCCATGGTTTGTGTCCACAGTGGGTCATGGATAATTGAGCACAAGCTTATTATAGGCAATGCTGGGGAGCAGTATGGGCCTGTCTTGCTGCCTAGTAGCAGTCCAGGCCCAGACTCAAGACCTACTGGGCCTTACAGAATCTTGCAAAGTCAAGGAGGTTTATTCAGCTTTCTCTCCCACTTAAATTTTATGTTTGCTCTTTGTTTCTTGTTTCCTTAATTTAAAAGTAATGTAGACTCAATGTGCATGTTGGTCATTGGTACATGGGAAAACAACAATTTCCAAATGATATCTCAGTCTTCTAAAGCGATGGCACTTTTCTATCATCATCAGTTAAGCCAATATATCAAAGAGTGCCAAATCAACCATGAAAGAATTAAGCACAGTCTCGGTCACACGTTATGGAACTAGTTGCAACTTGGATCCTTTTCTGGTCTCTGAGAGTCCCACCTCCACAGCTGGTAGGCTTCTTTAGTAGTTGGGAGATTTTTAAAACAGCTCACATGTATATTTAAGCTCATCTAGTCATACGATTCACTACAAGCTACATTAGATCGACTTCCTCTGAAGTTACAGGAACAGAACCAACTTACATTCTCCTATGTAAGTCCAGAGCCCCTTCTGATGCACAGAATAGCCTGTTACTCTTTTCTCTGCCTGCTGCCTCTGCTGTTGTCTGTGGCTTGGTCCACACTTAAAAGTTAGGTTGACATATCTACCTCTTTGTCTGAAGTGTTGTTGTAGCTATGTCGGTCCCAGGATATTAGAGAGACAAGTGGGTGAGGCAATATCTTTTATTGGCCTGACGTGTTACTTTTACCATCTAGTCTCTCTAATGTCTACATCAGTCAGGGGTATGAAAAATCCATACCCTTGACCAACCTAACCCCCAGTGTAGAAGTTGCTAGGTAAACAGAAGAATGCTTCTGTTGTCCCTGTTGTTTAGGGAGGTGGTGTTCCTACCCTGATGGGAAAATCCCTTCAGTCAGCATAGGCTGTATCAACACATAGGAATTATGCTGTATAGTCTCTGTAGTGTAGACACCCACAGGCCCTGTGGGTATTTCAGGCTGGACTTTAACATACACTGTTCAAATGGTTTTGTTTTTGTTTTTCTTCCTCCCGTCAGCAGGAGCAATCAGGACTTATCCAAGACAATGCACCCTAATGGCTTCTCCATTTTCGGCAGTTAGACCCATTCAGTTCAATGAGTTGTACTTACTGGCCTAAGGAGACATATGTCTGATCCCCTTTGTGAGTATGTCTACATTAAGAGCACTTTACAGGTATAAGGAATATTGGTATACGATACAGCAAAGCACTCCTGATGTAGACACAACTTATACCGGTAAAACTTTGCTTTGCACTGGTGTAGTAAAACCAACCCCCATAAGTGAAACAAGCTAAACTGGTAAAATAAAATACAGATATTTATGGTCACATACACACACACATTCCATAACCATGCATGTACCCAGCTTATTTTGAAAACTGTAATTGCATTATAGCCGTGAGGAATTTACCTATCTGGGTTTTTACATAGCACTGAATACCATGGTAACAAGGCACACCCAAGCGGAATGTTAGACTTGGGCCATCTTGATGCCCGATTTACATTTTAAGATCAAATGTGGTTTCAGATGAGATTTGTTTAGAGTTTAAGTATACTTGAAACCAAAACTCAGATGCAAAAGTCAGGTGTTCTAAACCAACGTGAAGCAAAACTGTTGCATTTCACATACTTTTCATTTGCAAATGCTTGATGGTACTTTTGCAAAGTGACACTAATTGCCACAGGCCCTCAGACTCTGACATGACCTGCTTGGGGTCTCTCATGCTATGCTAATATAGATATTAAATAATGGTAATGGGCAGCCCCAAAATGCTGGGGCATCAGAAATATTTGCCTCAAACGGTTTTCAGTGACCTGTATCCTATTCTTAGTTACACTCTATTGGAGCAACATTCCTAAAGCTAAAAAAAAAAAGTTATAAAGCACACATTTTCCCTTAACTTCCATGGATAAACAGCACTAATACAGGGGAGGGTGGGAATCCTAGTCCTTAGATGTCTTCAGTGCAGGTAAGTCTACCAGTGCTCAGATCTTGCTACTCTTCCATCTCTTAGCTATTGAAAATGATCCCCTTCCAGATACACAACCTCATGAAAACCTATAAGGAAGCATCTCAACCTGACCCTCTAACCATGATCAGTTGCCTTCCTCTCCCTGTTGGTATAGCCATTCTAATTCAATTGGCCATCCCTAGCCCCAAGGCTGAGTGCCTGAGTTAGTGGTTAGGAAGGCACTCAGAGCATGTTGCATGAGCAGTGCATGTCCAAAGGATCAAGGGAAGGATTCTGGCAGAGCGGAGCAAAGTACCACCTACCGAAGAGATATGGCCTCCCCCCACCAACTACTGGAAACCTTCCCTGATCTCTAGACTAGCTCCCGTCTTCACCATAGCCATTGCAGTACTTCTAGGTGCTGAGCAGACCACATCATGGCATTGCACAGTGACTCACGCAAACCCAAGAGGAGAGCCACATGTAGCCCTGCTAAGAGTTATGCAGCGAGTATTTTCAGACATTTCTATGGGGAGGTTAGGGTGGGAGATGGGTGTCAGGGCCATACTTAAATCTGAAAGTGCATGTGGCCAGAAAAGTCAGAAGAAAGGATGTGAAATGAAGGTGGGGTGTTTTAGAAACCCTGCAGTGGTATAAGACCACTAGCATATAGAGATGTGACCTAAAAGCTCCAAAGGCCATGTGCAAACGAAAAACATGTAAGATGCTGCTTAAAGAACAGCAGATACAGGTCGGGCAGCAACTGCTGCGAATTCATGGTATGCTGTTTCAGAGAAAGCAGGAAACAGCTTTACAGCAGAAAAAAAAAAGCTGTCTATATATATAGTGTTTCAGCAAGAACCTGAACCAAGCTGCTTTATTGTAGTAATATTTTATTTGTATGTCAATTATTATATTTCATTACTTGACAGGAAGGGGAACAGAGAGGGAAGTACAGGACTGGGAGTCCAAAGACCAGTGCTTTGTTCCTTGGTTGTGCAAATGTTCTAAGGGGTGTAACTCAGTTTCTCTTACCTGTGTGAAGGAGATCACTGGAAATGGCCATATACACAAATTCTGAAGTACTACAAGCTCAAAGGTCACAAACAGGTCCATCAAAAGAAATGTGGGGCCCATGTACATCATGTTCACTGGGGCCCCACTCCCTCCCATTTCATCCCCGTAACTGCTGTTTTGGGGGCTCCCTGAGCTTGGGGTTCAAGAACATTTAACTCCTCCACCCCCATTTCCCCGCCCCACGCCAGCCTTAGGAGCTCAAGCCCATTGAGCATGGAGAACAGGAGCCTAGAGCTGGATCTTCATGCAAGGTACTTTCATAATGGAGATCAGAAGGAGATGGCTGTGGACCTATTTGTCCTAAACAGCAACGGGGAAATGTGGGAACTCATGGAAATTAAAACAAAAGAAAAGAAACAGGCATGGTAGAATTCAGTCTTTATGTTTTTATAATTGATGGATATCCAAGTTTATTTTAAGCATTTCCCCTCACTTACCAAATTAACTTTTTGCAGCAAATTATGGAGGGATGCTCAGACAATGATAGATGTAGAGATTCAAAAAGTTGAAGTGTTAAAACAAATTGTCAACATCCCATGTCAAAATATACAAAGTCAATATCCTTGCATTAAACTTCAATAAGTTCCTAAGTCGTTTTTCTTACTTTGCCTATCTTTAAATTCTGGTTGTTATTGATGGACGTATTTTTATTTGGTTTGTGTATGAATGGTAAAATTGATGTTTACTCACAAAAAAGTCTAACCCTTCCAAGCCTAAAAATACATTATGGGCTTGATCTTCCCCAGACCTGCTTGTTGGGAGTGTAGCATGGATACATGCTAGATAATAAGCCTTAAGCAGGACATGGGACACATGGGAATTTTGTCCTGTGTTAACATGAGAGCCACGGGCAGCTCTTACATTACTCTGGCCTGGGGAACAGAAGTCTGGCTAGAGAGGTCAGCCAGCAGCTCCGTGCTATTATTATAAAGAATACTAAGCTCAAGTCAATGGGCGTTTAGCCCTGATGTAATTGGGTACAGCTCCCTTGAGTTGGATGGAGTTATAACTGCTTATACCAAGCATAAATTTGGCCCCATGTCTCCTCAGACACTCTTGCTCTTCCCATCCTCTTTCTTACCCTTTGCAAGAGAGCTAGCAGGGGGTGGCGACTTAGTGCGGAGCAATGTACCTAGTATTTAATGGTGACAGGTTTCAGAGTGGTACTGCTACAAAAGTTATTTTTCCTCCCTTGGTATCCTACTGTTAATTGAATGGTCTCGTTAGACTGACCTCCTACTTGGTAAGGTAACTCCCATCCTTTCATGTATTTATACCTGCTCCTGTATTTTCCACTCCATGCATCTGCTGAAGTGGGTTCTAGCCCAGGAAAGCTTATGCCCAAATAAATTTGTTAGTCTTCAAGGTGCCACAAGGACTCCTTGTTTTTGCTAGTATTTAATGTTATGCCTCCATGTAGGCTCCACTCGCACTGTAAATGGTGCACCGCAACTTTGTGCTCTCTGCTGCACACCGTGCAAGGCCTTCCAGGATCAAAACCTTAACAGACCTAGGGGCTTCTTTTCCCCAAAGCGCAATCAGTGGTTGGCAGTCTTTGCCCCAGGAGGTGCATGCATATTTCTAGAATGCAGGAAACACATTGGCAGTTATGGGCTAATAATATCTCAGGGTATAAATGGGAGCAGATCGTTGTGATAGCTCTTGCTCACACAGTGAAAGGACTTGGGAACTAGGAAATGGAGGTTTGTGTTCACAGGCACAGGGCTGAACTGAATGAGAAGCCCAGAGATAGGAGGGAATAGTCTCAGCATATTAATAGAGGCTCTGGGAGTGAAGTATGGTCATGGGCATACAGGCCACACCATCACCTTCTTAGAGGCAAGATAGTAATGGCTACATGCAGAATTTGTGAATTCCTCTTCAGGATTTCCACTAACACCAGACTAGATCTCACCCCGTTTAAACTTCTCTAGCTGTGTCATCTCCTCACTCCAGGAATGAATTTGACTGGCTCTTTGAAAGGATTTTTATGCCCCCCCCCCTGAAAAGCAGAAGACAACAAAACTGGCCTTCTTGCTGATGAACACCAGAGGCCCTGGAGCGCTAATAAGGGAACAAAACCATTTTATACTGTGTTTCTACTTTTCACTCATTTCTGCTGCACCCTATTGACCACTAGAGCTTGCTGTTTTAATGCAAATGTGTGAGCCAATCCAACGTTTCTGAACCAGCCCCACAAAATGAAATCCTCGGGCCACTCAAATCCTTTCACCACAAACAGTAGAAATGACAACATACTCACCCAGCTGTTGAGATGAGCCCAACTTGAAACAAAGGACGCTCCAGAAAGTAGTGTTTGTGATTAAAGAATTGACACTCCTCTCTCTGAGCATACCAACGCTCCAGCAAGGTATGCAGGCGCACTGTGCTATTTCAGATTCAAGGTAAGACTGAGGTCTTGGCCACTTTAGCTCAATAAAGATCCCATGACATTACTTGCAAGAGAAGGGACATTAGCTCTGAGGAGGAGGCCAGACTCCAGCTGAGGACCTTCACACCACAAACCTGAGTTCCTCTTGTAGTTATAGTTGGACATCATATTTTTCTTCATTCACTATCCTAAACTACGTTTTTGCATTGCTTTGTGCTTTTAAAAAAAAGACTTCCTTTCACCCTAGAGATGGCTGCATTTTAATGGTAAATGAAATTATTCCTTCCTATAGACAGCGGGTGATACATTTTGGGATCCACTGGGACACAAGGTGCTCTATAGGGGTGAGATTTTTATTTATCTGAGTTTTGGATCGAAAGTGGAGATTGAGTGTAGTGACTATGCTAATTTCTGGTGGACTCTCCGATATAGCTGTGATGCTCTGATTTTGAGGCCAGTAGGCAAGATTCACTCCGAATTTCTGAAACAGGAACAGAATAGTTTATTCTTGTTGGCAATTGCAGCACCAGTTCAGCTGAATCCATTAGCAGCAATGGGTAAAAGTCATGGTTTAGACAAGACTTTGGCATTCAGTATCACCTGCTAACTCAGTACTAAGATGTAACTTGCAAAGAGTGGCAGCCCAATAGTACTAATTAGGTCCCAAATTCTACTGAGCAAATTCCAACTACAGATGCTGAACTGGTGCTAAAGATCCTTTTCCCTTAGCTACCTGGGCACCAGCAGGGGGAGCACTGAGAGCACAGGATTGAGAAGCTCTCTGCTCTAAGTTCCAGTGCATGGTCCCACAGCAACTCCCAGCATCTGGGAGGAGCAACTGCAGGGAAAGTCTTGCTCAGCACCTGCAACCCTGGGATGGAGCATGCTCATTTGGACTGGAGAGTCTCCCTGCCACATTTAAAGTCTCTGCTCCAAAGCATGGAGTCTCTAGAGTTTATCAAAATAGTTGTAACATTTTTAATATGGATAAAAACAATGTGTTTATCCCTAACCTTATTCTCTGAATTGGCTGAGCTGGTTTAGCTGAAGTCTTTGGAAAAAAAGAATTCAGCATGAAGCAGACACGCAGCATTGGAAATTTCAGCCCAGTTGGTTAAAGTTTAGTAAAGTTATAAGCAACTGAAAACAGGATCTTATAATGGGAAGTGTCTGGTAACTTTACCTCCAGGCAGTGCTATCAGTACTACCTATAATAAATCATATCTAGATGATGATAGGCGCTACAGGGAGAAAACCCAGACCCTGAGACAAATACATAGCAAACCAGTGTAACCACTAGAGTCATATATTGTCATAACCCTCATCCTCCCTTCCTTATCCTCCCCTTTGACTGTTACTATCACTCATTGCATATGTCTGCGCTGAAGTTGTAATCCTGCTCTAACTCATGTCTAGGTTAACACCAGTGTTTAATTTGTGCCAGTAGTTCATAGCCCCGGCACCTCTGGGCTTGCTGCATCAGTTATGAGTGTAAAAAAATTGCTTGACCCCCAGCACCTATTTCATGACAAATTAATCTCTGGCTTACACACTGAAGCTAAAGGGACTACTGACAAGAGTCAATTATCTATTTGTGTCTCCATGGATTTCAACACTGGCCCCTTGGAGACAAACAACCATGAGTAAAATTTTCAAAAGTCCTTAAGTCCCATTCTCCAAAGCTTTCCTAAATATCAGTGAGTTTCCTTGAGATTTAGGCTTCTGAGTGCCTAGTCACTTTTGAAAATGAGCCTTAGGACCCAATCAAATATGGAGCCTTTTGAAAATTGGACCCTATGTCTAATTGTCTGTACAGAGCCTTGCACTTATGGTGCATGATCAATAATGAGTCATTTATTTTTTTCTGAGCTAAGCTTACCTCACCAGATATGGTATAAAGAATAAAAACGAGCAGAACTAGAAGCAAAACACTTTTGCAATTGTCAAATGAGCTAGAAATAAGAGGACACGACCTGCTGCAGAAGTTAAGTCTCTTGCATGAAAATTTGAATTCTAATGAGCACAGCCAGCCTTGGCATTTTTGGGTGAGCCAGTGAAACAACATTCTGCCAATGCTCCCAGCCTACCATAACCAATAGCTGCACATCAGAGTCACACTCAAACACCCAAGGGTGGCTTGAGGATTGTGGAAGGGGTTAACCGGATGATTCATTGGAATGAACATGAAACTTAAAAGCTCCTTTTTACATCAAAATTGTGTGGGGTTGGGGGAAAGCAGGAGGAAGAGGCTACCTTTAGGCCTCCTGCGTGCTGTTGCTGCAGAAGGGGAGCCCAGCTGTTGATTCCGTTCAAGGGTATTTTCAAGGAAAGTGGAGATTAAACCTAAGGGACATAGTCCCTCGGTGAAGGTAAACTTCTTGGGACTTGAAATCCTTGCTCTGCTGCTATACACACACACACACCACATGATCTTAGCATTTGAGATTGAAACTATGCTGAATGAATCTTTCCCTATCAGCCATTGTTTTCAGGCATATATTAGACCTGCCATTTAAAAAAACAACCAACCCCCATTTAGTCCAAAAAGCCCTAGTTTCTCTGAGTCTGAATTTTGAAGAATTCCACTGAACATTAGAAGCCTCTTAACTACAGCGTCTATGGGACTGAAACTCTCCTTAGTGCAGGGTGCAGAAGACCAGGATAGATAAACATAGTGGTCTTCTCTCACTTTAAAAACTGATGAGTCTCTGCCCAAAGCCACACCCTACTGCACCACATGACCACAGTTGTTATTGAGAACAAGCATGG
This sequence comes from Sternotherus odoratus, assembly GCA_032164245.1. Taxonomy (NCBI): domain Eukaryota; kingdom Metazoa; phylum Chordata; order Testudines; family Kinosternidae; genus Sternotherus; species Sternotherus odoratus. Next base: position 15,664,014 of record JAVMKO010000002.1, read on the forward strand.
TTAGACTATTTACCTACCATAATAATTCCACTGGAGTAAATGAGTAGCTACCTCACTTGCTTTCTATACAGACAGTTCGTGAGTTTCCTCTAGTAGGAAACCCTTTAAGATTTATAACATTTCCAGCCCTAGTCATATTTTTTGCTATGGCATTATTGTAGCCTTGCACACAAACAGAGGGGCTACAGATACTTAGGTAATGTACTGTGTCTGCGGTATGTACAGGTATTTTCATTTATCATAATTAATAGACAAAACTGAACAGTTTAATTAGAGTTATAGTGTGAAATCTGAATTAGGGACTTTTTTCAATTGATTTCTTATGTAGATTTGACACCCAAGCCTTAGCTATAACTTAAAATAAATAAGATTTGCTTTCCAGAGACTGCAATTTATCAGTACACAGATCTCAGATAAATGACCACAGAGACAGTTTCTAAGTAAAAAAAAGGCTATTTATGGGTACATTTTTTTCAGTAAACCTCTGAAAGCAGAGTAGAGTTTCTTTCACTCGTGCCTATAATAGTGTAATCCCCATGAAAAAAGTAACAACCCTAGTTGTATGATAGTGACATGTAAATGACTAGATAAAAACCTAACATGTTCTGGGCCATGCTATAAACACACAGAAGTAATAATTAGCCTATATAGTTCGGTGGTCTTGTTCAGCCACAACCCTAGCACAGGAGACCACATAGAAAGGGACTTAGATATTCAAAGGTCTGATTCTCATCTACACTAAAAACCTGTTTATACTGATCTGGCAACATAAAAGGGGCAGTAAATTGGGCACACATTACATTTACAGAGCCAGAGAAGTGTAAAGGGGCTTTGGGGTAAATGAGACTCTAGCACCCTAATATCTGTTCTATCTACAAGCAAGCATTTCCTTGTTCTTAACCACAGTCATTCGGTCGTGAATCTTCCATTGCACTGTTCCTTACATAAGTCATATTTATCTGCCTACAGGCTACAACAACTACATTCAACTACATGCCACACACCTCCATGCCATACACCTCCACACACACACACACCCCACCTACAGCACAGGCGATAACATTTGAGAATAAAGAATTTAGAGTAAGTGTCATATCTATGTAGGGGGGGAAAACTGACTAGATTTAATCAGTCTGCTCTTATTCTCTGGCCTTTTACAACACAATAACTAGCTTGTTTGTGTACATGGTGTGTAAGATTCTCACCTGCTTATATTCTTCAGCGTGGGGATAAGAATTGGTATACATATGCATTATTTGTCCTCAACTTGGAGGAGTAGTGAGCTGTATTTAAAAAATACCATTTGCTTTTTCCATCAGGCTCATGGTAGCAGTGAACCCACAGATACTGTGATTGTGACCAGGTTAGTAAATTTCTTGATTTCGCAAAGCTGGTACAGTTTCTCATTCCAAAGTCTCCCCAAAGCCTTTGTAAACTATACAGAGGAAAGGCTTCCCCACCACCACTGAAATACAGCCACCTCTGAAGAGAAACACAGCGGCTGTTGAACACTCCACAACAGATTAGGGGCTTGCTCTCATTCCCAGTAAGTCAATGGGACAGTTCACCTGCTTAAATGAGTCACGTGCAATGTAACTTGCTGAATGAGGGTTTAAAAGGGGAAGATCCTACTCATGCCTTTAGTTGGGGATTGGTCCTGCTTTAAGCAGGGGGTTGGACTAGACCTCCAGAGGTCCCTTCCAACCCTAATATTCTATGATTCTATGCCACAGTCAATGGCAACATTTGTATTGGTGTCAGTGGATGCAGGATTGGGCCCTAAGAGAGGAAGTAAAGAATACTACATCAATCAGAACTACAGGGGGAATTTTAGGCTGAGTAATAGGGTGTCACTGGAGTGCAAGCAGCTGTTGAAGCAGATGATCCAGATGTTTTCTGGCTGGTGTAGTGAGGTATATCAGTGTAACCCCCACACCTCCTGGGGGTAGTGTTCTGTCCCATCTAGTGGCGCCAAAACCACCTAGAGAGAAATAAAAGGAGTCTGCTCTGCGCCTTAGCTAACAGCCAGTTGGCTTTTAGTTTATGCAGTAGAGGCTCATGCATGAAGGTCTTAGGCCCCTGGTGGGATCCCGCCTGTGGATGACCGAGGTCTGCCGGTGTTACATCAGGAACCTGGAAAAGAGAAGGCAAGGCAGAAAGCCTTTTGTGTGCAGAAGTTTTGTTTTCTTTGAATAAGCCACTTGGCTCAGAGGTGAATTACAGTATGTTTAAAGAGGGAGAGCCTGGCAAAACTGAACAAGTGTATGCCGCCTTTTGAGCCCAATCAGTTCCTTGCTTCAGGCTGGAAAACGTTCCCCTGTTCAGTGAAACAGCCTGGAAATTCAAGGAGTAACAAATGACCCAGTGATTACATTTTCCCCCACCCCACTGCCCACATTCATACCCGAGTCAAGCACTTGTTCACAGTTTGCTCCTGCATTTCCACAGCCAAATCTCCCTCGGACTGAACTGCAAGATGTGGGCGTCTACAGAATGTTTTTCAATGACCTTTCAATGAGGACATGGCTTTTTTACCCACACAATGTTCCTCTTTCATCAGCTGCCTACTACACTTCCTTTCCTGCCTGCAGGCACACGCAGTGGAGATGCAGTTGCAAAGTAGCCATTTGCTCAGCGTAATAGAGACCTTTGATAAGTAACCAAAGAAACTGCCACAGAAAACCCACAGTTATTTCTAATTTTCTACACACTTTTTTTTATGAATGAACTGAGCAGAGACTCTGCAGAACCTCCAGCTGATAGAGTAGTAAATGGAGCACTCAGATCAACAGCCACTAGAGGAGATGGAGAATACTGGATTTGTTGGGGGGGGGGGGGAGGGGGGGTTTAAAATAAAAGAACTTCTCTTTAAAAAAAAAAAAAAAAAGCTGTCAGCCACGCAGCAGCCTCATGCATTCCTATATTGAGCCGACCTGCTGCTTTTTCCAAACACATTGATCCTTGCCCTTCCCTACAAACCTCGCTGTTAGGTTCTTGAATTTAACACACTCAGTTAATCAGACATTCAAGTTCTCAGATTTTACCCAATTATACTTTGTTCCCCCCTCCCCTCCCCCCCACACTTCTATTTAGACTCTTTGGAGCACAGACTCTCACTCTTATGACGCTTATCCTGCCCCTAGCACAATGGAATCTCAGTTAGGCTTCTAGGCACTACTATAATGCCAATAGCACTACAGATAACTTGTATAGAGATTATTAATTGGACATAAGGGCTTCTTCACCTGCGAAACTGAATAGTGAGCTTCTATCTTCATTCAGCATAGTCCCAAGGGGAAACCAGATTTCCCATTCAGAGCGGTCTAGTTAACTCGTTCCTCATCATCCACATTCATTTTATCATCACTCTTTGTCATACACTTCAGAGTTCCATTCCCGTGCCTGTGAAGGTGTGAAAAGACCAGAGGAGGGCAGGCAGAGTCTGGGATAGAAAGTCAGCTTCTAGACAGAGATGTTTGAAACAGGCCAAAGAGATCAGATGTACAAGGTGAGTGAGGGAATCTCTTTTATTGGACCAACTTCTGTTGGAGAGAGGCATGCGTTTGGTTTAGTCAGAGCTCTTCTTCAGATCAGAGTAAGCCAAAAGGGGGGGGGGGAACACAGGGAGCTTCTTTGATGAATCATAAAAATAACTGTTGCCTTTCACTTGTGGATCCCTGCAGCTGAGCCTCGCCTTTTACTACTATTATATACAATTAGATTAACAAAATGCAGCTAATTACAGTGATAGCCAGGCAAGTTCATTCAGGCTGGAGGTTACTGTTGGGTTTCTTCCATCTTCTTCCTTCCAATTTTCTTTTTCAAATTAATAGCTAAAAGTAGCCACGTGGCCCAATTTCTCAACACAAGGAAGCAAAAAAAAATAAAGTGATTGTTATTTATCACACAGCTGTCACGGAACATACATCAAGCATCCTTCCCAGAGCATCTTCAAGTCTAATTTTAGACAATGAGCTTTGGATAGGAGATTTTAAGGGAGAAGGACAAGAGTTAGAGGAAGAGGGTTATGTATGTGGTTGTCTCTGATCCTTGCACAGGGATGCAGGGGAAGGAGTCTTCTCTACTCCTTGCAAGCATTTTCTGCACAAAGACCAGGGATCATCACTATTTTTGTCCCTATGGGAGCAAAGGGACTGCTCTCTGTGTTTATCATTGGGCAGATCTTACCCTAGAGGGGAAGAGATGGCCCATCTCCTCTCTGTACCAGCCCATGGAATTGGAGCAAGCCCACTAAAGAGTTGGGAGAACGCAAAACAATGGTCACTCTATGCACTAGGGAGTATGAAGTGCTGAGACCACTGCCTATCATGTTACCCATATTCTCTCTTTGTTTCCTTGTACAGCCTTATGTGTCTCTCTCCATCTGTTATCAGTTGCCTTAGGTTGTAAACTTCCTAGGACAGTGTTTTTGTGCTGTACAAACACAGAACAGGGTCCTAGGCCATGACTAGGGCTCTTGAGTACTACAACGATGAGGAGAGGCTGCACCTCCTTGAATCACATTCATTCATGACCTCAGAGCCTGCATTACCCCTCAGCTTCCCGTACTCTGTTAGGATTACTTGCACTGCAGGAATGTCTGGAGGTCCCAGTCAGAGATCAGACCCAGTTGTGCTAAGCACTGTACACACACAGGATGTAAAGAGTCCCTGCCCCCAAAGAGCTTCCAATCTGAGTATATGGTGGGAGACAATAGGTGGATACACCAGATAGATATATCAGGAGCACAAGGTAACAGTGAGATGATTTACGATCACCATAATAGGCAGTCAGAGCAGTTCAGCTACCAAATCATTGTTGGGTGAGCTTTAAGGAGGAGTTTGAAGGAGGCTAATGTAGGGGCTCTGTGGATCTTCACAGGGAGCAATTCCCAAGCATGAGCGTGGCATAGGAGAAAGCACCAAGGTGCTTATGGGAAATTTTGACTAAGGCAGTAAAGGGTGCCATCACTGGAAGAGCAGCGGTTGTAGTTGACAGCTCCTATATCATGTAACAAATTAAATGCAAGGCAGGGTCTTAAGGACAAAGTCTCTTGTTCAGTGTTAGCAGAAAATGGCTGTGATTCTTTACCACCGTCACATGATCATAATCAAGGTGAAAAATGATCCAGGAATGGAGAGGACAAAAAAGGAAAGGTCAGATTTTAGAAAGGATAAAGGGATAAATCCTGTTGGCATTTTGAACGCCTGACACCTTGTCATTTCTCCTAATAGATGCAAGTAAATATGGGATAAGACAAGGGAAAAAACGGAGCTGTATGATACTCCCCAAGTGAGAGTTCTGCTGGCAGAGGTGCAGTTTTCAATGACTGCTCTGGATGCAGCCTCACAAGAAGGATTCAGATGATTTCTGAGAAATTCCCTAGATACCAGCCTCCGAGTAGGAGAACAGCATCTATTGACTGTACTGAAAGCTGCAGAGAGGTCCAGGAGTATGAGTATGAGCCCTGGATAGATGGGTAGCTACAAATCAACACCACTGCTGCTGCTTGTTCCATATCCTGGCCTGAAGCCTGCCTGGGATGCTAGGATATTAGCTACTGAAAGGTGTGGAGTGATTCTGTTTCATTAGTTTCTCAACAAGCTTGTATCACAACGGGAGCATGGTAAAAGATGGCTTCATTCATTGTGTTAGGGAAGGATCCTTCATTTGTAAACAAGATCATTCTGAGTGATGCTAAATATTTCCCTTCACCTATAGACTTTGAGTATACAGTGATCCAGTTCCTGTACATACGGAGTGGAAAAGTTCATGTTCAGGCTCTAAACTTGGTCTCCTACATTACCAGCAGGCAAGCTTCAACAGCTCTCTTTTTTAAAGGCATCATAAGCTGCGTACGAAGAAGTTAAACTAAATTGCTTTTCCTTTTGATTATTCCTGCATATATGAAAGATTAGCAGCATCTGAGTAATATCTGAGCACAAAACCAATCATTTGAAATATGTCTCTGCAGAAAAGTGACAAGAAGTCAATTATGCAGTCATAAAAAATCCTGAAATTTGACAAGGAAATGTATAAAGCCAGAGTTGTTCCTATTTCGGGTCAGTTTAATTTCTTAAGTGTGGCTGTTTTTCTTACTAATGTATGGTGCTGTCTCAAAAAATAAGATAGGTGTTTCATGTTCTCTTACTCTAGGTATAGCTCAATATATTACACTTCCATACACACAATCCTCATTGCTTTCTAGTTTGAAGTCAGCTTCTGAGCTTTCACAGGCAGAGTTAGTAGCTTGAAACTTCCCATAATAAGACCCCACTTTTAGTTGTTCACAACTTTGCCAAATTGCAACTGTTTGGGCTGAAATATTCCATTCCAGGGGTCTGTCTCAGGTTGAATCTCTTTAGTAATTTTTTTAAAGCCAGAAAATGGTTGTCTCATTTCTCAGACTCAGGTGAGGGGAAAATGTTCATTTAAAAAAAAATCCTGTAACTATTTTCCTCAAGAAGTCCTGGCACCTCCATTCTTTGGGGACGAGAACTGAAATTTAGCAGGAGGATTGGCCTTTGTGCCAAGAATGTGGCTTTTGTTGTTTATGCAACAAAAATCATTCAAGCATGGTTAAGTTATGAGCCTTTGAAAGAGCTCAGTTTGCACATGCTCAGTAGGTACTAGATAGAGTTGGCAGCTAAATTCTTCAAAGCTTCCATCTGTACTGGGCATGCTCCAACCCAAGGCGGAGCATGGCTTTCCCTGTAATTGTTCTTCCTGATTGCTCAGGCAACAAAACAGAGCAGGGAGACTCTTCTTTGTTTTCAGTGTTCCAACTGTTGAGCCCACGGGTAGGTAGGAGCCAAGTTCTGTAGGATGCGACATGATGTGCTGGGAAAGTCTTGGCAGGATGAACCCAAAGTTTATGGCAAGGCACCCTGTTTAATATAGTGATTTTCCTTCATTGGTACCAATGAGTTTTGCACCGTCATGCTGTAATCAATTGTTGTTTGACGAGTGCTTATTTTATTAAATTTCCTTCTCATTCTTTATCTTGTTTTATTAAGTCTCTTAGGGAGTTATCCCCTGCTGGTTTTGATCACAGCTATTTTGTCCCCATTGATAGGTGCCTGTCTTATCTTTAGAGTGGTCAGTCTGCCGTCCTTGGACATTTCAATTGGGTGCCAGGAGGCTGCAACATGCCCCTTGCGTCTGTCTCCGGTGGTCCCTAGAACATCTGGTTCAGCAATGGCCTTCACAGTTCTCTTAACACCCATTCCTCATTCACACACAAAACAGAATTAATTTACACAGAACATTTTGAACAGGGGGGTGGGGGGATAGCTCAGTGGTTTGAGTATTGGCCTGCTAAACCCAGGGTTGTGAGTTCAATCCTTGAGGGGGCCATTTAGGGATCTGGGCCAAAAAATCTGTCAGGGGACAGTACTCAATCCTGCTAGTGTAGGCAGGCGGATCCTGCTAGTGTAGGCAGGGGACTGGACTCGATGACCTTCAAGGTCTTTCCAGTTCTAGGAGATTGGTATATCTCCATTTATATATATAACAGGAATATCAAATTGCAATGTAGAAGGAAAACAATTATGGCATTATAGGGTGACCAGATGTCCTAATTTTATAGGGACAGTACTGATTTTGGGGTCTTTTTCTTATATAGGCTCCTGTTACTCCCCCACTCCCCATCCCGATTTTTCACACTTGCTGTCTGGTCAGCCTATGGCGTTCTTTTACTTATTTTAAAATACTAAGCCTACAACAAAGTTGTGACCATCAAAGGTCTGTTACGGTGTTGAAATCAGTCCAGACAAAAATTCTGGCTGATGCGTCACTATCAATGGCTATTAGGCCATTCCTTTCTGCTATTCAAAAAGGGTGGCTGGCAGGATATGGTTAAATCATACATCAATACATGCTACATTTTTTATTTTTCATTCTAAATGATACAAAATACAAACAATAAATCCTAGTACTACAGAGTCTCACACCTTCGCTGTCAAATATCTATGCAACTCACTGGCAAAGTGTTCCGTCCCCCTCTAGGGTTGGTCCACTTGGAGGATAATAACCTACTATCAATTACTCAGTTAATTCAAGTGGTAGACGTCTGTGCAGTGGATCTTAAAAGTCCCAACCCCTTTGGTGTGTGTGTCAATAGGATGCCATGTGCTGGAATTTCTGGGTTTTTTTTTTCCAGTTTGCTTTTCTTAAAGCCTAGGACTTTACACATGAAGAGCTACCTTAAAGGAACTTTAAGGTTCCAAAGCCAACCACTTCAAAGTTAGGAAACATTAGAATTAAAGTTGCCTTTATTTCAGCCCCATTTTGAGTATGTGCATTATTATGCAGTCTTTAATTACATGATCACTTACTTTTCCCCGCTTAAACCAACTAGCTTTCTCCAAGATAAACAATTAAATCCCCCATCCTGCAAACACATATGCACATGCAAAACTCTAAGCATTCACACAATTATTCCATGAAGTAAGATTTGTTTCCCCTTTATTTCACTCCATCCCCTTTGTGCTTTGCACAAAAGGGCTCTCTTTATCCTCCATCAAAAGAGCATGGGTTTTTTGCATGCTTACAACAAAAAGGCCATTTTCCTTCAAAACAAGTCTCTTCCCAAATGTGTGTCAGCCCAATAGGGCAAAGGTGCCCCATAACTATTGAAATGGTTTCTATATGAGGTGCCTCACAACCTCATATATGAGGTTGCTGCAGGTTCATCTAGTTATTATGATGGGGATTATGGGGCATCTCCAATTGGATCAGCACAATCTGTCAATTATTCCTAAACTCCTGGTGCTCCCATCCCCAAAGAATCTGAATGGACTGGGGGGAGGAACCATGCCGGACAACATATCCCCTGAAGACTCTGCTGGGAGAGCGACTCTATAGGTCGTCGGGGCTGTCTAGCTCAGTGAAGGAGGAGCAGGGACAGCTGCAGCCATACTACGCAAAGGAATCCAAGGGAGACAGTTCAGCATTGAGATAGTTCAGCAAGTGGAGAGGAGCCTGCATAGGAGGGACATCTCTTGCAAGGATAGTAAGTAGTGCTTGTTAAACAGAATCAGCCATGGTCAACGCTAGGGTTGCCAGGCGCTTGGTTTTCGACTGGAACGCCTGGTCAAAAAGGGACCCTGGTGGCTCCAGTCAACACCACTGAACGGGGCCTTTAAAAGTCTGGTTAGTGGCACAGTGGAAACCAGGGCTAAGGCAGGCTCCCCGCCTTCCCTAGCTCCACGCAGCTCCCAGAAGTGGCCACCAGGTCCCTGCGGCCCCTACACACAGTGCGGCCACGGAAACGCCCTGTGCTACTGTCCTGAGTGCTGGTTCCGCAGCTTCCATTGGCTGGGAACCACAACCAATGGGAGCTGTGGGGGTGGTGCCTGCAGGTACAAAGGCAGTGTGCACCATGCAGAATGTCTAGACCGTCCATGTGCTTAAAGGCTGCAGGGACTTGGTGGCTGTTTCCTCAGACCTGCAGTAAGTGCTGCTGGGATCCCACAACTCCAACCCGCTGCCCAGCCCAGAGTCCCCTCCTATGCCCCAAACCACTCAGCCCTGGCTCCACCCCAAAGCTTGCACTCCCAGCCCAGAGCCCCGCCTACACACCAACCCACTGCCCCAGCCAGGTAAAGTAAGTGAGGGTGGGGAAGAGCGAGCAATGGAGGGAAGGTGGGGGGATGGAGAGAGTGGGGGCGTTTGGTTTTGTTTGGTTAAAAGTTGGCAACCCTAGTCAACACACATTCGTGGACCTGCACTGATGTCCCTAGACCGAGACCCCAACCCCATTGCCAAATCCCAATTAATTCTTGCCTTTTTGAAAACCACACAGATCTCAAAGGTTTATTCGTTTCATACACCTGAAGTTTGGCCCTCACATGCTATGTATTATGGGCCAATAAAGGTGACATTATCTCGGATATTTACTTCCAGAGCATTTGTGGAGCAAGAGGGATATGTACATGTATGAAGTGCCAGTGTAACATTTGATCCGAACCTACACTATGTCTCGCCCATAACATCTATTTTTATCCAGCACAACGCATTGAGGCTTTGGGGGAGATCAAGCCAAACAATGTTAGAATGTCAAGTATAAACATGCCTGTTATCTCTTTGACATATTTGTTGATTTGATATCCAGAAGGAGCAATCTGGTGCACTAATCACAAATAAGTAAATGCATTTGGGCTGTTGCTTCTATATAAAAATTTCATTTGGAAAATTTAAAGAGAAATGACAGTGCTGCAGGCAAGAGATTTTACTGACTCTTGTTTGCATATGCTCGACTGAAGAGTAAGGCTGCCATTTCTAGCTCACTATTTAATGAGGAAAAAGACCCTATAAAAACAGAAGATCTATGTATTGTAGGGAGAACACAACAGGTTATCCCAGAGAACAACAAAGATTAGCAAAGCAAAGCTGCATAGTTTGGATGGTTTCCACCCCAATACAAGAGGTACCAATCTCCTTGACAACAGGCTGGCTAGAGTAGCTTGGAGTGGGAAGAGTTAAATTAATTGCAAAAGTGGAGGGTAAAGAGAGGGAAGATATGAGCACTCAGCTAGCATAAGTGACATGTTGAGAACAAACAAAAACCAAAGAACATGAAGTGAAGAAATTCTTGAATTGCCTGTACACTAATGCTAGAAGCATAGGTAATAAATAAGAGGATTTGGAATTACTCATTTAGGAGCATAAACTTGATCTAGTGGGTATTATGTACCTTGTGGGATGAGTCACATGATTAGAATGTTTAAAAAAATCAATGGTTATAACCTATTTACAAAGGATCAAGAGAGCAAAAAGGGAGGGGACGTGGCATTCTACATCAAAAATGGCATTACTGGTTTCCGAGTCACTGGTAGCTCTGAAAAAAATTATCTTGAATGCTTATGGATCAATGTCCTAGCATATAAAGCACAAGATGGGGTTCTAGTTGGTGTCTGTTACACACCAAGTCACACGAGGGAACAGGCTGACCACGTCCGTATGCACCCATCTAGACTAGAGAATAGAAAAAACCCAAAACCCTGGAGGGGGGGAGGGGGGCATGAGGGATTTCAATTTGAGTGACTTATGGAGGTCTCATGCTCCCAGTACTAAAACATCCTTGTAATTTCTAAAGGTTATAGATGACAATTCCCTAACTCCAAAAGTATTACACCAATATGGGGGGATTCTATACTAGACCTTGTCCTAACAGAAGAAGAACTGACCACAGAACTTAGCTTAGGTTCAAATGATCATGACTTGATCACATTTATAATGTGCAAGCAGAATAAAGGCCAGATCAGTACCAATTTATCAATAGTCATGGTGAATACTCCATCACTAACCATTTTTTAAAAGATCTGCTGTAGGAATTAATTAGTGGGCGTTCTATGGCGTGTGCTATACAAGAAGTCAGAGCAGATGATCACATTGGTCCCTTCTGGCTTTAGAGTCTATGAAAAGCAGGATTCTGCTCTTATTGGGGATAGGACTGAAGGTATACAGCAAAATTCTAGGCTGATGTAACTCCATTTCACCCAAAAGTTTCTCCTAATCGAGAAAGACCACTTTGGCAGCTCCCCTGGAACGAAGGGTGTTCTTTCACCAATGCCTTTACAAATTCTCTGGGTTACTTTTGACACAGGTAGGGCCCCTTTTCTTTTGTGCCCAAGAATCATCTCCAATTTAGCTGTAGATTTGTAATCTTAGGCCGAGAGCCAGCCTCCTTTTTGATAGGCATTTCACAAATAAAACATTGCAATCCTGACTTGTAACAAGGCCTTACTTCAGCACAGTTCTTAAGCATGTGCGCAAGTCCCAGGGGATACAAGCATATACTTAAGTATGTTGCTGAATTGGGGTCAAAGTGAATACAGATTGTCAGCAGCAGATGTGCCTCTTTAGGATGCCTAACTGTGGTAATACTTATTTGCACTTCTTACTTTCCAGGATGTCCCCATAATTATCAATCAATTTACAGGAACCTTGTTCAACCTGAAATGATCATTCAGGCTGATGTTTGGCATCTGAAGATGACTAGCTCTTAAGGGATAGGCCATTATAGTGTAATAAATCTAGGCTACCAAGAGCTTTGCAGTTGGTACTATTCTGCACACAGTGACCACTTAGAAAGTCATGTTTGTAACAAGGAACACTCTTGCCTCGCCACTTCTCTGAGGCCCACTCACTCCATTCCCCCTCCCTCTGTCGCTTGCTCTCCCCCACCCTCTGGGCTGGGGTGGGGGTGGAGTTCAGGGAGTGAGGGCTCTGGCAGGGGGTGCGGGCTCTGAGGATGAGGGATTTGGGGTACAGGAGGGGATTCAAGGCTGGGGCAGGGGGTTGGGGTCTGAGAGGGGACCAGGGGTGCAGGTCCTGGGCAGCACTGAGCTAAGGCAGCTCCCGGGAAGCAGTGACATGTCCCTCTGGCTCCTAGATGGAGGCACAGCCACCATGGTTCCACATGCAGCCAGCAGGTGCTGTCCCTGCAGCTCCCATTGGCCATGATTTCCAGCCAATGGGAGCTGCAGAGTCAGTGCTCAGGACAGGTGCAGCGAGCAGAGCTCCTTTGGCCACCCCTCTGCCTAGGAGCCAGAGGGATATAGGTCAGCTACTTTCCAGAAGCTGCGCATGCTGCACTGCCAACCAGACTTTTAATGACCCGGTCAACAGTGCTGACCAGAGCCACCATGGTCTCTTTTTAACTGGGTGTTCTGGTTGAAAACTGGACTCTTGGCAACCCTACGATTACTCAACTCCGTACAATTGCTCACACTGAAGTGTTTTCAGGATGAGGGCCTCTATAGGTGTTTTATGAACATAGTGATAGTGAAAGGGGGTGGACTGATAGCCCTAAAGGGGAAGGGCTCTATTTAACTACAAAGCAGATTCAGCATGAACTGTGGTGCTATGCACTTCATCAAAATGCTTCAGCCATAGCCTATGGGGAGAGACCTTTTCGTATCTTTGACCTGTTGATGGCTTTTTTTACAGAGACTGCCAATAATTAATGCCAAGAGTAGGGTTGTTGTTTTTTCCAGTCAGGACCCCTCTCCACTTCACTACTGTAATCCTAAGAAAAATGTACACATTTGTTACAACCTCATCAAAGCCTCTATCTTTGCACACATTTCCCTTTGCTGATGATGGATGTTCTAGATGGAAATAAAGATAGGGCAGCAAGGGACGGAAGTCCCATGTATGTCTACACAGCAATGATGGGGTGCGACTGCATCTTATGTAGGTATATCTTTAATCTAGCCAGTCTGGGTACTGGAGCAGTGAAGCCGGGACAGCCTGGGCCTCTGTGTAGCGTGTACAAGCCTATCCAGAAACCTGGGTAATTACTTTGGCAGTTAGCCTGCGCTCAAGTCTGTGCTGCCATGGCTTCTCTACTCCACCACCTGAGATAGCAGGATTCAGCGATCTCTGGCACAGTCTATACAAGCAGCAATCACACCCCATGGCTGCCGTGTAGACAGTGAACAGACAATGCCTTGGAAAAACATTGTTATGGCTACCTCAATACAGCCGTGAACCCCATTTTACCCATTATGTTCCCTAAAATACAAATGCTGTATTCATACAGCAAACACTACCTAGAGAATGAGGCAGGATACCAAAAGGAATAAAAAAAACTGGTTACAGGTTTCTGCCAGGAACATAGCCTCCCTTCCATAGAACCTCATTAGCTCCCATTAACACTAATGAGAATTTTGCATGCACATTGAAGTTAGAATATATATCCCCGCATTTGACTGCTGTGATAGAAATTTATGAATCTAGCTATACATTTATTCTTTCAGCTAATTTAAAACCCTGCAATTCAGAGTTTAAATTTATTCATTAGTACCTTCAAATAGAGAAAAGAAGCATGGTGCCAACATTAATTTAAAGGAAAACAATCTGATTATAGGGTGAAATATGTCAGTCATAAGTAACAAAATGAAGGTTAAAATTTCTTTTCTTTTTTTGAGGTGAGATTAGAGACACTGACAGAGCAGTTATCCAGAGATCAATTGTTTGGGTGGGAAAATGAACAGATTAAAAATTTATGGTACAATTATAGACCAGATAATTAATGTAATAAGGGTACATGTTTTGCACAGCCAAGTAATGAAAATAAATGTAAAAAATACTGAATTTTAGAACAATAATTCCTGCGGCTGAATTCATGCTTGAGGAAGCTCCCCATAAACATCCACAGAAGTAAGTTATTATCCTCCTTCAAAACCCTCCTCAAAACTCTCCTTTGTTGTGAAACCTGCAAGAAGCCCAACACCAGGTAGTGCTGATGGTGTGCTGAGCCTGTTTCACCAGGAAGGCGGTGAAGCACTGGAATGGGTTACCTAGGGAGGTGATGGAATCTCCATCCTTAGAGGTTTTAAGGCCTGGCTGGGATGATTTAGTTGGTGTTGGTCCTGCTTTGTGCAGGGGATTGGACTAGGTGATCTCCTGAGGTCTCTTCCAACCCTAATATTCTATGAGCCCACAGTCTATCACGCTAACCAATATGGTCTCATTGTTTCCTTGTGCTCTCCTGCTGGTCTCTCTATCCCTGTGTCTCTTAACTTACATTTAAGACATGCCTATATGGCAGGTGACTGCAAACCAGAGTGTAAATCTACCAAGCAGCAGCCAGTCATGCATTACATCCTGTTTGGACACTGCTAGAGTGCACTGAAAGTCCTGGAATGCACCTGGACAACCTAGTCCTTCACAGCATAGTAGGACAAGCTGCACCCTGGGACTTTCTTGACACTGCAGTACTAACCGTAGGACATTATTGCACTGCAAACTGGAATGTTGTAGATTGACACTCCTGGCTTGCTGCACAGTAACCTGTTGCTTAGACAAGCCTGTAGATTGTAAACTCTTTGGGGCAGAGACTCTTTGTCCTGTGTTTTTACAGGATCAAGCATACTGGGGTCCCGGTCCTTGCTGCAGTTATAAATAAAATAACCGATTGGCTTAGTTTGCTTTCAGTTTTGCCATGCATCAGTCAGATATACGTTTGTCAAATTTACATGGGCATATCATTATTCTTGCAGTCTGATTGATTTGGACTGGATTTCTTAAATCATTTGATTTTATGTTTGGCTTACTGTGAACTTGGGGCCTGATCCTGCAGGGTGTTAAGCACCCTCAGCTCAGCGGCATTTGGGTGCTAATTAGCAGCCAGTGAAATGAATGGGAGTTGTGGGTACTCAGCATGTCACAGGATAGTGCCCTTCAGATACCAGCATCAATAGCATGTTTACCCATATGTCAGCATGTACACTACAGGCACTACATGTACAGCTATACACCGCAGTAAAAGGCAGGCTGTGTCCACACTTTCACTGGAGTGTCACTGCGATGAGTAGATGCACAAGGCTCTGGCAATAGGAAGGCAGAGGAGAAAAGGCTCTGGCGGGGGGGAGGAGGAAGAAATGAGACCCCACACACTGATAAAAATAGCAGTGTAGACTTTGGAGGCACTGCTTGGGGGAGAAGAGAGTTGCATAGGTTGTACACTGAGGGTTCAGGTGCATAGAGTGCTCCACCCTGCAGCAGTTACCTAAGCCAAGCCTCACTGACTACACTGCTATTTTATACCATGCTAGCTGGGCAGGCAGCGTTCGTACTCTACACATGATTGTAAGTGGAGACACACCAAGATGAACACATCTGTCACTTCTTAAAACCTCAGCTTCAGTGTGGAAGTGACTTGGGTTCTAATCTAGTCTCCTGTGAGGATTCTTCTGTATTATCAAACCTCCACGTGGTCTGACATAGCGAGGAACCGTGAGAGGTTCTGTTCAGAAGAACCTAAAGATTGAAATCATTGGGGAAGAGAATTCAAGTATGTGAATACTTTACACGGCTGCAGCATTTTTTCCAGGTCTCAAAACACATCTCAAAGGTGGCTCAGCATCATTAGCCCCATTTTACAGAGAAGCTAACTGAAGCACAGAAGGAGGTTTAACATATTCCAAGCCACACAAGTCAGGAACAGAATCCAGCTGTCTCAACTTACCCAACCTCACACTCCGGCTACAAATTCAAAGCAGGGTAGTTAAAGCGTTGGACTAGGACTCACGAGACCTTGATTTCATTTAGGTCTTTCCCACAGACTTCTTAGGAGAGTTACTTAGGCCAAGTCTATACGGGGGAGGGGGCGGGGGGGGGCGGGGTTTGACCTAAGATTGGCTGACTTCAGCTACGTGAATAGTGTAGCTGAAGTCGATGTATCTTAGGTCGACTTACCTCGGCGTCCTCATGGTGGTGAGTTGATCACTGCCACTCCCCCGTCAACTCCACTTCCACCTCTTGTGGTGGTGGAGTTCCAGAGCCGACGAAGAGAGCGCTTGGGGATTGATCGAAGAGAGGAGACGTGATAAATCAATCCAATAGATCGATCACTACCTGCCGATCCAGTGGGTAGTGTAGACCTGGCATTAGAGCCATATTTTTAAAGGTATTCGGGCCCTAAAGATGCAGAAAGGTACCTAGTGAGGTTTGCGAAGGGGCCTAGCTCCCACTGTTAGATGCCTAGGTGCTGCTGAAAATAGTAGTAAGCCGATATTTTCATCATTAGGTGCCTAAATATCTTTTTAAAATATGGCCCTCAGGTCCAAATCTGTCTCCCATTAAACTCAAGAGTTATCTGTTCATTTACTTCTCTGACTCAGTTCCCAGTGTATAAAATGGGAAGAATACTTCCTTTCTCCCACCGTTTGTCTGGCCATGTAGCTTCGAAACTCTTCTGAGCTGAGAAGTGTTTGTACAGCACCAAGCATAATGGAGCCTTGACCTTGGTGGAGTGTGTTTAGGAGCTACTGTAATACAAACAAACAAAGATAGAAGAAAAATATCATCCTTCCCCATCCACATAAAACATAAGTTGGTTTATGTTTGTTTGACCTTCTGGGACTGTACCACTGCCAGCTCTTTAGATCTGAAGAATTATTATTTGTTTTCAGTCACTACTTTAATATGCTAGCACTGAGCATGCTATACTTAAAAAAAAAAATCACATTCTCACCGCCCTAGCTGCAAAAAGAAAGGTCATTCCTTTATTAGTTGTAACATCTAACCCACCCTCTAAACATGAGCAGATTAAAAGAAAGTATTTTGAATGTAATGCTTCTTTTTTCAGAGTTTCTAGAGGGTTAAATTTCATTAATTCTAGTTCTGTTATTTCACTGTTAAGGACATACTGTCATATTACTGGCATGCTGAGACACTGAGATACTGAGCAATTCTGGTATCATCAACCCACTTGAATGTTTCTTTTTATGACAGGAAATGATATAATCTCCTTTAGAGCTCTCTCAAGTCAAACTGACCCAATTTTATTATAGTAATGATGCTCTTGAACTTTGGATGGTTTCTGCTGATAGCAAATTTCCACACTCCTGTGCTGTTTACAAACTCAGCCCACCAACCTAGATCACAAACAGAGTTCTGCAGAACACCGCAGGTTTCAGGGGGCTCCCAAAAATTAGAAATGGGCACAAGCAATGAAGTTTGAACCAGTAGGTCTTAATCCAAACTTTCCCAGTGTTCAGGAGCAAACTGACTCCGATCAAGAGATCCAATTCTGTCTACTACAGAGATCAGTTTGAGTTGTAAAGTTCAGTTCTGGATTCAAGTTTCCTCAGACTTCTAGTTTGTCACACTTCAGTTTGGGCTCAAGTCTAGTGTAACACCCACCCCCATCACCCCCCAATTTTAGTTCATGTAATTTATTGCCGCCTCAGTTTAGCTTTGAGCCTGAACTCAAACTTAGTTGATATTGCCACATTTCACCTGGCCTCACAGTGAAATGGCAGATTTCGTTATTTTGATGCAAAACTTCAAATCATACCAATTTCCCAAAAAAACAGGCCTAGGTTCATGCAAATAATTTGTGAAAGAAACACTCTAGAGAGGGTCTTTATAATGTTCATGAATAAGTTAGTAAACTTCCAAGAGAAACATAAGGTTAGCCAACTATTAGTGTTTGCATGTATCCTACCTTTCCTGTATGTGAACTGCGCATATACTGCATATAGAAGGAAGAAGATATAAAGCTCTTGGCATGCTTAGGGGCCTTGATGTTAGCAGAATTTCAGGACACAGGCTTCCATTTTTATCGTACTGTATCTGAATTTCAGTTTCATTATTACTTTATATAAAATATGACCAATTGCAGTTATGTTCCAGGCAGACAGGGAAATTAGAGTAGTTGGTGGTTTTTTGACTTTCCGGAAGGCTCCAGTGTAACACTACATTATTTCTTAGAGTTCAGAATGTTTACACACAAGAAAGCAAAATCGAAGAGACAAAACAGGCTGCTCCCTAAAAGAGCAAGAGGGACAAAACTCACTCCCCTTTAATCTAGGCTGACTCTCTGCACATTGACTATTCCAGACTCAGATCTTACATTTCCCTACAAAATTTAAAGGTGATAACTTATAATTCTGATACAGTTTTCAATACATCACAATTACAAATGCCTCAAGCCACACACAGAATATTTGAAAACGATATTAAGTTTCCAATGACCAAAGTGAGTACAAAGAAACACCTACACTCAGAGTCAGTTACCTAGCCACTACTCAGAGCCCTTAGGAAAATATATGGGCCTTTTCTCATGCTCTTAAGTGACCAGACTTGAATGTGAAAGCTGTGCCTAGCCCTTAGAATGTCAAAGGTAGGGGGAGGATTATTAGTAGGAGCACAACAACTGACCTCCACAGCCATAGCAGTACCTAGAGAAGGAAAGTTGTGACTATAGTTGGGTAGATATCATTCAGTGCAGGAGACAGAGCTTTCTGGGACATCAGTCAGACTGTGGAGCAAAATCCCCCAACAGCTAAGGATCTTCAGACGCCTCACTGCCTTCTGCTCCAAGTGGAAAGCACACTGGTTTGACCTTCCATCTCTAATAAAAACACAGCAGCATGGACATTACAAACCCCAACCCTATGCAAATAACATACCCCACCACACACACAATTCCCTCCTTGCTTATTAAGGACTGGGCTGTGGGCAGCCTTGCCCAAGAGTCAGGACAGGAAGCTCACCGAAAGGTTGGAACAGGCGTGACTAGGTGTACTGTCCGGAATCCAAATTAGGAGCTGAGTTACCATGTCAAGGGAGCAAGCGGAGTCAAGAGCCAGGTAGCAGGAGCCAAGAGTCAGAGCCAGGGTCAGAAGCCAAATATCAAGTCCAGGGAGTAAGCCAGAGCTGAGCACCATGAGTCAGAAGTCAGAATCAGACTATCAGGAGCAGCAGCCAAGAACCAGGAGCAAGGAAGAGGAGACCAGAAGCAGGAACCAGAGACGGGAGCAGAGGACAGGAGACAGGCCCAGAAACACAGCTGCAGGCATGGAATGCTATTGAGTAGCCAAGCACCTAGGCCTGCTGTAGGATTTAAGAATGTGCCAGCTGGTGTCTTCAACCAATCAATCAGAAGGCCAGGTTCATTAGCTGACTCACCAGGGGGCAATGAGCTGGATCTGGGTTCAGCTGCAGGTCTTTGACCCTGGGGAGATGATGAGAGAGAACATGTAATAGATGTTACTCATGTAACTTAATTCAATACTGGAAGTGCTCAGGTACCACAGTGATGAGGGCAGAATAAGCACTTGAATGGAACAGTAAAAGAGATGTCTCTAAAAGAATCAGCAGAGATGATTTATTTCCATCGTTAGCAAAGCTTCAACCAGTCCACCCTTTGTGCTGTACCAGTCTAAAACCCAACTGAAAAGCAACTGTTGTTCACTCCAACTTTCTCAATAAATGTTTCTGAAAGATGAGGCCTGAGTGAATAATTCACTGATGACATAGCTGGCATTTACAGATGGTTTCTTCAGCAGGGACCCTGAAACTGTTCATTAGTTGGACATTAGCTAGTCCTCCTGCAGGGAGACACTATACAACCTCATCCAGCATAAGACCATAATACTTCACTCACTTGAAGTTACTAGTGGTGATAGGCATGGATCTAGCCTACAGGCAATGTTCCTCGAACTCATCCCAGGTTTCAGACAAGAGAGAATAAAATGCAACCAAAGAAACTATTGCACATTTTGACCCTTCAGATATAGATATGCCTCCATGCATAGGGCTGATTTGACATTAATCTGATCACTTTTATTCACAAATCAGATAAAAAAAACCTCAAGAAGGGAAAATCTGAATATTTCTGAATAGATGCAACTCAGTTTCCCAAGCTGTTGGCCACCTGGACCATTCCACAAAGGAGGTCTTTACACATTTAGCAGAGGAGAGAAATCTTGCCTCGTTAGGCTTTACATTCTTTGCATTCCATCGTGCACTTGTTAGTTTTTGCCATTATCATTAATGTAATCGCTTCAACAGTGGATATGCTCCAGTAGCCGAGTGTTAGCAGATACTGTGTGTAATCAGAAGAGGAATGAATTTGACCTCACTGATGTATAGAAAAAGCCAGAAAGAGTGAGGGATGGATATATATGTATAACTAAGTATTAAAATGGAACACGATAGCTCTTTACCATACTGTTGAGGAATCAGTAAAGATGGAGTTACATGCATTTTCTGTCTGCCAGACAGGAAATTCTAGGCCTAGATCAGCAACACAACATGCAAATGTGAAAAAAAAAAAAACCATTTGCAAACAAATCACTCTATGGAGTCACTTTCTGTATCCTATTTGAATGTGACAACAGAGTTATTAAAACAGATAATAAGAGAGTTTGCTCACCAGGTGGGTTAAAGTACAAACCCCTCCCCCCCCCATGTCTCTCTTCCTTTCCCTCCTCACACTCCCTCCCCCCCATTTTCCAAGTTCATGAATCTTCAGAGAAACATTATGGACAAATGGGGAAAGCTTTCAAATAATTAAACAAGAATAAATTGGTATAGCTTTAGGTTTGATTTTCAAAAATAAGCATTTATCCCTGATCCTGCAATTTACAACAGAATTCATACTGACATCTATTTCATTGTAAATTGCAGGATCAGAGACTTGAATTCTACCGACAAAATATGCATGAATGGGTGCATGTACAAAACATACAGTTGTGAGCACACAGTTGCCCACATCGAACAAACAAGTGGACACACCCTTGTCTATGTAATTACCTTTGTTTGCTCACGGGTGTATATTTTCCATGCAGAATTTAAGAACGGAGTTTTTAAAAGTTGGTGCTGAGCAGCTCTCCAGCCTGCTATATACAGAAATGCATAATTAAGCTCACAATGATACCCTCCCTCAGTCATATGAAATGACACTTATGTAAGTTCTTGTCAGGTTTCCCATGGTTAGGGTACTACATTCCTAGTTCTCAATTCAACAAATCTATTCTCCTAGGCAGATCACAATACAGCAGCGACCGGCAACCTTTGGCACATGGCCTGTCAGGGAAATCCGCTGGTGGGCTGGGATGATTTGTTTACCTGTAGTGTCCACAGGTTTGGTGGATCGCAGCTCTCACTGATCGCAGTTCACCATTACAGGCCAATGGGAGCTGCAGGAAGAGGTGCAGGCCAAAGTTGCTGATGCCTGCAATATACCAAGAATGACCTGTAGAATGTTTTTCTATACAATTTACTAGCACAATTACCCGGCGTTGCTTGGGTCCATTGGAGGGGGGGGGGGAGGGAGAGAGCTGAGCGAGTGGGGGGGCCGTTGGAGTGGGGGAGGGGGGAGAGAGCTGAACGAGCGGGGGGGGGGAGAGAGCTGAGCGAGTGCGGGGGCTGTTGGAGGGAGGGAGGGGGGGAGATTTAAAAAAATTTCGATTCTTACCTGAGGGAGGAGAGAGATGACCGAGTGCAGGGGCCATTGGAGGGTGGAAGGGGGGAGAGAGCTGAATGAGTGCAGGGGCCATTGGAGGGGGGGATGGGGCAGAGAGCTGAGCGAGTGTGGGGTCCGTTGGAGGGGGGTATTATTACATCAGAACTATGTCACAGAGAACAGCAGCTGCCCAGCTATGTTAATGGGCTTTAAAGAATTTCACCCCTAGGGGGCGTCAGAGGTGAGATTTGAAAAATTTTCGATTCTTACCCTGATTAGGACCCTAAAACCTATAACTGTACCAAATTTCGAGTCTCTAGCTCAAACGGTGTGGAAGGAGTAAGGGAACGTACATACACGCACGCATACACCATTTGACTTTTATATATATAGATATCTGGAGAAAGTAACAGTATCAAATTAGAAACAAATTAATTCAGTTGAGAAATAATTCTCCTCCATTGACAAACATGAAAATATAGTCAACCTAAATCCACATTCTCAAAATTAGGATGTGGATTCTAATTAGAACTGAACAAGCCTTAGCAGTCTCATTTCAGAGAGATTCGGCAGATATTTTCTTAGTCTCAAGCTGCCATGATTCACACTCCCCCTGAATTTCCCTTCATGTGAGTCAGCTTTGATCAAATCGGAAGTGTCCCGGTGAAATTCAGTCAAAACTGCCAAGTTTCACCAATGTGAAACCATGTAAAACTGCAAACTTTACTGTGCCAAGAACCAGTTTCACCTGCAACGGTATACGAAACTTAGCAAACCTTTCCAGGAACTTGTTCTGAGTCTCAAATATGCCACAAAATCTTAAAGACTGGGTTGGTTTTGCATAGCTTTGCATTTCATTGTACAATAATGAACACAGCTGTAATTACTAGTAAGTTTAAAAATAAAAGGAAAGATGGAACTGATGAAACAACCAAATAGGAAAACATCTTATAAAGCAGGAGTCTCAAACATGCGGCCCGGGGGCCACATGCGGCCCGCAAAGCCCTTCCCTGCGGCCCGCCAAGCTTCCTGGCGCCTCCCTCCCCCGGTCCCCCCATAGCAGTTTGCAGGACGGAGGGGCCAGAAGTGGAGGCTTCTCTGCTGCCTGGCTGGGCCGCGTGTGTTTCTAGCTCTGGACTTCCTAGATTGCTCTTGCTTTGTTTGCCAAACAGCTGTTGGTGGTGCCTAGCGCTTTCCAGGAGGGAATGGGGAGCTGCGTGCTCAGAGGAGGAGGTGGGGCAGGGGTGGGACCTCTTGGAAGGGGTGGAGTAGGGGTGGAGCCGGGGCACCAAGGGCGGGGTGTGTGTCAGTGGTGCGGCCCTCGGGCCAGTGCACTAGTCCTCATGGAAGGGGTGGAGTGGGGGCACAGCCGGGGCAGCGAGGGTGTGTGTGTGTGTGTGTGTGTGTGTCAGTGGTGCGGCCCTCGAGCCAGTGCACTAGTCCTCATGCGGCCCTCGTGGTCATTTGAGTTTGAGACCCCTGTTATAAAGGCTAAAGGAAGTTGTGATTTCTGAGATTGCACCAGGGTGACCAGCAAAGCAATTTCTCTCAGAAAACATCCCGTGAGGATGAGGGAAGAGTAAAGGATAAGAAATCAAAAGTCACTTGCAGGGCAATTAATTGCTTTGAGTGAGCATGAGTTGGCTTTTAATACTAATCAGGCAAGGCTTGAAAACGCAGCAAATTGCATTCAAACCTGTTCCTCTGCTTCTCACCACAGGCTGCCAAGATGAATAGCACTGTCAATAAACTGATTGGGAGAACAGTAGTCTGGGAAGTAGAGAGAGCAATGAATAAGAGAAACACAGAAGCAAAGAACCTCTATCTGTCTTCCATGTGGTTCAACTGGCAACACAACCTCATGGTCAATCAGAATGCTGCCTTTGCTTTGGATAACATGGCACATATCACTAGGCTGCCATATGCATTTTATTACACAAACCTCTTGTCCCCAGATGGGCCCAAGTTCAGACCTTATAACAATGTGCCACACAATTAATGTGCAAAAGCTGCATTGCTGTGAGCCCAAATTCCAGCTGTCTGTGACTCCACAACATTCTACACAGGTAAACACTACCGCGATCAAAAGTAAATTGGTACAAGCCCTGGGGCATCTTGTGAAAGAAATATACACACTGAAGTACACCAAGCATCCCCGTCATCTTTGGAAATGCCACCTCTTCAAATCCGGCAATACTTGGCCTATAGGCTGGGAATTTCTAGGTTTTAGAGGAGCCCAAAGCAGGGCATAAGAGGCAACTCTGGTGAGGCCCTTCCTGACTGTCTCCTTTTTCTACTTACCTACGCAGTGTTGAAAGAGCTTCAACTTTGTCCCTGTTATTGGTGAACACCTGAAGGGAGGGAATCTTTTGGCCTGATAGTATGTGTATGGACATATATACATTTATAACAAGAGAGTAATATGTTATCCACTTTGAGCTAACCCCTGCCCTCACTCATATCCATGTAACTCCAAGGATTAGGACAGGGTCACAGAAGTGATGAGAACAAGTTTGTCCCTTGGTTTTCTTTAAGGACCAATATGACTATGGTTGTTATCTCTGTTTGTGTTTATCTAAAGCAGGCTTTGCCAAAATCCAAGCATTCTTGGGATAGGGTCTACGGTAAGATTCAGCTCATTCGCAGTGTTGCTTGTTGTCAGCAAACACCAACAAAGGCCTATTTCTGTGTGTGGCTCTGTTGATTAGCAAGCCAAGCTACCTGGAAATACCCAGCGCCCTATGAATCACACAGTGAGCAGAAAGCTAGGGGAGATAGTTCTGCAGTAGGTGGACATGTACAAAGGAGAGACATGCTGCAGTAATAACCACCAGGAATTACTCCACAACCCATCCTGGCTGGATCGGATCCGTGCCCCAGTTAATTTTAACCCACTACTGCTTCCTATCTTCCATCCGGCCAGTGGCTGTTTCTCTCTTCTGTCCTTGGACTGGTAGGATTAGTTGACACTACACAGGCGCTGCTGATACCTTCTCACCACTACAGCTACACCAGCAGAGCCCCATAGTGTAGACGCAGCATATCCCAATAGGAGGAAGAGTTCCACCACCTCCCCGAACAACATTGCTTCTGTCAACATAGCTATTCTACTGTAAGGGTAGCTGCCTCTACACTGGCAGTTTTGCTGGCATAGCTGGGGTGTGAGTGGTTTTTTCACACCCTTGACCAGTATACCTGTGCTGACAAAACTTTGTCATGTAGACCTGTCTTCACTATACCTTACCCAGTAACATCCTACCCCTAAACATTGTATTGTTCTCCCTATAAACAAGAACATACAATTGGAAATGCAGCCAAACAATAGCTAGATCTTTTAATTTAGTTAAAAAGTATGTATTAATTGTATTTATTTTACCAGTTTTGCCATAAATGTCTTTAAAATATTACAATAATGGGTATTTCAATCATTCATTAGTTCCCAGGAAGAAAAGTCAAGGCTTTTGCATTAAGCATTACTCAGGTGCTATTGGGTCTGTCATGAGATAGTTTTATTTTTGTTTTGTAGCCTCTCATACTGACCCAGCTTTAAGCACCCCTCATCATTGTCACTGCCAGAACAAGAAGTTATGTCACTATCTGTAACCATAGCAGCAGCAGGAGGAGAAAACAATAGCTTTCTCTGGATGAAATGTATCCATCATCCATTAGTACTGAGCACTGAAATGTTACCATAAAGAAAAACCTGGGAAAGGAGAGTAGATTTATATTTGTTATAGCAGCCACATCTCAGATGAGGACAGGGAGGAGGGGAATTTGGAGCAAGGCAGTTCACCTTGAAAGAAAGAAAGAAAGAAAGAAAGAAAGAAAGAAAGAAAGAAAGAAAGAAAGAAAGAAAGAAAGAAAGAAAGAAAGAAAGAAAGAAAGAAAGAAAGAAAGCTCCTTGGTTAACTACTTACTTCTTGAGCCATATTAATATTAATTAACAATCAGAGTACTGGCTGGTTCCCAGGTTAGTAGTACCAGGGAGTGACATGCTTTTAAAGTTGTGGGTTCATTTCACAAGCCAAGACGTTAAGGGATTTTTCCATACTACTAGTGTTTCACTTTCTTTAAAGCAGTCTTCTGCCATAGAAAAGGCTGCCAGTCTTAATATAACAAATCTTTGCCAATGGCCATTTGGAAGGCCAGAAATATCAGACTCTGAGCCACTGGTAAAAAGTAAGAAGTACATCGGTTGAGCCTAGCTGGTCACTATCAATCCCTTTACTTGCTGGACTGTATTCTAAACAGCTGCATTAATACACGAGTGACACAAGCAACACATTTTTACAGTATGTCTAAACTCAATTATTCAACCATTTTTAAAAACCATCTCCCTACCTCCAGTGCTCTGACTGTCACATGCGACTAGTAACTTTCTCCATCAGTAACTTTGAGGATGCTGCCCTAAGTAGAAAAAGAGGATTGCTGGCAATCTTAAATCCCTCATTGAGAGGAGGAGCATAGACGAGGATATGCGAAGAAAGAGTGTTCATAAAGAAATCAGCATCATCATATATATTGGTCATATATATTAAATTTAAATTAAAATTAAAATTAAATGGAGATATACCAATCTCCTAGAACTGGAAAGACCTTGAAGGTCATCGAGTCCAGTCCCCTGCCTACACTAGCAGGATCCGCCTGCCTACACTAGCAGGATTGCCCTAAATGGCCCCCTCAAGGATTGAACTCACAACCCTGGGTTTAGCAGGCCAATGCTCAAACCACTGAGCTATCCCCCCACCCCCTGCCATATTAATGATGGCTCTTGTGTTACATTGACAAGACTTGCCATTGAATCCCATTCATCAAGTCATCCACTCTTTGTGGCATGAGTAGATCGACTGCATAGTCTCCTTTGTTATCCCTTGTATTTTATTTATGTTTTCTGGTATTCTTATGATCAAATTCTGTCCTCAGATACACACACGTAGCTCCCATTGAATACCCCACTGTCATTACATCAGAGTCATTCCTTAGATCAGACCATTCTTTCCTGAGTTCTGCAAAGTGCCTAGTATATAGAAAATGCGGCTGTAAATAAATAACAATAGCCATAAATCCGGAGTAACCTCATTGACTTCAGATGTGAGCAGATTTGGCTCTACGTGAATTGTGCACACCTGTCAGAGGCAGAATTCGGTCACTGTTTTACAGAAAGTTAACTGTATGTGTGATTAACACAGTAACCAACATTCTCAGAGTCAGTTAAAAAGAAGGTCATTTGGGGAAATTCTTATGTCATTGCTATAATGGGTGGGTCAGTCAACCACACACTTCATTGGAAATAGAGCCAGCTCTTCCCCAAATCAGGTCTAAGACTTACAATGCAGTTCTCAAACAAAGGAGATTTTGACTTCTAATAGCCTGGTTTGCATTTACATCCTGTTTGGCCTTATTTAAAGGCAACAACATCTGACAACTATTCCATGGCTAAGAAGGTAGAGCAGGATTTTATGCTGTATCTATTTCATGTCCCACTTCACAAAGTAGCTATATTACTCTTCTGATTTGCCAATGATAATAAAAGTGGTATTACACCTACACAGATCTTCCTGTTCTAAGCAATACTAGCTTGTTTTTCTCCTGCAGTAAAACAAAAATCTTTACCAAGGCTCAAGTTTCCCCCTGGAGATCCAAGGAAGCCTGGGACTGTCATCTAATGTCACTAAGACCAGAAACTGACTTCAACAAATAGATGCCCTGTTGAGTCAAGAGGAAGTCATCCCTGACCTGCCAGAGATCAAAGCAACTAGGTAAAGCCCTAGAGGACAGCAGAATGGTGCTGGAGGTTCAGAAAGGAAGAGGATGTTAAAGCAACAAATAGCAGAAGTTTTTTTCCCTCCACTCAATTCTAATCAAAACTTCCATTGGTTCTGCTCCCACCAATTCAGTAGCATCTTAATCATGAGGCAGTTGAGTTGAACATTCTTCCACTTTCTATTGATGTTACTTGTATGGCTTGTTGATAAGTGAGCTGTCCAGCGAGAAAACATTCACCAACAAAACTCACTGGCAACATTAATTTGCCTGGGTTTAGTGCTAACCTGAGAGGAGCAAAGGTAACATTACAAAAGTCTACCACTCAGGGCTCATTGCCACATACCTACCCATCAGTGAAAAACTAAAGACATTCTCTCTCTTCCTCTATCTTTTTCTCTCTCTTTCTCTATCTATATGTTTTTCTCTTCTCTTTCTGTATCTTCAAAGTTTCATGATCATTCTGTTTTATTTATTTATATATTTTTGCACCTGTCAACCCACATACTGCATACCCAGAGAGGGGTAGTTGCTGCCCAAGCTTATTTGCTCTCTGAGTCACAATTAAAGTAGCTCAAGCTTGGGAATTCACCCCAGCACTTCTGCAGTGACCATACAGCTATTATTTTATTTATACAGTGCCAAATGGGCTATAAGGAAGAGCACAAGAACCCTTGCCTCAATTATCTTACAAAACATAAGGGCCTGAACCAAAGCTCATTGAAGTCAGTGGGAGTCTTTTCATTTTCTTCAGTGGGCACAGGATCAGACCCTGAGTAGGCAGTGTATGGATAAAAGATGAGAGGAAGAAAAATAAAATAAAAGCTATTTACTGAGATGGGAAGCACATGGCTTGTGAATTCCACATTTCTTGTCTCCTATTTTCCCAACACTTGTTTGATGGGGTACGAGAGCCTCAAGGGTTTCTGGACGAGATGTGCTATAAGGAGGCACCTGCAATGGGTGATGTTGGAGTCACAGAAAAGGCTTCTGGGGCAGAAGGCTGCAGGCACAGAGACCAAAGTAGTAGTAGGAAATCGGGCTGGAAGCAGTGCTAGGAGGAGGAAATCAGGCTGGAAGCAGTGCATCGGGATTCCATAAGATGCTAATCCAAACAAACCAGTGCTCAGTGATACCTGGATGGAACATTAAGGCCTCCTTCTTGTACCTTTATGGTCATTCTCTTCCACTTTAGCCCAGGTTGTCTCCCTCCCTTTGCTTTGGTCAATTGGACGGGACAATATTCTCAGCTCTGCAATCAGGATGGGCTTTCAGTCTTAGTTCTGAAGAAAGTATTTTATACTTTACACAGGAGTGGAGATTTGTGACCCAAAGACCTCTTGATGGCAGTGGGCAGAAGGCACGGGGTACAGGAATCGCCTGGGTTCACCAAAATAATGTCATGTAAGGTCTCTAATGAAAGCCTGTGGCAATTGGTTATCATAATCATTGTGAGATGTATGCACAGAAAATATGTGAGGCATTGTGTATATATACTGAAAATTGTGTTCTCTAGGCCTGCTAGTTAAAGGCAGGTGACTCACGCAGTGTACCTTGAGACAGGCTTCTCCAGACAGAAGATAGAATCCACTTATTTCCCTGGTGGACCATTGTGTATTGCATGTCTTGCAATGGATGTCTGAATCAATTACATGTGAAGAATTTTCAGAGACTTCAGAAGGAAACTAATTAGAAGAGATAAAGAACAGGGGGTGACTCTCTTTTCAGGGGAAGATCAAAGGTCTGGTCTATCAGGTATCATTCAATTTGTGAAGACAGGTGGCCAGCTGGCTTGATCTCATGAAAAGGGGAATTTCAGCCATCTTGGTTGAAAACTCTGGGAAAAGGACTTGGGATAAGCTATCCTTTAGGAGACTGGGGAATGTCTTGTGAGTTAAGTTTAGGCTATAGAAAGTGTGTCACGGTTTTGTTTTATATATACCCATTTGTTTCCAATATTCTTAACTTTGGATCATTTGAATCTCTGTTCTTTGATGATAAACTCCCATGCTGAAGGGGCAATATCACAGCAGAGGTTTATCTGGACTCTTGATAGTGGATTTGTGACTGTTACGTAACCAGCACAAACTATTTAAACTACTAACATTCAGTCTGAAAGGAAGATCACCCTCTTTTGATTAGAAATAAGGTAGATGGATAAACTGCAGCTGCATTTAAATCATGTCCCCATATGCACCTTAAGTGGGTTAGAAAATTCCATAGAACCTAGTCAAATTCATTTAACCAACATTACATGTGATATTACGCATAGTTTGGCAGATCTTAAAATGGCAAGATGGTGAGAAATGTGTTCCACTTTCAGCTGAGAAATAGAAAAAAAAAACCCACCCGCACACACACTTCTTTCTCAGAAAGTGGTTCATTTCAACTGCGAAGAGCTGAGTTCCATTGTGAAAGCACAGTTAGGCATTTCCACCTCATTGTTAAGTAGCAGCAGTGTGCTGTGTTTATGATCATCTGTATTACAGGAGAAAATATTCTTTCATTAGTAGAAGGAAACACCATGCGGGGGGTGGGGTGGGATTTGCCTTAAATTCCACGCTGATATAAAAAAAATGCATTGGTTTTGCTCAAAAAGTGCAATTGTAGAAGCCCATGCAGTGCTAAGAGAGCAGGAAGTCAGACTTCCTTTTCTGTGCTGACTTCTCAACCCACAAGCAGTTTCCTTAACAAAATATTTTCAGAATATCACAGAACCCATAATGTAACCTGCTACAGTAAATCTAAATTCTACGCAGCTCCTCTGCCTGATAGGCATTAAGCTAATGTTAGGGCCTGTTCCTGCATGGCTCTGTGTATTGGCAGCTGAAGGCTCTCAGCACTGGGCAGATTCTTGCACTGAGTACAGTTTAATTTCTATCTGGAATTCTGCCAGTTACATGTGACAACCACAACAAATATTTATGATATAACTGAATGACTTGTTTACTCAAGAAGGTTCAAATCAGCACCTGGATTTCGCTCCCATACCTTTTTTTTCTTATGCACAGTTTTATAGCTGGCTTGATTGAGACACAAGTAGGTCACGTGACTTGCCCAAGGTTAGAAAGGAAGCCATTGGCTCAGACAAGATTTAGAAGATCCCAGGATGCTTTTGGCTTGTAATATTTGCTATTATCCAGACCACATGCTGTGCCTCAAGGACAGTTTAAGAGTGTGCTCTGAAATCTTGCTTCTGTCATTGCTGGATTATTTCCAGTGACAAACATTAGGTGCTCACCATGCTCTCTCTTGGCAGCACTAATCAGCTGAATTACTGTCTGCTCTCAGTTACAGTGCTGTAAATCCATAGCAGTGCCACTAAACACAATCGGAGAAAATCATAACCAACTTCACTGGTTTCAACAGTTTCATGATTGTAAATAAGGGCAATGTAGGATCTACTTGAATTACTTCAGATTTACATGGGATTAACTGAGTGCCCATGGTTTTTCTGACATCACCTGGAAAGCATCCTAGTCAAATAATTTATATTCCGGTCACCTGAGTAACTCATTGGCAGTGCATTGCACTGCCTTACCAAAATGGCTATGGATACTTCTCCTAAAAAACCCATGTTTTGCATTAGTGATCTCTTTCTCCATGGGGATCACATTGAAGAGGATAGTAGGCTTCATTGCTATTTGTTAGTAAAGTGCTTCCATAGAATATAAGGGTTGCGAGGGACCACAGGAGGTCATTTAGTCCAACCCCCTGCTCAAAGCAGGACCAACACCAACTAAATCATCCCAGCCAGGGCTTTATCAAGCCTGATCATAAAAACCTCTATGGAAGGAGTTTCCACCACCTTCCTAGGTAATCCATTCCAGTGCTTCACCACCCTCCTAGTGAAAAAGTGTTTTCTAATATCCAACCTAAGCCTCCCCCACTGCAACTTGAGACCATTACTCTTTGTTCTGTAATCTGCTACCATTGAGAACAGTCTGATCCATCATCTTTGGAACCCCATATCAGGTACTTGAAAGCAGCTATCAAATCTCCCCTCAGTCTTCTCTTCTGTAAACTAAACAATCCCAGTTCTCTCAGCCTCTCCTTATAAATCATGCACTCCAGGCCCCTAATCATTTTTGTTGCCCTCCGCTGCACTCTTTCCTATATTTCCACATCCTTCCTGTAGTGTGGTCCCAAAATTGGACACAGTACTCCAGATGAGGCCTTATCAGTGTCAAATAGAGAGGAATGATCATGTCCCTCCATCTGCTGTTAATGCTCCTACTTATACAGCCCAAAATGCCATTAGCCTTCTTGGCACACTGTTGACTCATATCCAGCTTCTTGTCCACTGTAACCCATAGGTTCTTTTTTGAAGAACTGTTGCCTAGCCACTCGGACCCTAGTCTGTAGCAGTGCATGGGATTCTTCCATCCTAAGTGAAGGATTCTGTACTTGTCCTTGTAGAACTACATCTTCTAATTTGTCTAGGACCCTCTGTACCCTATCCCTACCCTCCCGCGTATCTACCACTTCTCCCAGTTTAGTGTCATCTGCATACTTGCTGAGGGTGCAGTCCACACCATCCTCCAGATCATTAATGAAGATATTGAACAAAACCGGCCCTAGGACCGACCCTTGGGGCGCTCCACTTTGAGAAGGTGCTATAGATTTGAAAAATGTACTATACAGAATGGCACAAATTCACCACAGTGCTTTAGGCACATGCCTAAGTTAAGCACATGAGTAGCGCATTGACTTAAATGGGACCTAGGCGCATGCTTAAGTACCTTGCTGAATCAGGGTGAATATATTTATCACAGAGCAGCCATCATAATTCTAGTTTAGGAGGAGAAAAAAGTACAAAGCAAACCCAGGAACATTATCCATTTGAAACTACAGAGGGAATATTTTGTGAGACTGGCAAAATATAATTATCCAGGGTGAAAATCCTGCCTCCCTTGAAGTCAATGGTAAAACTCCCATTAACTTCACAGGAGGCCAAGATGTTATCCCCAATCTTTACTATTCACCAATGGTCAGAAGATTGGTTTTCATTCAGAAAATTGGGGGTAGGAGGGAAGCACTTTTATGCTCTTTTTTGAACAAAATAATGTGTAAAAAGAACAAGGTCTTTCAGACTAGTAAGTACTAAGAATTGGTTCTACTACATTTCCAGGGAGATCTCTCCTGCTACATAAGAGACATCTCAGATCAGCTTCTTTATTAAGAATGAGGATGTACCATCTTCCAACAAGAAAGGATTCCTTTTGTTTTCCATTTCACTGAACCTGAAGACATAATTGACTCAAATGTAAGACTTTTTGTGAGAACCACACAGTTAAACACATCATGGGGAAAATGAGACTGATCCACTTTCTGGTGGGCTTTGTTGCTGCCATTCATCTGCTTATGTCCTTGGTATACCGCTGGATTTCATTTGTCTGCCATGCTCTTTCCAGGAACTGTCTTACAGCCCATTCGTAAATCAACCTCTCCATGCCTTTTAGAAACCTTTGACTAATTTCCCCATCCATGTTGATACATGTTGCCAAAAAAGTATGCGGAATGTAAACTGGTGAGCTTGGAATATTTGTGGTTTGAATGTCTCTATTAATCATTTGGCCCCTAAGGCGTAGGCCAAAATTCTCAAATCTGGATAGCTAAAGTTGGGCTCCTAAAGCCAGATATAGTGCTAAATAATAGTTAAAGCTAAATAAAAGGCTTCATTTTCAAAGGCGCTGAGTCCCTGCTGCTCTTCAGTTGATTTTGTTGGCATTTCAACACCTCTGAAAATCAGGGTAACTATTT
This sequence comes from Sternotherus odoratus, assembly GCA_032164245.1. Lineage (NCBI taxonomy): Eukaryota > Metazoa > Chordata > Testudines > Kinosternidae > Sternotherus > Sternotherus odoratus. Next base: position 15,697,249 of record JAVMKO010000002.1, read on the forward strand.
AGATGCCTAAATCTGGATTCAGGAGCCTAATTTTGGGTTGCAATTTAATTTTTTTTGGCCTTAATGAATTTTAAATCAGAGAGAGGAAAAGGAGAGAGAGACGTGTCAAAAATGAATATTTTGCAGCTTGTCCTATTCTTTCAGCTGAAGTGACTAGCATTTAATATCTTTGATGATCACTTGCTGAAAGTTTATCATGCTACCTGAATCCTATGTTATCTCATATACACAAGGTGCACAAATTGTATTTCTCTGCATGGCGGGATACACTTTGAATTTATATCCTCATTCTTTCTTTCTGAACTCACTAGCGTCTGAAGTCAGTGACATCTGTACAAATTAGCACCTGGCCTCTCCTCTTAACTAAGAGGAAATGTACCAGGTGTTCATTTAGTAAATCGATTTCCATGATAAAGTCAAGGATATTAAAAAGAGAAAGAGATTACAGAGAACTGGTCTCTCCCAGGAGCAGACAGAATGGCAGCCAGCCATTGTTCCAAAGCCGGCATCAGCACGGAGAATCAGATGATTAAGCTCCTGCTAATGAATGAAATATTTTTACTAAGCTGAAGAAATTCTGGCACCAGCTAGAGGAGCTCAGAATACAAAAAGGGAGCAGTCTGAAGGGCGTGTCTGAAGGACACCAACACATCCCCTTCTCTGCAGTGTCCAGAAGGGAAGAAACTGGTGATGGTGGGGGAATGCAACCTTAGGTTAATATAGACTCAATGAGAACAAATGAGTGTAGACACTTTCTGCTTGATTAATGTAATAAAAATGAATTATTCATGTGTTAGACTCTCTGCTGCGTGGCGAAAGTCTGTTCTGAAGGACTGAAGATGGAAATGGAGATTAAAGGTTTGTCAAGACTGCTGAAGCATCCACCAAAAGCATTATCTTTTAAGGGTGGAAGGTCAGGTATTTTCCCCCTTCCACCTGCAGAACAAACCAAAGGGGACAAAGCAAAAGCAATAGGAAATGCATGCCAAGACTGGAGGGAAGGATGCATGTTCCATGTTCAAGTCTTCTCCAAACTCCATCACTTTCGGGTCTAGTTTGGCAAATGTTCACCAGGGCTTCCTCCTTGCTTGCGCTGTGATCATAGGACATGCAATAAGAAGATTCCAACCCACCGGAAAGAACTCATTGCCTGGAGCCTGGGGGACAACAGGAATTCTTGGACTAAGTTCATGTATGCGATAACACCGATGAACAAATGACATGCAACCACCCTGGGAGCCTGGGACAGTACAGCTGTTCAGTCTCACAAAAAGGAGATGTTGACAAATATGTGGAAATTGAGAGGTATGAACACCCCTGATTAGGAAGCAGTTATTGTTGCAAATATTCTGACCCTAGTGGGAGATCTTTAGCAAAAAGGAAGAGCTTCCCAGAGCTTTGAAAGGAGAGGGGCACTTGCCTGCAGGGCAGCCAACTTCAAAACAGTGAGCAGAGCAGTCACGGTGGCAGGGCCGGCGACAGAAATTTGGGGGCCCCCTACTCTGATAGTTTGGGGCCCCCCAGCCCAGCCGGGCCCCCTCCAGCCCAGCCGACAGCAGCTGGGGGCCCCCCAGCCCAGCCGGGGGCCCCCCAGCCCAGCCGACAGCGGCTGGGGGCCCCCCCAGCCCAGCCGGCGCTCCCCCCCCAGCTGACAGCGACTGGGGGCCCCCCAGCCCAGCCGCCCCCCCCCCAGCCCAGCCGGCGCTCCCCCCCCCAGCCCAGCCGCCCCCCCCAGCCCAGCCGGCGCCCCCCCCCCCCAGCTGACAGCTGGCCGCAGCTAGGAGCGAGAGCCGGGGAGCAGCGTGAGCTGCCCTTGCTGCTCCCTCCCTCCCTCCCCCCCTCCCCGGACTGAGCCGCTGCTGCCGGCCGAGCTCACTGCTCAGCCGGGGACACACGCTCGTCCGGGGGAGAGCCGCGCCGGATGACTACGGGTAGAGCTGTACCGGGGCCCCCCTAAAGTGCGGGGCCCGGTACAGCTCTACCCGTAGTACCCCCCTGTTGCCGGCCCTGCACGGTGGGCATTGTGGGATACCGGGGATGCCAGTTCTGGGGCTATTACAAACAGCAGCATCTACACCGATGTTCTGTTGCTTTAACTTCACTAGATAAATCCTTATGCCTCTTGTCAAGATGGCTTTGTTTTGTCAGCAAAACAGCAGTGTTTTGCCTCCCAAAGTGGATTTGCAGTGTGTGCACCTTCACAGTTTTGTCAGCGCCTTTTGACGAGGCCTTTTAAGGCATGTCTACACTTGAAACTTCAAAACGCTGTCACGTGCAGCGCTTTGAAGTGCGAGTGTGGTCGCGCACAAGCCTCCCAGCGCTCCTGGTAATCCACCTCCACGAGGGGATTAAGTCCAAATGCTGGGCGCGCAGCCTCCAGTGCTCGGAGCCTATCTACACAAGCGCTTTAAGACACTCAGACTTGCTGCACTCGGTGGGGTGATTTTTCACCCCCTTCAGCCAGCAAGTTAGAGCGTAATAAAATGTAAGTGTAGACAAGCCCTTAGTCTCTTCTCTAAATTGGTTCCACAGCCAGATCTCCTTAATCAAGAATATCTTATCTCCTGTTCTTTTCCCTGGGTTGTGCAATTTACAATGCTAACTCAGATGGTTGTTCTCTGAATCACATACTGAGGTGAATAACTTGAGAAGAACAGCAGCTGCAGAAGGTTGTTTTTGTTTTTCAGTAGAACAATCCATGTGGCTAGATTAGGAATCAATCCAGAATCCTGAAGGTGACATAAAAATTAAGAATGAGTGTATCCAAAAGGGACCTGCATTCTTCTCACAGGACCAAACTAGATTTACACTGAACACACATACATAGGATCTGATTCCAGCTTTGATCTTGCACTGGTTTTAAACCAGTGTAACTTCTCTATTCATTTTAGTTTATATCAGTGTAAACAAGATCAGAATCAGTCCCCCCCAGATGTCAAACTGGTGCCAATTTCTCATTAAACCAGTTCCCCCTTTGCTAGAGATCTTAATAAACAAGAAACTCAATGTAACGTCAGAAATTCTTACATTAAATTCCAGAGTCAAAGTCCAAGGCTGCTGTGAATACATGGCGTCTATAAAACCTTCATTAATTCTTCCATGGAGCTTTGAAGCGCCGCTGTGCAACTATTAGCTGATCTTATTTAACAAACAGTGATACAGGTGCCGTATGTTTGTGACTGAGCAGGTGATGATTTTCTCTCTCCTGCCACCAGTCAAGGACTTTCAGCTTCCAGGCGCCAGCTGACTTTAGGCCCAAGAGGTCAGGGTGGGAGTGTTCTGAGGCCCAGGCTGCAGTGGGGGGAAAGGGTAACATTATCTTCATTGATTTCTAGTTCAAAGAGCTATTTTTCTTTCACACTTTGAAAAGGAAAGACTATCAGATTGTCTCGCAGCCAGGTAATGGTGTGGCTTGTTTTATTTCATTGTATTTTGTGGCCAGAGAGACTAACACAATTGTTGTGTTTAACTTCAGGAATAGGAAACTATTCAGGTTTTATTTCCCTCCGTGAGGCCCAGAGCCAAAGCCTATTAACAGGAGCATTTCCACTGACTTCAGTGGGCTTTGGATCAGGCCGTTAGCGACAAATTGTGTCCACAGAGAATGAGAGTTGTATACATGTACTTTCTATGTAAAAATAACTCCAGTGAGGGATTCTAAACACCCCAAAGTTCAGGTACAATTGGATTTAGGGGTTTGGCTTGTCCAATGATAAAAGCAAGAGGCCACTAGCAAATTTGGAGCCTAGTTTGGATTTTGAGCAGCCCAGATGTTGAAGATATTCACATTCAGGGTGTTGCTTATGTGTGTATCTGTGGACAAAACTGGGCTCTGACTGTGTTAAGTACAATAAAACCCTAAATATCCAGAGTCGTGCAGACACCCAAAATGAGATGATACCAAAAACTTTCATATAAATGAAGTTCGGATGTGCCAAAGAAGCAACTTTTGACCTGAGCACTCAATATGACCTATCTTGAGCACAGACTTCAAAGTCTGTTGGCCACTCATACCATAAACACCCAGTTGAGTAACTGCTCTTCTCAGAAGCCCCTCACAGCTGTTAAATCCATTTCTGGGATGTTTCTGGTCTAACTGGGTTCTTACACTACACCACGGGTAGGCAAACTTTTTGGCCCGAGGGCCACATTGGAGTTGCAAAACTGTATGGAGGGCCAGGTAGGGAAGGCTGTGTCTTCCCAAACAGTCTGGCCCCGCCCCCTATCCACCCCCTCCCACTTCCCGCTCCCTGACTTCGCCCCTCAGAATCCCTGACTCATCCAACCCCCACTGGTCCTTGTCCCCTAACCACCGCCCCAGGACTCCAACCCCCTATCCAACCCCAGCTGCACCCTGACTTCCTCGACCCCTATGCACTTCTGTCTCCAACGACTCCCACGCCTATCCAACCACATACCCCCAGAACCTCCACCCCATCCAACTACCTCTGATCCCTGTCCCTTGACTGCCCCGGGGTTCCCCTGCCCCTTATCTAACCCCCCGCTCCTCTTCCACTTACCATGTTGGAGCCAGCCACGCTGCCGTGCTGACTGGCAGGAGCTGTGGGTCAGAGCACTGACAGCGTGGCAAGCTGAAGCTGTGGGGGAGGGGGGACAGCAGAGGAGGGGCTGGGGGCTAGACTCCCCAGCTGGGAGCTCAAGGGCCAGGCAGGATGGTCCACGGGCTGTAGTTTGCCCACCTTTGCATTGCAGTGTCAGATTTCAGCTCTGAGCCTCTGATCTCTTAACAGCCACAGGACTGAAGCAAGGACAGAGCTTCAGGGACCTGACAGCCTCTTCTTCCTCCAGCATCCTTGGTTGAACATGACGTTACTTCAGATCACACACACTTCAGGATCATTGAGGTTTGGATCACTGCGTCTACTCTGTTTAGAAGCCAAAATGGTAAAGCAGAACAGAGATAGTAGGGAAGTAATTAGTAGCAGTAAATGACCATACATTTGCAAATGGCTGTGACATGCTCCATCATCCTCCTCCCCACCCACCCCCACCAAAAAAGCTAAGGGACAAATTCAGTTCTAAATGAACACCCAAACAACCTTGTTAACATAGATAGGATTGCACAAGGTGTCAATCAGAACAGAATTGAGCTTTAAGCATGTTACACTGCATATATGGAATCCCCATTGACTTCAACAAGGAGTAATGGTCTCAAGTTTCAGTGGGGAAGGTTTAGGTTGGATATTAGGAAAAGCTTTTTCACTAGGAGGGTGGTGAAGCATTGGAATGGGTTATCTAGGGAGGTGGTGGAATCTCCTTCCTTAGAGGTTTTTAAGGTCAGGCTTGACAAAGCCCTGGCTGGGATGATTTAGTTGGGGATTCATCCTGCTTTGAACAGGCGGTTGGACTAGATGATCTCCTGAGGTCCCATCCAACCCTGATATTCTATGATTCATTGGGAGCTGTGGGTACTCAGCTACTCTGAAAGCCAGGCCACTGTTGCATGAACCTAAATATGGATATTGGCAACTATGTTATGTGCCTTAACTTCTCAGTCTCCACTTCCTCATCTGTAAAATGGGGAATAAAAATACCTGCCTGAAATACCTGTCCGGGGACATGCATAACTGGTTAATGCATGTGTAAAACATTTACAAGAAGTTTAATTCATTATCATGATTCAGATAATGTACCTGGAATAATTTAAAGCAGCAAGAGTTTCACAGTGACTTCCCATCTGTATGCTGCCATCCCTAAGGAACTGGGATGAGTGAACTTGATTTTGGGTCATTTTTGAGTACTCAGGCTTCATGGTTTAGAATCCTTGGTTCAGATGCTTTTGGTTTGGTCTTCTGTTTAGGAGAAACTATAACAGGAGTAGAGAGCATTATCTGAGGTCAGCCCAGAGGGAAACACTTACCTTTCAATAGAAATCTTCCAACCAGCTCTAGTGAGGAGCGTCTTAAAAGAACCGGGGTAGACAGAGAGATGCATTCTGATAAATACAACCCATCTACTGCACAAAGGACATCCACTTGTCATCAGTCAGTCTTATATGGGGGGTGTCATGGGGTCATGACTCACTGGTGCAGCGCCTCCTGCCGGTCGTCCTGGGAATTAGCTCCTCCTGCCAGGAACGCCCTCTGTAGACTGGTATTCACCTTACCGCTGGCCCCTGTGTTCCTCCCAGACCTCGGTGCCCCTCCATATCAGTGTCCTGGCCCTGGCAATAACCCACTATTTGGATCTCTCCACCCAAGGAAATCCCCATCCCTTATCCCCACCTTGCCACAGTGGCTTCTACAGGTCAACGTCTAACCCCCGCTCCCTGGGGCTGACTGCAGTCTATCAACCACTCATCATCAGCAAAGAGGGGTCAGACCAGCTGCCTCTGTCTCTCTGTAGCCCTTGTACCCTTTCGTGGACCCTTAACCTGGGACTTTGTTAGGCTAGAGCTCCCCATCTCCTTCTGTCCTTTCCCAGCACTGCTACACCCTAGGTACCCTCCTTAACTTCCCAGGCAGCCAGGTCCTCCCCTCTCCAGAAAGCTAGAGAGAGCCTGTCTCCTTCTGGCCCCCAATCCTCTTATAAGAGCCAGATGGGCACTGGTTGCAGTAGCTACAACTGTAGCTGTTTTTCCAATGAGCCCTGCTTTTTCCTTGCCACAACCCTCTCCCAGGGCTGTTTTATGCCCTTCAGGGCAGGGGCGGGGTGACCACCTTGCCACAGGGGGTTTCTATCTCCAGTGTACTGTACCACCTTCCCCGTCAATACAAAGACATTTGTTTAGCTGAATTAGCTTTGCTGGTATGTAATTTAAATCCTTTCCCGCCTTTGCGTCACTAAATTTTTTTGAAACATTAAATACCAATGGAACAATGAATTATGCAAAAGAGGTTGAAAAACTTTCAGCTGGGGAGGGGAAATTTTAAAAAACAGTTGTAGGGGCAGATCCTTTGCTAGTGTAAAATCATCATGGTACAACCCACTGGTCAGTGTGTATTATGTTTCTCCTGCCTCTCTGCTTGGTCGGCAAAGGCTAGGTGTCTATTCCAACTCCAGCAAGGGAACTTTAGCTCAAACTGTAGCAGCTCATGCTTTCAGCTCCAGAGGTCCCTAGGCCAGTCCCTGATGCATTGGCCAAGATGGAAGCCATTACAAAGGCTCTGTTGACTTTAATTTACACCGGTTACGAATCTGCCCTCCACAGAACTCACCCAGTACAACGTGAAATCTACAGGGCTGTGGATTATCATTCCCTGCCAAAGCTAGCTCCAGAGCATGGCACAATCGGAATGATCTCCATATAAAGGAAGCCGAGGATACATATCACGCCGGGAACTATTTGGAAAGAGACCAGTCACGTTTTCCTAATGCCATGTAAACCACCCCCAGCCCTGCAAAACATATTTAGTGAAAGCGGCACCAGCTAATCACACACGCCCCTCGGCGGCGCAGGTAGATAAGATAAGGACTTTCTTTTTTATTGTCAGTGGCTCTCTGAAACTGTGACAGCCTATCAGAACTTGCTTGTCCTCTTGTTAACCATGAGATAAATGTGCCAAGAAAGAAAACCCAGCTTGTTACTATTGGTAGGAGCGATAACACCCCCATTCCAAAATTAGAAAAATAGACTTGCCTTTAGTCCTGTTCTCTGCTGCGTGACAGCTGATTTCAAAGATTGTGATCATTACAACCAGGGAAGAAACAATCAGTCTAGAAAGGGAGGGGGATATAGAAGTTAGCCTCTGGGCACAACTGTCAATGGAGCATGGGGAGGAGGGGAGCATGCGAGCCCCTCAAACTTTTCTAATCTGCATCATCAAGACCAACCATCTAGATCTCTGGTATTGTATTTTTTAACTAGGAAGAGTCCTTTTTCAGTTCAGCCATCTGACCAATGGGCTACCTTTCCCCTTCTTGCCTTTACTAAATAAAATAATTCCATGTGCTCATTGAAAAATGCCTGCAGCAGCAGGTGGAGCGCTGGTGGAGCTGCAAGTGTCATGCTGCTGGGAGGATGGAGAGGGGTCATGTGTGAGTGTCTGGCTCCCACCCACACCCCTCTTTATCCCCTTCCCCTGATTCCTGCGTGGGCCCAGCTCTCCTGCAGAATTTTGACCATGACACACCTACACCCTAGCCACTGCACCCTGGGCGGTCACCCATGTCACCAACTGTAAGGTCAGCCCTGAACAAATGCACAGCAAGAGACCATCCCTGCCCTGAAGAAGCTACTGTGACATGGGATTTAAAACTGAGACTACCAGACTCCTCTGCTATAGGGCTACCGAACATCCATTAGATGGGAATCCCTGCTGAGCTGGGCAGAATCCCAAGTGGTGACCTACAGGTCAAAGGCTGAAAGCTGGTCCTCTCCGGTAGCCATCCTGCAAGCCACTGCTCTGCACTAGCCACTCACCAATAGATCTTCAGGGGCCCCCCTCACTACTTAATACAGTACTCAGTGATTTCAGGTCATAGTAGGTGAAGCTAAGTGCTGGTGCACCACTGACCCACAGTGAACTCAGCTCTGAAACCTGTAATCAGACTCCTCCTGAAATCAAAATTTGCTCTGATATTATACAGTGGAGAGAAGAAGGGGCATACTTAGTATTTATGGTGGGGGGCATACCACCAGGTGCAAATACATATCCCCAACCTCTCTCAATTCATTGGGTTTTGGAACCCATGTCCCTTGCCTAGCGAGTCCTACTTAGTTGATGGTGAGTCCCTCCATCATAAAAGGCCAAGTACAGTTCCACTGACCTGATTCCCATAATCAGGACAACAACACCTTATTATTCATGCCCCAAAAACAGAGAAACTGGGGATCCCACAGCAGCCAAAGTGACCATTTGGTCTGCTGTGGGCTCATGCTAGGCGGGGTGGGTGTGCCTATGCAAACAAGATCAGCTCCTGAAGTTCTTTTCCATAACTCACCACCAGATGTCAGGGTAGAGCTCATCCTGACTCTGCTTGTGGCTTATTAACAGCAACCAGTGAAAAAGTCAGGACTAGAACTCAGAGTGTCTAGCTTGCATATCACTGCAACTTCCCCAAAGCTACAGAGTACTGCACCAGAGTTTCACTCCCACATTACGCTTCCTCAAAATCGGGTGAGGGCTGGTGCTTTTCCTGCAGCTGGGGGGCCAAAATCCCATTAACTCACGATGCAGTCACAAGAATCGACAACATTGGCATCACCTCCCAAGTTTCTTCTTGAGCCTCCCAGCTCTTTCAACATCCATGGCCCAGCTTCCTGCACACACTCAGACTGGAGAGACTCATCTCTTTCTGCTGCAGCAGCTGGAGGGATCCACAGCTTGTTCCATCTCTCCTCACTCTATACTTCAGAAGGGGAGTTTATACACAGCTTGTCCTCTTCATAGTAGTCCTCGCCTGCCTCTAACTCCCTTGGTCCCTCTGTACTACTAGTCCTGGTTCTGGGTAGAGCTCTGCAAACACCACGGTGGCCTGCTTGACAGGAAGCTACAAAGAGATGAAGGAAGCTTTTTTCGGTTTATCTTTACCTTTATGCACAGTGGCAAAGTGTCAGTGTTGGTAGGCTGACCATATTTCCTTGTAACAAAAACGGGATATTGGGATGGCAAAAACGGGACGGGGTTATAACTCCCTTCAGACCCCAAATATAACCCTAGAACGCCCCCCCCCCATATCCATAAAGTCACCAATACCCAACCCTCACATAACCACCTCCAGGCCCCCCAACACCATCCCACTACCAACCCCCCAGCCCCTTACACCCCCACAGCCTTCCCTACACAACCTCTCCCCATAGCCCCCCACTAGCCACCAATACACCCCCACAGACCCCTCCCAACGGCCTCAAAACACAGCCCCCCCAGTCTCCCACCTCCCCCATGACCCCCCAGCTCATCCCACCCCTGCAGGCCCCGCTGCTGCACCCCCCTCCCCAGCCACCACCTGCGCTGGGCTCCACGTTTCCTCCACGTGGGGGGGGGAGCGATGGAACCAGGCAGCCCCTGCCCGGCCAGCAGGTCCACTCCACCCGCCGCCGCTGAGCCCCCCTCCCCAGCCCCTACCTACGCTGGACTCCGCGTTTCCTCCATGTGGCGGGGGTGGGGGGAGCGAGGCACCAGGCAGCCCCTGCCCGGCCAGTAGCTCCACTCTGCCTTTGCGCCGGGCTCTGCTGTAACTGGCTCGCGCGACACATGGGGGCGGCCCAGCCAATCGCGCCGCTGCTCAGCTGCGGGCACGCAACACGTGGGGGCGTCCCAGCCAATCGCGCCGCGGGGGCTCTGCAGCGGCGGCAGCAGCGGAGGGGAGGGGGAGGGGGAGGAGGCCGGGGAGGGGAAGGGACTGAAGGACTGCAGGAGGAGGTGGGATCCGGCCATGGGTCCCTGAAATAAGCCACGTCCCGTTTTTTATTTTACGAAAAACGGGACAAATTTGATATATTTTTATTAAAAAGACTGGACGGTCAGAAAATATGTAAAAAACAGGACTGTCCCATTCAAAACGGCACGTATGGTCAGCCTAAGTGTTGGAGATTTAGACTCAGGTCTGGTCTACATTACAGGGTTAGATCGATGCAAAGCAGCTTATGTCGACCTAACTACGGAAGTGTCCACATTTAAATTTTGTTCCTGCCGTTGTAACTTCCCTGCTACACCAACTTAATAACTCCACCTCCCCGAGCGGCGTAGAATCAAGGTCCAGGTAGTTAGGTCGATGCCGTGTCAGTGTGGGCACTGCATTGTTTACATCATCTGTCCTACAATGCCCCACCCTGACAGCACAATCAATACTAGTGTTCCTGGTGGGGACGTACACTGCCAACACAAAGAGCAAAATGCATGCTCAAGAGATGTAATTACTGCAGCAGCTGTATGCCGATGCAAATGAGGTCAACTTAATTTTGTAGACTAGATGTGGCCTCATCTAATGAAACAAACAGGAGTTTTGCTGGGGATGGAAGTTGGAGGTTAGTTTGAACACACACACACACACATACACACACACACACACACACACACACACACACACTCCAGTATGACCATTACTGGGGAGCTCTAGAAAGACATAAGCACAAAAGCAGGGTCCAAACGTAATGGGAAAAGTGGAGAAGAGGAGGTGCTGCCAAAGAAAGAAGCTAAGTTTGCTAGAAAAATTGCTGTTATCTCTCATCTTGCCCAGGGAAATCACCTTCTCTTGGGCCTTGCAGACATACATCATGCCCAGGCAGAATTTTGCGGCTAAAATCATTCTTTTGGCCCATCACTCCCCGACACTGGCTTTCCTTTCTCCGTCACCTGCAAGGAACTCAGATGCATGAATGCTAACATTAAATCACTCTCTTTCCTCTCTTCTTCCCTCCCTATTTTTAACTTTTTCTTGCCTTCACTCCCAGAGCCATGCCCTCCACTGCTGCTCCTGACACAGCCTAGTGCCTGAATCATCCCTAAATTTATAAAATCCAGGCTGGAGAAATGCCAGCTGCTCTGTCGTGTAATGCTGACAAATGCCTGCCCTATAAATCTAGCTACACACCCAGCAGTAAGAGTCACTACAGCAATTTAAGCCAGCGACAGTAGTGTGCTTCTCCCTCCCCACCCCTCCAAAGTGCACAGAGCGCAGGGACATCTGCCAGCCAAATTCAATAATATTCAGAAATGGGCATTAATAGGATCACATCCCTTACCCTATATGTTCAGGGTCCTAAGCTTTTCTTGGCTATCCTTTCCCATTTCTTCAGCTTCTTCTCCCACTCCCACCCCCCTGCACCCCCTTTTCCTATTTCCATCTTTGAGGGATGTCAGGCATCCTCAACTTCCCTCCCCCATTTCATGGCTACCCTCCCATTCCCATTTTCTCTCTCTATCACACTGAGTTTGAGAAAGTCTCCAGACACGGTCTAGGGGCTGTTGTAATTTATTTGACCTAGGGGACCAGTGCCAGCTAAGAATTGGCAGAGGTCCACCACACCATCTTCCTCCTTGACCCTGCCCTCACTGCTGGAGTAGCTGCCTGTGTGGGTAGGTAGGAGGAGGGTCTGTCCATTTGACATAATCTAGGACTTCTTCCCCGCCAAGGGGAATTCTCAGCGTTGTCCCTGCATCCAGATGACAGAGGATGGGTCCAGGGGAGAGAGTTTGTTGTTGATATTTACTCTTTCTTTATTTTCCTTCATCTAAAATAAAAGTCAGCTATGCTAATAACAATATATTAAGTTATGTACAAGGAATCATTACATTCTCCCCTCTCTCCTCCCCCCATCCCCTTCTCCTTATGTTATCTCTAAGGCCCTACCAAATTCATGGCCAAATGTGTTGCGGACCGTGAAGTCTGGTCTTCTGTGTGATTTTACCCTATACTATACAGGGGAGACCGGAGTTTTTCAAATTGGGGGTCCTGACCCAAAATGGAGTTTTGTGGAGTCACAAGGTTATTTAAGGGGGAATCATGCCACCCTTATTTCGGTGCCACCTTCAGAGCTGGGTGATTGGAGAGCGGCGGCTGTTGGCCAGGCACCCAGCTCTGAAGGCAGCACCCCGCCAGCAGCATCACAGAAGTAAGGGTAGCAATACCATAAACCCCCCCCCCCTCCATACAATAACCTTGAGACCCTCCCAACTCCTTTTGGGGTCAGGACCCCTACAACTACAACAAGTGAAATTTCAGATTTAAATAGTTGAAATCATGAAACTTACTATTTTTAAAATCTATGACTGTGGAAATGACCAAAATGGACTGTGAATTTGGTAGGGCCCTAGCTCTCTCTCCTGTTCTCCTCCTCCTCCATTGTCTTTGTGATAGTAATCCCACATTAGCAGTATTACTCAGATACTCTTGCTTCTGCTTCCCATCCAACCCCTTTTGATTCCCCGGATCCCCTTCATGAGATTGGTGCCTCGATATGTCTCTAGCAGTGCTATTATCAGCCAACTCTCTTGTCTCTGTTTTGTTGGGGCAAGTTTTTCCATAGCTGAGGCTATTGAGCCAGGAAAGCTGTTTGCCAAGTGCAGAGATCGTTCTTTGCCCTGACTTCCTGACACCACAATATGGTCACATCAGATGCGTTAGCACAATTGTATTCAGGAGCAAGGAAATTGAAATGTTACCTTTCAAAGAGAAATGAAGCTTTGCTCTCAGATAAAAGGGCAGTGGGTTGAAGAATGTAAACAAAGTTTGAATTCTCTTATGGTTAAAGAAAAAAAATTATACCAAAACTATTTGAAACAGAGGCCCCGTATAAGGAAGTCTGCAAAACCACTTCCCATTTCATAGGACAGGATATAGCAAAGTAATGATACAGCTTGGCACGAATAACAAAGATAACTTCCACTCTATTTAAATACTACAAGAACATTTAAAGACATCTCGGGTATAAATCCCGTTTTGATTACGTTCTTCAGCCTTACTTTAATGTTCATCTTTTTCTGGACAAGAAGGATAGATAATCATAACTTGTGGCTTTTGAAGACTATAAGCATGTAGGCAGGACTGGAAATTATACTCTAACGTTTCTTCCCCAACTGGATATGGTGCAGGAACCCTGCATGTAATCTTCTTCCCCTTGTTTTACTACATTTACAGCTCCTGGCTGACCTGGAAGATGAGAGGAAATTTAAGCTCTAATTGTCTCAATAAGGGGTGAGCAAAGAAAACAAAACATATTAAAACGAATAGACCAAAGCCACTGAATCTAGCCTTTGCCAAACTCATCACCCTGGGGCTATTGCTAATAGTGTTGGGATTAAAATTAAAGTCACTACTCACTGTAATCAGCGACAAACTGCCTTTGGTGTATGCCAGACAAACATACATACACAAACACACATACAATACCCAGATCCCCAGCTGTTATAAAGTCAATGGAGTTCTGTCAGCATGCACCAACTGAGAATCTGGTCTGGGAGGTTGTGAGTTTAGGTTAAACTCATGATTCACAAGTGGTGAAGCCATGAGCGAGTTATGCAAGTCGTTCATTGCTTTGCCATTTGTGAGTACCATGAAAGCTGAGCAAGAGCCAGTAAAACCTGTACACCATCCCAGCCCTCATATAATGTGCGTACGCCACATAAGGAAGAGAAAACTATTTTAGAGCGTTCTGACCGTATTATTGGGAGCATGTTGCTAGCGCTATCCAACGTGTAAGCCAACTGCATTAGTTACAAGAGTCAGAGGAAACTGTGAAGGGCTAGATCCCCAGCTAGCATAGATCAGCATGGCTCCGTTGAAGCCAATAATGATTTACAGCAACTCAGGAACTGCCCCATAATCTCTAATAATGACCTGAACAGTTTATCTATGCCTAAAACACCGCTTTAAAGGTCCAATAGTTCGGGGCACTCCACGGCCTGATATAAGTGGTTCATCACCTAATGGGAAGCTAGAAATATTGTTTATTTCAATGGTATAATGCTCTCTGCCTCTCCCTCCAAGTTCCCAAGATAGTGGCCTTTAATCCTGTCCCTCATCCAACACTCTCTGTTCTGGGCATCAGAGCAGCGTGATTCTGAGGGGGAAGTTCAGCATTTTGGGAGAAAGGAGGGAATATTTCTCTAGTGAGTGTTTGGTACATTTTAAAGACAGCTGTTGGAAACTGCTCAGGGGTTTGGAATGTTAGCAGGAAGATGGAGCGGTGGGCAGTGGGAAGGGGAAATGCCCAAAGTGCATGATAAATTGCAGTCCTGAGATACATTTTATTTATCACATGGCTCTGCAAAGCATCACAGGGATGTCATCACCACATAAGTGGTGTGTATGGTGGCTGCATCCCCTGTACATCCTCCCGTACGGGGATTAATCACACTCCTAGAATGAGTAACCTCTGTAAGTAACTGCATCAAGGGAAAGAGAGGAAGAATTGAGAGAGATACTGGGGGGGGGGGGGGGGAACCCATTATACCCCCAATCCCTAGTCCCTTTGCACCAGTGCGAAATGGGAGCAAATCGTTACCGGCTCCCCTGAGTTCCGCTCGGCCTCAAGGGGAGACCCAATTCCGGGACGCTAGCTGTGAAAGAGCCCCGGGTCGTTTCCATCCCCAGGGGCCGCTGTCCACCAAGTCAACATACGCAGGCTGACCCACGGGGTGCTGCACACCAAGTTCTGGATCGTGGACCGGATCCACGTCTATCTTGGCAGCGCTAACATGGACTGGCACGCCCTCACCCAGGTAAACCCCTCTGGGGGCAAGAGGGTCTTCGCCCGAGCGGGGCTGCCACATACGCTTGTCCCTTGGATTGCCCGTTCTCCCACTGGGGTCATCGGGAGGAGCCTGCGCCGGGCGGGCTCCAGGCCAGGACTGGGGTGTAGGGAAAGCTGAGGGAGTGTCGCTTAGTGCTGAGAGTAGGAATGGGAGCCAGTCTGGAGTCCCATAGGCCCTGAAACCTCCAGCCAAAGAAATAGGCAGCTCACCCAAGCACAGTGCTGGGGAGTCCTCACGCCAGCTGGCTGCCCGTGACGGAGATTCTGTGCTCTCGTGCCGCAGGTGAAGGAGCTGGGCGCGGTGGTCTACAACTGCAGCTGCCTGGCCAAGGACTTAGGGAAGATGTTTGAAGCCTACTGGACTCTGGGGGTGCTGGACGCCTCCATTCCATCGCCCCGGCCAGCCAATTACTCCACCACCTACAACAAGGAGACGCCTCTGGAGGTGCAGCTGAATGGGACGGCTGCCACCGTGTACCTTTCAGTAAGTCGAGGCACAGCAGGGTAACCCTCCTCCGCTCCTTCCGCTTGGTTCCAGGTAGGATTCGCCGTAACCAAACAGACCCTTGTTCTGGTCAGTTACCTCGTGAGCCTCCGGCGGCGGCCCATACCTGCTGTTTCAAAGTGAGTTGGAACTCCCCATGGCGGGGAGCTGCATGGGGAAGGAACGTTTCCTTCCGCCTGCGGCTGTCAGCTGACCCCTGTGTGCTGTGCCCAGAGCGCCCCGCCAGCCCTGTGTGCCGAGGGATGGACAGACGACCTCTGCGCCCTGCTCAGCATCATCGACGACGCCAGCGAGTTCATGCACGTCGCCGTGATGAGCTACCTGCCGACCATGGAGTTCTCCCACCCCAGGAGGTACAGCCCCAGGGGCCGATTCAGTAAAAGAGTAAGGGGGTGGGAGCCTCGTCCTTTATGGCTCCACCCACCTCCACTGCCCGTCTCTCAGCCTTGGTTTCCTCCTGGGCCCCATGTGCTGCTCACGCTTCTCCCCTTGACGCTCCTGCGTCTGCTGCCGATCTGCTCCATGCCTTTTGCACGCCACGTCCTCTGCAGGGAACCACTAGGATCGCTCAGAGTAAAACCCAGGGGCCCCGTTCTCCAAAGGGACCGGTGGTTTTAGCAGCCCAAACCGAGGTAGCCTAAAAGGACCCGATCTCCATCGGCTGCCCCTTCTTTAAGGTGTCACACGTGGGGCACCCAAAGTTAGCTAGTTCATTCTGAAAGTTCAGGCCAATATATTTGAAACAGTTACTTTAAAGGGACCCCGGGCAGCCCCCAGTGTAGTTCGCAACTCGGCGAGGTGCCTGGGCCAAGCCTGTTTGTTTCCCCAGGTACTGGCCAACTATTGACAATCACCTTAGGAAAGCAGCCTACGAAAGGCGAGGCCACATTCGCCTGCTGATCGGCTGCTGGGAGCACTCCAAGCCAGCCATGTTTACTTTCCTGAAGTCTCTGGCGGCCATGCAGGACAACAGGACGCACTACAGCAGGGGTCTCAAACATGCGGCCCGGGGGCCACATGCGGCCCGCGAAGCCCTTCTCTGTGGCCCGTGAAGCTCCCTGGCACCCTCCCCCCGCCCCTGCATAGCAGTTTCTGGGAGGGAGGGGCCAGAAGCGGAAGCTTCTCTGCTGTCTGGCTGGGCCACTGCCGATCCCCAGCTACCAGGCACTGTTGCTATGGCTTCAATGAATGGGGTGGCGCTTCCCAGGAGCCCTCTGCAGCGGCGACCAGGGGTGGTAAGCCAGGCTCCACACCGTCCTCCCGCCTCCCTCTGCCGGAGGCTTACCGTTCCTGGCTGCCGCTGCAGAGGGCTCCTGCGAAGTTTCCTGGCTGGGCCACTGCCGAGCCCTAGCTTCCAGGCGCTGCAGCCGCGACCTCAATGAACAAGCTGGGGTGGCGCTTTGCAGGAGCCCTCTGCAGCGGTGTCCAGGATCTCAGAGGAGGCGGCGGGGCAGGGGCGGGACCTCATGGAAGGTGTGGAGTGGAGGTGGGGCCGGGGGCAGTGGGGGGGGGGGGCGTATCAGTGATGCAGCCCTCGAGCCAGTGCACTAGTCCTCATGCGGCCCTCGTGGTCATTTGAGTTTGAGACCCCTGCACTACAGCATGGAAGTGGTGAGTCGCGCTCCGCGGCCGGCACAGCAGGGGCAGGACCCTGGAGTTCAGAGCTTGCCTCTCCCACGCATTCCCCTTCTTGTGGCTTTCGACAAATCACCCCAGCCCTGCTCCACGGAGCACCTAAGTGCACGGTTAAAGCTAAGCCTGACCTCCACTGGGACGGCTCCTCTCTGGACTGGTTTCCTCAGCCGTAGCTTTCCCAACAGGTTTCTCCAGGGCTGTATTTGTGGTGGGAGACCAGCTGGATCCCGAGGCCTTGCTGAGAATAAAGGGAGCATTGTCCCTCATTCCCTGAGCCGTAAAATCGACCCGGCCACGTCAAACCAAGAACCTTGCTGAGCACGGCTGAGCCAGGTTCTCTGGGGAAATGGACTTCCCACACCCAGGCTGGGAGCCCGTGGCGTGGTGTCAGCTGTGAGGGGAGCCCAGCTGAGCCCACCCCCCAGGGCAAACAGCCGAGAGGCGGGCGGTGGCCAGCCCAGGCAGTGCTGTGGCTATGAGTCGGGTTGGGGTAGATTGCAGAGTCTTATGTTCTTATGTTCTTATGTTCTGTTCCTTAGCAGCCGGACCATAGGTACACGCTGTCGCTGAGACTAGATGTCCTAAGGGTTGATTCGCTGCTATTGCTGTGGGCGTGGTATAGCCCTGAGCACCAGTACAAAGGGTGGGCAAGGTGAGTGTGTTTTACACTCCTATGGCAGTGGGGTCAGGGATGGCATATGGTGCAGGGGCCAGGGAATCAGGACCTAGGCCTGGTCTCCACGGCACTCATTCTGTGGGGTGTTTTCCTCCCTTCCGTCCAAAGAGACTCTTCATGGTTCCAGTCAACGAAACACAAGCCAAGATCCCCTACGCAAGAGTCAACCACAATAAGTACATGGTCACCAACAAGGTGGCCTATATCGGTGAGTAAAGCCGGGGGATCGAACCGCCGCTGCTGCCCGCCCCCCTCCCCTCCCCGATGCTATGAAATATGGCCTGGGTCTCACGGACAGACCCTCTCCCCACACGCGGTTGAACATCGGTCAGGGTTACACATTACATAACCCCGAGCGGGGGAGAGCGCAGCGCGCTCGGGGGGCAAAGGCCAGGATGGGACGGGAGCGGCCCGCGACTCGACCGCCTGCAGGAGGAAGGTGGACTAGCTGGCCGTGGGGACCGAGGAGGGGGGCATGGCGAGAGGCACACCAGTGATAGGATTCCCAGCTCCTCCGCTCCTGTGTGCGGGGACAGACCCAGTGCGCTCAGTCTGCAGGGGCCTAAGCCTGCTCAAATACACCTTCTGCTTTTCATAGCCTCTGGGGAGCAGAGATCAGCCTGGTGCTGTGCCCTCTGGCCACACCCCAGGCCAGGGGCTGAGCCCAGCGCGGGCAGACCCCTGACCCCAGCTCCACCCCGCTGGGGCAGCGCCCACACAAACGGGGCTGCTCAGGGGCCATTCCCACGCGCTTGAAAGCCCTTTCACACCCTGCCTTCAGGCCTGCCTGTCTGATATGGGAGAGCCAGGGTTGGCCGGGTCACGGCGGTGTTTGGGCCGGCAGGCGTGCTAAGCTCTCGCCGCCTCCTCCTCCCCGAAGGTACCTCCAACTGGTCAGGAGACTATTTTGTCAGAACAGCGGGATCTGCGCTTGTGGTGAACCAGAGCGACGCGAACGCCCCGGGCGAGCCCAAGGTGCGGGAGCCGCTCCAGGCTGTGTTCGAACGGGACTGGAACTCCCAATATGCTGGGCCAGTGGGAAAACATCTGCAGAGCTCACTAGAGGCTACGCTGACGTCACAGATACGCGCCAGGACAGCACAGCCACGCAGCACTGCAAACGTGGCTCCTGCCAGAGCCTGGAATATCCGCTGTCCCCTGGTTTCTTGCCAGCCCATTCGGCCCCAATCTTCAAACACTAACTGCTGAGCCAGGCCGGGGACAGATCATCCTCTCTACCACACCCCGGCTGCTGCTTCCCCCCTGTGCTGAGCTGAGCAGGAATTCCTGTCAGTGGAATGGGCGTCTCTAGCATCTGTTATGTAAAGGTCCAGATCCCCGTCAAAGGGTTTCTATGCAGGTGCTAAGAGATGGAGGTCCCAGTAAAGTTGAACTTGTATCTGCATTTCCAGTCCATTCGGAAGGAAGATACAAGGAGAGCTCTACAAAGAGAGCACGTACACACCGGATGGACTTCCCCAACGGTCAGAGGGACAAGGCATGGCCAGAGAACCTTTGTTGTCCTACTGCAGCCCTATTTTAAACACTTATGTGGGATCTGAAACAATGCCTAGGTCTTGTGTTGCCCCTCTGCCCGGGGGTGAATTTCACTAATGGATCATTTACTCTCCATGAACTGATAAAATCTTCCAAAAATCCACAGCAAGGCAGGGATCCGGAGCAGGGTCTCGCAAAGAACAAGGAAAGCATTAACTCAGTAGCTGAAAACGTGAGGGGGAGAACAGCAACTAGGTTTGAATAGAGTCACCAATTCTGGAGGTGTGGGTCCCAGCACTCCGATAAAGACGGAGTTCCATTTCGGACTCAAAGCAGGGATGCAGCATCTTTATATTGTATAAAAAACATGGTGTTGCCCTCCGCAAACATACCATATTTCCCCTTTGAGCGCAGTGACTCTTCCAAGAATTTCCCTGTAAATCCATCCGTTTGTTCACACATTCAAATGAGTACACAACTAGTTCCTTTCAGAAGCTAGGCCTGTTGCTCTTTTCTTTGTCCCCGGTGATCTGCACAGAATCAGGTTGTGATTTCAAACTTTCCAGAAGGTGAACGCCAGTGGAACTCTGGGGCCAAGGCTCTGTTGGAAGCAATGAGTTGTAATGAAGCAAAATGATTAATGGATCTAATATTGTGATTGATTGTTACCTGAACCTCTGTGTAACCTCTGAGCTGGGCCCACTGTGACATTGGGATAACCCACCTTTCCTGTTTGCAGCCAGGAGTCTAGGGGAGATATTGGGGGGGGCTGGAGAAGTGCCAAAAACACCACAAGTTGGTCCCATAAAAGCTATTATCTCACCCACCTTGTCTGTCTAATATCCTGGGACAACCAGGTTCCCACAAGGCTGCAGGCAGAGTTCTTGCTGGCAGATTCCTTGGGCCAGCGGTCTCGGATCTTCGAAGTGTCTGTAGCTGCGTTCTGGCTTTGGCAGTAGTGCTTGGAAGGTCTGTTGCACATGGAGGCAGCAGCATAGATGTACTGGACACAAAGATGTTGCAATTCTCCCAAAACCAAGTGTTATGAACCCTGGCAATTCACAGCTCATGTTACACTTCTCAGAAAGCCAAATGGGTTCAGATAAGAAATACACTGTTAAGGCACCTTCACAACCTTCCCTCTACCCTGCAGTGACATCGCGGGGGGGAGGAGGGGGGAAGACACGCAAAAACATCCCCTCGTGTATCAATTTAATGTAATCTGGGCCCACAGGTGATAAAATGTCTTAATCCTAATCCTGTGGCTCTTGCACAGGGTCATTACAAACAGAATTCCCCTCTCACACCAGTCTGTAGATAGATGGATGGATAGATAGATGGAGGGGAGGGGGTGGATGGGGATGGGGGGTGGATGGGGATAGATCGATCAGTCACCACAGTGGGGAAGGACAGCTGGACATGGGTGTGATGCACCTAATCGTTAAGGTTCTGGTCACTTGGGTCAGATCCTCAACGGTGTTACGCGTGTCACACCCATTGCAATCAAAGGGAGTAAGGGGTCTACCTTTGGGAGCTGGATCTTGGCTATCCCTTGTTTCGCTGTGGGAATATCAAGGTAGATCCCTCTGTCTACTGTGCTCAGGGATCTGCCTTGCAGATCTTCCCTATAGGTCCAGGTAGATCCTTGTAGATCTCTGGTTTATCCGTAAAACCCTGGTGCAAACCCTGTCTCAGCTGACCCCGAGAAGAGTGAGTCCTAACAATTAAACGACACGGCTCCTGCCCAACTGAATGGCCCCTGGTACCTTAGTGGTGGGAGAAAGTGTCTGTCTGGGATCGTCCAGGCTGCTGGGCTCTGGGAGGGAAGAGGCAGCAGGGGAGATGCCAGCATTGCTCTCGTTTTCCCAGCTGACGGTGTCCCCAGGAAACGGCTGTCCCAGTAGGATAAAGTTCCAAAAAGTGGGGTCGGACTTGGTGTGTCGAGGGTGTTTGCGGGGTTTGGAGCTGCCGTACCAGCTCCCGTAATAGGCCTGGATTGGCTCCTGGTGCAGCTCTTGGTTTGTCTGAGGGGTCTGGTAAGTGGCTTCGTGCTCTCCCCCGTGACTAATCACCTCAACAGGCGTGGAGGACTCGTTCGCACCCATCCCGTAATAGGCCTGGATTGGCTCCTGGTGCAGCTCTTGGTTTAGCTGAGGGGTCTGGTAAGTGGCTTCGTGCTCTCCCCCGTGACCAATCACCTCAACAGGTGTGGAGGACTCGTACGCGCCCATCCTGGCACCTTCCCCTAACAGGTTCATGGCCGCCTCCCTGCCTGGCTCGGCGATGCTCAGATCGTCCATCTGGTCGATGGTCCTTTGGACGCTGGTGGGGCCGGGGATGCCGTGCACATGCTCTTCCTCCTTGAAATACTCCTGCACGGGGTAGATGGTGTCCTCTTCCATGGCGCTGCCAAAAGCCCCCTCCTGGCTGGACTCCTGGGTGAGTTCGTAGCTCAGTCTCAGCTGCTGCATGGAGGCAATAAAAGGGTGCTTCAGGGCTGCACTCGGCGTGATCCTCTCATGCGAGTCCCAGGTCAGCATCCTCTTGATCAACTCCACCATGCTCCTCGGGTCGAAGTACTTGGCCAGGGCTTTGTAGTCGGGGTAGATCATCTTGTGGATGTTTACTGACGCCATCTGTTCCAGGGACTTGAGAACGTACTTCCGCCTCTCCACAGATTTCACCTTGGTCTCTGCCAAGTACTCGGAGGAGGATTTCAGCTGCCACTGGCTTACCAGCTCAGCATGCTGGTTTCTCTTGAAGAAGTAGTGAGCTTTCCTGGCTTCGTTGAGCAGGCTGTGCGTGGGCATCCCTTGGGTCTCGCAGATGTACCGGATCTGGTCATACTCATTGTTCCCAGGGTAAAGGGGCCAGCCCAAGTACAGCTCTGCCATAATGCAGCCCAGAGACCACACGTCTCACAGAAAGGCAGGCCCAGCAAGATCTCCGGGGCCCGGTAGAACCGGGATTGGATGTATGGCTTTTTGACGTAGCGCACCTCATTGCAGATTCTGGGTGACTCAAAGTCAGTCAAAGTCACTTTGACTCGGAAAGGGTACCTCATTTGGTCAACCAGCATGATGTTCTTGGGTTTCAGATCCATGTGGATGATGGAAAGATCCTTCAGGTTGGCCAGGGCTTTGAGCACCTGGGCGGTCACCACCCGGATGTGCTTGACGGGGAGAGGAGAGAAATTGTTCTCCTTCTGGAAGTCAAATAGATTTTGCTCCAAGAGCTCAAAGACTCATCTCGTCATGGAAGAATTTGAGGAACTGAATAACGTGCGACTCTTCTGAGTCCTCCCACGCCATGGTCTTCGCAGCTTCCGCTCGTTTTTAATGATCCGGCGCCGATGGGCGTCCTTCTTCAGAATTTTGATGGCCACCATCCTCCCTGCGCTCCTCTGCCAGCTCTTCACCACTTCCCCAAAGGTGCCCTTCCCCAAAATCTCTATGACGTCAAAACGGTCACTGCCCAACTTGATCGTTACCATGTTCTGTTCTTAACTGCCCTCCGGCAGCCTCTCGCAGAAGAATGATCCAGCTCCTTGGAGCAAAGAGAATCCCCCGCTGCTCTTCAGCGGAACCAGGGCTGATGCAACAGTGCCCGGCATTCCAAAGTTGCCAGGCCCAGAAAGTTCTATTGTAGGGGGAGAGGTTACTCCAGTTTCACACCAGCTGAGCCCCATTAGGCCAGTGTAAAATTAGAGCAGTACCCTGGGAAATCTGGCTCGCATTGCCCAGCAAAACCCAGATCCCCTCACTCTCCTTGACCTGGAGTCCCCTTTGCGCCTCTCGGGCTGTGCACAAGAGCCTGGCAGGGTCCTGGGGTTCTCCATCTGAGAGCCATCCTGAAATGGGGCTTCTGGTTCTGCCAGCTGCCGTTGCCTGCTGCTGTGGTGGGAAACAGCAACGATCCATGAGACGCCTTGGAGTGGGGCTGACCCTTGCAGCAAGAGATTTGTGACAGCCCCTCAGCTCTGTGTGTATCACTAAGCCCCAGAGTTTAACCCATACAGCCAAGGTGCCAACTCCCTGGCGCAGGGGACTCAGCCAGCCGGGAGAACAGACGGGTTATTGGGGGCGACAGGATCACAGTCCAAACCAGAGCTCATAGGCACAACCGGGACCCCTCCGTCAGGTCCTGCCGGGGCAGGGAGATTAAACCCCAGACTTGGGACTCCCTCCTCTTCCCCAGTCAACTCCAATTTGCCCATAAATTATCTAAGGAAGCGGGGGCTTGCTCTGAGGGGAGAAAAGGGCATTTCCTCATAAATGTTTTCAGGTTGTATTTAATAAGTGGACTGGGAGGTCACTGCAGGGCAGCAGAGCTGTGTTTGTCATTGTGTTTTTCATGAAGCAAACTTAAAATAGTATGGGTTTCATACAAGTAATAACTCTGTCAATGAATAAAGAAAACTAAGAAGGTTACCAGTGCATTGATACCTTACAATGTGAGGGGGCTAATGCTGAGATCTTATTGCACTTGAGCGATAGCATCTCAGCTCCTTGTGATGCCAGACAGTTAATGGAATCACTGCCAAAACTAAGTCTTGTCTTTCCTGGGCAAGGGCATACCTGCTCTGTGTAGAAACACCACAGGCGGGCTGGGGGAGTCTGAAAAGTGAAAGGAAGAGACACTGAAGATCAAAACAAGCTTGTTTTGTTCTCACCACTGGGTGTGTCCTCATTCCGAGTGAGGAAGTAATGTGGTCTAACATCCTGATCAGCTGAGAAGTCTCATTTCTCAGCATTGCTACAACAGAAGTGCAATTTTCATCCCCCTTTCCCTCTCACATCAAACACTGTCCCAGCTTCACATGGGACCAGCGATCTCAGCCCATAGCTGGGCAGCCTAATTAAGTGATGTTCAAAGGCTTGTTCCCAATTAAACCGGAAAAACAATCCGGTGTGAAGAGGCTGCTCCAGAGGTTTCAAGGCTTGCCCTTCACCTGCCCCCCTGAACCCATACACACTGCATAATGACGTGGACAAACTCAGAGCTTTTGGGGTGGAAGAGGTGGGACAGGCACAAAGGTATGTCTGGGAAACAAGTCAGGGAGGCAGATTGTTATTCAGGATGAAACATGGTCTGTCTGAGGCAGGTGCACTTTTGACCGGGGGGGGGGGGGGGAGTGTGCCAGGGAGCGTCTTCCTTTGCTCTGCCTCAGACAGAGGCTAGCAAGGTCATTCATTTTTTCGACACAAGTTGAAGTGCCCAGCTGTTATGCCCAGCAGTGCTCTAAGTGTGTAGACATCACTGCAGCTGTGGGGGTGCTTCCTAGCATGGAGAGACAGCCATGTGCTGGTGCTGCTAGAGCTAGTGAGCCGGAATGAGCAGGGTGGCTGTGACGGCACAGGCAGCGGCTTGGCTAGCTAGCCAAGGACATGCTCACCCCATCCCCTGGGTATAGTCTGGGGTGCCTCACCCACATTGCTATTTTGAGCATACTAGCTCGAGCAGATATCGGTCTATCGGGGTGAGTGGTGCACTCCCAGCTGCTGCGTCGCCATACCCTAAAGAGCGAAGTGGCCATGATCTAACAATGTAAGGGCATTGCCCAGGCCTCTGTTCCCTAGCCCCGTGCACCAGTAGCCATGCTGCCATTTTAGGAAGTAGCAGGAAGGGGTGCTACAACACCTTGTCTCCCTGCCCTCAGCCATCCTGCCCCATGCAAGCAGAATTGCACATGGAGCTTCAGTGCGGGTTAGGGTAGGGTGTGAATCTAGGGCACAGTAGTTATTCCTGATTAACTCCCTGCGTGGATGCTCTTATTCCAGAATAAGGCTATGTCTACACTGCACAGCGTTTAGTGGCATGGCTGTGTAGCCGCTGTTTGACTGCTCTCCTGCCGACAAAAAACTTCCACCACCAGCCCCCAACAACCTGCGTTGTCAGCAGGAGAGTACCAGTTAACAACGTACTCAGCTCATCAGCTGAGGACAGCAAAGATAGGAAGAGGAAAAGGAATAGGCTGGAAAGAAGGACCAGAGCAGCCCAGCATCTCAGGGAAGTGAGTTCTCTCATCCCGTGCCTGGGACAATGTAAGAACCCTGAGCTCTGGGGAACTTGTTCTGTTCCAGTCACACTGTCAATAGAGCACTTGGTGTTGAATTTGCCATGAGTTCGTTGCAAGAAATGTTTGAGGAGAGGAATCCAGAGTGAGGGAAACCTGCTCTGTTGCACAGCGATTCCCCTCCAGCACCTCCTCACCTGCTTACCCAGCTCTGCTTACTGTTGTGCAGATGACAAGAATAGGTTAATCAGGCCACTAAAAAAATAAAATCACTTAGTTTGCGCAGGTGCTGTCTATTCAAACAGGATGTGGGGTTAGAGCCTATCACCAGCAGAGAAGGTTCTCTGTTTGGATTTCACCAAGAACGTAGCCTTCTTAGCGACCCAGCTCTTTAACTTGTGTGGTTTCCTGAAAAACTCTGTTCTGTGACTTCTCAGAATAGCATACATGTTACAAGACAGGTTTCTCGATGAATATGAAATCATTCTGTTTACACCACACAAATGATCGTGGCTCATACTCATCAAAGCAGCGTCCTTTGTTTGCTGCTTCCAGAAATATCTAATTCATTTTTTTCGATACCAGTGCGGAAGATACCCCTCTCCATCCAGATTCAGACACCGGTGTACACAGCAAAGGGCATCAGGACTCATGCAAAATAATTAAGGTGGCTTTTATGTTCACTTTTCACTGCTGTAGCCTGAGGTTGAAGGGATTGGGCATTGAATGGTACAGGGTTTGTGCCCTTCTCACTACTAGTATATGTTGACGACAGTATTTAACACTTGATCAGTAAATACTGGCATAAGTGTGGAAACCACTGAGGGCTTGATGGGCTCCAGTGAATAAAGGCCAGACACAGCAGCTCTGACCTCTCTATTTGTCTGTCCGTAGACTGAGCTCCCTGGGGGCAGAGACGGCCCTGTCTTGAGCATCTGAAGCATCATAGCTGTGATCAGAGAGAAAGAAATACATAATAATAAATAGACAATGTAAATTTTAGGAAGAATTGATAAACGATTGGCTGCTTGAGTTTGTGTTCTCAAACTTGAAGTGATAATAGGATTAAAGATGAAAGCTCATTGCTCCCCACGGTATTCTATTCCTCGCTCACCTGCTCATTTTTCTTATTAGGCACTAGCATAAGTGCCCGGCGTTGCTCGGGTCAGTCGGAGGTGGGGAGGGGGCAGACAGTTGACACCCCCTGACCAACCCCAACACCCACCCTTCACCCACCCTGACACCTTCCCACCCCCCCGACCAACCCCAACACCCCCCGGCTCACTTACCCCCCGACCAAACCCGACAACCCCACCTGACCCCCCAAAACAAACCCAACACCCCCACCTCACCCCCCGACCAAACCCGACACCCCCACCTCACCCCCTGAGCAAACCCGACACCCCCACCTCACCCCCCGACCGAACAGTGTATTTAATAATCTGTGTGCTACACAGTGCACCGTGAGCCGGGGGGGGGGGGGTGTGGTGTCGGGTTTGGTCGGGGGGTAAGTGAGCCGGGGGGTGTAGGGTTTGGTCTGGGGGGGTGGGAAGGTGTTGGGGTGGGTGAGGGGTGAGTGTTGCGGTTGGTCAGGGGGTGTTGCGGTTGGTGGGGGGTTGAGGTGGGGGTGTCAGGTTTGCTTGGGGGGATGAGGTAGGGGTGTCGGGTTCGGTCGGGGGTAAGTGAGCCGGGGGGGTGTCGGGTTTGGTCTGGGGGGGTGGGAAGGTGTCGTGGTGGGTGAGGGGTGAGGGGTGGGTGTTGGGGTTGGTCAGGGGGTGTTGCGGTTGGTGGGGGGTGAGGTGGGGGTGTAGGGTTTGCTTGGGGGGGTGAGGTGGGAGTGTCGGGTTCGGTCGGGGGGTAAGTGAGCCAGGGGGTGTCAGGTTTGGTCTGGGGGTGTTGCGATTGATGTGGGGGGGTGAGGTGGGGGTGTCAGGTTCGGTCGGGGGGTAAGTGAGCCAGGGGGTGTTGGGTTTGGTCTGGGGGGGGTGGGAAGGTGTTGGGGTGGGTGAGGGGTGGGTGTTGGGATTGGTCAGGGGGTGTTGCGGTTGGTGGGGGGGTGAGGTGGCGGTGTCGGGTTCGGTCGGGGGGTAAGTGAGCCAGGGGGTGTCAGGTTTGGTCTGGGGGTGTTGCGATTGGTGTGGGGGGGGGTGAGGTGGGGGTGTCAGGTTCGGTCGGGGGGTAAGTGAGCCAGGGGGTGTTGGGTTTGGTCTGGGGGGGGTGGGAAGGTGTTGGGGTGGGTGAGGGGTGGGTGTTGGGGTTGGTCAGGGGGTGTTGCGGTTGGTGGGGGGGTGAGGTGGCGGTGTCGGGTTTGGTCGGGGGGTAAGTGAGCCGGGGGGGGGGTGTCGGGTTTGGTCTGGGCATCCACCCCAACACCACCCCCCCCCAGACCAAACCCAACACCCACACCACACCCCTCACCCCCCCGACACCTTTCCACCCCCCCAGACCAACCCCGACACCCCCCCGGCTCACTTACCCCCCGACCAAACCCGACACCCCCACCTCACCCCCCCAAGCAAACCCAACACCCCCACCTCACCCCCCCACCAACCGCAACACCCCCTGACCAACCCCAACACCTCCACCTCACCCCCCGACCGAACCCGACACCCCCACCTCACTTACCGTCCCACCAAACCCAACTCAGATCCGTCGCTGGGGGGGGAGGGTGCCCAGAGCCGAGGGATTCCGGGGACCTTCGCAGGTGGGGGGGGGGGCACAGAGCTGATGGAGTCCGGGGTTGAGGTGGGAGAGGCAGAGAACTGAGGGCTCTCCGGGGTTCCGTTGGGAGGGGGGAGGGGTAGAGAACTGAGGGATCTCCGGGGTTCCGTTGGGAGGGGGGAGGGGCAGAGAACTGAGGGATCTCCGGGGTTCCGTTGGGAGGGGGGAGGGGCAGAGAACTGAGGGATCTCCGGGGTTCCGTTGGAGGAGGGAGGGGTGAGCTGAGCGAGTGAGGTGTCTGTTGGAGGTGGGTATTATGACATCATCACCACCTAACCGCCCAGCCGATGTGATTGGCCCTGAAAGACTTTCACCCCTGGGGGGCGTCAGAGGTGAGATCCGAAAATTTTTCGACCCTTACCAGCATCTAGACCCCAAGACCCCTCACTGTACCAAATTTCAAGTCTCTGGCTCAAACGGTGCGGGAGGAGTTCGCAGTCATACGTACATACATACACACATACATACACCACTTGACTTTTATATATATAGATATTCACTAGTGTTTTCTACCCAGGAGACATAACTTAGATGCCCCATGCCTCAAACATTGTTGAGATGAAGAGTCTGGCTAACTCCCTACTCGTAGAGGCTGAACATGTCCATTTCGTTGCAAATATTGCTAACCCACACAGTGTTAAATCATTTTGTTTTTATGTTAGCTGTGGGGGTGATTCTGGAAGGTGCCAATGGCCTCCTATGAGGTACGGAATGCCTTCAACTCCCATTCAACTCACAGGAGGCACTCAAAACTTGATGGTATTGCAAGGTGTTAAGAATGTAGCTGCTTATCCATCAGAGATCTACTGCGGCCAATGGGAGCTGCAGAGGGGGGCGCTGCTTGTGGCAGGAGCAGTGTACGGAGATCCCGACCTCTCTCCTGCCTAGGAGCTGCTGCCAGAGGGATATGCTGGTTGCTTTCAGGAGCTGCCTGAGGTAAGCGCCGCCTGGCCAGAGCCTACAACCTGCATCCTAACACTTTGCCCCAGCCCAGAGCCTACACCCAAATTCCCTCCCAGAGCCCATACCCCACACCCACTCCTGTACCCAAACTCCCTCTCAGAGCCCACAGTCTGCACCCAAATTCCCTGCCGGAGCTCACACCTCCTCCCCCACTCAAACTCCTGCCCAGAACCCCCACCCGAATCCCCTCCCACATCCAAACTCCCTCCCAGAGCCCATACCCCCTCTCATACCTAAACTCCCGTCCAGAGACCACATCCGGCACCTCCTCCTGCTCCCAACCCCCTGCCCCATCCTGGTGAAAGTGAGTAAGGGTTGGGGAGAGTGAGCAACGGAGAGTGGGGGGATGGAGTGAGGGCGGGGCCTCAGAGAAGGGGCAGGGCAGGGGCTGAGCAGGGGAGGTCCCTGAAAAAATTTGCATCAAATTGGGGGTCCTTAGGCTGCTAGAGTTTGGGAACTGCTGATCTACTCTAATCCTGTGAGCCCACAGGGTAATAGTTCTGAGAATAATCAACTAACACAATAAACCCCTTACATAGCAGGGGGACCTGAGGGTCTCTCATATCTTAATGGTTTCATATTTTCCACATCATAGCTAAAAATGGTACTGCAAGGCAAACAATTTTCTGCTGAACAAGTCAAAAGGGGGAAGAACCCTGCTGTCCCGCAGCCATCTGTGCAGAAACGATGTATGTATTACTTCTGCCCATCACAGCTCTATATTTTATTACTAAATAATAAAATCCATAAGATGTAAGCATCTCCACCAGATGGGCCAGATCGCAGCATTGCTAGTGTTATTTGCCCTGAGGCAAAAATTACTAATTACACTGTATCGTATTAATACATTGACACAACAATTTTCAGCCCAATGCACTTTACAAGTTATGAACTGGTTGTAGGACTTGATTTGCTACAGCCCATTCTAACACCAATGTTGTAGAGCACAACCAAAGTCTTGGGTGGGGGTGGCAGAAGTAGCCCCCAGCAGCAAGTGAGAAGGTATTCAGAGCAGCCAAACCTTGCTGGGAGGCAGAGTGTCACTGCATTCCTCCTCACCAGTGGGGCTCCAAGACAGGGT
The DNA here is from genome assembly GCA_032164245.1 of Sternotherus odoratus. Lineage (NCBI taxonomy): Eukaryota > Metazoa > Chordata > Testudines > Kinosternidae > Sternotherus > Sternotherus odoratus. Next base: position 15,727,500 of record JAVMKO010000002.1, read on the forward strand.
GGTATTGCCAGAAAACACCACAGGATCCTTATTGACTATAAGTGGACTGGAGTCAGATCTTGGTTTTATGTCTCACCAAAAATAGGGCATCACCAACAATATAGTGCCTCTGTACACCACACTGCATCATCAGTTCTGAGGAAGAGCGCCATTTACTAAACCATCAGCGTCCCTTCCAGCACTACACGGACCTTCCATTCCTAATTCCCATCCAGAACTGACCCAGGCCCACCTTTATTTAGCTTATGTAATGAGACCAAAGTCCAAGGTGGTGACTCTGAACAGTCCTTGAATACAGCTGTCTCAGTCATGGGTGAAGAATCTTAAGACCTCATCCAAAACACACTGAAGTCAATGGAAAGACTCCCATTGATTTCAGTGGGATTTGGATTGGGTCCTTAGTGAAGAACCCCCTTTTAGATTCTACATTTTTATTCATTCTTATTGGCAAATGCCACTTTTTAATAAATGGCAGCAGCTGTCATCACTTGATTGTTTACATAGCTCTTGTATTAACAACTATTTTCCCCAATGTGTTGAAGTAATTAATGTATAAATAAACCAAGTCTTTTAAAACTGGAGACATATGCTATGGAATGTTTGCAATCAGTATCTTCCATGAAATACAGGGCACATCTATTTCTTCATCTTCTCAGGCAGCGTGTCACTAAGAAAGGTAATTAGCAAGTTTCAGAAATCTCCAATTGTGCTCCTTATAGCAAAAATGAAGAGCTACCAAATTCATCACTACCTCCTAACTAGTGAACTATAATGGTTTCCATGCACACAATTTAAAAGGTGAATGAGATCCACAGCTGGCGTAAATTGGCACAGTGCAGTTGATGTTGATGGACCTGCGTTCATTTACAACAGCTGAGGATCCAGCTCTTCATTTTGATTCTCCCACTCACATCAGATTTACACCGGAGTAACTCCACTTACCTCAGTGGACTTACTCTTGATTAGTACCCTTGTAGCTAAGAGGAGAATCGCTCTCGGAAACATACTGGACAAATGCAGGTCTTAGATATATTGCCTTAGCCAATGTCTGAAACTTGATTCACTCCTTGTTGTACTTCAGTATAACAAAATAATAATTAATGCTAATACATAGTGCTTAGAAGGTCAGATTCTTGCTGGTCCTCCCTGGTGGCACAAGGGGTACAGAGGGTGTCTGTAAGGGGTGACTCAGTTTCCATCCCACTGCACTTATGCATCTCTGACTCAATAATCTGAAAGGTCTCCCTAGTGCAAATGAAAATGGAGTTCTACAAGCTGATTAACTAGGTCTAACTAGAATTAACCCACATCAACAATCCTTAAGAGTCTCAAGCCAAGAGCTCTCAGGCTAAGCATGTTAAGATACAGGTTTCCCACACATACCGATGGACACAAGGATTTGTGGTTCATACTCCAATTCTGTCCGACTGGAAAGTTAATCTACTATACACCCTGTGCATATATTCGTCTTTCAAACACTAATTCTGTGTGCTGTAGATGAAATATAAACTGTTGTGTTCTACAAGTGGCTGCTTACAGAGTTTAATAGATGTGGGTAGGAGGGTCTTACAGGAGATTTGAGCTCCATTCAAGCACCTCGAATCAGCTCCTGGGAAGGATATCCATGTCTTTATTACCTGATTATGGGCTTGCTAAAAAGCTCCCTGAAGTCAATGGAAAGACACCTATTGAGTTCCATGGCCTTTAGATCAGGCCTTATATTATTAACTCCAACCCTGAGGATATGACAGACAGTGTCAGACATGCCAGCTTGCTGCTGTTATAAATTCATTTTGGGAAGAGAACATTATCACAGCATGGCCAGCCAGTTGGTGAAATGAGAGTCACATGAATGTCAGGTATATGTAACATCCCCATCCACCCGGTTACCTCCTTTAGCATCAATCTTCTTACAGGTTTTGATGGACAGGCCTCGGTTCTTTGGAATCCCACCACCCACTCAGCAGGGTGTAACATCTTTCTCTTTCCATATGAATTTCTTTGATAGTGCCTCCACCCACCTTCTTCCTTCCTGCCAGAGTCAGTAGGGCAGCTTGGGAGGAAAATTCTAATCACAGGGTAATCCCCACTTATTGCCAGATAGCTGGAGGCTTCCAAAGAATAACACAAACACACACAATATATTTAACACAGTAATGACATTACACAGAAGATAAATACAACATAACAGTGTAAAACACTATTCTCAGCGCCACCAGTATATTTGTGTGATTAGACAGTTGGCAACCCGAAACTCCCTTGCCCCGCCCCTATCCTGGCCCTTCTCTGAGGCCCCGTCCCACTCTCGCCATCCTCCCTCCCTCCATCACTCACTCTCTCCCTCACCCTCACTCACTTCCACCGGGGCAGAGAGTTGGGGTACAGCAGGGGGTGCAGGTGCTGGGAGGGAGCTTGTGTGTAGGAGGGGGCTCAGGGCTGGATTGAGGGGGTTGGGTGTGGGAGGGGATGAGGGGGATGGGATGTGGCCTCTGGCCAGGCAATGCTTACCTCAGACAGCTCCCAGGCAGTGGTGCAGCGAGGCGAAAGCAGGCTCCCTGCCCACCCTTGCCTCGTGCCACTCCTGGAAGCAGAGACATGTCCCTGACAGGGGGGACAGGGGTCTCGGTGCTCTGTCCGCGTCACAAGCATCGACTCCACAGCTCCCTTGTCCAGGAGCTGACTGCCTTAGCCCCACTGCACCACCAACCGGGAGCTGCCCGACTTCTGAGGTAAGTGTAAGCAGGGCCAGGGGGCTCCACGCGCTGCCCCCTCCATGCGCCACTCCCAGAAGTGGCCAGCATGTCCCTGCGGCCCTTGGGGGTGGGGAAATAGGGGATTCCATGAGCTTCCCCTACCTGAGGCACTGCCCCTACAGCTCTCATTGGCCACAGTTCCCAGCCAATGGAAGCTGTGAAGTCAGTGCTCGAGGTGCAGGCAGTGCATGGAGACCACCTGCCCCACCCCCTCTCCAAGATCACAGAGATGTGCCGGCCACTTCTGGGAGCGGTGCGGAACCAGGCCAGGCAGTGAGCCTGCCTTAGCCCTGCAGTGCCATTGGACTTTTAGCTCCTAAAATCTCATGGTTTGGTTTCAGTAGCCTACAGGAGATCGAGTCTGATTCCAGCGAAACTGGGAGGGTTGGCAATGCTAATCACCAGTGCCAACGCTGATAATACCCATGAATTTCCCCAGTCACATGACCTGATACAGAAAATGCATGGCACACGTATTTTTTGGGCCCTTGATGATCTGTGACCATGATATCTTCTGTGCAGCCGTTAGCAACATGTCTAACCGGGTTCAGTACAGCCCAAAAGACTGTCACATGGGAGAAGGCTTGAGGACACAGTTCAGGGAGGAAGGGATCTCCCAAACAATCTCCCAAACAAAGATGGTGACTCACAATTCTATGACAGCTCCTCGGGTTCAAAGGTGACTCTGGACCCCTCAGTAACTGTGTAGTGGCTGAAGATCACTGCGGGCAGGTGTCCCCTGCCTACAGGAGTTAGGCTGCTTCTGGTCCCAGGATTTCCCCTTAACACAAAGGGGTGCAGGACTCCAGGTGCAGATTACAAAACTATACTAAAATCCAAACCATCATCTCCTACCCCTGCACCTAGATGTATTCATAGCAGACGGGCCGCCCTGGACTAGCAGCCAGAGAAGTAGTGCCACTTGGTGACTGACTTCACCTAGGGAGCTGGAGGCCTAGCTCGGCCTGGTAAGAGGAAGTTTTCCTAACAAAGCTCTACAAACTGGGAGTCACGTTGGAGAAGGAAAGGGCCAAGCTGAGGGATCGTGCTTCCCGGTCCCCAGAGGCCAGTTCTCAGGGGGAACCCTGCCTGCAGGCCTGGGATTTGCAAGTCTGCCACATAGCTAGTCCCGCCCTTTCCCTGGCTGGCTCCAGACTGCTCCAAAATGACTTCTCCCCTCTCCTGAGCTCCCAGTGGAGGGCATCTCACTCCCTATTAATTGCTGAGCAGATTCTAAGTCTGCCATTGGTTCCCCCTCCCTACCAGGGACAGTGTCTTTCCCTGAGCTACCAGCACACAGAGCCTCAGGAATCTAGGTGTTCTCCTTGGAACCCTTTTATATGTAACCCCCAGGAGTGGAGGGGGCGGGGAGTGCTCTAAATGTTCATTACCTTCCATTGCTCTGGATTTAGTTATACTAGGGGGAATAAAATCAGACCACTTATATTTAAGTGCCTGAATATGGATTTAGATGCTTAATGTCAGGTCCCCAAGTCTGAAAATTTTGGCTTTAATCTCTGTGGGTCTCATTTTCCCCATCAATCAACTGGGAATAATAGCAGTTAATTCACAGGAGTTTTCCAGCCTCACTTAGTGTTTACACAGCATGTTGAGATCCGTGGAAGAAAGATGTAATATAAGATCAAGGAATAAACGGTTACATTTTTTGTCTTTTTACCTATCAGTCAGGATGCTTCAACATTAGGCATCTATCCTAAAAGGGATAGGGAGGGATTCTCTGTACAGCTCTAAGTAAAATCACAGTTGATCTCTACCAACAGAGTAATGGAAAAGAAATCCAGCAGACCATAGTTCCCCGTTCTCAGTGGCTGAGGAAGGATTTGTGTATGCTTTCTCACTCACTCTCCAAACCCTATGGTTGTTGAAATGTTTAGCCCTAGTATATAGAAGAATGATCTTTATAGCTCCTTAACTACCAAACACTGCTGGTTGAAGTCCTCACAGAAATATAGTCAACGCAGGCAATACCCATATAGTGCATCTCAACTGTTCTTTGAAGATTCCAGTAGACACACAGATAGTCATCTTAATCTTCTTCATAGAGTTAGAGTTAGGCTAGCCGATTGCTACGTTAGCCTAGTCTGTGTGTGGCAGCCACAAAGCCCTACCCAAGTTACTGGTAGTGCACTTTCCTGGGTATGTGACTAGGACTTCAAGGGGCATATCCCATGGATCTTTGTGCAGTACCAGGCTGAGCAAATCTATGGTTCTTTCCCAGTGACTCATGGGAGAACTTGTCATTCCTTCTGGGCACATGGCGAGAATTGTGCGAAGGCACTGAAGGACTATCAACATTCATGGGATTTAGCCTGCAAGGGGGGCAGGTTACTAGCCTGAGTGAAAACAGAACCTGCATTCCTCCACAACCCACACCCCCAGGCTATAAGGGTTGAAAGCACTACTAACCTCAGGTGAGAGGTTTGTGTGTGTGGAGAAGAGGAGGAGGGGCTAACACCCATTTAAGAGCCCAGACTAAGGGTATGTCTTCACTACCCGCCAGATCGGCGGGTAGCAATCGATCTTCTGGCGAGCGATTTCTCACATCTTGTGAAGACGTGAGAAATCGATCGCTCGCGGCGCCCGCGTCGACTCCGGAACTCCAGCTTGCCGGGAGGCACAATCTGGAGTCGATGGGGGAGCGCGTCTCCGACTGCCGCCGCCGTGAGGACGGATGGTAAGTCGTCTGCAGATACGCAAACTTCAGCTACGGGATTCACGTAGCTGAAGTTGCGTATCTACAGTTGATCCCCCACCCCCACCCCATAGTGGGGACCGGCCCTAACTCTGCAGTAAAGACTACTCTTAGATAAGATGCCAATCTCACGCAGAAAAATGCTACAGCTATGTGTGTAATTACTTATGGAGAAAACTTCAAGACAACAATTTTTTTACTCACAGATGGCTGAGTTTTGCAGTGCTGTGTACTTCATAAAACTGTGATTTATGGTAGGTCGACATGGCAAAAACAAAAAAAACCCACTTGCAGCAGTGAGTCTCAGAGCCCACATTATGGCACTAAAAGTAACTATGTAGATGTTCTAGAAGTGGGATGGGATTCAGAGCCCAACCCAGAATACCTACCTGTCTATTTTTACCATCGCAGCATGAGCTCAAGTCTAGAGACCCAGGCTCTGAGATGTGCTGTCACGGGTTTGGGAGTGGGGAGAGCTGGCTGTGTTGACATACTCTTCGGTCGCGATACTGCACAATCTTACCCACACAAGATGTTCTTAGTATACAAGTTACCCATTGCTTCCTACATTGAACTTATGTCTACACTGCATAATAAGACCAGGCCCTGACTCAGGTTTAAGTCCAAGCTTCCCTTTGATCCACACACAAATCAGTCTGACTCAGGTCAGCAAGCACTCAAGACTTGGGTCATAGGATCCTGCTAGGACGGTAGGTCAGAGCAAGAGTTCTGCTGTGACTCGGGTCCAACTCTTGTCATTTTTTAGTGTGGACACAGGTCAAGCCACAGATGCGAGTCAGAAGGTCTTCATAGTGCAGCGTGGACACGTAAGCAGAGCTGAAAGACACAGATCTAGCAATTGTAAACCAGGGTTTACAAGGCAGTGCGGATGCTCAAGCACAGGCTTGGAAACAGCCAGTTCACGAGCCCAAGTTCAACAGACCAGGGCTTAGTGTGCAATGCAGACATACCCAGAAACTCCAATTCAGCTGTGTTCAAGGAGCACAACAGGTTGTGAATCTTCAGACCAACATCAGTAATTTGCCTTATATTGGGGGTACTGCTAAAGCGGCTCAGCTCTTTGTCACCAGATACTCACCTTAGAAATGATCTAGTAAGGAACTGCGTTCCTCGCTACACAGTGCGCTTTGCCCAATGCAAATGAAAACTATTTCCCCACCCCCGCAATATTAACATTTCCTGACAGCTTTTCTCAGGGTATGTCTACACTACCCGCCGGATCAGCAGGCAGCAAGTGATCCAGCGGGGGGGGGGGGGGAGGGTCAATTTATCGTGTCTAGTCTAGACGTGATAAATCAATCCCTGAGCGCTCTCCCGTCGCCTCCTGTACTCCACCGCTGCGAGGGGCGCAGGCAGAGTCAACGGGGAAGTGGCAGCAGTCGACTCACTGCAGTGAAGACACCTTGGTGAGTAGATCTAAGGACGTCGACTTCAGCTATGTTATTCTTGTAGCTGAAGTTCCGTAACTTAGATTGATCCCCCTCCTCTTCCCCAGTGTAGACCAAGGCTCAGGGTCTACTTGGCCACTGTTCACGATGTAAAGACTGAGTAAGCATATCAAAATGTGTCCCATATACGTCCACATGGTAGTAAGCATGTTATTCCAGCCCATAATACTGCATGTTGTTGCACCCTCACCCTCTGCAGAAATTATCCCCTATGTGGCGTTTCTCCTGGATATGCACCTGTTCGTTTTTTAAAGGCTTCCAGAACTTAATTCCTTCTTTTTTTTTATAAGCTCATAAATGTTTAAAAGAGAAATCACATATTTTACGATCACTAAAAGTGGCATTATCCTTTGGTCTACAGCTGAGACAGCAAATTTCTGGTCATTTATTTATTTGACAAGTTTCAACTTTCCAGTGGTTCCCCTTCTCCTCCACTTCAGTGTTGACATGTTTTTTCTACCTGCTGAAATCAATAGCTGCAGTCTCTGTGAAGCAGCCACAGAGAGAAAGACTATGCTAGAGGTCACATAGGACTAAGTAGCACAGACAAGGCCTGAGTCCATGGACCAGATTCTCAGCTGATGTAAACTAGCATAGCTCCACTGGCTGAGGAACTGCTATTATATCTTTTTAATGTGGCTCACCTTGCCTCCGAGCAGAGATGCCCTAAATACCCTGGCCCATATCTGGAGATATTCTTCACACATCGGAAGGTGTCTGCATTACTGTCAAATTCTGAAATGTTTCATTGAATTGCATCCGCCTAGCTTGCCCAGTTGCTTCAGTTACATATTGTATTCTTCGTTTCGCATCCCTACACTTCTGTGTAGACGTCTTGGCTCTGCTGTGTTCTACCCCAGACTTGGCTGCATTTTAGCAATGGGTAAGGAGCACGCGTGTATGGCTAGGAAGAGCTCCATGGCTCGCAAATAGCATTATTTAAATTGTTCTAGAGTGGATACCCATAAGCAGCTAATATCTGGCAGTAATTACTACACAGTTTCCACAGTTGCTTTATTCTCTACGCATAGGGGGAAGTGAGATATTTCAGATGCCACTATGACGTACCTTGAAAAATGTTGGTTTTAAAATGGCGAGTAGAATTATTTGTATTAAGGTAGAACCCGGGAACCCTGTTCATGGACCAGAACCCCATTGTGCTAGACACTGTGCAAACAGAACAAAAAGACTAATCTATTCTATATCGTTCTTATATCGTGCTCATCACAGTAGTGTCTGAGGGGCTTCCATTGAGCAATGTGATTAGATCAGTTTATGGTCCCTGCCCTAAAGAGCTTATCCAAGTATGAGACAAGAGACAAGTAGATAACAGGCAGGCAGGGGAGTACAGAAATTTCACAAGTGACCAGTGATTTTGGATGCTTCAAGTTTTGGGTGCCCAACCTGATACACTTGAAAGGAGAGTGGTTTTCCAAGTGTGTGTACTCTGCCCTTGATGAAAATCAGACTCCTTGAAAGTGTCACATATTTAGACCCCAAAATCACTGGTAACTTCAAAAAACTTGGCAACTACACACAATAGTTTCATGAACACAATAAATCTCTGTAAGAGTTTTCCAGACCCTTTCACTACAGGACCACAATAGATTCTAGTTTTCTTTCCAATTGCTCACATTTCCAATCTGTATCACAAGACTGTTTTTCCAGTGCTGCTCACACCTGGGCTGTGCTCTGCAAACACCTGATTTTGGACTAAGCTGCCCTTTCTTAGGGGAAAAGCCAGATCTCCTCGCCCTGTGGTGCGAGCAGGGTGGTGCTGCCCTATGGCAGTGCAGGACACACCGAGAACACCTTCAGATTTAACATCTCTTGCAGGTCAGGGAGGGCAGGATGAGCCAGAGTGAATACTCAGTGAATCCATGAGATTGCAGGTCCAGCAGCTATTCCTTTGTGAAGGCTGGTGAGGAGAGGAGGTGTACAACAGCTGTTATGGCTACTGCATCCCACAACCTCCTGTAGTGGCTCCAGTGAGTACTTCAGACCCACGGTCTAACAGGATCGGACTCTGATCCAAAGCCCACTGAAGTCAATGGAAAGGCTGCTATCCAATTAACTTCAGTGGGCCCTGGGTCGGGCTCCAAGAGTTGCTTCTGCATGTAACCACTTCTCTCCTTTGGACATGGGACAAGTTGAGCTACTGGGAATTACTTTCCGTTTGTCTCCGGGGGGGGGAGGAATGGCCATTAAATGTATGGTTCATAGGCGGCAGATACGTTTAAAAGATCTGCTCTCGTATTTTCAGAATAAAATATTGCCACGATTACAACTCCAATAGCTAAGACAACCTAGCTTCTATTTTAAAACAGGCTGCGAACAGCAGTTCTGCCGTGCACCGCATGAAGCACATTGCATTTTCTACAAAGTACCTTTCTCTTGGGGCTCATTTGGCACCTCCTTGGCTCCATGCATCAGTGACTGATGTTTAAGAATATCTGGCACTGTCTATAGTTCCTTAGCTGGAGGGGCCATTCCACTTGGCTCAGACTATCATGTCAGCCTCAGTTCCCTTCACCTCTGGAGCTGAACTTGTGTTATAAAAATACCATTGTAGCAGCTACCACCAGGCAAATCTGCACCTTCTGTGTCGATCAGATCATTCTGCAGGCTGCCTCTGCATTTTTATTTCCAGTGCAGGTTGGGAACGGGAAATAACTAGCTCAGCTGTTTTTGTATGTAGGCATTTAATCTGGTAAGACTCAGCTGCACAAATCTGCCAAGTGTGAGACTTTTACTCCCACGATAAAGCCTTCCACTCTGACTTTGTTTCAGTGGTTTGTTACATATAAAACCTTTCTTTGCATCTGGGGAACTGCTTGATGTCAACCGCCAAAGAAATGGGAAATCGATACAAAAAATTCCAAGTTTACAGGATTAGCTTTAAACCAAAGCTGAATCTACAGATCAGGGTGGATAGACAAAGATTTGGATGGGGTGGGAGGGGTTATCCATTGGGAGATCAACGTTGAAGAATAAAATGCAGCTGTCCCTAACCGGCTGTGTTGCTAAGAGCTGGCATTTCCACTCTTCAAGAGCGAGGGAAGTGTTGATGTGTCCCCTTATAGTAGCCTTTGCAGATTAATCAATGCAGTGACATTGAAGCTGGCTCCAGCGGGAAATAATTGCTGTCCCTCTCAGACGCAATATAGGAATAAGATGCCATGACAACAGTTTTGAAAGGCGGGGGGAGAGAATCCAGATCAAAGATCAACATCTGACAGGCAAAACACTTACTCAGAGTGAGGTTTCCCCTAGGAAAAGACAGAGAATGGGATAAAAGGGAGAAAAAAAACTTTTTACAAAAGATTAGCTCTAGAATGGAGGAAACGTTTAAACTACAGCTGGGCTCAGATCAGAATTTGGATCTGATTTGGAATTTCTCAAAAGTTTGGGGTGGTGGGCGTAAGAGGATAAGAAACCTGTGAGAGGAAGGTTGGTTGTGGGGTAAAGGCTCTGTCCTGGAACTCAGGAGCCCTGTAACCAAGTCCTGGCTCTGTTACCCACTTCCTGCATGTGACCTTCCACAAATCACGTCTACAAGGTGTCAGCAAAACGCACTAGAGGGCTGTGATTTGCAGAGCGCTCAAATGGCTTTGGGTAGACCCTGCTGGCATACTCTAAAAGCTACTTCATTTGCATTAATGTATTCCTGTTTCAAACCCAACACATAGCATGGACTGCCCCTTCTTTGCCCTCCCTACTACTCAGGATGGGCTATAAAGCTCACTGTGGGCTAATTTCTGTGCTCAAACACCATGCTGGAAGTTGTACTCAACACGGCAGGTGGAAATAGTATGTGGCAGGTTGCAGGAGGTCTTCTGCAGGGCAGGGATGTGGGGCCAGAACCTTGGTTTTGCACTGGTAAGTTGAGACTGTCCCAAGCTTCTAAGAAAAAAGAAACCAGCACTGCTCTTAAGGGAAATACGCTGTCAGCCTTAACTACCTTAATTACGTTTCTTGTCTGGGAATAAATACAGTGATTTGAATAGTATGCAAAGCTATCAACAAGCCAGAAGCAACTACAGTAGCTAACAAAGAGGTTCCCCTGGCTCATATTTCCAGCAGGCAAATGAAAGCAAACCGAAGCAAATCACTGTGATCATGAAAATATATGAGACAGAGATCAGGGAACTGAACGGCACAGTTTACATGGGAAAGTGAATCTGATTGTCATCAGCATAATGAGAATGTGTTCTCATGCTGTACGAATAATGCAGACGTTAGCCAGAAAGATAAATATGCTGGTGCCTGGGGATAAATTCAATTGTTTTACATGGCCACTGTCCTTATGTCACTCAGAGACGTGACTTTTTATCTGCCTGTTTGGGACCAGGACTAAAATGGACCATTGAGCTACTCCAGATCAGCTGTACATCTCAGGACCCCATGGACAGAAGGGAAAACAAAGATACCTTCTGAGAAAGAACCAAAGTTAAGGCCCCTATTATGCATCACACGGTAAAATCTGAAGGAAGGAAAACAAAGGACTCAGAAAACAGTGGGAACCATCCAGATACCCCCCAGTGGGGGGAGGAGGGGAGTCCAGGTGTGGGCTCTAATAGACAGGATCACCTGGGCTCCATGGATAAAGGAAGCTCAGACCCCACAGCAAAGGGCTGAGAGTCTAATATAGACAGGGCTATTTCCCCTTTTCTATATAAGGACAGGATCCAAAAGGCAGTGTGGACCAGTGGTTAGTTCACTGGCCAGAGCCTGAGCAGACATGGTTCAGTTCCTGGGACTGCTATGTTGCATGACCTCAAATGAGTCCCTTCGCCTCTCCGTTTCCCATCCTACCTTTTGTCTTGTCTATTTCGATTCTAAGCTCTTTGTGGCACGGGGGGTCTCTTGCTATTTGTAAACACCGTGCCTGGCACAAAGGAGCTCTGAGCTCAGCTGGGACCTGTAGGATACAGCGACGCAGCGTTTTGGAGCAAGTTTCTGAGCACAGGTCACAGACTGGGCCTAGTGGGGCTCATGCGTGCACTCTAAAAACAGCTCCGTGGACAGCGCTTTGCAGTGGGAGCTGGAGCCCTGGCTCTGAAGCCCATCCCTCTCTTTGGACTTCAGAGCCCGAGCTGCAACTTCAAATCGCTGCCTCCACAGCTGTTTTTAGAACAGCTGGGCTGGGAGTCTCGCTCCTGTTCAGTACAAAATGCTGTACAGATCTATCCTAAGTGCCACTGTAATACAAAAGACACACAGATCAAATGACTTGTCCAAGGGCACAGAAGAAATCGGTGGCAGAGCTGGGAATTGGATCCAGATCTCCCAAGCCCTAGGGTAGGCCCCAAATCACCAGCTCAGCTTGTCAGAGACACTATCTAGCTCCCTCACCTCTAGCTTTGAATACTGTTCGCATCGCCATGGTAAACTTGATGCACCTCGCATGCCAGTTTAGGCCAATTATTGAGTTGATTCAGTTTTCACTCACTATGTGACTAAAAGCTCAAATCCCATTTTCAAAAGTGATTTAGCTGCTTAGGAGTTTGTGTCATTGAAAAATTAGTGGGACTTAGGTTCTCATAAAATTTTACCCTTAGTTTTTATTGGTGATTTGAGTAAAACCCTCAAGATTTGATAGCTGGGATCCTTTGTTAATCGTTGTGGGGTTGATTAGTTGCTACATGAAAGATTACATCTTTTAGATCAAGATATGCCCATCAATCCCAGAAAAGTTTATTGGGGTGAGGAGCAGCAGCAGTTGTGGAGATAAAAATTCCTAACCCTTTGAGCAATTGATCCAGGGCAGACTGAACTAATGGCATTTCTCCAACCTTTTTATATATATATTTATGCACTTAACCCAGTCTGCTGGGATATTGGAATGTCTGTGCTGAAGTTCACCTGAAGTGTAGAGCACTAAAACAGCGTTTCAGACATAGAAGCATATGGGTTTTAGAAAATCTGTGAACCATACGTAACTCTTTCTCGTCCAGCATTCAAATAGCTGAAAAGGCCCCAGTGGCATTTAATATACAACTCAGTCCTGCAAGGAACCAAGTGCTCTCTACCCCTATTGAGGAGTACGTGCCACCTGGCATGATTGAGTCTACACTGCAATGGATTAGGGATAATACTGAGTCTTCTCTGGGTCTAATTTTCAAAGGTGCCAAGCTGAGGTTAAGGGGAGATGTGAGTAAGCCAGGGACCTGTATCTCTAGAGCGCTAGAGAAATCTTGGGAGAGACTATCACTCAAATCAACCCCAATACGGGTGCCACAGACCCAGAGGTAAAGCCAGGCCTCAGTTTCCCCTTTTTGTCATATAAACCTATAAATTAAGGCGTTTCCTTTATTGAGCCCTTGTTCAGGGGAGACTTTATTTATCAACAACCACTAAATCTATATAAAGACATAGTCCAAGGTTTCTTTTTTTTTTTCCCCTTACCAGGGTCTCCTGCCTCTTCCTACCAGTCAATTGTCAGCAGCCCCTCCTGATTCTCAGATTCAGTTGCTCTGGTCCCCATCCATGCTGAGGTTCAGACAATTGGCCTCTTTGTCATAGGGGGAGACTCCAGACCCCTTTCTGGACCTTAGTGCTCAGCCTAACCCCCATGGCAACGACCTTACACTGCCCTTCTCACAAGCCCTGGTGCAGGGACATGGCAGTGGCAGGAGGGGGCATCCCTGCAGCGTAAACTGGCATGGAGATTCTGGGCAGCTCTGGACTAAGATTGCAGTAAGTTAGAGCAGCCCCTGGTTGCTCTAATTTCTGTCTGAGATTGTTTCAGAACACCCCAGAATATAGTGGACACAGAAGTAGCTTCAGGTTATCTTTGCTTACGTATTCTGTGCTGCACCTTCAGAAGCTGCAGCACAGAATCTCAACTATTAATGAACTGATCACCACAACAGGAGGTCAGCAAGGGTTACTGCCCTCCTTTTACCAATGGGTAAAGCAAGGCACTGATGCTACGTGACTCTGCAAGAACTGGAAGTTGTAACTCACCACTGTTAGTCCTGGATTTAAGCGAACAGGCCGACAATGCCTATAGCACCAAGGATTTATCCACATGGCTCTGATTGTGATGTTCAAGAGAGAGATGTGCTGCAAAAGGAAAAATTATGACCTTAACACTGGAAATCTGACTAGTGCAACATGAGCCTTGCTGACTCCATATTTGCTTGTGATGATGATCCTATTTAAACTCATTAGGCATCCTTGCCTTGTTCAGTGGGCTGATCGTTCTGGACAGGAGATATTCAAAGAGCCCCAATCAATATGTTTGTTTTAATAGCAGATGTACCCATAATTTTGCAATTGTACTAGGCTCACACGTTAATGTCTAGGTTTGGTTTCAGATTTTATTTAGCTTTACAGAGGGCAGCAGAAATGGGGGCTCCTAACTCAAATAGTAAAGCAGGTGGGGGGGGGGACGATTTATATTTTCCAGTGGCTGAACCAATTATTACATAGTACATTACAGTCTATCCAACTGTACCATTAATAGTTAATTGATCTTGTGTACCTAAACGGTTGCAGCTTCATTGGTTACCCCCATCTGTTCAAGCAGCACAATAATAACTGAATTCTGAATGGGAAAATGTTGACCTTTTTCAGTGCTGACGCTGTACCGCGCAGGGTGACCAGATGTCCAGATTTTATAGGGACAGTTCCGATTTTGGGGTCTTTTTCTTATATAGGGTCTTATTCACCCACCATCCCTTTCCTGATTTTTCACATTTGCTGTCTGGTCACCGTAGTGCCACACTGCAGCTCTTTTCCAGTTGAACTAATGTTCTGCGAGCTGGCACGGAGCAGATGTGCCTTTGGGTGAAATTCTCCAAGCCAGGAGCCCTTTCTTAGCATGCTTTCCCTCCCTCTCCCCAATCAAAATATAACCCCTTCATTCAATTCAGAACCCCTTCCAGCTATCATGCTTTTCATTATGTCTCTGTGATATTAGAGTCATTGAGTTTAAGGCCAGAAGGGACTACCAGCTAGATCATCTAGTCTGACCGTCCGTGTATCACAGGCTCCCAACATCATCCAGCATCTACACATTAAATTCAACAACCAAAATCAGACCAAAGTATTACATCCCAGTATTGTCTAGGAACCGTGCAATCTGCCAGCGAGCACCAGTTGAGATATTTTATTTGCTCTGGAGTTTTGTTTAGGTGAGATTTGGGCTTTTACTACTGATCAATATGGCAGAGAAAGGAAGAGCAAAGCTTTATGGTTGGTAAACGTAAAAAGTAATCCCGACCAATGAACTGGCAGAAAAGACCTCAACTAATGAGTCAGCGAGACAAAGGCATGAGGAGAGTCAGGAGTCAGGGAAACATGGAGATATACTGCAAATCTAATGAACACAAATAACAGATATCTTTAGCATTGCTAAACTGTCTTCTGTGTGACCTAGGTCCTAAAGGATAGTTACCCTAAGCCTTTGGTTAATAGGCAGGCATATAAACACACATCTTCCTCATAATTCATTATGTTGGCAGGTTGGAAAAGTCCAGAGGTCTCATGATCAGAGACCAATATCAATAGATGTCTCATACGTACAGTGTTCTATCGTTTGTGTCTTATTTAACACACATAGGTGGGAGCCTATATAAAAAGCTGCAGAATAAGGCTATCATACATCAAGCAGATTCAGGAAGAATGCAGACAGAATGCAACAAATGCTATTTGTTAGGATTTACACACTTTTGTCAACAAAACAGTGTGGGGGTACATACTAAAATGCTCCTCCCGCCATCAAAACTCCCTGCCGACAAAATAAAACCACCTTGACAAAAGGCTTAGAGCTTTTGGCAGCATAGTTAGATACAAAAAGCGTCAGTGCAGACACCGCGTTCGTTACGTTGCTGAAACTGGTCTCCAGGAGGTATCCCACAATGCCCACCATGACCGCTCTGCTCATGGTTTTGAACTCTGCTGCCCTGCATCCGGCTACACAGGCATGTGCCCCTCCCCTTTCAAAGTCCCCGGAAATTTTGAAACTGCGCAGTATGGACAGCTCACATAGCTACTGCCCAGCTGAGCATGCTGGCTCCTGGCAGCAAATGAACTCCTGTCTGGACTACGGGGGATGGGGTGGATCTCCTTACTCTGGGGGAGAACTCGGAGGGTCACAGAATCCAAACATTAACACAGAATCCTGCTCTCCCCAGCAGTAGGACCACAGCGGAAGGCGGACAGGTCAGACTGTTGCTGGGGCGAGTGGCGGCAGGGAAGAAAGAGATTCCTGCTATGCTGTGCTGTGCAGAGCCAGGGAGGGAGGTGGGGGCTGATATTGTGGTGTCCCCCTCCCCCTGCTGGTGTACTGATCTCCCCTGTGCTGGGGTGGGGGGACAGGGAGACACCAGCTTTCGCTTTGGGCCTGGTTGCTTTCAGCTGCTATCTGAACTTAAAGAGACAACGTGCCGACACACTCACTCTCCCCCAACACACACTGTGTCTCTCTCACCACACACACACTTTCGTGGGGTTCTTATGTTAGTGGTCAGCAATGTCAGTTTGGTCATATCACCAAGGCTACTTTAAAAAGGGATTTCAAATGTGTTGCTTTTCGGGCACACACAGCAATCATTACAAGGTTCGTAACAGGGTGCTGACAAACGATGCCAGGCTTAGCACATTACAGCAGCACACATTACTGTGGCTCAGTGTTGACATGCTACTTCAAGGCATTCCCCCAGCTGAATAGCCCCACATGGGTCTCCTCTTATAGCCTTGTGTTCGTAACACACAACACAACGCTGAGCAGCAGTGCCGGATCCATGCTTTCTGACAGAGATGGCTGGGTTACAGGTTACCAGGACAGTTGAAAAGTGGCTAGCAATCTAATAGGATGCCCATGTGGATAGCTACTCACAGTGCACTGCTCTCTATGTCAATGCAAGAGCTGCTCGTGCAGATGCGCTCTGGCGACACAAGGAGCATAGTGTAGACATGCAACAGCGGTTTAATTATGGCAGTGGCTGTATGTCAGCGTAACTTGTGTCTTTAGTGTCAACAAGGCCCTAGTAGGTAATAGGCCATATCCAGAGGCAATGCAAATGGTGATGTACGTTACATGTTGTTAAATGGGGACGTGAGTGTAAATGTACCTTACATACTGAAAGGGGCAAAAGGCGGCGGCGGGGGGACTTATACTAGGCAAGCTACTGACCAGAGGGGGTAAGATAAAGCAGGAGGCCAGTAGAGTTTGGGAGTTGGGGGATGTTTCTCTTACAATGGCTTATACCTTCTTTTGCTCTTCTGGTAACAGTTACAGCTAAATCTCCCCCACCTTTTCTTTTCCTAGTCCCCATTAAAATAAATGATCAAACTCTCATTGACTTCAGTGGCAATACGAGATGACCCATTCTCCCCGAGTGTAGCCCATTTGACTGTCTAAGCATTGACATTCCCTCCAGCATCATGATTTACAGCATAATTAGGCTGTTCCTGAACTTAGTCCAATACTAAATGAAAGTCAAATGGTTCCAACATTTGGTTTGGGAAAAGCTGCAACATTTTGGATATATATTCAGAATTCCTGAACAGAATAATCCTCCAGAAACCATTAGATGAATCTAGACTCTTATCATCTTTAGAAAACAGGACAAACCTATTGGATCAAGCTTTTCCACCATAAACAAACAAGAATCTGAACATTAATCTTTTTACTCCCTCCCTCCCACAAAAAAACCACAGCAGATCAGATTTCTTACCATCTAGTAGGGGAGAAGGACCAGGAACTAAAAGAAATCCAGTGGCCAGTCTATTTCATGTAGAAGGTGGGCCAATGAGCAGTGATGGATAGCAATGCAGAGCCACTACGGAGGTAGATACCAATGTGGTCTGTATTTAAGCTGCTGGCCTAGAAGTGAAAGACTCCATCTATCTATCTATATATATAAAAGTCAAGTGGTGTATGTATGTATGTATGTATGTATGTATGTATGTACGTATGACTGCGAAGTCCTCCCGCACCGTTTGAGCCAGAGACTTGAAATTTGGTACAGTGAGGGGTCTTGGGGTCTAGATGCTGGTAAGGGTCGAAAAATTTTCGGATCTCACCTCTGACGCCCCCCAGGGGTGAAAGTCTTTCAGGGCCAATCACATCGGCTGGGCGGTTAGGTGGTGATGATGTCATAATACCCCCTCCAACAGACACCTCACTCGCTCAGCTCACCCCTCCCTCCTCCAACGGAACCCCGGAGATCCCTCAGTTCTCTGCCCCTCCCCCCTCCCAACGGAACCCCATAGATCCCTCAGCTCTCTGCCCCTCCCTCCTCCAACGGAACCCCGGAGATCACTCAGCTCACTGCCCCTCCCTCCTCCAACGGAACCCCGGAGATCACTCAGCTCACTGCCCCTCCCTCCTCCAACGGAACCCCGGAGATCACTCAGCTCACTGCCCCTCCCTCCTCCAACGGAACCCCGGAGATCACTCAGCTCACTGCCCCTCCCTCCTCCAACGGAACCCCGGAGATCACTCAGCTCACTGCCCCTCCCCCCTCCCAACGGAACCCCGGAGATCCCTCAGTTCACTGCCCCTCCCCCCTCCCAACGGAACCCCGGAGATCCCTCAGTTCTCTGCCCCTCCCTCCTCCAACGGAACCCCGGAGATCACTCAGCTCACTGCCCCTCCCCCTCCCAACGGAACCCCGGAGATCCCTCAGTTCTCTGCCCCTCCCCCCTCCAAACGGAACCCCAGAATCCATCAGCTCTGTGCCGCCCCCCACCTGCGAAGGTCCCCGGAATCCCTCGGCTCTGGGCCCCTCCCCGCCTGCGACGGATCTGAGTTGGGTTTGGTGGGACGGTAAGTGAGGTGGGGGTGTCAGGTTTGTTCGGGGGGTGAGGTGGGGGTGTTGGGTTTGCTTGGGGGGGTGGGAAGGTGTCAGGGTGGGTGAGGGGTGAGGTGTGGGTGTTGGGGTTGGTCAGGGGGTGTCAACTGTCTGCCACCTCCCCACCTCCGACTGACCCGAGCAGCGCCGGGCACTTATGCTAGTATATTATACTGCAATCCCCTGAGTCATCCTTTGAAGTATTAAACGTTCATTTTGAAAATTAATTCATTTTTCACTTTATCTTTTTTAACACAGCAGAAGTGATGTTGCAAATCTGAAGTCATCAGCTTTGCAGTCACAACTAGGATTTGCTGTAGACCAGCAGTGTCCAATACATTCGCCACTAGCCACGTGCGGCTAATAGCCTATTGAATTGTGGCTAATGCATGAGCATACTGCATTTCAGGGTTATGATACAGGAAAAAGAATGCAAAGTGTCACACTGAAGTCATTTTGTATTAGTAGTACCTAAACGATCCTCCATTTCTGTGCCCAAAATTGCTGGCATTAAAATACTACTGTCATTTGTGTGCTTATGTGCCAGATTCTCTGGTTTAGCTGAGCTGTTCTCATCACACACAGAGGCAAAATTGCCTTAAACCACTTTTATCTCCCCCTTGAACCTGGAGCCAGCCAGATACCAGTCCAGTTTCTTGCATACATTAGATCAACCATCAGGGGTTCTCTAACTTCTGCCTGACTGCACACAGCCACAAAGGGACATTCTGGCACCTGCATAGAGGTTATCCTGAAGCAGCGGTCGCCAACCGGTGGTCCGCGGACCACTGGTGGTCCGTGGGAAAATTCTGGTGGTCCGCGGCGCCGGGCTCCCTCATGGCCGCCCCTCTGTGCAGGCAAGAGGCTGCGGGCGCCTGTCCCGCCCCGTCCCCGGCGGCCAGCAAGCGCTGGCTCACTACTGCCTCCCGTCTTCTGCCGCGCGAGCCAGGGGGCCCGAGCCGCGCCGCTGAAGCTGGGGGGCTGCGCTGCACTGCTGAGGCCGAGCCGCGCCGCTGAGGCCGGGGGGAGGGGGGTCCGAGCCGCTGAGGCCAGGGGTCCGAGCCGCGCCGCTGAGGCCGGGGGGAGGGGGGTCCGAGCCGCTGAGGCCAGGGGTCCGAGCCGCGCCGCGCCGCTGAGGCCGGGGGGAGGGGGGTCCGAGCCACTGAGGCCGGGGGTCCGCGCCGCGCTGCTGAAGCCGGGGGGAGGGGGGTCCGAGCCGCGCCGCTGAAGCTGGGGGGCTGCGCTGCACTGCTGAGGCCGAGCCGCGCCGCTGAGGCCGGGGGGAGGGGGGTCCGAGCCGCTGAGGCCAGGGGTCCGAGCCGCGCCGCGCCGCTGAGGCCGGGGGGAGGGGGGTCCGAGCCGCTGAGGCCGGGGGTCCGCGCCGCGCTGCTGAAGCCGGGGGGAGGGGGGTCCGAGCCGCGCCGCCGCTGAGGCCGGGGGGAGGGGGGTCCGAGTCGCTCCGCGCCGCCGCTGAGGCCGGGGGGAGGGGGGTCCAAGCCGCGCCGCGCCCCTGAGGGTGGGGGGGGAGGGGGGTCCAAGCCGCTGAGGCCGGGGGGGAGGGGGGTCCAAGCCGCGCCGCGCCCCTGAGGCCGGGGGGGGGGTCCAAGCCGCTGAGGCCGGGGGGAGGGGGGGCGCGCCGCGCTGCGCTGCTGAGGCGGGGGGAGCCCGTGCCGGTCGAGCGGGGGGGGGGTGTGTGTGGAGCCGCGCCGGTCGAGCGGTGGGGGGGGCTGCAGTGTTAGTGGTCCGCGGGATTCAAAATTTTGACTTTACTGGTCCGTGGGGACCAAAAGGTTGGCGACCACTGTCCTGAAGCATCACGATAACCTCCAGCCACACGTCATTTTCCCTGGACAGTTAGAACTTTCCTCCTACACCTTGGGCTGAAAATGGGGTGGTGTAGATGTTGAGATGCTGGCCATATGCCACCCAGGGATTTCATTTATAAAAGGAGAATCCTTATAGGGCTGGATCCACCAGATTTATGTGTCCCCTTTGCACTGGATGCCTGCGGCAGAGGGTTGAAGCATGACTGAGGATCTAGCTCCTTGATGCCTATGAATATAGGATGAAATCTGGGCCTGATTGAAGTTAATGAGAATTTTTGCCATTGACTTCAACGGGGCCAGAATCTCACCCAGAGCACATTACAATCAAGTAACTGATTTGCGGTACAATCTACTGCTTATATGTCCAAGGGACCTGAATGTTGCCAACACACTGCAGCTGTAAAATCGCACCCATAATTCTGCAGGTTTAAAAATTAGCATTTGGGTTAAAGCCGGGCTAAAAACATAGCCTGGTATCTGTACAACGTGTGTGCGCGCACAGATAGGAGATATAAATTCTGACTGGTTTGCAGCGCAGCAGCAGTAAAATATTGCCAGAGGAATAGAGCGAAGCTCAGTGATATAATCAGTTTTCAGTCATTATTTCAGGACTAAGGTAACTTTTCTGTCCCTCTGGCAATATTTTACACAAATATTGCTAAAGAAAACTGTCCCTGTTTGTTTCATGGCATTTCTCTATTTTGGTGTAAATCTTCATTGGAGAACCCTATTAAAGGGGATGTCAGGGTTGTACGGGGCATTTTGGTTTATGGTGCACCTGGGCATGTGCTCTGATCTATCACCTGAATTACTATGCAATGGCAATTATACCCAGTCACATGAGGATCTTCCCACCAAAGACAATCAAGAAGACTAGGCAGTTATTGCATGTTTGTTTATGCACCTGTTCACAATGTATAGCTGAATTACCTTGTGCTCCCCCATTTGTCGCAACCTATTGTCTTCTGTCTTATACTTAGATTGTAACCTCCTTGGGAGCAGGGACCATCTTTTTGTTTCTACAGCGCCTCGCCGGTACCGGCCCATGACTGGGATTCCTAGGTGCTACCACAAAACAATTCATACATCTTACATACGCAGAAAGGACAGTCAAATAATGTTATTAAGGTTGCAAAGTCAAGCACTCAAACATTAGGAGATGCCAAAATTTAGGTTGTCTTAATTCAGCCCCTTTGTGCATATGCTTTATAATGCAGTCTCTAATTACACCATTACATGTTATTTTTTCCACAGACTCTTGCCACTTGAGGTAATGGAGAATCTGATAACAGTAGTAGGTTGTCATCCTCTATGTGGGCCAGCAGGGAAATGGGACACATTGCCAGATACATAATTGCTAACAACCGAGGAATAATTAGCATGACAGGGCACTTTCCTGCAATATCCTTGAAGAACACTACTGAATTAAGAATCAGGGTGGTAGCCGTGTTAGTCTGGAATAGCAGAGTTAACAAAGTCCTGTGGCACCTTAAAGACTAACTATAAAGTTTTGAAGCATGAGCTTTCGTGGGCTAATACCCACTTCGTCGGATGCAGGCAGTAGAAGTGTTCAATTGTTCACAAACAGGCAGTTATAGAAAAGTAGGTAAGAGCCAGGGGGGAGGTGAAAAGGTTAGTCCAATTAAGCTGAGCCAGCTTGTTATCTCCGATCAGGGAGTGTGGATTATTCGTCTAGCATTTGAATGGGGTGTGTGGACATGGAGAGATGAGAAACAATGTCTGTAATGAGCCAACCATTGTAGATCCCGGTTCAATCCCAAAGTGTGTGAGCTGAATTTGCAAATGAATTGAAGCTCTGCAGTCTCTCTTTGCAGTTTGGATCTGAAGTTCCCTTTCTGCAGAATGGTGACCTTTAAATCTGAAATAGTGTGTCCAGGCAGGTTGAAGTGTTCCCCTACAGGTTTTTGTATATTGCCATTCCTAATATCTGATTTGTGTGCATTTATCCTTTTTCGTAGGGACTGTCCAGTTTGGCCGATGTACATAGCAGAGGGACACTGGTGGCATATAATGGCATATATGACATTGGTTGATGTACAGGTGAATGAGCCAGTGATGGTATGGTTGATCTGGTTAGGTCCTGTGATGGTGTTGCTGGTGTAGATATGTGGGCAGAGTTGGCATCGAGGTTTGTTGCATGGATTGGTTCCTGAGTTGGAGTTATTGTGGTGCAGTGTGCTGTTGCTGGTGAGAATTTGTTTAAGGTTGGCAGGTTGTCTGTGTGCCAGGACTGGCCTTCCTCCCAAGGCTTTTGAAAGTGAGGGATTATTGTCCAGGATGGGTTGTAGGTCACTGATGATGCGTTGCAAAGGTTTTAACTGAGGACTGTAGGTGATGGCCAGTGGTGTTCTGTTGTTTTTTTTCTTGGGCTTGTCTTGTAGCAGCAGGCTTCTGGGTACAGAGCCAGACGTGTACCCAGAAGCCTGCTGCTACAAGACAAGCCCAAGAAAAAAAACAACAGAACACCACTGGCCATCACCTACAGTCCTCAGTTAAAACCTTTGCAACGCATCATCAGTGACCTACAACCCATCCTGGACAATAATCCCTCACTTTCAAAAGCCTTGGGAGGAAGGCCAGTCCTGGCACACAGACAACCTGCCAACCTTAAACAAATTCTCACCAGCAACAGCACACTGCACCACAATAACTCCAACTCAGGAACCAATCCATGCAACAAACCTCGATGCCAACTCTGCCCACATATCTACACCAGCAACACCATCACAGGACCTAACCAGATCAACCATACCATCACTGGCTCATTCACCTGTACATCAACCAATGTCATATATGCCATTATATGCCACCAGTGTCCCTCTGCTATGTACATCGGCCAAACTGGACAGTCCCTACGAAAAAGGATAAATGCACACAAATCAGATATTAGGAATGGCAATATACAAAAACCTGTAGGGGAACACTTCAACCTGCCTGGACACACTATTTCAGATTTAAAGGTCACCATTCTGCAGAAAGGGAACTTCAGATCCAAACTGCAAAGAGAGACTGCAGAGCTTCAATTCATTTGCAAATTCAGCTCACACACTTTGGGATTGAACCGGGATCTACAATGGTTGGCTCATTACAGACATTGTTTCTCATCTCTCCATGTCCACACACCCCATTCAAATGCTAGACGAATAATCCACACTCCCTGATCGGAGATAACAAGCTGGCTCAGCTTAATTGGACTAACCTTTTCACCTCCCCCCTGGCTCTTACCTACTTTTCTATAACTGCCTGTTTGTGAACAATTGAACACTTCTACTGCCTGCATCCGACGAAGTGGGTATTAGCCCACGAAAGCTCATGCTTCAAAACTTTATAGTTAGTCTTTAAGGTGCCACAGGACTTTGTTAACTCTACTACTGAATTAAGTGTATCTTTGGACACCATTGTATGAAATGCAAAAGTTAGATATTACTGTGGGCCTTGGTGATCAAAGGACTATACTGAACAACATGGCAGACAAAAATGGCATTTTAGGAATAATATGTTTGAAGTGGATTTACTGGGGAGTCTCCAGTGGTGGTGAATACAAATTGTCCGTCCCCTGCTTATGCAAAAATCCAGCCTAAGGAAGGGACCATTGTCTACTGGTTAACTGTTCCTGAAACCTGAAGATCAAAGGCCCAGGCTGTATTAAGGAAGGGCTAACTTATGCATTGTGGGTGTTCTTATGAACTTATAAGAAAAACCCCTTGATGGTGTTTGAAGGACTGACTCCTGCCAGAACCCCTGCTACAGCTGGGGGAGGGATGATCTCTGGTAACCTTATAAGCATGAACATAGGTTCTTTTATTGTTTTTATGTTTTTCTCTGTAATGCTTTTGCCTTAAAAATAAATGTGCTTGCTTAGAAAGAGCAGTGTAGTAACTTATAACTGGGGCGATGACACTGTTTATAGCCTCTGTGGGGAGGGGGAGAGAGAGAGCATGCAGAACACAGATGCAGGCCTGTTTAGGCAGGCTGGCTTGCAGGGAATAACCCAGTGTAAGGGAGGGAACTATGCAGCCTGGAAGACCCCTGGTCAAGAGGGAGAGAGATGCATGTCTCTGCCTTAAGAGAGGTCACAGCTGGGAGCAATAAGCCTAAGAATGGGTGCTCTGGCCGGACCATGAAGGGGGAATACTGGTGCAGTTGTCCTGAACAGTGAGACTCAGAAATCTTGGGGTCCATTCCAGGCTCTGGAAGGGAGTGTCCACAACCTCATCTGCCTGTTCGCACGCCTCAAGCTAGACGCCTTCTGCCCTGTCCCCTCCGACATGTCCCTCTCCTCTCTGTTCCCCTCTCTCGGCTCCTCATCACAGTCCCATTCTGAATTTCAACTACTTGAAAGGGGGTTTCAAAGAGGATGGATCTAGACCAGGGATCGGCAACCTTGGCATGCAGGACCGCAGGGTAAGCACCCTTAGTGGGCCCCGCTGGTTTGTTTACCTGGCAGTTCGACGATTGCGGCTCCCATTGGCTGCGGTTCACCGTCCTGGTCCAATGGGGCTGCAGGAAGAGGCGGCCAGCACCGCGCCGCTTCCTGCAGCCCCCATTGGACCAGAGCAGCAAACTTCAGCCAGTGGGAGCTACGATCGGCGAACCGCCAGGTAAACAAACCGGCGGGGCCCGCTAAGGGTGCTTACCCTGCAGTCCCGCGTGCCAAGGTTGCCTATCCCCGCTCTAGTACATGTACATGATCAATCTGACTTATTTATGGGTTGTGCTGTGCTTATTTCCACAAGCAAACAGTAAAGCTCTTGTCTTAAAAATGTCACAGGCTTTTTATTGGTAACAAAACAAAAGACAGACTTGTTCAAAGTGGCCATTCTGTGATATTTTGTTGTTTCTTCATGATACTCTGAAAGCTAGAAACAGAAGCAATACAAGGTACGCAAGTTAGAGGACACAAATCATATGCCCTTCAAGCTTATCTCCACGTACTTGGATCAATATTATTCTGCTTCACACTCTTTGTAGTATTGGTGATAAAAAATAACAACGTGTATTTATATTACGGAGTGATATACATGTTGCTCACATAACTTTTGACACAGTTGGACCACCACATACTTAAATATACCACAATGCCTGCCTGCTGATAACAGTGCTGATAAATTAATAGGTGCTCTTCAAACAGCCAAAGTAACCTAGAATTGTTTACAGCTTTTCATGAACTTTTTGAGCTCATTTGATGCATGTGTTCTAAAACTGTTCTCATGCACATTTATGCAGATTTGGCTCGCCAGTGAATTTAGTTAGTTTCTGTGGAATGAGCTGGCTATGAATTGCTAAATTTGGTCACAGCCCAAAGGACCCCCATTCCAATCCAAGCCTATTTAGGAAAGGAACAGCTATTTGTTTTCAATGACTTCACTCATGCTTATTGCAATGTTTCCAGTAAGCTCAGGCAGTGTTCATGTCATGAGATCCTAGCATGTCATTCTAAATGTGTCTCCTACTGAGATTCCACATTACTCATTGAAACAAGCAACTGGGGTCTTGCTACTTTTGAAGCTCCTTGCCTCCCATCTGATAGTGCTGAATCACTGTAAAATGAGAGAACCCGATGACTTACCCGGATGCATTCCAAAAGACAATATGACATCATAATCAGTGCTGCTAAAGTGAATGTAAATTCCCAATTCCTGGCTGCCAGCAGCAGAGCACTGACAAATCATTTTTTGGTGACTGTGTTTATACAGTGATGGATTCTCATGTTAGTCATGTCCTTCCGATCAAATGTTCTGGATAGTATTCTTACTCAGTGTCCACAAGGGACTAAAAGGAGGCACTTAAACTCATTTGAACACTTGCCATCCTCAGAGGCTAAGAACTCACAACCACTCTCCTCCTAAACTACTACAAAGACACATCAGAGAATTAAAAACAGTAAGGACCAATGCAAAATGGACAACACAACCAAACCTAATCAATCAGCTATGGGGTCAGATCCTGTCCCCATTAAAGAAAATGGCAAAAGTCCCGTGAGCTCCAGCAGGAGTAGAATCAGGCAACTGGTTCTCATACAGACGATGGAAAAATCTCAAGGTCCTGGACTCCTCTGTTTTTCATCCAGTCCTTATTCATGCAAACTTTTGCTGGGACTGAGTAAAAACTAAATCAGGACCTAAGCATACAGCCCATGGCTACAGCTTAACCTGAGCATAGCTAATTGGGACTAATACTTACCGGGTTCATTTGACATTACGTACAGCTGAGTAATTAACCTCAAATTTCACTACATCACCACAGTATTCCCATTTCCTCAGAGATTTTTGACCTCTCTGTAGCACTAAACTCATTCCTCGTCTAACCAGCTACACTCACAGAATCAGCTAACCAACAGCTATGGGAAAACTGCTTTGTGTGAAATAAGAGCAGGCTTAGCATGAACTCAAGGGGAGTTTTGCCATCCCAGTTTCCTTGTACTGACCACCCAATATGTGGAACAGCAGTGCAGCTATTCTGCAGCAGCTACTCTAGCCCATAAACATTGCCCCCTGCCTTTGCCCTATGCAAGGGCTTTGGCCAATGGACATAGATAGTCCACAGAGCCATTGGCTGGGCCCTTCCCCTCCACCCCAGGCCTAATTCGCCCCTTCTGGGGCCTAAGGATTAAACTGCTATGGAGATGCCTTCTCCATTGCCTCTCCTTCCTCCTCCCTCCAAATCACCTGAGTGCTAGTTATGCTGCACATTGGGCCTTTAAATATTTCCCCTCGCTGATAGGAGGAAGCAACATTTTTCCAAAGGCCATAAAGTCAGACATTACAGCATCCTCAGTGTTGAAAATCCCGGCTCAAGATTTCATTTCTTTCACTCTTCAGGTTTAAAAAGAGAAACAAACTCCTACTGCAACATATGACTCTACAGAACAATGTCACCACAGATACTGTGCATCAGAGACCCGGATAAACCATAAAATTAGAGAGAGAGTCCCCACTCTGCTTTCACCCTTCTAATCTCCCCTTCTCTGGACCTCTGATGAGGAAGATTTATGGGAGTCAGTCAGTCACATCAGCTGAAAATATAGATTGTACTGTAAAAGTCAGCATCCACATGAAAAATGGTTTCCCCAAAAAACTCTGTTTTGTGTTCCTCACAGGAAAGTGCGGTGGAGAATACAATGACAATGCACCCCGTCCAAAAGGGACGGAAGTTATATTCCCTTAACACTTTTTAACAGGGTTTTTTTGAGAAATTAAGGACTTCTCCAAAGCCCATGAAAGTCAGTGGCAAGATTTTAGGGACTTCAATAAGAGATGGATTTGGCCCTTGGGCCTAGATTCATCATGGCACTTAAACATATGCCTAACTTGAAGCACGTAAATTGGTCCCATTGACCTTAATAAGTGCAAGTGAAGTAAAAATAGCCGACTTGAATTAACGAGAAATTCACTCAGCATGCTGGAAGGTAAAGAAGTGTCAGGTACATAAACAAAAGAGGATAGATATTAAAACAGTAGGTGAGGTGACGATGTGCACGACACTACAAACTCACCAATCTGTGAAGGTATAAAAGGGTACGAATTTAAACTGATATAATTAATCCTCCCTCAGTGTGGGGGGAATGGATTAGGTGAACTCAAAGTCCTTTCCAGCCCTGGGGGATGGTAGGGGTGAATTATACTGCTATAACTAAACTTTCCCTTCTTGTCTTGAGATTCAGTAGCACTCCATAGCTAGATTTACACAGGACCGGCTCCAGGTACCAGCGTCCCAAGCACACATTTGGGGCGGTGAACACTGGGGGGGGGGCGGTGCACCGTCCGTAACTGGGGGCAGCGCTCCGCATCTTTCTGTGGGATTTCGGCGGCCATACCCACTTCGCCTAGCGGTGACGTTTCAGCGGCAGCACCACAAGTTGATTTCTTCTTCTTTTTTTTTTTTGTGCTGCTTGGAGCGGCAACCGTCTGGAACTGGCCCTGGCCTTATATTTCAGGGATTTATATCTCAGCCATAAACATCTTCCAGATATGAAATTCAGTAGTCTCCTTCTGAGGCGAAATCAAGTTTTTTAATTACAAATTTTTCAAAGAATTCATTTTGCAGAGTTGTTGGGCAGAGGAGACAGACGGGGGGCAATGCAGGGAGTAAAAGGAATGAAGAGCAGGAAGTCTCCCAGAGAACGATGCAGTCTGGTGATTTTCTATATCAATGTAACATTTCTTTGTCTTTTTAGAAATGGAATTTAGCAGGCCATTAGTCCTTTAATGTATTAGCTCTAAAGGTGGTGGGTATTTTCTGTGGGTAGGAGTGTAGGTGTGGGTGTGGGTGTGTGAAAAAAGCATTAAAATGGTCAAGATATGGAGAAAATTGATGGCTTCATGGTTACCACTTTTTCCATCAAGATTTTTACTGCACCCTTGGTATTATGGATCCATAATATGCAAATGTGAAGCATGCTCTATATTCACCCCTCGCTAACAGGGAATGTTATGAGAATGCAAATTAAAAGCCATACACTCCGCTAAATCTCAATGGGCCATTGTAGGCAGGATGCCTCTATTTTGGGTACTTCATCTCCCCATCTTCTCTTTCGTCCTTCTTGCTTTGCTGCCACCATGTTTGAAATAGTCAAATCCCATTGGAAACACTCCAGTAACATTCAGATTTTCATTGCTGCCTTCGATGGACGCAGCTGGCATGCGGCAGAGCAGGGATGCTGGCTGATGCGTTCTCTGCAGTAGGATTCCTGCTAGCGCAAGCCACGAGTCCTCATGGTACAACATCCTGTGCAGCTCCATTTGCTGCACAATTAAGGATTTGCCTACCCTGCAGCCAGAGCGTGAACGGCCACTCCTGTAGACGCACCTGCGCTAGCTGTACTCTGGTTTGCATGCTAAAAACAGAGGGGAGGATGCCCCAGCGCAGGCTTCAGCACCGGCTGCACAAGTGAGTATGTACAGGTGAACTTGTGCAGCAGGCATTGATGCCTGCTCAGTAAGCTGCTGGAGGTGGCTCCATGGACCATACTCTTCTCTTTGTGGCGCCTGCCCCACGGTGGAGAAATTTGCTTGCCCGTGGCAAATACCGTTGTGAGACGACCAGCTAGGTTTGATCCAGTTTGATTAACAAGAGCCGTGAAAAATTCAGCAGGACAGGTGGCTGCACAAGCTAGTGCAAGCCCCACCCGCTCAAAACCCAGGGTCCATGTCCAAGTGGCCACCACTCACACTGCTGCGGTTTCACCGCTCTCGTTACTGGAGCTAGCTTTTATCCAGCTTACTCGGGTATGTCTACACTAGCTGCACTCACACCTCCTGATTGCTAGGTAGACATACCCTGAGTGGAAGTAAAGTGGGTCCTGACTTTATACTGGATAGGATTTGGAGCTGATGGTAGTTTAGGTAGTAGCTATAGGGAGCTGGGGGGGGGGGGGAGAAGAATTGGTCACATCCCTCTTCTGCTGAACGATGCCCGCTTGGGGATGGTATGGCACATTACCCTGGCATACCTCTCATCTCATTGTGGTGCACTGCCCTCGGCCCTGTTCTGGCAGGCTGCTTGTGCGCGGTTAAGAGGCTCCACACACCCATCTCTGTACCGCCAAACCCCTAGCGCCCCAACAGAGTTGGGATTTGATGTCACCCAGAAAACCAGATTAAGCACTCTGGCTGAAAAGCTCATACCAGTGTTCCCAGCAAGTAAAGGGGCTCCAAACATTTAACAACCTTAGATGTTGCCAATGCTGGGGTGCAATGGGGGGAGGGATAGCTCAGTGGTTTGCACATTGGGCTGCTAAACCCAGGGTTGTGAGCTCAGCCCTTGAAGGGGCCATTAAGGGATATGGGGCAAAAATAGAGATTGGTCCTGTTTTGAGCAGGGGGTTGAATTAGATGATCTCCTGAGGTCCCTTCCAACAACAAGATTCTCTGATTCACAGAGGTTTAAAACAAAGTTAAAGTTTTAAATCCAAATGTCCAGACTTTTACAGATTTAAAAACAGATCTTTGCCTTGGTTTGAATTTAGTATTTGGTGGCTTACTCCAGGGTTCTTTCCCTTTACATGGTAAATACAATGTGAACATTCCAGAATGTTCAGAATACAGTGTCGGAGGGGCTGGGGAGGGGAATAAAGATATAGGAGGCACTCTGCTGTGCTAATTGTGTTTCCTAATATGGTGTTAGGCTATTTGTCGCTCCGGTTGCTTATTCACAGTGCTGCATATTCCAGCTGTTTCAGCAAGTCCAGCTAATCTTATGGGAAATTAAGCTGCCATAAGATTCAGCAGACATTCAGGTCTAGACTGTGATATTGATCATGTCACAGGCAAACGAAAGGAACAAGGGTGAAGTGGCCTCTTTGTATACAAGTGCAGTTATTCAATATAAAGTGACCTTTTACAGATGCAAATCTGCTATGTAAAGCATAAGGTGGCTATTTGTAAAATATGTAAAAAGTGCTCGTTAGATCCTTTTCCAAAATAGCTGGGATGGTTCCCTCCCGCATTTACCTCCTACTTCATCCTCACTTCACCTTCTCCAGTCCACTTTCCCCAAGAACCCAGGTTACACAAAAGATCAGACTAAAAAAATTAAAATGGTCCCTACTGGCCTTAAATCTACGCCTTAAAGAAAGATTACAGGCTGGATTTGATGTCAGGTGTGACAATACATGCTACTCGTTTACAGGCATTTCACACTGAAAGTGAGAATCCCAGAACCAACCACCTTGTCTCTACAAGCTTTGAGGAAGCTCAGGACCTAGATTTGGATCCAAGGTCCATGTCCTTGGTCCATCTCTAAAATGGGATTCCAAAAGATGAACTCCCCTAGAGTTAGGGCAAATTTAGATCCAGGTGTTGGCTTTTCAGCTCAAGTCCATACGAAGAGGGAATACGGAAGATGAAATAAAATAAAATACTAGAAAAAAATGGTTTCTTCTTCAGTTAACTGAAAACGTAGACCCAGCTGGAGATTAAATGTGAACTGTTGATGTCATTCTAGTGGTTTCTGTGTTCCACTTTAGCAGAATGGTGGTATATAATGCAAACTGGTCTCTATCTGTATAGCATCTAAGGCCTGGGCTACACTGAGGGTGGGGGGGTTCATACTAAGATACACAACTTCAGCTATGCTATTCACGGAGCTGAAATCGAAGTATCTTAGTTCGACTTACCTGGCTGTCCTCACAGCGGTGAGCTGTCCGCGGCGGCTTCCCAGTCAACTGGGAGCATGTTTGGGGATCAATTTATCGCGTCTAGACAAGACGTGATAAATCGATCCCCAATACAT
This sequence comes from Sternotherus odoratus, assembly GCA_032164245.1. NCBI lineage: Eukaryota > Metazoa > Chordata > Testudines > Kinosternidae > Sternotherus > Sternotherus odoratus. The sequence goes on from JAVMKO010000002.1 coordinate 15,759,321, forward strand.
CGAATACTAACCACCGATCCGGCGGGTAGTATAGATGTACTCTAATTCTGACCGTGCTACCGGAGGATTGTAAAAGGCTTTATATAATTAAGATACAAATATAAAATCAGCTACCAGCTATTTTATGTTCAACTAGTATTTAGGATATATAGTATACAGGAAACAACTCCAACCTTAACTATCAAGTGAATTAAAAACATAAGCCATCTTCAAAGAACACAAAATTAAATAAAGAATACTTCGGGGACCCCTAAAAAGGAGGAAGGCTTTTAATGGGGATAACCTTAGTTCTTGTTTTAGCATCTCTTAGAAAAAAATAATGTTGCCAAAATGATATTTTCTTCCTATTTGTATTATCAAAGCACCTAGAGTCCCTAGCCATAAACAAAACCCCTCATCTACATATTGAGCAACACTCTCAAAAGTGATTTCTCATATCCAACCCCTCAGTGAAGGAAATTATCCATCATGGGTGACTATGAGCTTTTATGTATGACCAAAGTCACTGAAGAACAGTCCCAAATGTGCCATGATTCTCCCTGGTAGAAGCAACACTCTGGTTAATTGTAACAAGGGCTGACAATTGGTTCAGCATGACCAAAATTTCCAGCTGAGCCCAACCTATAACCTGCAGGAGGTTATTCAGAACAAGAAGGCCTTTGCCCATTGGGAACTTTCTCCCCAAGTTCTCAGAGGAGTCCAAATACATCTGGAAATGAATAGTCACACTGTTCTCAATCACTTTCCCCAGAAGAGCAAGCGTTTCTCAAGCAGGGCCAGATGCCTTTATGTGTGAGGGTAGTTAGCATCCTCTTTTACTTAAGCAAAGGGCTGATTATGCATGGCAGCATCACCAGCACAGCAACTGCATTAACCAACCAGGATACGTGAGGATCAAATGGTAGATCTTAGGAAAAGGAAACCATTAAACCAAGGAAACTATTAAAATCCCCATCAGAATGTCAGTGCACACCTTGATTCCAGGCATTTAACACTAAAAGGCATTTGGCCAGAGAGATACCCTCATAGGTAGCTAGAAAACAAAAATCTGTACAGAAGGAAAGTGACCCACAGCAATCATCAAAAAGCCCAGGGACACCAGCCTGGAGCTGCTGTGAGCACTCCATCTGTAAGCAAGAACTTCCTTGCCTTAGTCCTAGTACTCCTGCACATAATCCCTGCATGGAGGCTGATCAAATGGCAGGGGACTCCTCAGCCATCATCTCTCCAGTACAGAAGCCAGCTGCTTCAACTCCTGCACTCAGATACCACAGAGATGTACTTGGTTTATGAACGAAAACGAAACACACCACTGTTAAACTATAGCACTAGGAAACTAGTGTATAGCAAACATCCAGGAAGTCATCTCCTCACAACAGCTGATAGTAACAGCTAATGAGCAGCTCAACATCTGGAAGAAGGAAATCAGGTATGACTCAGTACCAGTAAGTATTCAGTAACAACAGAAGAGCAGATACAGTTCACATAAAACCTAAAGTTGGCAGTGAGCATCCCTTAGTCTAGTCGGTTAAGCCACTGTCATTTTACAAGCTAAAATGAAAAGTGTATAAAGCCGAGTGGGGGCAGGAGGTTGACTTAAGATATGCAACTTCAGCTACACAAATAGCGAAGCTGAAGTCGACATATCTTAGGTCAACTTACCTGGGCATCCTCACGGCAGCGAGTTGACCGCTGCTGCTCCCATGTCGACTCAGCTTCCACCTCTCACAGCGGTGGAGTTCTGTGGTCGACAGAGAGAGCGCTCGGGAATTGATTTATCACGTCTACACTAGACATGATAAATCAATCCCTTATAGATCAATCACTACGTGCCAATCTGGCGGGTAATATAGACTTGGCCTCAGGGCTTGTCTTCACTGGGGGGAGGGATCGACTGAAGATATACAACTTCAAGTACGTGAATAATGTAGCTGAAGTTGGCGTATCTTCAGCTGACTTACCTGCCATCCTTATGGCAGCAGCAGCCAGCGACGCGCTCCCCCGTCGACTCCAGCTTTTGCCCTGTGGCAAGCTGGAGTTACAGAGTCGATGGGGGCACTACAGGTAATCGATTTCTCGCGTCTTGTTAAGATGCGAGAAATCGATTGCTAAAAGATGGCTTGCTACCCGCCAATCCGGCGGGTAGTGAAGACGTACTAAGACTGGATTAATTAACTAGTGCAAAACTTTGAAAATAACTTGTACAATATTTATTTAAATGTTTTTCAGCCAAGGATCTCAGTGTTAAAAACTTTAACTGCTCCCAACAACCTTTGACATGGAGTTAGGATTATCCTCATTTTACAAATGGAGAAACTAAGACACAGAGAAGTTAATTGATTTGCCTAAGGTCATAAAGTAAATCTGTAGCAAAACCCAGGAAAGAACCCAGAAATCTTGATTTATAATCCCCTACTCTAACCACCATGCTCCTTTTCTTGTTCAATTCAATGGCTAATAGTATTCCTTGAGATAAAGTTAGCCAACTACAGACATATCTTTTTTTTCTTCAAAATATAAGTTTTAAACCACTTATTTGCTTTTTCAGTGAAGTTAGTATTTTGATTGGCATGAACAATTGCTCTAATAAAGTCTTAAAATAGGTGTGTTTTTATCACCTTCTTTCCTTTTGAAAGGAACAGAAAAGAGAACATCTATTTTCATAAGCTGACAGCCACTGTGACAGACACATCAAAATGTCTGAGTTCCCCTGTTGGCTTGAAGAAAGAACAGTTCTACCGATATTTGAGATTTATCCAAAAATGAAGGTTAAAGTGCCTTCCAAACTTGCTGTGTACATTCATTCTTTTTTCATAGTGCCCTCTTACCAAAAACACGGAGCAATGGGTTTATAATCCTATTGTGAACGGAGTGGCGTCCCTCACTCTAAAATGTCCTTGTACTGAGTAGGAGCCAGGGAACACAACTTCCATTTAAAGCCATGAGAAGGTGAGGACTTGTAAAATTGTTTTAAAAGGAAGGAAGTGTTATTGTGTGTGTATGTGGATGGGAGGAGCCTTTGTTATTTCAGATGAAATCTAATTTGTTGAATAAACCCAAACTTTTACAAGTCTGTGTTCAGCTAACATGACATAGGTCTGGCCTATACTACCAAATTTGGCTGGTATTACTATGTTGGCTAGGAGCATGAAAAAAGATCACATTCCTTAGCTGACATAGTTATGAGGGCAAACCCTCAGTGGTGACACAAATATGCCAAGAGAAGAATGCTTCTTTTGGCTTAGTTGATGTCATTTGGTGATGTGGTATTACTATGCTGGCATAAGAACTCCTCTTGGCATCTGTGGAACTTATGCTGGGATAGTTTTGCTGACATAGCCTCTGGCGGGTAGATATGGTCACAATGAGAGGCCAATTGTCCTGGGGTTGATAGGTCAAAATGTCATCCCAGAAGAGCTGTGCTCTACAGATGTTTATTTAGGATACCATCACAAATGAACCGCTAGTTTGTTCTGGTACGCGAGCTCCTGTGAAATTGGGATCTAGCTAGTGAATATGGGAGATCTTTAACTGGTGTGAGTAATATGGCCAATCCTAGTCATTAGCAACATGTGGTACCCTACCCTCACACTACTCCCAAACAAATTGCTTACCACCTGTCACTTTTCCAGCTAACCGGTGCTGCCTTTTCCACTCCCAGGAAGCGATACCTCATCCTCAATATTTGAAAAACAGGTTTCAGTGAGCAAATTGCAACACAAATGCTGGTGAATTTGTAGAATGCCATGATAAGATCATCATCAGAAAAATGATCCATCTAGCCCAGTATCCTGTCTTCCAGCAGTGGCCAATGCCAGGTGCTTCAGAGGGAATGAACAGAGCAGGCAATCATCGAGTGATCCATCCCCTGTTGTCCACTCCCAGCTTCTGGCAGTCATTTAGCTAGGGACACCCAGAGCATGGGGTTGCATTACTGACCATCTTGAATAATGGGCATCAATGGACCTTTCTTCCATGAACTCATCTAATTCTTTTTTGAATCCCATTTTAGTTTGGGTCTTCACAACATCCCCTGGCAATGAGTTCCACAAGTTGACTGCCTGTTATATGAAGAAGTACTTCCTTTTTCTTTTTAAACCCACTGCCTATTCATTTAATTGGATGGCCCTGAATTCCTGTGTTATGGGAAGGAGTAAATAACACTTCCTTATTCACTTTCCCCACACCAGTCATGATTTTATAGACCTCTATCATATCCCCCCTTAGTCATCTCTTTTCCAATCTGAAAAGTCGCAGTCTTTTTAATTTGTCTCACATGGAAGCTTTTACATATTCTTAATCATCTTGGTCACCCTTCTCTGTACCTTTTCCAATTCGAATATGTCTTTTCTCACAGTTTTAATTCCTGGCATTATAATATTTTCTGTCTTACTATCTATGCCTATCCTAATGGTTCCTAACATTCTGCTAGCTTTTTTATTGCTGCTGCATATTGAGCAGATGTTTTCAGAGAACTATCCACATTACTTCAACATCTCCTTCTTGAATGGTAACAGCTAATTTAAACCCCATCATTTTATATGTATAGTTGGGATTATATTTGCCAATGTTTATTACTTTACACATATCAACATTCAATTTCATCTGCCAGTTTGAAGTTTGATGCCCAATTGCCCAGTTTTGGAGATTCCCTTTGAAAATTCCCAGACAGCTTTGGACTTAACTATCTTGAGTAATTTTGCATCATCTACAAATTCACTGTTTAACCCTCTTTCCAGATCATTTATGAATACGTTGAACAGCACTGGCTGCAGTACAGATCCCTGGGGGACACCGTTATTTACCTCTCTCCAGTCTTAAAACTGACCATTTATTCCTATTCCTTGTTTCCTATCTTTTAACCAGTTACTAATCCATCAGAGGACCTTCCCTCTTATCCCATTACTCCTTACTTTGCTTAAGAACCTTTGGTGAGGAACTTTGTCAATGGCTTTCTGAAAGTCCACATGTTTGTTGACCCCCCTCAAAGAAATCTACTAGATTGATGAGGCGTGATTTCCTTTTACGAAAGCTGTGTTGACTTTTCCCCAACAATCTGTGTTCATCTATGTGTCTGATCATTATGTTTTAACACACACACCAATCCACACTTCACAAGTGTTTGAGGATGTAACTAACTAGGACTGAGCAAACCTCAGTAGAGGCTAGTCCAGGAAGATCAAGTGAATCACCGGCTGTATGTTCAATTCACAGAGACTGGCACTAGGCTAACCTCTGCTAATCCAAGGGGAAAGAGGAAGAGGGACCCCCAAGGCCACCTAGAATTTGGCTGGCAAATTGCTTTAGCCAAGGTTCCGGGCTATGGTTCACCAGTAGCAATAAACCACAGCTCTATCTTACTCACAAGAGATTCAGGAGTCTGTGCAAATCTTTCACCCAGCCCTAGAGCAAATGCATTATGAAGTGATCAAAATGCATTTAGCTTCCTACATCTTGCTCCTTTCCATTTCCTTTCTCCGCCTCCTCCTCTCGTACAAATGACTGATATATCTCTTCTCCGTGAAATACTGCAGTAATCTCCTCCAAACAACCCCTAACAGCCAAGGACAGGAGGAGATGGAAGGGAACAGAAATATTACAAAGGTCGGGATCCATATTATTGCTTACCAAAGGCAGAGGATGGATAGGTACAGTCCTACCCTGTTTGCCCACACTCATTCTTTTCATGCAAGGTCAATAACTCCTGCTCCTTACTAGCTGCAGCCACTGAAATTAAAGTTATTAGGTTTTTAGTCGGTTTCCATTTTAGAGTGGGGCACAGACTTCCCTAACAATAAAGATAACATCTGTCTCAAGAATGCAAAGCTGGAGAGAAAACCCAGACCAAGTCAGTTGCCTCAAGCTTGTAAAACACCGGGCTACTTTAAAAAGATATTAGTGTATAAAAAAAAGCCTGCAATCTTGATATGAAATTTAAAAAAATACCTATTACAAATAATAATCATTATATTTTCATACTCCTGATACACACTGGGGTCTGTATAAAAATGTATCTGTCGCAAATATGGTAAATGTCAAGGTTTTAATGGGGTCAGTCGAAAAGTTAGCAAAAAGAGGTCATACATCCAATCCACAAAATGACTAATGTGCCCACCAGTATATTATGTTAATTATGACAGTAATTTTTAATATTTGTAATGCAATGTGTTACTTGATAAGGTTACTAAGCCTTCTCACAACTTATTAGCCTGCCTTTCAAAACCAAATGTCAGCTTTATCAACGCCAGACATTAGTTATTAGAAACAGGTGAAACTCAAAAGGCCTGGAGATTTGGACTGGTTTGATTAAACAGACGTAAAGATTGGCTGCTTCTCCTGATCTTTTGGTCTCCATATTTGGATGCCCAATCCTGCAGGTGCTTTTGCATTTGTTTAACTTTACTCATGCAGGGAGATGCTGCTGAATTCAGGAAGACTATTTCAGAGGGTTCCTGGCAGCTGCAGTTCCCAGCGTGCTCTGACAGAAGGAGATGGTGGTGTGCAGGAAACTCCCCACAAACCTGGGACAGACCATCAGGCTGTTTCTCCCTCTGAATCCCTAAGCTCTGAGAGGTAGGGGATATCTGGGCAAGAGGGGGAACCTGTGGCTGGGCTCGGGGGAGGGGGGGGATGTGGGGATGTGGGCCAGGAGGGCTCCTGGCTGGGCTCTGGGGAAGAGGAGGTTTGGGTGTATTGGCTGTGGGGGCTCTTGGAGAGGAGGGGTTCAAGTATATTGGCTGTAGGGGGGGCATGGCTGAGTTCTGGGTCATGGTGTGGATGTCTTCCTGCCCTGACTGGGCTTTGGGGGGGGGGGGGCAAAGCAGACAGAGAAACAGGAACTGGATTATTTTAAGAGTTTCTTTAACTCCACTCCTGGGGGAATTGTTATGTGTGTCTGTATTGTTAGACATACTTGCTGACAGGTATTTTGAAATAAATTACCAAAGCAATCGAAACTGGCATGATTATGTAGCGTTATTTTGACAAATACAATTTGAAGATTTTTTTTTAAATGTGGGCAGAATTTTTCATTTTTTGGTGCAGAATTCCCCCTGGAGTAGTATTTGTGTTATTACTACCACTAGCCAGGGAGTGCAGCAGCACCTCTGTCAACCGTGACTCCCATGGGGGCATGGACAAATTCCATTCCTGATGAGGGGGAGGTGCGACAGCAAAAGTTTGAGGACCATTGGAGAGATGTGTCTGAGGGATTGGGGATTTGGGCTGGAAGCATATTCACAGGTAAATTTGGGGAAGCTTGATCTGCTGCTGTACCTGTTCTGAGGATAAATAGAGCTGCTTCTCACAAGCACCTAAATGAGTTAGCATACATATGATAGAAGAAGCTATGACCAAGGAGAATGAAAAACATTAAGATTATAGTCTGCTAGTAGTTCACACCACCACTCCCTCCAGGTATATGAGTTCCTTGTTAAGGCAGAATTAGGTGTTACTTCTTTTTTACTGCAATCAATTTGTCTAGTCTCACACTAATATGTACAGGGGAGCTATGAAGCATAACTGATGTTTGCAAAGCATGTTGAGATCTTTGGACAACAATGTCATGACTTGGTCGTGCACAGCTAGACCTAGTGGTCAGAGCCAGAGTCCACTGTCACAAGGCAGGAGTTGAGAGTCAGGTGGGTCAGGATACTGGGTGGTCAGAAGCAAGAGACAAACTGGAGATCAGAACCACAAGTTAGAAACCAGGAAGTTAAGATGGAGGAGCGGGGAGCAAGAAGCATACAGTCCAGCGCAAGATGGATCTCAGTTGTTCACACAGCTTCCTGTTCCTGCGGCTGGCTTAAGTAGGGCCAGCAGGCCAACTGGCTGCTCTAGAACGCTGCCAATATGACTTCAGGAGCAGAGTCTCACACTGGGGCTGGGTTTCATGGGTCCTGGGTAAGTAATTGTCAGGAGGCTGGTCAATGGTGGGCTGGAGTGTGGCTGCTCCAGTGAGCCCTACAGAACTGGGTTCAAGGCCTATGGGTCATGACACACAGATGCTGTGGATCTGAGTGTGACCAGTCCCATACTCGTGGGCTGGTGGGAGATGTTGCTTGTCGTGGGACGCGATGGAGTTTGGTTGCTGTGTTTTTCACACAGCATGCCATGTGACAGCTCCCAGAGCAGTATCCGCTGTCACCAATGTGCGTGTCAGTAATTGTTCTTTGAGATAGATAGGACCATGTCATGCAGAGGCTTTGGGGTTATCAGATGTGTCTTCTTGAAAGCTCTATTTGCTAGTACTTTCACAGGGCATGTTATGAGTCATCAGACAAGCGAAGTTTACTCCTAGGTCAGACTTGCTTGCCCTAACAGATGACAATTTTGCTTATGTAACACATAGCCTGTCCTTTCAGAAACATAGTTCTGAGCGGGGCACATTTTTAATTTAGGGAGAAGTCTCATATCCCTCTATTAACTGGTCTGATTTTTCTAAAACATAATCTGGCCACTAATCAAGTAGCTTTGCTGAAGGCATTATTTCCCTCAAGGCTGGCTGGAAACTACATATTTTCTCCTACAAAACCACTATGATGCTTGATTGGAATGGTACTCAGAACAGTAACTGTGTATGTCCAGAAATTGTCCAAAATATCCTTGAATGTAAAGAGACAGAGCAAAACACAGAGCCACATGCTACAATGCAAATGACAAAAATAATGGACCGGGGGTGTCATTGTATGCAGCCCAACAAAGACCGCTAGTCAATGTGGAGTTGCAGTTTTAAAAAATATATTGTGGCAGGATGCTGGCCAGGAGTGACTGAGCCAGCCCTGCTGCCCCTTTAAGAAGAGAAAAGCCTCTGCAAGCCTTCCCTGCTAGGGAAGGCTAACCAGCCACCTGGGTGTAGCCCTGGGCTACAGAGGGTTTAAGCTGTTACACCTGGCAGCCTCCCTGTGGCTATAAAGCCAGGGAGGAAGGAAGCCAGGAGGAGAGAGGAGAGGGGAAGAGAGAGTGAGAAGGAGGCTAGGGAGTCAGGATAGGGAGAGTACTCAGACTCTGGATCCCTGTGAGCCAGGAAGGGAGTTGTATACCTGGGCTGTGGGCTGTCTCCCTGAGCAGCAGAGTGCTGAGCTAGCATTGTTAGAGCTGTACATAGGTGGTGGGGTTTGCACTATAAATAAAAGGACACTGGTGAAGCCACAAAGAAGTCTCCTGCCTGTTTTTGGAGTGGGCGACAAGCGGATCTCCTACAATATATACAAAAGCTAATATATTGGAATGCATAAAAAATGGTTTTGGTGAATAACATACAGAATATTGTAATGTGTCTATAAGTGAATGGTGTGGCCTCCTCTGGAATACAATAGGCAATATTGGTCACCCCATCTCAAAAAGGGATATTGCAAACCTAGAGGGAATTCAGAGAAACAGTGATGAGAATGTCCAGGGGCCTATAGAAACCTTCATCTGAAGAGAGGTTGAAAAAAGATTTGCATTGTTAACCACAGAAAGAAGATGAAATAGAGGGGATATGATAAAAATGCACAAAATAATGGTAGAGAAGGTACATCAGGAACTTCTGTTCTCTCTGTCTCATAATGAAAGAACAAAGGGGCATAACGTGAAACTAAAAGTTGGGACATTCAAAACTGATAAAATGAAATACTTTTTTCCCCCCAGGGTGGCTAAATTAACCTGTGGAACTCATTACCACAGGAAGTTATGGAGGCCAACAACAGAAGATTCTAAAAGGTGTTGACCATTTATATGCATATCAAGAATATCCAGTTATCACAATAAATATATATTTTGGAAGGGATATTACACTCATATTCACAATCTCCAACAATTAAAGACCCAAAGGACACCATATGTGGGAGAGGAGCAGATTGACCCACACCCACCTACTGTGGGGTTCTTAAACCTCCCTCTGAAACATCTGGAACTGGTCCCTTGTGGAGACAGAATACTGGACAAGCTGGACCTCAGGTCTGATCCAGTACAGACATTCCTATGTTTCTAAAGAGGAGCCGGGGCACATACTGCAAACAACTGTGGCAGAAGTAGAATCAATACAGGTAGGGGGCAGATGCTAGTGTATTTATAACTGTGACAACAGCAGCAGATGCAAAGATAATGACGTTATAACCATGATGAAAGCAGCAGTTGATGCAGGGGCAGATGGTGCTATAGTTGTAGCAGAGGCAGCAAAGATAGATGCAAAGGGAGATAGTGTTGTAATCATCACAAAGATGACAAAGCAGATGCCGTTGTAACCACAGCAGAATCTGCAGGAGTAGATGCAGTGGCAGATGCTGCAATTCTAGAAGTGACAGGCACACACACTGCTGCAGGGCTGTATGAGTTGTAAGCTGCTATCACAGTCACTCCTTGGCTTTTCAAACTCCATGCAGTTTATCACTTGCTCAACTGGGCACATTGGTGGGTTTTTTTGTTTGTTTGTTTGTTTTTTCATATTCACCAAATTTATTGCAAAACCATCACAACATTCACTGAATACATTATTTAATTCAGAGATTTTATCAGGCCAGGAGGGACCATTATGACCCTCTAATTTGGCCTCCTGGATAACATCAGCCATAACACTACCAATGTGATATATGCCACATGTGCCAGCAATGCCCCTCTGCTATGTACCTTGGCCAAACAAGACAGTCTCTACGCAAAAGAATAAATGGACACAAATCTGACATCAGGAATCATAAGCTTCAAAAACCAGTAGGAGAACACTTCAACCTTCCTGGCCATTCCATTAAAGGCTTGAAGGTGTCAATTTTAAAACAGAAAAACTTCCAAAACAGACTCCAACAAGAAACTGAGGAACTGGAATTAATTTTCAAATTGGACACTATCAACCAAGGGTTAAACAGAGACTGTGAATGGCTTTGTCATTACACTAATTGAATGCATTTCCCTAGTTAAGTTCCCTTCAAAGGTTCTTATCACCCATCAGACACAGATCCACTACAAAGGGTTTTTTTCTCCTGCTGATAATGGCCCATCCAAGTTAAACGGCCTCTTAGAATTGGTATGCTAATGGACAACCTTTTTTTTTGTTTTTTGCTTTCTGTGTATATAAATACATCTTACTTCTGTGTGTTCCATTCTATGCATCCGATGAAGTGGGCTATAGCCCACGAAAGCTTATGCTGAAATAAACTGGTTAGTCTCTAAGGTGCCACAAGTATTCCTTGTTTTACTTACTACCCACAGAATTTCAATCAGTAATTGCTGCAGCAAGCCCATCATTTCCTAACGAGCTAGACTATCACTGTAGAAAGACACCCAGTCTTGACTCAAGTGACTGAGAATATGTCACATCCCTACGTAAGTTGTTCCAACAGTTACCCTCACTGTTCAAAACTGGCACCTTGTTTCTAGCCTGATGAATGTGCCAGTGATTTATTATCCTCCCAGCTCTATGGCAGGATGAATTAAAAAAAAATATTAAAAATATGTTTTTATCACAAAATTCCGTTTCTACAAACCAAGGATCTAATGCTATATTGTGACTATATTGGCTTCGCCGCTTGGCCAAGTATTTGTGCTCTTTGATGACTAATGTGGCCTTCTCGTTAAGGCAGTGGAAGGGGACTCAAGAGACGTGGGTTTACATCCTGACTTGGCCACAGATTTTGCTGTGGGACCTTGGACGGTCACCATTTTCCCAAGGAAATCAGGCAAATCAGTAAAATGCAGAGAATAACACTTCCTTTTTTGCATATATGTCCACTTAGGCCCTGATTCTGCAGCTGGTCACCAGAGGCAGAGCTATGTGCCTGCATGAACTCAGTTACAGGATCAGGACCTTAGCCTGTACACTCTTCAGGGCATGGACTCTGTCAATAACAACCACCACAGCCTAGCACTGGGGCCCGTGACCTCAGCTGACCATCTAGGAGCTAATGTAATACAAATTATATATCACTCTGACCAATACTCCCTTTTCTCTTTATTATTATTAATTATGTTATTTTCTTATTGCAGTAGCACCTCCGTGCTCTAATCATGCGCCCCATTGTGCTAGGCACTGGAACAAACAGAACCAAAAATACCCAACCTCCCCTTCCTGAAAGATCTTATAATCTGAGTACTGTAACCCACATTAGCTCTCTCTATAAACCTGTATCTCAATAAAATGGCAGGGAGGAGGGAGGCGGAAAGAGACACAAAATAGGAAATTGTGAACTCCCGCAGTTAGAAACAAGTAAAGGACAGGAGACAGAAGTGGCAGTTCCCCTTCACTGCTCTGCCAATGTGCTTTACCAAGCCCAGCCTAGAAGAACCTTTCGAAAGAGTGACAGGGTAATTTGGTCTCCGTTGAATCCTAGGTCTCTCTGAGGCAGTGCACAAATGTGATCATTAATGCTGGTTTTGACAGCGGATTGTTTTGCAATGTGGACATCTCTGGGATATGAGCTGTGACCCTTAACTTACCTCATATAGATGACTAATCATTAACCTATTTCACAGTAGCCACTGAAGAGCAGCCTAATGAGAGAGAAAGAACAAAAAGTGAGGGGAGGACAATGAATGTAAGAATTTTAACATTTATATTTGATTTTAATAGGATTTTGGATTAGGTGCCCTTCCTAATCTACTTTGTGAACATGGTCCACACATTATGTAAAGCAGAAACTCAAACCCTTCCGGGGGTTGGGCTGCAGTTGACCTCCTCAGGCATCACTACTCCCACAAGACTGCCCAGCTCGCACACTAGATCCTCTCTCCCCAGTATTCCAATCCCACATCCTTAATATCCAGATAGAGCAGCGAGTCAGCTTCTTCACAGAGCTAGCAGAATCTGCACAGGGCTTTACAACAGAATCAATACCTGCTAACAAAGGGGGAAGATGAGGGGGCAGTTTCAGGCTGGGTGAAAAATTTTTTAGTGAAGAGTAAATTTGCCAAAAAATAATTTTCATAGGGCATCAAAACTATTCATGAATTCATGTTGAATTCAGCAAATCATTTCATCTGGGGAAAAAATTCAAAATATCAAAATATCAAAATAGCTTGTTTCGATATTGCAGTTTGAACTGACATTTTACATAAAATTCCATTTTGATTCAACATATTTTATTTAATCCAAACTAAACTTTTTGGGGGCTTTTTTTTTAAATCAATAAAAATTTGGGGGTAAAAAAAATTCTGGAATAATAAATTATTCACCTATTTCAGGCAAACAGTGTTGCTAACTCTTTTGGTTTTCTCAGGAGTCTCATGACACACTGTTTTTTTCACCCTCATTGTTGCCAAAAAAAACCCACAAAACCCACCCTTTAAAATGTGAATGCTGAAGGCTTACCAAGTTAAGACAAAGGGAAAGATACAAAATGTATTTTTAAGCCAGTCTCATGATATTTGGGGGCCTGACACTAGAATGCTTGGAGATGGTGATACGACAAACACAACTAGCATGTTACAGAGGTGTCACAGACTCTCTGATTTGGTAAACTGATTTGCCCAGTGCTCTGAAAAGAAACATAATGTGTACATTTATAATTCAGAAGAACTATTCCAATATTTCTTAGCATGACTTAGAAGTTATAAGTGAGCCTTTCAATAATTTCCAACCCTCCGGAGTCATGCACACAGGTGATGAAGGCAGAATCTCACCCCTCCCTCACGCCCCCCCCCCCCCCGGGAGTCCTCAGTTATACCGAAATAATTGCTATGACGTCTCAGCTTTCTTCCTTTGCCTCTTTCTATCGTTCTTCCTCTCAACCAGTGCATTCTATTTAGATGAAATCTTAAATATTCTGTCCTGACCTTTGCTGGAAGGAATTTAATTACCTGCAGAGTTCACATAAATTATATAGCCTGTTTATCTAAGATTAATCCTGTCCAGAGATCAATATTGTCCTGGAACATCCAGAGAAAATGGTTCCGTGCAAATGCCACCAAAGGTCAAAAAAATCCTTCTGGACAAAGGAGGAGAGAGTCACGGTGTGACACTTCCTGCCTTCAGTCCGGTGCACGTCTCTGCCGCTACTTTCTGTTACCACTCAGGGATGATTTATCAGCTGTTAGAGGACACCGGGTACAATCCACTCCAAGAGCCAGCTGAGTAAAATTAATTGAATGCACTGATGAATATAATTCATCATTCTTGAAAAATGGCACAAAAAGGGCAAAGAGCATTATGCGTGGGCCCTGGCACAGATAAACTGATTTTTATACTGGCACTTGGTTGCTACTGAGTAGAGGCCATAAATGTCAGACCATTCTCTGCATGGGAAAGAGAGTTCCTACTCTTTTGTTTACGGAGAGACAGGATATTTAAACAGTGCACAGTCAGGAATATGATTACTTACCTACAAATGGCATCTCTGTAGCTCAACATCTTTGCTTCCTGGGTGTCTTGGAGTCCTACCTGTGACTTTACTGGTAAAACCAAATTTTTACTTGTGATGTTGCACCCCATAATGCTTTATAGAAATATGATTATGAGTGTAAATATGACATAACTGGAATATGTTTTGTGCTAATTATGCCATGTAACTTATCTTTGCAAAAGTTATGTTCTACTGAATGTCCTCATCCTATCCGTACGCATGTATCATTTTAATATCTGAAGGTCTGAGTGGTGGCTCTATCCTTGTATTTAAAGTGTTTGCTGTAGGAAGCACATAAGGCAGATTTGGTCAACATTCTGTGAAGGGATTATTCACGTAATTGGGAGGATTTAGCTAACAATGGACTTTGAGAGCTGATAATCCACATCTGAGCTTTCCTTGAACCATTCAAACTAACATGTACGAGCAGTGGCATTGGCCTGCAAAGAACTGAATATGTGACTTGCCCATGTGACTCCAAAACCCCAGCTTGTAGCTGTGATTCTTCACAGGAGAACACAAGAGAAACACTATATAAGGCCCTGAGAAACCCCTCCACTTTGTCTTCAGATGGTTCAAGAGAGCCTCTGCACCCCAAATCAATACCTGAAAAACTGGTACATAGGACAGTTACTACAGGGGTGTGAGTGATTGCTAGACCCAGACTAGGAAGCAGCCTAGTACATCAAAGAAGTTTATTGGAACATATCTAAGGGTGAGATTTATCTGCATTTAGTTTCCTACTGTATTAGGCTTAGACTTTCATGTTTTTTTTTTATTTTGTTAGGTAACTTATGTCATTCTGTTATTACTTGGAACCACTTAAATCCTACTTTTTATATTTAATAAAATCACTTTTTACTTATTAATTAACCCAGAACAAG
The DNA here is from genome assembly GCA_032164245.1 of Sternotherus odoratus. Lineage (NCBI taxonomy): Eukaryota > Metazoa > Chordata > Testudines > Kinosternidae > Sternotherus > Sternotherus odoratus. Next base: position 15,774,514 of record JAVMKO010000002.1, read on the forward strand.
TATTCATACCTGTGGAAGCAAACAGCTGTGCATATCTATTAGTTTTATAGAGGGCGAACAATTTATGAGTTTACCCTGTATAAGCTTTCTACAGAGTTAAACGGATTCATTTGGGGTTTGTATCCCATTAGAACCTGGGTATCTGCGTGCTGGAGGCAGGAGCACTTTATTTTCAGTTAAGCCTGCATCTTTTGGGGGACATGGTTCACACCTGGATTTGTGTTTGTAGCAGGCTAGCATGACTGGCACAACCAGGCAGAATACTGAAGCCCCAAGCTGCCAGGGAAAATGGGCTTAGAGGTAGTCTCAGCATATCAGGTGGCAGTCCCAAGAGGGTTTCTGTGACCCAACCGATCCCAATACTACTACTAGCACTACCAAGCTAAAGCAGCTAAGTCGTTTGCGCATTGGCCGGCTAAATCCAGGGTTGTGAGCTCAACCCTTGAGGGGGCCATTTAGGGATGGAGGCAAAAAAATAATAATCTGTGGGATGATTTAATTGGGGATTGGTCCTGCTTTGAGCAGGGGGTTGGACTAGATGATCTCCTGAGGTCCCTTTCAACCCTGATATTCTATTATTCTAATACAGTTCCCTCTTCCAATGTCACCCACACTAATTAAGCTCCAGATGCAGAACTGTGAGTGCTGATGTGAAGAGAGCTTTTCAGAAGTACTTTAGCACCCAGCAGTTCCCATGATGCAGATTTTCAAAGCAATTGGTACCCAGCATGCACAGCTCTTATGAAATATGGCTGTGACAGAGTGGAACAGTCAGGAAAAAATGAAGGTCTGCTTGCCTGTCATATGATTCACCAGAGGTTTAAAGGAAGGAGTATACCCTCTTTCCTGGGGAAAGAGAGAGAGGGGAATAAAGGGAAAGGTCGTGGGCCTTGCAAGCCTGTTTTGGTCAGGGGAAGTTCTTTGTTTTCTGTTATGAAAACCGGCTCCCAATTGTACCCTGTTTCCCCGAAAGTAAGACATCCCCCGAAAATAAGACGTACTTCCAGTTTTGCCTCTCGCTGTAATATAATGTAATGTAATTTTGGGAGCAAAAATTAATATAAGACACTGTCTTATTTTCGGGGAAACACGGTAGTTGCTAGGCTCCTTTGAAAAAACCTGGCCCCTATGGGCTGAAAGGACCCAGCTTGACTTTCAGATCCCAGGTGGAGTTTGCAGCTTTACCAGGTAGGGTATAAAAACCCTTTAACTTCCACACTAATTAGGAGTACATATTAGATTAAAATCTTTGGTCATAACTATACTGTGCATCAAATCCCAAACTCCTTCTTCAGTCTTCCTAGACTAAACTTGTATTGGCTTTTTGCCAGAGAGGAGCACTCAGATTCTATCCATATGGCCTAAATTATACAGATCATTACAAATGTAGTCCTGGTCTACACTATTGGGGATGGGGATCGATCTAAGATACGCAACTTCAGCTACGAGAATAACATAGCTGAAGTTGACATACTTAGATCCACTTACTGTGGCATCTTCACAGAGCTGAGTCAACTGCTGCCGCTCCCCCGTCGACTCCGCCCGCACCTCTTTTGGTGGTGGAATACAGGAGTCGACACGAGAGCACTCGGGGATCGATTTATTGTGTCTAGACATGATAAATCGACCCCCGATGGATCGATCGCTACCCGCCGATCCAGCAGGTAGTGTAGACATACCCTTAGATTCTAAACTGCCTAGACAGAGTCCATTTTATTATGTTTGTTCAGCACTTAGCATAATGAGGCCCTGAATAGGTTTGATTGTAACACAAGGATCCGATGAAGTGGGCTATAGCCCACGAAAGCTTATGCTGAAATAAACTGATTAGTCTCTAAGGTGCCACAAGTACTGCTCGTTTTATTTACAGATAGAGACTAACACAGCTGCTAATCTTAAAGGAATAAATAGTAATATATGATAACTTGTACCAAATATTGATTTCCAGCTGCTGGAACTCAAGCCACAAAATTTTGATCCAGCTTCAGAGGTAAAATGCCCCAAAGTTTGGGATGGTTGATTCTAGGATCTGGGTTTGGATTTGTAACATTTACTCAAGGGTGTTCAGATTTAGAGTTTTGGTTTGGGCAATGACTCCATCTTAATAATACTTTTAATGATTTATCTTTGCTTCTTTCAGCAAGTCAGGGTCAGGATACAATGAGGAGCATGGTATTAGAACCAAAATAAAACCAAACAGGAATTAGAAAGCAAGGGAAATTCAGTAAGGTTGCTATTGTTTCTTTGTATTACAATAGGCCCTAGACTAGAGGGAGGCACCAATTGAGATCAAGGCTCCATCATGCTAGGCACTGCATAAACAAAGAGACAGGTCATGGCTTGAGGAGCTCATGATCTAAATAGGAGAAACCAACAAAAAGGAGACAGGGGAAATGACTTATCCAAAGTCACTTAGCAGAGCAAAGAACAGAACACAGGTTTTCTGACTCCCCCTTTGCTTCCCTATCCACTGAGGCACACTGCATTCAAGATCAACTTTACTTACCCACACTGAGAGGGACGTGTGTGGCGGCGGGGGGGGGGGGGAGGGGGGGAAATGCAGATAGTTTCTGGTGCTAAAATGAGCCTCATGTGAACAGACCTGTGTGGTGACTTGGAGCTCCATTGGCTTCCAGAGGGGTCCACTGTTATGGATCTCATTGTAGGAATGGGCCTTAATGTGTAACTTTAAATGCCACCCATGAGCCTGGGGGAAGAATTGAAAAATTACAGTGTAAGCTCTGTGGGGCAGAGACTGCTTTCATTAGCACAATGGAGGGCCTAGCACAATGGAGGCCTTCCCCTAATGTAATCATGCAATACAAATAATAAATAAGGGGAAGGTTTTGGGGTTCCCTCCTCCTCTTTTCTTTCACTTGCTTTCAAAATATGAGTGCTAAAGGCACACAAGTGTACCTTCAGCGCTACTGGAATACATCTTACTGACACCGCCAAGCCCATGACAGGCTGCTAACACTTGGCATAACAATAGGCCTACGAAGCTTCCTACCCCTTTCTGTCTTTATCATGCTTTAGAACCAAGAAAGGTGGTAATTTTATTAATAACATACCAGCTCAGCACTGTTTCAGTGCTTGAGGTTCTAGTGTCCCTGTGCCTGTCCTTTTGCAGTTGGCCTTGTATTAGCACAGCACACGCACATTTCCCACTGCATTTCAGGCTCTCGGTACTTAAAGCAAAGCTACGTTTTCGAAGGATTTGTTGCTATCTTTGATGCATTTCCTTTCATCAAATCTGTAAAGCGCCTTTTGGCTGTTTTTTTGTTCTCGTGGAGAGAGACAGCCCAGTGTCACTAAGGAAACATCTTGCTGTAGAAGGGAAGCAGAATAGCTTTATAGTTAGAAAGTGCTTTTTAAAAAATCCACTTGTGTTTTGGCAGCTCAGAAAATGTACAGCTGTGAAGGCGTCTCTTTTCCCCTACCTCTGATAAATTGCAATACATACATTCCAGGATACAATATTTCTTACATGTAACATTTGCCCAGAGTGATACAACTTGTAATCTACAATAATATATCTTCATCCCTTTACTTCCCCGGAGATAATATAATAAACAATCACTTTGATATAGCTCTTTATACCCTAGACTCAGATCCCAGCAGGTTACAAGTGTGTGATCCTTGCTATGCTATGCTATGGAAATAGCCCTGAGTGAAGAAGGAGTACTAAGTATGGATCTCCAGATTTCACTGGATAAGTCTTCAAAAAATTACAGAAATATTCTATAAAGAACAAATGATGTCTGCTGAGTCATAGCAATGTCCTTACCATACTAATCACGTCACTGCGTGTTTGCCTGACACCTAACACAATCGGAACCAGCTGTCGCTAGGGACTTCCTGGGGCCACCATAATACAGTTAATTAATAAATAATGAATTAAAGAGTCCAAAAACTTCAAAGCAAGAAATAAACCCTCCTAAATCTTAGACAGCCCACCCCGTGAAAAGTCTGTCTACTTATCAAATATAAAGAGAAGCACATTTCACCACCTCACAGACACCTTATTTCTGACCCTAAATGAGTATCATTCTTGCACCAAGTATGCAGTGTAGTTGTAACTGTGTCGGTCACAGAATATTAGAGAGAGAAGTTAGGTGAGGTAATAAGAGCTCTAGGTGGCTTGAACGCTTGTCTCTCTCACCATCAGAAGTTGGTCCATATGACCTCACCCATTCTTGCACCAGTAATTGCTACATATTAAGACAGCACAATGCCCTTTTGAAAAAGAAGCCCCCAAATGATGGGTCATATCATCTACGTCCCTCTGTTTGACAGCTTTATGTTAAAACTCATCCACAGATAAGCTTGTTAGTACTTTGGGGGTCCTTAAAATTTCATCGCCTGTAGAAGAATCACCACACTTCTCCCACTCTTCCCCAATGTCAGTCATGTGATCTCCATTTGTTTACCAGAATGAGCAGACTCTTAGGGATGGAGCTAAGCAATCCAGATTGATGCTGCCCCAGGTGCTGAGCAGCCATTGGCAGGGGGAGCTCAATTTCCGAGGTCCAGCATCAACGGAGCTGAATTTTGGTCTGGATTGAATTCTGAATTCCTGAGATGAAAACCAGAAGTTGGTGATGAGTTATTAGCCGTAGTAGTTTCCTCATTTCCCATCTCTGAGTGTCCAACCATTTGACCGTCACATCTTCATTTCCATGGTGGACAGCAGATTAATTTCCTTTCTTGTGGCTAGCTAAGTCTCTGTCCTGTATATTAAGATGGATCAAACTACAGTTTTATACACTCTACCTTTTAACTTTATTAGTGTCTTTCTGTCACAGAGAACTGGGATCAGCTCCCACCATTTTTGCACCACACTACTTTAATAAAAGTCTGGGCATCCCTTAGGAGGGCACCATCATCAGCAACCCTTATGCTAGGTCAGGGGTGGCCAATTGCAACCATGACAAAGGCAAAACAAAAAGGGTCTCAATGCTGACCACTGATGTAGGCCAATGTTTACTGAAAATTCTCTACTGTGACACCATTTAGTTTTGACTCCAGTAGTCACTACATCATACATAACATGGATGGGATGGGCATATCCTTCTGGCAAGCCTCTTCATCACAAACACCACCAAACGAGTTCTCTTGGTGCCCAATCGTATGTCTTCTCCAGGTCCACAAAGACCATCCCCACTTGCTGTCTCTTTTCTCTCAATTTCTCCATGAGGAGCTGTAGCACAACTGAAATATGTCATCTGTTGTTCTCCTCACAAGCACGAATCCATACTGACCTTTGCAAATTTCAACCATTTCATGCAGATGCTTTTCAGTAATCATCACTCATATTTTTGCAGCATGTGATGTCAGGTTAATTGGGCAATCATTAACAGACAGTGTAATAGCTCCTTTATGCTTAAAAAAGGACCACAAAGATTTTACACCTTTTATCCAAAAAATTCCTAAGAATATTATTGAACAAACTTTTAAGATACTTGATACTTCCCAATGACTTCATCACATCTACTGGTATGCATCTGGTCCAGGTGATTTCTCCTTTTTTCGTTTTCCTAAGTGCCTCTGCAACTTCCTCCTCCTGTATGCAATCCATCACGCCCCTCATTTGGCTTACATGTTCTTAATTTCTCCCTTGGGTTCTCTGCATTTATCACTCTTCCAAAATAATCATTCCAAACTTTGGTGATTGATTCACCATTTGTTTGCAAAATACCATATTCATTTCTAATGTACGCTAACTCATTCACATCCTTCATCATTTTCTCTCTTGCCTTGTCAAGTCTATAGTTGGACTTCTTTCCCTCACATCCTCCTAGTCAGTTATATAGCTCATCACAGCCCATACTTTTAGTGATCACACCTCTTTTGGCCTCCTTTTTTGCCTCCATATATGCAATTTTATCAATGCTCAAGCCACTGGGCTGCCATTTTTTGAAGACTACCTTCCCCTTTCCCCCCCTCAATTAATTCATTAACTTGAAGATTCCATCACTAGGTCTCCCTTGTATCCTTTTTTGGGACTGGTTTCATCACTCTTATCCAGAAAAGTTTACTTTGATTTGAACCAGTTGTCCTCCACACATCCCTGTGTGTAGTCAGGAAGCCTGCATGTTACTCCTTGTTTGAAGGGTTTTTCGTTCCCATCTCCCATTTTCCATCACTTAGGCTTTTCTGCTGCCTGGGTGTTCCATTGCTTTCTGCGGCCCATCCCCAGGTGCAGGATGTGGCCCTTCAAAATTGCATCCTGCATATGCAAAATATAACTGATGCTTTCTGGAATGTGTTACATGAAGCAGCCCAGTGAAATGATTAACAGTTAGGTAGCACTGCACTGAAGTGTTACCTTAATCACAAGAACCACTAATGCCATACCTTCAGAGAAATGAAAGATTAAATCATACAATGAATCCTATAGATTATTTTTTTCACCCCTCCCAATTAGATGACTAGAGAAACTTACCTAGAAATGTTTTTTGTTTGTGTAATTAGACAAAATACTCCAACCCAACCAGAGGAGTCACTCATCACATTGATGGGGGTACAATAAACACCACAAAAAATAAAAGTCAAAAGCCCAATGGTGAGAGGAAGAGACCCTCTCTCAACAGAGTTTCAGGGGAGCAGACACATAATCCCATAATCAATTATTAACCAAGGTCAATATTTATGGCACGAGGAACCATTTTAGCATATATTATTTATGTAAAGAGTTGTAATGAGCACTTCATGCTTGAACAGAGAATGTTTGTAGTGGAATAATTTTAATAAGAAAGCTGCCTGTCACAGGAAACAGGATATATTCTCCTTGGAAATGGTCTCTGTGTCTGTCTGCCTCTTGTTTTTCTCCTCCAATTTGATCTATCAATAATTTTCTCCGTTGTAGTCCGTGGCCAAAAATACCCTTCAGCTGCAAGTCAACAAGAACGGAATTAGAGAGATTTTGAACTTTGGTTGAGAAACGTCTATGTAAACTGTTTTTCTAGGAAAATGGTCATCTAAATTATGCAAGGAACTCCAGCTACCCATTGCACAGACCCAAACAGCCAAACAGCACAGCTAAGCAGCTTCTGAATGATCAACAGGCCTCTTTTCTCCCTACCCATGCAGAGTGACAAATTAAAAAAAGATGTCAGACACTCCTGAAATAGGAAATGATGCCTTCTTATGGCACCTTCAGGAGAAACAAACAAAATAATTAGACTCGGAAGGATTCGATTTAATGGCCAAAGTTGGTAAATGTCAGTTTCACTATATGCACACAAACGAGTGGGAAAGAAATAATATTGATAATCAGTTAACATTACAAATAGGCAAAGTAAGAAAATGCTGCTTGAGAACTTATTAATATTTGATTTAAGGAGACTTTGAATATTTTGACATGTGATGTTAACTTTTGCTTCACTGCTTATCAAACTTTACCGTTTTGAATCTCGGTGTCTTTTGTCATTATATAATTGTTGTCTGACTCCCCCCATAATTTCCCATAACTGTAAAAATATAAATTGATGAAAATAAAAAAATGCTTTAAAATAAACAGATATTATTTGTCAAAATTATAAAAAAATAAAAAATAAAAATCTGCCAAGTCTAAAAATAAGCCTTTACATTCTTGGTTTGGCTTTCACACTCACAGCCACAGAGCATGGGTCATGCTCTCAGGTTCTGTTCTTTGATACTGTTCAGTATGTGAGAGTAAACAGCATAAAGTAGATTGGGCCAGATTTTTTTCCAAGGATTTAGGTACCTAAAAGATGGAGATGGGAGCCTAAGGGAATTTTCAAAAGCACCTCATTTCCATTGATTTCAATGCATTTGAAAATTCCACTAGGTGCCTCTCTGCATCTTTAATTACCTAAATCCCATTGTGATTAAAGAAAAACATTCCTCAGCTACCAGGCTGCAATCTTCAAAGCAGCCTAAGAGAAGTAGGTGCCCAACTCTCACTGGTTGTCAGAGGGACCTGGGCATTTAATTCTCTTCCATTTCTTTGAAAATCCCTGCCTAAGAGCCTGCTGCGGTGCCCATGGTTTCAATGGGAGGGGATAGAGAGTCAGCCCAGCAAAGTGATTTAGAATTTGGTATTAGCAATCACTCAAAAGCAATCCAAGAAGTGCCCAATGCCGGGTGTCATTCGCTATTAATCAAAGGCACAGGATATGTTAAGGAAAGGAAACGTGACGTGTGAACTAGTGAGGCAACGGAGAGGGAAAGCATCAATAATGTCCTTAGCTTCGCGTGCTGCACTGTAAGGATGCTGGAGGTCAGGAGGTGATCATTGCTGGACAGTTCTCCAGGCATAATGACCATACAGCAGCAACAGGATCAGTATAAGCACACCTGGCTGGCCTACACTAGGGGGAGGGGTTGACCGACGATATGCAACTTCAGCTACGTGAATAACGTAGCTGAAGTCAGCGCATCTTTGGCCGACTTTCCTGCCATCCTGACAGCAGCAGCAGCGGGCTCCCCTGTCGACTCCAGCTTGTGCCTCTTGGCGAGATGGAGTTCTGGAGTCGATGGGAGCACTGTTGGCGATCAATTTATCGTGTCTTGATGAGAGGTGATAAATCGATCACCCAAAGATCGATCACTACCCGCCAATCTGGCAGGCAGTGAAGACATACCCCTGGAAATCCTTTCCCTACCTATACAGCTAGGGGCTCTCTTTTATGAAATTCTTTGTTTATTTACTCTCCTACACCCAAACCCCCTTTCAGATGGAGATCTACCTGCAGGCTAAAGCATGGTTCTCTAACATGGGCGTAACATGTTTTTTACCACCCACTTAGGAAGCGGGGAGTGGGGGGGGGCAGTGTTATAGCCAGGAAGCAACAACATAGAACCTGATTTTCATTGCTCCACACTTGTTATCATAATTTACAACAGTGTAAACTGGCTGCAAGATGCTAACAAATCAGTGCGCCCAACTAATTTATACTGGCAGTAGTGTTTTACATGCACTGAAGTCTACAGGAGGTAGAGAGCTAGCTGAAAGATGCACGTTTTAGGAGATGACTTGTGGAGGAGGGAGAGAGCGAGATTACTTGGCATACAGAAAAAAGCTGTTCCTGCTGCCAGAGGAGGCAAGGGAGAGGGTGAAAGGCTGGGAGAGGAAGAACTACCCTGGTGTAGCTCAATGACTTTCACACAAAAACCATTCAGCTAAATAAAATTTGCCAAGACAGATCATTGATCCATCCACAGTAGATCAGTATCCTGTCTTTGGCAGTAGACAGTGTGCTTCGGAGGAAGGGAGGGAGAGAGGTAGGTGGGGTGTGTGTGTGTGTGTGTGTGTGTGTGTGTGTGTGTGTGTGTGTGTGTGTGTGTGTGTGTGTGTGTGTGTGTGTGTGTGCTCTCATGCATGCAAACACACACATATGCACCCAGTAAGAGAAGAGCTGATGCCAACTTTTAACCCTTTTGGTAACTTTTTTCTGGTAATGAGGAAAAAAACAACAAGCAATATGAAAAGCACTGTAACGCCCACTGTACCGACAGCAGCCCATTCCACTGCAGGTCAGAGAGACCACCCCCACTTGGTTGATGCTGAACAACACAAAGCGTCCAGAGAATCAAGTCCATTTAAAAGAAGACATCACCGTCCTAAGCAGCTGTGATTTGTTACAAAAAGATGCGATCGATCCATTTCAGGGCAGGGCAGGGAGAGGACATTCTCTGAGGAGTGACAGCCCTGGGAAGCTGTACACAGGAAGAGGGGAAAAAAATAGAAGATGAAAATTGGTCCCGTTAATTTGAACCATCTCAGCTGGTGTAGCCCCTTCCTGGTCTGGAACCAGCCTGTTAAATACAGGAATAGGGTACAATTGACAAAGACGTGCAGCCAGGGCAATGATTCAACCAGTATGTAACCACTGCAGCATACTTGCCCTTTCCTTCCAGTCATTCTTAAAAGCTCTGGATAAAAACAGCACTCCAGACTGCCTACGTAACAGTCGTTTCACTGGCTTGCATCAGCCGTCCCCGCTGCTCTCCTTACCCCAACCAGGCTGTGTTATTATATTATATTTAATGGATCGCCTTCTGCCAGACCAGCCCTGCTTCTGTTCTCTGATCCCTGAATGTTCCCTCCCTCTCTCCCTGTCTCCCCACTCCCATCTCAGCTGGTCTACATGTGCGCTTCTCTTCCTCCTCTATCCAGACACCACTGCAGTGCAGTGCTTATGATTACAAATCATCTCATTAAAGCCAGACAGCCACTCAGCTGGATGCAAATGACTGACTACCTCAATTTATGAATGTCAGAGTTTTTCGGGGGGGGGGGGGGGAGGAGAATGTTCCATTAAATAGTATCCATCAACCCTATCACATGTATAAGCTAATAAAAAGGTTAAAGTGAAGTTCATTGGGATTGGCTGGATCTAGCAATACCAGCTGGTTAAATAAAATATTAATAGAAACGAGCCATATCTCTGCGAGGCTCCACTGAGTGAGAAGATGACACGGTTATTGATAACATATTGCCCTCCCCATTCTTCTGAGTGGCGTCTCCAGTGTCCCTCCTGGCTGTGTTAGTTCTCCTATGTATATGATGAGACTAGGCTATAACACACAAGCTTCTGATTGCTGAAGAATAAAGGGCACCAGCCTCGCAAAAAAAAGTTTCCACTTGCCGGATGACAGCCTGACATTTTGCCCCCTCCTCACCCTCTCAGCATACACTGAACTTTCAATTCTGCCTTTGATTTGATTATATAGCTATGCCATGAGTTGGGAGATGGGACTGTGGAATGGCCCCTGATCACTGAGCCCTGGAGCAAAGATTGCTGGCTGTGCTCAAGCTTTTGAAGTACAAAAAAATCGCTCAACAGCAAGATACAGGATCTTGTTTCAAACCCAGACCAGGTACTGAACATTATGATGCCAAGACGATGGTTTGGATGGACTTCACGAAATAAGTTGGTGGGCTCAATCCAGATGTACTCATTATAAAAACGAGAGCTACAATTAACACAACTAAGCACACCTGTCAGCAAATTTCAGCAGCCTAGATAGCCATATGCCAAGTTAATCACTAGAGTAGATCCACATAGATGGAGAAGAGAGAGACCCAACACTGAATGGGAGTCTGAGGACTGAACTAACCTCTTGGACCTAAAGGTGTTTCTTCAAGGTCAAAGGGAGGCATACTGGTCTAAGAAGTAATCCCCACATAATGCTTGTGTAATGTCTGGTCTGTGGGTAAATAGAGAATTTCTATCCACAAGACTCTTTTCACCAGGATGAAGATAAGGAAAGCACGGGAGTCGTGCTTTCTAAGAAGTTCACTCACTGAGTGCGAATCCAGCTCTATGACTGAACTCTCAAAGTTCATGGCTTCCTTTGTCCACCTCCTACACACAGTTTTGTGGCAGAAGATGTCCACCGTTCAGCCTTTTGTTGTACAACAGATAGTCAGACAGCTTGTTCCTTGAGCCGCCTCTTGTCCTCCATAACAGGAGTGTGGTAAGGGCTCAAAGAAACCTTCCCAGAGAATTTCCCTTTTTCAGCCTTAATTAGGGTGACCAGATGTCCCGATTTTATAGAGACAGTCCCGATTTTTGGGTCTTTTTCTTATATAGACTCCTATTACCCCCCACCCCCTGTCCCGATTTTTCACACTTACTGTCTGGTCAGCCTAGCCTTAATGTACTGCATGGTATGACCCCACCACTACCACCCAGCGTATTATTTTTATTACCTGATCAATTATGTGTCCTCACATATGCTACCCTGATCTTTTGGCTTTCATTATATAGCGAAAGTAGCTCTCAGTCTCCTGATTTTTGAGCAACTAAGATCCCAACCTGAAATTGCACTAACACAGGAGATGTTTGGAATTAAAGAAGGCGAGTAAACATACATCAGCTAAAGGACTATCCTTATTTGCAAGGAATCCATTCTAAAAAGAAATTGACACATGTATCTATGTCCCAGAGGAGAAGGGTTATTTTAACAGGATCTGTGTGCCTGTATAGGAATACAGGTCTCTACCACAGAACCATCTTGTCAGCCGGAATTTGGACCCAGCAGAAAGTTGTTGAGTAAATTCTGCAGACTCACTGTGTCAGGTGCAGCTTGCCAAATCTGCAAAGATTAGAGCTGGTGGGAAGATAAGGTTTCTGACCTCCAAGGAAAAGTCTGACTTTTCAGAAGAAAAAAAATTGAACACTGAGTAGTTTTTGTTGAAAAACAGACATTTTCAATTGAGAAATTCTGCCACAAAGCCTCAGCAGGGCTGCACTAGTACTTCTGAGAACAGAACTTCCGTGGACTGGGCTTCCGGGCTGGACTACATGTCCCATGGTGCACCAGTCTCCCCTCTTGCTGAGCTATTGTAATGTATCAGCCCATACTCACAGTGACTCATGGGTGATGTAGTCTGGCTGGGGAGTACAATCCACATAGGAGAATGGGGACATGAGGTATCCAAACTACAATTCCATGAGGCACTATAGCAGGATTTCCAAATTGAAACTTTCAGTTTTTTAGCAGAAAGTTTTTAGATGTCAGGAATTTTTCATTAAAAGTATCTGTTTTCCATGGAGAATTTTGACATTTTGTCAAATAACCATTAAATCAAAAACTGTATTTTCCATATAAAAGTGTTCAACCAGCCCTAACCAACATAGGAAAGGTTTGTGTGACTTGGCTTGGAGAGAACTGGTACAGAGATGGGGAGATGCTTCAGGAAACTCTATGAACAGCTTGGCCTGGGGGAAAGTTAAGGTTCAGGTTTGCGTTCTGTTATTATCTGAGTTACTGATAAAGCCAAAACCCAGGAAAGGGGGATAGTTTTGCTTTTATAGGCTTTACTGGAATGAGGTGGAAAAGGCACCTGCACACAGCTGCCTACCAAGCTAAAGGAATAGTTCTGTTTGACCTCTACTGTTTTCCAAACACTGTAAACAACAAATTCATTTCTTCCACTGATTCCTCCTTCCAAGTTACTGACCAGTCCCAGATCTTTCAAAACAAAGATCAGACACATTGAGACAGATTCTTAGCCACACTGAAGTGGTGCAGACAGAATGCCGGCTTAGCTGGCTGGGGGAGAATTGTCCCTTGTTTGGGAAGCAGCATTCAACAGTGCTAACCAAGAGAAAAAGGTCCATGCACGTGGATTGAATAGATTCACTTACAGTCATGAGAATGATGCGGTAGATTCAGAAAGGTTAGTCACAATGAATGTACTAAACATGCACACTATGTTACTTTCAAAAGGCTTTTATGTTGTTATCTCCAAATCAAAAGCACAAATCCTCATTCAGGATCACATGCATGCCAAGTCTAAAATATTTTTTGAGTACTCTAAGCATAAAACAGGCCCTTAAAAAAACCTGAACTGATCTTTATAAAACGTTCCTAAAAGAATTCAGCTCTGGGCTGAGACCAAGCATCTGGAACGTCAGTCAAAAAGGTAACTGTTTGATAAACTTATAAGCAGCTGAATATAGTGTTTAGAGTGAAAGAGCCATTGCAAAATGTTTCTGTAGCATTACTACTTTCATGCTATGGCTAATCTTGATTAGGTCTCTGCTGTATAGCAAAGAATATCTGTATGAATAATGAACTTTTTAGTCACAGATGGCTGGGCCTGGTTGTGAGGGAAACAGCTGATTGCAACATTCTTCTGTTAAAGGTCAATCGGTAGAACTAAGAATGATACCAAAGTATTCCAGCATTTATTTTCCATTGACCAACATCTCTTCTTTCTTGGAAGAGCCTTGTAAAGAAAGAGAGAAGACAAATCTAGCAGATAAGGTGTAACAGGATTCAGTGCCTGGAAGATGAAGTTAGAAAAATTCACACTGGAAATAAGATGCAACTTATTTACAATGAGAGTAATTAACCACTGGAACAGCTTGCCTCAGTTCTATTTTAGCATGCCATTAATAAGTTTGGTATGATTGGGTGCAATATAGATTTACATCCTGATATAAGATGTAGTCTGTGACTGAATGAGTCTGCAGAGTAGGAGGACATTTAAACCATATTTGCTCTAGTCCTTGAAATCCTTAATCAATCTGTACAGGGTCTGCCAGGCCTCCTCTGCATCCTGTTGCAAATGTGGGTAGGCCTGACATCCCCCTCCTTAGGAACAACCCACTCAAACCTTGGTACCAACAAGACCTAGTCATCTTCCAGGGGTCCCAATTGGCCCAGAAGAGACACTAACTCATCAAAAGCCAGCAGGCAAAATTAAGGTGTCTTGCCTGATTCATCCCAGGGAGAGTACGGAGTGGTGTTAAGGCAGGAGAGGAGAGGAGCTCCTCATTGTAACCCTGAACTGCGGGCTTCCATTTCAGCGCTGCAACCAGTTACTTTGTGTGTTTATTTTCCATTGTAAAGGCACGGCAGCCAATTTTGAGTTTCACTTTAATTTACTATTAAAGGACTGACCCTGAGCTCGCGGCATGAGTCATCTTGCTCCAGGCGGGCTGCCACACCGTCTGTGTTCGTTCCTTACTCAGGCAGAACTACTGAAGTCAGCGAGAAAGAGGAGACCAAGGTCTCGATGACTTGTTGAACTGTGTTTAGAAAAGGACACACGACAAAGTGAAGCGAGTGATATTTTTACCAAACTGCTCTGAATGAACAGGGCCCCGAGAAGGCTGAGCTACACACATTTCTACTCCCACTGAGCTGCCCGGGCTGTATTGATTGCTGCCATCGTGACCGATTGCAGGCTGAATGCATTGATCCACTAAAGAGCAGCCGGAGCTGCTGCATCACCCTGATCCCTTGCGCGTGGAATACACGCCGAATTTGGATGTGAGCCTACCTCTGGGCACTCGCCAAGTGCATTTCATCCCAGAACAGAACATTCATCGCATGAACATTCACCTGACTATTTCTGTCCAGCCCATTTCTCAGCAGGTGCTGGGCTGATGCAACCTACTGGAAACTCTGTCTGGATTTTTAAAAAGCATCGTTTCTACACCAGACTTCTCTCTCTTCTGTTTGTCTCTGTCGCTCTCCCTCCCTTCTCTCTGTCTGCTGATAGTTTTGTAACAGTTGCTTGCCTCCTTTCATTGCACTGGCTTGCACTGGACATGCTGACAAGTGACCCCCAGGGGTGACTGCAGAGCACTTACCCACCGTTGCCTCAGAAAAGGAGAGGTGGCACCTGCTACTCAGTACTGAAAAAAGAGTGAACTCCTGCTGAAGGTGACTCAGCAGCACTTCTCTGCTGTCTAGTATAAAAGAGAGACGCCGGCTTTTACAAGCTCAAAAGCATTTTTCCCGGCTGCTTTGGGGTATAAGAGGGCTTGAAGAATCTTTAAATAAGCAAAACGAAAGAGACAGCAGCCGCCTGTGTGGACGGGAGCTCTTCTATCTGTACACGGTTGTAGTACCGCAGCTTGTTGATCCTGGCACGCTCTCTTCCAGGGAAGGTAGAATCTGAAACAGTATAAACAGGCTGATTCACCATTCGCAGCCCCCAACTCAGCAGCAGCCAGAAGAGGCGGAAGGAGGAGGATACTTAAGACCAACTATCTTTTCTAACATTCAAACACCACAGTCTGGAGCAGTTGCCTGGGATTTAGGGTCTAGAGAGTCAAGCAGTTAACTCAGCTTGTGTCTCTGCACATTTCTCCACACCAAGCCATCGGGAAATCATCTCAGATATTATATCCATTTACATTACAGGGGTCAAACCCTTCCTCCTCCACACAGCCTATGTAAAGGTACATGTCACAGGGTTGCATTATCAGGGATATAACCCTCTTCCCTTAAACATGGGCAGGGGCTACTCCACAGCTTCTGCTGTAACCTCTAGTTCAGGGGCCTCAAACTCTTTTTGCAGGGCCTCCCTTTGAAAATATTTCAGGCTGTGATAGCAAATTACCGTACACACTCATAGGAGCACGAAATGAAGCCTGTAACCATTATCCCTGCAGTGAAAGGCCCTGAAGTCTCTCACAAAGTGTAAAGCAACGGGGGGGGGGGGGGGAATAGACAACAGGATATATTTTGGGAAGCTGAAAGCCTTTTCCAGCGATTGTGGCAATAACCATAACATTGTCCAAGGACTGGGGCTTTCTGCACAACTATAGACAAACAAGAATCTAGACACTCGATGTGATGGGTGCTGCTGTTTTGAAGCACACCATTTTCTCACTCACGGCTTCAGGGAACTGAGGCAGACCCTTAAATCCTCCTCCACATTCGCTCTCTAGCTGCCCAGCTCTGAAGGCAGCGCCACCAGCAGCAGCAGGGAAGAAGTAAGGGTGGCAATACCATACCATGCCATGCCACCTTTATTTCTGCAGGGCTGCTGGCAGAGACGTTGCCTTCAGGGCTGGGTGCCCGGCCAGCAGTCATCACTCTCGTGACTCCTCCCCCTCTTTTGTTGGGAATCCCAGCTTGAGAAACACGGCTCTAGTTTACAGTCGCTACCATGGCCGTAGCATGAGTTCCTCTTCCCCCCGTGCAGGGAGTGGGACGGTCTAGTGAATGTGCATTGTCACGTATCAACTGGGTTAATTCTGCAGCATCCTGCATTCTGCCATGGATGGGGTTCTTTGGAACACCGCTGCCCAGCATCCAGGGGAAGACAGCATCTTCCCATATGCTGATCCACCATGAACTGGAGTTTCACCTGTTCTACCAGCTATTGGCCTTCACCCAGAGGAGAGGGAGGGGTTGAGTCTGACCCCCAACTCATAGAGACTCTCCTCTTGCATCTCACTCCCCTATGATCCATTGTCCAAATTAGTGTAAGAGGATGAATTAGAACCAGTTAAAGCCCACAACTTTTGCAGCAATAACCTAGAGCACCAGGGTAATAGTGACTGGTTGCTCAGAGAAGTTACAGCTTTGAACATTCCCCACCACCCCTCCACACACACACTGCCCAGCAGCAACACTAAATGAGAGGTGAAAAGGTGACTTTGCCTGTTTGCCTTTTGGTACCATGATTACTATTAGTGCTATCCTGGAAAGATCAGCAAAAAAATAACACCTGAAAAAAACCCTCTTACGTTTCTGTCTTTGAGCCATGTTTTGTTTGTTTTCTCTTTATCATGTATTTCTGAATTGTATTAATGAGGAGGCAAATCGTTATTTAATATCCTCTTCCAAAAAAGCACTCAACCAAATCACATGAGGGCTTGAAATAATTAGGAAGATATAATTGGGTACATTATAGAGGGCATGAAATTAACTGTAGTTAAATTAACTCCTCTCTCAAATGAGCATAAAGGAGAAATCACAAAGAGCACATCTTCCTCATACTAATTGGAAGCAGAGGGTTGTCATACTTAACTGCTTGAGTTCTTCCTCTGAACCACAAATACACTTGTACAATCTCATGTACAGCACAGATAATTGTGGCCAATCTAGGCTCTCCCCTCTTTCCACTGTACTGAGCCTTTCCCTCCTACTGCCTATAGACTGAACAACATACCAATGTAGACTTTCCACCAATTGCTGTGATCCAGTCTGAGGGGGGGAGAGATAGCTCAGTGGTTTGAGCATTGGTCTGCTAAACCCAGCATTGGGAGTTCAGGCCTTGAAGGGGCCATTTAGGGATCTGGTGCAAAAAATCTGTCAGGGGACAGCACTTGGTCCTGCTAGTGAAGACAGGGGACAGGACTCAATGACCTGTCAAGGTCCTTCCAGTTCTATGAGATAGGTATATCTCCCTATATTCATATTTATTTCCTAACTGGATAGGAGACTTTCAAAGAATACTTAGGTCTACTGGCAATTCACTAGTTCAGTACTGGATCACTGCCCCCATACGGAGAAGGGACATTAAATGCTCCTTTTCATAGGAGACATAAATCAGAAGACTTGACCACTTGTGCTTAGCTCTCATGACACTTCTTGCATGAAGCAGAGGCATTAGCATTAGGCCCCAATCCTGGAAAATACTCAAACTTGGGTTCAATTTTACTACCATGAATAATCCCATTGAAATTAATGAGACTACTCCTAGTAAAGTTCAGCCTGTGTTTAAGTGTTTGCAGAATGAGTCCAGTTTGAAGAATTAAATTTTGCCTTCTTAAATTTCGCCTGCAGTTTCAATGGGATGAGGTATTCATTTTCACCTCCGGTTCTCAACTACTGTGTACTGTTAAACAGCTGTTGTGTTTCACTTGAGTGTTCAATCAGTTTCAGGAGTGTCTGAAGCAATGCTTATATACAGGGCTAGTTAAAAACATTGCACTGAGAACTTGCATCCCTTTTAGACAAAAACAAAAATCTTCACACAAAGCTTCTGCTTTTGTTGAATTTTTTTCTTTTTTTTAATGGAAAGTTTTTAAACAAAATGAAAGTTTCCATTTTGTTTCAGCCTTTTGGGTTTTCTCCCTTTCCCTAATTTACTGCCCCCACCCCCATTTTGTCTCCCCTGGAAACGTGTGGGGGGCGGGGAGAGAATAAACAAAGAATGAAAAAAGGGGGGGACATGAAATGAAAAAGATTCCTGAAAATTTTAACACAAACTGAAAACGGTTTGTGTTTTGAGTAAGCCCCACCCAGAACCTGCACCCACCCCAACCTCCTGCCCCAGCCCTGATCCCCCTCCTGCATGCCAAACCCCTAAGTCCCAGCCCAGAGCACCCTGCTGCACCCCAAACCTCTCATCCCCAGCCCTATCCCAGAGCCTGCACCCCCAGCCATAGCCCTCACCCCCCACATCCTAACCCCCTGCACCAGCCTGGAGCCCCCTCCTGCACCCGAGCCCCTCAGCCCCAGCCCAGAGCATCCTCCTACACCCCCAAACCCCTCAGCCCTGGCCCCACACCAAAGCCTGAACCCCCAGCTGGAGCCCTCACACCCCAACCCCTTGCTATGGCCTGGAGCTCCCTCCCGTACCCTGAATCTCTCATTTCTGACCCACCATGGAAGCCGCACCCCCAGTGAAGAGCCCGTATCCCCTCCCACACTCCAACCCCCTGCCTCAGCCTGGAGCCCTCTCCCATGCTCTGAACCCCTCAACTCCACCCCAGCCCCCAGGCCGCAGACCCCTCCCTGTACTCCAAACCCCACATCCTTGGCCCCACCCCAAGCTGGAACCCTCTCCTTCTTCCATACCCCAACCCACTGCCTCAGCCCAGAGCCCCTCCCGCACCCTGAACTACACTAGTTAAAGTGGCATGTGAAGCGAATTGGGAGTAAATCCCGGTGTGTGGGAATTAAGACAAAAGCCTGGCATGGGAGTAAATAAATGAACAGAATTAGTAGTTTAAGAACCTCAACTTCAACCGTTCTGCCCCTGTTGAAAAGTGGGGAAAAAATCATCTTCAATCTGTTCATATGCCATTCGTTAGTTTCCATTTGGATTTTTCTAAGAGTAATTATGGAAAGACGTTCCAATGTCTAGCACTGCAGTGTGAAAGGATGACAATGGACAGTGCTCTGTTCATCTGCTATTGTTCAAGATGAGATGCTGTACATTTCCTCATGCAGCTGACATGCAATGTGTTTCCTTTGAGTAAAAAAAGGGGGGGCAGGGAATGAAGATTATTTTACTATTGAGTCTCAGCCAAGCACCTCTGAAGGAGGACAATAGCAAACATTTTTGTAGCCCTTCTTAGCTGGCATTAATACTGCAGCGTAAACATTATAAATATTTCAGATCTCCTCCTCTTAGGAATGAAACGCTGATTCCTTTGCTCCATGAAGGTACTCCCTGTATGCTTTTTCTCAGCCAAAGACATCAACTAGCATGAAATTGTTGGACAGTGGTGGATGTGAGACAACTGAGCCAACATTATGGTTCACTGTCAACAGGGGACATGAAATATAGGGCTGAAAATTCAAGCCTTTCTAAGCAACAGGGTTGGGGAATATGCCAGGACAGCTGAAATTAACCTACATAATGATGCTTATGCTTGATTTTATAATGCCTGAACAGAAAAGTAGTTTTAAAAGCCTTTAACCCATCCTGGACAATAATCCCTCACTTTCAAAAGCCTTGGGAGGAAGGCCAGTCCTGGCACACAGACAACCTGCCAACCTTAAACAAATTCTCACCAGCAACAGCACACTGCACCACAATAACTCCAACTCAGGAACCAATCCATGCAACAAACCTCGATGCCAACTCTGCCCACATATCTACACCAGCAACACCATCACAGGACCTAACCAGATCAACCATACCATCACTGGCTCATTCACCTGTACATCAACCAATGTCATATATGCCATTATATGCCACCAGTGTCCCTCTGCTATGTACATCGGCCAAACTGGACAGTCCCTACGAAAAAGGATAAATGCACACAAATCAGATATTAGGAATGGCAATATACAAAAACCTGTAGGGGAACACTTCAACCTGCCTGGACACACTATTTCAGATTTAAAGGTCACCATTCTGCAGAAAGGGAACTTCAGATCCAAACTGCAAAGAGAGACTGCAGAGCTTCAATTCATTTGCAAATTCAGCTCACACACTTTGGGATTGAACCGGGATCTACAATGGTTGGCTCATTACAGACATTGTTTCTCATCTCTCCATGTCCACACACCCCATTCAAATGCTAGACGAATAATCCACACTCCCTGATCGGAGATAACAAGCTGGCTCAGCTTAATTGGACTAACCTTTTCACCTCCCCCCTGGCTCTTACCTACTTTTCTATAACTGCCTGTTTGTGAACAATTGAACACTTCTACTGCCTGCATCCGACGAAGTGGGTATTAGCCCACGAAAGCTCATGCTTCAAAACTTTATAGTTAGTCTTTAAGGTGCCACAGGACTTTGTTAACTCTGCTATTCCAGACTAACACGGCTACCACCCTGATTCTTTAACCCCTAGTGCACTACATGGTGTTTGAAGTCAGAGACACCAGGGTTTATATAGGTCTGATCAAATCCACTAGAACTTTAAAATGTACCGCCTGCAACCAGAAAGCCATCCAGGTGTCTCTAATGGTTATTTCAGTTCTGTGGGGCCTGATGAAATAGATATTGCAGCCACTTTAACTTTATAATGGACTGGATCAAGTACACAAGAGTTTCCAAAATAGCAGCCACCATTTCTTTGATGTCAGTTGCATTTAAGCAAGATCATTTGATGAATACAAGATATCTGCCCCAAAGCAGCATTCAATCCAGCTAAAATGACACATGATGGCAGATGATAATAAACACTCTTCTTATTCATTATTTGTTTTGCAAGTAGCAATGAGGAGTCCGAGTCATGGACCCAGGGCCCATTGTGCTACATGCTGCACAAACACAGAACAAAAAGACACTCCCTGCTCCAAAGAGCTTTCAGTCTAAGTAACCTTAGGGTTACGGCAACAAGCTATGCACTGAACTCCCAGTTCAGCAAGGTACTTCAGCACGAGCTTAAGTTTAAGACCCATTGATGTCAACAGAGCTACACACATGCTTAAAGTTAGGTGAATGCTCATAAAACTTGCTGAATCGGTGCCTTACTTTCATTAGTAATGTGCACTCTCCACTACATGATCCTACTCCCCTTGAGCCTCTGAGATTGCTAGTCTATGCATATTTACTCTCCTTTATGGTACCTATCCCCAGCCCCGATTCTACCCATATTTATCCACTGGCTCAGCTCTTCCTAATCCTGTCTGGGGCTTCTAGGCACTACCACTGCACACGTGATAAATCATTATCATCCAAATCCTTGGGAAAATGCCTGTCGACTTCAGTAGGAACAAGAGTGGGACCTAAGGGTCCAGTCCTGACACATGCTGAGCACCCAAAACTCCCATTCATTTCAATGGGAACTGCAGATACCTGTAGATTTTCAGGTTCAGGACCTTACTGGTCTAGATTACTGCCTTTGGATAATATCTGTTCCTTAAACTCCCCAGCTGAGGATATTAAGGATACTCTGAGCTTACAAGATCCAAAGTAGAAGAACCAGGAGAAAGCACATGCAAACTAATATTCAAACCTAAAACATTTTGGCCTCCACATTTTGGCTATTATTTCAGCTTCCCAATCTTCATGAAATAGCAAAAATCTGCATTTCTATACGACACAAATCAGGCCCTTAGTTACCAGTCACCCATCCCTGGACAGCTTTTTGTACAGACAGACTGATGTCGGTTTATGTAACATAGGCATTTACATTTTAGTTGAGCTGAAAGCACATTCATCGAAATCATTTCTGTTATAGGCTTTGACAGCTTTTGAAAATTGCCACGCTAAGTTATTTCGTTTGATCTTTCAACATTATTAGAGGTCATATAAACAGGATGCTATGAATATATTTCAGTGTCAGTCAGTATAATTCTAAACAAACATGCTGTCACAGCACCATCAATTCCTTGCAGTGAGCATGATCAGGGATCTATGTTAAGAACACAGCCCAAAGTTACTCACAGTGGAAAGGGCATCCCTACTGATATTTCCCTTAATTGCTATCTAAGGGTTTTATACAGTCACCCATCACCACCATATTGAAGTGCCTACCACATAAAAAAGACTGACAATAATAAAGCCCCTAGTGGGCTTCACGAGATCTCTGGAACTTCTCCCTTCTCAGGTTTTATTGCAGTATAATGTATAGTAAATGGCATCGGGAAGTCAATTTCATGTACAAGTGCCTGAGACCAATGAAACTGAGCGCGAGATTTTTCAGTGAGATAACAAGGATACATTTTCAAACCTTAATGACCAAGTTAATTATGGGCTGCCATTCTGCAAGCATCAGATACCATGGTGATGGCCAACCTTATGATCAACAGACAGAAAGATGTCTTCCTCCTTTGCATTTCTGCATAGAGGCTACTTTGCCCTTTTTAACCAATTTTTTTCCCCACTATCTGATACAAGAAAAATGTTGGATTTATAGGGCCTTGAAGTCAGTGGGAAAACGCCCACCATCAATTATTTTGTACCCTACCCAGTTGTTTAATCTGTTCAGGTCCTGCATATTCATAATCTTTTAGTGAATGTAACACTGGCATCTTGCATATTTCCCCAGAGGAGAAACTTTCCTTTATTGGCAGCAGTTCCACACAGGGCCGGCGACAGGAATTTTGGGGCCCCGTACGCAGATCTTTCAACATTAGCAGGCACTATTCAAGATGTGGGTGTACCATGGATTTATATAGGCAATATGATATTATCTACCTTATTATCTATCCCTTTCTTAATGAGACCCAACATTTGGTTAGCTGTTTTGACTGCCGCTGCACATTGAGTGGATATTTTCAGAGAACTATCCACAATGACTCCCAGGTCTGTTTCTTGAGGGAGTAGATTTCCTAGGAGGAACTAATATTAACAAATAAGAAGAGAGACCAAATATGTGTGATTATTATTTAGCACCTAAAAGCTAAGGCTAAAAATTTATTGTGGGGAAGAGCATTGACTGCTGGGGACAACATAAAACCCATGCGAGAATATGTTCATCAAATAAAAGATGACTACTTTCACAACAAAACAATACAACTTTAGGCAGGAAGCCGGTATTGTTTCAGATGGTATTTAATAGGTGTAAAGACAGCTAAGTGCTTTACAGAAATTACAAAGCGGATGTTTAGAGGGATAGATGAGTGAGAAATGAGATGGTCTCTGTTGAAATTTGGAATTTCAGTGTCAGGGACGTAGATATTTAGAAAGACTTTCAAGAGGCAAAAGCTGAAGAGGAGAAGGATCTCACATGTCATGTGTGGAGAGGCATCAGGGAAGCCAGATGAGTGGAGAGAGTGGGAGGGGAAGAGAAGGACAACTGACAACGTGACTGCTAGTGGGTTAGTCTTGAGGTTCATAAAAATGGGGAGCATTCAGGCTTTTTAAATGTGTATAATTAGATTGACATGGCATGAAAAGTAGCTTCATTTAATGTCATATTTCCTCTTGGCCAGGCAAGATAGATGCCTTGTCTAATCACAAAATGACAGCTGAAGATCTGAGGACTTTTCAGTCTGTATCCACCTTCCCACCTCTCAACCTGCCAAGGCCCAAATGCCAGATGCAGTGTGTAACAAAGACTCCAAAGGAGGGACACAAGAAAATGATTCACGTAGGAAATGTTGGACTTTCCTTCTCTTAGTGTAAATAACTCTTTCTACAACACTCTGTTTCAGGGTTCTTGATTTCTGATGCAAGTAATTTTCAACAATAGAAGTGAGGCAACACCAAATTTGGCCAGTGTGTAGGCAACTTTGGGACTAAGATGAATGATGTACCTCGTAATAAGGGACATTTGAGTCAGCCTTAGAATACAGAAACAAAAATCCAACAAAGACACATCCCCAAGTAGAAGAGAGAGGGTGTGATTTCTCCTGTCATTCCTCCATTCTCCTTACACCAGGCCAGAGGGGAATACTCTCCAGAGAACATCACGAGTCAATTGATGTTTCATATCTAATTCCTGGAAAAGGTCAATATTGCAACAGTAATTTCTTTGGTGACTACAGATATATATTTCCTGTCTAGGCAATCATTTGTCTGGCAACCTGGAAAATGCCAGTATACTAAGGGTTAAGTTAGTAAGTTGAGCAGGGGGTTGGACTAGATGACCTCCTGAGGTCCCTTCCAACCCTGCTATTCTATGATTCAAGTATAAAACACATACTGAATTTTCCCAACCGGGAGATGGGGACAGCAGGGAATGTTAATAGAAAGTTAACAACATATAGCAGCATTTATTTCAAATTCAGTGTGCATGATTTGGAAAGAGTTTGCATGCAATTGTGGTCAAGCCTGAACTGATTTCAGCTTGAAACCCTTGCAAATCTTCAGGCTCATCTGCTCAGCTTGATCTCACATGAATAATTCTTTGTTCACAGCTCTGTGATTATTTCATGGTAAAAGTCCGCTTTGTGGGATTAGTGCTTTACCAGTAGGCAGTGTGTGATTATAGAACCGAGCCTTTATTTGAATTTGAGACTTCTGTTTATTCACTGATGAAGACTGGCACCAAAATGCAGCATTATTTTAGACTGAGACTAGGGAAAGAAGCAGCCCTGATTTTAATGACCCAGATGAAAACGATATAAGAACTGGTCTATATTGGAGCAGGAGATAATGGTCTTATGGTTAAAGCACTGGGCTGGGTATGAGGCAGATGAGGAAGGGGGGGTTTCTGGCTCTATCAGTTGACTTCTTGAATGACCCTGAGCAACTGCTCCCTTGAGCCCAAATCCTTCAAACACATATGTGCTTAATATTCCTTACATGAATACCCTTGAATATTATGGGATACTCATGTGAGTTCAATGCTTGCTGGATCGGGGCTTAGTCCTGTTATTTATTTGTGTTGCAGTAGCACCTAGGATTCCCAATAGACCAAGAGCTCTGCGGTACAAACACTCCCTGCCCTAAAGAGCTCACAATCTATTCCCAAATTTCATCGTCAGCTTCCTCCGGCTCCTTGCGCAAATTATTTCACAAAACCTTCCTGATTGTCATTCCCTGGTTGTCATTTTATCCTGCTTCGGAGATGGAAAGCCTCCTTGTTTAAAAGGTGTAGCTCATTCGTGAGCTTGTTATCTAGGCTCTGGTAGACTAAGTCACAGCATTCCCCTAGGGAATGTATTTATACACAGAGTTATTTATTTATAATCCCTATTGCAAATGTTATCAATTGAAAACAAAGTGTTCTGATGAAACCCCAGGTACAGCATGGTCCCAAATCACTATAATTCTCTTCACTGAAGAAGGAACTCTTCTTCCTAAGTCTAAACCAAACAGCGTGTTTGTACTCCAGCTTGTGTAGTCTCACCAAAAGAAGACGGGATTAATGCATCCAAATCTCATTAGCAGGATGGATGGAGCATTCATTTGTGTTTCACGTATTAATCATTACTGTAAATGTTATCATTCATGCTGATTTATGTTGTGTCATTCATTTGTGTGGAATCTTTACAATCAATCTGATGCACCAGACAAATAAGAGGCTCTCTGCCCTGATGACTTTACAAATTAGTGGACTAATTCTGCTTCCATTGGTATGAATGGGTATCAGATATGGCTCTGTTAGTGAAAGCGGGTAAAATACAATACAAACCATGTTCTTGCCATGCTCACATATTATTTATATTGTGAGAACACCTGGGGCCCTTGATCTCAGCTGGCACTCTATTGTGTTAGGCTCTGTGCATGCATATATTAAGAAGAGACGGTTCCTGACCCCTAGAAGCTTACAATGTAAACAGACAAGCCATAACAGGAAGTATTTCTCACCTCGTTAGACAGGTGGGGAACTGAGGCACAAAGAGATTTAAGTGACTTTCCCAAAGTCACACAGGAAGTCAGTGGCAGAGTAAAATTACATTCTCCTCTCCTAAGTCTCCATCCAGTGCCTTGCAGATAAGACCGATCCTTTCTTCTTCTCTAGACAGAATTCCTAATGGGAATTTTACCAGAGCAAGGGATGGCTGGATTTGGCCCAGTGCATATGAATGTGAAGAAGGTGAACACAGAATGGCGCCGGGTCATCACAGCTCAGCAAATAGATGAATAGCTGGTCAGGTTTTCAGCCTGCAAAGGAAGGGATAGTAACGGGCTGCCTGAAATAATTACAGTGTGCCCAACATATAATAGAGCTGTATGAGGATTCTGGATAAAGAAAAATGTACTCTAATGTATAGCCCGAGAAAATAGATTAAATGGCACCCGGTCTTAATCCTGGTATTGATTTTCTAGTAGTTCCATTAACACGATACTGCAGTTAAACACTCTATCATTTTGACCAGTTTGGGAGCGTAAATAATTACACCACTATAATCCTAGCTGACAAATCTTACATCTCTCCTAGATAGCCAGGAGTCGGTATATATCAATCAAAGCAGATGTATATTTTGACATGGGAAGCATAGAATCATAGAATATCAGGGTTGGAAGGGACCTCAGGAGATCATCTAGTCCAACCCCCTGCTCAAAGCAGGACCAATCCCCAACTAAATCATCCCAGCCAAAGCTTTGTCAAGCCTGACCGTAAAAACCTCTAAGGAAGGAGATTCCACCACCTCCCTAGGTAACCCATTCCAGTGCTTCGTCACTCTCCTAGTGAAAAAGTTTTTCCCAATATCGAACCCAAACCTCCCCCTCTGCAACTTGAGACCATTACTCCTTGTTCTGTCTTCTGCTACCACTGAGAACAGTCTAGGTCCATCCTCTTTGGAACCCCCTTTCAGGTAGTTGAAAGCAGCGATCACCCCCTCCCCCTTCCCGTTCTTCCTTCTGCAGACTAAATAATCCCAGTTCCCTCAGTCTCTCCTCGTAAATCATGTGCTCCAGACCCCTAATCATTTTTGTTGCCATGTGCTGGACTCTTTCCAATTTTTCCACTTCCTTCTTGTAGTGTGGGGCCCAAAACTGGACACAGTACTCCAGATGAGGCCTCATCAATGCCGAATAGAGGGGAATGATCACGTCCCTAGATCTGCTGGAAATACCCCTACTTATACAACCCAAAATGCCTTTAGCCTTAGCAACAAGGACACACTGTTAACTCATATCTAGCTTCTTGTCCACTGTAATCCCCTAGGTCCTTTTCTGCAGAACTGCTACCTAGCCATTCGGCCTAGTCTGTAGCAGTGCATGGGATTAGTCTGTCCTAAGTGCAGGAGCTGCATTTGTCCTTGTTAAACCTCATCAGATTTCTTTTGACCCAATCCTCTAATTTGTCCAGGTCCCTCTGTATCCTATCCCTACCCTCCCACAAATCTACCACTCCTCCCAGTTTAGTGTCATCTGCAAACTTAAATGGGCTTTAATATATGCTCATTTTTCAGGTGATTTCTCGAATCTTAACTATGAATTTGTCTAATTTATTTTTAATAAATCCATAACTTAGAGTTTTCTGGTAGGATGGAGAAGTTTCAAATAATTTAATAGAAAATGATACCTTTTCAGTGTGTGTAGGACCATTCTATAGAATTTAATTGAGAATTATTGCCCTTCTCTATATTTTTATAGGATGGCTCAAAAAACCCCACTATAGAAATGATATAATCTGCTACTACATTCTATAGGTCTCCAGAGTAACTTCTGTAGAACCCCTTTACATTTTATTGAATTCTAGTAGTTTATTCCCTATTCAATTCTATAGTATTCCTCCGCCGGGGGCTACCTCTGGAGTTCTTTAAACTCTACAGGTCTTGTTCACAATCCCCATTAGATTCCCTCCCATCTAATCCAAGATTGGATGGCTCAGCAAAGGTCTGAGGATCAGGAAGCATTTGGTAAGAGAGCCATGGAATGGAAGCTCTGCAAGACCGATTCTCTGTCTAGTTTGGGTACTTATTTTCCCACCTCCTTACAGTGTTATCTGAGCACTTTTCAGTCTTCTGTGAGGTAGAAAGGTGCTATTATCTACATTGTACAGATGGGGAAAGACTAACTGACCTCTCCAAAGTCACAGAGGACGTCTATGGCAGAACTGTAAGCAAACCCAGGTTTCACAAATCTCAGGCTTGTACCCTAACCATTGATATGTCCTTCCTCTCATTCATAACCTCAGGAGTGAAACTGTAGGGATAATTCTCTCCTGCTTGCCCCTCGCGGCTCCCTCCTTCCTCTCTCTCTCTCTCTCACACACACACACACTCACTCTCTCTCACTTCCATGGCCCATTTCTTCTCCAGGTGCTCATCTCTCCAGCCTCTGCCTCCCAGCCTAGAATTTGGCTGGGGCAACCAGCTTTGAGGAAGCTCCAGGGACAGCCCTCAAGATCTCCACTCCCACTTTCTGCAGTTTCTCTCCTCCAGAAAATGTCAAGTAACCTTTCCAACATCACAGAAGAAGCCAGAATTAGTTTGCTTGGCCCACTAGACCTTACCCTTCCCTCTGTTCCAATGAATAAATGATAGTTAGGAATGTTAATTATTCATAAAAATTAGAAAAATGAAAAATATTCACCTGTTATTCATTTGATTAATCTACCAAAGTCTTAAATATACAGTATATCCTGACAACCTCTTATTTCTATTTTAACTATAGGACCCCACAAAATAACTAGACTGAGTGCCACTGCTTTAGATTCTTATTTTTAGTTGTCACAAAATCATTACCTGAGATACAGTGGAACCCACTTTAATCAATACCTGTTAAAGGAATACACCTATTAAAAAGGCAAAAGTAAATTACAAGAATAACTCAACTTGTAAAAGGACTAAAACTGCCAAAGGATACACAGCCTCACTTTAAATCAAATAGATAAAATAAATAATAATAATAATAATAATAGTCATATGAAACCCTTCTAAACTAATAATTCATAATGAACAAAACAAAGTTCAGATAGATTTTCTGTGAACAAAGGTTAACCATTCAACCAATTTTAAATGTGTACATGATGTTTGGAAATCAATTTATACCTTTGGGCAGATAGTGTGTATAAACATACATAAAAGCAATGACTAAAATAATATTATAGCTTGAAAGTGCTCCGTAGGTGCATCTTATCTCCAATGTTTTCCGACTGAAAAGCCACTGACATGATTTGCTGAGTAAACAATAACCCTCGGGTACCAGAATTGTTCAATAGCAAAGCATTGAGCATGGTCCAAATCTTGAAGTCTTTGCTTCAGCGAAAACTTCACTGAAGCCAGTCAGAGTGATGCTTGAACAAAGATGCCAGCATTTGATCCCGCTGCACAACTTTTTGCATGCACAAAGAAACAGTCACATCTCCCTCACCCTCAAACAATTGCGTACAGCATCACACTGTTCACAAGTACTTTACTTGTTTTTAAAATCCTTCATGGACCTAATCTACATCCAGATGACTTCCTTGTAGGGAAAGGTCTTAATGAAAGCTGATTCACTCATGCCTGAGAAATACTTAACACGAGAAAGAGGTGGACCTCAGCCAGCAAGTTACAGCTCCCTGATTCTCTGGGCAGATCTGCACTTACACTATCTCTTGTACAAATTACAGTAGCCTTAGGGTCTACTGTAATTGATATTAACAACATGTAGTCCCAACTGATAATTGTCATAGTGCAGTGGCGCTCTGTCCCCATGCTCACTTCCTCCCCGGACACACCCACTTGGAATATTGCTGAGACTCTGACTCCGTGTCCTCAGAATGAGTAGTGGGCTGGTTGAGTTGCCAGAGTCAGCAACTTGAGGGAAATATGCTCGCAAGCACTAAGAGAGCATATTATAAGAGCCATGGGAAGGCCAGTATTAACTGCACCAAAGTCAAAGCAGTTGTATCAGTGGGCCCAGGAATCTCAAAAGTATGGAGGCGTCTTTAAGACAATAGTAAAAGGAGGACAACATGAAATTGTGGAGGAGAGGGTTAGTGTTTAAAAGTAGGGATGGTGCTTTTTGGGGGGTAGATCTAGAGGAAGTACTTGTGGCAGGTGAGGCAGAACCCCATGAAAGTTCTCCCATCAGTTAGTGAACTGAGAGTGAGTCATAGGTTACATTAGCAAATAAATCAGAATGCCTTTGGGAAAAGAATTACCACAGAGCCTCCTGCTCCAGCTTCCGAGGCTCATGTGTTGCTATTCCAGAACAGACAGAATGGATCAATTTTGAATTGAACGCTGCCTATTCTTCTGCACAAAAAATGCATTCTAAGGGGTTTTTTTGCTTTTTATGGCATAGCTTTGTTTTCTTTTAAACTCTTATCCTGAGATTGATGTCATGACATGAAAAACTTGATCACCATATCATTACCAAAATGCCCATAATGATGTTGACTTTCTGTTATTAATTTCAGCCTTACTAGCAATGGGGATGCAATTCTGCATAGTAGTTCCAGAATCTGCCTTCAAACTACTCACATGAGTAAAGTTCTAGGATGGCAGAATCAGGAACAATGATATTAACACTTCGCATTTCTATGGCTACCTCAGGGGAGCTTTAACATGCAATAATTCAGCCTCTCTATATACCTCTAAAGTAATTCAAAAGATATAATACTTCATCCACCATGGAGATGACACCAGTAAGGTAAAATGTCATTGCTTAACTCTGCACAGAAGACTACACAATAATTTAAAGACAAGAAGTGAAGAAGCTATATCCAGTTGAACCAGCAAATGAGATTTAGGTAAGCAGAATATGTACATGATTTGATTTGTGGTTGAGACATCAGGCTTAGCTCCCATACTCTTACAAGTCACTCAGGATAAGCAATCAATATTTTATTTACAGTTTCATCTGAAAGAGTAATGCTTAATTTTAACTTATAACCATTTTCTGATTTTTGTGAGCTCATAGCAGTATCTGACACACTTACAGTGAAGATCCAAGACCATATGTCAAGTTCAGAGACCATGTGCAAAATGATGTAAGTTAGATTCCCTTCCACTGATGTAAAGTCCTTTATGGTCAGAAATACTCCCGTATACCTACTTACCCTCACACTACCAACATGCAAGGGAGTGTAAAGTGATGTAATTTACATGCCAATGACCCAGAAGAAGGTGGACGTTAAAGCAAAGTGGGAGCATCTTTAAACTGCAAATTCTTATAGCCCCTATTAAATCCAGGGTGCAATTTAAATCTGCTTGGCCGCCATTGTGCAGTGGTGTTGCATAAGTGAATTCAACAAAGTCTAAATCAGCAGCAAGGAATTGAACTTACACATCACATCTGAATTTTGCCCTTGCAGCATCTAACTTGAAATTTAAGCACTGAATAGCTGGAAAGCATACAACTAAATAGACATTGACAATAATAAAAGTCATTTTATTTTATTTGTTTATAAAAATTATCACCAGCATCCCGCTTGTCCACACCTTGTCCTCAGGTGCCCTAGTTATATTCTGTTGTGTGAAGAAAAAACACTGATATGGCTCCTGAACAAGTCAGTGCACAATGTATATTGTGCCCCGTGAAGGAACGGATTGGGAGAAGAAAAGGTTTGTACTGACCCAAACTTTTGTAAAACCTCTGAAATGTTCAGATGCAGAGTTTGTTTGTTTGTACAAGACTTAATTTGGGCCATTAAAGGAGCCAGAAGTTTCAAAAATATGACACTCAGATACTAAAACAAGGGCAGGATAAATATAGATTGGAAAGATTGGAAGGACAGATAGGAAGACAAGCTGTTCTTTAGGTGTTTCTGGCAAGCACTAGGTATGGACATGCCAGAAATCTTGCGTGAAAGTCTGTTCTAGTGAAATTATCAGCTTAGCTCTGCAGACTCAAGAGGTTCAGGTATACTTTGGAAAAGAACAGAGGCAACCTGGGTGGGAAACTGACCTGGGACTCGGGAAACCTGGATTTCATTTCTAGCTACATGATTTTGGACAAGTCACTTCACCTCTTTTTCTCTTCCCATCCTTTATCTGTCTTATCTATTTAGACTGCAGATTCTTTGAGAAAAGGACAGTCTCTTACTATGCGCAATGGGAACAAGATCTCAACAGGGGCCTGTGAGTGCTACATAGTTTGATTACGTAGCCAGACAAACGAAATTCGGAGCCTTCTGAAATGTTTCCGATCATTAGCTCACGAGTCCCTTTGCACGCTCCTGTGAAAGATGCATGTTCTACCATACAGCCAAAAGCAATAAGGGAGTTGAACCATCATTAACCAGCCAGGCAGGCATGAATATAGATGTGGGGTTAATGAAAAAAGCAGCAGCAGCTTCCCTTCAGGGGTGTCCGTAAAACTGTTTCTATTCCACAGGCAGAACAGAGGCAAAGTGTGGCAAGGTGATCATGAAGTTAAAAGAGCTACCTGACACGGGAACAAGGGAAATATACACGGGCATCAAATTCCAGGAAAGGGAGAACATTCAATTGCATTGGTTGGCCAAAAATCAGTGGGAATATTTCATTAGAGCCTGCCAAAATGCTGAGCTAATGCTGCAGCAGAGAAGTAAACAGTTTACATAGTATTGGCCGTCCAGAGCTGCAGAAAAGAAGCTTAGTCAGTCAGGATTAGACCAGGTCACAGATCAGTGATTAATGGATGGTAGAATTACAAACGCAATCGTACACCTGCATAACACAGCCAAAAAGATGGATTGCCAAACGGCCTTTGAGAAATTAGAGGAAGTGGGGGAGAAAATGTTTCAATGTGACATTTTCATTCCAACAGAGGAGAAAGTGATTTCTGAATTTCACCTATTGGGGGACATCCATAGGGAGAAAAAAAATGAGCTATCAGCAATTTAATAACTCTTTCATTAGTGCCTGTTGTACTGGATAGAACCTTATTATTATTCTTTTCTTACAGATAGTATCTTCTTCCTAGTCTCTCTTCTGTGTGTGCATGAATGATGAAAAGCCTTGACTTAAAACCTTTAGTAACAAGAATTTAATAACAAGAATGGGTGAAACTTGACTTGCACAGTGAAGAATGATGGAGTTAGCTCCTGTTTAGGCAGCCGGCAGGTTAGAACATGTCATTTTAAAAACAATTGGAGGCATAGCTTGCATACCCAAAGTCCTATGAATAGCTTTACTCTGATTCAGAATCTGACAAAACAGCCTAATAAGCCTTAGCCTTAATTAGAATGCCACAGTGACAGGCCTGATGTTTCAGATGGGCTTGTTACTGAATTTAACAGCATATTCACTGAAAAATGCCATTAGGGAATGTCTTTAAATAGCACCTCCACATGCTATTCTTTTCGTTCAGAGAGGAGTATGTATTTAAATAGTCCATAGAACTTTGGGCAATTGTAAGATTATCTAGATTTTCATGGGAGACGAAAGTACCATTGACCTATTCTTTCTGGGTGTAATTCACCCCTGTACAGATAGTCACACAGCTTGGCCAGCACCCCTTTAATACCAGTTAAACAGCACTGGATTAAGCCATAGGCAGTACAAGTCCTTGCTTGGCTTCTAGAGTCACAGGACGGCTTCAAAACCTCAGCTTTCGTTACAAAAAAATAGTATGTTTCTAGTTGTCGTGGTAGCACAGAAAATCTCACAAGTGGGAAGCAACTGTAACTGATGCAGTGATGTCCTGTCTGAGTCTGCAGACAAGCTGAGAGAATAGCTCACAGATGTGAAACCCTCCCTCCCCGCTTGCCCCACTATACCATTTAACTCTGACCCCTTGCTGCTCTGGAGGGTCGCACTGGCATCTTCACAAGCAAAGAGCTTAATGTGTTGGGCCTTCACTGCAGCCAGACTTGGTGGTAGTAGAGCCCCAGCACACTTAGAGGGGTGGGTGGAGACTGAGTCCTCTTTCCTCCAGGATAGATCCTAACCTGCCTGAAGATATGCCATGGGAGGAAGGAGGCCCAGCCTGCCCAAAGAGGACTGGGGGTTGGGCCCCCCACCTGCCCACTAAACAGCTCTTGTGGGGGAGGGAGGTGCAGGGACGGGGATGGTGTCAGACATGGTACAGGGCTGGGATCCAAGAGTTGGCGGGTCTTTGCCCCTGGATTACCTGACTGCCACCCTGCACTTCATCCCTATTTTGAAGAGGTTAGTGGTCTCTAAGTAGCTTATAAGCCATGTACTTACCCTCTGCACAGGCCTGAATTTCACCCACTGACTAGAATATAGAAAAACTTCTATTTTGGGAAAATCTCATGCCCCTTTTCCTGCGTGGATGAAGAAAAATTCAACAAATGTTCTACTGCAGAAAGGGCCTGGACCCTGTTCTACATATGTCATTCCTTTCCACACATGCAGCGTCTTACCATTAGGGATGGGACAACTTCAAAGAATGATGCATACTGGTGGGGCTGTTTCACCAGCCAGGGATGGGAAGCAAATATCATGCCCAAGCCCTCACCTCAGGGCACAATTTATGGTCTGAACACAAAATTCATGACTCAAAATAAAGCAACTCAACTGACAAATGCTGGCTACATTCCCCAGAGACTTTTGCTTTGCCTCCACCAGCCAGGGAGAAAGAGGACACATGCTTTTACTCTAGTCCCTGGGCCCACCTTCCTCCTCTTTATATGTCCTGCCCAGCCACAAGACTGCTGCTTCATCTTCTACCACACACCTCTTCATAAGAGATTTGAAGCCAAGCTAGCTGCAGGAGAGAATTTTAACTTGAGGGAGGCCAGCAGCTTTCTAACTAGGCCTTTGAAACTGTGCCAGGGGTGTTCCCTCCAATACAGCTCCAGTGGCTGAGATGGAAGCGATGACTGAGTGACCTCTAGGGTCACTGCTGACACCAGAGACCTCAGGCTCTTGTAGTACAAGTGTGACCCAGAAAATCCCTCAGTGCCAACTGGCAGATGGGCACACCCTAACATAACTCACATCAGGCCTGGCACCCACATTACCCCAACACACTGTTGTCATAGTCTGTTTCTAGCAGATGCAATTGAAGTATCTCATGCAAACTGGTAATACACTGGTTATTCATATTATATGTGATTTATAGATGGGCCCTGTAAAAGGTTATAGATATGTGATTGAAATACGTTCTTTAATATGGTTTGCAAGCAGTGCATAAACTTGGCCTATTCCAAAGGAATGTTGGTTTGTCCGTTTTTCTGTGTCCAGTATAAATTGAGGCAGGTAATACCTCAGAGGACAATGAAAAGTACATCTACACAAAAGGTAAAGAAAGTCATCAAGCTAAACGAGCAGGGGGAAGACCACTTAATGATTACAACAGGGGATAGAACTTGCACTTTCAGGAAGCGTTCCTGGGTCTTGAAACAAGGACAATATATTTTGGTACAAATAAGCAAAGCCAGAAAGCCACTTTGGCATCCATCACCGGGGTGACCCAACAGCCAGAATTCTTATAATCTGAGAAAAGTGTCTCTTTCAGCCAAAGGGGTTAAAGTCTCTGGGAATTGACTATAGGTGAGAAAGCTGCTTAGACAAAGATTGCAACTTGCTGATGTTAAGTTTTTGTCACTAGAATGCATTTTTTGTTTTACTTGTGACCACACCTGTGTCTTCTACTCTTACAATCACTTAAACCTCCGCTCTTTGTTAATAAGATTATTCTTGTTTTATTACAAAACCATCTCCATGCTGTGTATTAAACATAAGTGTGGGTCTTCGGCTAAACTACCAGGCTGGTGTGTGCGCTGTCTCTGTGAGTGTCCAATGAGAGGGGGCTGGACACTGCAGAGGAGATGGTTTGGGAGACTCAGGACTGGAGGTTTGTTGGTATCACCCTGAAAGAAGTAACCAGGCTGGGGAAGTCAGGGTCAGGCCATTGTGCTGTGAACAGGCTCTGAGCCAAAGGTGCAAAGCATAGAAGAACCCTGGGATCCAGGACAGGTGGCAAGAGAACTCGTTACTGCTCTGGAATAAACCCCAAAGCATCACAACAGTTTGGCGGCTGACCCCTGCACAAGGGCATAACAACAGGGGAAACAGAGAAGTCAATGGGAATTACAGATGTTCAACATCTCTGAAAAAATCAATTCTATCTGTTATGTAGGATTCTCTATACAGATCGAGTTCGCTAACTTTGGGCATCCAGGGTTGAAAACTATGCACAGAAGAGGGTTTGAGTTCCATTCACTTTGCATAAATACCCTCTGTGACTCATCATCAGCCCAAACATGTCCATTTGTCACTTGATTCTTGAAAGCAGCCACAATTTATAAAGCTATTTTAATACAGGTCTGTGGATACAGAAAGGTGTTGTACCAAAACCAAGAACAACTGATTATTAATCTAACAAGGGAGATGTTGAACCAGGTACCTCCATTCATTTTGCATGTGACAATGTGGGACTTTAAAGCAATGGTTTCAACCAACCTCCGACCACTAGCTTGAAAGAATTGCCTTCCACAAGTCTCTTTTTTCTATCTCCTACACATGACAGGGTGTTCTGTTGTCAGGAATTTCCTCCTGAGTTCTATTCCTAATCTTTCCTGTTTGGACCAGTGACTACCAAGCTACTTCAGATCAAGGGTGAATTTTATCAATGACATTATATTGCAGCTCCAGGAGATTTAATAGAACCATTTTAAAATGTTGCTAAATTATTACATTAGGGAACAAATTCCCTTTTTCTCTGATGTCCATCACATGTGTTCTGTGCTGATGAATACAGAGAGGGTGCATCTCCAAAGAATGTAGGTTTGAGGTTTAATGTTTGGATTTGACTAGAACTCAAATTTTCTTTCATGAATATTTTATTTAAATCCTGTATTAATCATAGAGTCACAATGAAAGCCTGCCTCCTGCTCTTGCTCTCTCTCTCTCATTGTCTGTCACAGAAGCACTTTCTCTCAACCTTAAATATCTCTAATTAAAATTTTCCCTGAAGCCAACTGATACCTGTGTGATTAATGGGTTGGCTAATAAATAAAACACACCGTGTTCCTTTAAGATCATCGTACCATAAAAGACACAGAGAGGGTGCTACTGGCCTCATCAGTTTGAGAGACGTTTATTAAAGCAACAAAGCAAAGGTCCTAAGGGTTCTAAAGTGCTCCACATCATTAATAACTAGATAAGCCCTCCGCAGAGAAATCTGCTCCAGACACTTTCATTATTCTAAATGAGGCAGCTAAGCAAACAGGAAAGAGATTCCAGGAGGGGAGGGAAGAGGCACAGGCATCATTTCTACAACAGATAACAACCCACTCTTCCTTCCTCACAAACATGTAGGGATGGTAATGGGGCACTGGATGCCTCAAGGGACTGCTAATGGATTATGGAGTCTTTCAGACCCAGATTGCTGGCTCAGATCCAGCCCAGATGAGGGAAAACTGTTCCCATCTGATGGCTGATCCTTGGACTCCAAGTAATGAGACTGGTAGTCTCAGTGCAGTTCCCAGTTGGACCATTGTCTGTATCATAAAACCACCACGACTGGCTCTGTCCAAAGCAGCTCTCAGACTCTTGGGCAGGGCATTGTGGAGGAAGATACACACAGCCTCATCAGTGTTCCCTAGAAAAATCTCTGAGTGAAATTCATCCTCGCGTATAGGGCCAGATCTATGAGCCACTTTATCTCTAGTTTAAAGACTGACTGGGTGTATAGGGCTTGCGCTGTTCCTCTGCACAGGTGTGATTTTTCATCCCATTTGCTGGAGTACAGTACAGCTTCGGGACTACTCATTTTGGGATCTCTCATCACATTACAATCAAGCCCCAGGAAATCACAGAATCATAGAATATCAGGGTTGGAAGGGATCTCAGGAGGTCATCTAGTCCAACCCCCTGCTCAAAGCAGGACTAATCCCCAAATATATCATTCCAGCCAGGGCTTTGTCTAGTCTGACCTTAAAAACCTCTAAGGAAGGAGATTCCACCATCTCCCTAGGTAACCCATTCCAATGCTTCACCACCCTCCTAGTGAAAATGTTTTTCCTAATATCGAACCCAAACCTCCCCCTCTGCAACTTGAGACCATTACTCCTTGTTCTGTTATCTGCTACCACTGAGAACAGTCTAGATCCATCCTCTTTGGAACCCCCTTTCAGGTAGTTGAAAGCAGCTATCAAATCCCCCCCTCATTCTTCTCTTGATACCGGCCTCTGTAATAAATACCTCTGGAGTTTCAAATTAGATAAGTTATTCCTTATTTCCTATTTTGTTGTTAGAATCTCATTCTTCTCTTCTGCAAACGAAACAAACCCAGTTCCCCCAGCCTCTCCTTGTAAGTCCTGTGCTCCAGCCCCCTAATCATTTTTGTTGCCCTCCGCAGGACTCTTTCCAATTTTTCTGCATCCTTCTTGTATTGTGGGGCCCAAAACAGTACTCCAGGTGAGGTCTCACCAATGCGCCGAATAGAGGGGAATGATCACACCTCTAGATCTGCTGGAAATGCCCCTACTTATACAGCCCGAAATGCTGTTAGCCTTCTTGGCAACAAGGGCACACTGTTGACTCATATCCAGGTTCTCGTTCACTGTAATATGACACAATAAGGCCAAAAACCATCTGGCTATAAAATCTGTAACAAGCAAGAAGATCAATAATCAGCTACCTAGCATTTCATAGCTCTGAATCACCAGTGAACACTTTGGTCAGAACGTTAGGTAAGGAACCTATATGAGTGGGGAAGTGGAAAGGAGGCAAAGGTGACTTAAAACCTCATTTGTGCTCCCTCAGTCCTGGAGCAGTCCAGAGCCATTACATCCTTGGCACAACTCAGAGCAGCCACAGGGCCCAGGGTTCCTGAAAAGGTTAAAAATATCCACACAAAAAGAAACATATTGTTAGTGGCACAGGCTGGCCTGTAGCCATACACATGCTCCTACGTGCAATTAGCATGGTTCTCTACAGGAAGGCAGACTAGGATGCCCTGACAGCAAGTATAAAGAAATCGGGACGGGGTGGGGGGTACTAAGTGCCTATCTAAGAAAAAGCCCTCAAAATCAGGACTGCCCCTATAGAATCGGGACATCTGGTCACCCTAATGCAGACAGGCTGACAGCTTTCTGCATGCAGGGCTGTATAATCTATGGATATCCTGGCCAAGATAAAAGCAACTAGTTCAAATGCCTGAGTCTTTTACTGTCACTGATCCAAATTCTGACTTCAGTTATAAATACATTTAAGCATATGGAGTTACTCTATATTTATGCCAATTAGAGTTGGTCCCAAAAAATTCAGCTGAATCTTTGGCTGTCAGAAATACAGTTTTGTGAAAAATCAAAATACTTAATTGAATTGTGTCAGTTTCAGCAATATTTTATTTGGCGAGGGGAGAGTTCTGAAAATGCCAAAATGCCCCACTTTTACACATATGGAACTAGATGTTTAGATTTTCCATTTTAATATGACTTTTCAATTCAAAATATTTTAATGTTATATATTATCAAACAATATATAAAATTTTACAGATCTAAATCAAAACACAACATTCTGATTTTTATTGAACTGAAACATTTCAATTTATCTAAAACATTTTCACTCTTTGTTACCTCTGCTATTCCAGACTAACACGGCTACCTCTCTGATTCTTTCACTGAGGATTTCTAGTGTTTGGTTTTATTCCAAATTGGAACTAAAACATAGTCTGAAACCTCAAAATCCTCAGTGAAATGGAATTACTGTTCTCTGCCAAGTTCTAATATCAATGCCATGGCATCCGAATCTGGCCCATTATGCGTAGCATAGGGCTTCTTCACCTTGGCAGGGTGGATCAAAAGATGCCACTACCTAATCAGAACTAAGCACCAACTATCATGTAGAATGTGAAAAATCCCTGATTAGCATCCACACTTCTACATCCATGCACAAAGGAAGACATTTGATTAAATGACTTGAAAACATATATGGATTAGTCCAGTGGTTCTCAAACTTTTTGTATTAGCGACCCCTTTTGAACACCAAGCCTCTGAGTGCGACGCCCCATTAGAAATTAAAAACACATTTTTGATATTTAACACTATATTAAATAGTAAATTTAAAACT
Source organism: Sternotherus odoratus (assembly GCA_032164245.1). Taxonomy (NCBI): domain Eukaryota; kingdom Metazoa; phylum Chordata; order Testudines; family Kinosternidae; genus Sternotherus; species Sternotherus odoratus. The sequence continues at coordinate 15,814,675 of JAVMKO010000002.1, forward strand.
GATTGCTTTAAAAGAATTTTGTCACTGCTTTTCTCACTGCTTTTAAATTAAGACTGAAACATATTTATCAAATTAAATACAAGTGGAAAACTTATTTTTTATTTTAATACTTGACAGTAATTAATGACCTGAAGCAATCCAGGGTCAGGGTTCATAGCCTGGTGCAGGGATCGGAGTTGGGGCTCGCAGCCCAGCACAGGGTTTGGGGTCAGGGCTCAGCTTGGGGCTCAGCTCACAGCCACCTGCCAGCACCAGAGTCGAGGATTGGGGATCCTGGCTTGCAGCCCCACAGCTCTGCCCCAGCTCTGCCCCAGGGTCGGGACTCGCCGCCCCACTGCTCCACCCTGGGGTCGGGGCTTAGAGCTTGCATCCCTGCTGCTGCAGCCTGGGGTAGGGGCTCACAGCCCCACCGCTCCACCCTGGGGTTGGGGCTTGCTGCCCCGCCACCCCACTCTGGGGTCAGGGCTCACCGCTCCGCCCCGCCGCTCCACCCTGGGGTCGGGGCTTAGGGCTTGCAGCCCCGCCGCCCCACTCCAGGGTTGGGGCTCACCGCCCCGCCACTCTGCCCAGGGGATCAGGGCTGGAGTGGCAGCCCGCTTCAAGGGCCGGGTCTCCCGCCGCGGGGGTCAGAGCTGGAGCCAGCAGCCTGCCGTGGGGATTGGGGCTCGCGACCCCCACAAAGGCGGGCCGTGACCCCCCCAGGAGTCGCAACCCCCAGTTTGAGAACCAGTGGATTAGTCCATCTCTTGGGTGGAATAAAATATTTATGTGTTCAGTAGAATATGTACATGTTTACAAGCTGAGCTACAACATTTTATTGCTTTTATCCTGCTCCTGCTCCCTATTAAATATCATCGCTTATGGAAATTATGCAGAAATGTCAATGCTCTCTTGATAATGCATGTGAGGATTTGGGCAGAAGCAATCATGGATGCACCTCTTGAAATACAATAGCTGCGCCCAGCACCTCAGACTGCCGCATGTACAGGAACACATTGTGAACCGGAATTTGGCACTCTGCTAGGAGTGTGCAATTGATTTGCAGTAAACACCTTAGGCTTTGCTCTTGCAGATGCTAAATGAAATATTCCTGTTCGAGCTACAGTATTAAGATAAAATAAACCAAGTGTGTGCTATATTCTATTCAGCTTCTACAGTAGGAGACTCATAAGCTATTCGCAAGTTTCCTGTCTGTCTCTTTATTCACATCTAGCTATTTTACAAAGTATTATACCTTTAATCCACACACTAAAATTACTGGCGTTTCCAAAACAGAAATCTCCTAATCCCAGTATCCAAGACAGTACTGTGTTCTGCTGATAAACATACCAACCAGTTCGTTCCCATCTTATCCTGTTTACAAGTTGCAATTCCTTTGGGGAGCTCTCAAGGCGTTAGTAGGATAATGTCCAGCCAGATTTTAAAAACTGCTGATTATTATATAGTTCACACAACACTGGGAATCAAACAACAATCACTTGTGTACTGGACTGCAAGTTTAGCTTTGATCATTATCTTGTGCCCCTGTTATAAATCCATTCTCTCAATTGCCGCAACAGCAGTGAGACAGACTTGTTGTGTATTAGGAGATGGCTACAAATTGCAGTCTCTGTCAAAAGATTATTTGGAAGATGCAGGCCCTTTCTGACATCCCTGCTGTCTTCCTTTCACTCTGTGCAACTTCAAAGGGAAGATCTTTGCATTTCAGCCCCAGGAAGAAATGTTTGGGGAATAGCAGCACACAAAACAACTCTGGAAAATGATAGGACAAGTATTTTCACATTGATTTCGTGGTCACAGACAATGCTTACATGCATGCAGTGAAGATGTCCAGGTGACCTCTGCTACTAGCATTTACTGCTGATGTTGCCAAACATTTTATGAGAAATTTGCAACCAGAAAAATCTCCTTCATGTCTCCAGAAAAGGTGCTGACATAAGAACAGCCAAACTGGGTCAGACCTAATGTCCATCTAACCAGTATCTTGTCTTCCAAAAATGACCAATGTCAGGTGCCTCAGAGGGAATGAACAGAACAGGTAATCATCAAGTGATCCATCCCCTGACACCCATTCCCAGCTTCTGGCAAACAGAGGCTAGGGACACCATATTAACCTTTCTCAAACACAAATGAGGGCTTTATTAATTAATTATATTAATTATTATTATTACTATTTGTATTTCAGTAGCTCCCAGGGAAGGCAACCAAGACTGGGACTCTACTGTGCTAGGCCCTGTACAAACATGTAGTAAGAATGATTCCTTGGTTTGAAGAGCTTAAAGTCTAACTAGATTTCAGCATGGTAGCCGTGTTAGTCTGTAGCCACAAAAAGAACGAGGAGTACTTGTAGCACCTTAGAGACTAACAAATTTATTTGGGCATAAGCTTTCGTGGGCTAGAACCCACTTCATCAGATGCATAGAGTGAACCATATAGTAGGAAGATATTATATATATATATATTACACACACATACAGAGAACATGAAAAGATGGGGGTTGCCATACCAACTCTAAGGCCACGTCTACAATATTGGCTGGATCGGTGGGTGGGGATCGATTTATCACGTCTAATCACGACGCGATAAATCAGTCCCCAAAATCGACTCCAAAATTCCAGCTCGTCAAAAGGCACAAAGCAGAGTCAACAGGGGAGCCCGCTGTCGACCCCATGAGGACGGCAGGTAATTCAATCTCAGATGCATGGACTTAAGGTGATCAATTATGGTGAGCTATTATCAGCAGGAGAAAAAAAACTTTTCTAATGATAATCAGGATGGCCCATTTCAAACAGTTGACAAGAGGATCTGAGTAACAGTAGCAGGAAACTTAGCATGGGGAAGTAGATTTCAGTTTGTGTAATGATCCAGCAACTCTTTATTCAAACCTAATTTGATGGTATCCAATTTGCAAATTAATTCCAGTTCAGCAGTTTCTCTTGGAGTCTGTTTTGAAGTTTTTTTGGTTCACGAATTGCCACTTTTAGGTCTGTTACTGAGTGACCAGAGAGGTTGAAGTGTTCTCCTACTGATTTTCGAATGTTATGATTCCTGATGTCAGATTTGTATCCATTTACTCTTTTCATAGAATCAGAGATTATCAAGGTTGGAAGGGACCTCAGGAGGTCATCTAGTCCAACCCCCTGCTTAAAGCAGGATCACCCCAACTAAATCATCCCAGCCACGGCTTTATCAAGCCCAATCTTAAAAACCTCTAAGGAAGGAGATTCCACCACCTCCCTAGGTAACCCATTCCAGTGCTTCACCACCCACTTAGTGAAATTTTTTTTCCTAATATCCAACCTAAACCTCCCCTACTCCAACTTGAGACCATTACTCCTTGTTCTGTCATCTGTTACCACTGAGAACAGTCTGGACTCATCCTCTTTGAAACCCCCTTTCAGGTAGTTAAAAGCAGCTATCAAATCCCCCCTCAGTCATCTTTTCTGTAGACTAAACAATCCCAGTTCCCTCAGCCTCTCCTTATAAGTCATGTGCTCCAGCCCCCTAATCATTTTTGTTCCCCTCTGCTGGACTCTTTCCAATTTTTCAACATCTTTCTTGTAGTGTGGACCCCAAAACTGGACACAGTACTCCAGAGGAGGCCTCATTAATGCCGAATAGAGGGGAATGATCACGTCCCTAGATCTGCTGGCAATGCCCCTAGTTATACAGCCCAAAATGCCATCAGTCTTCTTGGCAACAAGGTCCTTTTCTTCAGAATTGCTGCCTACCCATTTGGTCCCTAGTCTGTAGCAGTGCATGGGATTCTTCCGTCCTATGTGCAGGACTCTTATACCTTGTTGAATCACATCAAATTTCTTTTGCCCCAATCCTCTAATTTGTCTAGGTCCCTCTGTATCCTATCCCTACCCTCCAGCGTATCTTCTCCTCCTCCCCAGTTTAGTGTCATTTGCAAACATGCTGAGGGTGCATCCCACGCCCGCCTCCAGATCATTGATAAAGGTATTGAATAAAACCAACCCCAGGACTGACCCTTGGGGCACTCCGCTTCATACCTGCTGCCAACTAGACATGGAGCCATTGATCACTACCCATTGAGCCCGATGATCCAGCCAGCTTTCTATTCACCGTATGGTCCATTCATCCAGCCCATACTTCTTTAACTTGCTGGCAAGAATACTGTGGTAAACCATATCAAAAGCTTTGCTAAAGTCAGGGAATAACACAGCCACCGCTTTCCCCTCATCCACCGAGCCACTTATCTCATCACAGAAGGCAATTAGGTTAGCCAGGCATGATTTGCCCTTGGTGAATCCATGTTGACTGTTCCTGATCACTTTCCTCTCCTCTAAGTGCTCCAGAACTGATTCCTTGAGGACATGCTCCATGATTTTTCCAGGGATTGAGGTGTGGCTGTCCGGTTTGGCCAATGTACATGACAGAGGGGCATTGATGGCACATGATGGCATATATCACATTGGTAGATGTGCAGGTGAATGAGCCCCTGATGGTATGGCTGATGTGACTAGGTCCTATGATAATGGCAGTTGAATAGATATGAGGACAGAGTTGGCTTTGTTGCAAGGGTAGGTTCCTCATAACAGCTCACCTTAATTGATCAGTTTCTTAGAGTTGGTATGGCAACCCCCATCTTGTCAAGTTATATATATATATCTTCCTACTCTATGCATCTGATGAAGTGGGTTCTGGCCCACGAAAGCTCATGCCCAAATAAATTTGTTAGTCTCTAAGGTGCCACAAGTACTCCTTGTTTTTTAAAGTCCAAATAGATGATACAGACAAAGAATGGGAGAAAGAAAATACTATTAACCCATTGTACAGCAGGGAAGTGACACCCACGGGTATTTCAGTTGATTCTGATCCTTTTGGTAGGGTGACCAGATGTCCCGATTCTATAGGAACAGTTCTGATTTTGGGTTCTTTTTCTTATATAGGCTCCTATTACCCCCCACCCCGTCACGATTTTTCACACTTGCTGTGTGGTCACCCTACCTTTTAGTAAGGTTCAATAGCACCTTTCCCCACTAGTAGTATCATAGATTTCAGGGGACTATTAATGGAAGAAGCTACTAGTCAATGTGAATGGCCCAAAATGACTTGCCAAAAGTCACACAGGAAGTTGACAGTCAAATTGGGAACTGAATACATGCTTTGAGCCTCAGTTCAGTGTCTTAACCAGAAGACCTTCCCCCTCCCCCACCTCGCTAGATAGATGATAAAAAAAATGTACATACACATGAGTTTTTGATAATTACAGGGAAAAGGAATTTGAGTTTTACATGAGCGTGGGGTGGTTGTTTTGTTTATTTGTTTAATACTGTCACTGGTATCCTAGAATAAGTGAAAAGGAGAAGATGCTTAAGTAGAATTCATCCTCGCAGGAAATACACTGCACTGCAAATGCACAAACACAGTCCTCTGCCTGATTAAATATTAATTGATTAAAGGTCACCAACAAAGAACCTTCGACACAACCCTCGGCAAAGGTTTAGTGCAGATAAACAAGGCTTTATGTTTTGTATGGCATGTTTACAATCAAGTACAGATGATTAGTGGCAATATTTCTTTTACAGAAATAGCAAGTGCCAATTTTTTAGTAGAAATGCTCTGAATGGTAATTAATAATCTCCTTTGGTCTGTTAATAAGACACGATTGTCCAGTAAATATTGGCTAAATAACTGAGGGTTTTTTTCTCTTAAATCCCACATGGAATTTGCTTAATTTGATGGATTATTATAGGAAATGCAGAGATGCAGTTAATATTTAAAAACAGTTAATTACATTGTTCTCACATACCAGCTCCATTACAGAGGGCAAACTAAACTAGACAGAAAGGGGATGTTTTTTCAAAGGTAGTTAGGCAGGTAAAGATGCAGCTAAGTGCCTAACTCTCATTGAAATCAATCCAATTTGAGTAAAGAAATACACATGGATGCACCTTTTTAGCTCAAATATTCACTGAAAACGATGGGATATTGGCACCTAAATTGCTTAGGCATGTTGAAAATCTCATTAGGTATTTAGCTGAAACTAACTTCCTTTATAAGTCTGGACCAAGATGATTAATCTGATCCAGTTCCCATTGACTTCAGCAGACTTTAGATCATGTTCTGAGTGAATAAAAGGTAACCTCCCCATGACGCTGAAAATTCAGATACTTAGTGTTTCCGTTAATCAGTCTCCTGAGCCATTCAGTCCTCTTTTATATTTGAATTACAGCATTTTAGTTGGCATATCATTAGCCCCCCATAAATTCTCTCCTATAAATAGAGGCAGACTCGCAAGTGATGGTTCTGTACCTCTCCAGTATTGCCAGTCTGTTCGAAGCAGCAACTGTAATTCACATCCATGGCAGTTCACTATCTCCCAGAGCTTTTGAGTGCATCATCATTACATTGCAAATAAGATCTGTATACATGAAGGGTCAAATTCTGTCCTCAGTTACAACTGAGCAATCACACTAACACATGATCCAATGGCTGGAAATTGAAGCTAGACAAATTCAGATGGGAAATAAGGGGTCAATTTTTAACAGTGAATGTGATTAACTGTTGGAACAATTTACCAAGGGTCACAGTTCCTTCTGGCTTTGGAATCTATGAATGGATTTGCACAGTGTAAGAAGACAGAACAGGGCCTGGTTAGTAGGTTATATAGTCTGAGATTTTTAAAGGCATTTGGGGTCAATTCCTATTAAAATGAATGGGCATAGGGTATCTAAATTCCTATGTGAATTTGAAAACCTCAGCCACAGCACGTGTGTGACACAGAAGGCCTGATTCTGGCCCCGGATATATGGACACAAATCCCCATTAAGGTCCACAGAAGTTGCAAGCATGTTTTGGGGGCAGTACATGACCCCCTAGTACCCAGTCACTACGAATTAACGGCTGGAAATTGAAGGAATATATACAAAAAGCAAACTCCCTTCGCAAAGCCACATTGAAATACAAGGGTGAGATGGGATGTCATGGTGAGATGTGAGATATGGAGTGAATGTTTATTACAGGCAGCAGGGGCTTGCAGTAGCAGACAAAAGACAGACAGGACAGACAGGACAGACAGTAAATTTGTATTGGAAGATGTCAGAGCAGGGGCACAGTCAACGGAAGGTCTTTTGGCAGAGGATGCTTTTGGAATGCTCTTCTGCTCATTTAAAAATAGCTCCATTACAAATCAGTGAGGAGGAAATTAGGAACGTAACCATTTTACTTCTATATTTTGCTTAATTTTTAAAATAATCTGTTCACCCATAGCTCTGGGGTGATGCCCAAAAATCTAACTAATAAAATCCAAAACATAGTGGTGTGAATTTCAGTCTGATCATGTCGGCAACCCTGCCTTAATCACTTGCCATGAACCTTTGCACTCTCGAGAATACTCATGAAATGCTCAGTCTCCCTCGCCACCCTCCACCCACCCACATTTAAACTCAACTCTTCAATGAAAGACTAGTCCATTATGAAACTCACAACGTATAATCTGTGCTGTAGGTCTGCCCTGACCCAGGAGCAGTATCAGAGGTGTAATACCCAGCTCAAGCAGACGTACCCATGATAGCTCCACTCAAGTTAGCATGCTAAAAATAGCAATGTAGCCAGGAGAGCATGGGCCACGGCTCGGGATAGCCACTTGCGTAAATACCCTGAGGGTCCGGGGAGGGTGGACATGGACTCAGGCAGCTAGCCACCGCCCCACACGTGGTAGGTACACTGCTCTTTTTACTAGTGTGCTAGCTTGAGCAGAGCTACCGTGAGTATGTCTACACAAGTTAGAAATCACACCTCCCAAATCAAATATAGACAAACCCTCGGAGAGGTATGATTCCTTCCTTGCTCTGGGTGGGGGGGCAATAATCTGTTACAGGTCACTTCCAGTCCCTCCCCTGCAGGGCCGGCGACAGGGGGGTACAACGGGTACAGCTGTACCGGACCCCGGACTTCAGGGGAGGCCCCTGAAGTCCGGGTCTGGTATGCTGCTGTACCCCGTTGTCGCCGGGGCTGTGAGCAAGGCGCAGCTCGGGCAGCCGCTGCCGCGCTAACCAGCCCCCTCCCCCGGCACCCAGCAGCCTCACCCGCCCCCCCTTTGCTTCTCCTGGCCGGCCACACGGCCGCAGCGCATGCGGGGGTTGGGGCCCACGGGAGGTAGGAGACCGGCGGGGGGGAGGGAGGGGACGGGAGATCGGGGGGGGGGGCCCGCGGGCGGCGAGAGACTGGCGGGGGGGGCCCACGGGCGGTGGGAGACTGGCGGGGGGGGGCCCGCGGGCGGCGGGAGACTGGCGGGGGGGGCCCACGGGCGGTGGGAGACTGTCGGGGGGGGCCCGCGGGCGGCGGGAGACTGGCGGGGGGGGCCACGGGCGGCGGGAGACTGGCGGGGGAGCCCGCGGGCGGCGGGAGACTGGCGGGGGGGGCGTACGATCTGCTGTACGGGGCCCCAAAATTCCTGTCGCCGGCCCTGCTCCCCTGTTCCCCATTTAACACTGGTTCACTGAAAGGGGTGGAGCTCTGGCTCACCCTCTACACATCCCTCTTCACCAGATCCCCACTCATCTCCTTGGATGGGGAATAGCAGAGGGCATGCATCAGCCATTTATTCCCAAGCACCTGAACTCAAAGTCCGGGGATGCTCTGCCGGCATTTATGGATGGGTCTTATTTCCCGTTATTCCAGGATCAGGGCCTAAGTGTTGATTAATTGCTCATTAAATCAGATGATTTTGTTTGTATTTCTAGATTGGGCAGCCAAGTTACTGACCAACACTGCACAAATTGCAAAGATTGCAATCAATTCTGCTATTTGAAATTCACACCTCATGGCTATGTCGGTTGTTACATAAATTAAGTAGATGCATTAAACTACAAATTGTATTTTGGATTGTAATAGCAACCATCTGAATGATCCGCAGACCAGGAATGACACTCCAAAAGAAAATTCACCATTTTTTTTAATAACGAATACATCAGCGAGACCTCTGCCCTCTGCTCATGGACTATTTGTGAACAGGAAAAGGGGAAATCATTAAATATATTATTCATTTTGAATTATTCACTCCGCTCTAACTGGGACAAATGTCCAAACCCAAAACAGACATTCCTACCCATTCTGACTTTTCTAGATAAGCAGAAAAATAACAAAATTGGATTCAGTATGGATCCAAGACATACTGATGACATCTATTAAATTAGGCCAGAATTAGCCCAATGGCTTTACCCTGGCAGGCCTCTAGATTGTAAGTTCTTACAGAGGCAAGGACTGCATTTACTTTTATGTTTGTACAGTGCCAAGCACACCGGCCATGCTCCGTTTGTGATTAATGCTATAACTCACAAGGTTATCTGTAAGAGGTTTGTCAAGCAGTTCAAACATAAAAATACATATAAGCGCTAAGGTTTTTTTATGATGTGTCTGTAGCCCAGACTCACCTGGGCTTTTAAGCCGCCACTACATGTTACAAACTCACACCTTATCATAAGGACGCTTTTCCTGTTGAATATTGGCATAGCAGGTTCTGTTTTCCCAGTTGTACTGCTGTTAATTTTTTCCATGTTAAATCTTATTTTGGTTTTTGTGCTCATTCAGGTGGATGGAAATAATAAATATCTCACACTTGTACAGTGCTTTTTGACAGAGATCTCAAAGTGCATCACAAAAGAGCCTAAAAAGGATAGCTCAGTGATTTGAGCATAGGCCTGCTAAACCTAGGGTCGCGAGCTCAGTCCTTGAGGAGGCCATTTAGGGATATGGGGCAAAAATCTGTTGGATGATTTAATTGGGGATTGGCCCTGCTTTGAGCAGGGGGTTGGAGTAGATGATCTCCTGAGGTCCCTTCCAACCCTATGATTCTATTCTAGGTCAGTATCTTTATCAGCATTTTCTAGATGGGGAAACTGAGGCACAGAGAGTAGGCCAGTGGCATTGCTAGGAACAGAACCCAGGTCTCAAGTCCCAATCCAGTCCTCGGAAGTCTGATTCTAAATAGTTAAACTGAACTACCCTTGTCAAAGTAAAATGCAACGTAGAACACTCTGGAATTGTCAGGCTTAGCTCAACAGGTGGCAGGGAGTTAGGTCAGCAGAGAATGTGGTCCATTGATTTTAATGGTTGCTCCAGGCTTATAGCGCAGAATTTGCTTCATAATGCAGATGAATAGATGTCAGCCTCCAGGGCTAGCAAACAGCACTAAATTCAAAATAGAATTTAACCTAAACATGCTAGTAGATCCCTCCACCTCATGGCTCAGTGCCAACATACCAGGCTTCCACTGAGAACCTCCGCTTGGAAATACCATTCAGACACCTACTCCGTGGACACCGACGGGAGCCAGTCATATACTTTAGCTCCAGGGAGAGGTCAGGTGACAGCCACCCACTCAATTTCTTTTCTGGCTGATTGATGTACCATCACTGAGATCATCCATGGAGGGATCTGCCTACCAGTCATCATGGCAGAAGGACAACGTACCATGATGTTGGATGCCTGTGAGGAATGAGAGGGCATGAGGAGTGTAGCGACTTTGCTCGGGGTCAGCTCTGTTAACCAGTACGTAGGAGACAGGTCTGATGGGTAGTTTCTTTAGCACTTTCCCCAGGGAAATAGGAAATATACATCAATCCTTCCTAGCCCTTGCCCATCCCCCACAGCACAGGGAATAGAGTTGGGTACAAAACTGTTTTCCTGCCTCATAAAAAAAATTGAGATTTAGAAAAAAAATTGTCCTGAATCAGGCTGAAAAGTCAAAATCTTGAAAATTTTAGCAATCCAAAATTCTAGGGGGAAAACGTAGTTTGAGTTAATTGAAACATTTTGTTTCGATAATTTCAAAACGTTTCATATTCAAACATCCTTTTGAACTGGAAAACCTAATTATTTTCCATTGGCAATGTCAAAATCAAACATTTCAACAACTAGAAACATTTTTATCATCTTTTTGGTTAAAAAAAATTAGCTGTTAGCAGGACTAATTTTGGTTTTGACAAATTGCCATTTTCCAATGAAAAAATGTGTTGTCAAAAATTCCTAACTGGCTCTAGTATGGAAGCTCCCCTGTGCCCTCTCAACTCTGAACCCTGATCAGGCCAGGTGGAATCCTGCCCTTTACCCAATGCAATGTATTCAGTATTAATCTGATGCTAGAGTGACCAGATGTTCCAATTTTATCAGGACCATTCCTATTATTAGGGGTTTTGTCTTATGTAGGACCCTACTCCCCATTTGCCCCCACCCACCCCCATTGCCCGCTCATTGTCCTGATATTTCACACTTGATATCTAGTCACCCTGTATGTTGCACGTACCAGGTGTACCTCCTTTCATACAAAGATCTAAGTACTTTATTGGCATTAATGAATTCTAACATCACTCTACCTACTTTGCAAATGGATAAACCAAGGAACAGAGAAATTAAGCCTCAAATGTCTTCAGGACTCAACCCAGCCTCCTTTTCTGTGGGTATCGTTTGCACCCCTAGATCAGGTGGATAGCCATCCTAAACAAATGTCACAAACACATCCCTTCCAACCCTTCCCCTCCCCCCCACATTCTGTACTCACCTTTAACTTCCACCATGTCTCTATAGCAGCTCAGTCAGCAGAGGCTGCCTAGGGGTATGTTAATAGAGTCATAGATTTCAAGGCTAAAAGGATCATCTAGGATGGCCACCTGTATAACACATGCCAAAAAGCTTCCCAAAATAATTCTAGAGTGTATCTTTTCAGAAAAACATTTAATCTTGATTTTAACATAGGCACATTTTCTCATCCGCCTGGCTCTTCTCTGAACCCTCTCCAATTTATCAACATCCTTTTTGAACTGTGGACACTCAACAGAGTGTTCCAGCAATGGTCACACCAGTGCCAAATACAGAAGTACACTAAATAGCCTAACCCCCCAGCTGCTCCAGTCATAACTGGCTGTGCGGGGGGGTCTCTGCTTCAGGTGCAGGATAACAAGTGCCTTGCTGTGATCCAATCTGCTCCTTGCAGAGCTTCTGACACTGGGTATCTTCTACCAGAGACAGTGTCGTCCCAAGCTCAATATCATCCTGATTTGGGTCTATTGCTAGAAGAGGCAAATCTTGAACTTTAGGGATGTTGTTTCAAATCTGATTGTAAAGCTGAACTCTGAGTCTTGCATCACTGATTAGCACATAGGGCCCACTGCCCAATCATGCAGACCTTACTCACTCAAATAGTTTCATTAACTTTACAGATTTTAAGGCCAGAAAGGACCATTCTGACCACCTAGTGTGACCTCTTTTAGTAGGGCTACTTACATGGGGAGAGAATGATGCACACAGGCCAGAGTTTGCAATATTCCATAAAAAAGTACCAGTACCCCCGTATATATATATAATACACATTTTATAAGATTTCTCACACATGGCTGAAATTCTCAAACATAAGCTTTTAGGAAAACACAAAAGTCTGCTGTCAAAATTGCTCTGAACAAGAACAAGCTGAATTCATCAGAAATTTAAACTGAATGCTGCTGCTGACTGAGGGCTTTTCCCCCTGATTTTACTTATACAAAGTTTCTCTAGGATCACCTAAAACCCTAGGACCACATCCTCAACTGGTAGAAATCAGCCTACTTGTATTAAGGTCACAGAACAAGGCTGATTTCCGCCAGCTGAGGAGGAGGGTTCTGAAGTACTGAACTGACAACAATGCGCGATATGCAGACTCTCTGTCTTGTCTCTTCTTAATCATGCCACAAAAGCCCCATAAAGATTTCTTTTTGCAAACAGTGCCATCCCAGGCAAGTCACGCAAGGGAGATAAGCTGCTCCCTCCCTAAAAGGTCATGGCCTTCAAGACCCTGCATCTTCCTTCCTAAAGTTATAAAAGGAAGACGTACCCAGCAGCTATCCCAGGCCACTCTGGGAAGAAGCAATAGAGCCCTCTACCCGAAACAAAAGGCTATCTGTGTCGGTGATCGATTCAGAGCCTACCATAAGTGTTGTATAGGACACGATCACTTTTAATGATCTGCCTTAAACTATGTTTAAAAAAGCAAGATTGGTATTGCCCCGAAGTGCCTCAATGTATTCCGGCAGTAAAATCATTGCCTCACTGAAATCAATGGGAGTTTTGCAATTAACTTTAATGGAGCCAGGATTTCATCCTGATGTTTAGCACCATCACATGTCAGCATGTACTTCATAGAATCAAGCGCTGGGAATTCAGATGACCCACTACTGTGCTAACAACGATCAGAGTAGTGATGTTTTCCAACTCAATTACTGCTAGGATTTTTTTTAAAAAGGCTGCACAGTACTTTAGGAGCATCTAGAAGTGGACACTAACCTTAGTATTCAAACAAAGGACAGTGCAAAAGCCCCCAATGTGATGCACTTCTCTCCTAAGGTGTACTTCGTATTCAGTTATCTTTGTTAAGTGGGGCCAATGATGTGCCTACAGTTGCTAAACCTGAAGACATGGAATGAAAAATAAGTAAACTTCCATGCAACACCGCAGACCCTATCAGCTGTTTCCCAGGTGCAATTTTCCAGTTTACCTATTCTGACATATGGAGAGTTTGGGAGTCACTTGACAACATACAAACCTAAGTAATACCAATATCAAGAAGAACCATAATGAGCAACCCTGCTCAACACCATAAACATCAAACATCAACAAATGAGCAACTCTTGCTACTTTCAGAACTTGCCATGGGAAATACATTTCAGGGAACAATCTTGTATGAACAGGGGAATGATTATACCTTTTACTTAGTGTTGGTGTCACGGAGTCCCCGGGCAATGCTCTGGAACTGCTCCCTATGAAGCCAGTCAGGACTCTGGGGAAGCCTCCTCCCTGTGAGAAAACTGTCTTCAGGGAAAGAAGCTCACATGGCTTCCACCTTCCTGGGTCTACCCTCAGAGCATTCAGCATCCTCTGCCCCTCCATGTGCTTCCCATAGTGAGCCCGCACACCTCAACTCCGCAGTCAGACGTGACTCTCAGCCAGCCAGTAAAACAGAAGGTTTATTAGAGATGACGGGAACACGGTCTAAAACAGAGCTTGTAGGTAAAGAGAACAGGACCCCTCAGTCAGGTCCATCTTGGGGGACAGGGAGGCCAGACTATGTCTGCGCCTCCCCCCACATCTCCAGCCAGCTCCAAACTGACTAACTTTCCAGCCTTTCCTCTCCTTTGTTTCTTTCCCGGGCCAGAAGGTCCCCTGATCCCTTTCTCCTCCAACACCTTCAGCTGGCACCTTGCAGGGGAGGGGCACAGGCCATCAGTTACCAGGAGACAGGGTGTTGGCCTCTGACCCTCTGATCTGCAACAATCACACATCCTTATCCCACCACCTAGAGCAGGGGTAGGCAACCTATGGCACCCGTGCCAAAGGCAGCACGCGAGCTGATTTTCAGTGGCACTCACGCTGCCTGGGTCTGGCCACCAGTCTGGGGGGCTCTGCATTTTAATTTAATTTTAAATGAAGCTTCTTAAACATTTTAAAAACCTTATTTACTTTACATACAACAATAGTTTCCTTCTATATTATAGACATAGAAAAAGACATTCTAAAAATATTAAAATGTATTACTGGCATGCAAGAACTTAAATGAGAGTGAATAAATGAAGACTCGGCACACCACTTCTGAAAGGCTGCCAACCCCTGACCTAGAGACTTAACAAATGCATAGGGGAAATGGAGGCACTCACACACAGTATTCAAAGGAAACATTAAGAACAGTCCCACTTCGTCACACCTGGTCAAACATTTTTCATAAAAACTTTTATTGACAGTGTCATAAGTATGAAGTGCCTTAGAATTAATGTTTTACCTGTAAAGGGTTAAAACCTGAACAGGAGAGGGGATGACGTAAAAGCTCTCATTCCTAAAGACAAAGGAGTTTAGTTTCACTTTTTCCCGGGCACTCAGCCTGTCTCCATCTTCTCCCCGGCTCTGGGGTAATGAATCATCTTTCTACTCATCCCTTGATAAGTTTCTAAGTCAGCCCGGCAGTAAGTGAAATTGTTAATTGTATAAGCTTGTAATCGGTCTATGGGGTCTTTAACCTCATCAGGGAGAGAAATCCCAAAGGGGGGGGGATTAAGGAGGGTTAAGGCTAGAACTGAGTATCTGTGAAGTCTGTGTAAGTTGTATGCTTTTCTCTTTTCTTTATTAAATCTTTTTTTGTTATAAGAATTGTCTGTTAATTCTATTGGAGGGATCCTAGCTTGGATCGGAGTCTGTGTTCTCAATCTCTCCCAGGTAGCAAGGGGGAGGGGGTGTTACTATCGGGGGTTTTAATGTGCCCCACTCCATAGTTTTGGGGTAATCACGTTAATGGTGGCAGCAGGTTCCAAGCCCCAACTGGAGAAGTTTGGGTTTTGGGGGAAAAGATTTAACCTAGGCTGGGAAAGTAGCTTGGAGTTAATTGGTCTTTCACATAAGAGATCCCCACATCTTTACCCTAGAGTTTAGAGTGGGGGGAAAAAATATCTTACAGACAGAAAAATGGATTATTATTTTTAGGAGTGTCTGCTTCCTGATTTAGAATTTGATTTTTCATCTGAAAACACAAAAGCCAAAATAATTTCAGGAAAAGGGGAAAATGTTTCGGTTTTCAATAGTTTCCAGCTGAAAATACTCTTCTTTCACTTGCTGGCCTCTTCCTCCCCTCCCCCCAATAGATTTTCAACAAAAAGTCAAAGTTTTCCATGGAAAACTATCCCCATTTTCCAACATGCTACATTCCTAGGTCCACATTTTTAGACCAGTTTTAACTGGGCTTTTAGTTTTTGACAACAGCTCAGATTACTTAATCTTCTGAGTATCTGGCTCAACCTGTCAATCAAGGTTTTAGACATCTAAATGACCTAAATTTCAGGCCTCAGAATGGAGACCAGTGTCCCAATATCTAACCATTAATGTTTGGGAAACTTATATACATCAAAAATCTATTTCAGGTCCTAGGTGTTTCTATTACAAGTAACCCATACAAGGTAAGTGAAGGAATGCATCATAGAAGTGTTCTCCATATTACTATGTGCCCACCTGCATCAATCACTTATGAGTAATAAAGTTGTCACAGTTAAGGGCAACTGCACCTTAAGGGCAATTTCCCCTCAGGGATTCGGTAAGGACACCCACACTCAGGCTTCAAGCCTCTCCATCAGTTGCCTCTCTTGGGTGGAGAAGTGCATCTCTCTCCCTCCTGACTGGGAGATTTCCAGACTGAATAGTTCCCTGCCTTCACTGCATTGTTCCCAGCAAAACACAATCTGCCTAAGCAGGCCTGTTTTGCCTTTCCCCTCAGAGATGTTACACAGTGTGATAGCCAACAATTAACTGTTAGCTACCACACAGTATTTCCTGCGTAAGCCTATTTTATTCTTAAGGTAAAAACACCACAGTGAGAACATATTAAAAGCAATAAAAGAACCTATAAGCATGCTAATAAGTTTACCAGAGATCACCACCAACTGACTCCAACATGGGCTCTGATAGGTGAGTCCTTCAACTCCCGCCCCACCCAAAAAAAGGGGGTCTCTTTTGTAGTCATATGGGGCCTCAGTAGGTCAAGTCCTTCCAATCCTTCCCTGAGGACTGGGGCCCACCATGTACAAGAGGTCCTGTCTGTTTGTTGGATCAGAACAAGTCCCCTGAGCCTTCATTCTGTCACACCAACTCCAACACTTCAAATCCTATTTGAAATAGCTTGTTGTCTATACCTCCACTTCTGTCTCTCTGTTACTGAGCTTTCATCTGTTCATTTTACTCTTCATTTATATCAGGGTTAAGGCTAATTTGTTCTGTCCACCATCTCTGTCCTGTATTATTTAACTGTCTGAAGCATTTTGAACTACTGTTTACATACAAGCTGCTGTACACTATAATGTTGCATTCTCTTGTGCTATCAGAGTTAAACTTAGCACACAGTTTGTTCCACTAACCGTTCTGGTATATGGTCTAAGGGATGGAAAAGAAAGCACTGGTTTTTGGTCTCTTAAAATATTCATTTGCTTTTAACACAAGTCAATTTTGCACCAGAGTTGGAAACTCTCTCTTTCTCTGTGAGTAATTCAGTAGAAAATGGCATCAAAGGGATGAAAAAGGAAAGTAAATTTCACTAGTCAATCAATATATTTCAAGAATGACATTTTAAGTTAACTTATAATAATAATATATCATGTGCTCAAGGATTCCAAGTTGAATGGCCTTCATCCTCAGCAGGTATAAATCAGCTTAACTGACTTGAGTGGAGTTATACCAAATTACACCCGCTGAGGATCTGACCAATATTGTAGGTTTAAAAAAATGTTTACCTGTTTTCTCTATACTCATATCTGGAATCTTAATACTCCAGCAGTCTGCAATAAATCAGTGAAGTAATACAGAGACGTAGTCAAATGCTAACATGCAAAAGAGACAATGGGTCTTCTCCAGTCATTATTTACAACTGTGGCTTGAGTGGGTGGGAAAAATAATAATCAACAGAGCTAAGACCTCAGAGCACATCCCACTCTTTACAGTAAATCTTAACTTGCCCTCTGGAATGTCACAGTATCAAGTTGTCATCTCACGTGGGTTTTCCCTTGATGTTGAGTATGATTCCCATATATCAAACTTAAATGCATACCAGTAATTAACAGGTTTAGTACTGTAAGCACAAAAATAGGTTACATGCTATCCTGCACATCTAGTCAGGCCTCTACATGAAAGTACTCCACAGAGCCGCACTTGCTTCTGCTTATGGAGGATGCTGTGCAGGGTTATGTAAAGTACATTGTTTTTTCTCCTAGGCGCTTGCAGATCTAGCATGTTGAGCTGTGATCTTGTTAGCTCTCATAAAGTCAGCTAGGCTGGATCTGGGCATCCCCCAAGAAACCTTAGATGCTATAGGTTGTACTGTGAGCTTCAAAACATGGTGCTGATGTGAATCAGTAAGTGATACTCGTCCATCTGAGTCAGAGCTAAAGCAAGACCACATCATGTTGTCGTGAATACAAGGTCCCCAGAAGGGGTTTCTTTGAAATTAAGAACACAAAAAAAGACCTCATGACATGCATTAAAGCCCATACCACTTCCTGCTTTATATAGGAAGTTAACCCTGTCCTAGCCAAGTTCCAAATTGGTGAATCATAGAATATTAGGGTTGGAAGGGACCTCAGGAGGTCATCTAGTCCAATCCCCTGCTCAAAGCAGGACTAATCCCCACTAAATCATCCCAGCCAGGGCTTTGTCAAACCTGACCTTAAAAACCTCTAAGGAAGGTGATTCCACCACCTCCCTTGGTAACCCATTCCAGTGCTTTGTCAGCCTCCTAGTGAAAAAGATTTTCCTAATATCCAACCTAAAGCTCTCCAACTGCAACTTGAGACCATTACTCCTTCTTCTGTCATCTGCTACCACTGAGAACAGTCTAGATCCATCCTCTTTGGAGCCCCCTTTCAGGTAGTTGAAAGCAGCTATCAAATCCCCCCTCATTCTTCTCTTGATGCCAGTCACTGTAATAAATACCTCTGGAGTTTCAAATGAGATAAGTTATTCCTTATTTCCTATTTTGTTTTTAGAACCTATTGAAATTTTCAATCCATTTTTCCTTGAAAATTTCCATTTTTGTCCATCTTTGTCCAAATTTCATCAACCGCCTCCGGAAATTTCATTTGTTGAAAAGCAAATTATTTCCAGATTTTTTTATATAAACCCCGTAAGTTTCTAAAAAATATTTTAATGAAAACAATTTTCTTCAAAAACGTTCACAGAAAATAAATTATTCAACCGGCTCTACTTGTCATGGTGCTGTTAAACAGCTTCTACCTTCCACCTCACAGGCCTTGCCAATGATAAGATTTTTTCTAAACCCAAAATTCCTCTTTGTTACACAACTTAGGAGTTCAACCAATGGTAGGGATGATGAGTCACATTGTAGGGTTAGAACCAGCACGACAGACCTGCCCTGAGCAGGATTGGACAAGATAGTATTTAAAATGTTAGCTGCTGTCTGAAGCCCTCTCTATGTTATCACTCCCACTAGTCAGAGGGGTAGCCATGTTAGTCTGGATCTGCAAAAGCGACAAAGATGTATCCGACGAAGTGGGTATTAGTCCACGAAAGGTTATGCTCCAATATGTTTGTTAGTCTTTAAGGTGCCACAGGACTCTTTGTCACTCCCACTATTGCTACCACTGGTGGCATAGACCTGGTGGTAAAAATGCCAGGAAGTTTGAGACAAAAATCATGGTGTGGACAAGATAAGATGGAAAGTGCACAGCAACTGTACAGGACAGGACTTGGATTGCGCTCTGTGTCTTTGGACTATAATAATGGGACAGTATAACCAGATTGGAGAAAAACTGAGAGGGTGGTTGGCTCAGGTGTTTTTGGTATCTGATTTAATAACATTTTTCATGGTGCTCCACCTCTCCAAAGCAATGAACAGACCTGAATTAATGAATCCTCCCCACACACTTGTAAACGCTGTATTGTTTTACTTAGAGCAAAAGGAAATAATGGCAGACCTGGTGTAATTGTTGCTTCGGAAAGGCCACGTCAAGGATGTTCAAAGTAATCATTTTCTTGAGAGCTAAATTACCTTTGGCCATCTACCAGCTCACTGCAAGGGATATCGGAGGAAGTGATACCATGGGACCAGTCTCACTTCAGAACACCTTCTTGGGAAGCAGCTATAAACAAATGATAGGAATGCATGGGGCTGAGTAGAATAGTGGGGTAGCACTCACTATTCTGTTACAGGATTGAGCTATGTCTGTATTCATGTACATAGCTTACAGATAATATGCCAGGAGATGGTCCTCAAGAATATATTAACCTAGTTCCTGAGCTTTGTAGGACCAGTAAGACTTGCTATGCACTAAAAATGGCATCCTCTGACTGACCTTTACATCAGCTCTTAACACATTCCAGATGGAGCATGGCTGGGGACCATCTCACCCCACGTGCAGACCAGATTGTGCTACCAGGTGGTGGGGTTAGGCATAGACTGCACCGAGCTTTGTGGTGGAGCAAGACCCACTATTCAGTGTGTCCTCCCACCAGCGGCATTCCAGGAGAAACAGAACTAAGCCTGAATTTCTGACAAGTGCTGCTGTTTAGAACACTCCTAGAAAGCAATAATGCCAGGACGGAGGCTAGTCGGGAAACAGATGAGCTGCTCATGCCTGACACAGGGAAAGGCTGCCCTTATCTCTAAGGGGGAAGAGGAAAGTAGTCTCTGGGCTTAGCCACTTCTGCACAGAGAACTTGAGGCACTACTAAATGATGATAAATCACATATGAGAATGGGCCCTGCACTCCATTAGTGACTGAGTGGAGATCACAAAAGATATTTCACTTAGGTCACCAGGACAGATACACTGCAGTCTTGGAAACGAAAAACCAGTTTCTTTTTCCTCTAATCAGCTGGGTGATGACTGACCTTTGGGTAAACAATGAAAACATCTTTTAAGTTACCAACGAGCTTATGTTCCCCAAATAATTTTTGTTGTGCAAAAATGAAACATTTGCAATGTTATTAAAAATATATATATTTGTACATTCCTCTTTATCATTTCAGCCCAATGACTGCTTAGCCCACCCTACACATTAAACTCCAAGAGGAACTGTGTTAGCTTTTTCCTTTTCATAAGAATACAGGTGTTTGGAAAGACAGATCCATTTAATGAGCCGCACCTATCCTCACTAACCAGGTTCTAGATGCTTTACAGATGGCTAAACAGATGTAGTCCCAGCCCCGGGAGACTGACAGCCTGAGCAAACATGGACAGAGGGTAGGCCAACATGATCATCTCATTGATGTGTTTATATTTCATTTCCAGTTCTTTATCTCGTTAATATTTGCATTGATTTCACACGTTAGTGCTCAGGCACCACAGTGATGGGCAGCAGTATAAGCCCCTAAGGGTATGTCTACACAGCAGTATAAATCCAGAGTTCAAACTCAGGCTCAAACCTAACTCCCACCCCCAACCTCCCTAATCTGTCTACACACAAATTGTGCTAACCCAGGGCTCGGACCCACTGTCCCAGGACTCCATGGAGGTGGAGGGTCCAAGCCCGAGTTGAGCCGGCACCCAGGTTTCAAGCCCTATTGCTTTGCAGTGTAGATGCAGCCCCCATTGGACAAATGCTCTGGGAGGCCACCAAAAGTATTCCACTCTTCCATGGGCTGATTTTTTTTTTGTGCTCTGGGCAGTCAAGTTTTCCCACACGGCACCATGAACAAAAGGTGGGAGTGGCCACTTTTAGGGAAGGTGCTAGGAAGTCTGGGATGTGGGTGGTTGGACTCAGGCCCACATCATGAAGTGTAGACGCTCGAGCCCCAGGCTGGGACTCAGATTTAACAATTCCTAATCTGGGGTAACAAATGAATGTAGGTGCTCATAGACTCATAGACTTTAAGGTCAGAAGGGACCATTATGATCATCTAGTCTGATCTCCTGCACAACGCAGGACACAGAATTTTACCCACCCATTCCTGCAATATACCTCTCACCTATATTTGAGCTATTGAAGTGCTCAAATCTTGGTTTAAGGACTTCTAGGTACAGAGAATCCTCCAGCAAGTGACCCAGGCCCCACACTGCAGAGGAAGGTGAAAAAAAACCCAGGGCCTCTGCCAATCTGTCCTGGAGGAAAATTCCTTCCTTACCTCAAATATGGTGATCAGCTGAACCCTGAGCATGTGGGCAAAACTCACCAGCCAGACACACAGGAAAGAATTCTCTGTAATAACTTAGATCCCCTCCCCTCCAACTTTCCATCATATACCACTAGGCCCATCTATTACCATAGTCAAAGATCAATTGCCAAAATTATGTTATCCCATCACACCATCTCCTCCATAAACTTAGCAAGCTTAGTCTTGAAGCCAGATAGGTCTTTTGCCCCACTGCTTCCCTTGGAAGGCTGTTCCAGAATTTCACTCCTCTGATGGTTAGAAACCTTCGTCTAATTTCGAGTCTAAACTTCCTGTTGACCAGTTTATATCCATTTGTTCTTGTGGCCACATTAGTACTGAGCTTAAATAATTCCTCTCCCTCCATGGTATTTATCCCTCTGATATATTTATAGAGAGTAATATCTCCACTCAGCCTTCTCCTGGATAGGTTATACAAGGCAACCTCCGAGAGTCTCCACTCATAAGACAGGTTTACCATTCCTCGGATCACCCTAGTAGCCCTTCTCTGCACCTGTTCTAGTTTGAATTCATCCTTCTTAAACATGGGAGACCAGAACTGCACACAGTATTCTAGATGAGGTCTTAAAGCCGTACAGTAACAAGCTCATGGTCTGCTAACTCGAGTTCTACTAACCCTGGGCTTATTTTGCAATATAGACGTACCCCAAGATAATACTTGACACTTACATAATAGATGGATAAACGTTATCAATCCCCATGTCATGCAGGGAGTCACTGAGGCAGAGAAAGGTCAAAGTGACTGTACCATGTGGCTGTATCCACCTAGGTAAACCCATTTACCTCTATGGGAATACCTACCATAGCATGTGCAGTCTTTGTCCCACTGTCATCTTCAAAAGTAGCATCGGAAGCCAGGTCTCTGCGCTGCTCACCCCATGCTTAATCCACTAGACCACAGTGCAGTAGCAGTCAATTGGCGGTCCTTTGTTGACTGAACTCTCCCTTGATGGAGGTCTGTCGAAGCCAGGGGTCTGCTGTGAGTGTCTCACTTCCAAAGCCTTTTCACACACTTCATTAGCGCTTAATGGATGGAAGAGACCGGAGCTATTTTTGGCAACCCTGCTGGTCCCTGAATGTTGCACTCCCAGCTCCTGCCAGGCCGGCAAGGACCTGACAGAGGCTGATTCATAAAGCACCTCTCCCCGGTATCCAAGTGCTATACGAGATCACGGGTGCAGGAATCACATCACCCGTCGTTGCCAAGCACCGCCCTTCACCCCGGGTCAGTGGGGAGGAAATGCCATTCATTATAAATTCAGTAAGGCGCTCAAGATTAGCAATGGGTGTAAAATATAACGAGAACCTATTTCCCCCCTGCAGGAATACAAATAACCCCCATCCCCACCCCGAAACCGGCAGAGGCTGAAAAAAGTCCCAGGAACGTAATGGAAAAATTCTTGATGAAAAGTGACCAAAAAATGTGTTGAGAGAACCCCTGATTTAAACTATATTACTTATGAAGCTCCAGGTAGGGGGCCAAATCCTACCCTGGTGTAAATCAGTGTAGTTCCACTGAAGTCCACACTGACTCGTGGGTGTGCTGGAAAACCTGCTGAGGATCTGGAGGGTTCTCTGTGTCGGGTTTGTTACCCTGGTGTCTACTCTGGGGATTGTCCAGGAAGATAATATTTAAGAACAGTGATTGGGTACAATACTGTACTTATTACTACTTGCTGATATGACAGCTTTGGATCCTTATCTGTTTGATTTTATGCCTTTCTCTTACACACACAAACACACTTGATTCAGTGTGCACTACTGCTATGCTTTTTTAAAAAAAAAGATACAAAGATGAAAAAATGCTCCAGCTTGGAGTTGTATCTGTTCCCCAAATGGCAGCATTTGCCTTGCCTGGAAATGAATAATCTGATGCCTTAAAGACTGTCTCTTGATCCCAGGATTCAGCAAATCCTCCCATTTCCCTGGATTTTTCCTGCATGTGGTCTCCTCTTTCTTCTTCTTCATCTCAATCTCCTTTTGCAATAATACATTCAAGAGAAACCTGGAGAAAAGTCATCTGTGAATGAGCCCACTTGCTGTCAGCATAATAGTAAATCCCCCAGTTTTGTCTCCTGCATCCACCTGCATTTCCAGATGATAAAACGTTATCTAGTTGGTCTTGTATTTAAGTCAGCAGATGCCAGTATCACCACATCTCAAAGGTTTCCAATTAATGTCTTTCCTTCATTGTCCTACTCGCACGAAAACCTCATCAGAGATGCCTGAGGCTTTGTCTTTTTGAAGTGCTCTAATCTGAACAAATTTTACCATTGCTGTCATAATTGATTAAACTGTTGTGAGCCTCTTCGGCATCTCCTAAGAGCTGCTATGTTCACATTCGTCAGGAGATAGTCCAGACCTCGCACACTTCCACAAGGCATAGATCAACTTGAGTTACTGGGCTAATCATATTTTGCACTTAAATCTTGCCTTTCAACTGAGGCTCGCAAGACACTTCACAAATATTAAGGTCCATTTCTGTCACCCATCCTGATGCTGAGTTGTACCTTACTCCACACGTTGTCCTGTTTACCTCAATGGCCCTACTCGCAGAGTAAGATCTAGTCAGTGTGAGTAAGGGCAGATGAAGCTTGCCCTGGATCAATTAAGATTCAGAATACCTTTGTGATGTATTAGTCCCATTTTACAGTTGGGAATAGTCAACAAGATCAAGAAAATTAGGCTTCTGAAACAAAAATAAAAAAAAAGCTAGCTATAAGGATGGGCAAACTGGTTTGGAAAAACGGAAGCCATCATCACAACCATCCCCTGACTTTGCTCCCATTTCTACAGCCATGCCAAAGTTTTGTTATGTTTCTGAAATGTTTGGGTTTTTTTAAAAAAAAAAATCCATTTTTCAGCCAGGACTGAATCCAAGAGAGACAGTTCTGACCATAGCTAGGAAAAGAAACAGCAGAGATCACATGGGAAAACTAATTTAGGAAAGCTATCAAGCACAATTTTGCAGACTCCCTTGTTGGGCTAGCTCCTATGACCTTCAAATGAGCAGCTAGGAGTTTGGCTACTTCTTCAAATTAAACCTAAATGCTGAATCTTTTCAGGTTAACTCATCACTGCTAGTCTTCTTCTTAGGCCTGATTCTCCTGTTGAAGGGAGGTCCAGTGGTTAGGGCACTAGCCTGAGCCTCAGGAGACGTGTGTTCAATTTTCTGCTCCACCACATTTCCTGTGTGACCTTGGTCAAGTTAGTTAGTCTCTCTGTGCCTCAGTTCCCCATCTGTAATATGGGAATAACTGAATTGTCCCACTGTGCAGGGGTGCTATAAGGATAAATACATTAAGGCTTGGGAGACACTCAAATACTGTGATAACGGAGGCCATATTAATACCTTAGAAGGCTTAGAGAGTCCCTCATCCTTCTCCAGTCTGACTCTAGCCTTCCTTTTCTCAGCTCAGTCAGTGTTTCTTGCTGGAAGAACCCCTCCAGCAGCAGCAGCTTGCAGGCTCTTATGATTTTATCAAGATTCTTGTGATATTTTGTGTGTTTTTAAATCCTCAGCTCCCGGAGCCATGTGACTGAGTCTTATTTTAAAACAGAAAAGGACAGTAAGTGTCTAGCCTCATGGTCCTAGAAAATAAATTTGAAAACATGAATCCCAAAGGCTCATAAACCAGAAGGCAACTAAAAAAAGACCCAACTATTTATTTATAAACCACATGATTTTTAAGCCACTCTCATTTTCTGGAAGCAGAGACAGGATTTGTGAACATTTGGGGTTGGCAATACAGACCTTCTCTCACCGTATTATTGGGACAGATATTTCATAGTCTGCTTCTCTCCCTTCCCAGCAGTCCAATGGCACTTGAACTTCAAGACCCAGAATTCCATGGTTCTGGAACAAAGCTAGGCACAGTTCAGAGCCAGGGTCTGAATGGTTCAAAGGCTCAGGTCACTCTTTGGTAAGCTCTGTAGGGTGACTACCTGTCCCTAATTGGGCAGAACAGTCCTGAAATGTACATTTCAAGTCCCAGTGCTGGGCTGGACGACTCCAGGACGGCATTTGTCCTGGCTTCAGTGCCGCTCTGTCCCTGCCTAAGGCTCAGGTGCGATGCAGCCTCTTCCTGGGCATGAGGTGGGCCTTTGCAGCTCTCCGCACAAGGCCCTGCCCCCTGCTCCTTCTCTTCCCCCTGGCAACCCGACCAGGCCAGGAAGCAGAGGCAAGCCATGGTAAGAACTGCCCAGGGAGCCCGGGCTGCTGCGGGGAGCCTCACAATCCCCAACCCTCCATCTGCCCTGGGCAGTACATCCTGAGGGGCAAGGGACACAGGCTGGGGACTATTCTTGGGCACCCTAGCTCCCCACCCAGGGCAGGTGGAGGGTCCGGGGCTCCCCATCGCCTGGGCTCTCTGAGCGGGGCAACAGGGGGAAGAGGAGGAGCCAGGGTGGGGTCACGGAGGGGAGGGGACTCCTGCATGTTTCCCATTTTTGCCTTTTGAAAAGGTGGTCACCCTGGCTCTGGCTCTTATACAGCGTACTAAGCGCTTTACCGATACATATGAAGATGAGATCTCTGCATCTCCCAACACTGCACAGATGTTAGTGACCGTGGCAAAACCCGGTTTCAGAAACAGCCCTGATCATTATCCTTGACCGCCCTTGTAGTTCAACT
Source organism: Sternotherus odoratus (assembly GCA_032164245.1). Classification (NCBI taxonomy): domain Eukaryota; kingdom Metazoa; phylum Chordata; order Testudines; family Kinosternidae; genus Sternotherus; species Sternotherus odoratus. Next base: position 15,840,963 of record JAVMKO010000002.1, read on the forward strand.
GTGGACGGCATCAGTTCAGCTGACAGTCCTTCTCAGCCACGGCATATTTCCGTGGTGTAAACAAACCTATGGAAGCACGTAACATATGGTCAAAATATATCCGGCTTCAGCATTCCTCTCCTGCAGTATATTTAGCTCTATGATGAGCACCGCACACCTCGTATTGCTTTTTCAAGGAGGAAAAAAGTAAACAGACCAGATCGTCAGCTGGTATAAATCAACATCCCTTCCTTGAAGCCAATGGAGCTACCCCAGTGGGCACCCGCTGAAGATCTGGCCCAATGAGATTAGTGCTGTGAGGTTATGAATCATTGTTATCACAAAGCAGTCAACTTAATTGCCTGCTCCTCTCCCCCATGTGTCCCCATAGGGGCTCTGGCTCTGCTCCTCTAATGCTGCCAGCCAGGAGGGGAGAGACCCTGACTCAAATGTAATGTGCAATTATCTTTGCATGTTTTTTCAATAGTAAACCACAGCATGGGATGTGACCCCTGCTAATTGGAAATCACATCCCAGAGGGTTTTCCACTTCGCTGTTGTTCAAATATCTATGGCTCTTATTAAATATTGATAAATGACACAAATACGAAGAGGCAATAGATTCTTCGTCGTTAAACTGTAACCAGTAGTCTATTCTGAGCCCAAGTTTTACCTATCTTCTAAAACATTCAGAGAACAGCCTTTCTACTTCAACTTTAGCATGAGTGGCCTGAAGCTAATGGAGAGTTCTCTGGTAAAGTGTGACCAAGCAGTTTCTCAGCTATGGTTGAGACACCCATTTTTTTTAAATAGCCTTTTGCAAATTTTTAACACCCTTCTTTGCTACTTTGTGTCTCAGAAAGCCCCGAGATTGAAATGTGGTGCAAGGCAAGATCTTTGTCTAGTGCCCTAAAATGTCAATTTTGGGGGTATTTTTTAGACTTCTAAAATTATTCTCTATTGGTGAAATTCAGGACTCTACCAATGACCCACTGGAGTCCCATTTGAGTACAGCAGTGAGTAACGCATAGGTCTTGTGCTAGCCCTCTGTACAGTGGTGAATTTCCCCAAATTACATCATCACTCTGTCAGGCCATTGTCTCCTAGTCCAAGCACCTGTTGGATCGTGAGATATGCACGAAGGGTGTGTCTAAATGAGGATAAGAGATGTTTCTTAATAAACAAGTTCACTAACACATTTTAATTAATACATTTTAAAACCAGAGGGCAGACAAGACTAGTTGTATTTCAGCATGTATTAGCTGGTCAAGGTGAATCCCAGAAGGAAGTATAAGGGGTGTAAAGTAAACTTGGCAGACAGGAAAATCTAGCCCATAGAGGATTTAATAGGAATTAGGCCCCTGATTCAATAGAGCACTTAAGCATATACTTAACTTTAAGTTTGTGCTTAAATCCATCTCTACTCAGCACAAGTTAAGCGTATACTTAAGTGCTTTGTTGAATCAGAGCCTAAACCAAATGTCACAAGGTTTTATACAATGTGATGGGTTGAAACTGCCACGTTATGTTCTGAGACTACCTCTAAGCCCATTTTCCCTGGCAGCTCAGGACTTCAGTAGCCTGCCTGGTTGTACCAGACACGCTAGCCTGCTACAAACACAGACCCAGCTCTGAAGCACATCCCCTAAAAGCTGCAGGCTTAACTGAAAACGGCGTAAGTGTTCCTGTCTCCAACACCCAGATACCGAGTTCCCAATGGGACCCAAACCCCAAATAAATCCGTTTTATTCTCTATAAAACTTATACAAGGTAAACTCATACATTGTCTCCCTCTATAACACAGAGATACACACAGCTGTTTCCTCCCACAGGTATTAATACTGGCTCTGGGTTATATAAGTAAAAAGTGATTTTATTAAATGTAAAAAGTAAGATTTCAGTGGTTCCAAGTAATAACAGACAGAATAAAGTAAATTACCAAGCAAAATAAAACAAAAACACACAAGTCTAAGCCTGATACAGTGGGAAACTAAATGCAGGTAAATCTCACCCTTAGAGATGTTCCAATAAGCTTTTCTTATATATTAGACTTCCTCCTAGTCTGGTCCAGCAATCACTCAGACCCTTGTACTTAGGGCTTGGTTAGACTGGCACTTTAAAGTGTTATAAAGCCTCCAGGAGCGCTATAAAGCTGCCCCCAAACACACTGGCAAGTCACATTTTGCGCTAAAAGTCTGATTTTATCGCGCTATTTGTAAACCACCTTTTCAAAAGGAATAAAAGCTTTTGCGTATTCCCTGTAGTGTGTTATGGCAAGTGTAATCGGTCATTATGCTATAAGGGATCTCTGGCACGCCTCTGAGCCATTTAAGGCAATTAAGAAGCCATTTAAGGCAATCCACATCTTTGTGTTGTTTTGCCAAGGGAATTAGGAATGCGGAAGTTTCTTTACAGAACTCCGCTCTTAACTCAGCAATTAAAGCAGTGAAAATGCTTACCAATGGAGCTGTGTGAATGAAATTCAGAGCCTGATACTTTTCTGTAGATAAAAATCACTGACACCATGGAGTGCTCTCCCTCCGTACACGTTCCCCGTTCCCCCTCATCTCCCTCCTTTGGAAAGCACGTTGCACCCAGCTGAATGCCGTGATAGCTGCCCATAATGCACCACTCCCTGTGTCACGGCAGTTGCAGCAAATGTGGCCACCCATTGCATCTTATAGCGCTATAGCTATTGCGGTATATGGGTACTGCTGTAACCAAAAGCCCTATAATCATGTAAGTGTAACCTAAGCCTTACTGTCCTTTGTTCCAGTTTCTTTCAGGTATCTGCTTGGGGTGGAGAGGCTCTCTCTTCATCCAGCTGAAGACAAAATGGTGGAATTTCCAGGGGCTTAGTCTTTCTCTTGTGGGTGGAAACCCCTCTCTTCTCCTGTGTAAAATCCCCCCAACAAGATGGCGTTTTGCAGTCATCTGAGCAAGTCAAATGTTTATGAATGATTCAGCTTTTTTGCAGGCCGACACCATTATTTACATGTTAGTTTGAATGTTCCCAGGAAAGCTTAGATGTGGATTGGTGTCTCCCAACGTCCATTGTTAGCTAAGTACTCCCAATTACTTGAATAACCCCTTCACGCTATGTTGACCAAAACTGCCTTATGTGCTTCCTAAAGCAAACACTTTAAATACAAGCATAGAGCCAACGCTCATAACGTCAGATATAAAAATGATACATGCATCCAAATAGGATGAGTACATTCAGTAGAACGTAACTTTTTCAGAGATATGATACATGGCATATTTAGCATAAGACATATTTGAGTTATGTCATTTTTATACTCATTAGCATATTTCTATAAAGCATTATGGGGTGCAATATCACATAGAAATAACTCTAAAATCTTTTAAGATTCATAGGGAATTATCTACCACCTTTCCATAGGTTGGTAGAATCTTCCTATAGAACTTGTAGTAGGGTTCTAATCTTCAATCAAATTCTATGGTATGGTTAATAAAATCTTTAACAAAGTGATCACTGTGTCAAATTATATAGGACTTTCCCAGAAGGGGAATAGTTTTCTAATCTCAAACGTCAGAATTAATAATCAGCCATGGTATGAAATCTAAATTACAATAAATTGGAGAAATGTGACATGAAAGTATCCACATGACAAATCAAAATGAGATTTTATAAACAGTGCTGCTGCCTTGTTAAAATAAGAACTGGTTATGAATCCAAATCACAGCTGTTTAACCCCCATGCATTGCGACTATTACAATGAGAATGTTGCAACAAGGGTGGGGGGGGATGAGAGTAGGTAGATGCCTAGATACCACAGTGATGGTCATGGATTAAGAAGCTGAACAGAATGCAAACAGTCACTAGCGAACACTAGTGTAGCAGGGTATGCTGATTCACACCATCTAGGTCCAGGAACTGGCCCAAGATGGGGTGAGGAGGGATGGTAATTTAAGAGCCAGGGTGGGGTACGGCTACCAGCCAGCCTAGTGCTCATCTAGGCAGCACAGAGGAAGTAAGTTTGGAGAGCATGTCTGAGGAGGAGAAAAGGGCATTAGTGAGTCAGAAAAAGCATGCAGGCTGTTCTAAGAGAGGCCTCTGGCAGAGACAAGGAAGCCAGGGACAAAGAGGAGGCAGGTGCTGCCAGCATGGAAGGGAGAGAAATAAAATAAGATCTTATATTTGTTAAGCTCACTTTAAAGCAGTGATACTCAGACTGATGTTCACAAGCCATAAGTTGCTCTTTAAAGTGTCTCCTGTGGCTCTTTGGCAGCACGTGATATTAAAACTAGGGCATTCAAGTAATTTAAAAAATTAATTGTGATTAATCACGTGGCTAAACAACAGGATACCATTTATTTCAATATTCTTGGATATTTTCTACATTTTCAAATATATTGATTTCAATTACAACACAGAATACAAAGTGTATAGTGCTGACTTTATTTTTATCACAAATAAATGTAAAAAACAAAAGAATTAGCAAGTTGAATTTACAAATGTTTATTTTAAAAACCCTGCATTCAAATATAAAACAATGTAAAACTTCGGAGCCTACAAGTCCACTCAACAATTTCTTGTTCCATCAAATGCTCAAACAAACAAGTTTGTTTACATTTGCAGGAGATCATGCTGCTGGCTTGTAATTTACAATGTCACCTGAAAGTGAGAACAGGTGTTCTCATGGTACCGTTGTAGGAATGTCACAAGATATTTACGTGCCAAATGCCTGAAAGATTCATATGTCCCTTCATGCTTCAACCACCATTCCAGAGGACATGCTTCCATGCTGATGATGTGTTCTGCTCAATAATGATCCAAAGCAGTGCAGACAATGCATGTCCATTAACACATTATTATTTTTTGAGCATCATCATCATGGAAGCCTGTCCTCTGGAATTATGGCTGAAGGGGCATACGAATTTTAGTATGTCTGGCACATAAATACCTTGTAATGCCAACTACAAAAGTGCCATGTGAATGCCTGTTCTCACTTTCAGGTGACATTGTAAATAAGAAGCAGGCAGCATTATGTCCTAAACATGTAAATAAACTTGTTTGTCTTCACAATTCGCTGAACAAGAAGTAGGACTGAGTGGACTTGTAGACTCTAAAGTTTTACATTGTTTGTTTTTGAGTGCAGTCATCTAACAAAAAAACTAGATTTGTAAATTCCACTTTCACAATAAAGCAGCGGTTCTCAAACTTTTTCACTGTGAGACCCTTTTTGCATTTCCGCGTCCTATGGTGGCCCAGGAGTATGTCCGCTGAAATGCTGCCGAATTGAACACTTCCACTTTCAGTGGCATTTCAGGGGATATGCAGCGCTCCTCTCTGTGTCCCAAATGCCAGCAGCGGAAGCTTTCACTTCGGCGGCTTTTGGCAGACACAGTCCCGCATTTGTAGTTGCAGCCGAAATGCCGTCGAATACATCATGACCCCCCATTTGAGAACCACTGCAATAAAGAGATTGCACTACAGTATTTCTATGAGATTCATTGAAAAACACTATTTCTTTTATCATTTTTAGAGTGCAAATATTAATAATCAAAAATAATAAAGTGAACACAGTACACTTTGTATTCTGTGTTGTAATTGTAATAAATATATTTGAAATGTAGAAAAACATCCAAAAACGTTTAATGCGATTAAATCACAATTAATTTTGTTATTGCGATTATTTTTTTTGAATTAATCACTTGAGTTAACTGCAATTAATCGACAACCCTAATTAAAAACACTGTATGATTTAATTATTAACCAATCAGGATGCTTTTTTATGTTATTAATCAATCACAGTTGATAAAATAATAATACTTAGTCAGTCATTTTGCTGTGAGAATGTATTCACACACACACACATACACACACACAGGTAATGTTGATAGCTAATTTGGCTCCTGAATCACTGAGGTCTGAGTAGCACTGCTTTAAAATGTTTCCAAAAAATGACTGCCACCACCAACTGCAGTCAAAGCGGCAAGAATCAAACATTCAACTAAGCATTTTATTATAAGAGATTTGCCTTGTATTTCTTTCCCTATAGATTCTGCACTTTCATCTTTGTATAGTGAAGGCTTCTGAGGCTTGTATACAAGGTATTTGCATTTGTGCAAGTGCACATCACTGTTGCACTGCACAGCGACTCCAGCTTTCACCATGTCCTTTTGACCTGGTCTACCAGAAATGTGTCTGCATTTAGATAATAGCTGAAGCAAAGGTGTGAACCCAGTCCATACTCAGGGAGGTGAGAAACTCCACCACTTCCCCCACTCACACATGCCCTCATTTCAATAAAGTGTTACCTACAAAGCTTAGCTGAGGCTATTTAAATGTTACTGCTATTAAATAAGAGCAATCTACGGACTTTCTCCACCCACATTACTAGGAGCTAAATGGCTGAACTGAAGGAGTTAGGGGAGACAGAGAAGTACATGATGAGACTTTCAGGGACACGGTAGAGCAGGCCAACCCCCAGTCTGACAGGCTCTGTGCTGCTGAGGAGGATGAAAGTCTCAGGGAAGGAGAACATCAAGCTAGAGTAGAAGGAAACAATCCCATAGTTCAGAGAGGTAGCCGTGTTAGTCTGGAATAGCAGAGGTAACAAAGTCCTGTGGCACCTTAAAGACTAACTATAAAGTTTTGAAGCATAAGCTTTCGTGGGCTAATACCCACTTTGTCGGCTTGCATCCAACAAAGTGGGTATTAGCCCACGAAAGCTTATGCTTCAAAACTTTATAGTTAGTCTTTAAGGTGCCACAGGACTTTGTTACCTCTGCAATCCCATGGTTGGGACTCTCAATCCAGATGATGTCATGGGATCCCCTTGCACTGAAGATACTCCTCCAGGATAACGAACTCAGTTGCTAGGATAAGACAGGCAATAGTAATGGGGGATTTGATTATTAGAAATATAGATAGTTGGGCTTGTGGTAACTGTGAGAACCTCACAGTAAATTGCCTATTTACTAGAACTAGGGGCAACCAAATGAAATTAACAGGCAGCAGGTTTAAAACAAATAAAAGGAAGTTTTTCTTCACACAGCGCACAATCAACCTGTGGAACTCCTTGCTTGAGGAAGTTGTGAAGACTAGGACTATAATAGGGTTTAAAAGAGAACTGGATAAATTCATGGAGGCTAAGTCCATTAATGGCTATTAGGGAATGGTGTCCCTAACCTCTGTTTGTCAGAGGGAGATGATGGATGGCAAGAGAGAGATCACTTGATCATTAGGTTCACTCACTCCGGGGCATTGGGCATTGGCCACTGTTGTAGATAGGATACTGGGCTGAATGGACCTTTGGTCTGACCAAGTACGGCGGTTCTTATGTTCTTATGCCTGCATGGTGCAAAGGTTGTGGCTCTGTGGAAAATATCTAGATAGACATATGTGCAGTTCTTGGGAGGAGCTGGTGGTCATTGTACATGTAGGTACCATCACATAAGAAAAGATAATAGAGAGGTGCTGGAAGCCAAATTTAGGAAAGATATTGAAATCCAGGACCTCCAGGATAGCCTTCTCTGAAATGCTTCCAGTCCCACGCACAGGGCCAGTTAGACAGGCAGAACTACAGGGTCTCAATGTGCGAATCAGACAATGTTGTACGAAGGAGGAATTTAGGTTGATTAGGAAGGGTGGAGCCTTTTGGGAAAGGAGGAGCCTATTCAGCAAGGATGGGATCCAGCTAAACCAACACAGAGCTGGCATGTAAAATTTAAAAGGTTGTAGAAGTTTTTAAACTAAAAGGGCTCTAGGAAAGCAGACAAGTGAGAAGCAGCACACAGTTTGGACAGAGACATCCCTTAGGGGAGGATTCATTAAAGGGAATACTCTATATCCTAACAAAGAGGAAATGATAGAGGTTGATAAAGTACAGACAGGATCTGAAGAGAAGCAGTCAAATAAAGAAGAGTCCCATTCAATTACATCACATGAAGGTAGATAACTAAACACTGACAAATTTTATAAGTGCTTGTATACAAATGCAAGGAGTCTAAATACTAAGATGGGTGAATGAGAGTGCCTGGTATTAAATGAGGATATTGATATAAAAGGCATCACATAAACTTGGTGGAATGATGATAATTGATGGGCCACAGTAATACTAGAGTACAAAATATATAGGATTGATAGAGTAAATTAAGCTGGTGGAGGCGTGGCACCATATGTGAAAGAAAGCATAGAGTCAAAGGTAGTAAAAACCTTAAATGAATCAAACTGTACCATGGGATCTCTATGGATAAAAATTCCATGCTTGAATAATAAGAATATAGCAGTGGCAGTACCAACCGCCTGACCAAGATGGTGATGGTGGTTGTGAAATGTCCAGGAGATTAGAAATAGAATAGAATAGAAAACCCAATAATAATGGGGGATTTCAACTATTCCCATATTGACGGTACATGTCACCTTAGGATGGGATGCAGAGATAAAATTGTTAGACGCCATTAATGACTGCTTCTTGGAACAGCTAGTCCTGGAACCCACAAGGGGAGAGGAAATTCTTGATTTAATCCTACGTGAAGCACAAGATCTAGGCTAAGAAGTGAATGTAGTTGAACCACTTAGCAATAGTGGTTCAACTACACTATATGTGTAGGGGGGAAATACCAAAGAAACCCACCACAATAGCATTTAACTTCAAAAAGGGGAACTGCACAAAAAATGAGGAAGCTAGTTAAACAGAAATTAAAAGGAGCAGTCACAAGAGTGAAATGCCTGAAAGGTGCATGGAAACTATTTAAAAACAGTACAATAGAAGTTCAAACTAAATGTGCACCCGCACATTTTTTATAAAAAAAAAGCAAGAGGACACAAAGCAACAATAAAGATGCAGTTAAAGGCAAAAGGGCATCTTTTAAAAACTGGAAATCAAATCCTACTGAGGAAAATAGAAAGGATCAGAAACTCTCGCAATTCAAGTATAATGAAGCAGGCCGGAAAAGAATTTGAACGACTATCAAAAGAAACTAAAACTAACAGCAAAAAAATAAAAATTCCATTACATCAGAAGCATGCCAAGCAATCAGTGAGTCCACTGGACAATTCAGCTGCTAAAGGAGCAGGGCTCCAGCAATGGGGCTGCGCGGGGACGGGAGCCCTGTTGCTGGAACCTTAAGGAAGCGGCGGTGGGGCTCCGAGAGCTATTTAAAGAGCCCGGTGCACCGCTACAGCCCCGGGCCCTTTACACTGCCGCTGGGGCCCCCGCAGCAGTTTAAAGGGCCTGGGGCTCCAGCCACTGCTGGGAGCCCCAGGCCCTTTTAATTGCACCTGGGGAAGCCAATACTCCGATACGCCCCAGTACAGTCTCTGGAGGGGGTGGTCAGGGGACAAGCCGATACGCCCCAGTACACTCTCTGGAGGGGATGGTCAGGGGACAAGCAGCAGAAGGGGTTGAATGGGTTGGGGGTTCTGAGTGGGCAGTCGGGGCGGGAAGTGGGTGGGGGTCAGATAGGGAGTGGGGCCAGGTTGTATGGGGAGGCACAGCCTTCCCTACCCGGCCCTCTGTACAATTTTGAACCCCGATGTGGCCCACAGGCCAAAACGTTTGCCCACCCCTGGTGCAGATAGTTCTCTGAAAACATCCACTCAGTGTGTGGTTATTCCCTAGCATAGTTTGCCCACTAAAGGCCCTAGCATAGATGCAGCTCTACCAGCAAAATTGGGCTTTTTCCAAATCGGAATAAACTGGAACTAGTATAAGGCCTTTTGTACTGTTCTACGCCATTTTATATCAATAGAAACATATCTACACTAGGTTTGGGGGGAGTGGTTGTGTGTGTAGGGGGGTGTTGGGTGATTTAACTATGTTAACATAGTTGAAGTTGAAAAATTTTTAAGTTTAGCCAAGATCTTAAAACTTGTCTATGTGGAGAAATTCAGCAACATAATTATGCCACTACAATTATACCAATATAACTGTCCATGTGGGCACTTATTCCAGAATAGGGGTATTTATACACTTAAAACATAACAGTGCAGCTGTACCACTGTAGCACTTCAGTGTAGACCCTCACTGCAGAGACAGGTGAGTTCTCCCTTTGCTGCTGTTAAATTGACCTCGCTGAGAGGTGGTGGCTGGGTTTGCAGAAGGATGCTTCCAGCCACATAACACTGTCTATGCCAGAGGTTCGATTGTCTTAACTACACCTCTCAAGACATTGGATTTTTCACAGCCCTGAGAGACGGACCTATGACCATGTCAGTATAACGATTGTCAATGCAGGGAAATTGAACATCAGAACGATAACAGTATAATTAGTGCTATAAAGTTTAATAAGAGATGATCTTCCTCCTTGCCTATGTCTATAAGCTGAGCATGGGCTCCTACGCCGATTGCTGGTCCAAACATAGATTAGACAAGAAACCAATATATTAGGCCTTAACACCCATTGCTACCACTAACAGGGCCAAACCAGGAAAATCTGGGGCACTAGGCACATCCCTCCCATATGGGGGCCCCTCATGGTCCCACAATAATCTTGACCCCACCCTCAGGCAGTAGCCTCTCTTCTTGGGGTGGTAGCATGTTTCAGAATTTAATATTAATAAGGTAATTTACACCACACAATTCTGTTGTTTCAGACTATCCGTAGACAGCATTTGCACTCAGATCACATTTCAAGGTTTTCTTTGCACCCGTGATGGCTGGAGACATTTTTTTTTTTTAAATGAAGGCTGAGCTTCTGATATTGTCATGTGACTCCAGACAACAGGACTCTACACATGCTGACCCCTGTAGTCCATTTGTCTTAATCTAGCACTAACCACTAATGAGGAAGCATCAGTGATAGCAACAGTGAGAATTTTTTAGAAAGAAGAATAGTGTAGGAGGGGATCTTACAAAACCATGTTGTAGTTTTGGTAGCTATCAAATTTAGAACTTCTCTCATTTGGTTATACCCTGCCCACAAGGAGAAACACAAGCATGTTCAAATATTACAACTCATCATCAACATCTCTCAAATTTTGATGGAATTTCAAACTACAAAAGAATGGAATTAAAAGAAAAATCATTAAAATTTTCCATGTATTTTTGACCAACTATAGACCTGGGCAAAAATTCTTTATTTACAAAATGTCAAAAAATTAAAAACAAAAAATTGCTAATTTTTCATCCATACCCCCAACTAGTTCTAGTAAATATGAGTATTGTCCCAGTGTGAATGGAGAGTAGGAAATTACCACCCCACTGGAGCTCAGGCACCAGCTTTATGCTATTTCTTTCCTTTCCAGGCTGAGCGCTCTGCACAAAGAAAAAGGTCCAATCTTGCAAATCTGAAACGTTCTGTAGATGAACACAGAACTAAGCATCAGGTTTCTTATTCTGGCTCTGCCACTGACCTCCCATGTGGCCTTGAGCCGATCATTTCCCCTCTATGACTCAGTTTCCCCATTTGCACAATGTGAGGATGAATGAGTCGGTTTCTGTGAAGTAATTCAAACACACAAAGCGTTGTGTAACTGCAAAATATTACTCACATGAGTTAAGTCTTGCAACACTGAGCCTATAGGTAATGAATTGTTGCAGACATTTTATTTGACGTGGGCTTTAGTTGTATATTTTTCCACAGAAATGTTTCCTTTGGTAGCTATGTATAATTTAAAACTGTCAGATTTGATATCATGTGCTGTGCAGAAAGTAAGAGTAGGTGGGATGCATTCTACAACTCTTACAAGAAATCTTTACAATTGCCCATTGACCCAGTCTATGAAATTGCATTCCGCTTGAGTGAAAGTTTCTAAAAAGAAAATGGGAGGGAGATAGATTTTATTCTCTGGTAAGGGTGTAATTTATGTGCAAATGTTCTTTGGGTTTCATGTGAATGGGAAACCAAACCTGAGGGGAAAATAAAAACTCCCCTTTTCGAAGAAACACAGGCTTTGCTTTGCATCAAAATGTACCATCTTTCTGGTGCTTTCCAGAGGTAAATTGTCTGATGAGATAACTAGTGATAGGGATGGGCCCATGATTGCTTAGGGAACAATCCTGCACTAGCAAGGAGGCGGACTAGATGGTTTGACTTCACCTTGCTAGCTTGCATGTGTCCAATCTCTGCTCAGCGAGACAGTTATGATTCTCTTATTCTGAGCCAGACTAGCTCAACCATGGTTTAGTATGGGCTGCTCTAATTCATGCCACGGGCATATGGTTCCTTACATCGATGGAGGATTTGCATAGTGCAAGTGTCATCCTCAACCCAACCTATTCCCCATCCCAGCATGCCTCCTATGTCAGGATGAGGGTGGAGCAGCTGGTACAGGAACTAGCTCCACCAGCTTTATACCAACAGGAAGGTCACCTCTGCCGGGAGGTTCTCTGCTGGTGAATTACAGCCAGAATCTGGCATTTTGGACCTGAGTGGCACGAAGGGGATAGGATATAATACAGAAACTGTCCCTGGTGTCTATGAAGCTAACATGGTACAGAGACTAGGGCACAGGATTAAGAGACCCAGGCCTAAATAATGATTCTGGATGCCCACCTTGAAACAGCTTTAAAGGACCTGATTTTTCAGGGACCAATGGATATCACTTTCTGTAAGTCAGGCCCCTTTAGAAGGTGTCTCAGATTGGACACCGCAAAATGGAGGCATCTAAAATCAGCAGTCACTAAGCCATGGCTTCTACTCCCCTCTCTGCAACTGATTTGTATTACCTTAGGCAAGTCCCTTAACATCTCCATGCCTCACTGCCCCCATCTGCTTAATGGGTATAAGGATACATATCCGCCCTTATCACATGTTCTTAGAGCTAGAGTTGGTGGGTGCGTGGCTATTATGAAGAGAATACCTGCTCAGGATTATTTTGGTGTTCTCTTCACTATAGTAAGCATTTAAAGAAGAAGCCAAGCTGAGCAGGGGTGATTAACGTTTTCTAGTTAGTCAATCTCTGCAGATATTTTCCATTCTCTGTTCCCCTTTAGTTAAGGAATCAGCACCGGATGATGGTTTTAACACCTATGTAGCAGACAACTTGCTGTATTGTTCTCATGAATTAAAATGGGGTAACACGAAGACTATTCTGCTCCAGACTGGCTGCCCCTTCATTGCCTGAAAGAATTATTTATGGTTGAAGCCTCAGTCTCACCTGCCCCATCGAAGTCACTTCAGTTAAAGGAATACTTGAGGGATGATTTCAGAATTGAACCCTTAAACCCTCAATTTCTTAATCCCACCCCTCTACAACCTCAGATGCCCTTTCCTTAATCCCCCACCCCCACAACACACACATTTCATGTTTCATCCTCCCCCGTGGCCCTTAGCAATCTTTGAAGAGACCTTGTTGGGTCAATTTTGTGATATTGCTGCTAATTCTGATGTACAAGGATACAAGGTACAAAGCATACTTTGTTCCATTAACATAATCATTGAGTCAGTTCTGCTACTCTGTTCCCCTTTGTGTCCTACCCTTTGTCTCTCTTGTCTATTTGGGGGATTGTATCCTGAAACGCAGGGACATTGAAAAGGTTATAGCAGTGGTTCTCAAACTTTTTGTATTGGCGACCCCTTTTGAACACCAAGCCTCTGAGTGCGACCCCCCATTAGAAATTAAAAACACATTTTTGATATTTAACACTGTTAAACACTAGATTTAAACCCTATTGCTTAAAATGAATTTTGTCACTGCTTTTCAATCAAGAGTGAAACACATTTTTAGAAGTTATTTTTAAGTAAATCTTTATTTTAATACTTGACAGTAATTAATGACCTGAAACAATCGGGGGTCAGGGTTCACAGCCTGGTATAGAGATTGGGGTTGGGGACTGCAGGGGCTCTCAGCCCAGCAGGGTTTGGGGTCAGGGCTTACTTACAGTAATCTTGGGGCTCAGGCTCACAGCTGCCTGCCGGCACTGGAGTCTGGGGGTCGGGCTCCTGGCTCGCAGCCCCACCGCTACACTGGGGTTGGGGCTCGCAGCACCGCCAACCTGCCACCCTAGGATCGGGGCTCCCTGCCCCGCCACTCCAGAGTTGGGGCTAGCATCCCCGCCAATCTGCCCAGAGCTTGCAGCCCCACGGCTCCGGGGCTCGCAGCCCAGCCGCCCACTGCCCCGGGGTCGGGGCTCTCAGCCCAGGCGCCCTGCTGCCCCAGATCGGAGCTCACCGCGCCACTCTGCCCTGGGGTCGGAGCTCAGGGCTCTCAGCCCCGCCACCCCGGGGTCGGAGTTCTTAGCCCTGCTGCCCCACCACCCAGGGGTCAGGGCTCAGAGCCCAATCACCCCGCTGCTCCGCCCTGGGGTCGGGACTCGGAGCCCCACCGCTTTGCTCTGGGCTTGCCGCTCCGCCCCGGGGATCAGGGCTGGAGCCAGCAGCCCAGCTGCTGCCGCAGGGATTGGGGTTGAAGCCCGCAGCCCACCAGGGGGATCGGGGCTGGGGCAGGCAGCCCGTCCCGGGGATCGCAGGTTAAAAACGAACAGAAAGATTGTTTTAAGGAAAAATAGTTCTTGAGACCGACAGAATGGATTATAATAGGAATAAATGAATGCAGTTTCTCTGACTTCAGTGGGATTTCACTCATTTACATCAGCTAGATTTTGGGCCTGAATATGTAAACCAAGTGGAGAGCCAATTCAGCAAGGCATTGAAGTTAACGGGACTTAAGCCAGGCTGACCACACCACATGCACCACAGCTTGCTGAATATTTGCCTGATACTCTTACCTTTCCCCCCATTTTCTCTACTCTCCAGGTACAATATCAGTATAACCAATTCTTCTGTCCCCCATGACCTAAGCAGCTCACTGTAGCAATAAACTTTCCCAACAGATGATGCTGCTGGAATCTGTCCCATAATGCACTATATGAAAATCCTCCTGTGAAAAGCAGATGGATGTTGGGGGTTAGTATGCCTAGCTGCGGATGGGTTTCTTGTTGATTCAGCATTGTGAACATTATTTATGTCCCAGTTAGAGAGATTCAGAAAGATTTTATGTTATCTTTGGGGACAGTGCTGAAAAGTAGGTCAGGTAGAATAAGTGTAACAAGACAGGCCACTCAAGGGGAGGTGGAAAGTTCAGTAGTTATAAGTACAGTCTAGACAAATTTAGTCCTTGGTATTTGTTGTGTGATCAGGGTCTTTGAAATAGCTGTAATAAATTCAATCTTCTTTCTAAAGCTGAGTGCCTCTGGGTTTGTCCTTTAAATAATTTGTGAAATTAACACTAAAATGCAAAGAATTTATTTCAGGGGCTGCCTTTTACATTTAAGTAAGCAATTCCAAAGTAGTATTAGGAAAGAATCACATAATAATTTCAGGAGTTTAGAAACCTAACATCACTTTATCAGTTCCCAAGCATTGTATTTACTATTTAAATACAATGTAATAAATTAATAGGAACAACATGATTAAAACCAGGTAGATACGTATATAAGTCCATGTGAAGTTATGACGCATGCAAGTTAAAGATATGTGATATAACAAAGTGAGTACACAGTGTATTTATAAATGAGAATGTTGTTTACTAAATACTATCTGTAGTTAACTATGTACTAAAATATGCAATAAACTCTATTACATATAATTTTACTCATAAATCCCGCAGTGCAATTAACACAGTACAATAAAAACCAAATGTAAATGCAATCAAAACATCATAAAAATGCAGATTATAATGCCAAATTCTTGACCTACACACTCTGGACCTGATCCAAAGCCAACTGAAGGCAATGGGGAATCTTTCCATTTATTTCAATAGGTTTGGGATCAGTTCCTTTTAAGCATGGGCACAGGCACAAACCGGCCTGTATTCATGCCAGCTGTGACCTACCACGGATTACCTCAGGCAGGGCAGAAGTAATCTTATGCACTCATTACACTAGGAAAATCCTTAATAAAATTCCCACCAATGCTAGCGCTCAGAGAAGGATGGTCTAGTGCAGCAGTTCTCAAACTGTGGGTCAGGACCCCAAAGTGGGTCGCGACCCCACCTTAGTGGGGTTGCCCAGGTTGGCATTAGACTTGCTGGGGTCCGGGGCCAAAGCCCCACCACCCGGGGTCGAAGCTGACGCCCAAGATTTTCAGTCCTGGGTGACTGGGCTCAGGTTACTGGCCTCCCGCCCAGAACTGAAGGGCTTCAGCTTTGGCCAGCTCACGCACCCAAGGCAGTGGGGCTCGGGCTTTGGCCCCCCCACTTGGGTGGACTCAGACTTCAGTCCCACCTCCTGGGGTCACGTAGTAATTTTTGTGGTCAGAAGGGGGTCGCAGTGCAATAACATTTGAGAACCGCTGGTCTAGTGGTTAGGGCACTAACCTGGGTCTTAGGAGTTCTGGGTTTAATTCCTGTGTGACCTTAGGTAAATTGATTAGTCTCTCTAGCCCAAATCCGCAAAGGTGTTTGGCACCTAAATCCAAGTTTTAGGCTCCACTGCAATCCACAAACTCCCGCTGAACTCTGTTAGCACCCAGACTCACTCAGTGCTGAAATTTTCAGGGTTGAAGTTCTCTCAGCACCTGAGTTTCTGTCTGGGCATATGCACTGCTGCTTTACTGTAGGCATCCTGATGCCTATTTCTTGCTTAAGTCCCAGAGCGATCCATGAATCAGGGGCAGACAGGCATTCTGCCACCTCTCTTGTGTGCAGGGTCTGATCCAGGGGTGTGTGCTCAAAGGGCCCCTACTAGAGATAACAGTATTACGTATTACGGCATTGGAGGCCCAGAGAGAAATATTTCAACCAACACTGGTGTTACCAATACATGTAGATGGCCCACCATTTCAAACACGGTGTTCATTTATTTAGATTAACTACAATGCCAAACACTGAGTTTAGTCATAGGCTCTAGGCGGCCTTAACATAACTGGAAAATGCAGCCTAAACACAGCCACCCAAATTAGACCACCACCACATTTCTCTCTCCCCTTTGAATAATTTTTCCGTCTTGCCCAAATACTAAGACCTTAAAAAACAAAGGAGCCTTTGCAACATGCCCTGAAGATAACCATAATTGGGCTACTTCTGACCAAGTGAGAGAATGAATTCCACAACAATGGGGCCATCACAGAGAAAGCTCTGCCAGCAACCCCCTCCCATTTATATCAATGGCTCCAGCTTGAGCACTTTTCCTGATCTCAGCTGTGGCAGGATGGTATAGGGAGGGGGAACCTACCAACATGAGATACATACTGCCCAAGTCACATAGGGCTTTAAAGGGGAAAACAAACACCTTGAATTCCACCCATAAACCCAAAGGCAGGGTGTGCAGATCAGAACTATTCTGATCTCCCAGGAATACGGCCTTGGCATAAAGAAAGGGAAGGAACAAGCCAGAATAGGGAAAGATCAAGTTAAAGAATATTTAGGTAAATTAGACTATTCAAGTTGGTATGGCCCGAGAAAATTCAGCCTATGGTACTTAAGGAACAAACTTAAGCAATTTTGGAACCATTGGTAATTATCTTCGAGAACTCCTGGAGGATGGGTGTGGTCATAGTGGACTGAAGAAGGACAACAGCACCTGTCTTTAAAAGAGGACCCTGGGAGTTATAGACCAGTCAGCATGACTTCAATCTCTGGAAAGATGAGGGAAGAAATTATTAAGCAGTCAGTTTGTAAGCATCAAGAAGACAACAGGGTTACAAGGAATAGCCAACATGGATTTGCCAAGAAAAAATCTTGCAAACTAACCTAATGTCCTTCTTTGACAGGGTCATTGGCCTACTGAATAGGGAGAAAGCAAAAGATGTGATATGTCTTGATTTTGACAAAGTCCTTAATGACATTTCATAAGCACACCATGGAAGTGTGTTCTATATAAAATTACTATCAGGTGGGCACACAACTGGTTTAAAGATAGTACTCAAAGAGTAGTAGTTATCAACAGTTTATTGTCAAACGGGGAAGGCATATCTAATGCTGTCTCACAAGGGTCAGTCCTGGGTCCAGTATTATTCTATATTTTCATTAATTACTTGGATAATGGAATGGATAATATGCTTATAAAATTTGCAGCTGACACCAAGCTGGGAGGAATTGCAAGCACTTTGAAGGAGAAGGTTAGAATAGAGAACAACCTTGACAAATTAGACACCTGGTGTGAAATCAACACTAGGAAATTCAATATAGACAAATGTAAAGTATTTCACTTAGGAAGTGAAAATCAAATGCCCAACTATAAAATGGGGAAGAGCCGACGAGGTGGTAGTACTGCTAAAAAGGATCTGGGGGTTACTGTGGATCACAAATTGAACGTGAGTCAACAATGTGATGCACTTTCAAAAAAAGGCTAATAGCAAGAGTTGTATGTACTGTGACAGACCGCTCTCTCACCCCCCTCAGGAACAGGCAGGAAACCCTTCTCTTGCTTCAAACAGTGCTCTTTATTCACAGTGCAGGACCCCACCACCAATATATACAACTTTATACAATCCAGTCTTCAGCTTACAGCTCTTCAGACTCTATATAGTCCAGCTTACAGTTTACAACCCAACCACACAGCTCTGACTAGCTCAAACCACCACCTCACTCTATACCATCCCCACCACACTAGGCTTGCTTCCTGGCAGGCCTTTTATCCCCCTGAGGAGGCTGCCAGGTGCCACTCATCAAGCCTGATTGCCCTGCAGCCCAGGTGGCTAATTAGGCTTCTCTTCAGGGAGGTTTGCAGAGGGCTTTTCTCCCTCTTAAAGGGCCGGCAGGGCTGGCTCAGGCACTCCTGGCCAGCACCCTGCCACAGTACGTTAACAGTGCTGCAACTTTCTAGCTCAGGGGTGTGGAAAAACACCTTCCTGAGTGCAGCAAGTTGCAGCGCTGTAAAGTGCTACTGTAGACAATGCCCCAACTGAGAGCCGGGCTAGTAGTGCTGGTAGCTACACACCTCGTGGAGGTGGGTTTCTTAGAGCACTGGGAAAGCTCTCTCCCAGTGCTGCGCCATGACCACACGAGGCATTTTAAAGCGCTGCTGCGGCAGTGCTTTAGCGTTGCCAGTGTAGACTAGCTCCAAATAAGTGCTGGGTGATCATTTATGCTGTTAATTTATTTATACAGTTGCAATAAAAAGTTCTGCCAAAAATTATTAAGTAATTAAGTGTTTAGGTTCAATTTCCTGTTGCCCTGCACCTTGTATAGTCATTATACCAGTACAGAGAGGGTGTAAAATGCTACTCGGATCAGACAGGCCGTGTTTTACATCCGGAGGTCACTCTGGCAATGTTAACTGTCACACTGCACATCCTTCATATTTTCTGGTGTTCATTAATAACAAATATCCTGATTTACACTTGACAAAGAAAAGCTGACATTTGTCCAAAAAGGCTGCAGTACCTTAACTTTTGGAATTCCCTGAGTGTTCAGTGCTTGATCTTGCAACCTTAACTTTGAATCAATACCAGGTTTTTTGCATTTAATTTCCTAGGTATTTTTTTAAAGGAGAAGTAAATGGAAGAAAATAAGCTGGTGTTAATCTATTTGTGTCGTTTATAATTGCTGCTTCCTAATGGAAATTCCTTGCTCCATACTTATTCGGCTCATAAATTTCTGTCTCCCATCACCTATTCAGCTTGTGTCCCTGACACAAGGATCTTTCCTCTAAAGCTACTTGCATCGCACAGCTTGCAGTCTTTGCTGGCTTTCCCAGAAGTTTGCAACTCTTTTCAACCAACCAGTGTACACCTAAAGGTTCCTTGCTGTTACCACTGAAATCAATGACCGAGCCCATATAAAATAGTTGTGTGCGAAGGCCCTAGCAAAGCCTGCACACAAGCAGCCCCAGAGACTTGCATTTGAATACTTCCGTGCTTACAGTTAAGCAGATTAAGTGCTTTGCTGGATCAGGACCTTACCCAGCATTACGTAATTGCTCAGTGATTAAACGCACACCTGTGGATGCAAGGGCATTTCGTGTTCTTCTGAGTTCTCATTAGGCAGTATTCAAATGGCCAAGTCTTTCCTTAACCAAACAATTCCAAACCAAAGTGCAAGAACTCATTGAGACGGAGCAAAAGCCCACTGGAGTCAATGGGAAAACTCCCATTGATTTCAGTGGGCTTTAGCTCAGGGTCTAGGTCTATAAGATTCCAAATGTTACCTGTTTTGCTGTAGCTGTGTCCAAAACACTGCAATTAGAAGATGTGTGTGCGTGCATGTGCACACACACACACACACACACACATGACTTAAGTGTAGAGCCCTGCAAATCTGCAGACATACGCTTTATACCTACGGACCAAGTTTGCAGATCGGATGCAGATACAAATTTTGTATCCGCGCAGGGCTCTACTTGAGGGACCTGGCTCAAACTTTCTGAAAGCAAACTCAGCATCAGGCACAGACCCAGCCCAGGAAGTTTCCAACCAAAAGATTTAATGTTTCAGATAGAATCAGAGCGGTAGCTGTTTTAGTCTGAAATTGCAGAAGTGACAGAGTCCTGTGGCACCTTAAAGACTAACTAATGTTTCAGATAGTTGTGAGTATGCAAAACCAATCATTGAAACTCTTTTAAATCTTTAACGACAGCGGGTGCTCCCTGACATCCACTATAATAAGTAGGGCCCTGTGCGTTTTCGTTCCCTTTGGGGAGTGTCATATGATTTCATTAGACATGTGAGTAAAACTGTGATTTCTGTGCAACTTTCTATCTGTCTCCTGTGAACCCCCCTCCCACCTACCTCCACTTCTTCCGAGAAGAGGACCTGAAAATGGCAGCTCAAGGTTTCCCTTTCTCTTAAGCTGAGAATGAGACAGAAGCTGAGACTTTCTGAGTATGTCTGTACTTTCCCAATCAATGGAAGAATGTTATCGAGAGCTTAACATGCTCTGTACAGCTGAAGTCCCAGCATTTCCTGTCACTGCCTGTGATGAAACCTTCCATTGCTTGTTATGATGATTCATTTCCAAAACTTCAGTTAATTTATCACAGTGACAGGTGGCCTCTGAACTTCACCCCTGTCTTTTCCCCACCCTTGCTTTCCTTTATTCTTTGTAATCTAAACTGTGACTCACTGAAATGGAGTTTTAATACAGTCCATGCAAGTTCATCCTCTTCCTCCCCAATCCCTTCTTGCATCCATTGTAAATTGATACTTTAAGTTCTGTATTGTTATCTAAATCATATACTGTGGTAGCACCCAGAGGGACAACTAGGTCAGGAGCCAAGTGTGGCAGGTGCTGTACAGACATAGAAAGTGGCAGTCCCTGTCCCAAAGAGCTTACAATGTAAAAGGGAGCTTACATCTTTTAAACATAGTCATTAACTGCACCCTTCCCCTCGCTGTTTCTCTTCATGCCCTAATCTGTCTCTGCATCTTTTTCCTTTCTATTTCTCAAGCTCTTATCAGTAAGGTATTCACATAAAAATAGTAACCCACTTCTGCTCTTCATCTGATAAAGACAAATCTAGAGTAACTCCACTGGAGTCAGCAAAGATATTCCAGGTTTACACTATGGTGACTGAAATCAGAACTGAGCCCAGTATCTTCCATTTAAAGCCACACTGGATAAGACGGTAGAAAATATACTACAGGAAACAGTTCTACATTAGCAGGGAGAGGTATTGGATGTTCTCATAAGTCCTTCCCATTTAGGGCTTGGTTACACTGCCACTTTATAGCATTATATAGCCTCCAGGAGCGCTATAACTCTGTCCCCGAACACACTGGCAAGGCACATATTGCGCTAAAAGTCCGAGCTTATCGCGCTACTGGTAAACCACCTTTTCCAGGAGAATAAGTGCTTTTGCGGATTCCCTGTTGTGTTATGGCAAGTGTAATCAGTCATTACGCTATAAGGGATCTCTGGCACGCCTCCGAGCCATTTAAGGCAATTGACGAGCCATTTAAGGCAATTGACACCTCTGTGTTGTTTTGAAAACGGCAGGAGGAATGCAGAAGTAGGTTTTCAGAGTTCCTCTCAACTCAGGAGATAAGCAGTGAAAATGTTTACGGACAGAGCTGTGTGACTGTATTCCGAGCCTGCTACTTTTCTCTAGATAAAACTCACTGACAGCATGAAGTTCTCTCCCTCTGCATACACACAACACTTCCCCCTCACCCCCCTCGTTTGGAAGGCACATTGCACCCAGCTGAATGCTGGGATAGCTGCCCATAATGCACCACTCCCTGTGCTGCGGCAACTGCTGCAAATGTGGCCACGCCAGGACATGCTATAGCGCTATACCTATTGCTGTATATGGGTACAGCTATAACCAAAAGTGCTATAATCCTGTAAGTGTAACCAAAGCCTTAGTTAGAATGTCCATGATTCTGGGTAGTAATTTCATTCCAAAACATCTTAAACTGATATATTAACTATTCACTTTATCCAGTGTACTTTACTCATCACCACTTTGTGTCGGGATGCCATCAATGGTCACAAGCTAAACTAAGGAGGCAAGGGATGGCACTAGGAGAGGAGACCTCTAGAGCAGTGTTTCCCAAACTTTTTGGTCACAGAACTCTTGTCAGCCTGGTATATATTTACGGAACACTTATAATATTTTATGGAACACTTATAATATTATTTTGTAGTCATTTGTAGTCATTGGGTTTTCAAATTAAAAATTTGCATTATTTACAAGATTTATCAATAACCAGAAAAAGAGTTTTATGTTAAATTATAGTCATTCAAAAAGAGTTATAAACTACGCTTCAAATATGCTAAATTTAAAATAAAAAAAAATCAAGACCCTTTTTAAAAATTACGATTCTTTCACGGAACACTTATTCACATCGTGCGGAACCCCACTGTTCCGCGGAACACAGTTTGGGAAACACTGCTCTAGAGGAAAGCCTGGGAACTGCGGGAAGTGAATTGGTAGTGCATTGTACCTAGCGCTCTTCTCCTATGGGTATGTCTGCACCACAGTGGGGAGGTGTGATTGCAGCATGTGTAGGCACACCAAAGCTAGCTTTGCTCTAGCTGTGTCCAGCCCCCTGAGTACATTCTCAAGCTAGCTCAGGACACTGCTTATACTGCCACAGCTACACTGCTATTGTTATTCGAACTAGCTTTGAACTAATTAGATCTAGTTAGAGCAAAGCTAGCTCAGGAATGTCTACATGTCCTGCAGTCACACCTCCTGATGTGATGTATCTTAACTGGATCACACCATCACTCACTGTTCCAATTAGCTAAATGGTCATGTGGTTGTTTTATTAACTCGGTTTTTCAGAACTTGAGGTGAAATTCAGCTTTGTGAAGAAGGCCTGCCCTAAGTCCTTAGTGGTGCATAGGCCTTGTTTAATCCAAGGATGCATTTCCTCCTGGGTGCTTAAATGTGTGTGCACTCATATTTTGCTAGCACAATTTCTATGCATAAACCTGCCGCGGTATGACCAAAGTGGGTAACTGCATGAGCAAACAGGTGTTCAAATTAGCAAGGACTCATTAATTAATGCAATTATATCTCCTATTCTTTTCCTTGAAACTGAATAGGTCGCTTAAACATTTTATCCCCTTTCCCTCACACTTTGGGTGAAATTCTAGCTCCAGTGAAATCAACTGTAAAACTCCCATTGACTTCAATGGAGTGAGAATTTTATCCTTTGTCTTTATCTTTTTAGACTCTAAGCTATTCGGGGCCAGGACAATTTCTTCCTTTGTTCACACAGCACCCAGGCTATGTTTGCTCTGGCCCCACAGTTTGTTAATGTGTCCCTGTTTGTAGATGACTATTTTAATGCAAACAAGGTACGTTTTAGTTCCTGCCTGCAGCTTCCACAGGTGAGTTACATCACAGCATTTTAGCACGCGTGGCAGATGTCACCCCCGTAATCCAAACTAAGGGACCACGTAGACAACACGCCAGCCAAGGTCCTGAGCCTTACCGATGCTGAACCTTTGAGTACAACTGCAATTCAATTAATAACAGGTAATGAACCATGAAGCTTTTTACATTGTGGTGACTGGCTCAAATTAGCCTGAAGTTAATACGCTCTGAAACTTGATCAGTGCTCTGTGGGAGACCAGTCTGGTATCCCAATTTCCAATACACAGATATGCATCTCTCAGAAAATCACCAGCATAACTAGCGCCCTAGTTGGCAACATCAGCTGAGAGGTCAAGAACTGAATGATCTAGAGACCTTTGCACTGCTGCCTTCATGCTGACAGGTGTTGACTCTGGGCTCCTCCGTATGTTGGTATCCACCAGCTGTCTCTTGTATTGTCCTTAGGTGTAGACCAGGCCTAAAACTTAGGTGGACCTGCTACATTGCTCAGGGCTGTGAAAAATGTCGTGTCCTATGTGACTTAGCTAGGTTGACCTAATCCACGCTGCAAACGCAGCCAGGTTGACAAAAGAATTCTTCTATCAATCTAGCTACTGCCTCTCAAGCCTGGTCTCCAGTATGTGATTATATCAGAATTAGCCACCTTATATTGAATTAAAACTAAATCCGTCCACACAACCAACCCAATTTTGTTGACTTAAAGGGCTCTTAAAACTGGTTTCTGTACGCCACCTCGGCAAGGAGAGTAGCACTAAAATCGACATCACTGTTCTGGATTTGAGGTATAGTGGACGCAATTCGATGGTATTGGCCTCCAGGAGCTATCCCAGAATGCTCCATTGTGACCACTCTGGACAACACTTTCAATTCAGATGCACTAGCCAAGTACCCAGGGAAAGCCCCGAGGACTTTTGAATTTTGCTTCCTGGCAATCCTAGAATCTCAAAAGAGCTCCAGCAGGGACCAAACGGGAGGTACCGGATCTGATCACAGTATGGGGAGAAGAATCTGTGAAGACAGAACTCCCTTTAAAAACAACAGAATGCCAGTAGGCAGCGGAGACTGTGGGAACAGTGGGATAGCTACCCACAGTGCACCGCTCTGAGAGTCGATGCTACCCAAAGTACTGTGGACCCATTCCACCGACTTAAGACGCTTAGTGGGGACACGTACGTTTGACTGTATAAAATCTCTTCCAAAAAATCGACTTCTATAAATTCGATATCATTTCGTACTGCAGAGTGGTGAATTTACTACAGCAACTAAAAAACCCTTCTATCCCCCATAGGACGTGTCTACACTACAGTGTTGCAGCTGAAGCACTCATAGTGTAACCATATTCTTAAATTGTAAGGTCTTTGAGAGGGGCCCATCCTTTTGTCCTGTGTTTGTACAGCACTTAACACACTGGGGTCCTGGTCCAGGACTGAGGTTTTTTTTTTCCCTAGCATTATTCCCGCACTATGGCAGGGTCCGCTTAGACTGGACACAACCAGTGATATGACTGGGGTATACTCCAACCGATGCATCGTTCCATCTGTCGTTGGAGGCATTTTATACCTACTGCCAGGTGTTAAGCCTACAGCACCTGGTATTCCCAGGAGGTCCCCCATCCAAGTACTAGCCAGGCCCAACCCTGGCTAGTTTCTGAGATCAGACGGGTTCGAGTGTGTTCAGGGTGGTTTAGCCGTACTGGTCCAGGACTGAGGTACCACCACAATACACAAATAAACCACAACATGGGCAGGGCAGCAGAAAGGCATTTACACTGGTGCTCTCTGTTTCATCCCCAGCCTGTGGATAAAGGGAGGATATTCAACTTCCAAGGCAGTCAACCTGGCACCTTTCACAAGCAACAATACTCAAGCGAACATTTATAAATGGGAGGAATCATAGAATTGTAGGACTGGAAGGGACCTCAAAGCTCTCCTAGTCCACCCCTGCAATCAAGGCAGGAACAAATGTCTGCTCTTCATCCAAATGCTGAGGGGTTCTGGAGTTGGGGGCAGGAAATCTTCTGGTGGGTCACTGTGTTGGATGGCCTGAAGGGATAGGGAAGATCTTGGAGCTCCATGAAACATCTGTGGAAAGCTCACTATACTCAGGGGGAAGAGGAAAGGTTGATGCACAGGGTTTGCACACAATCATGGCCTTAAATGAAACAGCCTTCACATTGGCCTGACCTCCCCGGATTCCCTCCCTGTAGTGGTTGGCTGATTAACTCAGCTGCTCTTAGATATTTCTCTGCACAGCTCCTTAATTACATTCACCTCCCCCTTCTGATTCCTGATTCCCTTTTGTTTAGGTGCAGAGCAACCTGTGACTGACCTGGTGTTACACTGTAAACACACCACATCAGTGGGGAAATATTAAATAGATTCCTATAGAGTCCTTCATATTTAACAATTCAAAAACCCAGGACTTAACCCATTTCAAGACGATTTTCAGCTTATGTTCTTTGTTCAGAAGAAATAAAACTTCCATATAGCTACTGACTCGTTTGTAATTCAATTCAGATGAGCCCACAAGCTCCTCACTTTCTCTTCCAGTTACTGGAAACAACACGGTCTCGTGCATTAGAAAACAGGTTTAATAGATATTGGCAAGTCCTGCTCTGGCACCGTTGCACCAGGGGCCAGAAAGTTAGTGATTTCCCTTAGCTTAAGGGAATCTCTGGGTGGCACAGACCCTGCATCGCTAACCCTAACACTCCCCTCCTAGCACAAGAGTGTGAGGATGCTTTCCTGGGAAAGGGCGTGAGCACACCATGCTGCTCTCCAGCTGGTACACCAGCCCCTTGGCGTCAGAACCAGCCAGGCAAACTGGGTATGAGCCAGCCCTAGGGTAAGGGAGGTAACCCCCTCTACTTTGCACCCCTAGTTTCCTTCAGCTGCATCCTCCGCTGATACCCGGCACAGGTGAGAATTGAACCCATGTACTTCAGACCCTGCTCTCATCACCCATAAAAATCTGCATGCTTCCCACCCAGTTGCTTCTGTCTCTCAAGGACAATGTGAAGCATTTTACTGTCTCCTCCAGCAAAGTCTCAAGAACAGCTTTTCCCATAAGTCCCACATTATTGATAGTCAGTCTGCACGGGACCCATCCATACCGCCTGCCTTCCCTCTCCTGATTCTGGGCTCCCAAGTTTATCATCATTACTCTACATTTATCTGCCTTTTATTGGCTGCGCCATCTGCCAGTCGGGATACTTTAAAAGGAGCTAAATCCTTCGGTGTCTAATTGTAATTTTCCTCAGTGTCCTCCAAATTTAGTGCAAGATCTGCAACCGTTACTGTCTTGTTTTCACTTGAGTCATAAAAGCCAATTACATCAATAATAAAAAAGCAAAGGGCCTAGCAGCAATCTCCGAAGCCTGGAAAATACTCCCCGCAGACATAACAATTGCTGGGTTAATTCTGCAGCGTTCCTTGACTGCACTCTAGGCATCAGCCCTGGACTTGTCAAACATGTTCTCTCTCCCCCTCCCCCCCTCCGCATCTCTCCCTCCCCGTATCTGATGCTCACATCCCCTTTTGTCTCCCATGGCAGCAATATCCTCAAAGAATTCCAGCAAGTTAATGAGGCATGCCCTTCCTTTCCTGAAACCATATTAGATATCCTCAGTGAAGCCATGCTTTTCCAGCGGGTCCCTCCCTTGGTCTCTCAGACGAGTGCCTAAGTCTTTCAACCACCCAGACCTGTGGCTTTCCATTGCATCCCTAAACCCTTTTTAATAATAGAAAGAAGGATCGCGTTACCGCCTTGCCGACCCTAAGAGCTTTCGTGACCTAAGCGAACTTCTAAAAATAGACAGTTACAGCTTCTCTAGTTTCCAGGCCAAACCTATTGCAGCTTAATTAGAGGTGTATTTTCTTTCCTAGTCAAGGGTGAGCTTGGAAATTTGCTTCATATAAGCACCCAAAAGTTAGGTGGCCGGATTCAGCTTGTGCTAGCCAGGGTCCAGTTTAGCTTGGATTGTTCTTTCGGGGCCTGTGAAATCTTACAGGAACAACCTCTCTCATAAGATTTCCTGTCCACCTTCTCAGGGTCCTGGCCGCTGAATGGAAGTGAAATGAACCTATTTCAAAACCATGGCTCACTTCTAGAAGGGTGCAAAAGTTTCTGGAGATTTTGTATTTTTTTCTAGAGATAGGCCCAAAACACATGCCCAAACCTCTGCTGGTTTGGGTAATGTGGAACTCTGAACTGAACCACTGTTGCGTTGTGTTTTGCATTACCAATAGCTAACTAACAAGACTTCACTACACCGAAATCACCCCAGTTTGCCCAGTAGAGAACAAAACTAACACTATTTAGCCAGAATCTACCACCTTACTTTGGTGGTTTGGATAGACTGAAACCAAACCATTTGGTGGTTAGTTTTGAAAAAGTAAACTAAAATCTAATCCTTCTTCACAGGTTGCTAATTTTCTACAATGCTTCATAATCCCTCGCCTTGCCCTCTCCTGTATTAGTTTGATGGGTTTGACAATGCCTAATTTGCTTCCATCACAAACTGGGGAAATGCTTTGCTAATATCTTTTCTTCTGCCCCGCCCCTGAGTTTTTAAATGTAGGATCAGCTTTTCTGCAAAGAACATTCTTCTTCCTCTCTAATTTCTTAAAAGCCATTATAGGTTTTTGGTTCTTGCAGGCTCTTAACATCAAGAGGGTGAAATTCACTCCACACAAAAGGCCAGAACAAGGCCTGAGCACAATTTAAGGTCTATTTTGAAGGTTTAAGTGAGACTCAGGTGGTACCTAGGTCTTGTGTTTTCCCCTCCACATGTCACTCAGGCCTTTTCTACAGGAGGGGAAGGGGTTATTCACACTAAATTGGTGCACAATATGTAAGCTGTGCTAATAGTATGCACACAGGATGACCGTGCACTGTTTCAATTTGCATCATTTATATACAGCAAGGGTTTTGTGCACGCTATGCATGCAGCATCTCTGGCTATTATCCCAGGGTCCTTTGCTTCACTGCCATTCTGGAATTTTTCTTGCTGCACATTTTTTTTTTTTTTTTAAATGGAGATATACCAATCTCCTAGAACTGGAAAGACCTTTTAGGTCATCGAGTCCAGTCCCCTGCCTACACTAGCAGGACCAAGTACTGTCCCCTGACAGATTTTTTTGCCCCAGATCCCTAAATGGCCCCCTCAAGGATTGAACTCACAACCCTGGGTTTAGCAGGCCAATGCTCAAACCACTGAGCTATCCCTCCCCCCATTGTGGGATGCCAGTGGAATTCTGGGATTTGGGGTCAACATCCCATGATTTTGCTCCCTCCATCCCATGGATCTTCTTTCCCTGGGAAAGTTCGCACCATTTTCAAATTGCCGTTGGCCAGCATGGACCCAACAATGCTCCACACTGCTCTGCTGCTAGCTGTGAATCATCAGAGGCCATTTGAGTTCTTGATGCTGGGTGACTTTGGTTTTAGACTGTACCCAGTGCACCACTGAGCAGCTGCTGGGGCTGCAACAGCAGCTCCTCCCAGCAGCAGGGGGGAGGAAGAGGATGACAACACAGAGGAACTGCTACTGCACAAGCTATTCCTGGAGCCACTTCAAACCGGGCAGCGTAATTTCTGGGCTCAGAAAACCACATCCATTGGTGGGAGAGGATTATTCTGCAGACCTCGCATGACCAGCGTTGGTAACAATTTCAGAAGGGTGAAGGTGACCTTTTTGGTAGCCCCAGTGGCAGCCTGCCAACATGCAATGTCCCTACCCATTGAGAAGCATGTTGCCATTGCCATCTGGTATCTGTCCACCTACAACTGTTACCGGTCCATTGCCAATCAATTTAGTATGGTGAGATCAACTGCTAGGGACACAGTTATGCAGGCGTGTGATGCTGTGCAGAAGGCACTGTTCAATCAGATTAGAAAGTTTGGTGATGAGCAGGATATTATTGATGGCTTTGCACATATGGGGTTCCCAAGCTGCATGGGGGCAATTTATGGGTCTCTGCCTATCAATTACCCTCCTGCATCAGTCCTTGAAGTTTATAAACAGAAAGGGACATTTCTCCATGGCGCTCCAAGGCCCGTTTGACTACCGTGGCAGGTTCACAAACAAATATGGGATGGTCTGGAAGGATCCATGATGCTAGGACCTTTGGGAACACATGCCTGTTCACATTAATGAACAATGGCCAGTTTGCCCCCAGGCTCCCTGTGGAGATGGTGCCAGTTATTCTAGGAGACCTTCTTTATCCTCTGCTTTCCTGGCTCATGAAACCATTTACAGGCCCATTGGACAGAAGGAAGAAACTGTTTAACTATTGCCTCAGTTATTGGCCAATGATAGCAGAGTGCGCATTTAGCCATTTCAAAGCAAGATGGCTCTTCTTATGGCTAGATTAGAAGCTGCAGAACAAAACGTGCCTAAGAGACTAGCCGAGTGCTTTATGAAGCACGGGATTTATGAAAGGGAGAAAGTCTTAACAATGCGGGGGAGGGGAAGCTGAAGTGCAGAGACTTTGATCAGCTGCATGAACGCCCATCAAGGCATCCCCTCTAGAAAGTGTAAACCGCCAGGACAATACAGTCAAAGATGCCTTTTGTTCTTCCTTTGAGTCTGGAGCCTGCAAAGGTCTGGCTGTTGTTTGGAAGGATGGAGTTCCGATTGGATTCTGAGCATTGGAGCTTTTACAGGTAGTAGCTGCTTAATGTTTAATGTTGCTGCTTTAAAAAAATTAAAACCTTGTGTGTGCTTTTACATTTTTGTAAAAACCTTCTACCTGTGAAAATCTGTGCGGACCGCGCGTGCCAGGCATGCACTGCAGATTCTTTTGCGACTTTCTGAACAATTTTAGTGCACAAATTATACCATGACATAATAGCCAAAAATGAAACGAGAAAAATGTTACCAATTTGGCTTATAATAATTGTAAAAACGTGAACAGGTTTAAAGTGGAAAAGTCCAAAATTCAAATACAGTACAGCGATGGTGGTGGAGGATTAGCACAAAAGGACTGTGGGGGCCAGGAGAGAGAAAGCCGATGTGCTGGAAAATGAACTTCTTGCCTTGGCTTCTTGTTCTTCCACTTTCTGCAGGTGAGTGTCAGGACTGTCTGAGCACTTAACAGCAGCATTTCCTCCAGGGATTGCTTCTGTATGTCCCAGTCTTTCTCTACAGTGGCTCTGGTCATTATAATGCTGTCCCAGGCCCCTTCAATGCAGTCTCTACGTAGCTGCCTATTTTTCTCCCACTCAAGGTACATCTTCACTACCCGCCAGATCGGCAGGCAGTGACTGATCTATCGGGGATTGATTTATCGCATCTAGTGTAGACTTTAGACTAGTGTAGACTTTAGACTAGTGTAGCCTTTAAACTAGGTACACCGGGGGAAGGAGACCAAAGCCCTGAGGTAAGTGGGGAAATGGGATTCCGCGACCTAGCACAACCAGGAAGGCGCAAGAAGGGAGGACTCCTGTCCAGGGGCGGCGACAGAAATTTTGGGGCCCCCTACTCTGATCGTTTTGCCCCCCCCCAGCCCAGCCGGCGCTTCCCCGCCCCCCCCCCCCCCCTCAGCTGACAGTGGCTGGGGGCAGTGCGAGCCTCCGAGTATTGCCACCGCCTGGGCGCTCGCTGCTGGCGCTCACCCTTCACTGTGCTCTCGTGCCCGGCAGGGTCCTGCGGGAGCGCGAACCGCGGCCCGAGAGAGGGAGAGCCCAGGAGCGGCGCGAGCCGCCCTTGCTGCTCTTCCCCCACCCTGCGCACCCTTTCCCCCCCAGACCTGCGCAAGACCCTGCGGCTGGCGATGGAGACGCTGCCGCTGTGACCAGCTGCAGCCCCCCGGGCCGGCGTGGGAGGAGCCTGGGGGCAAGGCAGGGGGAGGGCCGCTCCCCGCCCTTGATTGGCACAGGGGCTGCATGATGCCACGTCCGGCGGGGGAAGCCCTACCTTGCTGCGGAACCTCCCCACCCTCGCCCTCTTTGCAGGTGGGGGTGCGCCGCTGCCGCCGGCTGGGCTCACTGCTCCTGCCGGGGACACACGCGCTCATCCCGCGTGCTGCTGTGCTGCTGCTCCGGAGGAGAGCCGCGCCGCCTCCCCGCCCCTTCCCCGCTCTCCAGGTCCGGCGACAAGGGGGACGACTATGGGTAAAGCTGTGTACTGGGCCCCGGACTTAAGGGGGCCCCCCTTAAGTCTGGGGCCCGGTATAGCTCTACCCATAGTACCCCCCTGTTGCCGGCCCTGCTCCTGTCTCATACTGAGAAGATGGGACAAGCAGTGAGTTATCTTAAGTGCCTATACACAAATGCAAGAAGCCTGGGAAACAAGCAGGGAGAACTGGAAGTTCTGGCACAGTCAAAGAACTATGATGTGATTGGAATAACAGAGACTTGGTGGGATAACTCACATGACTGGAGCACTGTCATGGATGGATATAAACTGTTCAGGAAGGACAGGCAGGGCAGAAAGGGTGGGGGAGTTGCATTGTATGTAAGAGAACAGTACGACTGCTCAGAGCTCCAATATGAAACTGCAGAAAAACCTGAGAGTCTCTGGATTAAGTTTAGAAGTGTGAGCAACAAGGCTGATGTTGTGGTGGGAGTCTGCTATAGACCACCAGACCAGGGGGATGAGATGGATGAGGCTTTCTTCCAGCAACTAAGAGAAGTTACTAGATCACAAGCCATGGTTCTCATGGGAGATTTCAATCACCCTGATATCTGCTGGGAGAGCAATACAGCGGTGCACAGACAATCTAGGAAGTTTTTGGAAAGTGTATGGCAGAATTTCTTAGTGCAAGTGCTGCAGGAACCAACTAGGGGCAGAGCTTTTCTTGACCTGCTGCTCACAAGCTGTGAAGAATTAGTAGGGGATGCAAAAGTGGATGGGAACGTGGGAGGCAGTGACCATGAGATGGTCGAGTTCAGGATCCTGACACAGGATAAAAAGGAGAGCAGTAGAATACAGACCCTGGACTTCAGAAAACCAGACTTTGACTCCCTCAGGGAACTCATGGGCAGGATCCCCTGGGAGATGAACATGAAGGGGAAAGGAGTCCAGGAGAGCTGGCTGTATTTTAAAGAATCCTTACTGAGGTTGCAGGAACAAGCCATCCCGATGTGTAGAAAGAATAGTAAATATGGCAGGCGACCAGCTTGGCTGAACAGTGAAATCCTTGCTGTTTTCATGCCCTCCTCTGGTCTAAGGAGGGTGCCAAACATCTCTTCCTTAGATCTCTTTTCCTTCTGCCAGATGCTTAGCCATTGATAGAAGCCCTGCTCTTCAGGGTCATACTGCCGCAGTTCACGGCTCAGGGAGTAGAGGAAAAAGCAAGTGGCTATTGGACAGGAATGTGATATGGAAATATAGAAGCAATGATAGTTTTTAAAAAATCCTCTGTTCCTGATTTCCATCCCCCGAGATTCATCCATCCCAATTTTGGGGGGGGATCTGAGAGATGGTAAATGGCACGTGCATAAAGGTTACCTTGAGATGCTGGGTTTCATGCTCCTGGTTTGGGTCTGGAGTTTCTGCTGTGCCTTGGAGATACTTATATGGGGGTGGAGGGAGTTAAGGGGTGGGCTGGACAGTAGAGTATAGCAGGGTGAAAGTAACACATGCTTCTTACCGGTACGGAGACTGGGCTGGGGCCAGCTCTGCCCCCTGAAGGGGCAGGGCCTCGGCAGGAAGGGGCGGGGCTGAGGACAGAGCCAGTCCCCGTACCAGTAAGGGGCCTCCCCCCCACTCCCCTCCCCAACCCTACACCCTCCAGGGGACTCCCGCGAGATTTTAAAGAGCCCGGGATGGTAGCAGTGGCTCAGCCCCAGGCTCTTTAAATAGCAATTGGAGCCCCGCTGCCACTTCCCCTAGGGCTCTGGCAACAGGGCTCCCGTCCCCGCTGCGGCGGTGCTCCGATCGCTATTTCAAGAGCCCAGGGCTGGGCTGCCGCTACCACCACGGGCCCTTTAAAATGCCGCCGGAGCCCCCGCTGCGGGAGCCCAGGGAAGGCTGCGGTGGAGCTCTGGGGGCAGTTTAAAGGGCCCGGCGCGGCAGCGGCAACCCAGCCCCAGGCTCTTGAAATAGCTGCCGGAGCACCACCGCAGCGTCCCTAGGGCTCCACGGGGACGGGAGCCCTGTTGCCAGAGCCCTGGGGAGGCTGCAGCAGGGCTCCAGCAGCTATTTAAAGAGCCAGGGACTGGGCTGCCGCTACCGCACCAGGCCCTTTAAACTGCCCCCAGAGCCCCGCTGCCACCTCCCCAGGGCTCCCGCAGCGGGGGCTCTTTAAATTGCGCCCGGGGAAGCTGATCCTCCCCGGTACGGCGCATCGGCTCTTGCCAGTACGCCATACCGGGGCATACCGGCTTACTTTCACCTCCAGAGTATAGTAACCTCCTCTGCATCCCTTTTAGGCTGTCCTCGCTCTCAATGACTTCAAACTGAGAGGCAGGTGACTAGGAGGCAGAAAATGGCCTTATGCATAAAGGCAAAGTGTAGACCAGTGAGGGACACTGTCAAGTTATTCACCAAGATGGTCCCCTGCCCGCACATGGTTGCAGGAGTGGAAGGCAATTGCGAGTCTGGATGTTCTGGGGGGCAGGGACCACACAGCTGTCCCACAGAACATCCAGACTAAACTCATGCCCGTTCTCACTCTTAAATATACTTTATGGCCCCTGAAAGTGCAGAGAAGATTAGTTCAGGTTCTACCCTGATTCACTTCACCACTCCCACTCTTTTTCAGTGAAGTAAGGCTGGGAAGAGCTATTAAGAGCTACATGGTTACCCTATCCTAACCTAAACTGCTTTTTCTCCTTTATAATCCCTGCTACCGGGTTTGTCTACCTCAGCAGGGAGCCTTTACAGGCAGGCAATATCCATGCCTATGGACGCCTCCTGTAAATTGCAAACCTGAAGAAAGCTACTGTCCTGGAACACCAGCTCGAATAAACTTTTGAAGTTCACACAAAGAAACAGTATCGTTATTTGAACCTGTGGCACCAGGCGAGAGGAAGGGGAGGCTGCAGCTGGTCCAATGCGGCCACCATTATGAGCACACGGAGGGGGTTGGAGGTGATCACTGAGCGGGAGGGAGAAGGGATTAGTAGAGAGAGATGCCCACTCTGGCATGGGTTTGAGTTGATAGAGTCCCGGCACGATCTAGACCAGTGAGACTCAGATTGAAGCTCGTGAGCCGCAAGTGGCTCTTTCATGTGTCTCCTGCAGCTCATGGCAGCACATGATATTAAAACACTGTGTGATTTAATTATGAACCAATCTAAGTGATTAACCAATCAGGATGCTTTTACTATGTTATCACTTGTGGTTGATACAATAATAATACTTGGTCCATCATTCTGCTGTGGGAATAATATGTATATAAAGGAAATATTTCCGGTCACACTGTTTAAATAGGGATAGTACTGTAGTAAATGAAACCATGAATTCCCACATTTGTGGCTCTTTTGGGTAATGTTGATCATTAATTTGGCTCCTGAGGGCTGAGTATCACTGATCGAAAAGCTAAATTCCAGTCCAGCTGCCATTTTGAAAACATCTGGGGGGAGAGCATGACCAAGGGGGACCGTCTTGTGATGGGTGGGTGATAGGACCTGGAGTCTTGGAAAGATTCCTAGGTCACATCTGTCCAAAATGGCACCTGGAAAAAGTAGTGACCCAAGCAGTATTCCAATAATCAATCGGAATGCTAGATATTTACGCACCAAGGTGCCAGCAATAGGACGCGTAGAAACTTCCTCCTGTGTCTGGCTTAGGTTTGGGGCTAGGAATTGGGGTGGTTCCTACACAGCCCCATTCTGGCTCCTGAGTTCCGAAGAGATCTGTTCACAGTCCTCCTCCTCCTATGACTCTTGATCTTGCAAGAGCTCGGGGGGGTTGAGTCTTCATAAGGGCATTGGGTTCTGCAGTGGCATGCCGGCTAAAAGTCCTGTCCGCCTCCTCATCGAATGGGCAGAGCTAATGGGCAGCACCAGACGTTGTTCTGTCCTCCTTGGTTCCTCTATACATTTTTCTGTCGTTTGCTCTAGATATGTCACTGAGAGGTGTCCTCTTGAGACCCATTTCAGCCATGTGCGTTGAGATCTCTCCAACAGTTTCGTATTGTGGCGGTTGGCCACAAGTGTTCTCTGCACTATCACTCCTTTCCAGATGGCAAGGAGATTAAGAATCTTACCACAGCTCCAAGCGGCTGCTTGAGACCCATTATACAGCTCCTATAGCTGCAATGCTGATATATTTGAAGCCAGGAGCCGATCGTGGCTCTGTGCCAGTTTTTAAAATGAGGAAGGGACATCCAGTCAACTTGACCCCAGAAAACTGGAGGGCACACACCAGTAAGCAGACAGGTCAGTCATAAGCAGCTGCAAAGCAATGTGGGATAGCAATTGGAGGACTGCCATAGTAGCGTACAGAAGCATTGAGTGCATGTGTAGAATAATAGGCCACACTAACTCAGTTCACATCAAACTACTGCTCTGTCTACACTGCCCTGCAGTTCAGCCTACCCGGGTGCAAATCACCGCACACATCTGAGTGCCAAACTGTAACTCCCCTGTGTAGACAGTGTGGGCATGGACGAAAAGGTATCTAGTAAATAGCCTGCAGCCGCACATGGGGAAATGACAGCCCAGCACTTTGGCGCATACTGTAATCCACAGTCTGAACTGCAGGGCAGTGTAGACAAGCCTTGAGGAAAACTTTGAGAGAGGACTCTAGAATGTGCACCAAATAAGGAGCAGCGTGCTTTAAGGATGTGTCCATGAGTATTCAAGCATTTTCAAGCTGCACTAACTTGAATTAGTAGGGATTAACCCCATCCCCCGGAGACACACCCTCCCAGAGGATAGAAAAGTTAAAAGAAGTTAACAAAAACATTTCAAGGTGGAGGAGTGGTGATGGGGCAGCCATTAGGGTAGATTGTTGTATAAGGACCTAGGATTTCAGGCTGCCATCCAGTACCCTCGCCTAGCCCCTCCTTAAGGAGATCGATTACTCAGTCAATCGACTCTCTTTTGCCCAAAAGGCTCCAAAGCAGATGCACAAAACGGGGGGGGGGGGGGGCACCCATACTCACAGAAGACAATGTGGTCGCATGAGCCACATGGGCTGGGGTTTCCTGAGTGTAAAAGCCAGGGGGTTGGGGATGGAACAAAGTGCTGTGTGTTAAACAGTCAGGATAGCAGTGGGATGGCGTGAAATCTGGATGTGAGGCAGCTGTGGCATCAGGGCAGAGGTGCCTGACCCAGGGGATCTCAAGAGAAGTCACCTATGTGCCAGCTATTAACACTCCATTCAGGTAACCAGGTCTTGTGCACACCGCTTGTAAATAAACAAATTGCACTAGTTGTCTATGTCACCAACTTCTGCTCCATACAGGGAGCTGACCTGGAAGGCTCTGAATTCTGCTACCAATCAGCAACAGGCAACAATATATACCTGGGAAAACTCTCTCGGGGATGTCTCTTCTCAGGCACATTTTGATATGATGGAGTGAGCCCACCTACAATCCTCCCCAACAGATTTTATAATTGATTTTTTTTTAAATCATTCACACAGCTACTTGGACTCCAAGTAAAGTTTCCAAATCCAACAGAAAAACATTTCATACCTGCTGTGATTACTAGACATTAATGAACCTTTAGTTATGCAGGGACTGTTTAAGGACCATCCCCTGAACCTGATTTA
Organism: Sternotherus odoratus; assembly: GCA_032164245.1. Taxonomy (NCBI): domain Eukaryota; kingdom Metazoa; phylum Chordata; order Testudines; family Kinosternidae; genus Sternotherus; species Sternotherus odoratus. Next base: position 15,878,252 of record JAVMKO010000002.1, read on the forward strand.
ATTTGTGGCCTTGAGAAATAGCAGCAGACGCTCATTTTGAAGGTGAGCGAGCGACTGTTTATCTAAAATCCATTTAATCCGGCACATCGTTCATGGCCTCTGCTGTTGTTGCATCACAAGAGGTGAACTAGCCAGGGGTGGGTTTTGGTGGCTCCCGGATGGGAGAGGGCAGAAGGACAGTACAGATCAAGTCCTGCAAGATTTCCAGCCCCACCTTGAGGTCTTGCGGGCTTTGGCATGAGCTTTGGAGCCATGATAAGGGCCATGTGCTCAAGGACACTTCCTGTTTGCTGGTTTCCAGCAGTCAGCCCACCCTCTGTCTTTTATCTAGGCTACTGCAGGCTGGGCTAGTTGCCACATTGGGGTGGACAAGGAATTTTCCCCCCATACCACCAGATTGGATGTGGCTAGTTGGGTTTTTTATTTTCCTCGCAATGAAACCTCAGGGTCAGGGTTTGGAGCAAGCCGTGGGCCAGGATTCTCCCCCTCCTGGAGGGCACAGTTGGGCCTATCAGACCGTTATTTCAATGTTGCAACCTTTAGCAGGTACCCAGTGCGGGAACTTGCTGATTTAGGCTGCAGATCCAAAAAGGTAACTTAGGGGGCACCATAAGAGCACCGTGTCTAACCTCCTGTGGGCACATGTGAACCAGGGGCCGGGGAACTACCCTAGGGAGACCACCCCACCAATGTGCTTGATGGCAGTGCCGGTTAGGGACAGAGGGCCCCTCTCATATCACAGGAGAAGGGGTGCTAGCAAGCAAGTAGACGCGCACAGAGACCATCCTAGTGTGCTGATCGGCTCCTCCTGCCGTGGGAGCCTCCAAGAATTGGCAAAGGATCAATGGGATACAAGTGACTGCGCTGGGCTGTCCCCAAAGGGGGAGCTTGGATGTAATTTGACTAATAAATTGCTTAAACCCCATAGCACATCTCCTGGTCTTCTTCCACCTGTTAGGTATAGATAAAACCAGTAGCTTGGTTGCTCGACAGCCAGCTTTGTCTGTAGCAACTGAATACACGCCATACTTGGAGGCATCCAAAGAATCAGCGGGCCGTGTGTGTGAATAACACACATCTCTGTCTCCTGTTATAAATGATACTGGATTTGGATAAATGGCCTCTTACAACAATTTATAACCCACTAACAACCCCCCCCCCCCCAGCTGCTTTCCCCACCCCAAGGCTGGAGGGGTGTTAACAAGCCACTTCACCTTGAAAGGCCCCTTGAAATGTGTGTTAACTACGCCCGCTAAACAATCTGTTCCACCTTGTATTCAGCGGTGACACTGGAATACATTCTCCAGATCAGAAGAATGGAAAGTATGTCTCTTTCACCAACAGAAGTTGGTCCAATGAAAAGATATTACCTCACCCACCTTGTCTCTCTCTACCATCGCAAATAGACTCCAATATGCTTCTGACTCAAGAAACATGCTCCCTTCCTGTCTCATGTCCTATTTCTTCCCGTCACTATCAGAGAAACTGAAAAACTTCCTTGATTGGTGGTATGTTTTTACAGTCTTCTCTTCTCTCAATAAAATGTCCTCTCGCCAAGGATGACTGTGACATGACTATAGCAAGTTGGTGAGATGTGGAGTATTTTATTCTTCAGCCCCTTTGATTTCAACCCAACACGGACTCCGGCCTCGTCTTTAGGACACAGTCAGGTCGATGTAAGCATTGACCTAGCTGGGCATGTGCCTATACTTAAATTTGTCTCCAACCGCTGTAAGCATCCCAGAACAGCAACTCAAATAACACCAACTCCCTGAGCGGCCTTGAAACATGGTCGACATACTGAGGTTGACATAGTGCAACTGTAAACACTGTGTTACTTAAGTCGATCCTGCAGCTGTCCCACAATGCCCCACACTGGCTGCTCTGGTCACAACTGTGAACTCCAGCGAGACCAGAAGGCCTCCCTCCCCTTAAAAGCCCTGCACATTTTAAAAATGCCTTTTCCTGATTGTCCAGCATGGTGAGCATGCCTAGCAGCTCTCCGTTATTGTGTGCAATTGCCCAGCTGATCAATGCAATCAACTCTCTTTTGCCCAAAAGCTTTGAGGCTCCAAAGCAGATGCACAAAAGGGGGAGGGGGAGGCGGCACCCAGACTCACAGAAGACAATGTGGTCGCATGAGCCGCATGGGCTGGAGCTCCATGTTCCAGACACAGACTTTGAATAGGCAGGGCCTATAGGGAGAAGCGGCTGAGCAAGCACAGCTATGGCCCAGCCCTCTATGAGCAGACTGCACGGGAGATGCAGGTGAAGGGGTATAACAGGGACCAGCAGCAGTGAAACACCACCACACCGCAGATCACCGGGGGTACCGCCCAGGAGCTAGAGTCACAAGCCCTGAACAGAAAGGACAAAGAGGAGGCTGGCTGACAAACCACCCGGAAGGGGAGTTCCAGAATGCGCCGAGGCAGGACTTATTTGAGATGCCATCGCAGTCCCGGCAGTCGAGGACGGGCTGGCCCAATGTAGGATTGGGAAGCTGATATAAGTGTGTAATTGTATTTCCCATGGCAATGATGGACTGATGATGCCCCCAGCTTATCGGGGCAGCTATCGACTTTTCGTTAATTTCCTCAGATCAGAAGAAGTCCCAGTACAATGAAAATGTAGAGATCTCATCTCCTTTCCATTCCCCTCTGGAGTTAGGCGGTGGAATGGGGAAGGCATACAGAGCAGTTGATGTACAGTCCTTTGAATCCTCCTGAGAGATCTCAATGAACTTTCAGGGAGATACTCTGCAACCTTCCTCAAAGATGTCTCGGAATGGCAGTCTTATTTCTTCCTCCAAAGTAGAACACGTTCCCGTGCCAGTTGGCAACAACTTCAGGTGGCACAATTGCAATACACAGGCGAGCAGCATTTGGGCCTGGGCAGCTCCAGAGTTTGCAGCAGCTGTGCTCTGCCTGCTTTTTTACCCTCAGGAGTGAGGTATCAGCTAGGCTAGAGGCAACACTGCCTGTGGAAAACTGTGTTCGTGTTTAGTGCCATTGCCTGAGACATATTTTCATGCAACTGAGCAACTCTCTCCTCATTTCCCCCACCCCCCGGTGGGCCATATGCACCATGGGTGATGTGGTGCACAATGCCCCTCACAAGCACCCTGAAGCAGACGGGTCAATCAGTACGTCAGGGAAGGGAATTCTGAATCCTAACTTTTGCTTTCCAAGGTGACCATACTGACAATGGAATTTCTGAGTGTTTGATCTGTAGCTGCTGCCACCATGGCCTTGAGGGATTCCTCCTCCACAGCCACGAAACACCTGAGCCAGATAAGGAGGAGGAGACGGAAGAGGACTCCACATGGCGTGTTCTGGGAGAGCCCGCAAGCCATCTCTGCATCAAACCTTGAGTAAAGGGCCTGGATGATGAAGAGTGCGAATCGCCTGGAGAAGGAAAGAACAGAGAGTAGAAAGGTGCAGGAGTCCCAGCAGGAAAAGGAGAGGGAGATGCACCAGGACATGATGGTGCTTCTCTGGCAGAAAACACAGATGTTGCAGACTTTTGTGAACCTACAGGTTCAACAATGCTGGGCTTACCTTCCTTTGAGGTCCATGGGGAACTGCAGTATAAATCCTCCCCCATCCCCACCCGAACATTTCCAACGGGCCAGGTCCCTACCTCTACCATGTTATTCCACTCCAGGAGACATTAAGGATGAGAACAATTTCATATACATTGACCGATGAAAGCCAAGGTTGCGGTATGGGTAGGTAAAATGGACACTGATGTTCTTTTCCCCTGTTCGTAAATGAATGGAACAGAACTGATGTTTGTAATGTCTTTCTTTTAAATTGCATCCGTTTTTCTTGACACTGGGTTTGTTACCGAATCAAATTCTATTTGGAAAATAAAGCCGACTTCTTAGTTCACGACATATGCTGCAGAGGCCTAGCAGTTCCAAAAGCACCCGCTTACGTGTTCCTGTACAGCGTGATAATCATAGGAGGAGTGACAAACAGTGAAATAATCTTAGGTGTCCAGCAAACACCACAAAATTAACAGATGCACTGAGCATTATATTCAGACATTCACACTGAGCACCACAAAGTTCATAACAGGCCCCCAAATAGCTGGGTCAAATAGATACTAGCACACCACAATGCATTACTATGACTCACTGTTAGTGCTCTCTCTAAGACTACCTGAACCGTAGAGCTCTGTGCTGAATTCTTCTGATAGCAGAAAGCCGCTCCACCCCAGAGGCAACATTTCCTCCTTGGCTTTGCAAATATTATGCAAGACACAGCAGGCAACTAAAGCCATTGGGATATTTCTATCATCTACCTCCTTCCCCCGAGATCCAATCTTAAGAGTAGACAAAGCCAGCAACCCCTCAATCTACCAAAAGCATATTCAACTGTCACTCTCCACATACTGAGCCGGTCACAATCTCTCCTTGGTAGGGTTGCCAACTTTCTAATCGCATAAACCAAACACCCCTACCGCCTCCCCTGCCCCGCCCCTTTCCCGAGGCCCTGCCCATTCTTCAAAGCCCCACTCCCCAGATGCTCCATCCCACTTCCCTCTGTGGCTTGCTCTCCCCCACCCTCATTCACTTTCGCCATACTGGGGCAGGGTTCGGAGTGCGGGAAGGGGTGTGCGCCCTGGCTGGAGGTGGGTGCTCTGGGGTGGGGCGGGGATGAGGGATTTGGGCAGAAGAGCCGGTTCTGAGCTGGGTCAGGGGAGTGGAGGGGATTGTGGGCTGTGTGCTCTGGGAGGGAGTTTAGATGTGGGAGGGAACTCTGGGATGGGGCAGGAAGTTAGGATGCAGGAGGGAGTACAGGCTCTGGCTGGGGGTGCAGGCTCTGGGGTGGGGCTGAAGGGCTTGGGGTGAAGGAGGGGACTCTGGACTGCGGCAGGGGGTTGGGGTGTTGGAAGGATGTGGGGTCCCAGTGACAGTTAGCACGGGGTCCCAGTGACGCTTATCCCAGAAGTGGCCGTCAGGTTCCTGCAGCCCCTAGGCACATGGACAGCCAGTGGGGCTCCGCACACTGGCCTGGCACCTGCAGGCGCTGCCCCCGCAGATCCCATTGGTTGCAGTTCCTGGCCAATGGGAGCTGCTTAGCTGGCACTCTGTGTAGGCAGCATGCAGGGCCTCCCTGGCTTCCCATGAACCATGGGGCTGTAGGAACCCAGGGGCCACTTGCGGGAGCCACACGGAGCTAAGGTAGGCAGGAAGCCTGCCTCAGCCCTGGGCCCCCGCTGCGCCACCAACCGGACTTTTAACAGCCCAGTCAGTGGTGCCAACCAGTCGAAAACAGGACTCCTGGCAACCCTACTCCTTGGTGCTGTGGAGATGGCCAGAGTACGACTTCATGAGCTAAAGACGCAAGAGGTAGGCTGGGTCCCTCAGGATCACAAGTGGCATGTCAACATGGCCAATGGTAATCGGCTAGTCTGAAAATAAGGTCCCTGCTTGTAGCTTTCTGAACAGCTCTGTGTTTTTAAAAGTGCAAGCGTCATGCACCTTCTCTGGCCAACCAATACCGATGTCCATGAAGCATTCCCAGCAATCCACCAGCACTTGTAGAAGCGCAGAAAAGTAGCCTTTTCTATTGATGCACTCCGTGGCAAGGTGGTCTGGTGCCAAAATTGGGATGTGTGCGCACCATCTATTGCTCCACCGCAGTTCAGGAATCCCATTGCTGCAAATCCACCCACTAGATCCGGCACATTGCTAAGAGTCACTGTTCTGCATGGCAGGAGATGATTCATGGCCCAGCAGATTTGCAGGACAACTGCTCCCGGTGTGGATTTTCCAACTTCAAACTAATTTCTGACCAATAACAATCTGGCGTTACAAGTTTTCACCGTGCGATCGTGACTTGCTTTGGCACTGTCAGCTCAGCGCTCATTTTGGTGTCCCTGTGCCGGAGTGAGCTCATCACATGGGTCCACGAATGGCCTTGCACATCCAAAAGTTCTGCAGATGCTGCTCATTATCCCAAACCTGCATGATGATGCAAGGCCACCAGTCAGCGCTTGTTTTGTGGGCCAAGAATTGGCATTCCACCATCTGCAGCTGCTCTGTGAACACCAACCACCCCGCTGAATAGATTTTCACTATGCCCCACTGCAAGCCATCCTCCAAGGAATCGTCACGTCCCCTGCTCTTTTGGTTCTTTTGACAGCTCTGCAAATACCAGAGGATCATTCTGTGCTTGCAAAGCTTATGAAAATAGTGCAGAACCGTGCACACTCCATGGTTCTGTCACAGATGACAGACAGTAAGGACGACTGCACAGGATCATGGGATTTTTTTAAAAGGCATAAAATTATGGGAGATAGATATTATGGGATGGAGAGAGTTGCTTGCTGGGAAGTTGACCCCTTGTCCCCAGTCACCCCTATGTGATTCATTCATATCCATCATGCATTGCCAAGGATTTCCAAAAGAGAGCCCACTGGTCAGGGGCAGGTTGCACTCTGGGATACCTACCCATGGTGCACTGCATTATGCATCAATACAAGCACTCCTGGTATCAACCTAAGGAGTATCAACACCATTGACCTAAGGAGCCAAGTATATGCTGCACACAAGTCCTACACTAACTGTGGCAGTGTTACGCCAACATAACTTGCATCAACCAAAGTTTGTAATGTAGACCTGGCCACTCACTTGTGGAAACAGTTCCTTTAATCCAAGGTTAGGGCTCCTATTAGAGTATAAATATAAACAAACACACACACACCACTGCTTGCATCCGACAAAGTGGGTATTAGCCCACGAAAGCTTATGCTTCAATACTTTTGTTAGTCTTTAAGGTGCCACAGGACTCTTTGTCACTTCTGCAATTCCAGACTAACACGGCTACCTCTCTGATTCTTGACACACACTTGGTTTAGGCTGGTCCTGGAGGGTAGCAGGGTGGGGAAAGTGTAATGAGCTTGAAGCTGATTCTCCTGCCTTCAGTTCATTGATTGCCAATTAACTCAAAGTAGTTCACACATTTGCAAAGGCTAGTGTGGACGGGGACACAGAGTAAACAACAAACTTTGCCTAGATCAGATGTGTGGGGAGTGTCCATACTAGCTTTTACAAATGGGTTAACTGCTTAATTAGCAATAAATTAACTCTAAGTGCAAAAAAATTAATCTAGTGAAGACAACCCCTTAATTGAGCAAAGCTAAACTGAGGCTGAATAGCGGAAAAATTACCCCAGGAGTGGCTGGAATTCCCTTGGCTGCCTGAGACCAGCCCAAGGCCCATGCAGAGGGCTTGAGTCATGCCCAGCTCTTGCGTTAGGTGTGACACTGGAGAAAGATCTCTGAAGGGAAATGGGAGGAGCCAGGTAATTTAAAGCTGGATTGAACAAAGCAACCAATATAGCTAGTGTATAGCTGGAAGAGGGACAAGATGACCTCATTCTTTTCTGTCTCTAATTTCTAAGAGCCACATCCCAAGGTCTGCATTCAGGCTGAGCTGAGTAAGAATTCCCATTGACTTCTTCTGGAGTTTTGCCTGAGAAAGGATTGAATGAACTGCACACTGATCTCAGGAGAAAGCCTTTGTGTACCTGGAAAGGTCTGGATTACCCAGACTAGGGGACCACTGGACCCGCAGGAGGGTGTCTGTGCCACATAAATCTCATCTAAGCCCTATTTGGAGGGTTTAAATGGGTTCACAGAGTTCAATGCTGGCCCTCTGCATAGGGGTGAATTTCACCTTCACAGCTATGTCGTCACATCCCTTGCTGCAACCTCTGTGCCTGGTTTAACGAGGCCATTGCCTAGTTTAATGAGCAACTTCAGGTAAGGCTGTGGTTTTCATTTCTGTTTCCTTTGTTACCGCTCCCAGCACTGTTCATTCTCTTCTTGCCCACTGTGGAAGGGCCTCTCTTTCACTTCAGCATTTGGTCAGGGGGTGTGAAAACACATTGTGGGAGGGGCTGCGCTGCCGGGAGGGATTCGTCCTTGCGGGGAGCTGTGACTCATCCTCAGAAGTCACTCTTTGCAGGGAGGGGGCACTGTTGCCTCACCCTCCCTCGGCTGATCTCAGTTCCCTGCCATGCTGCCTGCTCGGAGCCGCTGGTGAACCTGCTCTCTCATTTCCATTGACACTGTCCCACTTTTCCTACTCCTCCGGAACATAACCAAGTTCAAATGGACCCCAAAGAAGGAGCCCACTTTGGAAGCATTCCCTTCTTCATTTCTCTTTTGCCATCTGCTCAAGCCTCCATTCTAATCACAATCACCATCACAACCTCTTCTTTACCTTGGGTTCTGCCCACTTAGCAACTCTCCTTTAGGTACTTTTATTAAACTCCCTCTCCCCTTTCCCTCACCATCACCATAGTATCTGAGCACCTCACTGTCAGATGTATTTATCCTCACAACCCCACTGTGAGTAGAGATATCCCCATGTTACAGATGGGAAACTGAGGTACAGAGAGACTAAATAGCTTGCCCATGGCTACACTGAAAGTCTGTGGCAGAGTAAGGACCTGAACCCATCTCCCAGGCCAGCATTCTAACCTCTCGAACATCCTTCCTCTCCAGTTCTCCCTCCTCTCCTACCTCTACAGTTAGGAAAAAGTGTCATATGGAAAGTAGTCAAATTAACTTCAGAAACCAGACTATAGGATAAAAATGAGTCATGGTTTATTGTAAGCACTCTGGATGGGCTTCATCAAAAGTGCATTGTCAACTAACTCAGTGGGAGGAAGCATGATCCAATGGTTAAGGCATTTATCTGGGACATGGGAGACGAAGGTTCATTTCCCTGTTCTACCAAGGGAGGTTAAATAATTGTAGAGAGATTGAATAGGAATAAATGTCAGAGAAATGGTGGGGAAAGAGGAGATTTTATGCATATATGGTGGACATGTTCAGTTACTAGGAGAGTATTGAGATACAGTCTGTAAACAGCTACCACAAGTTATTGGATATTTGTTACCAAACGATCCTTTGGTAATCCTCCTCTGGCTTTCCAAGGGAAACGGGCACACAGAGGACATGAATTCATCTTTCATTTGCTAGTAGCTGCACACCCAGCCAATTTTATATTAACATTTGAGAGACACACCTGGTCTGTTAAATAATTAGGCTTGAAAGGATTTGATTTTTTAGATCTGTAAATGTCACTATGTCAATTTCACCACACACACAGAAACCAATGGAAAAAAACATTTCCATTAACAATCATTGAAATTTATAGATTCCTTACTTTAAAAAGTTAGAAAAATGCTGCTTGAGACACTAGAGTTTAAATGAAGGATATTTACTTTGTATAATTTGTGTTTTAACAGTTTAAAGATTTAACTTTTAGCATCTCAAGATCTATCATTAAATAAATTGTCTGATCTTCCCACCCCACAATTTTCCACAACTGTGAAATTTAAAACAATACAAATAAAAAATACTTAAAAGTAAACATTAATATCTAATACATGTGCATAGATTTCTCCTAAATGTATATAGAGAGATTTCACTCCATTTAATAAAATCACGAGAAATGATTTTATATGTGTTGTAACAATGTTCACTCTGTAATATGGTAACACCCTGTTAAACAGAAAGATCTGATGACTATAGTCCTGTATAATAGCTCTAATCAAAAGCTAACTATTGGAATGATTGTTTGGTTTGTGATATTTATATAGCAAGGATTTAAAACTTGTATAAATAGTTAAAACTTAGATATCATTGGGGCTCTAGAAAAGCTTCTTCTGAGTGACCTGTACAATGAACTGTCCTCGCCTTTCTAGAGCATAGAAGCCATCTGGACTTTTCATTGTATCAGTCCCACTCCAAGCACATAACACTCAAACAAATACCGAGAGAAAGATTGTTGATAAACAATGACAAACTCCTTTACACCCGATGCTTTAAAATCTCATACAGTAAACTCTCAATTATCCAGGATGATAGGGAAAAAATTAATCCTGGTTAATAAAATCTCGGATAATCACCATCCATAGGAAATATGGGTGGGGGGGTTGGTTCACCAGCCTGTGCTAGGGGGAGGGGGTGTTGGTTCACTGGCCTCCCTGCGCCCTGGTGGGGTTGGGTTTTTTTGTGTGTTTGGGGCGGCAACAAAGCCAGAGCCGGCGCTGTGAGTTGCACATTTTTTTTGACATCCTGGTTAATCCACAAGCTGGTTAACCTGATCCTAGATAATCGAGAGTCTACTGTACTTAAGAGTAGATGCAGATCATTAAAAGAAAAATGTCATTACCAAATGGAAGCAATTAAGTGGCAATTGACCTAACAAGTATTTTGGTCTTTCCCACTTTTGTTTTTTAGCCTCTTCCCTGTTGCTAAAAGTTAAATGACAATTTAGACCATATCATGATGTTAATAAATCATCATATAGACCTACTGTAGGGACGTTTAGGGCTGTAACATGGTACATGAGTTGGGTTAGGTATTATCTTTGATTGGACCAAATTCTGTTTTTCAGAAGAGCTCTATGTAGCTTGAAACTTGCTCTTTTCACCAACAGAGGTTGGTCCAATCAAAGATATTACCTCATTCACCTTGTCTGTCTAATACCCTGGGACCCACCTGGCTATGACCCTGCAAACAACATGGTTATAATATGGTCAGATCCCAACTACATAGTCAAGAATACCATGTTATGACACACTTGGGACACAGTTGTGTTGATGATCTCATAAAACAGTCAGTTTGGTTCCGTTGCCAAGCCCTAAAATATCTAATCATGTTTGAAATGCTTTCCCAAGATTCCTACATAGTCTAGGGGAAAGAGAACTGAACTGGATTGTAATCTAAGCTCTGGCACTGCCTTTGTACAAGTTACTTCATTTCTCTGTATTGCATTCTCTCTTCTCCAAAATGGGGGAGGGGGGGAATGATGCTTTGTAAAAACCTTTGAGATCTATGGTTCTATAAAAGCAATGTATAAGTTACAGCCGAACCTGGCTTTAAATTGTCTACCTGGCAAAAATATCAGGATAACCTAAGGTGTGAATTTAAATGCATATAGTTATACCAGTAGATCCAGCTGTGTGGACTCTTATTCTGGTATGAGTGCATCTCTTTTTCTAAGTGTATGTTACCTGGGAGGATGTTGACGTTAAACCAAAAAAGGCACTCATATCCTGGACTACATGTCCATAGGGGGGTACACTGGGGTTACTGCTCACATTTTCCCATGTTGACAAGGACGAATGTTTCTGGCACATTACAAATGTCCTGACTGCACTGGGAATTGAGAACACTCAGGGCTGGTCTACAGTAAGGGGGGTTGTGGACCTAAGATACACAACTTCAGCTACATGAATAACATCGCTGAAGTGGGCACATCTTAGGTCAACTTACCTGTCATCCTCACAGCAGCAGCAGTCGGCAGCGGGCTGCCCAGTCGACTCCAGCTTGCGCCTCTCAGCAAGCTGGAGTTCCGGAGTCAACAGGAGCGCCTTTGGCGATCGATTTATCGCGTCTTGACAAGACGCGATAAATGGATCACCAAAAGATCGATCACATCTGGCCGGTAGTGAAGACATAGTCTCAGTACCATGCAATGCCAGACCTCTTCCTACAGTCGGGTACAAAAGCAGCCCTCTCAGGGGCAAGTCTGTAGCACAGATTCTTCTAGCACAGAGATTCTCAAATTTCATTGCACTGAGGCCCCCTTCTGATAACAAAAATTGCTACATGACCCCAGGAGGAGGGGTCAAAGCCTGAGCTGCACCGCCCTGAGCTGGGGGGCCAAGGCCAAAGCCCAAAGGCTTCAGCCCCAGGCCGGGAGGTCTGTAACCTGAGCCCCAACAACCAGGGCTGAAGCCCTCAGGCTTTGGTTATGACCCCAGGAGGTGGGGTTCGGGCTTTGGCTTTGGGTTCCCACAAGTCTAAGCCAGCCCAGGTAACCCCATTAAACCTGGGGTCACTTTGGGTCCCACAGTTTAAGAACTGCTGTTCTAACACAATCATTTCTTTAAATGGCACTGAAACCATACTAGACTAGTGATAGCGCTGGGATCTGACATCTGTTATCTCTCTCAGTTGAGAGCCCATTTGGGCTCAGGGCATGGCCAGGACTTCTCTCTTTCAACCTATAAGTTTCAGGGCCGAATTTCCTTATTGTCCAAACAAGCCAGACCCATTGAAGGGAAGAGAAGTTGCTTCTGTTGTGGTCAAATCTTATAGAATTTCCCAGCGAGTCAAGCAGTAGGGTTCCATGGGTAACAGGATTCTATAGAAATTACTCTAGAACCCAATAGGGCCCAATTCTGATCTAACCTGCACTGTTTTTACATTAGCATAAGTCCATTAACTTCAGGGGTGCTTCTCCTGATTCAGCCCATGTGTGATCAGGATCAGGCACATCGAGTTGAATGGAGAATAATGCTTTTTATGGGCCTAATTCTCTACCCTGTTACCTCAGTGTAACTCCATTGACTTGAACGGATCGAGTCATATGTGTATAAAATTGGTGTAACAAAATGGTAAATCTAGTCTTGTAGCTTTACATCAGCATCTAGAATTCTACTGTTGATATATGAAATGGGCCGGATTTTTTTTCCTCAGTTCATGAATGCAAGTCCGGAACAACGCCATGGAACTAAACAGATGTAAAACTCGTGCAAGTGAGATGAGAATCAGGACTATTATTTTCTATCAAATTACATAGGACAATGCAAAAAAAACCACAACCCTAATTCTACAGGATTTTCCCATACAGGTCTTATACAGCAGTGGCATACTAGACCCAAGGTTTTATTTTTATTGCATTTTTCTTGCTAGTCAGATTTCTTGACTAGCACAAAAGCAACACGCTGTACCTCATCTCCCTTCCTATAGCAAATGACACGGCAAAGTGGAGTAGAACCTATACATCCTTTCCCTGGATTGTGTTTAAAATATTCTCCAGTTAAAAGCATTGTGCCCAAAGATCTTGCTTTTCATTTTTGCCCTGTGTGTCACTCCTTGCACAAATGCTGGATATAAAATGATGTTCAATTGACACTCAGGTGTCTAGAGATGGGCAAGGATTAGCTGCACCAAAGTCAGGAAGGAGGGGTTGATTTCTGAAGGCTTCCAGTGGCAAATGTAGGCCAGAGGGTAATGTGTTTGCAGTTCAACTCCTTTGATCCAAAGGAAGCAAACTTTCCTATTGCTATGCACAATAAAATGAGTCAAAGAGCTGAGACAATTAGCCCAAGTCATGTTTTCGTTCACAGTTGCTATAAAGTCGGGGATTATAAACACTCTCCTCTCAGACAAGCAAACACTGAGGGCCCTGTTCGATCTTCAAGGAATGGATGCTATCACTCAGACAAGATTCCAACTCCCAGCGGGTGATAAAAGCTTATCACCTCTTGAATAAACCAGTCTAGTAACTGGTGGAGGACTCTATCTCACAGCTCCAGATGCCAGCTTCCTTTGCCTTGAAGTAAGTGAAACATAAATAAAACACTCACCATATGGATATTGTATTATGTAAACGGCAATGGCTGTGAGAAATGCAATTTAATATGTTATTAGAGGAAGCCTGAACCAGAGCCATACTTAGGCATACGTGGTTGCGTAGGGCACCCAAAAATTTGGGGCCTCACCGGTACAGCAGGTAAAAGCAGGTCAGCTCCTGCACATCCAGCGTGCACTTCAGTCTCCTTAGGCAGGGGCTCTATTCACAGAGCCGAACGTGCCGGCGCAGCACTTTCAGCCTGAGCAGGGGGGTCTCTGTGGGGAACTGTAACACTCTGCCACCGTGAGGCGGGCCGGGCAGCTCGGTATCCTTTGCTGCCTAGTCTCTTCCCCAACCCCCCACCCTCTGGCCCCTCCTCCCAGGCTCTGAGCCCAGGTTGCTGCAGTGTCTGCTGCGTAAGAAGCTCGGTGAATGTCAGCAAGGGGAGAAGAGTTCTTCCGGGGGTCTGCAGGATGGGGTGGTGCAGGTAGAGTGAGCAGACAGCAAATGTGAAAAATTGGGACAAGGGGTGGTGGGTAATAGGAGCCTATATAAGAAAAAGACCCAAAAATCGGGACTGTCCCTATAAAATCAGGACATCTGGTCACCCTAGGCGCAGGGCCCTATAAATCCTAAGGACGGCCCTGGCCTGAATTCATCAGCAGCGGCCCAGGGTTGGCTGAGCTGAGTGAAATGTTTCTCCAGCACATTCTCCCAGCCGCAGGGGATGGCTGTGCATTATCTCCGTGACAGCCCTCCCCACTAGCTGACACATGGCTAGAGTTTGAAGATAACAGCAGGGGGTTGAGGAAGGATGAGTCAGACTGTTCGCCTGCCATGAATAGGCCTCAGTACCAGGAGAAAGGCCTGGTGTTTCTTGCCTCCAAGCTGCAGTTCCTCCTAATGATTTCCATCGGGCATGCAGCACAGAGCTTTGCAGCCACACGGACTCAGGAAGCAGCATTGTGGGGCTGATTTCCTTCGGAGTTACACTGGTGTAAAAACCAGAAGTTACCTCCTTGAGAGGTAAGAAGAGAATCAGATCCTGTGTCTCCAACTCCTGGGTGTCAGGGACTTATTTATCATACAGGAATTAAACAGACCAGTGTTCCCTCTTCACAGCCTCAAACAAACCAATGCTTAATTTGCTGTCTGTGTTCATTTGGGGGCAAAGTCTGCTCTTGAGATAAACCAATGCAGAACAGAGAAGCAACTCCACTGAAGTCCATGGTGTTACTCCTTACTTACACTAACCTTTTGCAGTGAATGTCTCTTATAATTAGTGTATGATTCACTCCTATCCAGAGAGCCCAAGTAGGGCTTATTCACCACTTTAAAACTCGTATAAGTCAGGAGTAACTCCACTGACTTCTGAAGTATTCCGAATATACAGCAGCATATCTGTAGAGCGGAATTTGGCCCAAACAGCATATTCAGAAACTCTGACCCTTCAGAAAGTAAGAGAAGGGGATGCTAGTCCAGCAATCTAGGCCTTGTATGATTTAAAAGGTCTTTGGGAGTAGGCCTAGAAGAGCATTCCCTTAGGTCTTGGCAGGACTTTCTGCCCAGGTATGAATTTCATGCTTACTGATTTGGGGCAACATAAACTACATTTAAATAAGCCAGTTTTATGAACTTGCTAATCTTTGAAATGGGTTTTTTTTTAGCTTGAGCATTCTGACTGTAAGAATGAAAAATGAGTCGTTTACAGTTATACTGTTTCCTTTACCAGTGATAATTATTTTTACCTCTATGACTTGGTTTTCTTAATGACTTTTAAAAAAACCAGCTTTCATTGCTAATAACCACCCTGAAGACATCTTGAAACAGTGTAGCACATACAGTTTTACAGAAGTAGAAGTTTGAGTTTTCTTTTTGCTGAAACCTGTGAGATCGTATCAGTCAGACTCTAAAACAAACACACACATATTAATTCTGACAGAACATAATGAGTCATAGCCATTACACAAACCACAACTTAAAAAAAATATGCGGCCACTGCTCAACATTATTATTGTTCCTGAAGTTAGGAAAAGGGACCTTCTACAATTCAGTGAAGTAGTGGTAACAAAGAGTCCTGTGGCACCTTAAAGACTAACTAAAGTATTGAAGTATTCGTCGGATCCGACGAAGTGGGTATTAGCACACAACAGCTTATGCCTCAATACTTTAGTTAGTCTTTAAGTTGCCACAGGACTCTTTGTTACCTCTGCTATTCCAGACTAACACGGCCACCTCTCTGATTCTTGACAGTGAAGTAGTGTTTCCTTCACTAAAGAAGTGTCCAGCTGTTACCATTCTAGTGGTGTTTGCCAATAGATGTCCTTGGGTAAAGAGGGCTCTGAGAACGGCAGCCCCAGTAATTCTATGAACAATCTTCCATCCCACTGCCAGAGGAAACTCTCATGTGTTGAGGTCCGTAGGGTGAACGGTTAAAGAGGTTTCAGGAGAGATGTGATAGTGAAAACTATTCATTACACTGGAATGAAATCAGAGAGTCAGACTAATTACCGAGATTCACATCTCCAGTTTGGCACTATACCAGGTTATTGAACATTTATATTTTCTGCCAGTCATCAATAGTTGTATTAATACTTCTTTTTTCACCCCTACCGCCAGTTCCAGCTCCCACAGAGTTGGATTTTAACCAATTTGAGGCCAGAGGCCCAGACTTTAACAATGTCCCGATGCCAATCAACCTTTGTGGCATATTTGTTGCCCTAAGGAAAGAGGCTATACAAGTACATGAGGAAGTCTCACATTACCTCTAGGGCATGTAAAGCCCTTATATCTTTATAAAGCCTACCTAGCGCACAGAATCCCACCCATCCAAGTTCTAAGCAGGCATCAATACATTGCATCATGATGGATCTTTTACAGGTCCAAGGCCAACTTCTTGAGTTAATCATGTATGTCAGAGAATGTGTCCAAAATGGGGCTTTTACCAAATTCAGCACAATTATATCACCTTCTCTGACTGGATGCAGCTTCATCATTATCTAGATAGACAATTCCAATAGATCCAGAAGTTAGCCTAATGTTTACCATTGCTATTACGCCACTACCCTTATGTCACCAAGGATAGGATTGGAGGCCATCTTGAGAAGCCTTTTTCAATCAAGGTGGTTTGGTTTGGTTTTCTTTTAACTCTAGGTCTACAAAGCCCTTGCTGGCGAGTGCATATGCCATCTAATTTTTTAAAAGAGCAGATGCATCGACATCACCACATCATAAAACACCTTCTCCTGGAGAAATTCTGTGCTAAAAGGTAATTTATTTAAACTACAATGCCGGGGAAAAAAGTCACAATAACTATTCAACATTTCCTAAACACATGAAAGTTAAGTTACAAATACTTGGTACCAACACTCTGCATTCAGTTATAATCCTGGCTGGCTACTCTGGGAAACGCTTGTCCTGACATTTTGTTGGCTGCTTTATTTTCCCTCAAAGTCTTCTTTTTTTAAAGTGGGTAAGTAAAATAGATCCTGATCTGTAATCTAACCTCATTGTGCCACCTAGCACAGGAAAAAAGCAAGAAAGCACATAGATTTTCCTACATGTCCATTACAATAAGGTTCCTTTACACCACTATGGCTATTAAAGGAGTCTTAAAACTTTTACACCTGATTTATGCTTCTGGGGTATTCACTAAGAATGGGAATGATTCACTAACAACAATAGGAACAACTATGCAGGCAGGCCACTACATTTTCTGCTGTGCCTGAGGAGACAGAGCCTGCCTCATGCCTACCTCCAAACAACCCAGAACCCTATCCCTCAGTACAGCACAATAGGGAGTATGAGGGACAGAGCCTCTCTCACTCTCTCTCACACACACTAAACTCTACTCCCCTGGGGTGATTGCTATCCCCCCACTTCCCCATGCATGCCCAGGCCCACCTCACACTGATTTACATCTCCACTGGCTGCTTTGGGTGCTCAAACATGCGTGCACAGGCTGCCAGGGAAGGGGTGCATTTCCCCCACAGATGTATTTTCTTCCCCATTTTTCTGTGGGGAAGCAAAGAAAGCTGCAGGGGACATGAGTTCTGCAAGTGTGTAGTGGCACAGAATTACTGCAGGAGTACATCTTCCCCTGCCCCACAGAATGTTTCTCATATCGAATATGCAGCCACCATCCACCCAATAGCAGCTTTCTGTCCTGTCCCCACACAACTCATAGCCATAGGGTAGGATTTTGTCCAGTGACCATGAGCCTGGCATTTTATACTTTTGTAAAGAAACTTAAAATTTTCAAGATGCGCAAAGCGGGCATCATTTTCTATAGTACTCACGCTTCTTTGAAAGGAACGGATACCAAGAGAAGGTGCAATAGTTCTTTGGCATTCTTAAAAAAAAAAAAAAAACCCACACACACCTTTTCCTCAAAATGCTTTTCTCCTTTTGCCACAGCTTGCACTTTCTCCTTTAAAAAGCGCAAACATGAGTAATCCAGGAACCACAAGGAGATTCCTGGATAGCATTTACTGAATGTGGCCGTATATATTGCACTGCAGATTCTTAAAGTGTCTTCCTAATTTTAGACATGGCTGAGCCCTGCAAATCTTCAGTAATGAGCCTTAGCAGCATCTGCTACTCTTAGTTTAGAGTAACACCTCTCCAACCAGAAAAGATATTTAATCTCTCCCTCATCATTTCCTGTTACTTTTGAAGCTTCTAACAGTAAGACCTCTAGATTTATTTAAATAGAAAGAAGAATTTCAAGGCAACTGCCTAAACTTCACTACCTCATGAATGATTCTAGGAACTTAGGCCTGCTGATCACAGACCACAATATGATAAAATATACTATTGGGTTCTCCAAAAACTGACCAGCTGATAGAGCTGCCTTAAATGGAAGACTGAATCCTTGCCTGGGACAAAGCTGTCCTGTCTATATAACTAAAAGCAGTTTAGATACACCTAAGTTCTGCAATCGTGTTCCAAATGGCAGTCACTCTCCCTTTACTGGGGTGTCAATTTAACATAAGCCATGTATACCAGCTGCTTCCCCCAACCTACTGATATTATCTCTGTCTTATGTGGATTAAGTTACAGCCAGCTAGCCCTCCTCCAAGGATATCTAAAATGCTAGGTTATTTATTCCACACCACCAGACAGTCTAGAAGGAAATGTACTGGATGTGCAGATGATACCTTACTGGTACATCACAGCACACAACCTCTCACTGGCCCTTCTAGGGGCCTCTTATGCTTTGAATGGGAGGTAAGAATACAGAGCCTGTGGTGCCTCACAAGACAGCAGATGCCCACTGGCATCCAATGAGGAATGCCTATTTACCCCTTGGGTCCTCTCAGAAAGGTAAAGATAGCACAACTCAAAATAACAGGTAGACTCATAGCATGGACTGGTTCTGTTCCCTCATCTGACAGCACCATAGCAACCACTGCCCAAAGAAAGGCCTCAGGCAATAAGAAGGGTCCTGAACAAACATTCCCACCCCAGCACAGTCTGCAAGCTCATCTACTGAACGTCGCAATCAATGGTCTCATGAGGAGTGAAAAAGACTCAGCAGATACACTATCTTCATCCATTGACAAGGGAGATCATGAACCAACCAACCTGTGCAGTTTCTACCCCATCCCCAGGCCTAAAACTGGATAAAATAATTTTTAAAGCCCTCATATATCCTTAACCCCAGTTTGAATCCAACTGGCTGATTCTGATACCATTTTTCCTTTTAAAAGAGAGGGAGCTCTCTGTGGCACGGGTAGTTATGTACATGTTCCAATTTTCTTCTTTATCTGAGATAGAAAAGGTTCAGAGAAGGGCAACTAAAATGATTTGGAACAGGTCCTGAGGAGAAATTAAAGTGGCTACAACTTTTCAAGTTGGAAACAAGGAGACTAAGGGGGGATATGATGGGGTATATAAAATCATGAGTGGTGTGGAGAAAGTGAATAAGGAAAAATTATTTATTTGTTCCCATAGTATAAGAACTAGGGGGTCACCAAATGAAATGAAAGAGCAGCAGATTTAAGACAAATAAAATGAAGTTCTTCTTCATACAGCGCACAGTCAACCCATGGAACTCCTTGCCTGAGGAGGTTGTAAAGTCTAGGACTATAACAGGGTTGAAAAGAGAATTGGATAAATTCATGGAGGTTAAGTCTATTAATGGCTATTAGCCAGGATGGGTAAGGAATGGTGTCCCTAGCCTCTGTTTGTCAAAGGGTGGTGATGAATGGCAGGCAAGAGATCGCTTGATCATTGCCTGTTAGGTTCACAGCCTCTGGGGCACCTGGCATTGGCCATTGTCGGTAGGTAGGATACTGGGATGAAGGGAACTTTGGTCTGACCCAGTATGGCCATTCTTATGTTAGTTTCAAATTGATAACAGTCTGCTGTTTGCTGGAGGCAGGTGCCATTTGTGTTGTTTAGATATAGCCTGGTGCAGAGCACCGGCACACACTCTGCTTTCTCATTGCTTGTTTTGGAGTAATCTGAAATTTAAAAATTGACTGAAACTGTTTGGGGCTAATTATCCATCTGCAGTTCTAAAACACCCATCACCATAGGCACTGATGTGAGAGATCATTTCATAGCAAAAAAAAAAAAAATCAAATAAACTGCTTCATCCAAATGTCAGGGATGGAAGGAAGACCGAACGTTCTTATATTTAAAATGCACTTGAACAGTTATTCTGTAGAAGATATGCTTCTCAGTACTCCTCTGCTTGTGTCGTGCTATTGTAAAATGCTTTCTTTAGCTGTGAGGGATTCTAAGAACCTCACCCCTGTGGCTTACAGTAATTGGCCTCACCCAAACAGGCCTCTCCACAGTGCGCTTTGGCTTTTACTTTCACATGCAACTGAAAGCCTCGGTCTTATCACCTGCAAATATGGTAATTAGGTAGGGGGGTTGTGGTAATTCTGTGACAAGCTACAGGAATCCCAAAGCACCTTGTCAAGGCATGTGGAGGGATCAGTGGCATTAATGCATTTTATTTTCAAAGTCCACCTAGACCAGGGGTGGGGAACGTCAGGCCCGCGAAATCATTTGGTCTGGCCCTCTGGCCCTGCTCCAGGAAAAGGCGGACACTAGGACCCGGCAGCCCCCTAGGCACAGGAGCGGCAGGAGGGTCTCTGCTCCCTGCTGCACTTACCAGGAGCATTGGCTACATTGTGGCCAATGGGAGCTGCAGGCAGGGACCCCATCCCTCCTCCATGCAGTGTAGCTCGCATCATGCAAAAAGCAAGTTTCTAGCAAGAAATTGCCCAGTTAGTTTGGATCAGAGTGGAACAAAGGGCCTGGTCCCAAAAAGTGCCAAAAACCCCTTTGGTCCCATGGCATCGTTAGGAGTGAAGGGCACTTTTTCACATATGCAGCCTGATCCTAAAAGATATAGACAACAGCGTCTGGATATTTAAAAAAATAGTCTCTGAGCCTACAAAAGGAGTGTTATGAGCAGAGAAATGTGTCCATGAGAACTTCGCTGCAGAACTGGCACCTTAGAAATCCATGGAAAAATGGACTCACATATTTTAAAGGAACCTCACGATACATTTGCTTTAACACATTTGGGGAAAAATAAAAGTCTGTGTACAGTATTAGGTCATCAGTTCTTCCTGGGGGGTAACAATTGGCAAGATGGGGTTTTCAAAGCTGAAATGCTTCTGCATCTGGAGTTTATGTCACATATAACACAAGTCCCAACTGTTCAAGAAAGTGAACCAGTAGTGTCTCAAGTAGCAGCAAAACATCTGTATAATGCATGAGATGTCTAGGAGGATCTGGCTCTCAGGGAATCAGCTGAAGCTTTCAATTGCCACTTTAATGGCAGTAATTGAAGTTTTCACTACCGGTATATTAAAGATGAGTAATTAGATGGATTACTGTCTTTCTAGTTCCACAGCATTCCTCAGACAACTTCAGCTTGTCATATAGTCAACACTCTAGCAAAGATAAATGACACATTAGTTCAAAGGCAAATGTGATTTAAAGGAAAGAATATCTTCACTGAGTATTAAACAGCAGAAATTGCAGAGATGTGAGGGTGGCTCTTGACTTGTCCATCTTAGAATGTGCTATTTTTCATAACAAAAGGCCAGACCCTGAACTGGTGTAAATGAGTATACGTCTCTCACTCCTCTGTTCACAACATCTCAGGATCGGTCCCTAAGTATTTACGGTAAGAGTGGACGCTGGAAAGGAGAATATTCGAACTCAGCAGAAAATAAAAGTATAGGTCGAAGTGTGGGGAGGGGGTGAAGGTTAGGGAAGGATTTCAATGAATCAAAAGAAAATTCAGTCTGCAAATAATGGGGGTAAAATTCATCACTGAGATCTAAACCTGTAGTCACCCAAAGAAAGCAACAGAAGCCCTATTGCTTGAGTCAATTTAAATAAAAGATAAAGGAAGAGAGACTCATCAGGAACCATCCATCAGTCACAGGGGAACAGAAGAGAAGACCTATTGGTCTCTTCAGTCATTGAGTCAAACTCAAAAACTAACAGCAAAAAAAACCCTGTTCTGCTTATACCAGAAAAAAAATCTGTAGGCCACTGGATGATTGAGGAGCCAAAGAAGCACACAAGGAAGATCCAATCATTACACATAAGGTAAACAAATTATTTGCATCAGTCTTCACTACAGAGGATGTAAGGGAGATTCTCACATCTGAACCATTCTTTTTAAGTGACAAATCTGAGGGTCAGATTTGAGAGCTCAGTAGAGGAGGTTTTGAAACAAATTGATAAACTAAACAATAAGTAGTCACCAGGGCTACTCACCAAAGAGTTTTGAAGGAACTCGAATCTGAAAGGGCAGAACTACTAAATGGTGGTATGTAACTTATTTAAACTAGCTTCTGTACCAGATTACTGGAGGATAGCTAATGTTACACAATTTTTTTTTAAAAAAAGACTCCAGCGCTAATTCTAGCAATTACAGGCCAGTAAGCCTAATTTCAGTACCAGGCAAATCGGTTGAAACTATAATAAAGAATAGAATTATTAGACAAATAGATGAACACGCTCTGTTAAGGAAGAATCAACATGGGAAATCAGGCTTTACCCATCTAATAGAACTTTTTGATGTGGTCAACAAACATGAATGGTATGGAGAAAGTGAATAAGGAAGTGTTATTTACCCCTTCACATAACACAAGAACGAGGGGTCACCTGTTGAAATTAATAAGCAGCAGTTTTAAAACAAACAAAAGGAAATACATCTTCACACGCGACACAATCAATCTGTGGGACTTGTTGCCAGGGGATGTTGTGAAGGTCAAAACTATAATGGATTTCAAAAAAGAACTAAATAAGTTCCTGGGGATAGGTCCAGCAATGCCTATTAGCCAAGATGGTCAAGGGCACAATGCCATCCTCCGAGTGTCCACAGCCTCTGATTGTCAGAAGATGGGAGTGGTCGACGGGATAGATCACTTGATGATTGCCTGTTCTGTTCATTCCCGCTGGGGCATCTGGCACTGGCCACTGCTGGACGGCAGGACACTGGGTTAGATGGTTTGCCCCAATATGGCTGTTCTTCTGTTCCGAAAGCCTAATTCTGTTGCTATAAATCATTTTCTAATATGGCCTTAACAGTGGCAACATCTAGCTCATAGGCACTGACTCCTTGGGTGCTCTGAGGCTGGAGCACCATGGTGAAAAAAAGAGTGGGTGATGAGCACCCACCAGAAGCCTCTCACCAGCTTCCTCCCCCTACCCCCCACCGTGCCTTCTGCCCCCTCCTCCCCCCGCGGGTCCTGCAGATGAGCGCCTCCCACCCACTGCAATCAGCTGTTTCACAGCATGTAGGAAGCTGGGGGGAAAGGGAGAGGAGTGGGGAAATGGAACACTGGGGGGAGAGGGTGAAACTGGGGGGGGGGGGGGCGGCAGTCTGTAAGGCAGAGCTGGGGGTTGAACACTCCCCCGGCACATTGGAAAGGTGGCACCTGTGATCTAGATACCATTTCTTATTCTTAGAGCTATCGAAAAATGTGCTACAATTGAGGATTTTATTTTACTAGTGATCCTTTTCATTTCTGCAATATTTGGGAACAATCTCTTGCCCCCTTTTTCAGTGCTCACATTTACGGTTTTGCTTCCACTGTGATGTGCAAGAATGATGGGAAAATTTCAGAAGTATCAGAGGGTTGGTTCAGAGAAAGAATTGTGCCGCTTGAAAGTTCATCCCAACAAATCAACCCCACCTCCCCCTTTGTTCTGACAACTGGCTTACAGGGGTTCCCCCACTGTGATGGAAGCAGCTCCATCAAGCATAATGTGCAGGTGTAAACATTTGCCCTCTCCATTTGCCCCATAAAATAGTTCACACTAGAAGGAATGTCATAGGTTCTTACTGCCCTGCTGTCCGTCATTATCTCAGTCTCCCTCCCTGAGACAGTTTCCCTCTGGCAGGGGGCTGATTTTGATACTCTGGCCATCCAGTCAAAGCAAAAATCCTCCCTGCCAGCGTAAACAAAAACAAAACATCCCGGGCTCTTCCCAGGCCACAGCCTTCCTCCTTGTTGATTCACGGCTGATACCACTAGACCTTCACCCTCTTGTCTCTTCACGCATACCTCTTCAGGCCTCCCTCTGAGCTCTTTTACAGCCTCCTTGCCACCTAGGTCTCTTCCCTACAATAAACACGTCCTGGACACGTTATCTGGAGAAAGCTCAATTTCTGTTGCCTCAGTTACTTTAGTACAGAGCTCCCACACGGGAGGGTACCTCATCCCCGGCTTCCCTAGACTGAGCACAAAGCTTGATTTAAGTAGTCTCGCCTTTCCCAGCATGCACTGTGGTTCCACTCTCCAATCTGGGATGTAATTATAAATAGGTTGTACCAGGCCAGCAGCCTCTCTTAAAGGGCCACAATACCCTGCTTCCAAGACCATCTGCATGAAACACACAAACTGCAATGAGAGTCACTAAAGGGCTGATCCAAAGCTGACTGGAGTCTCAAATCAATTTCCACCATCACAGCCCCATAAAAACATCCTAGTGCACCTATGTGTTTCTTCTGGAGCGTGCAAGGTGCTCAGATACCAGGGTGATAGCCCACTCTAAAAAGCAGGAAAGCATAAAGAGCTAGAATTATTAATAGAGTACAGACTGCAGAACAAGAGAAGCTGTAAGTCATTCAGAGATTCTGGGTTGTGTTTCCAGCTTTGCCACAGACATGCTATCTGACCTTGGGAAAGTCCCTTAAAAAGCAGTTCTACCCTCAAAGATGGCTACATAAAAATAGCACTTTCTTACACAGCAGATCCGTTCCCTAGTGTATTCAGAGTCATATCTGCTTCCTTTGAGGCCAAAAAAAGTTTCCGCTGCTTTTCCACTCCTGTAAACCCATGCAGAGTGAACTCGGTGCATCAACAGAAGAGCTCAGTCCCAACCATACAGCTCCATCAAAGACATGGGCTGCGTTGCATGCATGGCAGCAGGGGAAGCTTCCCCTTAGGAAGGCTAGTCCCCTGCCCTGCCTCTTCCAGCTGAGGGCTCAGTCTGGGCCATGGTGAGGGGAGTGGGCTGAGAGTTTGGCCCTGGCTGGGGTCAAGCACTCAGCCTTGGATGAGACCACATGGAGCTCTCTCAGCCATGGCTAGAGCTGTGAACCCAGAGCCCTGCCCCTGTTCTGCCCCTTCTGCCTGCAGCCCCGCCCTCATTCCTCCTCTTCTCCCTGGCCCCGCCCCCGTTCCGCCCCCACTCTGACTCTTCCCCCGAGGTCCCATCCCCAATGATCCTTTCTCCTCCCTCCCCGGCCTGTGGCCCCGAGACCAGAAAAGTTCCACAGCTGGGAATGAGAGTTCCTTCAGCCCTGGGGCCATGGCAGGGGAAGATTTTTCCAGATGCCCCAAATTGGCCAGGGCCTCTGGGCACAAGCCTCAGGGGTTATCCACCGGCTGGCTGCCCCCACGCCCCAAGCGCAACATTTTTTTTTACCGGCAGCATATTTCTTAGGTCGATAGCTCAATTGACAAATATTCATACATCCATTCGATTGTGCTTCAGTTAACTGATCAGAAGGCCATAACCAATAGACGTCACTTGTAGGTATAAAGCCACAAGTGACTGCGGCTCAACATGTTAATGGTGGGAGGGGGGAGTTTATTTCATAGGGAGGGGTTCAGCACTTTCTGAAAATCAGGCACCTTTAAGACCTTTCAAGTTGGGCACCCCTAAAACAAAGGTGCTCAAAATCACCATTATTCTTGAAAAATCTCAGCCTAACAGCCTAAGTGGAGGCACCTGCTGTTGAAAATCTTGGCCACTGATGATCTATCACATGCATCATGTGTCTCCAGCTACCACACATGCATGGTGCCTACTAATCCAGCTCTTGTGCAGACTATTTTTAAACCGCTTCAGCTCCGACCAATAGCCTACTGCACTGATGCGCACACATTTAGAAACTGAAATTTACATGTGGAATGACACAGAAGTTACAGAAAACATTAATAGCCCAATTCAGAAGAATCACTAGCAGTTGGCAACGCCCATTCACATGTCTTTTCCGAAGAGTTACTGGAGGACGACTTGCAGCCACTGCTTGTCGCCTGATACCACACTTCGCTCACACATTCAAAACTCCCTAAGGAGCTTTAGATACAGTGCAATTTATGGAAGCCATACCAGTTCCAATCAACACACGCAAACACCTCATCAAAGAACATGCTTGTTGGTTGTTTAGGACAAGGTGAGCATACGTAGGCTGTGGGTCATGGCAGGAAAGTAGCAAGGGTTGAGAAAAGGAACCAAAGAGTGGAGTGTAGATGGGGTACGGAATGATTTAAACAGGGGGAATATGGTAGGGTGGGGAATGCAGGGTCATGTGCCCCCCTCCAGATTTGCTGCTCATCTCGTAGTGAGCATTCTCACGTGGATTGAGAATGCTCCATAACACTGTAGAAACGAGTTACCCTCACTTCACGGCCTCCCCTCTCCCCCGTTCCTCCCAATCAGCAGGCATGGGTCATCTCTGGTTTAAATGCACATTTCTTTGCTTTTTAGGACTTGCATATGGAGGATATGTGACCAGCAAATTAAGTCAGAGATGAGGAAGATTTTTGTGGGGAAATGTTATAAGGCTGCCTTCACCAGCTGACACCCTCCCACAGCTGAGCAGGGTGCTGCAGAGAGTCAGGTTTATAAACCCCATAACTAGGAGATACCTATAGCATTGGGGAGTCCTCAGTGAGCATACAGCAGACAGACCAAGCCACCTTCCCATAGCTCCTGGGGGCTGATGATCTCTTGGGGATCACTGGCAGTTGGGACCTGTTAGAGCAGCCCCTGGGCTACTCTAAACTGGGATCAAGGCGGTGTAGAGAATCAGAAAGTTGTAGCTAGCTCCCTGGACTGCATAACCCTCTCTTTACACCCTGCAGAAGCTAGAAGAAATTGTTTCCCTATGTTCCCCGGTCTCGGTCTGTATCCAACTGTTAGATTGTAAACCCTTTGGAGCAAGAACCATCTTTTTATCCTGTTTGTATAGCACCTAGCACAATGGGGTCCTGACCCATGACTGGGGCTCCTAGGCAGTATCACATGAAACAGAAAATCTTGCCACATCCACACCCACCCACCCACAGAGAGAATCTCGGTATGGCATTTCTCTGGTCACCCGGTAAACC
Organism: Sternotherus odoratus; assembly: GCA_032164245.1. Lineage (NCBI taxonomy): Eukaryota > Metazoa > Chordata > Testudines > Kinosternidae > Sternotherus > Sternotherus odoratus. The sequence goes on from JAVMKO010000002.1 coordinate 15,905,255, forward strand.
CCAGTGTGTTGTTTCATAGATAGAGACATTCGGCTGCAATGAAATTGTGTTTAAATTGCTGAGTGACGAGCCAAGTAGAAAATCCTAACCTAAGCTGCTGTTCTGGTTCTCACTCAAACAACTGTGCAAGAATAAAGAAAAGCCTGGTGTCTTGTGAGCATTTCCAGTGTAGTAATAACTTCAGCCTTCATTATCAGAAAAACTCAAGTAGAGATCAGCCACATAGAGTAAACTACCACCAAGTGTTTGATAGGCACAGTACATGGGAGTCATACGTGACCCCATTTTATTCACTCAGAGGAGTTTCCGCTCCAGTTTCAGATCACTGTCTTCCAAGGAAGAAATGTACCAGATCCCAGTGGTAAAGAAAGGGCTGGCTCCAGGTGCAACATTTTCTCATTGGTCAAGATACGGGGCCTCTTTTCCCTTCGTCTGCAGAGCATCTCTTGGGCCATTTATTCATTTAAAAAGGGGAAGATGGCCCAGAATTGCAACTGCAAAACAAAAAGGAGGGGGGGGGCTCATCTGATTAATAATTAAAGAGCATGTGACACTGTTTTCAATTAGGAAAGCCCCTTGTTCAGTGCTCTCCCTCTTTAGAGAGTGGGGAAACCAATCTCCAGGCAAACAGACTCTCTTGGATGTTTGTTCCCTCAGAAGTGTGGTTGAAAGGCAGCGGATGGGTTCACTGCACTATTGTTCAAAGATTAGGAATGGAGCAACGGAAATAGTAGCTAGGTCATCCAGCCCGTCACCTACCACCGCAGAAGCTCTCATTTAAGTGCTTTGTCCAGTCCAGCTTTAAAAGGCTTAAGTAACTGGGGCTTCACCGCTTCCCTTGGGGGCCTATTCCAATCTAAGAATAGAACTCGCCGCTAGGAAGGGTTTGATATTTAGCCTCCATTTTCCTTTGCTCAATGTCATCCTGCTGCTTCATTCTCCCCCTTGGATAACTCAAACAATTCTCCTCTCCTTACTATTCAAGTCCTTCGTATACTTATATAGTCACTTCTCATTTTGGCAAGCCACATATTTCAAAGCTTTGTTCTTGAGCAAGGACCTTTCATCCTCCCACCCCCCGTAATTCCCTCCAATTTGTCACGATCTCTCTAGTATGAAGTGCCCAGAATTGAATGTGATATCCCAGGTGTAGGCTCAGACTACATACCATCCTCCTAGCCCATTAAGCATTATTTGTTTGTTGTGGCACATAGTGGTCCCAGCCCCCGTTGTGCTGCACACTCCGGATTTACAAGCTAAGTAATTAAACAGTGCATTTGTATAGGTAGCCATAGGGTCAACAAATAGGGACATGAGAGTGGACATTTCTCCCCATTCCCTTTCTTGTTTTGCTTTGTTTTTGTTTGTTACCCAACTGATGACTCTCTCAAGAGGGCTGCATAGTCCCTCATTGCTTCTGCCCTTCCCTGGCCCTTATGGGCTTGCCCCAAATGTATGCAGGCAACATAGCATTGTCCTGGCTTTTTGTTGCCCTACCGCATAGCTGTCTACTTCACTGTCCACCAGGTCACTTTTCGCATCCCTGTTTTTTCAAGCTTCATTGACTTCTATTGACTTCATTGACTTCTATGGGGCTACATTGATTTATGCCAACTAAAGATCTGTGCTATTGAAAAATTACACACTTCACAAGAAATCAAGGAGACTCCTCACAGAGTAAAATACAAAACACACACCCATTTGGGATGGCAGAATTGGTTCTTCATTACCTCATGCCTATATTTCATCACTGACTGACTCCTTTAGTTATTAATGGATATGACTTGTAGATTCCTTCTCCCCTTAAAATAGCCTTAAACTCTGTTCTCTTTCCTACTGCCCTAATCTTTAACCCGCAAGTCACCGTATTTTGTGGGGCTCACTACTCCACGTCCATCACTGATTTTTTTGTTTGTTTGTTTGTTTTTATCCTCAGATCTTTGAGCAATGTCATGATATCACACTGGCTGCTTACATTTTTCATTTGTTGACACCGACGATGTGATATGTGACATGGTGCCACACTTCCTGTTATATGGGGGAAGATATGTCTTCTGATGCCAATCAGTTACACTAGATAGGAGATGCAACATTCCTCTGTGCAAATATTTGACTAACCTTCTCTTTGCCTAGCAGAATCCATATATCAACTCAGTAAACCACTCAGGGGGGGAAAAACACACCTTGTGATTTCAGGCTAATGAATTGTGAGGAGCTTCCCTGAAAAATGCCAGGCCATATCTAAATTGGAAAATCTTCATTGAAATCAAGCGCTATGCTGATTTACACTAGGATCTGTGTGTAGCAGGTTATATTCCCTGCACACTGTAGTTATAGGACTACAGTTCTCTACCATGGGGGTTTTCAATCAGGCTGTGATTTGGTATCACATTCAGTAACAGACTGAGAGTGCAGATTGTTGGTATGTAAGAAACGATACATCATAGTCCATTGGTGCCTCCAGTGAATTTAGCTCAGGCCTTTCATCTATGAGGGAACCTTGTGTTTTAATCAACTAGACTTCACTCCACACTTCAAATGAACGTCTTAGTCTCAGCTTGATTGGCAGCCCCTCTGAAAAGGGGCCCTCTTGGGGCATATGAAGGCAAAGAAAAGGTCCCTTCATGTCAACAAGCACCAATCAAAGCCGGAGGGTGGGAAACATGCTGGTAGGAAATGTGCTTGGCCTGAGGATATAAGTGAAACTGCTGCTCCATCAACAGACAAGTAGCTGTGTTCATAATACCATTCGACGAACTTCTCATGCCATTTGGATGTCCTGCGCTAGTAGAGAGAGAAACCAGCCAGGGGAACAAGCAAGCAATTTTTCACCAATGCCCTGAGGATGGAGCTGTAGAACACATGACAGGAGGAAGTTAACTCTTCCATAGAATGTACTTTGTCTCACCTTTTGCTCCTAATTTTTCAGGGTAACAAAAGACATTCATCGTTTCTCTGTGTTTGTGATCAAGTCTCTCTACTTATTATTTTACAGAAGTGGTTAGAAAGGTACAACTAGCTGCATCCAGAGAGCAGCAAAGGCAGTGACAATCCCTGAGGGGGGAAACAATTTAAATATTGGGCCTCATGCTGAAAAGGGGACAAGATCTATTTTCTGATCTGCTACAGACTTCTCCTACGACCTCAGGCAAATCTTGTTAATGTCAATTTCCCCATTTTAAAATGGGGACGGTAATACTTCCTGATCTTGTGGTGCTTAATTTGTTATGGTGGAACCCACATACCTCCAGGGTGTGGTGGTCTGTCCCATCTAGTGGCACTGAAACCACTTAGAGAGAGAGATTAATGATCCCACTTTACAGCCTTACCTAAGAGCCAGTTAGCTTTTAAGAATCAGAGAGGTAGCCGTGTTAGTCTGGAATTGCAGAAGTGACAAAAAGTTCTGTGGCACCTTAAAGACTAACTAAAGTATTGAAGCATAAGCTTTCATGGGCTAATACCCACTTTGTCGGATGCATACCATAGCTTTTAATTCACATGGTAGAGGTTCATGCACTAAGCTCCAGAGGCCCAAGGTTCGATTCCACCTGATGACGACTGGGGTCTGTCGGCGTTACAATGGAATCACCCCACAAAAGGTGTGAGCACCACATAAGCCATGAAAATATGGCATAAGTGGGCCTTACATTTTTATTAGCATTGTGCAGGGAAACAGAGGGAAATTCATCACATTCCCTCTAATGTTTGTAAAGCACTCAGTGAGCCTCAGGTCGAAATCAGCATGTAGATGAAAAGTATAGGATTATTGTTTGTAAACCCATAGTGCCTAAGAACCCCAGTCATGGAGCAGGACCCCATTGTGCTAGGTGATGTACCAACACAGAACAAAAATAAAAGACAGTCCCTACCACCAGCTATACTTGAAATGGGCTCAAATCGGTACCCAAGATACAAACATCCCTGAGTTTTGGATCTTAGGATATTGTCTCGAGTCTGCCCTTAATTGTCATGCTATATACTAGTGGCTTGAAGAATTAGCATGGGGAAGGTAATTTACATAGAGAGGGAATGTGGTCGAATGAAAGAAGGTGGGAAGTGTGGATGAACAAAAGGGGCATAAAAACTGGCAACATCCGTGGAGCAGAAAAGTGAAGGGGAACATGATTCATAGATTCCAAGGCCAGAAGGGATTACTGTCATCATCTAATCAGACCTGCTGTATAACAAAGGCCATTAAACTCCCCCAGAATAATTCCTAGGAATGACAGGAAACAAGGTTTCAGATGTAGGTAATAATCCCCCTGGTCTGGAAAGTACTGTCACAAACAGGTCAGAAAATGATGCTGGAATTGGCGTGCCCCAAAAATCAGCTGGCCTTGCTGTTCACTGTACCCCTCCATGCAGAACCAACACCCAAAACAAGACACCGCACCCAAAACTGTGATGGGGGGAGGGGCTCCTGAAATAATGGGGTAGCACATTCTGCTCAAAACCAAACACAAATAGCATTTACCTAAACTCCGTTTCAGGATTCACTAGTTTCCAATATCGATCATCTGAAGTAACAAATAATCAGAGTAAGGTAATCCCAGTTTTGCATAGGATGATGATAAATTTCAGTCTACCAGTGACAAGCCATTGAAGATACTTATGTTATCCACTGCGGTGGTAGGTGAGCACACCGCAGTCAATAATTTCATCCTCACAACAGCTTTGTGAGGCAGAGATGTATCATTACTCCCATTTTACAGAGTGGGAACTGAGGCACAGAGAGAATGAGTTGCCCAAGGTCACGCAGGAAGCTTGTAGCAGAGTCTGGTATTGAACCCAGATCACCTGAGTCCCAGTCCAGTGCAGTAACCATAAAAATGCTATGACCAGAGACCCTATATATGGTTATGACCTCCATTCTCCTCTCTTTAAAAGGAGAGGAACTTCTTCATCTTATTAGCAACTGAACACCAAAATGCTAGTTTACAGTGCTCGTTTATATATTTTAACAAATATTATTCCCCCCCCCCAACACACACACACACTTCTAAGGTTCCTGTCATAAGGCTTGATATGGTAAGATAACTTACTGAGTTGACTTTGGTCCTGAAACCTTGACACAACAATAAAACACAAGGCTGTGTAACATCTTTCAAATGGGCCATTCCCAAATGCTTCCATGCAAACGAGGTCCCAAACTCTCTACCAAAATTTTTAAAAAATAAGTCTCTGTCAAAAGGGAAAAGCAACATTCTTTTTTAACAAAAGTAACAGATCCCATGCTTCTGGAGGCAGCATGGTCAAGCAATTAGAATATTGCGGGGAAGGGGAGAGTCCATACACTTGGGTTCTATTCCCTGCTTTGCCATAGACCTGTTTTTATATTACCATGGTACCAAATGGCCCCAAGCGATATCAGAGCCCCACTGTGCTTGGTGCTGTACAAAACACACAGTGATAAACAGTCCCCACATTGAAATGCTTATACTCTAATTAGACAAGCCCAACAAAGGAAGTGAGTGTTGTCATCACCCCATGTGTTACAGATGGGGAACTGAAGCACACCAAGATTAATAGACTTGTCCATGGTCACACAGGAAGTCTATGATAGATCTGAAGATTGATCACCATTCTCCCGAGTCATAATCCGGTGCCAAAGCTGCAAGACCATCCTTCCTCCACAAGCCCTGTTGTGGGACCCTGGACAACTCACCTTATCTCTCTGATGCAATCTTTCTGTAAAAGAGGACAATGATATTTACCTTCCTTTGCAAACATTTTAGCCATCTACAGATATGGGATTGACCCTGTGCCATTAAAACCAGTGGGATAACTGACTGATTTCCATAGGAGCAGGATCAAACCCTAGAAGAATTAAGTATGATTACTCATACATAGCTAAGAGGAAGCTCAGCTCCCAAGAACTACTTTCTGCAATCTCCTTGAGTGGAAGCCCCAAGTGTTCTACTAAAGCACAATCAAGATGAACTAACTATTCACAGATCATTAACTTTTGCTTTGGGGCAGCCTCACATAAGCAATTACTTCTGTAGTTTGATATGTCCCATCAACTCTTACAGATTCTCAATTTCCGACAGACACCAGCACTCCCTGCTATGGCTGGTATTGGTAAAGAATAATTCCTTTGCTATCATTTTATATATGCCTCTGGTTTACATCATGAGGTCTTCTCTCAATTCTGACCCCTTATAAAGTTAGGGATGATTTGTGATAGATGGATCCATGCCTGGGCTCAGATTTGGAACCACCAGTTCAAAAGGGGAATTTGGATGTGGCGTTTTGATTTGAGCCTAACTAGTTTCCATTTTTTCAGAACAAAAAAACAACAAAGCACAAAAGAATTTAAACCAGTATTGGGCAACCTGCGGCCCGCAGCTCCCAGTGGCCACGGTTTGCCATTCCCAGGCACTGGGAGCTGCGGGCGGCCATGCCTGCAGAGGGTCAATGTAAACAAACTGTCTTGTGGCCCACCAGCAGATTACCCTAGGGGTCACAGGTTGCCCACCACTGGTTTAAACACTGAAGACAAATGCAAGGAGAATTCGCTCCAGTTTAATGTGTGACTATGAAGGTTACCTCTCCATCCCAGCCATGGGGAGGATTTCTCTGCAAGCCTTTCAATTTTACAGGAGGTTAGCAAGTCAGAGAAAGACTGCCCGGACAGAGATCTGCATTGTATGTTTTGATTTCAAGCATACACTTATAATTAAACAGAAACATTATGCTTAATTTTACCAAAAACCGCACATTTCCGGGGCGGTTAACCCTAGAGTAAAGGCGATACTACTGAAGTGAGTCAAATCTCTGCCTGAGCTTAGTTGTGCTTTTGACTCAGTGGTCACAGTATTAGCAGCTCTGTGTGCCCAAAGTGAATTTGTAACCTTAGCCTTTCCATCATTCCACGTACAGGCCTGCCCTTAAGGTCAAGAGGAGCTGAGCATGTGGATTAATGGCATTGTTGTGTTAACCACCTGCAAACCCTTTTGATTCTGATAAGCTTCTTCCTCCCAAACTCACAAAGCCAGATAGTCTGTGATTAAGGCACAGGAGGGGGAAACAGGAGAGCTACAGTTCTATGCTGACTCTTCCACAAGCTTTCCTTCTGTTTAGGCGTATCATTTTGGGCCAGATCCCAACTCGCATGTCGCAGTGACCTCAGTGGGAAATGGGGATGAGCAGGCCCTTACTCCCTCTGTGCCTCAGCTTCCTCTGCAAAGTTCTCCTCAACTTCTGAGGTGTTGTAAAGCATAATTAGGGTTGCCAAGTGTATCGAGAACCTCAGACAGAGGTTGCAAACCATTACCGTGAAGAGCTTCAAAAGCGACAAAGAGTCTTGTAGCACCAGATCTTAGGGATCATGAGCTTTCATGGGCTAAGACTAGGCTGACCATACAGCCCGTTTTGAACGGGACAGTCCCGTTTTTTACATATTTTCTGACCGTCCCGTCATTTTAATAAAAATATCAAATTTGTCCCGTTTTTCGTAAAAAAAAAAACAACAAAAAAACGGGACACGGCTTATTTCAGGGACCCACGGCTGGGTCCTGCCTCCTCCCGCAGCCCTTCAGTCCCTTCCCCTCCCTGGCCTGTTCCCCCCTCCCCTCCGCCGCCACTGCAGAGCCCCCGCGGCGCGATTGACTGGGCCGCCCCCACGTTGCGTGCCTGCAGCTGAGCAGCGGCGCGATTGGCTGGGCGTCCCCCACATGTTGCGCGAGCCGGTTACAGCAGAGCCCGGCGCAACGGCAGAGTGGAGCTGCTGGCCGGGCAGGGGATGCCTGGTGCCTCGCTCCTCCCCCCCTCCCCCACGTGGAGGAAACGCAGAGCCCAGCGCAGGTGGTGGCTGGAGAGGGGGGTGCAGCGGCGGGGCCTGCAGGGGTGGGATGAGCTGGGGGGTCATGAGGGAGGTGTGAGGCTGTGGGGGGTGGGGCTGTGTTTTGAGGCCATTGGGGGGGTCTGTGGGGGTGTATTGGTTGCTAGTGGGGGGCTATGGGGAGAGGTTGTGTAGGGAAGGTTGGTAGTGGGATGGTGTTGGGGGGCCTGGAGGTGGTTATGTGAGGGTTGGGTATTGGTGACTTTATGGATATGGGGGGGCGTTGTAGGGTTATATTTGGGGTCTGAAGGGAGTTATAACCCCGTCCCATTTTTGCCATCCCAATGTCCCGTCTTTGTCACAAGGAAATATGGTCAGCCTAGCTAAGACCCACTGTGAAGAGCTTGTAACTCCTATTAGATTAGATCTGGAGACAAGCTCACAAGTTCTATCCTAGCAGTGACAAGGACTCGCCAGCCTTGTTCAAGCTGCACATTAACTGCTCTGTGCCTCAGTGTCCCTCTCTCTGAAATGTGAGCAGCAATAATACTCGCCTACAGAGAGCTGGTGGGTTGTTTGTTTATAAAGCCATTTAAAAACTGAAGAGCTCTATGCTAACACCATCAGAGCACTTTTCAATCCTGGTGACTGGCCTTTCGTCCTGGTTAAGAGGACTTTGCAGTGAGTCAGAGGTGCTATTTCGATAGAAACACTGCTTTCAGCTAGCAGTAGGGTGACCAGACAGCAAATGTGAAAAACAGAGAGAGAGGGTTGGGGGTGGTGTTGGTAATAGGAGCCTATATAAGAAAAAGACCCCCAAATTGGAACTGTCCCTATAAAACTGGGACACCTGGTCACCCTAGCTAGCAGTAGATCCTGTCATGCTATTGGATAGGTGAATGTATTTAGCAGGCGGCACTACCAGCCCTTGGGATAGGGATTCAGCTTGCCAACCACTGCCAGAAGCCCTCCACCGGCGTTGGAGCCTGGGCCCCAGCCCAAATGCATACATGGCTGTTTTTGGCCCCGCAAGCCCACTCGGTGACTTGCTGCATAGACAACATACCCTGTGCACCTGCATAGCATCCCTCTACCCGAGTGTCCCTTGTAGACTCAGCTCTCCCATTTAGAGAGACGTACAAAATTCAGTGACGCGTCGAGCTGGACTTCAAGTACAAAGCTTAGCAGTGTTCAGAGCCACCATTTTAATTCAGTCTGTTCCAGCAGCAGGCTGCTCCAACGTTCTCGATGCAGGAGTAAAGATACCATCAATAAGAACAGATACCATTATGCTAGTACATTTGTTACTCAGAGCTCTTTAAACCACCTGTTTGGTTTCTTGTCAGCCTACAGACTTGGCTTTGGCAGCGTAATAATATTTTCTTTCTTCGCTGCTTCATTAGTTCTTGTTACTCATGCAACTGTCTCAGTTTTATTTCATGTAATCAAATTACTCACCAGCTGCTGAAATACTGGCAATGGACTGAAAGTCCCCCATACAATTGTTGGTGTGTACAATAAAAACCCCACAGAGTGGGCTGTTGATAGCTTAAACTTTTTGGAGGTCTCCAAACATGTCTTGTCAGAGACATGGAAGAAATGTAGAGTGAAAGATCGTTCTGAGGAGCTCTAGACTAGACTCTCCAATATGTGACAGAGGTAAGGTGGTCTGAAAATGTTTTCCCAAACTGGGAGATGTTTGATTGCAGACATTGTTTTGCTGCATCCTTTACTGTGAACATGGGCTAGTAGTATTAATGTATCCGTGGTTTATTTTATATGTTAAGCCCCCTCTTTCCAAAAAGATGTGCCTGCCTTGCATATGTAAAATATATAGTTGCACGTCAACATAGGCAACAGTGCAAATAATTTTCATGTGTGCATGTGTAACGCCGACAGACCCCAGTCATTGTTGGGTGAGTATTGAACCTGGGGTCTGTCGGCGTTACACATGCACACATGAAAATTATTTGCACTGTTGCCTATGTTGACGTGCAACTATATATTTTACATATGCAAGGCAGGCACATCTTTTCTGGAGCTTAGCATATGATCCTCTACACAGCATAAGCTAAAAGCAAACTGGCTGTTAGCTAAGGCATAGAGCAGACTCATTTGATCTCTCTACGTGGTGTCGGTGCCACTAGATGGGGGTCAGAACACCACAATCACAAGGTGGGTGAGTTGCACATGCAACTATCTTTCCAATACATATCATTTAATTGAACAAAACCACTTGCAAACTCAAAAATGATAGCAAAAGTACGTGGTTGTGCCTGTGGACATAGACAGTCATTTAAATATGCAAGTGACATTTCACCAAGAGGCACAAACTGGCTTGCTCAATATCATCAAAGAATTTGCTCATTTCATGTTTCAAGAGGAAGAATAGGCCAGTGGAAAAGTACTAGCCTAGGCTTTAGAAGACCTGCGTTCTTAGCTCATTGATGCAGACTGCTTGTGCGACTTCCTCTCTGTGCGTCACTTACCCATCTGTAACATGGAGATAATAGCACTGTCCTACCTCCTGGGGCTTGGGGAGAATAAATACATCACAGATGGTGTATCCCTAAGATACTATGGTCATTCCTCCATGACCATAGTATTTTGGCTCTTCCCAATCTTTGATGTACTTATCTTCCCAAACACGCCTGGGAGGTAGGGCAGTGTTAATTCACAGCTCCATAGGTAAAGAAGGACTGATTGAATTACTGAGCTATATATTTAAATTGTAGTAACTATCTCTTTAGAAAATGTCTCACAAATACTAAAACAAAGGAAAACGATTTAAAGAGAAGTAAAACAGTACATCATAAAAACCCCACAACCACAGACTGACAGCAAATTAATTGCAAATGAAAAAAAAAAACAATAGAAAACAATGCAAATCATATTTGGTTATAATAGAAAGTCTTGTCCATATAAAAACAACAGATCCTTATTCAGAAAAACCATAACTTCTAAGAAAGAAAGAAACGACATCCTATTAGATTTGTATCCCACAGTCCCAGTAAATAGGAAAAACCTGCCAGATGTGTCCATTAACCAGTATAATCTCCTAATGTCATATGATTTGATCACAAACTTTGAAAGAGATGAGAAAGATGTTTTACCCCGTTCATGGACCAAGGTACATTTCTGAACTCTTTCAGAGGAACAAGTATTTGACAGGCATTGGTCTGACAACCAACAGGAAAACAACATCTGTAATAAATTAAAAGGGGTTTAGAAGGGGAAAAGTACATATATTTTGAATTAGATAGAAATTTGGCCTCAGATTCATTTAAAAAATAAGCTTTTGCCTGCTACCAGTGATGCTCTTGTTTACCAAAAGCTATTTGCAATTATTGAACAGGGACAATGAACTTTTAGGAGACTATTTCTAATGTAAATGAAAGCACAAATTAGAGGAGACAGTGAACAAGGGGAGTGGATCCACATACAGTTGAGGAAGGAAGAAATTCTGACAACGGTGTCTGTAAATCTGAAGAGAGGTGGTGTGTCTAGCCAGGGGCAATCATTTCTTATCATGTCACTCTGCTTCTGATTCCAGTCCTGCTTGCAATGAGGAAGCATGGAGGCTTGCAAGAGTTAAAAAATAATCTGATTTTTTTTCACACGTTGGTTAATTTTCCTTTTGGATCTGGATTGAGTTGCAGCTGACAGTTCAGGTCAGTAATGTCAGCATTTCAGAACAGTCCTGCAATGGCAGAAAAAATGAACGAGATGAACCAACTGGCCTTTTCGTCTCTGCTTTCACTAAACGAGTTCAGGTAAAACATGCCGGCATAATTCCATAAGCCTTCACACCCAAGCCCTCCCTGTGATTTGCCCTTCAGATCTGAAGCCCATCCTAACCCTGAATCAAGATCCAAGGAACCCGCCCTTCTACTTGGTATTGCTCTTGCTGCATGACACTGGTTTTCTCTGCCATAGAATCATTCCTATTTAATCAGAAGATGCTGGGGGTCTATTTTGCCATCACTGGTCAAGGATCTGTGCTGTTTCCTGATCATCTCTGAAGACCCTTGTTCTGGAGCATTGTCCCTACTCTCTCAATCCAGGGGAAATCTTCAGACACATGTACGGCAAACGCTCGTCTCTGAATGCACTCCCTCATTCTTTTATATGATGAAGGCTGACTGAGATACAAGCCTGCCAGAATGTAATCAACAAACAAAGCCTGCTCTGGGTGCTAGTTTCATTCTCACACAAGAAATGTTTGTGCACTTTTATCAGCGCGTGTGCTTCATGATTTAGCAATTTACTTCTAAACCGTTTTCTCACATGCAGAACTGGCAGAACTTTGGCTGTGGCAAGGCTGATCTGCTCTGCTGGTGGCATCTGGCTCTGCGGGGACTTGGCCCTGGGAAGATCACCCTTAGTATATGTACAGTCAGAGGCGCAGACTCCATGGGTGCTGCGGGGCTGGAGCATCCCTAGGGAAAAAATTAGCAGGTGCTCCAAGCGCCCCCCCTCCCCCACCTCCAGCCCCTCCTCACCTCCTCCTCCCCCGAGTGCACCGTGTGCCTGCTCGCCCCCACCCCCAGCACCTCCCGCCCACCGCCTAACAGCTGTTTGGCAGTGCTTAGGACTTTCTGGGAGGGAGGAGGAGGAGTGGGGATGCAGCACGCTCAGGGGAAGAGGTGGTAAAGAGGTGGTTTGGGGCAGGAACTTGGGGGAATGGGGTGGAATTGGGGCGGGGCAAAGGTGGTGCAAGAGCCAGCAGGGGCAGGATGGGGAGGGGTTCCAAGCACCCAGGAGCAGAGGGGAAGTCGACACCTATGTGAATAGTAGTTAGCACATATTGTAAGAGACCATTCAAGGAGAGTCCTAGGACACAAAGAGGAGGTTTGTGGGTTACAATAAGCCATAGATCCAGTGTATTAAGAGACACGGTCATCGACAAGAAGAGAACATGGTCATTTGGGGCAAACTGAACGTGTGTGCACGGGGCGTGAGTGCTCCTGCTGACAGAGGAAATTCATCTCAAAGGCAAAGGATCATCATGCCAGCTCAGCCTCATCAGTGAGTCACCCTCCGCACATCTGTTTTAGAGCTAGAACCCAGGAGCCTTGCTGAACACGCTGCCTGTCTGCCTTGCGTAGCTCAATGCAGCACAGCCCCGTAGCTTGGTATCCAGTGCAGGGAGCATTCTGCGGTATCAGTGCCTGCTCATCCAAGGGGATACAGCCAGGGCTTCTTGCTAGCATGTTGCAGCCTCAGAATTACACCTGCACTCATGCTCATATTTATTTCCAACCCACTGATGGCACCTTCCCCCTTCAGGCTGTTGTGTCTCCCTTGCCCCTGTGCTTTGCACCATTTCCGGGGACAGGGCATGCTACAGGCATATGGCCAAATGTGTCCCCTCTTGCTGACCACACAGCATATCTGAGGTCACTGAGCGAACAAATAAAGATTGCAGGGAGTGGTACTCTTGCATCAGGGAAAACAGGCATTTGCAAATAGAAGAGTACTTGACTTCAGAAGATAGGAAGACATACAGCTGACAAGAAGTTTTCTATCACCACTGGGGATTTACTCTAATGCCACCCCCAATTCACGGTTGACTTGGCCTTCGGCAAGGGTGGCTGTAAAGTTCTTGGAAGATATACTGCATTGTGCTATTGCCCCACTGCCAGGATTCCTCCCATTCAGAGAGCGAGAGAGATGGGAGGGGGTTGCTTCCTTCTGACTTTCTGGATTTCATCTACAAAGATCACATTTTAGTACATAGTGGGGCAGATTCTCACTCGACTCACATGGTGCAAAGTCGACTTAGAGCTGGTCCCTGTGGCCACCTGAGATTCCTTTTGCATTGGGGACATCCTGTGGTGTTTTCGATGTTGCTTGTACTTATTAGGACTGGGGGATTGTAGGACAGGAAACAGGAAGGAGGGGGGAGGAGTGGAGCCAAGCCTGAGTTAGAACTACAGAGGGGTGCAGCAGCAGCTCTGTAAAGAGGTTTCACTGTTGTTAAATAAAGTCTGTTAAAGTTTCTTAGTACCTTGCCTGCTTAATACAACACATCCCCAGTGGCATAGAGCAGCCCTGAGTTCTAAATTGCTCTTGGAATCAAATTGTCCAGCTGATGCCAGGGTCAAAAATGTGTCTCTCAAAGGTGCATAAAACCATCTCTGCTGTTCCCCTCTTCAATCCTACGCTGAGTAATGTCTGGTCAGAGTACAGCATCTACCTCAGTGGCTCTCATAGCATCATACGCAGGGACTGCCTCCCCCGTTCGAAAATCCTGCAGGAGTGAGACAGAGAAGGAAAACTCTGAGTGGCACCTGGATGTCATTCAGCCCCATGAAGGAAGGAGGAATCCAGCAGAGGCACACGACCCTTCCATCCTTTCTGCCCTCTTAATCTCTCTGCCTTCCTCTCTCCCACACTACCCAGCAGTGCAGCTTTGATGGAGACGTGCTGCTGGTGACCCCTTGTAAGAGATACTCTTTCCCCCACTCTAAACTCTAGGGTAAAAGTGTGGGGGTCTCTTATGCCAGACCACTTAACTTTAAGTTACTTTCCCAGCCTAAGTTAAATACTTTCCCCCAAAACCCAAACGTCTCCAGTTGGGGCTTTGAATTTCACTGCCACCATTAATGTGAGTCTCCAAGACCGTGGAGTGGGGCACATTAAAAACCCCTCTTTCTCTGAGAGAGAAAAGAACACAGACTCCGAGCAACAGCCCCTCCCCCCTGCTGTTTAGGAGAGATTCAAGCACACAGACCCTCACTAGCCATGAGCCTGTGCCAGATCCAAAGCTCGGATCACTTCAATGGAAATAAAGACAATTCTTATAGGTATAAAAAGTTTAATAAAGAAAAGAGAAAAAGCATACAACTTAAACAGACTTTACAGATACTCAATCCCCTCCTTAACCTTTCCCCAGGATTTCTCCCCCTGATGAGATTAAGGACACCACAGATCAATTTCAAAGCTTATACAATCAACAACTCTATTTACTGTTAGTCTAATTTAGAACTTATTAAGGGAAGAACAGAAGGTGAGTCACTTCCCGATAGCCCGGGAAGAAAAAGATGGAGTCAGCCCAATCCCCAGACAGAAGTGAAACTAACACTCCTTTGTCCCTTCTGGAATTTGCATTCTTAATACGTCATAGCTTCTTTGGCTTCAGGTTAACCCCTCAAAGGTAAAACAGTAATTCTAAGGCACTTAGACACCCCTCTTTGGCAGAGCCTCCATTATCCCCTTTCAAGTGGCAGGGAATGTAGGTGTGGAGAGGCAGACCATCAAAGTCTGAGAGGGATGATGTGCGTCCTCTGCCAGATCTGCTCCCATGCTTCTGGGCCAGGTTGAGCAGAGGTTGTACTACCGAAGCATGTGAGGCCCACCTCCACCCCCCAGACGAGAAAGGGGGAGGGAGATCCAGGAGCTCCTTTGATACCATAGGACACCAGCATCAGAGTTGCCACATTCTCCACCCGAGATCCAGTCACCTCCCTCTACAAACCAGTTCCATTAGAAACACAATCAATTTCATTTGGAGCCTGGCAGGTCACAGAAAGCTGTTGCCCAAACCTGTGTGATCATGTCAGAAAGAGAGGCCATTCTGAAAGCGTGATTTGGAGCCATGTAAATACAGCCAAAGGCTCTTTGACAAAGCAATTTACAGTACTTTGCTCTGCTGCCCTTATAGCCCGATAAAGTGATGTTAACATCATGTTCATATTTTATTCTCTTTGGGATGCATGAAGCATTGATGAAACATATCAACACCTATCCACAGAATTAAACATAGATCGGCCTTACTAGGACAGCATGCATGTTTCCCTTCTAATGCAAGAGCATTCCCAGCAGCATATTGTTGTCTGCTTTTAGGGTGACCAGATGTCCAAAAGACCAATTTTGGGTCTTTTTCTTATATAGGCTCCACACACACACACACACACACACACACACCCTGTCCCTATTTTTCACACTTGTTGTTTGGTCATCCTATCTGCTTTGTCCAATCTACTTTTAAATGTCACTCACACACAGTGGCTCCATCATTTCCCTGGGACTATTCTGCATTGAAATAGATCTTGTTGTGAGGATCATTCCCCTCTATACCCCAACCCCTGTATCCAGTCTCAATTTTCCTTTGCTCATTGTGTCCCATTATAATTCCTCTCCCTCCTTGGCAATTACAACCTGCAGATACTTTGTAAATCGTTGCGTCTCCTCCACTTCCTTTGTCCCCAGGTTGCCACGCTTTCCAGATTACACCGAAATTCTCCTCTCACACCAGGTTTATGGCCGTGTAAATTGCATTGGTTTCAACATAGTTACTCCTGTGTAAGCGAGAGAGAAATCAGTCCTGTTAATTCAATCGTGTCACAGAGGCATCGCCCAATAAGTTTGTTCCTGGATAGAAGAAATCTATGGCCAGTGACGAACTATTTGCAGTGAACAGTTTAAACGCTAATATTTTAACCCTTCCTCTTACTGTGTCTCAGTTTCCTCCAACCTGGCGGGATACTAGAGGTGCCTAGAACCACATGCAGTATTCTAGCGTCAGCATCCCAATTGGCAGAGATTGCAGAACACGTCCATGCTTCGTGACCTCTAGGGTAGCAGCACCAAGTCATGCGATTAGTAATTGATCTTTGCCAGCATGTTGTATAGCAAGCTTCTACTATCCTGTCCACTGGCACCCTTCTTGTTTGCCCCATTATTTCTCATTTGTTCCATTGATAAATTATTCTTATTGGAGAGTAATTGTCAGGATCATTTTTTTAAATAAGAGGCACCATAACATATTTTCTTTTTGCCCCCCCCCCCCCAAAAGCTCATGAAAACTCCCGAGCTTTACCTGGCTTTTACCAACCACAACATTGACCACATCTTTTTGAATGCCTTTATCATTGCTATTATTTGTATAGTGGTAGGACCTATAAGCCCAATTCAAGGATCAATGCCCTGTTGAGGTGGGCACTTTGCAAAGCCATGGTCCCTGCATCAAAGGCCTGGGCTATACTTAAAAATTAGATCAATCTATGTTTTACAGGACTGTGAAAAATGTTGCGTGCTGAGCGCCATAGTTAGGTCAACCTAACCCCCATTGTAGAAGCAGATAGGTCAACCGAAGAGTTCTTCCAATGACCCAGCTACTGCCTCTCTTAAAAAGCTGCACTGGTACAGCTGCACCACTGGTGCACTTTAGTGAAGATACTACTGCACCGATGGGAGAGCTTGTCCCATCAGTGGAGTCTACCTCCGCTAGAGGCAGGAGCTATGTCGACAGGACAAGCTCCCTGGTTGATATTGTGCTGTCTACATTCTGGCGCACAAGAGTGTGGATTTTTCACACCCCGGAGCAATGTCGTATCTATATACATTTGTAGTAGAGCTGTCCAGATTAATTACAGCAATGCAAAAACCTGTACAAAATGCAAAAACCTGTGCCATTGATTTAGGAAGCGTCTACCCTGTTGTAGCAGTTGCAGTTGTAGCTGTAGTTGTAGCAGTTGCAGACATAACCTAAGTATATTTGAATCAATTCCTTTATCAAGGGATGTGTCTCGTTTGGGCCTGCATCTGTTTATATTCAGTTTTCCCCAAGTATTCCCTAACCTTGCTTTTACCATTCTGCTGACTAGATGTGTGTGTCTGCCTCAGCTCTCGTTCTCTTTCTCCTTATTTTTATTGAAGTCCAATTTAAGAACACGACAATTAAGTAGCTCAGCTATTTTAGGGCTGTCATTGATTCCATCCTCCTCTTCTGCCTCCTTCTCATTTTTTCACAACACAAACCATCCTGCATTTTCACGGGCTCGGTAACAGCAACGTTATTTAAGGGAATCTATCGTCACATCGCCCTTCTGCGCTACACAGGGCTTCATCTGGTAATCTGGAGTTCAGTGGGACCACATTCTTTTCGGACTTGGAGTTATGAATGAACTGATCATTTTCAGCACTCATTAAATATGCCAGTAATTATTAATATTTAATGGTGGCAGTGGTACTGTTCTGAGAAACGAAGTACGCTTCTTAATAGCCCTGCTGCAGTCACTTGAAATTAGACAATGAAGCTGTTCCTTGGGGGTAACTGTAAATGATCTGGATTGATGGCTTCCCATTCCTCTTCGCTGCAGGGTGCAATTACAAGAACTTTAAAAGGGAAAGGATTTGCTTTACAGTCAGATAACATTATGTTATCAACATTACGTTATCTTACTTCATGTTTGTGGATTCCTTGAAGTTTAAGCAGCAGATGTTACTCCAAAGATTCCCTTTAAAATCTTCAGGTTGTTTTTTCCCCCCAACTCTATGCTCAAGTTGTCCTGCAAACACCACCACTCTGCCACATCCCACATTCCCAGGGATGAAAATGGGCCTGTACGGGCTGATACAATATACCGGTAAGAACACGTACCAGGCCGTATGCAGCCCACAATAAAGCGCTACCACAGCAGTGCTTTAATGTCCCTGCCCCTTTTCTTTTCCCCCTGGGTGGCCCTGGTGGTAGGCTCCATACCAGCAGGGCCACTGATGGGGTGGGGGAAGGGCGGCAACACTTTAAAGTCCCTGCCGCTTTTGCCCCCTCCTTCCCCAATGGCCCGGGGTGGGTGGGAAGGGAACAGCTGCCCCAAGTACAGGCACTTACTGGTATGGGGCAGGCCAGGGCCGGCTCCGACCCCTCAGCCTGAGCCCCCGCCCCTTCCAGGGGCCAGAGCTGGCCCCCGGTAGTTACTTTCACCCCTGATTATTCCAATATCACAGAGGAGGAAAGTGAGGAGAGGGGCTAAGTGATTTGGCCAAAGGCTTCAGAAGAAGTTGGTGCTGGATGATGAACCCAGCCAGGAGTTCCTGTCGCTTGCTCCTGTGGGTGACCTGGAAAACCAGATGCCTTTATCAGATGTATTTAGTGCCGGGGTTGTCAAACCGTGGGTCGCGACCCCTCGGGGGGTCGCCGGCCGCCTCCCGAGGGGTCGCGAGCTGCTTCTGCCGCCGAAAAGCCGCCGCCGATCGCTTCCACATTCCGGCGGCTATTTTCGGCGGACATGCAGAGCGCTTTCGGGAGCGCTCGGCATGTCCGCTGAAAATAGCCGCCGAATAAGGAGTTCATTTATTCGGCGGCTTTTCGGCAGACATACAAGGGTCTGCCGCGCCGAGAGAAAAACTAAAAAGGGGTCGTGGTTCTCAATAGTTTGAGAACCCCTGACTTAGTGAATAATACCCGTATGTACTAGTGAATACAGGTTTTAAAAATAATTAAAGAACCCCACTTAGCATCCAGCATAGATGAGAATAGTGGGGTTTAGAAACAGTGAAATAATGTGTTGGTGTGATGGCTGATCTTTTAGCTAATATTTCAGGCATTCCACTAGGGGAGTCCAGAGCTAACAGCACAAGCTGATAAAGCCTGAGGTCATAATTTGACCTAGGGCTGGTCTTCACTACCCGCCGGATCGGCGGGTAGCGATCGATCTTTTGGCAATCGATTTCTCGCATCTTGTGAAGATGCGAGAAATCAATCGCCCACGACACCCCCGTCGACTCCAGAACTCCAGCTTGCCGGGAGGCACAAGCCGGAGTCGACGGGGGAGCGCGCTGCCGACTGCCGCCGCCGTGAGGACGGCAGGTAAGTCGGCTGCAAATACGCAAACTTCAGCTACATGATTCACATAGCTGAAGTTGCGTATCTGCAGTCGATCCCCCCCCAGTAGTGAAGACCAGCCCCTATGTTAGGTCGACTTACAACCACCAAAGTAATTACTGCGGTGGTTTATGTCCACACTACCCTCCTTCTGTGGGTGGTACGTGTCCTCACCAGGGGCTCTTCCAATGACATAAGAGGGGCAGCGTGGGGGGCTGAGAGTCTGGACTCTCAGTGCCACATGCAGCTCCCCACCGGGACCCTGGCTGCCGCCCCATGCTCTTGGCTCCCCTCATGCTCTTGGCTCCCTCCTCTCTGCCACCAGACTCTTGGCTGCAAGCCCCACAATTGTAGTCCGGGCGGCTCCCCAGAACCTCAGTGCAACCACCAGGCTCCCCGTAGGGAGCAGGAATCCTCAGGGCAGTGACCAGGCTGCGCCCATCCAGCTGCCCTCCCCCAGCCAGACTGAGTCCTGGGCTCCCCACTCCCAGCAGCTGACTCATGGCTCCTGACTTCCCACTCCCTGCCAAAAGCCTGGCTGTGGTAGGGAGCAGGAAGCCAAGAGCCTGGGGGACAGCCAGGCTCCAATGGTGGGGAGCAGACAGCCCAGGTGGGTAGGCTGCCAGGCTCCTGGTAGTGGGGAGTAGGGAGCCTCCTGGGAGTACCAGGGCTCCCCATGGGGCACCTCCATATAACACCAGAGCTCCAGCAGTCTCCAGTCAGCAGCAGGGAGTGGGGCACTGGGTGGTTTACATTCACCTGACTCTGTAGGATAGACCAAGCCTGAGCCAAGACTCAGTGGTGGTGGGCTGCAACATCTCCTATCCTCTATGCCTCGGTACAGAGGGGGATCTGTAATACACACTCAGTAGTTGTTACATTAGCAAACGTTTGCTCAACACACCTCATTTTCCTAATCTAGACATGGCCACATGGCCCACTCCTACTCTCTCCAGACACAACCAATAATTCAGAGGGAGTTGCTAAAGATAGAACCTTTTCATTCGATATGCATGCAGATCTACGCACACACACATCAAACACACAACTTCCGATTCGTTGTTTCAGTGACATAACTTACCTGTTTGACCACTGGGAAATATTGAAATTGATCTGTAATGAAAACAAAACACAAAAATATTGAGGAAAAGATGCAAAAAGGGATCATGAGCAGAGTATTTTAGAGTATAGACTCTCTCGGTTATGCGTGTTTATTTTTTAAAGGGAAATTGTCTTTATGTCAATTAGAATGAGATTGTATGTGTCAATATTGTTCTGTGATGAGTCAAATTTAACCGATAGCAGCTGGAGGTCATTCAGTCTCTCAAGTCTTTTTCCTTCTAGTTGTTTTCTAGGCATTTGGTGGTGTCAATGTGTAGAATTTAAAGGTTATGGAGCCAGATTGCTCAGTCAGAAACTGGAGTAATTACATAGAGAATAAGGCCTGCATATATTGAGCCTAACTCTCTACCACTTTGCATCTGCTGTTATCATTTACATCTGTACATAATAGGAATGTAAACACCACCTAAATGAAGCTGCTCATGCTTTATTGCCATGCAAATGGTGAAAATAGATACACAAAGGAATGGAGAAGCAGACCCATTTTGCTATACGAGGAGTCCCAAGGAGACACGTGGCTGTCTGTTATGACCATTCCTCTAAACATTTGTGAGTTGGGTTGCTAGCAGCATATGAAAAGAGGAGAATAGGCCGATTTGTTTTCATAAATGGTAGAAAGATCCCAATCTGAGGGATTCCAACCTCTCCGACCAGAAAGGGGGCTAGATTTTGGTTAACTCAGTGGCACCAGATGACAGAACACAGAGTAATGGTCTTGAGTTGCTTGGGGGTGGGGGGAGGGAGGGGAGGTTTAGGTTGGATATTAGGAAAAACTTTTTCACTAGGAGGGTGGTGAAGCACTGGAATGGGTTATCTAGGGAGGTGATGGAATCTCCATCCTTCGAGGTTTTTAAGGTCAGGCTTGACAAAGCTCTGGCTGGGATGCTTTAGTTGGGGTTGGTCCTGCTTTGAGCAGCGGGTTGGACTAGATGACCTCCTGAGGTCCCTTCCAACCCTGATATTCTATGATTCTATGAACTGAGAGTAGTGCAAAAGCAAGTGGGTTTTTTTTTCTGAATGAACACAGGGTTGGTACATGCAATATGCATGTGCTCCTCAAAATACAGACTGCTGCTCCTGAGTAATTTGGCTCTATTACAAAATAAGTGACAGCAAAGGCAATGTTCATCTAAAGAAGGTATAAAGAGAAAGATTCTGCCTGAGGTATAGAGACGGGAGAAGCAATGATACCTGGGTTGTTATAGAGAGAAGAGGTAAAAGCGATCACGATCTATCAAAAGAAATGGCAAACTCTGCTGTAAAATCAGACACGCTTTCAGTTCTGGAAGAGGAGTAGGTGACATTGCATTCTCATGGTGTATCTGCACTACAAGAGCTACGGCAGCACAGCTGCAGCGACACTGCTGTAGCAGAGACGCTTACTACATGATAGAAGCGATTTTTCCATTGCTGTAGTAAATTCATCCCCTCAAGAGGCAGCAGCCAGCTTGGATTGACTTAGCCAAAACTTTTCAGTCCTGAACGAATCAGCTAGGTTGACCCAAGTTTTAGAAACAGACCAGACCTCAAAAAATAAATCAGCCACTATAACCTAAGAGGAGGGGGAGACACTTAATGTTGGGAGACTCCATATTTAGAATTGAGAAGGGCATAAAAACATAAGAATGGCCATAGTGGGTCAGACTAAAGGTCCATCCAGCCCAGTATCCCGTCTAGCTACAGTGACCAATGCCAGGTGCCGGAATGAGTGAACCTAACAGTTTATCATCAAGTGATCTCTCTTGTGCCATCTGTCACCACCCTCTGACAAACAGAGGCTAGGGACACTATTCCTTACCCATCCTGGCTAATAGCCATTAATGGACTTAACCTCTATGAATTTATCCAGTTCTCTTTTAAACCCTGTTATAGTCCTAGACTTCACAACCTCCTCAGACAAGTAGTTCCACAGGTTGACCATGCGGTGTGTGAAAAACTACTTCCTTTTATTTGTTTTAAACCTGCTGCCCATTAATTTCATTTGGTGGCTCCTACTTGTATTGTGGGCCTGTTAGAAGTCACCATCCTTTTACCATATTTCTGTCTGAGTCTTAGGATAAGAGGATATTCCCACAAGGGTGGGTACAAGTTTCTTGCATGAGCTGGATAGATGCCAGTAACTGGTTCCCTCTATTAGGACGTATAGCACAAGGAGGAGAGTAGGAGCCCTACAAACCAGACTGAGGAATTAGGAAGTATACGGTAGCAGATCAGGAACCTCACGGAGTGGCTGGAAAACTGGTGCACACATAATAGCTTTTAGTCTGGTGAGATGTTATGGAAGGAGGACCTGAAAGCGTTTGCACAGCCCAAATGGAGCAGGCCAAACAAAAGCGTAGCAATTAGCTGAAAAACTGGACAGGACTGTTTGTGCGCAAGGCTGCAATAAGGGAGAAGGACTAGACAGGCACGTGAGATGCGTCTAACAGAAGAGCACAGAGCGAAAGGAAAAAGCAGTCAAAATACAGTGAAAGACTATTATGGGAAAACATAAGATTATGAAACAGCTCAAAATGCAATAAGGAGGTGACTCTGCAATAAGGAGGTAACTCAGGGGAAGTTCAAAGGGTGTCGTCTACAAACACACACAAAGGATTCCAGAAAGAAATGAAGGAACTGGTAGTTCTAGCAGGAGATTCATGCAGACAGGGGTTTCAACATCGTGGGCATCACCAAATCCTAGTGAGGAAGTGAAAGTCAGACTGGGCTGAATATTAAGGGATATTGAGTGAAAAATGGGCGAGGGGGGGCACAGATGCCACACTCAGGTAAAGCCTTTAACCCAGCAAAGTCAGAATGAAGGGTCCTTGGAGATACTTGGACCTTGTCCATGCTACAAATTGTATGTCAGCGCAGCAGTAGCAGTTTGGCTGTCCACAAGGAGCGAGCCCAGGCTCTCCAGAGCTAAGGGCTTGTCTACACAGTGTTTGTGCAGATTTCTGAAAGTGAACAGACATCAGTTATACCAATCAATGCACCTTTATACCGGTGCAACTGCTGCCAAACTAGTGAGTTGCACCAGCTGAACGATACGAATTTTTATGATAGTGAAATCAGTTCAAAAACAGTGTAAATTCCCCCAAACGGCCCGAGTCTCTACAGCTGGAGCTAAAGGGCCAACTATCCCAATGGGCAGTGGTGACAGACCCAAGTCTCCCCGGGATCAGGCACAGATCGTGGGGGAGGGGGAAATGTAACATACTAAAATGGGTTAAGCTAAGAACCATTTGGCTCCCTGCAGCCTTTTTGCAAAACATATATGGTCACATAAGAAGTACTGCACATGGTTTTCATGCCTGCAAAATACAACTTGGATTTGACTCGTTTTCAGCAGGGCTAAATACCAGTTCAGCCTGCACTGGTTTAGTGCCAATGGGTAAGCTCTCAAAAATCATTCAGAGGGCTGGACAGCAGTAGAACGACTGAGACCTTTCAGAATCTCCCCAATCCACTGCTTCTGGGAGCTGCGCGCAGACCTGTGGGACAGGTAGCTGGGGAGGGCATTGCAACCGAAGTGATTTAGCAGAACATTTATACAGACACAGACCAAGACCGCAGCAGTTCCGAACTTGAGCCAAGGCGG
This sequence comes from Sternotherus odoratus, assembly GCA_032164245.1. Taxonomy (NCBI): domain Eukaryota; kingdom Metazoa; phylum Chordata; order Testudines; family Kinosternidae; genus Sternotherus; species Sternotherus odoratus. Next base: position 15,929,354 of record JAVMKO010000002.1, read on the forward strand.
CAGGTGGGGCTGTGCTGAAACACCTTGTTTATACCAGTGTAGGGTCACAGCCCCAGCTATTAAACTGACACCCTACTGGGTCTTTGCAACCTGGCACAAAAATTAACACCGAGCAAAGTAACAAGGCAGTTTGCGAATATTTATCATAGAAACGTGAGCTAAACAGGAAGGAGACCCTAGTGGGATAATGTTGAAGTGGATAATTAGTTTGGTAATGATGCTGAGTGAATTATGTTGTCAAGCGGCCTGATTTCTTACTCAAACTGAGGGCCTGGTGATGGACGTCAGTGCAGTTCCGTTAACTTATACAGATCGGCACCAGCTGAGGAGCTGGTACTGGATAGTATTGTAATTCATTGGATAGGAGCCATTCTGGTAAACCAGTAAGACACAACAGATCGAGCATCAGTAGGCTATTATTCGTTGCACTGGTTCAAGCTGGTGATTTCAGCCATGGGAGAAATGCAACAATAGCCAATCAATGCATGCCTTGGTGTGGTTTATTACTCTTTATATATGGCTCATTCACTTTACCGTCAATTTTGCAGGACTTTGCTAGAGATTGTATCAAAAATAAGTTTTATTAAAAGAATAAGAGAAAATAGTACTTAAAATATACTGTTGGTTGTTTCTAGCTCTTTTGGGTCTTCTCTCGTTCCACCAGTTGGTCCTTAATATGTCTTTTCTGACCTTCAGAAATGCACCTGCCCTTTCAACAGCTGTCTGTAGGGCTAAATAACCACTTTCAACTCACTTTTTTAAAAATAAAAAGAATTATTTGGGCTATTGAACAGTTAAGCTTCCTCAACTCCAACTGGCTGCTTTATGTCCCAGTATAGAAGATTTGATATCCTTTATCCATTTTAATTCCAGCTAATGCAACGACACATGATATGCTGTTTATTCATATTCATTTGAACTATAATATCCATAACATGATTATTTTAATTCTTATTAAAATTATGATACATCCCCCAAATACAAAGTTTGTATAATACCAAATCTGAAATATTAAAAATTTAGGTGATCAAAGCACCTCTATAAGTATTTAATCCAGCTATCCTTTTTCCCCCATTAATATCTAGTAGCAGTGAGCTCCACAGGCTAAATATGTGTTGTGAAAAAACCAGAATTCTTGATCAGTTTTAAGTGTGTTTCCTTTTACATTTCCTTAGGCTTTTTTAAAAAAAATGAGAGGTTACCTTGGAGCACGTGTTACTATCTTTGTGCTATTCAATATTGAAAGTACAGTACACTCCCGTAAATTCCCTTTATCCAAAAATCCTAGTATCTGAATTCAATGCTCCCCCATGTATCCCGCTGTTAGATAATCATCAGCTAATAATGTCTCAATTAGCCTGTTAGTGCTAATCAAAGGCTTTGTACTTTTAATATTTAATACTTTGTACATTACTAAAGAACAAAAAACCTTTACAGAGTTTATTAAAACAACAAAATGATGTCCATGGTTATATATAGTTTTGGTGTTCAGAGTTTTTTTTTTTTCTTTAATAAAGTACAAAGTATTAAGCATTAAAATTACAAAATCTTTGATTAGTGCTAAGAGGCACTAAGAGGCTAATTGGGAAGTTATTAACAGTTTATTAACTAACACAGGGGACTGCATGCAGTAAAATTTCAGCTCAGAATAGCACTTCTGTTTATCCAAATGCCCAGTTTATCCAAAGTCTCGGCTGTCCCTCAATGCTATTCAGATAGACAGGTATATACTGTACTTCTGTTATATCCACTTATTATTCATCTTCTCTCTAAACTAAGCAGCCCAAATCTTTTGACTCTCTCCTCCTCTGAAACTCTTGCCATGCTTCCAAACATTACCATTATCCTTCTCTGGACCATTTTATTTCTACCATTTTTGAGAACATTCCTGGTACTAGGAAAGGGATGCACTATTATTTTATTAAATTCTCTCCCCGCTATCGAGGTTTAAATTCATACCAAATTTCACCCTTTTTCAATCTTATTAAGAAATACATTTATCCTTTTTTGTTATGTATTTTTCAGAAATTCACATAGGAAGTTTTGTTGTGGAGAAGGAACTGTGGCCTCCATCTCTAGCTAAAGGAAAAACAGACTGACTAGTAAGTAAAAAAAATATAAAAACATCAAGGCTGCTTTAGAGGATTAATTTATCTGAGAGCTGTGAGGAAACCAGCAGATGGAATTCCCACCCCTTTGGGGGCATTCTGAATAATTTACATCCTTGATTCAGAGCTAAAGGCCTGATCCTGAGAGCCCACAACTCCCACTGACGGATGGCTGCATCCTATTTAAGCAGGAATATCTGGCTGAAAATTGGACTTCTGGGTCTTATCTTTGGGCTTTTACTCACACAAACCGTCCCACTGCTACAGTGAAACTAGTCACATGAGTAAAATACTGCATGGATAGGGCAGTCTGAAAGAAGAGCATTTCCCTTCTTTTTATGGCTCTTAAAATGCCTGGAGAATTTCAGAGTTATAGCAATTATTGTTAAGAACAGGGCATAAAATGAACTGTTATTGCCTTTAAAAGAGCTGGCATCTCTTACGCTTCACGAGTAGGGCATAAAATTCTGTATGCAAATGAATAAACATAAATGCAAATATCAATATAATCTCTGCCAGGAAAAGCCATTTTTCCTTGAGCAAAGGGAACATGAATGATGGTTATGCTTCCCTGCTGCAAATTCTGCCCAGTATTTTGCAAAGACTCTGGAACAATAGAATCAGGATTTAATCATATGCCTCCCCCCAAGTAGGAGCGACAGGGTGCGGCCTCTTTTGCATATATCCTATTGTTTTCTGTGAACACATTTCATGCACTCTCTGGCACGTTTCTGTGATAGCAAATTTTGCCCCAGCTAAGAGCTGAAACACTTGCTGCACATGGAACAAGATGGACTGACAAAGAGGGTTAACTTTGCTTCTTTACTGAACTTTGACGGTGTATGCAGATTTAAAGGGGCAGCTGAACCTCCTTTGGCATACCAAGGCTTCCATGTCGATATAGACCTAGACACAGACCTTTGTTTGCCAACGGGCATATATAAACAGGAAAAAGCAGAAATACTTGGTTCAGGCTCCAATTGCTCTATGAGGGCAGATCCATGTGGTGCTCTATTGAGTTCAATGTGGCTCCATTTGGGTGTGAGGGTCATTGGAGGACTGGGGTCTTTGTTATCAGTAAAATTGCCTAGAGAAATGCTTGGTCCAATTCACCAGAAATGGGACAGCGTCCAAATAAAAGCATCCAGCGTCCCATTCGGTTTAGGGACAGAGTAAAATAAGATCACTGGTTTTCAATCAGGATAAGACCACGGCATGGTTTGGGGGAAATGAGATACAGCTGTGGACAGAAGAAAATGCATGTGGAGGGAAGTGTTAAGAGGTAAATGAGTATGTGCCCCAGGGTCCCATCTGCCATGTGCCATGTGTTAAATGAGACAAGCCAATGTAAGTGCACAAGAACGTGAAGAACATAATGAAGCTATACAAGAAATATAAAGACATCGAGCAGACCATAGGGATGGCAAGATGTCAAAAAAAAAAAAAAAAAAAAAAAGGTCAGAGGGCACCAAACACAATAAAGAAAAAAAAGCAAAAGGAAACATGGTAGTTTAACAAAAAAAACAAAACAAGAACAGTTTCAAACAACAGTACGTGAGGAACCAAGAGGTCAACAAAGAAGACAGAGTAAAACCTCCAAGAGATGCAGCGCAGACAATGATTTGCAGAAGAGATAGATGTTACTCATGGAACTAAAATTAAAAGGGGATGATTTTGTTGCAATGTCCACAAAGGAAAATGGGGAAACTAATACACACTTCCCCAGGGTCGAAAGGTCAGACGGGACAAGAGCAGATGAGCAAGAAATGAAAACTGTTAGAGACTCAGAAATGCAGCCAGGATGCTAAAAATGACAGACGAGACTAAGAAAACGTTTGAGAGGAATTAGTGGGCCGAGGGTGAGCCATAAATCTGAAATGTTGTGATGACCTTGACTTCAGTATTAGGACAAATACTACATACCCTAAACTGGGAGGTAATAAGATGATACCTATAAAAAAACAAAACAGGATTTAACGTAAGTATAGAAAAGGGACATCCAAGAAAGAGTTGGAAGAGAAGGAAGCTATAGACAACTACTCAAGACTTCAGGAAAACTTTTCTAACAAGACCCTCTTGTTTAATGGTGGGGTAAATGTAACATACAACAGTGGCTCAGGAACAAGCTGGGATATCAAAGGCACAGTGCACGAGTAAAAGGAAGTATTCAAAGATGAATAGTCAAGGGTCACAAAGATGGGTAATAGACTCATAGACTTTAAGGCCAGAAGGGACCATTATGATCATCTAGTCTGACCTCCTGCACAAGGCAGGCCACAGAATTTTACCCACCCATTCCTACAATATACCTCTCACCTATATCTGAGCTGTTGAAGTCCTCAAATCTTTGTTTAAGGACTTAAAAGTACAGAGAATCCTCCAGCAAGTGACCCATGCCCTCTGCTGCAGAGGAAGGCGAAAAACCTCCAGGGCCTCTGCCAATTTGTCCTGGAGGAAAATTCCTTCTCGACCCCAAATATGATGATCAGCTGAACCCTGAGCATGTGGGCAAGACTCACCAGCCAGACACACAGGAAAGAATTCTCTGTAGTAACTTAGATCCCATCCCCTCCAACTTTCCATCATATATCACCAGGCCCCTCTAGTACCATAGTCAAAGATCAATTGCCAAAATTGTTTTCCCATCACACCATCTCCTCCATAAACTTATCAAGCTTCATTTTGAAGCCAGATAGGTCTTTTGCCCCCACTGCTACTCTTGGAAGACTATTCCATAATTTCACTCCTCTAATGGTTAGAAACCTTTGTCTAATTTTGAGTCTAAACTTCCTGTTGACTAGTTTATATCCATTTGTTCTTGTGGCCACATTAGTACTGAGTTTAAATAATTCCTCTCCCTCCCTGGTATTTATCCCTCTGATATATTTATAGATAGTAATAGCTCCCCTCAGCCTTCTTTGGGATAGGCTATACAAGCCCAGCTCCCTGAGTCTCCCTTCATAAGACAGGTTTTCCATTCCTCGAATCATCCTAGTAGCCCTCCCTTCTCTGCAACTGTTCTAGTCTGAATTCATCCTTCTTAAACATGGGAAACCAGAACTGCACACAATATTCCCAATGAGGTCTCACCAGTGCCTTATATAACAGCACTAATACCTTCTTCTCCCTACTAGAAATACCTCGCCTAATGCAACCCAAGACCGCATTAGCTTTTTTCACGGCCATATCACATTATCGGCTCATAGTCATCTTCTGATCAACTAATACTCCAAGGTCCTTCTCCTCCTCTGTTACTTCCAATTGATGCATCCCTAGTTTATAACTAAAATTATTATTATTAATCCCCAACCTTACACTTCTCACTATTAAATTTGATCCTATTCCTGTTACTCCAGTTTACAGGGTCATCCAGGTCTTTCTGTTTGATATCCCAGTCCTTCTCTGAATTGGCAATACCTCCCAGCTTTGTGTCATCTGCAAACTTTATTAACACATTCCCACTTTTCGTGACTAGGTCAGTAATAAAAAGATTAAATAATATTGGCCCCAAAACCGATCCCTGAGGAACTCCACTGGTAACCTCCCTCCAGCCTGACAGTTCGCCCTTCAGTATGACCCTCTGTTGTCTCCCCTTTAAACAGTTGCTTGTCCACCTTTCCATTTTCATATTGATTCCCATCTTTTCCAATTTAACTAATAATTCCCCGTGTGGCACCGTATCAAACGCCTTACTAAAGTCAAGGTAAATTAGATCCACTGCATTTCCTTTATCTAAAAAATCTGTTACTTTTTCAAAGAAGGAGGTCAGGTTGGTTTGGCACGATCTACCTTTTGTAAAACCATGTTGTATTTTGTCTCATTTGCCATTGACCTCAATGCCCTTAACTATTTTCTCCTTTAAAATTTTTTCTAAGACCTTGCATGTCAAACTAACAGGCCTGTAGTTACCCGGATCACTTTTTTTCCCTTTCTTAAAAATAGGAACTATATTAGCAATTCTCCAGTCATACGGTACAACCCCCAAGTTTAAAGATTCATTAAAAATTCTTGCTAGTGGGCTTGCAATTTCATTTGCCAGTTCCTTTAATATTCTTGGATGAAGATTATCTAGGCCCCTTGATTTAGTCCCATTAAGATTTTCGAGTTTGATTTCTGCCTTGGATATGGTAATATCTACCTCCATATTCTCATTCCTGCTTGCCATGCTACCTTTATCCCGAAGATCCTCATTAGCCTCATTAAAGACGGAGGCAAAGTATTTGTTTAGATATTGGGCCATGCCTAAATTATCCTTAACTTCCACTCCATCCTCAGATTTTAGTGGACCTACTACTTCTTTTTTTGTTTTCTTATTTATATAATATGTTAGCAATTCTTTTATTACATTTTTACAGTAATGACCTAGAAGAAGCAGTCTACAAGTGAGATGATGAACTTGGATGATGAATAAGACTGGAGGGAAGAAATAAAGCAGCAGAGGGCAATTAGATGTATATAAACTAAGAAACACAAATATAGGCCCTGATCCTGCCCTATGTCGGGGGTGGAGAGTCATCGCCGATAAAGCTCCAAAGTGATCAACCCAATGTCTAACAGCAACTTGGGGAAAATACTGAGTGGTGATTAATTGATTTTAAGGCCAGAAGGAACCACTATGATTTAATCTGACCTACATAACACAGGCCATAGAGCCTCACCCAGTAATTCCTGCATCAAATCCGTAATTTATGGCTGAGTCAAAGCGTCTCTAAGACAGACATCGGTATTGACTTAAAGACTCCAAGTGACTGAGAATCCACCACACAGTTTGAATGGTTAATCAGCCTCATTGTAAAAATATTCAGACTAGAAACAAAGCACAATTTGTCCAGCTTCAATTTCCAGCCCATGGACCCGGTTATGCTTTTGTCTGCTAGATTCAATAGCCTGCTACTATGAGAAATCTTCTCCCTGTATCTTTTGTTATAGCCCTCTCTTCACTGGTCTTACTAAGAGGGACAATCAAGGACATGAACTCTTATGGGCTTGATCCAGTAGCACTGAAGTTAATGGGAGTTCTGCCATTGACTTCAAGGAGAGCTGGATCAAGCCACGTGGCTCCAACTACCAGGAAGCCAGGAGATAAAACAATCTGTGACTCCAGGCCAGTATATAATGGCTTCAGCCTGACATAGGGTGACCAGATGTCCTGATTTTATAGGGACAGTCCCAATGTTTGGGTCTTTTTATTATATGGGCTCCTATTTCCCTCCCCCCCGTCCCAATTTTTCACATTTGCTGTCTGGTCACCCTAGTCTGACACTTCCCTCCCCCTTTCCCATGAGAGACTTTCAGAGCCAAAAAAGTTAAAGACTAGAGAAATAGAGATATAAGGCAACTGCTTTTGTCATAGGGGTAGGAGAAAAAAGGACCACAATGGATGAATGACCTGCTATTAATTTACGCATGTATTACATCGCTTACCAATAGCATAAAGCAGCAGGGCCGGCCACAGGAATTTTGGGGCCCCGTACGGCAGACCGTACGGCCCCCCCCCCATCTCCCGCCGCCCGTGGCCCCCCCCCACCAGTCTCCCACCGCCCGCAGGCCCCCCCACCACCAGTCTCCCGCCGCCCGCGGGCCCCCCCCCAGTCTCCCGCCGCCCGCGGGCCCCCCCCCGCCAGTCTCCCGTCTCCCGCCGCCCCCCCAGTCTCCCGCCGCCCGCGCCCCCCCCGCCAGTCTCCCGCCGCCCGCAGGGGCCCCCCCGCCAGTCTCGCGCACCCCCCCCCGCCAGTCTCACGCCGCCCGAGCCCCCCCCCGCCGCTCTCCTGCCTCCCGCGGGCCCCCCCGCGGCCGACCTCCCGCTGCCCCCCCCCCGGCCGCTCTCCTGCCTCCCGCGGCCCCCCCCCCGGCCAATCTCCCGCGGCCCCCCCCCGGCCGCTCTCCTGCCTCCTGCGGCCCCCCCGCCCCGGCCGATCTCCCGCGGCCCCCGCCCCCGGCCGCTCTCCTGCCTCCGGCGGCCCCCCCCCCGCCCGATCTCCTGCCGCCAGAGGCCCCCCGCCAGTCTCCTACCTGCCGCGGGCCCCAACCCTCGCATGTGCTGCGGCCGCGTGGCCCGGCCAGAAGCAAAGGGGGGCAGGGGGAGGCTGCTGCGTGCCGGGGCTGGTGAGCACTGCAGCGGCTGCCCGAGCCGCGCCTCGCTCACAGCCCCGGCGACAACGGGTACAGCTGAGTTCCCGCCCCGGACTTCAGGGGGCCCCCCTGAAGTCCGGGGCCCGGTACAGCTGTACCCGTTGTACCCCCCTGTCGCCGGCCCTGTAAAGCAGCCCTAACGTACTGGAGGATCTGGCCCCTAAAACAGAAGCAATGACAAATAATGATCATCAAGACTAATGCTACTATTCACTTTTCAGAAAGGGAATATTGTCTCTCTCCAGCGCTCCCTACAGCTGCCCAGCCTGTTGCACTGAGGAGTAGGTTTGCCTGCACTGCACTCAAGGTGTGACTGCAGCCCATGGAGACACACCCGAGTAGCTTTAATCTAGCTAGCTTGGGTAACAATAGCAATGAAGCTGTAGCAGCCCAGGCTGTACAAACCTGCCTGGGACCTTGGATTTGTACTCAAATGGCTAGTCCACGCTGCTGCTTATGCTACGGTGTGTTTTCTGCTATTGTTATTTGAGCTGGCTAGATCAAAGTTACCTGGGTTTGTCTACACATGCTGTGATCACACCTCAGGTTGCAATGTAGACATACCCTGGGTTGCAAAAGAAAATTCAAGGGACAAACTGAATTCAGTCCACAAACACTCCAAGTTTCATCATCACTGGACTCCACTGTGTTTTAGAGGAGGAAACTGCTAAACTGAACGTTGTGGTCGTGCATAACTTTCTGGAGACACTTTTTTTGTCTTTTGCTACGAACAAATATTTTTCTTGTTACCAAACATTGATTGCCAGGAAATAAGTGTGTCACGTTTCACACTGGAAAGGGATTAAATGAGCAGCTTAGAAAATCCCAAATTAGTTTCAGCTGATCTGCACCATTTATTGGACATTGATCGACTTCTGCTTTGCAGTTTTCCTTCTCCCTCTCCAAACAGCTGGGCCAGAGGCATACGTCCCAGTGCTGGATCCTGTTGTCACTGAAAAGGGAGGCCTCGAAAGGTCTCTTGGCTATGAGAGAGGATTACAAAGGCACTCTGGAGGGTTCTGACAGGTGGAGACTGAATGACAAGCACATTTCCAAGTAAAAACCGTGGCACTCACCTACAGTACTAGATTCTATAGCCATGGGGCTACTCCTAATACCCCCAGCTAGTCATCTCCAGCAGCTCAAAAGGAAGAGGAAACTGACCATATCTCCTCAGTTGGGGATTCCCTCAGCATGTGGGAGCCTCCAAGCCAACCACCCCTCAGGCCCCAGGATAGTGGAGATATTGTGAGTGTTGGGGAGCTCATGTGCCTTGGCAATCCCCAGCTGCCAGACGATTCCTTACAGGTGATTACAGCAGTGTTTACCATAGCTCTTCAACTGCTCCAGCTTGTTGGGGCTGGGCTTTCATAAAAACCAGGTAGTGGTAACTAGCACCTTGATGGCCCCAGATCCACTGTGGCTGCACTCAAAACTTCCTCTTTCCTATATACCCAAAAGAGGTTCACTTCAAAACACTATCCCCTGATTTCATTGTTGTGCTGTATGCCTTTGTCCATTACTCCTGCCATGGGATACAAGGAGAAGAATTGCTCTTCTTAACTTCTGAGAATAGGATGAGACGCAGCAAGGGAGGTTTAGGTTCAATATTAGGAAATACTTCCTAAGTGTCAGGGTAGTGAAGACCTAGAATAAATTGCCCAGGGAGGTTGTGGAATCTCCATCATTGGAGATTTTTAAAAGCAGGTTAGACAAGCACTTGTCAGGGATGGTCTAGACTAGAAAATACTCAATACTGCCTTAAGTGCAGGGGACTGGACTAGATGACCTCTTGAGGTCGGATTCTGTGATAGGCTGCACTTCAGCGAGACTGTACACGTTAAGCGTTAAAGTACTTTGGGATGCTTCAATGTCGAAGTTATGTTACAAACTGTTAGGGCCCTCAATTCTGTAACACGTTGCATGTGGGTGACCACCTATGCAGAGGTCAATGAAACCAATGAGGCTGGTGACACCTAATATATTGCAGTGACTAGTAGTGAATATCCGAGAAATAACATTGCGCTAAAGAGATTATTACAATTCCATTGACATTTGGCCTGGTAGGCTTTTTCTCCTTATGTTTACTAAGTTTTCAAAATGGTCCGGGACAGTTTCATTCCCCAGAGTGTAGAAACAGATTCTCTGTTTTTTGTTGTTTTAAGGTTTCAGCAGAAAAAAATTCATTGTTTTGAAAAAATATATATTTTTATTTTTAGTCCCCACAATTGCCTGAGATGGCCAATCAAAGCCGATGATAAAAAAGAAACCTACGAAATGAAAACCTGGTAGGAAAAGTCATCAAGTGGTTACCACCACCACTTATTGACCTATCAGTATTTCTAGTCCACCTCAGAACTGGCTGCCCCAATCTTCCTGTTGAGGCCAGTGGGATAGAAGGAAGGACAGATTCCCTTGGGTGGGCTCCCAACAGAGGGAAAGGAGGTTCATCATTGTTTATGAACCAAGGAGATACCTTGGGGGAGGGAGGGGTGGCAATACAGCCTGTTTATATCACAAATATATCCCTTTCTCCTGGAGGATCAACCTCCACTACCTCTCTCTCTCTGCCCGTTACCTCCCAGGCAGGGTATGGGCCACCAACCACAGAGCACTCCATCTCTGTTGCTGGCGTTTCAGTAGCAAGTTGGTTCCCTACGGGGTGGAGTTGCTAGCCCCACGCCCATGTTAAGCCTACAGCACCTGGTATTCCTAGGAGGTCTCCCATCCAAGTACTAGCCAGGCCTGACCCTGCTTAGCTTCCGAGATCAGACGGGATCGGGCGTGTTCAGGATGGTTTAGCCGTATCCACTACGTCTATTGAAAGGTAAATTCCACCCAAGGCAGGTTTTTGTTCCTTCATTCTGCCTTGGTCTCTTCCAGCATGAGACAGCTTCTTGAACTAGATGCTCAGGACAGGCAGTTTTGAAATGGGCCCACTCAGCAATTTCTATACATAATCCCTTCTTTCTCGGTTCCTCCATTTCAGGATCTCTGCATTCAAATCCCAGCAATCAAGCTCAGTCAATTCCTCTAACTGTTCTCCTTTCCATGAGAAAGAATCTCACTCTTTCGCAAGCTCTTGATGTACTGATTTATCTCTCTAGCCATATTCACCACCTCTCTCTGGTCCACTAAATCACTTCATGAGGTAAGATGGTCACAAGTAGAAGCAATGTTCCAGAAGAGCCTATATGGAGTATTGGTTGAGAAGGCAGACGTCACATTTATATGGGAGAATGGTGGTTCCTGAAACTTCCTGAAGAACATAGATGATAGAGCCTGTCTCCGTTCATAAACTGCTATTCTAATTCAGTGATTTATATTCATTTATAGCCTTTGCTTTGTGAAGGCTGCCAACTGAAACCCTGAAGTCTTAGTGGATATAATGACAGAGGTACGAAGCACAGAAAAGAAATTTTGTAAAAGACTAAAATCATTATCCAGGATGTCTGAGGAGAAAGTTGGAGAGCAGAGGGCAAGGACTTGGACACACACAATAAAAATCCCACACCCTTGGTGATCCATCTCTACCAAATTGACATCCCAGTCAAACGGACTCCATCCCTCTGATGATTTGAAGAAATGTTTGCTTGTGGAGTGGGTGGATTGAACTCATGACTTGTTTGCTGAAGCAACAAAGGCTTTCTGCCCCTTCCCGACCAATCTGAACTAACATCTAATAGGTTTTAGCCTTCAGCAAAGAACATGTTTAAAATGAGCAAATAGTGAGAAACCTCCATCCATAAATTGCCAACTCAAATAGTTTGGGTCCTCAGTCTTGCCCCACTGTCTCCTCAGTTCCTTGCCCATTGCCCAACACAGGCATCCACCTGATTTTTCCCAGCAGTCTTATTTATATTGTTCTATCTTTGACATCGCGTTGATTTATTATTTTCACATACTTCTCTATGCCATTTTAAAACACTAGCTGTACATCCATGCAGATTTAGGTCATCCTTAGTAACTGGTCCTCTTGGAAATAAGCTGGGATCAGTTCCCCAAATATCCTAAGGGTTTTTTTTTTTCTTTCTGTTTTATTTATATCATAACTACAACTAGGTGAAAGGTTTTGGACAAATAGTTTACGTGACCAAAAAAAATGCAGCTTCAATTTACCTGAAACTATTGCAAATTCAACACAAATTTGACAGATAGTTTTGGCCAAACAATTTTTTTTTAAAGTAGGACTAGATTCACAAAACAGGGGGGAGGCAGAATGGAAGGAGGCCCATCTTGTAATTTTTTTACTCAGTAGTTAGAGTATTCACATGGGATTGGGAGACCAAGGTTTAAATCCTCACTCTGATTAATGCTTACTTATACCAAGGAGAACAGCTTCAACAGGAGTTGCTGAAAGAGATCCATCCCAGAATAGCCTATAGCTACAGCGCTCACTTGGGAGAAGGTGAAATCCCAGCTTTGGAGCCCATTGGGCTAAAAATCATAAGGTATGTGTCTCCTCAACGCCCCCAGCCCCAATTTGTAAATCTCATCCTTTCACAAAAAGTTTCAGGTTGAACAAATGTGTTTAGCCTGATTTTTCCATTTTGCCAACGTATTTCAGAATTTTGGGACCCAAACCAATTATTTCTTTCCCCACACCCACTCCTCCTGATTTTTCAAAATGCTCAACAAAAAAGTCAGTTATCCACTCAGGTCTAATATAATGAAAGCTTTCCTGCTCACCCACAAACCAAGACAGGCTTCCTCTAGGGAATAAATATTTCACATTTAACCAGAACACATTACAGTGCCTACAACCGGACAGATGACCAGTAGTAACAAAGGGCAGTTGCCATCTGACAGTTACTGGGTAGCCTTTATCAACACACTGGATTCCATTCTGGCTTTAATACTTTGCCCAGCGCACTACTACCCAAGCGCCTCAGTCTGGCTCGCCAGTGTCCACATCACAAAACTTGTCACTAATTAGCTTTAAGGGTCTCATGCAAAGGCTACTGAAGTCAGTGCAAGTCTTTCCACCGATTCCAGTGGGCTTGGGGTCAGGCTGTCAGTGACCTCTTTGTTGGGACACTTGGCAGGGAGGGGTTGGGCAATAAGCATGAGTTACCCTCATCTCCACAGCTAAGGGCTGAGGCCTACTGGTAGGGTGAAGAACCTTGCAGGCTACCACCCACCTTTCTTCACCCAACTGGTGAGGGAGAGGATGGACCCGCCAGGATTATCAATCCCGCACACCGTCTCATGCAACCCCAGCGGAAGTGTCCTTTCCTGTTTGGTGCGCTGAGACCCAGAAATCATTTTAGCCTGCCCCGAGTGAGCCCTGAGCCCTTCCCTCTCTCTAAGGAAAGGCACCAGTTTGATAATAAGGCTTCAGTCACCATTTTTCTGTGTTGAAATTCCACACCTGAATTTGCAGTCCGGGGGTTTCAATGTCCTACCAAGCGTTCCTGGGAAGGGCTAGCAACTGATGCAGAAGACTAGAGCACTTGTGAAAGCCTCCAAATAGGGCAACGTCCACCAAAGCTGTGGGGTTGAGGTCAGATCTCACGTTATAAGGAGTAGGGAGGGGAAGGAAAGCTTTGTCAAAGGCCAGGTTGCCACTACAGACTTTTGCCAGCATAGCTATATGGTCAGGAGTGTTAAGAGGTGTGATCTCTGATACAGCTGTGTTAGCAAAAGGCCTAGTGTAGCTGCAGTTACACTGGCAGAACTGAGCTTTTGATTGTATAGGTCACATCCACACAAGGAGCTTTTTTCCTAGTGTATTCCGGTGGTACAGCTGTACCGGTAAAACCTTCCAATAGTAGACCTGGCCTACATGTTTTAAAGGAATCCAAATGCACACACACTAGCCAGACAACAGGTTTTCATTCTTTTTTCCTTCCTTTTCTCAGACGTGACTACCGAAAATTCTCTCTCAAGGGATTTCACAACGACCTCTTAAAATGCTCTTAAACCACCACATTCCTAGAAGCCCCCTGGTCACTTCTCATTCCATTTCTCTGTTTGCTTTTTTCATCCCTCTCTCAAAGAGTTTTATGGCAACCAAAACCCTTTTCATTCTGCTCCTAACTCTTTGGCTTTATGTTGAGAAGCTCTAGTGGCTGCTACCTGACACTGGACTGCAGAATCAATCTGAAAGGAAGCTTGAATATTGGGCAAGATCATCAGCAGATGTAAATCCTCACAGATCACTGGCATTACGCCAATTAACACCAGCTGCGGATCAGGCCCAGGATACATAAAATGACCATAAAACTCAAAATTTTCAGCCCTACCCTCCAGTCATTCCCTTTTTGCCTTAATCTTAGCCTGCGTATCAGTTTCCCAATCTGTAAAATAGGAATAAGCTCTACTTAACTAGTACATGGCTATTGTGAGAGTTAATTACTTAACGTGCGCACTGTCCTGGTAGGGTGACCAGATGTCCCGATTTTATAGAGACAGTCCCGAGTTTTTGAGTCTTTTTTTTAAATATAGGCTCCTATTACCCCCCAGCTCCGTCCCGATTTTTCACACTTGGTGCCTGGTCACCCTCCCTGTGAAGAGATCCCTATGCAGGGATGAAGTTCTGTCATCTTTAGAAGCTCCACCCATTTGTTTTATTTTCCACTCTAGCCTTAGTGTCGTACCCTTTCAGGTCCACTGCAGGTTACCATCAAGCCAGAGCTGTTTTGGGCCAAATTTTCACATGTGGAGTCAACGAGGTGTCCCCACAAAGGTGCATGTACATTTGTATTACTAACAAAACCCCACATGTGCTGTTACCATAGTAGGCGCTCACGGTGTAATTGTGCATCTAATTACCTTCCCTATTTGATTTGCATGTGCAAATACCGGGGCACGTGCGCATGCATTTTACAGACTTAATCACAGCATGGCCTGTCCTCAGGTCTTTCAAGCCTGCATTCTTGCAGGAAAGGCACAAGAACGCTATGCTCCCTGGGGAGCAGGCAGCCATTTTGCATAGATATTCTGGGGAAACCCATGCACAATTCCAGGTGCAGATTACTCCAGACCACTGCTGTTTGCTTCCATTTCATCATATACTTCTGACCTCCATGATCTCGCTTTCTGTGCTCTTCTGCAGGCTTTTCCACAGGCCACCCACCCAGAAACGGAACCACAGACAAATGATTGTTCCCCTGAGCCCTAGGCCACATACGCAGATGGCATGTTCATCTTTTAAAAATGTTATATCAGTTCCAATTTTTCTTTCTTGTTTAAACCAATCCATTCATGTTTATTCCTTTTAAGGTTTATTCATTTCTCCACTACAGTCACTTTCATTTTTACTGTGAGTTCATGTTGTGAGCTCTTTGGGCTAAGGACCAGATCTTCAATTCACTGACAGTTCCATGCACTCTCTAGAGACATTTAAATACTTTTATCATTATTCTTTCCACTCAGATATACTAAGCGACAGATCTATCATCACAGCTCCCTAGAGTTATGTCTTTTTATGGCAGCTGACATTCTGGCTCTAACAGTAGGTCTTCACTTTCTGGGCAGTAGAAAAATACTTTGCAATTGCTGCATCTTTATTTACTGTTCACACTTTTCAAGGTCTTTGCAAATATGATCTCAATAATCTCAACCCTCTGAAGTGGATCAAATGACAGGATTTGGATCCAGATCTGGATTCAGAGCATCTCAACATTTAGGGCCATTTGGATTGAGTTACCTGTTCAAATGATCAAAATAGGAGCCATCCGGATTTTGGGCACTCCCAGATTTGGGTGGTGTTCAGAGCTCGGATTTTGGTTCCTCTCACCTCTAAGTATTATCCCAATGTTAGCAGACAAGGAAACTGAGGCAGGGAGGTTAAGTAACTTTCTCAAAACCACAGAGGGAAGCGTGACTGCAAGTATGTAGAGTGTAAACTCTTGGAGGCTCTTTATACAATGGGGGTCCGGTCCATGACTGAGGTTCCTAGGCACTATGAAAATACAAATAAAAATAATAAATCCTAGCTCCTAGGACTCTGCTAGGTCCATTAGATTATGCATCTTTCCTACTGTAACTGTTGTGCATGCAAAAACCATCATCAGACAAGAAGTCATCGTAAAACAAACTAGCATGCTTAACTGGCCTAAACTAGTAGGCTTAATTGCCCTGTCCTATAAGAAATGTCTTTAATAAGAAATGCTATGCAGTATATTCTGAAATTTATAGTCGAATGGCAGCTTCTGAAGCATGTAGTCATGGGGCTGCACTGAATAAAAAGCGTTTGAAGTTGCTTAACTTTCATTACATCTTTGGTTCAATTAGTAAACATCTTCAAAGGGAACTGAGTGACTGCTCAGACAACATGTGCAAACAGCCCTGCACTCCAGTGAGTTTTTAAATAAATATTTAAAGGGCGTATGTTCAGGGACAATATTCTGAGCATCTGAAATCTTCAGGCTTGTCTAAATGGAAACAGGAATCAGATAATTCAGTCATTTGTAATTTACAGTTTTAGTTATTTCAGTGTAAATCTGTATATGGACATTCTTAATTTAGAATAACACTGCCCTACTAAATTCCACTGAAATTAGTCACTCTTTTTCCAAATTAAGAGTATTCACATAGTTATTTCAGGCAAATCTAAGGTTGTGAATTACAATTAATTTAATTATTTTAGTTCCAGTTTCTATGTAAACTGGCCCTTTTCATCAGTTAACATAATTGTCTGAGAAGTACTGCAGTGGTTCTCAACCAGGGCCATGTGGAAGCGTGACCAAGTACATGCAGAAAGCTAAAATACTGTAACTGACAGGAAGAATGATTTGCTGGTTAAGACACTGAACTAGCATTCCTAGTTCAGTTCCTGACTGCCACCAGTTTCCCTTGTGATCTTAGACAAGTCACAATCTTTTTTTTTGCTATAGCTCCCACCTGCAAAGGGCATTCATTCATATTTTATCATTCTTCCTTTCTCCCGGCTTTTGTCAACCATGTCTATTTGGATTGTAAACTCTCCTGGGCACGGATATTTATTATATGTAAATGTACAGCACCTAGCACAATGGGGCTCCAGTCTTGGTTGGAACCTCTGCTCCTATAATACAATTTTAAAATAAAATACTTTATAGATCCTGTAGGAGAATGTTCAAGGGCCCACAGGACTTTTTAGGGACTTTCGGCTACTGGATGACTCAGGAGTTAGTCATCCCTCATGAAGATCTTTAGTAGACAAAAGAATGGACTGATAAAAATCAAAATGGGCCCTATTTTTATACTATGATCCTATAGCCTATTTCATGATCATATGATGATCACCATGCTACCAGTGTCCACTGAAGGGTGTTTTTAGTCTGTAATTAAATACTATTCGCCAGAACTGATTGAAACTTTTGGTCAAAAATACTTTCTGATGAAAAAATTTGTTGTAGAAACAAAACCTTCCTGGACATGTCTTTTCTTTTCACATGGTCCATTTTTTCAAAAAAAGGATTTTGGTTTCAAAAACCAGTTGCCTCCCTAACCAAGGCACCCTCTGCCCCTTCCGCCCCGCCTCAAAAGGAATTTAAACCAGAGACAATGGAAGTTTTTGAAAACTGAAAATGTGGGGTTTCAGTTCGTCTTTGGGAGGGAAATGGAATATTTCCATGAAAAATTTTGAAAAAATGAAAGAAAAAATCCCCAACTGGTGTTTGGTTTGTTTACCATTTTCCAAGCAGCTCTCTATTTTTTTTTTCTTAACATGTAACGCACACTTTGAATCAAACTTCCTTAATAGTGTAAGTAAAGCCTCAGAATATGGCTGAGGCAAAATGGTGGAGTAGGGGACATACAATTTAGTGACTTTATTGACAATTTAGCCTGCCTCGACTCTGTGCCTATGCTATGGATAAACTAATGACTTCAAGAAAGTGTGAAATTCACTACCATAGTTATCTTAAGCTAAGCTTTTTTCTTTTCAAGAGTTAAAAACCCACTGGAACATATAGAGGAGTAGAAACCAGTTCAATCTCAAAGTGAATCTGTGACCTACACTGGCCCATAAAAGGATTCTCCTTGCTCTGTAATTAAGTGTCTCAGTTGGCTGGGGAGGCAGGCAGGTGTAAACGAAGTTCATGTTTAACCTCAGCGGGTTTGAAAGCCGGCCATGAAGTTTATCAGCCCACAGGTCTGTGAAGGGAAGAGGAAAGCAGAGAATGGGATTTAGTTAAAGCCTTAGTCATTGTTAACACAGGCCACTGGCGCTGATAAACAAACATTGCCAGACATCAAAAGGAAGTAAGTAAATCTGGGAAGGTTTAGTCCAAACAATGGAAGGACAACCCAAGAGTGTTAGGGGGTGGGCAGCGCTGCTTGTGACATTGAGAAGTTAACCCTTGCTTAGAGCAGAATGTCAATGTGTTCAGTGTGAAACCCATCACAAGTCCCACCAAGGCAAACCAATCAGCCTGCCTAGGCCACCAGATTTCACCCACTTTCCACCCTGGGTTGCAAATCAGCCCAGATACCTTCAGGATTTATCCCAGCCTCTCTCAAAACTCAACCCAAGCTCAATAAACCTGACCCGAGCTTGAAAGCTGTAATGAAATCCCAAAACTGGCAAATCTCACATGGCATTCCAATAGCTTCACACAGCCCCTAGGCAAGCAATGGATTATGGTGTTTCGCAGGAACTGCCATTAAAATATAGCTATTCACCATACGGCAGCATTTATGGTATTTCCAATACTTAAAGGGAAGTCCTGAGATGAAAGTAAAGTTCTCTGGGTGACATGTTCCATTTTTAAATAGTGCCTACGTTATGGGGCATGAATATACTGTGCATTAGGAGCTAAATAAAATGATAGTTGAAAAGTGATACACTTAAGTGCATAGGGCAGATCCCTATTTGCTATTTTAAAGCTTTTAAATTAATATGGTTCCCTTTCTTCTTAGGGATCTTATGCTCAAATATATTTGAGTATTACCGTATTAGAGGTATTATGGTAATACCAAAAGACTGCAACCCAAATGAGGGCCCCATTCTGCTAAGCAATGCACCTAAAATACACAGCTGAGACAGGCCCTGCCCAGATAAGCTGCCAATATAAGTAATCACAATGAGCAACAAGTGGGAGGAAGAAAATATCCCCATTTTACAGGACGGAAATTAAAGCACAGAAGGATTAAGCGACCTGCCCTAGGTCACATAGGAAGTCTGTAGTGGAGTCCCGGACCAGTGCCTTGGCTACATGACTATCATTCCTCTCTGTAATATCTTGAGTGACCCCTTCTGGCTGACCCAAGAGCAACATTTTCCACTGGCCAGAAGTTTTCCTGACACTGGGGAGGTAATTGGGAACCAAAGAAGAATGGGGGAAGATCTTCAAGGACTCCAGATAACCACAGCACAAAGAAGAGTCCCCAACAAAGAGATCACAAACAAACGTACGTGGGCAAGTTTTGTAGATCAGCCACACAATTTCTACACCTCCCCTCACAAAACGACACCACATCACTTAGGTTTTTGCTCCCTTTGACAGTTACACATGTTCTTATCCCTAAGCAGCAAACACACACAGAGGCACCAACTCCCGGAGATCCCAGAGGGTGCTCGACTTTCACTCTGCTCCAGGCCCCACCCCCAACTCCACCTCTTCCCCCAAGCCTCCCCCTCTGGCTCCTTCCTGCCCCCGCTCCTCTCCCTCCAGTGCCACCTGCATGCCATTGAACAGCTGATCGCAGTGGGCAGGCAGCACTAGGAGGAAGGGGGAAAGAGCTGACCGGAGGGGCACCTTTTTTTTTTTTTTGCATAGGTGCTCCAGCCCCGGAGCACCCACGGAGTCGGTGCCTATGAGAAGACAGATGCAGCAGTGCCTTACTACTAAAGGCATTTAACAGGGGATATCTTTTAAAATACACTCACCAGCAGCCACTGCCAAAATGGAGGTTTAAATAGCATGCATGACGCATTGCATACCCCCTGATTATAGGAAAGATGGCAGAAAAGGAGCATAACCTGAGCCAGAAACGGAGTCACTCTCAGAGCCAGAGCTGTGATAGACTGCAGACTGGTGCATTAGAGAGTGCAGTCTTGGTCTAAGATGGAGAATAGCCGGCCAGAATAGACCCAGTGCTCTGTGATTAACCTTTTGTTCTTGCTCCTGCTTAGTCAGTGCTCACAGTGAAACCGTTGGCCCAGTTATTCTAATAACTAAAAGCATCTGCCCCCCTTACATCCCAAGAGGGCCAGAGACAGTTGGGCATTTTATCATCTCCCATCTGCTGAGGACGTGGATACCGACCAGGTTATCTGAAACAAATCAACTGCAGATATTTGATCCAAAGATTTTTGTTTCTAGGTTTTGTTTTATTTTTTTCTTTAAACTGTGACCTTGTTTTGAATTATGCCAGGTTATATCTCTTCAAATCACATTCTATTGTACTCTTTTGTTAGACAAGGTAACGTAACAGACCGATGTGCAATGTGTTTCCTTTATTTGGATCATGTACCTGCTGTCATTTCAGATAAGGACTATCCATTTCAAGGGGTTTTCTAGAAAGTCAATAGGGCTACATTTCTTGCAGAGGTAACTCATTCAATAGAACCATCTGGACTAGAAGGATTCTCCAATGGGTCTATTTCAGATCATTCCCCTGTATCATAGCAGGATTGATGTCATTCTTTTAAAACATGCCAGATACATGCACATCTAATTTAGCCTTAAGTCCCTGATTCAACAAATTAGGTAAGCACATGTTTAACATCTAGCAAAAATGCTCTCTTTGATATAAATTGTATTAAAGTTAAGCACATGCTTAAGTGCTTTTCTGGATCCAGGCCTTAATATCACCAATGAGTATTAAACATTTATACAGTGGTAGCACCTACTTCCCTCAGTCAAGTTAGGTCCACATTATCCTCAGCCTAAAGTAAGAGCATGTCTACACGTGGAGTTGTTCCTGATTAAGTACATGTGTGGACACACATTCCAGAATGTGTCTTGTTCCTGTTTAGCTTAACCCACTGCGTTGTTGGCTAAACAGGAGCAAGGCACTCTTATTCTGTGAAGACAAGCCCTGAGTGACGTTCTCTGCTCTACAGAGTTTACAGACTGAAAATAATGATTCCGCTGTTCCCTTGTCAGCTTGTTCTATTGCCTAACTCTTCTTACAGTTATTTTCCTATTTCCTATTTAATGTAAACACTCCCTGCAGCAACTTAACCCTGTTCCTTCATGTTCACTCCTTGGCTTTCATGATCCTTGGCTTTATAACTAGAAATAAGATGAGCAGGTTGTATTGGGACCCAGAATAGATTTACCCTAGGGCTTCAGGAGCTGCTAAGAGGCAGACTCAGACATAGCCCTGATGCACCCAAATCTTACCAGACTTTTGTGTGATTTTTCCACACCACATGGCAGAACTCTGGCCAGATCAGCTGTTCTTTCCTGTCATTCAAGATAGTGGAAATCTTCCTCCGAGCCAACTCTTCACTCAGAAGCTTTTGGGGTCTTGGGCCAAAATATTCCAAGAATATCTGGTCACGTCGTATTTTGGACTAGCTTAGATTCATATGTAGTCCTTTCCAGCTTAAAAGTGTAAATGTGCATTTTAAAAGGACAGAACAAACTCAGGAACCTATGTACCTTGGATATCTGACAGGAGTTCAGATTTGAGAAGTGATCCAGAAAATTGAAACTCTCTCTGGCTACATCTACACTATGAGCTAGGGGTGAGATTCCCAGCTCACATACATATTTGCACTAGCTCGATGAGAGCTAGCACAATATAAAAGTTGTAGTGTTGGTGAGATACAATGGGCAGCAGCAACGGCAGCACAGTTTAGCCGTGCTGGGTACAAATCGATCTGAAACCAGTGGACACGTACTCCGGACTGCTATGTCATGCCTCTGCTGCCTGTGCTACCATGGCTACACTACTATCCACACTCATGGAAGGTTGAGAACTAGTGTGAATGTGTGCACGAGCTCGGAATCACATCCCTGGCTCGTAGTGTAGATGTAGCCTATATCACACCTGTCGGTATTTGGGGACGGAATTCATGCCATTTTAGCCCATGCATCCTGACCACTGAGAGAGCTGTTGGGTGCACAGCACTTCTGAAAATCAAGCCACTCATTTAGGTACCTATCTTTGCATTTAGGTGTCTAACTTAAAAGATTTGGCCTTGATCTTTTCTCTAAACTAAGTGTGCCCACTCCTCTCTCTTGCATTCAAAGAAACTCATTGCTCCCCACTAAAAAATCTCTTTGGTGGTTTCTAAAATCCTGGTTCCTTATAACTGAACCCATTGCTCCACCTGAGTCCAATCAGTGCTGAAAAAAGTAGAAGAGTCTGGGTTTCTCCCTCTCGCTCGCTATCACACACACAATTTTATTATTGTGGCAGGTTTAAGATTAGCAGCCATGTTAGTCTGTATCCGTGAATAAGACGAGGAAGACTTTGTAGCACTTTAGAGACTAACCAGTTTAATTCAGCATAAGCTTTCGTCGGATGCATAGAATGGAACAGAAGTAAGATGCATTTATACACACAGAAAGCAAAAAAAAGTTGTGCATTAGCATACCAATTCTAAGACGCTGTTTAATTTGGATGGGCCATTATCAGCAGGAGAAAAAAAATACCTTTTGAAATGGATCTCTGTGTCTGGCAGGAGATAACTATTGACGGTAAATTAATTAGGGAAATGCCATCAATTAGTGTAACGAGAGAAACCATTCGCAAGTTATTATTGCCATCTAATATAGCATTTTCCTTTAGTGCAATTTCATACTACTGACTCACATTTGATTTGTCACTCGCTAAAATCCCCTGTTCCACATCCATGATGCACTCTTATTTAACCAGTATTTTCCCATTTCCTCTTTTGGGGGAGATGGGTATATCTTTTTAAAGGCTCTTTTAAAAACAGTAAATGATTTTATAACTAATAGCGTATCCAAAGCTGACCATATGCAATGTTATTATTCACATCTATTCTCTCTATTGTTATAGCATTCAAAGTACACGAAGCAAAGAGCTGGCCAAAATATTCTTCTATTTCAAAATGTTGGGGAAATCATTAAACATTAGAAAGAAGGGAAGTAGTTTTTACAAAATCATTGCAATTGCTTTCCTCTCCAGCTCTACTGATATATCCTGTCCCTATACATAGGAACACAAAGCTGCTGCTTGAAGAGCTTATATGACAAAAAGACTATAACATTTGCCAAAGGAGCAGAAAAGATGCGTGATTATTATGCATTTGCATTTCAATAGCACCTGGAGGCTCCAATCAAAGATCAAGGTCTCTATGTGCTAGGCATTGTATAAAAACAACCAGAGAGTCAGTCCCTGGCCCAAGTACTTTACAGCATACAAACAAACTGATCTGGGTACCCAGGACAAGACTTGCTAGTTCCATCACAGAGTTTGGTTTCTTGGGACCCGATTCAATTCCCAAGGAAGTCAATTAAAAGCTTAAGATGAAGACGGACTTGTGGCACCTTAGAGACTAACCAGTTTATTTCAGCATAAAAGATTCCCACTGATTTCACAGAGTGTTGGATCGGGCCCTTGGACCACTTGGCCATCTTGACACCTACAACTGACAGTTATATAGGACTAGCTTTCTTGGTACTTGATACTGTAACAAAGCAGATGCCAAAAAATCCTGTGCAATCATAAACCTGGAATCTGCCATTGTTTGGTGGTGACAAAGATGGCAGAGAAAAATTGTTTTCTTTATTAATCCACATTACTGGGGAAATAGGCTTTGTAAAGGTTATGCTATTTGATGAACAATGAAAGATTGCAACCTTCCAAATTCACTGGTTATTTAATTTTGTTTAATAGAAAAAAAAATCTATCAATTAGAAACTGTTTGAGAGCAAAGCTTCTTCCACATGATCCATTTCTGCTAGAAATGAGCGACCCTCCAAAAGGTCCATTTAAAGTAGAGCATCCAGATGCTGATCTATGTTTTCTGAGTTCCTGAGATCAGCTTGAAAATCTTACAAGAACAAGCTGTTTTGGTGGGGTTTTCTATTTTCAAGTGCTTTGTAATTTAGGAAGGAAGTTAACAGGACCAGTGGACACGTTCTCTGAATCATAGCAGCAGAGTGATCCAAAGTGTATTGAAGTCAGTGGAAAGATTCTCATTGACTTAAGTGGACTTTGGATCAAGCCCTAATGCATCTGTGGTCTGAAGAAAATAAAGGAGGCAGAGTTAGTATAAGGCTATTTGTCACCCAGCGTCACATACACAAACAAGGCTGCGTGGGATGAAGCCAAGGACAAGCTGGGTGTTAGAAGTATTTCAGTAAAGTTTCTTTACAAGCTTTTCTTTCTTCCAGCAATTCGGGACATGCCAGTTTCTGACATGGGGCTGAGTATCTGCCTCCCTGCCAGCAAAAGTTGAGATGAGCCCCACAGATTGGGAGCACTGAATATATCACGTTGCTGCATCACCCTGTCTGGGGCACGGGGAACTAATGGGCCTGGGCAATGAGACTAACCACTCCTATGCTTCTTTCAGGCTCAACAAGAGGATGTAATTGGCTACAACACAGACAGAGCCCATCTAGGCACCTAAATTGAATTTTACTGAGCAACGTAAGAAATCATGTTCCCTCACAAAGAAATTTGGTCAGTACTTGGCTGAGAACAATTCAAGGGGCACCAAAGCACTCTCTACGACAGGCAACCTTTGAGACGTGATGTGCCAAGTCTTCATTAATGTAAGGTTTTGCATGCCAGTAACACATTTTACATTTACAGGGGCCAGCAGAGAGAACCTCAGACCGGCAGTGCAGACAGCAGACAGAACACCAGACTGGCCCGGCTCAGCCCACTGCTGGCCCAGGGTTCTGTCCATCCAGGCCGGGAGCAGGCTGAACGGAGCCAGAGGCTGGGAGCCCAGGCTGGCAGCGGGCTGAGCGGGGTTCCAGCCCTCCTCAGCCCACTGCCGGTTTGGGGTTTCGGCCACCAGCCCCACTCAGCCCACTGCCGGCCCACGGTTCCATCCATCTGGGACATGGTATCAGTGCGGTGACACTCTTCAGGCAGGTACAGTAGCCCAATATGATTCCAGGGGAGTCTGTGCTGCTGCACATATTGCCTTCAGATGAGACAGAGAGAAACCATTAAAGTCCCATAATACTAACTTTCTATAAAAGCAGGGGATTTAAATCCAGTGTCCTGACCAAATTCCAGTTTGAGTAAGTATGTGCTGCCAATGTAAATCTCCCCTGGGTTCAGTGACGGTGCGAGCTTTTTTGCCGCCCTAGCCGGTGAAGCTGAAATGCTGCCGAGGAGGGGACGAGCGCCTCCTTAATTACAGATGACGCCACCCCCCCCAGGCAGTTCGCCAGCCTTGGGAGAGGGGAGAGGCAGGTGTGGCTGCGCCGAAATGCCGCCCCACAAATTGCGCTGCCCTAGGTGACCACCTAGGTTGCCTAGTGCTTGCGCCGGCCCTGACTGGGTTCCTATTGGCTATGGCTCTTTAACTCACTTCCTGACAGTTGTAAGAGTTGCTGTACTCTATCAAACAAGCGGCAGCCCCCAACTCCGAGGTGGCTGCCCCATTCATGGACTGTTCATATAAAAGGCGACTATATAACCACAGCTTGTGGCAAGAAAGAAGAAAGAAAGAATCACTGAACTGTTTTAGGCCCCATGTCCCTGGGAATTTTATCCCGAATAACATTTCTAGTGTTCTACCCTAAGCTCTCACACAGGAACACAAGTCTGCATTGACAAGTATAAAATGTTTCTGTTTACTGTAAAGTTCAAATCTCCCCCCCACACACACACTTTCTTCTGCCCAAGAACCACAAAAATAAATAAAGAATTCCTGGATAAATTAAAGATGAACTATCCTTCTACTGAAGTCCTATTCAAGAGCCGCATGAAAATATGTACGTCACCCACATGTAAAAAGCACACATTTGCCTCATGCTAAGAAAACCTGAAATTCGCAAGTGGCTGTGTGTTTTGTGTTTCACTGAAAAAACAGGTTTTGGCCATGGCTAATGAGAAGTGGTCTTTTCTAAATAAGGGAGCATACTTTCCCATGAAGGGGAGAACTGGCCCCATTCAGATCCAGTCATGAACTAACTGGCCTTCTTTCAACTTTAAGAGGAACGTTTTTGTTAGTTCAGTGTATCACAATAAAGAAAAATACAGGTCATCCCCAGTAGTGATACATGGTGTTGACTCTTGTCTAATCTTTGAAGCTTGAAGTGATGCTGGGTAGAAGGAGGAAAAACATTTAAAAGAATTTGCCCAAGCTCCCCACCATCCCCATTCGTCACAGCAGTATGGAGTTTCTTGAATCTCACTGGTCTCTTCTGTAATCCTGGATGCCCATGTAGTGGTGAGAAATGTCAGGCGGACAACAAACACTTCAGTGAAATCCTGGCCCCGCTGAAATCAATGGCAGTTTTGCCACAGGCTTCAATGGGGCCAAGAGTTTACCCAAGGTTGGAAAACCAGCCGACCCATTTTCACTTTAGACTCAATCCAGATTTGGAGTCAAGTCTCTTCCACACACTAAGGCCAAGGAAGATTCTCACCTGCCCTTCTAAATCCCCAACTCAGCAAAGTTCATAAGCCCTTCATTGTGACTACTCACTGCTTATCGTTAAGCACATGCTTAAGAAACTTGCTGAATCTGGGATTTGTATCTACAGGAAAGCATAAAATTAAAACTAAAATCAAAGGCCTATAACAGGAAACTGAAAAGCCTGAGATTTTCCTCTCATTTGATCTCCGCAACCTACATCTGCTTCTGTCATTTGAGGGTGGGAGGAAAAATACATCAAATACTTTTATTTTCCAAATCAGGAAAATAGGTTCTCTTACTCACAGAGGCCTCAAGAAAGGTCTTTGCAGACTGTCTAAGCATCCTCCTCTTCCTCCTCACTATTTCTCCTCTTTTACTCATTGCCATGTTCAAAAGTGTGGCAGAGCAACCACATCACCCATGACCTCAGCATGGCCAAATGTCCTACCATTTTGTAGGCAGCCTTCAAAGGGCCTGGGAAATCTCCTCTCCCCACCCCCTCACCAAAACCTATGATTAAACAAATATGGCCAGGGTGGCAGTATGCCGTCTGGTTTGTCCTCCCCACAGCAGAGCAGAGATCGCTGGTGAGGTAGCCTCTTATGACACCATCCCTCACCACATCCCTGGAGATTTGTGGCATTGTCTCACCTCAGACCCACACACACCTTTCCCTCCCAAAGGAATAAGGCCTCTCAAAATCTCTGGGGCCACCTCTCATGGACTTCGCTCCCTTGCATCATTAGGACAGAGAATGATTCTGTTTGAACTGAACTGAGGGGAACAAGAAGGGATTGAAATACATGTGATGTAATTAATACCAACTTTTTATTTGGGGTTCTCAATATCACAGGTCTGGATGGTGTTAGAAAGCTCATCACAATTTCTTTGGACAGAATATGTTTTAAGAAGAAGGAAAAGTATCGACTCAGAAAGCCACCCACAGACGAGTCACAATGTATAAACATCACTGTCGAGAGCAGGACTACTCGGTTATGCTATCGCAGCAGAGGCAATAATATGAGGCCATTTTCAGAAGCCTATTATAGACTTCTAGGCCTAGTCCATATCTACACTAAGGCCCCTTTACACCACTGTGGCATTGAGAAATCACATTTCCACCCTTTTTAAGGGCCTTTATACTGCCCAAGGAAGGTATTACAGGAGTGTTCTGTAAATAAGATCTTTGTGTATATGTAACTAATTACTAGATAAGGTTCCAGGTAGACAAGATGCTCAACAATTCACTGCATAGTTCCTGGGTTTTGTAGGCCTAATAAAACCTTCATCGGAAACTCAATGCCAGGGCCTCAGAGCCGGCTTCTCTTTTATGCTCTCTATGTATAAAGCTCTATAGCGAGTCAAATCATGTCACTCCTGAAATGCACAACCAAGAGGCGGAGTTGTCTGACCTGAAGAAAAGCTCCCTGTAGCTCGAAAGCTTGTCTCTTCCACCAACAGAAGATGGTTCAATAAAAGGTATTACCTCACCCGCCTTGTCTCTCTAATAACCAAGATGAAGACAGCTTTCAAGTCAGCTAGCAGTATTGCTATTTCTACAGTCAAGCCCCGCAATACCGCGACCCCGTGGTCGATATTTTTGGCCCCCGATCGTCGTGGTATTGCAGGATTCCACTGTACTTCACACTTACAGGGGCCCCTCATACAGAAGATCCCTGCGTGTTTTAGATGTAAACGCCCAGCTGCACCACAAATTTACTGTCTCAGGAGAAGCCGGTAAGCTACATTAGTGTCATGGCCACATGTAGACAGGACCAAACTGTGTTATAACCAGCTATCAAGTCATACAGCAGTCCTGGTCTTTATAAAGCTAGAACCTTGCTACTGACTGATGTTCTGTTACCATGTGGTTCTGTGCGCACTACATGGGAAGCTCTGCTATAACATGGCTGGGGCAGTGTGGCCTACATTTTCAAGCAAGCAGTGGCTTGTGGGGGGGGGGAGGGGAGGGGATTGACTTGACACATTAAGGGGAGTCGGTTTCAGAAGTGTAAAGCACCCACCCTCTGAAAGGTCAGGCTCCTAAAGAAAGCTGTCTCAACTTGGGCCCCAAAAAATCACTCATTGCTTTTGAAATGGAGGCCTAGGAGATTTCCCCCAAATGGCAAACCCTCCCTTCCAGAGAAGCCCCTGACAAAGCCTCAACCCCCCTGAGCTAACACAGGTGTCACTAGCCTTATTTCACTAAACGCTAAGCCGGACCAGGGAGATTTAGTGGCAAGTCCAAGGTCAGACAGGGAGTCAGCAGTTGAGCTGGGGACAGAACCCACAGACTTGGCTCCCAGTTCAGCCACTAACCACCAGACAACAACTCTGCACTGTAAGACTCTCTTTTGCCAACTGTAGCCAGAGTCCTGTACGTGTTCGCAACCCACCGGTTACAAACTACAGGGGTTACCACACATCCTCAGGCTGAAAGCCGATGGCTGATTCCACATGCATTTTTAAAAACCATTCTGGAAGTTGTCACACACTGTGAAATAGTGAGATTCGCAGTACAAGTGGCTTTTCTTAACCCCAGCTCTGTATCTGACACACAGACACGCAGCCGACAAACCTGCATTGTTGTGAAGCCAAACTGTATTCTTTCAAAGCACCCGGCTGGGCAAAGGGGCTGAGAGTCTTTGGCAGTGCTCAGACCGCCCAGCCTGTGGAGGGAAGGATCCTAGTCTGCTTTGTGGCTGCCTGCATGTTGCCAGCTGATTTCCAAGCAGCACGGATATGACCAAGGCGTTTATACAAGCCAGGCCCACTTCCACTTCTCCAGCATCGCTAGATGGGATCGGAGAGCACACAAAACCTGAGTGTTTTTCTAGTCATCAGAATGTTTGTTCTGGGCTACTTATCTGTGTAGCTGATTTTCCATTTTGGCCTAAGTCCCTATAAACCAGCAGGCATAGATCTGCCAGCTAGACCAGCCCAAATACAACCCAAACACTTGCGTCCAAGTTTTACATCCCTTCCCTCAAGGCAGGATCATTAAATAACTGAATATGCAAAAGACTCAAAATAATACAAAATACTTAGCAACAAAGAGCTCCCTGCTAGCTCTAGGGAGACAGAACTCCTCTTCAATCCTCTCTTAATTACTGCTCCTATGGCCACAGGCAGGAAGTCTTAGATCTGCCTTCCTGTAGGCAAGATGGTTGCCTCCGGTCATGTGCCCCACAGCTCCCAGTTTTAATGGGCTGAAGGGCCGTCTCAGGTGCACTGGGGCTCACAAGCTCTTGTGCTGTTACACAGCCTGTTTTTCAACTAGTGCCTTAGCCACATAAATGGTAGATCCCACTAGACGGCTGCCCTGGACTTTAGTGTATGCAATTCAGAGGAAAGGTTTTTGCTACGGAGAGGCAGCTGCAACAGGTTTGATAGAATTACAAAGAGCTGTACAGCTATGCATTAGGCAGCCCTGGATATAAGCAAGATTTTAGTGGAGTTTATGCTGGAGATTTGGGGCTGGAATTTTAGGAGCTAGGACCCACGTCCCAGGGAAGGACAGCGGGAGCTTGACACCTAACACCCTTTGATCCCTTTGTAAATCCCAGCCTTGTGTCTACACTACACATGGAATTTGACTGCACTTTCAGAAAAAAAATATGGCCGTCCTCTCCAGACTAGAGGTGGGGCTTTTCCAGTGCAAATTCAGGGCATTCCAGGGGTTCCCCCATCCCAAATATCAATCCTTGGTAATGAGAGTGTAGCACAAATTCCAACTTGGAGTTCAATGGGCAGAAAATGAGTCATTTGTGTGTATCTGCAGAAGTTCCACCAACAGTTGTAATCATGATCCAATTCAACTACTGTAGATGGGGTTATGCCTAGGTTCTCCAAGCCTGGACCTTAATCATTGAAGGATCCTCAATATGCTGCCTCACATACCCTCCTGCACAGGAAGGCTTGCAAGCAAACAGAGTCATCCACAGTCAGTTGTTCTGGTTGATGGGAGCCATTGAGATTTTAAACCACCATTAATGGCCTACACTTTGCTCAACTACAATAGGACCTCAGAGTTATAGTTCATATTTCTAGTTTCAGATACAAGAGTGATACATTTATACAAATAGGATGACCACACTCAGTAGATTATAAGCTTTGTAATACCTTACAAGAGACCTTTTGCATGAAGCATATTCCAGTTACATTATATTCACACTGATTAGCATATTTTCATAAAATCATATAGAGTGCAATGTCACAGTGGGAGCATAGAAATAAAGGGACAGTGCATAAATGCCAGCCTATGGAATTCACAGCTGCATGGAACCATCCAGTGTGCCTGCCTGGAAAGAGATGGATAACTTTCTGATCAGTAAAAACCACTGTAGCTATGCATGCAAAAGAAAGCCAGTCTCATGTTTGGGGGGCAACTGATGTTCATGAGGTGAGGAAGACATTTCTTCCCCTCTCCATGCAACATAACAGGTGAAGCACAAGGGATCTGGTGACAGCTAGAGGCAGGATATCTGACAAAACGGACCAACAGTAAGATCAAGTACAGTAAACCAGATGCTCCTAACTTTTGGACGTGCCTCTTTCTAAGGTCTCGTTTCCACTCCTCTCTACAGTTTATTTGCATTACATCAGGAACGGCATGATGGAGACATTTCCCTGAGGGGCACCAATTACAGGCTGCTCCTGCCTGCAATTTATCATCGTGTTGTATGTGTTTATGAATTAGCCTCCACATACACTGGTTTATTTAGAGATAATTTGAGTCGCCATAAGTGTGAACAGGGCCTTTCATTTACAACACGCGAGCTGCTAGCTCTGCCAGACTGAGCGAAGGCTTGTGGGGACTGGTGATAAAGTGTTTCAAGCAGACAGCACTCCAGACAGTTCTATCTATGCAATGCCAATGTACAGCCAGCCAAACAAGGAAAAACTCAGTACTGAATAGCAGTTGCTTTCCACCCAGGCAAAAACCAGAAATGATATATATTTTTTCAACCCAACCGACTTTTAAAATATACACACATGCAATACTGACTATGGACAAATAAATGACAGATTCAGCAAGCCAAAACAAGCCAATCCCTAAAAAACCCAACACTCTATGTGACTAGATTCCCCCCGGCATGGAGTGTGGGGCTGCGATGAGCCCGTTGTGCACCCCTGACTCTCCCCCCACCCCCTTATCCCTGCTAGTCCCTTGCCCCAGCTTGCCTCCTCCTTACCCTTGATTGCTGGGAGCCAATCAAAATAAAATAAAATAACTAATAAAAAAGAAGCAACAAGCCAAACAAGCTACAAGCCAAAAACTAGCCAACTAATTGGCGTGTGAGTAGATCACAAGCCAATTAAGCCAAAAACAAGCCCAATTTCTGAGTTTTTTCTGCAAATTTGGCATGTCTGAGTGACAGTAAAGCATGTTAAAAACAGAATGCAGGGGGCTTCTTTTCCCAGTTATCCTGCACTATTTTGAAATATTGACCCTTGGAACAGAATTGGCTGTTTTTTGTTTCATTTTCACTAGTTCTCTACTCTGCGGGTCGCTGGCTCTCAGCCAGGGGTTTGGGTCCCTCTGAGGAACCTCAAGTAGGTTTCAGGGGGTCTGCCAAAATAAATTGGGATTAAGCCCCAGGTGGCAGGGTTTGGAAACACCACCTCCACCCCCGATTCACCTCAGTAGGGCACCCAGCTGGTCTGGGTTGATTGCATGGGGACTCAAGCAAACATTGCAATGTCACTGGATAAGAGAGATCTCCCCCTGCCAATAGAAAGGGTTGCCACACAACAGGGTTGCTGGGACAATTTGTATAGCGGGGGTGCTGAAAGCCCTTGAACCAAACTGCAACATCATGGAAACCACTTCAAGTCAGCAAGGATGCGGCAGCACCCTCGGTTCCAGCACTCATGCCTCACGGCCACGGACTCCAAGAGCAGGAAGAAGCCAGCCGAGGAGGCACACAACTCCTCTGCCCTGCATCATCAGCACTTCAGAAAGCAGGGCCAAATGGAAGATGGAAATCTGGGGGGCATGTGTCCTCCTGCCCCCCATGTGACACCTCTGGTTGGGGGCCTGCAGGTTAGTCTAGTTAAGTTTAGGGGTCCCTGAGAATCACTGCTGTGGGTGACACCAGTACTCAATCTCCTGATCTGAGCCTTTTCCCCATTTTCTTGGGCATGCCTGGTTTTCTTTTGAACACAATTTGAGTCTCGCTTTAAAGGGTTGGGCTGGACAATTTTGTTTAACACAGGATGCTTTGTATATAGCACTGCAGCCCATGTGGTACTAGCCATTTTCGGTTGTTTAAACTCCTGGCAACAACCATGTATCTATTTTCTTTAAAGTTAACGAGGCTGGTCAACCACAAAGCCAAATACAAGCAGCCTTGACTTTCTGGAATAGGGTTACGGTTCAAGGAATTGAACCCCTGAGTCTGAGATGAAACATCTTATTGCAGAACTTTTTTATCCCTTCCCAGGTTTGTTCATTCAGTTTTACACTTTGTTCACTTTCACTATTAGGCAATTGTACTGCATGATGTGCAACAAGGCACATGTCAACTGGATCAAAGAGCTGCAGGCATTAATCACCAGGGCATATAATTATTTTCAATTGCAAGAAACATTTAAATGTGAGCTGGCACAAACACCAGTCCACTTTATTCAGAAGCTGCCAGAACAAGAACCAAACAAGCTTAATTAAATATACTTACTTACCTTCTTTTTTTAAGTCACTCGTTTTCTTTCCTCAGCTTATAAATGGATAAGACTGGAATTCTCCAAAGTGGACATTAACTGCAACAGCAAACTTCACACACTCTTCATTTATAAATCTAAATACAGCACTTATGCAGTGCCTTTTATATATTGATCTCAATGTGTTTTTACAAACAACTGTTCCTAACATAATTGTGGCAAAGGGAGAGGAGAACATTTTCAAAAGTGCACACACCTCATTGACTTTCAGTGAGACATGGTGCCTAAATCCCTTTTGCAAATTAGACCAGGGATCCTAGGTCAGTTAGACACTTTTGAAGATTTTACCCAAAGTAACATGGCCAAAGTCACCAAAAGAGTGAGTGGAAAGGTCAGGAACAGAAGCCAGGAGTTCTGGCTCCCATTCCCCTGAGCTGTCCAACTTGCAACAAGTGTTTGAGCAGAGCTTAATTTTTGCTAGAACTACCTCTTCTGTCATGTCAGTCTCCATGCACCACGAGTTCGAGGTTATGTCGCTGAGGGCGGAGCAGCCTGCTCTGCAAAATGGCGTCCTCCATGCAGCGCACTCTGAGCCTTTCCTTTCCTTACAAATTAAGCACTGCGTTTGTATTAAAAGGTAATGAACATTCACTCGTCTGTGATCTTAGCCTGACTGGATTATACACTATTTATACCCCAGAATGCACAATTTCACACAGACACAGGATGAAACGGCTCTCGTTTCTATGTATCTGAAGTGAGACTTTGTGCCTCTTGTATGAAGGTTAATGTGTGTGATTACCACCAGCCTGGGCATTTGCTCCGGTGGTAACACTGATCTCTCACGCCGTGCCAGGAGGAAAACAGCAGCTGTGTTACGGTGTTAAAGAAAGGGGACAAAAAAACTAAGGCTGCTTCAGCTTTCCTCCATTCTTCAGTCAAGCACTCCTGAGTTAGGAAAAAAGAAATATTTATGCCAAAAGTCAGCCTGTTCCAGGGCAGATTGTTCCAGCTTTGAAGTAGAGAGAGGCACATAAACATACAGCTTGTTACACCTGACAAATTCACACCGATAAGACCCTGTGCTAGAGCTGCTCAGGGACAGTTCACAACCTCACATGACTTCACTTGCCCCTGATGCAAACACCTCCTTTCTCCCCCCACCCCCACATTCTCCTTGATCTGTTGCACCATGACCGAGGCAATCTGTTCAGTATTTCACTGTCCACTGCTTGAGAACAGCCCACTTGGGAAGCATGTCTCGGAAGGGGTGTGGGATATCTAGATAGAGGCATGGTTCTGCTGAGACAGACCTGGTGGAAGCCCATTCATTTCAACAGAAGTACTCTCGGTTTTAGGACAGGGAACGTGGTCCGGTGGTTAAGAGCTAGCTTAGCATTAGGGAGACCTAGGTTCAATTTTCTTGCTCTGCGCCAGACTTCCTGGGACATCTTGGGCACGCTACTTAGCTTCTCTGTGTGTCAGTTCCCCATGGGGATAATAGCACTGCCCTTCCTCACGGGGTGTGGTGGTGAGAAGTACATTAAAGATTGTGAAGTGCTCAAAACCTCAATAACTGAGACCCTTGAGGGCCACCAGCAGCCCAGAAACTATCAGCTACAGGAGGGCCAGAATCCTCTCTCGTATCTGCCCTTCAAAGGGTTTATTTATATCAGGTGGAAAGAAACAAGCCAATATTTTGATCATTCCAGACCATGGCTAGAGGTGTCCCCAAAGAAGATCTCGGAGGCTGAAACATCAGGATAATACTTCCATCTACCTGACAACCGCCAAAAATCAAACATCATGGGCTATAAGGAAGTGTAAGTGCTGTTTGCCTGCGGTGTGCCAGAGACCGAAAAAAAGCACCACTTTGCAGGAACAAGGAAAAGGTTGCCAGAGCAGCCACAATGGAGAATGAATCTAATTCAGTTACAGCAGGGCAAGTGCCAGGACTTGTATAGGATATTACAGATCCTTGTCTACACTGTGGGGACTATAATGGCATAGCTACACCACAGTTATGTTGGCACACCCCGTAGACACATCCTACAGTGATGGACAGGTAAGAACACCGCCTCTCCGGGCGATGGTAGCTAGATGGTTGGAACCATTCTTCAGTCAACATAGCAGCATCTATGTGGGGGCGGGGGAGTAGGATGGAATAGTGATGATGCTGATGGTTGTGGATTTTTCACATGCAGCCATGGCAACCCAAAGTCAAGGTGTAGACCAGGTCTATGTGAGCCAAAGTGAATGGAGAATGAACCGCATGAACAGGGAAAAGGAAAGAGAAATGGCAATGGAGAACGAAGCCTAGTTCAGTTCCTGCAGGCAAAGTGCCAGGACTTGGATGAGGTATTACACATATATTCAGACACACTGAACGGTGCAGGGTGGGTGTGAATTACAGATTTTCGACTGTAAGATTGTCAGTCAGGGCAGGGATGGTTTAATTCTTCTGGGTTTTTTTTAACTGTACAATGCCAAGTACACTGAAGGTGCTAATTAAATAATAATTATATATTACACACACACACCCTACATTTTAAAAGAACATTATTAAGTTTTCAAAGTCAAGCACTCAAAAGTTAGGAAATGCCAGAGTTAAGGTTGGTAGTGCATGGCAAATTTCAGCTCAAACAGTAAACCTTAGCAAAGGGATCAACAAGTGAAAAGAGGGACTTATAATGGGTAGTGTCAGGCAACAAGCTACCAACTGCCTATAATACACACTAAGGGCTTGATTACACTGGCACTTTATAGCGCTATAAAGCCACCCGGAGCGCTATAGCTCACTACCCGTCCAGACTGGCAAGGCACATAGAGCACTACAAGTCTGTGGTTATACCGGTCCTCGTTATCCTCCTTGCCAAAGGATTAACAGCTGAAGCATATAGGGTGCTATGGTTTAGCTCCAGTGTAAATGGGTAGTAACAATAAATACAGCGCGTTGAGTGATCTCTGGAACCGCCCCCTAAGCTATTTAAGCCAGTTAAAACTCTGTTCACTTTGTTTTGAACTCAGCTGGAGGAAGGAGGAAGGACGTTTTCAGAGCTTATCTTTAACTCGGCAAATCAACAATGCAAATGTTTACCTTGTGAGCGAGCGAAAAGCAGAAGGTTAGTAGGCTTTGAATTTCAAAGACAGTTTCCTGACACACTCTCAGCACACCAAAAATCCACTCGCTCTCTCCCTCCACATACACACCACACGCTCCCTCACCCCCACTCGTTTGAAAAAGCACATTGTATCCAGCTGAATGCTGGGATAGCTGCTCATAATCCACCACTCCCGTGCCACTGCAAATGCCGCAAATGTGGCCACAGCCCTGCGGTTATGGCTGTGAGTGTGGACACGCTGGAGCGCTATCCCTGGAGCTGTATCTGAAGGCAGGTATAACCAAAACAGCTCTAAAGTTGTAAGTGTAACCGAGCCCTAAGGGTTAGCATCTCCGCTGGCTTAAATCTATTGACCTAAATGAAGCTATGTTCATTTACACCAGCTAAGGGTGTGGTCCTATCTATACATGCATTCCCTAAGGGTATGTCTACACTGCAAGCAAAAGGTGTGATTGTAGCAAAGTAGGCTTGCCCAGATTGGATCTAATTAGCATGAGAAACTATAGCAGTATAGATGTGGTAGCACAGGCATCAGCCGTCCAAGGACACTGAGTACTACTGGGGTTGGTAACACGTTTTGAATCTAGATTAAGTAGTACAAGTTGCTAGTAGAAGCCAATGAGGTATCAGAAATTTGAATGAATTTGTTTTTAAAATAGCCCCATTATTAGCACAGAATAATAAAAATCTGAGGGAAGCGAGAGCTATAGAGTCACCTTAGTTCATATTCTCTGCCTGTGCTCTCCAGTCAGCTACTTGGCCTGTCCAGTTTTAAAGGGTTCAAATGATGGTGCTTCCACTATTTCCCTGGGTGCTGCTACCAATTCATTCGTTTTGGAAGTGAAGTTAAAGGTGAATTCTAGGGCTGGTCAAAAAAT
Source organism: Sternotherus odoratus (assembly GCA_032164245.1). NCBI lineage: Eukaryota > Metazoa > Chordata > Testudines > Kinosternidae > Sternotherus > Sternotherus odoratus. Next base: position 15,966,717 of record JAVMKO010000002.1, read on the forward strand.
AGGAATTTAACACTTGCCACCTAATTTTTTTTATTTTTTTCACAAAACGATTCAAAACCAGATGTTTCATTTCCATTAAATACGAAAAAAATATTTGTTCAGATTCAGATCAAAACCAAACATTTGACTTTTTATTTTTTCTCTTTTCCAGTTTTGCATTTTTGCATCTCAAAACTGGAAAATTCAAATAATATGAAAATGTTTATGTGGTTCAAAAGACTTTCTTCCTCATAACCTCCAAAACACTTTTTGATCCAAGAGTTTTGACCACTCCTAATGAATAGATTTTATCCAGTCAAAAATAGGATGGAATATAGTATTTCTCCATTCCCCTGAAGAGACATTCTCCTGCAGACATGGTGGTAACTCACAAAGGGCACTTGACAGAAGGTTGAGAAAACGTCACAGTTGTTCAGGTTAACAATCACATCCATCAGCCAACAAAACTGACAGACAAATAATACAAAGTGAATTGTGCTTTGTCTATTCACTCAATTTTTTTAAAAGGCATAAAATCAAGGGGAGGGAAACAATCGCTATGTTTTGTTCAGATTCTGACACAGTTTTGTTAACATGCATCAGTGCAATCAACCCCCAGTGAGAGTTATATATGGCCTATGCATGCATGTTCAGCTCAGTGCTAATGCCAACTTTAACTATTATAGATGTAGGCTGTTTGAATGGGCTTTAAAAAAAAATGGTGAGCTCATTAAGAATCTTTACTTTTAAAAAGGGGCTACCAAGAAGGATGCAGTGGCAACCACACTGCAAAATCTGGCTTACCCATGCCTATGTGGCTGATTTGTCCAAGGATTCGCATGAAGTAGACGTTCGTTACCAAGTCAAGGAAAAGCCACATTATACCACTACACTACGTATTCACTCTCACTGATGTTATGCTTTGTGAGGAGAATCAGAAGACTTTGGACCAGAACTTTAGCTGGTGTCAAATTGGTGGAGTCAATACAACAACACTAACTTACATCAACTGAAAAGCTAGTCCAGGGGTCGGCAACCTCTCAGAAGTGGTGTGCCGGGTCTTCATTTATTCACTCTAATTTAAGATTTTGCATGCCCGTATTACATTTTAACATTTTTAGAAGGTCTCTTTCTAAGTCTTTAATATAGAACTAAGCTATTGTTGTATGTAAAGTAAATAAGGTTTTTAAAATGTTTAAGAAGCTTCATTTAAAATTAAATTAAAATGCAGAGCCCTCCCAGACTCGTGGCCAGTGAGTGCCACTGAAAATCAGCTCGTGTGCCACCTTTGGCATGCGTGTCATAGGTTGCCTACCCCATATCTAGTTCTTCATTTCTTTTACTTAGACTCAGGTCAGAACATAGGTGCGCACACAGAATGTCAAAAAAAAAAAAAAAAGTGGCTTTCAATGCAAAGTGCAGGGCCTTTAATAAAAATTAAATGTCCCTGGGTGCACACCCTAATGAAAAGTGCTGCACATGCCTATGGGTCAGAACCTGATTCTCTGGAAGGAAACATGCAAGTGAACCAGAATTGATGTGAAATTTTCTTCCTGGTTTCACCACAACCAGTTTGAATGACTTAAACCTCGTCTACACTAGGGGCTGGTCTCCAATGGGGGGGGGGGGGGAAAATCGACTGTAGATACGCAATTTCAGCTAAGTTAATAATGTAGCTGAAATCGACGTCTCTACAGGCGACTTACCTCCCATCCTCACGGCGGTGGCAGTCAGCGGCGCAGTCCCGTCGACTCCAGCTTGCGCCTCTTCAGGAGCTGGACTTCCGGAGTCAACGGGGGAGCCGCTGGTGATCGATTTATCGCGTCTTAATGAGACGCGATAAATCGATCACCAAAAGATCGATCCCTGCTGGCTCAAGTGAAGACAAGCCCTAGGACAGTTTTGCAAAAAAATTCCCACCATTACAAGCCGCGCTTCAGCTCCATTGATTTCAGTAGTGTCTGGAGGTGCTGCAGGTGTTTTAAGCACTGTGTTGATTAGACCCACCATGAGCTGGGCTCCCAATGTCACTAGGGTCCCTCGAGACGAATGGTTGTTAATAACAATGAGAAGCATTAACACAATTTTCCTGACCTAGACAAAGCTGAGGTGATGTGTCAGGGGCAGATGTGTGTATGATGAGGAGTCACGGCTCACGCTCATAGCAATAATTCAACCAAATACAGGGATCAAAAATGAGTTTGTGAAAGGAATTCCCTGCTGGTGCTGCAGATGTCCCTGGTTCCTACAGACCAATGGAAGCTGGTAGGATCATATTCAATTTCTTTGAGGCTTCCACACATAGGAATGTTGTGTCTTTTTAAACTGTTACTTAGCTACAGGTAAAGAATGTTGCAACATGTGGCAGAGCCTATTAAAGCCATTTATAACCCCCAAAACCTACCAGGAAATTAAAGTGCTTAGCAAAATTATCTGTATTCTTGGCAAGTTGGAGATTTCGCTCCTACGCGTGTCCCTCACATAGGAAGTTCGTTGTCAGATTACTCTGGCCCTGACAACCATTCACATTTAAGTGGGTTACCTACACCAACCGTTGAAGAGGATTTCACAGTACATCAGCTTTACCACAGTGTTTCCTTTTCCCTATTGAGAACATTTTCCTCTGTAATTTCTTCAGACAGCTGCAGGACCACCTTGTGTTGCAATGCCTTGAGATCTCAGGAACTGTGTCAGTATTCTGATAGGAGACCACCGGGGAATACTCAGATTGTGAGAACTGATAACGTTTCTGCATTCTTTGAACATGTAAAGCACTACAAGGGTTTTCTTTATGAGGTGTTTTGTTCTAATAGTTTCTGACTCACAATGGCAGTTAAAGAAGTAGGTGTCAGTGTAGGAAAATTCGACTCGTGGAACACATTGGGTTCACACACAAATCCGGCCTGGTTTGGAGCACATTGGAATTCTAACTGATCCCTACTCCAAAAAGAAGGTATGATTCCCACACAGCCATTTGACAGCCACTTCTTCCCAGGCCAAGGCAACTGCTTGAGGCACTTTGGGCTCCATTCTGTTTACACTAAGGCCTCTTTATACTGTTCTGCTGTAATTATATGTACACCACCTTAAGGCCTTTTTACACTGTCCGAGTGATGTAAAGGGACCGGAGTGTCAACGAGAGTCAGGCCCTGTGTGTTCAAAGAATATCCAGCCAGGTTTAACATCTGTTAATCTTGGTCTCTGGTGCAGAGACTCCATTTTGAATCTCTGTGGGCAGAAGAAAGTAGCCCACAAAAGCTTATGCTTCAATACTTTACTCAGTCTTTAAGGTGCCACAGGACTCTTTGTTGCTTCTGCAAATCCAGACTAACACCGGCTACCTCTCTGATTCAAGAGAATGAGAGTTATTCCTTATCTGGGTGTTTATCACTGAGTCAGTTACCCTACTTATGTCACTTAGAATTGCATAACTTTGCTTTTCAATTGATTACCTAACAAACAACAACTTTATCTATTTGCAAGTTGCAAGAGTCAGAGCTTCAGTCAGCAACTTATTCATGAATCAACTCCCATTTTTATTGAATGATTCATTGAATATTTTGTATGATAATCTCAGTGTATATCGGATACCCAACTAGTCAGTCATTCCCTGTCCAAACATTTAAAAAAAGAAATGTATGTGTCACCTTCCTAAAAAAGTCTATCCTTTGATAGTCAAGCTTACTGCTGTGGTAGGGAAACATTAAATTACTCTCCGCCCTCCATCCAACTACTGAAAACTTTAATAAACAGCAAAATCAGTTTCTGCAGTAGAGGTTGGATTTTAATGAAGATCAAACAATATTTTACTAGATACTTTACAATTACCTGAAAGTGTTCAATGAAGAAATGGGGTTGCCAAAAAGGTTTTGTGGGGCAGGTTCCACTGTGCACTAACAGATATAACCCGGGATTGGCAATCCCAAGTGTTAAAAAAGGATGAGTCAGGCCTCCACCAAGATCATGGGATTTAAAAAAAATTGGATTCTTTTTACTTGACTTCTGGTATGGCGGCTTTTAGGATAAATCACTTTTCTCTGTGCCCATGATGACTAGAAATGCTTTTGGGGGGAGGGGGGAGGGGTGTTAAGTGAAATCTGAGATTCTCATACAATCAGCTGACTCCAAGAGCTGGGGCTTTAAAGACACAACAAATATGAGACTTGTGATAAAAATCACCAGAGTTGGTGCGACGGAGAGCTGGGAACCAGCAACTGAACCAGCAGCCTGATCATACAAACATCAATTCATTGCCTCCCCACCTTCCTGAGTGGACCTGACTGTGCCTTAATTAGCAGAGCAGAGTGGACTAGGAAGGACTAAAGATCTAGCCCATTAGCGAGAGGGTTGAAGGCAGCACAGGAAGGAAGTAGCGGAGAGGAGACAGGCTAATGGAGCCAGAAGGATCCCTGGGTGGACAGATCACTCCCCACTCAACATAGGAGAAACTGGTGCTGTAAATGGCCTGGTGTATGCCTGGTTAAGAGGGAGAGGAAAAAGCAATGTAAATAAACTACCCCATGGTGTTGAACAACGGACAGTCTCCAAACAGTCTGTGTCAAGAGAGCGGAAGACTGGAGCTGAACCTTGCCCTGTCACAGCCAGTAAAACTGTTCACCTTGGGCTAGTGCTTACCTTGATCTGCTAACACATGTTAAAACAACACTAGGACTGGAACACATTAGCGAACATGTTAAACACACACCTCTTTTCCTCGTGTAAACAGGGCCTCTGAGTATAATTTAAAAGTTGCGGTGTGGGCAAGCCCCATGGTGCATATTCTAATTCCAGAGTTCTCAGTCTATTAACTTATCATGATGTCTTTTGTTTTCAGGGCACGTCTTCACTGCATGATGGGTCTGAGCTCCCGGGTTAGCCTAGCTTGGGTGTGAGCAGCCACACTGTGAAGTTCTACCTGAGTTCCCATCCCCTCACTGGCGCTGCACTCCCTGAGTGTGCCACATGTCATCTAGGGGCATATCCCATGGTTCTTTGGGCTGCCACAAGCTGAGTCGCTCAATGATTCTTTCCCAGTGAACTGTGGGAGAACCTGTCTGTCCTTTTGGATGCCTATCAGCACTCAAGTGGGTTAGTAGTGGGTTAGCCCTGTCCACACTGCAGAGTGGGCAAGTTACCAGCCCAAGCTCTCACTAGGGCTTTAGCCCACAGCTCCTACTGGGCCAGCTAGTCTGGCTTTAAGGCACCGGTAAACCCTGGTCAGAGGTTTGTGTATGTGAAAGATAGGGCCAACACACAAGGAGAAGCCCCAAGTCAACTCTGCAGTGAAGCCATACCCTCTATGGGGCACGGGGCTCGAGAGCACTGGTTGAACTGGTACCATGGCAAAGGATGGGGCTAGGTGTCGTTTTCCAGGTCATTAGGTGCCCATGCGGGGGATCAGGAGCTGTTATTAGAGTGCGCTCATTTCTGTGCATGGTTCTACTCGTGTCCTTTGTTTTTACTTCTGGCTGCACAGAAAGCCTGGGTAAAGGGTAGGCTGACGCATCAGATTTAGCTTTATTCTCCGAAATTACTCCATTGCTCTGTACTTCTTGAATTTTCCTATTGCCACAAGCCACTCTGTGGCAATGGAGCTTGTTTTGCTCAGGGAGTTTTTATACAGGCAAGTAACTAAAGCCTCTCTCCCTTGCCTTGCTAGCTTCCTGTGGCTCTGGGTTTGGCAGTCTGTGTGTGGAGTTTGTGGCCAGTAACAAGGGTATATTTGCTTGCTTATGAGCCTGTCTCCCCTCTTTGCTACACTGCAAGAACACAGCATTCAATTCCCAGAGGAAGAAAAGCAGACACAGTTGGTGGTTACACTGTGGCCATCAGCTGGTCCTTAGATTTGTTTGAAAACATGGCTGGCATTAGGCCGCTGCAATTCCTGTGGTCATGGGAGGCCCCTAAAAAACAAGACAGAATTTGCTTTTAGCTATCAATACTGAAATGTACATAACAGGCCTAATTTTCACTGCGCCCTAGCCAGCAAGACAATCCAAAGGCCACAGTTCATTTGGGGGTATCAAGAATGGAAGACAGAACAGAGTGGACTGGTTTTGTGGGCTCCATCCCCCTTGTTCTTCCCTCCCAAGGCAAACCTCTTGGGAAGCTCCGAAATTTGACCATGCTCAGAATATGAATTGGAGATTTTCAGGCCAGAAGGAACCATTAAGATCACCTCATCTGACCTCCTGCATGATAGAAGTCATAGAACTCCTTCACTGATCCCAGTAGTCTGTGGCTGGAGCAGAAATTGCTGTTAGAACGGTCTCCAATCTTGATTTAAAAAGACTTCAAATGATTGAACAAGGTGCCAATTATTTCCTGTTCTGTAAAAACTTCTGGTTATTCCACTGATTTCCGGTATCCTTTTTTATTTTTTTGGTGTGCAACTTGCACTTATGTTTCCTCTGTCCATACAGGCACTCAATCTATTTTTACCCTTTCAGAAAACAGAGAAAGAATGGAGATTTTCAAGCAACAAGCATCAGACAAGGACATGTCAATAATAGGATAACAGAATATCTTCAAGTAACCTTTTGTTATATCCATGCAATTGAAATCTGACAGTAAAATGCAATTCAAGGTCCACTTGTTTTGCTGCATTAGATAAAACTATGCAAAGATTATCTTGGTTAGAAAAAACAACTCTGCAAAACAGTAACCACACATGTATATACTGGAATATTAAAAGCCCTTTCAAATGCTTTTCCAAAGGATGACACAGTTCCACACTAACAAACACTTCCAGCACAGAGACCTTGAAAGGCCAAAATACTCACTTGAAAACATTTTTTCATAAGCTGTACTCAGTAGAAAAAGAAAATACTCTCCACAGCTTACGGCCACCCGGCCGTTGCTTCTTAGAAAGGGAAAGACTTGCAAGTCCCATCAGCGCTGGGGACTTTTAATGGGGAGTCCAATCATAGCCACTTGAAAACAAATCTGATGTGGTGAGTGTCTGTAGGAGGCTGAAAGGTTACGCTCCCTGATGTGATCATCCAAATGTATATTGAGCATCCAACGGACATGATTTCTTTTCTCTTTAAAACTTTTAAAAACCGGATGGTCAGAGTTCTCTCCAGCTCTCATCGACCTACAGCCGGGGCAAGTGCACTGCAAATTCTCCCATATCTATGTTGCTGCACCCACAGGCCTCATCCACTCTAGGGGTGGGGTGGGATGGGAATTCAAGTCTCCAGGGGTTAATATCTCCCCCTGGCGTTCCCTTTTTTGAGCACGTGATGATCACTAGATAGCCACAGTCACGTTTAAAAAAACAAAAAGAACCTGAGGGTTAACTCCTACAGAATAGTTCTTTTATTGCTGCTTTCAGGCAGACACTCCCTGGCCCTCCATTTTCCATCCCACAATCTGTGTCTACACTCACTGCTAGGGTTTAGCCAGACTTTATCCCGGAGAGGAAACTGGGAAGACAATTACTAGTCTGAGATGCAAAGTTCTATGTATTCCATCCTACTCCTTGAAAGGGAATGACAGTCCAGAGGACTTGGGAGACCCAGCTCCAGACCCCTGCTCCATCACAGACTTCCTGTGACACCCTGGACTAGCCGGAGTCTGTAAAATGGGGACATTAGCACTTCCCTACCTCATAAAGGCTTTGTGAGGGACTCAAATACTACATGATGGAGGCCATATAAAATGGGTTACCCCAGCCTGTGGGAGAGACTCCAACACAGTACCCTTTTCCTACTTGCCTCAGACAACAGGGTCTATTAGGCCTGGTTTACACACAAAGTTACATCCATGTAATTACAGATGATTTTTAAACAGGTGTGTGACTGACAGATCCGCTCCGCCCTGGTACGGCAAGCGTCAGGTATAAAAGCCTGCAGAGCTGCTCAGTCAGGATTGACTGCCAGGGAAGGAGGACGCTCGGTGGAGGCTCCCATCCAGGAGCTGCTTCAGCCCCTGAATGCAGAAACCACAGAGTCGAGGCCCAGACCAGAGACTGGTTGCCCACAGCTAGTCGCCAGGAGTCAGAGTGCCAACAAGTTACCTGCGCCAAGGAGGTTGGAAAACCCCAACGACAAACTGACCCTGGCTTCAGGACACATGGTAGGAAGTGGCCAAGGGGGTAGAGTGAGTGATACCTTGCACAGGAAGAAGGTCAGTGTGCTGCGGAAGGATCCCCGCTGACTGGGTGGTGACCCCATTCTCCGCTGACAGGACCGTGGGCTGGGAGCCAGTGGAGAGGGAGAATCTGGGCCCTCTACCACCTCTGCTGCCACCCACCCCTAGGTGGCGGCCTACTACTTTGACTCTGGCCATGAGGCCACATAGCCCTGACCCCTAAGGCAATTGTATTGACTCTGGCCACTAGGCTACATAGCCCTGACTTCAAGGGCACCTTATAGGGACTCCAGACACTAGGCTGCATTACCCCACCAGAGGAGGGGAATTAGATGGACTCTGGCCATTGGGCCGCACTGTCCTAGAAGCGCCTCATATGGACTCTGGCCACTAGGCCACATTTCCCCACTAGAGAAGGGGAAGTAGATGACTCTGGCCCTTGGGCCACACTGTGCTAACTACAGAGGGGTTTAGAACACGGACTTGGACATAGAGAGCTTGTGTTATCTCCCACCCCCTTGACTTAAGGGGCCATCGAGGTACTAGCCCCGCCACAAGGTGCAACTTTCTGTGTGGACACTCTTAAGCGGATTTAAACCAGGCTAAATGCAAGCTAACCTGATACAGCCCCTTTGAAGCTAACATAAGCATGTCGATGCAGGAGTTCCCACCAGTTTTACTTAATTGGCTTTTAAACAGATTTAAGTTAAACCAGTGGAACTTGTGTGTGTAGACAAGTCCTTAGTTCTACAGGCTCTTCTGCAAGAGCCCTGCATCAGGGGCCAGGTAAATCGTCACAGCCAAAGCTCTGGAAGAGTACTTCACTCAAGCCAAGTCGATACCCAGTTTCTGCACAGGCACAACTATGTCAGGGAGTGGTGGGATATTTTTATCCCTATTCTTATAGTACAACTTCTAGCATGGATAGTGTTATATCTGTGTAAAAGGTCCGGGTGCCATTATAGCTGCATCCACGCTACAGCGGTTAATAGTTCATACTGGGAAGTCAAACCAGCACCACTTTATGAGTGTAGACAAAGCCTAAAGCACCATGTCTTCGAAGGCTCTGAGAAACCAAAAGTTACAGGACCACCAAGAGTTAAAATATCAATGTGGGTCACATTCACCCCCACCCATGCAAAATGAGTATAAATGACAGTACAAAGTCCAGGACAATGGGGAATCACGCCCTGTGCATTAAGGTAGAATTCCGGTAGGCGTATAATTGTAACACCTCTTCCACTACTGACAAAGGAATAATTTTGTAGCTCTCACTTTCCAACATTTAAAGCTGTTTGGTTTCTGCATTTCGTTCTGCTGGGGCAGTGAAACTGGCTTTTTCATGATCCAGCACAAGATTATCGTCCCATCATTTGGCACCAACACGAGCATCATTGGGACTGGAAAAGCAGGGACCCTGCTCTGAGCGTCACTGAAAGACTGCGGATAAAGCGAACTAGCTTGAAACTAACAAACACACTGCAAAAACCAGAGACTGCTCATCCTTGACAGGAACAGTCGTGGCATGTCTGGAATGTGTCAAACCACAGTGAAACCATTTCTGGTCACATTCGTTTTTGTGAAATCCTCTTTCTCTCGCTCTCTTTTTAAAAAGCAAAAATTAACATTGTAGGCCTCAGCGACACAGCAGTGTCCCTCTAAGATTGTCTTTTGCTTTGAAATGTTACTTATCAGTCAAACCCCAGATACATTTGTGTATTTGACTGTTGCATCCTTTTCCTTTGAACTCCCAGCCCGATAAATGCACAGCCCCCCGTTCCCCCCTCCCCCACAACTGACCAACCCAGTTTCCTCTCCCGTGGTCTTTGTTCCCAGGTTCTGGGAAGATAAAAGCCCTAACAGGCTTGCTGCCCTACCTACCCCGCTTTGACTGATAATTTTACACTAAAAACAATTATCAAGCTTTGCCAGAGCAACCACAATGTGATTCGACCATGCCCAGAGCACAGTGCATCTTTCGATACTCATTAGAACATTCTCTATGTCTTGGAGTCCTCATATTGCCCCGCCATGACCTGTGTTAGCCTTTGGCCTTGTCCACGCCAGTTCTTCCCACCTAAAATTTCCCACTGTTGCTACTGTGAGCACAGTGCCACAGTGTTTGTAGGCAGGGCTCTAGTGGGCGTCCGCATTTTAGACACCACTTGGTCTAGCCTTGCCCTGAGCAGCGTTAGATGACCTGCTGGTTGATATGCCAGTGACTGGTCAAGGTTGGCACTCCCATCCAGACCAGCAGTGGGTGAAATGTTAGGGGGAGGGAGGAAAAGACAGTACAGGTAGCCTTGGATCCACATGTTTGGTGCAAGAGTTTCAGAAAGGAATGGAAGGAAGACGCTGTGGTGTATTAGGCCTTATCTCTCCACAGACTTGCACTGGCTGAGTTAAACCCGTGCAAACCCTTACGTGGCCCTCGCTCATATTTCAGTGGAAGAGTATCGCCTTGTAGGTCAGCTTAAACTTGCTCCTCAGCAACTTAAACCAAGCTGAAACAAGCCACTCGAACACGAAATAGGTGCCTGCACGAGAGTTTGCACTGGTTTAACTACATAGGATTAACGCCGCACTCTTAGTCCATCTGCAGCTCTGAGGAGACAAGCCCATGGGGTCCAAAAGGAAAGGTGAGAGTGACACCGCGTGAGCTACTCCGTGACAGCCAAATCAAAATCCCATTGACTTCAATGGAACTTAATATGTTCCTGCCACCTGACCCCTGCTCATAGCTTTCCTTAGATGCCTTCTTTTTCTCCTGCCTCTTCACCTTCCTGAACCATCTGGTGGTTCTTGGTTTAAATCTCCACTCTAGGGAGATGACTATTTGCACTCTGAGGCTCAGGACTAGCACCAAAGCAATCCTGGGGAGACATTTTAGAATATAAGAACGGACATACTGGGTCAGAGCAAAGGTCCATTTAGCCTAGTATCCTGGCTTCCAACAGTGGCCAATGCCACATGCCCCAGAGGGAATGAACAGAACAGGTAATCATCAAGTGATCCATCCCATCTCCCATTCCCAGCTTTTGGAAACAGAGGCTAGGAACACCATCCCTGCCCATCCTGGCTAGCAGCCATTGATGGACCTATCCTCCATGAATGTATCTAGTTCTTTTTTGAGCCCTGTTACATTCTTGGCCTTCACATCATCATCTGGCAAGGAGTTCCACAGGTTGCCACAAAAGATCCATTAATTGGAATTTCTAACACTTTAGATTCTTTATCATGGGTTTCCTTAGCCACAGAGTTGCATGAGGAATAATAAGTACCATAAATCAGAGGTAAAGAGGTTCTGAGAACTGCTCAAAGAGCCAGAATACAAGTCCCGTGTGCAGTTAGTGCTAGAAAGGAATGTCCCGGATGCTCTTTGGTTCTCCATATGGCTGTTTCTGCTGCTGCTACCTTAATTTGCATACAAAAATTCTAGCTAGAGGTAACAGCTGTCTCGAAAAAAAGGTGAGAAGTTTTTTTGGCTGTCAGTGGTGGAATGGGTTTTACTGCTGTATAATGTGGCAAAAATCCTCTCCTCATTGAAGCAATATATTACAGTACATTTAAAGCCTTCATTATTCCCAATGCTCACTGTTCCTTGGGCATCAGCATATGATGCAAGTCCTCCAAGAATTCCCAGGATCTGGAAGCCTGAAACTGAATGGAAAATGATCAGGTGAGTAAATTTGCTGTTAAGATTCACCGTTAATAAACAAGCACAAAATTAGCAGGCCGGGGGTAGGATATTAGAAAGGGACGCCACACCAACTTGAAAAGAAGCTTTTGGGCTTGCTACAATTACAAGCGACAGCTATGATTTCTGTAACAGAAAAAGTGGTAAGCGCCAATGATTTTTTTTCTACTTTTTCAATTTTTGTTTGTTTGACAGCAGTTTGTGCATAGTCAGTTTCACTGTTTTCCCCGCAAGTCAGTTTCCCATTTGCTGGAAGGGGGGGGGGATATGGGGGGGGGGGAAGAGACATAAAACATTAACAGAGAAGCAAAACAACCCTTAAACAATTTTTAAAGGTTTGGGTTTGTTTGCTTTTTTTTTTTTTTAAATACAGGTCGTACTATTTAAAAGGCTGCTTTATCAGAAACAAATTTATTGAAATTAGGGAAATGTAAAAATGGATTCATTTCCCCAAGTTCTCGGATCTAAAAAATGAACGTTGACAGCATCCCCTTTAAACTCTAACCCTTTAACTTTCAGAATCTAACCACATACGCACGGTAATCAGTTCAATACGGTGTATGTGGCTTCATGGAAATAAACTTCCTCTCCAGTGATGAGCATAGTCTGAATGCTTTTGTTATATAATACTTTGCACTTGTATTAGCCTTTTATTTAAGGAACTCAGCAAACTTAATGACCATTAACACTTACAACCCCACAATGAGTAGAATACCTGGCTTACAGATGAGTAACTGAAACAGAGGTTCAGGCATGGTACTAATCAGCAGACCACATTTCCTCCTGTTCTTCATCCAGAACTCAGTGAATCACATCATCTTTCAGGGCCTGATCCTTCTCCGTTTCAAGTCCAGGGGAATTTGGCCACTGACTTCACTAGGAGCAAGACCAGACTATTAACAAGCTGCTACTGCCACTAGACTTCTTTTCCTCAGAGTGGTGGGAAATGTCCAGTCTACTGACACAAGGGACAGGATAGGCACAGACCAATGTCACAGCTGAACAAGTCATCTGGACCGGCATTTCAGCTCCAACAGTGGCCGAAGCCAGTGGCTTCAGAAGAGAGTATGAAAATCACACAGTGCACCCAGTGATGCAACGTTACACAGGTGGAGTGGCTTACAGGGGAGAGAAAAAAACCTGCATCTGAAATCCACACTCCAGGGCCATTTATGGAGAGAGCTCTTTGGTGCTACTGACAGCCAATCTGGTGACATTAAAGCTCTGTTTCTTGTTTCCGTTCCCCTACACTAGGGGCTGGTCTTCACTGGGGAGAAACGACTGAAGATATGCAACTTCAGCTACGTTAATAACGTAAAGGTCTATCCATACTATGTACAGTAACGGTGTCAGGGGACAACCACACTCCCCTCCCACTGTTATGTTTGCAGTGTGGGTCGTATTTCCCACCCAAGTCACAGCCCCGTGTCAGTGAATTCTACATAACATAACAGAGGTAACATCTGAAGAATGTTCCCCCCCCTCCCAGCTATTTAGACTGCCAAACAGAAAACGGTTGAAGGCCGTGCAGTATTCCTACTAACTTGCAGATGTGATTTCTTCATGTCCTCTCCCCATTCCTTGTACCGAAAATGATGTTTGAGCAACACTTCCAATCTGGTCAAAATAATGTGATTATGTGGCTGAGAGAGACAGGAAATGACCAACAGTCACTACTAAGAAGATGGAAATTAGCAAAAAGAAAAATTGTTTGAGTCATCGCAAGGTAGTTGCTTCTTAAAAGAATCAGTACACACAGTAACCTAATTGACACATGAATTGGAGGGGAATGTAAAATGAGAATTATTGATCTGTGGGATCAGAGAGGTGGGAACAGAATCCAGGTCTGCTGACCCACACCGCCTCCCCCTCTTTTCAGTTTGTGATGGCCAAGGTCACAAACCGGGAGAGCTTACTGAAGGATACAATTACCCTTGTAACATTGAAAGTAACCCTTATTTCGCCTCTTAGACCAAACTTGAAAGTCTCCAGTCGTTCCCCCCCCCCCCCCCCCCCACACACACACACCAGGAGTGGATCAAGACCAGCTAACAAGTTTTTAAAGGGGTTAAATTGTATCTACAGCAGGAAGAGAGGCCACGTTTAAAAACATGTTAGCTAACACATTTTCAAACATGGCCTGTTTTCCTACACTTGAAAGTTATAGCAGCGTAGCTATGTCTATCAGGAGTGTGAAAAAACGACACTCCTCAGCAACACAATAAAATGCTCAGTGTAGACACAGCTAAGTCAACAGAAGAATGTTTCTGTTGACCAAGGAGGTGGTGTTCCTATAACGTCTTTTGGCAGTGTTGGCTGCAGCTACACTCCAGGGCTATGCTGGCATAGCTAAGCCAGGATAGTCTCTGTAAAACAGTCATCCCCTGAGTCCGCTCGGGGCTTTTCCCAGGATTCTTAGGACATGTCAACACAAAGATTTTGCACTGCTTTAACGGCATTAGCAGGAGTGTTTTATGTAAGACATAGACGGTAACTGTCCTGCTCTACTTGGCACTGATGAGGCCTCAGCTGTAATACTGTGTCCAGCTCTGGACACCACAATTTAGGAAGCATGGGAACAAATTGGAAAGAGTCCAGAGGAGAGACTCTTCCTTAACAAAAATGATAAAAGGTTTAGAAAACCTGACTTGTGAGGAAAGGTTGAAAAAACTGGGAATGTTTAGTCTTGAGAAAAGATGACTGGGGGCAGACGAGGGTAGGTGGACCTGATAACCGACTTCCAATCTGGGTAAGTTCATGGAAGACAGCTATTCGCCAGGATGGGCGATGATGCAAAACCATGCTCTGAAGTGTCCCTGTTTGCCAGAAACTGGCAATGGTCGACAGGGGGTGGATCACTTGATGATTCCTTTGAAACACTTGACATTGGCCACTGTCGGAAGACAGGATACCAGGCTAGATGGACCATTGGTCTGACCCAGTATGACCATTCTTTTGTTCAGGGCTGTTATAAAGAGAGTGATCAATTGTTCTCCACATCCACTGAAGGTAGAACAAAATGTCATGGGCTCAAGCTGCAGCAAGGGAGAGTTAGGGCTTGGTTACACTGGTAATTAACAGTGCTGCGACTCTCTTGCTCAGGGGTGTGAAAAAACACCCCCCATGAGCGCAGCAAGATGCAGCGCTGTAACGCGCCGGTGTAACGAGTGCCCCAGCGCTGGTGACTACGTCCCCCGTGGAGGTGGGGTTTTTAGAGCTGTGACCACACAAGGCATATTAAAGCGCGTCTGCGGCCGTGCTTTAGCGTTGCCAGTGTAGACTAGCTCTTAGGTTAGATATTAGGAAAAACTTTCCAACTCCAAAGGTAGTTAAGCTCTGGAATAGGCATCCAAGGGAGGCTGTGAAATCCCCATCACTGGAAGCTTTTAAAAGCAAGCTGGACACACACATGTGCGGTGTGGTCTAGGTTTACTTGGTCCCGGGTCTGATGACTTCTTGAGGTCCCTTCCAGCCCCACGTCTCTGTTGGTTTGAAACCCATATGAAGTGGTACAACCCCCTATTATGGGTCAGTTACACCTTTATACCAACGTAGCCACACGTCCATACATTCCAAGGCAAGAAGGGACCATTAGATCTTTGATTCTGAACTCCAGTGTAACACAGGTCAGCATATTTCACTGGCTTACCCCATACTGAGCCCAATAACTTGTGTTGGCCAACAGCTGTGTAATTGCAGCCAAATATGGTCTTAGCAATTTCACTGATATTGTTATTCACACTCCAACTGAAAATTTTAAATCGGTACAAAGATGCAATAGCCCCAGCCTTAAAGCCACAGCTAGAAGTGCATTTGGAAACGGCATTTCTCCCTCCATCTTCCTCCCTCGAGCAAGAACTCCAGGTGATACTTTGCAACACTGTAGGAGGTGAAGGACCTTTTGTGTCTGGGAAGCAGTCGAAACTATGGAGAAAGGAGCAGAGCAGAAACTGGGCATGTAATTACCCAAGGAGCTACACTATGTTCATTCACTGGATCTGTCTGAAATCATGCACAGTGCAGGTCCATGGAAAAAAGTGAAACGCAGACTGTCAAGGGAAATCTGTGAAGGCCGTATGTGAAGCAGTGTCTTGGAGCCAAAGCAAGGGCAGACTTTGCACAGCCGTCATCTTAAGAACATAATTGAGACCAAACCCCCTTGTTTCTTTCCCTCAGTACATTGCAGTGCATCGGACAGGGGCAAGGGAAATTATTCAACGTTGAACACTGGCATTTTGTCCCTGCTGTGCCTCGGTTATGGCAGCACACCTGGTGGATGACATCACACATTCGGTCAAGACTCCCTCCCACACCTGGCATCATGAAGCGAGCTAAGAACAGGGGAAGCCTTTCCCTCTGTTCATATAACTGGCACATGGCTAGTGTGCTTGTTATCAGTTCCTGAGGAGAGGCAGGAGAGTTTAGTGGATAGCAAAGAGGAATGGGAGATGGGAGGAATCTATTTCCCCATGTTAAGTACCCTTCACACTTTCTTGTCAACTGTGTGATATAGACCATCCTGCTTATCACTACAAAAGTTTTTTTCTCCTGCTGCTAATAGCTCATCTAAATTAAATAGCCTCTTAGAATTGGTATGGTAATTTCCACCTTTTTATGTGTTTTTGTTTTCTGTGTGTATATATTCATCTTACTTCTGTGTGTTCCATTCTATGCATCCAATGAAGTGGGCTATAGCCCACGAGAGCGGATGCTGAAATAAATGGATTAGTCTCTAAGGTGCCACAAGTATTCCTCGGTTTCTTTACGGATGCAGACTAACACGGCTGCTACTCTTAAACCTAGGTCTGCTTTGTCACTGATGTGCTTTGAGCCCTAGCTCCATGCGCCTCAGGGTCTATCTGCACTTAAAATACTACAGTGGCACAACTACACTGCTGCAGTGCTTTAATGTAGATACTACCTAGGCTGACAGAAGGGGTTCTCCCGGACAGGGGGTAGCTAGGTCGACAGAAGATTTCTTCCATTGACCTAGCACTGTCTACGTGGGGACTTAGGTTGGCTTAGCAATGCCGCTCAGGGGTGTGGATTTTTCACAGCCCTGATCAATGTCGTTAAGCCCACCTAATTTTCCAGCGTAGACTTGGCCTTCATTTCCCCATCTGCATCATTAGGATATAACTTTGTTAAGAGCTTTCTGATAGCTTTAAATGTCCAAGTGCTAAGCACTATTGGTGTATTGGAATAGCCTATGGCTGGGGGATGGGAGGGGAGCAGACATCAGGTTAAGATTGCAAAGAATCTGGAAGGTGAAGACAAGTAGCTTTCATGTGACACAGAGAGCAAGAGGCAATGAATGGAGCAGTGGAGAAAGATGGTTTATGTGGCAGTGTTTAGGACATACTGTATGGGAGCAAGATGAAAAACAGGGAGACCAGTGCATTTAAGGAGAGTCTCAGCAAGGGGATGCCCCGGAAAGGGCAGAATCAAAGATGCAAGGGTGAACCCTGAGCAGGGAGTTAAAGGAAGAGTACAAACTCCTTGAGACCCAGGATCTTATTCCTCTGTCAATGCCTTCTCCAAAAAAAATCTCTCTTTTTGTGGCTCTTATTTGGCCCTCATTCCCATCGTATCTGGGCACCTCTCAATCGAGTATATTAATTATATTATAGGTGGGGATGGTAGCACCGTCTCCAGTTAAGGTTGCCAGACTCATCCCATTATAAGATTCTCTTTTCAGTCGTTAATAACTTTAACCAAGCTGTAATCCTCTGGGCTGAAGTTTTCAACACTGGGTGTCAGCCTCAGTCTGAGTATTCGGGGGGGAAATTTCAGCCCAAATGGCTCAGCTCTTTCTGGGAACAAAACTAGGAAAAAAATACGTTTTGCCCATGATAAAAAAATTCTTCACAAGCAACCTAAATTCTGGCATTTCCAAACATTTGAGAGTATTGACTTGGCAACCTCAATAATGCTCTTAATGGGGGCTTTTTGAGTGCAACAGTAGCTGTGTATTAGGGAAGTGTGAGGACTTAGACACCCAAGATCTACACTGCAACTGGGAGCAAACCTCCCAGGCCGGGGTAGCCAGACTCACGCTGGTGGGCTAAAAATAGCAGCATCTACGTTGCAGCACTAGTGAAGGCTCGGCCTAGCCACCCAGACTCAGACAGAGCTGGCCTGAGCCCCCGCCAGAGCCACAATGTGCAAAGCACGGTTTTTAGTGCACTAGCTGAAGACCGCTAGCACTAGTCTGTCTACCGGGCGGGGAGGCTCATTCCCAGGTATAGTGACTTCCCGCTGTCAGTATCAGCAGAATAGGGACTTGTCCCAAGATTTGCCAGGTCCCAGGCTAGTAAAAAAAAAAAAAAAAAAAAAAAAATGGAGATATACCAATCTCCTAGAACTGGAAAGACCTTGAAGGTCATCGAGTCCAGTCCCCTGCCTACACTAGCAGGATCCGCCTGCCTACACTAGCAGGATTGCCCTAAATGGCCCCCTCAAGGATTGAACTCACAACCCTGGGTTTAGCAGGCCAATGCTCAAACCACTGAGCTATCCCCCCACCCCCCCTAGCCAGTACCCTAGCACTGGACCATCCTTCCTCCCTAGGCTTCTTGCACCTTCCTATCTCCCCACTCCTGGGAGCACCAATGTCAAGAGAAACTGAGGGTGTATCTACACTGCAATTAGATACCTGCAGCTGGCCCGTGCCAGCTGACTCAGGTAAGGGGCTCGGGTTAAGGGGCTTTTTAACTGCAATGTTGATATCCAGGATCAGGCTCTGGGATCCTCCAACCTCACAGGGTCCTAGACCCTGGGCTTCAGCCTTAGTGTTTACACTGCAATTAAACAGCCCCTTAGCCTGAGCCCCGCGAGCCTGTGTCAGCTGGCATGGACCAGCCAGGGGATGTTAATTGCAGCATAGATGTACCTTTAGGGTCCCTGCCCTTCTGCTCCCACTGGCTGGCACCCACTCGGTGTTCCATGACAGCCCCTCATCTGAACTTTCCCACTTGGAGCCCTGAATAGATGGAGTAGGCAAGAGTTGGGGATCAGAGGGAGACAGGGCACAGCAGATGCACAGACCAGGGGAAAGAAGGGCAAGTTTGGAGCCACTGCAAGCAGCAGCCCTGCTGTTGGCTGGATGCAGCCCTCACTCAACACTGTGTCCATAGAGGCCTTCCCAAAACACTACAGGACACATGTAGGTGAGAACTGGTCCGTTTCCTGCACTGCAGCCACAACGCACAGCTAAAAGCTGGCCCGGGCAACAGATTAGGAACAAGTCTGTTCCTGGCTTTTGTGCGCGTCGCAGATGGGATGGAATATCCCGCGCTTTCCATATTCGCCCACATTCACAAGTTATCTGGCCTGAGCTATCAGCAGGAGCCCTGCAAAAACATTTGACAGGGCCCGGCAACCAGGCAGTTTGTAACGGAGCTGTTCTAGAGAAAAATAAAACGTTATCACAGTTACTGTTGCCCCGATGCAATTAGTCATACCTGATAGAGAGATAGGAACCTTCTCAGGACACAGCCGGCTGCGCAACATCGTCAACAGATGAAGTCAAAAGGAAAACATCCCTACTATCAATAACCAGCTTGAAAGCTGAACCACAAAACCTCGAAACACCCCCAAAACTGTAGGAAGGACTCTCCTCTCTAAAGGAGATAACAAAGCCCTTTCTAAGCAGTACTGCTATCAGCCTATTCTGAGGAGAACATGTTACTGCTTCCAATATTACTGGAGTTTTGGCATCGGTTAAGTGACTTCATTCTCTCTCTCTCTCTCTCTCTCTCTCTCTCTCTCTCTCCAGGGGTTTAACAAACCTTCTCCATCCCAAATGAGAGGTATTGAGGGGACACAGGGGAAAGGATATTAACAGAAGGAGTGACAGCCTGGAATTTGGGAGTCCTGAGTTTAATTCTCTGCCCTAACACAAACTTCCAGTATAAACTGAGTCTCTCTGGCCCAGAGCCTCAAAGGTATACAGGTGCCTTACTCCCATTACAATCAAAGGAATGTAGGAGCTGGGTCTCGGTGGGGGTGGTCTGTGATAAACAGGAAGTCAGACTAGATTATCTAGTGGGCCCTTCTGGCCTTAACCTCTCTATAAAATGAGAATAATGGCATTTTTCTACCTTGTGGAGATGTTACCGTATTAACGGTAGTGAGGTGCTTGGGTATTATGGTAATAGGAGAAGTAATGAACTGCTTCAGATTTCCCTCCTGTATGTATCAGTCTAATGCACTGGCTGGACAGTGTTGGGGGAACTTGGCTAAACAGAGGCTAGTTTTAGCTCCTTCCATTAGAGAGAGAGACTGAACTGACTAATGTGAATCTGACTATAGACCAGGGGCCATTTACAAAAAGCCTTACACTGCTCTCCCTGGTAACATAGTTACAGGTAAGCAATGTAATGACCTTAGAGCCCTCCATGTAAATAACTGGGTGCTATCATTGTCTCCTTGACTCCGGCTGTTTTCAGACTCTGTGGTCTTTCCCTCTGCAGAGGACCAGATTGCAGAAGTTAAGGCTGCAGGTGTAGCCTCAGAGAATTCTCACAAGATGGCTCCCTGCTCCGTCCCAGCCCCACCCACAGCCAGGAAGGCTACAAAGGGCACTTTCCCACTGGCTCTGGCTCCTTTGCTGCTCGGGGGAATGGAAGGAGGAAACTGAGTATCTGGAAACAGGAAAGAGCCATCAACCAACCAAAGGCCCACTGGCATTTTCACATCACACATCACTTCAGTCTGGTACACCATTGCGGGGGTGGTGTGTGCAGCCAACGCTTTGCTATCCTGCTCCTTTTCCAGAACAGCGCGCCACTCCCTTTGCTGTGTTATGGCCAGCTGTGTTTGAGAACCATTTCCGCCTTGTAAAACACAAAGCAAACACAGGACTGCTGTTGAAACAGCCTGACCACACGTCTCTAATGCAGGGAGCTGGGAGTTAACGTTCCCTTTTCAGCCAGTGGGCAAGTTAACTTGGCTGAGTCAGTGCACTCATTTATTATTATTACAAAATAGCTATCTGATTTCTAAAATGGCCAATCGGCTGCCCAGGTGCAGAGAATAAACACAGCCCCCCCCCCCCCCATGTCAATCACGCTGTAGCAAGACACTGAGTTTTATTGTCTATCTGGAAAGAACTAAAGAAGGCCTTGGGAGGGTTTTTCCAGTCCACCAAATACATTTTTAACCGTTTTTTTCCAATGCAAATTTGCTGCCGCGGACCCTGGGCAACTTAGCTGTGGAGCTGTGTTAAGGGTTCATCACAAACCACAATTCTACGGCTGGGTTCTTGGATAGTTCAGCCACACATAAGGTATCTAAGTTAAGATGATAACAGGGTTGTCCAAAGTACCCTGCCAACCAGCTGGGACTGTTCATC
Organism: Sternotherus odoratus; assembly: GCA_032164245.1. Lineage (NCBI taxonomy): Eukaryota > Metazoa > Chordata > Testudines > Kinosternidae > Sternotherus > Sternotherus odoratus. Next base: position 15,987,842 of record JAVMKO010000002.1, read on the forward strand.
ATTCATACCAGGAGCGTTGCACTCTTTTAATGATTAAAAAAAAGACAACTTCACTTACTATTCAATACATTTCTATACAGCACTTAAACTGAGCACACGAAGGGCAGCCGGACTTCGGCCACAAATTAGCAAAGCACTTAAACATGTACTTAAGTGCTTTGTTGAATAGGGGGGTGTCTTAAAAATAATCCTTAGCACTTATCTTGGGATGTGCATCTCCAAAGGATTTAACATTCACTTTAGACACACTGTCACCACCCTTGTCAAGCAGACCAGGAAGGATTAGCCCATTTTACAGAGGAGGAAATAGATGCAGAGGGGTGAAGTAACTTACCCAAGGTCACTGAGCGCAGCATGTGTCAGAACCAGAGTTATAGTGCATCTACACTGCAGCCAGGAGTGTGATTTGCAGCTAGTGTAGACGTACCAGCACTAGCTTTAACCCAGCTAGCAAATGAACAGCAGCAGTAAAGGCTTCAGCATGAGCAGCCCAAGTGAGTATGTACCCTGGGGCTCAGGTGGGGTCCCCTAGCCCATGCAACTGAGTCCTCACTGCTATTATTAGAGAGCAAGCTCAAGTACAACTGTTGCGGCACATCGACACAACCTGCCATTCACACCCCGAGCTGCCACGTAGACGTTCCCTGAGAGCTCAGGAGATCCAGGCTCCCAGGCCTGTGCCCAAACCTCACCTTGGGTCCACTTTCTATTCACTCTATTGTGGAGCTCTGTATGCCTCACCTCCTACAGCCTACGCACAAGCAATGTTTTGCTGTTTAAAGGGAACAATGGAAGTGGATGAGCTGCGCACAGCCGAGAACCTATGAGGTGATATCAGTCAGATAACACCTAGAGAGTGATATAGTACTCTCACAAAAAGCGAGGTGGGGTGCAGAGGGTTAAAGAGGGGACTGAGACTGTATCTATAGTACAAGCGCTGCAGCTAAGCGGCTGGAGCATAGACACTTGTAACCAGGGATTTGGAGCAATCACATTTTTGCATTGCTCCGCTCCAGCTCTGGGCATAAACCTGCAGCTCCGGGCTCCAGCTCTGGGCTCCGCTCCAAAGACCTGTTTGTGACGGCGACAGAGGGGTTTTATTATTGCTGTAGTAAATCCACCTCCTCAAGAGAGGCAGTAGCTAGGTGGACAGAAGAATTTTTCCATCAACTCAGCACTGTCTATACTGATAATTAGGTCGGCTTAACTACATCTCTAGGTGACCTAGCTAAGTCGACCTAAATTGCAAGTGTAGACAAGCCTGAGGCTTTGCCTTCACTGTGAGGAAAGGTGTACTTTTTACATGAAGCTAGCTCTCTCATTGTAAAGTCCTAGTAGAGACAAGGTGCTGTAGTTTTGATCTCAGTATAGCTCGTCCAGGTCAACCCTTTCCCTTCCATCTGGGGTTTTTCTTCCTGTACTGCTTGGCAGAGATGTTGATCTTCTCCAGGATATTTTGCTGCATTACTGTTCAATTATTTAGGTTTCTGACATAAATGGTGGAGTGTGAGGGGAAGGAGTTTGGACCTGTGATTAGAGCAAAGAGTTAGGAGTCAGCGTTCCTACAGCGATTCATTAATCTGCTGCTGGCTCATTGTGAAACACTGGACCAGTTATATAAAGACTGGATAGGAGTCAGTTTGCCTGTCTGTAATAGTGGGCATCACACGCCTCTCATGCAGACTTTGTGAAGTTTAGTGTCTGCCCATGTGTTCTTAGGTCTTCGAAGAAGCTACAAGGAGACAGTTGTAAATTAAACAGTACAAGAGAAAGAGACTCTCCTTGGTCGTATTCTTGGTGTTTTGATTCCTTTCTAAACTGATGTCAACAAAACCCAAATTTCCTACTCTGGTACGCTGTGGCGAGTTATTCGTATAACTGAGATCAGGCCTCCCTGTGCTAGGCACCATGCCCAAGACATTGCGAGAGAGAGGGGGGGCCTCTGTCCCAAAGAGTTCACAACCTAAACAGACAAGACAAAGGGGAAACAGAGGCACAGAAAGAGGAAGTAAATTGCCAAGAGCAGATCAGTAGCAGAGCCGGTACTGAACCCATCTCTCTTGGTTCCCACCCCAGCGCCCCACTCAATGGATCATGCTATACAGGTGGATAGCTCCAAGGTATTGAATCTCTCAGTCCAACCTAAGACACACTTATGCATCTGTGGCTACACAGTACACAAAACAAGAGGGGGTGTGCACATGTGTGTGTGCGCGTGTACACACACACACACACACACACACACACACTACACTATATACAAACACACACATTAAATGAATTAAAAGCAGGTTAACTGACAGGTCGCAGAATGCAACTGTAAATGGAGAATTATTATCTAAGCAGGTGTTTCCAGTTAGCCCTGCAGGGATCAGTTCTTGGCCCTACTCTATTTAATATTTTTTATGGATGAAAACATAAAAGTATCACTGAGAGAATTTGCATTTGACAAAAAAAAAATCAGGGGAGTGGTAAATAATGAAGAGGACAGGTCATGGATACAGAACGATCTGGATCACTTGGTAAAGTGATCCAGCACAAGCAAACAATATACACCTTTTAATATGGCTAAATAAGATTGTGGGCTATACTTACACAATGTGGGGGGTCTCTATCCTGAGAAGCAGAAGCTCTGAAAAAGATTTGGGGGTCGTGGTGGATAATCAGCCAAGCACGACTTCCCAGGGTGACATTGTGGCCAAAAGCTACTATGATCCTTGAATGCATAAACAAGGAATCTTGAGTAGGAGAACAGAGGTTATTTTACTCTGAATTTAGCACTGGCGTGATCTCTGCTGGAATAATGTGTCCCGGTCTGGTGTCCACAATTCAAGAAAGATGTTGGTAAATTGGAAAGGGATCAGAGAAGAGCCACAAGAATGATTAAAGGATTAGAAAACATGCCTTATTAGTAATAGACTCAAGGAGCTCAATCTATTTAGCTTAACAAAGAGAAAGTTACAATCTAGGGGCTGGTCTTCACTAGCGCTGCTGGAAATCCATCTTCTGGCGATCGATCTACCGCTAAGACGCGATAAATCGATCGCCCGGAGCTCCCCGGTCGACTCCGGAATTCCAGCTCGTCAGGAGGCGCAAGCTGGAGTCGACGGGGGAGCGTGCTGCCGACTGCCGCCGCCATGGGGACGAGAGGAAAGTCGGTGGCAGATACTGAAGTTGCGTATCTGTCGTCGATCCCACCCCCTAGTGAGGACAAGCTCTAGGAGTGCTACCATGGGAAACAAATATTTAACAATGGGCTTTGCAGTCTGGCAGAGAAAGGTGCAACACAATGTAATGGCTGGAGGTTGAAGCGAAATAAAAATGTATGCCTTGTTTCCCGTCTGAATTTAACAGAGTAATTAACCATTGGAACAACTTACCAAGGATCGCGGTGGATCTCCGACACTGACTATTTTAAATCAAGGTTGGAGGTTTTTTCTTCAAAAATTTGCTCTAGGAATAATATTGGGGAAGTTATACTCCCTGGGTGAGACAGACTTGATCATTACAAAGGTCCCTTCTGGCCTTTGAATTTATGACTGTATAGATTGCCAGAGTATTTTTGTTGGCTGACTAAAACAGCCCTACTATCTGCATTGTAGTGCGTGTGTCTATTATATAGAATACTGCAGTAGTTAAATTAAAAAAAACAAAAAACACTGGAAGAGAGAGAGAGGAAGCAAGTCACAGTCAGAGTACGGCCAGTCAATACGCACAGTAACGAGCTCTTTCTCAATACAAACCGACTCTCGCAGGCAGAGCAAATATACACACACCTGCACACAGACCTGTGTATCTGTGTAAGGTCCCGTTTCATTGTGGGTCTCCCATCCAGCCATATTTTAATCAGAGGAGAAATGCCTCTTAGGAAGGGATTAAAAGCTTCCCAAACGCTACCAGGTGGGGAGGGAGAACCACAGCTTAGTGTCATTTCGAGAAGAGCATTAACCGGCGATCCCTTCAGATCTGATAAAAGTAGGTCAATCTTTCTGCTTTGCTGAGTCTCTTGGCAGATAGGCGCAGCGCACCGCTGCCACTCACAACTTATAATTTGTGCTTTGCGGCAGACACATCGTTCAAACGTTAATGAATTCAATACAGCTAATTAAATCAACCTTGGCACCCAGTCAAAAGGCATCTTACTTATTTTTTCTTCCCTCTCTCGGCAGCTGGGTGATGTGAGAGGGAGGAGATTGGAAGGGGTTGCTAGGAGAACTGGGAGTGGGGGCGCAGAGGTTGTTTTTCATCTCTTGCTTATTTCCGTGTCGGATTCCTGTCGTCATACGGGTGCTTGTCTTTCATGCGGGAACGTGATGAGCCCACGTGCCCTCCGTGTTTATATTCCATCAGCACCTGGCAACAAAATGACCTTTTCTGCCTTCTTGTGGGCTTTGAATGCAATAGAAGTCAAGGTACCTTTGGATCCCTTCGTGACATCTGCCTTTCTCAGTGAGTAACTGGCGGGGATTGTGTTTGTAAACACCACCCCTCCCAGCTCCTCCTCCTCCCAGCATCCTTATGGTGCATGTAGACAGCCTGTGCTGCGTCCTAGAGCTCTTCACTATTGCTGGGCACAACCGGGGGGTTAGCATGATCCTGAAAGCACTGAAGCACACGCCTGACTAAGCTCAGGCAGAGTGCCACTGACTTCACGGGCATTATCTGCGTGTTTACAGTCACACACGTGCTTAAGCTCCTTGCTGAATTAGAATCAAGGAGCTGTCTCTCCCATTCCCAGCTCAGGAGTTTGTCCCAAGCGGGTCACTCTTGTGGTCTGTTCCTGGAGCGAATCTTCGTATGTCCAGTGGCAGGGAATTCTCAGCAAAGTGCCTGTTTCCTGTATTGGTCCCTTACACTGTAATGCACCATTCAGGCTTATAATCCCTGGAGCAGATTGGGTTCCCAGAACAGGATTGTGTCAGCTACCTATGTGGTCTTATGGGCATGGTTAACTGATCCATCGTGAGTTCCACTTGTGTATTGTCCCCATTGTACAGACAAGGAAACTGAGCCTCAGGCGACCTCTGGGATGTGCCCAAGGTCATATCTGTAGTCTGTAGCAGAGCAGGGGAAGAGAACCCAGATCTTTTTTGACTCCCAGACCTGTGCTTTAACTACAAGACCACCATCATCTCCAACCAAAGTTTTCATCATTCATTGTTTTACTGGGTCATTGTTGTTATATTTTGAGAGCAGACACTGCGGAGCGGGGCTGAGGAGGGAACTGATCATCTGGAATGAACACAAATGAAGATCCATCTTTGTATTAAGTCACACAGAATTAGAGATCCCCTGCCAGGACCCCCTGAATCTTCCAAACTGGTCTCCCTGCATTTTAGAGGGCTGTTCCCTTCTGGGGAGGTGCCTGGACTTTAGTCCCAATCTCCAGTTGTGTTCACTGTTGAGGTCCGGTTCCGAAAGTCCCATGTAAATTTGTCTCCGTTTTAGGACACTGTTCCTTGTACTGCCTTCTGCTCAGTCTAATGAGTTCCCTTCCTCCATTTATACCATTGATTGAAGGTGCAACTGTGTTCCTGCACGGCTTGGCTTTTCTACGCTATGACCCAAATCCTGCAGTTCTTTCCCCAAACTCCCACTTAGGGCAGCAGGAGTTTTGAGTAAGGACAATAGGACAGGCCCAGCAGCATGCACGCCCCATCTTCCAATCCTTGTACCCCGTTCTGTAGTCCTTTTCTGATCCTCTAGTTATTCTATATCCTGCCTGAGCTGGGGAACCAGAACTGCCCAGCGATTCCAGATGCCGTTGGATTGGAGTTATGTGTTCAGCACTATTTCCTCTATCGTTTTACTTGCAAGTTCATCTGAGGACAGCAGTGGTTTTAGACTTGCTGGCATTGCACATTGCTAACTCATAGTTCGCTGGCTATCTGCACCATCTCTAAGTTGTCCTTGGACCCTTCAATCTCAAGAGAGTTGTTTGCCTTTTTTTGTACCTGTGCTATATTTCCTCTCCTTTGACCCAAATGGTCCACAGTAGACATGTGTAACTTCTTCATTGTCCTTAAACTGATGTGCTGCGTGCTGACAAACAGCTGCTTTGTCCAACAGTAGAAGTGGGTGCATTTCAGTAGCGGTTGAGGCGATTCCTGTTTAGTACAGCATTGTAGCTGAGGGAATAAACACTACAGCTAAGGCTGGGAAGGGCGTTCATTCTAAACCTCTTGAACGTCTCTTTCTTAGAAATATGAAAGTAGTTTGTGAAGTGCTTTGAAATCCTTCAGGATGAAAGGCACTGAATGGAACGTATTGTGCCGTTCTCCCGCATAGTGGATGTGCTGAGGTTCTATTCTTTAATGCAGACACTCGTTCACCGCTTGCGGGTATCATGACTTGCAGCAGTAAATGAAAAGGAACAGCACTGTATGAATGTGCAACATGGCTTCTTGCTGTATCTCTCTTTTATCCTGCTCGAGTCAGGCAGAGCAGTGCATAAGGGATCACAGTGCACAGGGAAAGAAACGAATGAAAACAGGAGACATGTACAGGGCCAGCGCCTCTGCTGGTGTGAATCAGCAGAATGCCACTGACGCCAGCTAATCCGGTCCTTCGAGTGAGAGAAGAAAAGCAACATTTCCTGCACTACCATTGAGAATGTAGAACTACTATTTGTATTACAGTAGCTTGCAGCTGAGATCCCCGTCCCCCTGTGCTAGGCACTGCACAAACACATCCAGACATGAAGAGCTCACAAGAGAGACGAGGCGTGAGAAAGGAGGTGCTAGCCACATTTTACAAGCTCTCCCGTGTCACTGCGCTGCTGCAGTTAGTGTTGAAATAGGCTGTTGGTACGGAGATCTGGGGCGCCTGCTTTGGGTGGACCTTTTAGGACACAGAAGGAGGCAGTGGCTGGTTTGGGTAATTGCCAGCCAGGTTCAGTTGAGGCTTCTAGCACTAGGGAGGAAGACTGACACTCTTCTTCCCCTCCCCAACCTGGACTGAGTTGGTGGGGTTGAAATTATGGGATGAGGCTTGAAACGCCTGGTTATCTGAACCATGCCCTCTTGATCACAACCATACCCTCTATCGCAGCCCAAGTAACTGAAAGTGGATATTTCTGCTGAGAAAATCAGCTGTGAAACAGTTAAAGCATCGGCTAAGCTCCAGGGTGATCATAGCAAAAGTTGCAGGAGTTTCCCTCCCTGGGATCTTTGGTTTGCACACTCAGAAAGACAATCCTGCATCAGATGTTAGCCTCTCAAATGTGAACCATTCTCCACAATCTCCTGGTGTAAATAAGGCCAAAAACCTTCGATGCAAACAAACCTCTGTGTGTTCGAGGTTCTGTGGCATGTGTTAATGCAAGGAATTAAAGAAACTTTATAGACAGCTAATTGCACCTCCCCTCATGGCTGCGAGGGCAGGTGGCATCATACAGGAGCCCAGCTACTTCTGCTGTGTGACCTTGGATAAGATTCCACCATGTTCTACTGGCAGAGAAAGATCAGAATCCAGAGGACCATAGGCCCACAGTCCTGTGCTCCAACACCAACTCTTGGGGGGAATTCAGAGCCAAAAATCAAAAACTCTGTGCCAAACGACAAAAAAATTCTGTGCACAGTATTTTAAAATTCTGTACATTTTGTGTGTCAAAATCACACCAGTGTCAATTATTTTGGTAATTTATTTCAGAAATACCTGTCACCAAGTATGTCTAACAATAAAGAGACAGAAAAATTCCCTCAGGAATAAAGAGTTAAAGAAACCCCAATGACAACCCAGTTCCTGTTTATCTACACCTCCTCTCCTCCCCACCCCGGCCCCTGAGCCCAGTCAGGGAGCCAGACACCCACAACCCCTTCCCACCCAAAAGCCTAACTCCTCCTGCTCCTTGTCCCCCAACAACCCCCTCCAGAGACCCCCCGCAACCTCAACCCCTATCTAAGCCCCCCTGCTCCTTGTCCCCTCCCGAGACACCCCCCCCCAACCACCCCTCCGGGACCCCACCCCCATCCAACCCCCCTGCTCCTTGTCCCCTGACCAACCCTTCCCGAGACCCCCCTATCCAACCCTCCCTGCCTCTTATCCACCTCCCTGCCCCCAACAGACCCCCAAGACTCCCAAGCCCCATCCAACCCCGCCTACTCCTAGACTGCCCCCCAGCACTCCCTGCACGTTATGCAACCCCCGGCTCCGGCCCCCTTACCATGCCATGCTGAGAGGCTCCAGGGGAAGGCGGGGGCGGCAGCAGCCACCCCAGCCGGGAGCTCAGCCGGCCCAGGCAGGATGGGCCAGCGGGCCGCAGTTTGTCCATCCCTGTACTACAGTAATAAGCACCCTAGGAAAGTCTATGAGCAATAAAATCATCGGTTCAGAACCAATGCTTAGAAATAAATAGCGGCATCACCTCCCCAGCCTGACAGGAAGTCATCTCAGCACTTAATCACTGGATATGTCTACCCTGCAATAAAAAAAAAAAAAACAGTGGCATCCCGCCTCATAGCCCGAGTCAGTCAGCTTGGGCCTCAGGGCTAAAAATTGTAGTACAGTGAAACCTCCATTTAACGGACTAATTTGGGCGAGGGGGTGTCCGTTAAATCAAAAAGTCCGTTATTTAATTTAAAAAAAATAATGAGCTGTCGGAGCAGCAGCCCGCCAGCCACAGGGTTGGGGCGGCAGCTCCACAACCCACCCGCTGCTGGGACCCAGGCGGCAGCCGGGACCGTCAGCCAGCCAGCCCGCCCGGGTCCCGGTTGCTGGGACTGGGGTGGCAGCTGGGAGCCGGCAGCCAGCCTGCCCGGTGCCTGGACCCGGGCGGCAGCCAACAGCCGGCAGCCAGCCCGCGAGAAATGGATTTCGGATGCATCAGACTTGCTCAGAAATTTCGTCCGTTGCATCCGAAGTCCGTTAAATCGAGGTCCGTTAAATCGAGGGTTTACTGTATAGACATTCGGGCTTGGGCTGGAGCCTGTGCTCTGAGACTGTCCCCCTCACGGAGTCTCAGAGGCTGGGCTCCAGTCCAAGCGCGAACAGCTACTCTGTGGTTCTAGAGTTCTGCCAGCACGAGTCAGAGCCAGCTGCAGCCGGGCTACGCGCCTTTTCTTACACACTCACCGGCTCACTTTTTGTTCCCCTCTTCAATTCCGCTATAACCCTAGCAGCTGCTCTTGTGTCCTGAGAGCCGTCTCTACGCCTTCACGTGAGTAACAGTTATGACAATGGTTTCTGGTTCTGGGGGTTCTCAAGATAGCAGCCTCTAAAAACAGATTAAACAGGGGTGGAGGGAGGGAAGCTAGCCTGTCACTGGGACTAGGATTTTAAGGTATCTCCTGACCAGCCAGAACTAGAAATAACTGTTGCATAGCACTAAAAATTAAGACTCCCACGGCATTTGGAGTTTGCACCCACCGCGGCAGATCACAATACACTGGATTCAAACGGTCAATCAACAGGTGACACCATTGGTTCTGGACGGAATGTGATTTTCAGGCCAAATCACTGCCTATGCCAAGCAGGCTTTACTTCATCATAACCGCTAAGCATACAATCCTCCCTCCTAATCGACTTAGCCCTTTCAAAGCGGGAGACAACATCCAGGCCACTTCTCCCCTCGCCAGCGTTCAAGGGAAGCCTACAAACTGCTGCAACGTTTAGGGCAGGATTCTCCTCCCGGGAACTCTCTGCTGCTATAAAGTGGACTCAGAGCTAGGCCCTGCACCAGCCCACCTCCCACCTACAATACAGAGGTCATCTCAGGGCAGGGAGAGGGGGTGTTGGGGATAGGAGGAGCTAGAGACGGGGCCTAGTTGAGTGGAGCTCCCCTATTCGCCAATACTCTCCTCTAAAGAAATAAAGTCGCCAGCAATTTCAGCGCTAATGCTGGCTGCTCCACTTTTGCATCTCTATCCTGTTCCACCCGTCAGTGCTAGCTAGCCAAGCAAACAGCCCAAAGCCAGCCCAGGAAAATGTCACGCAGAAGTGACAGAGTCCCCAGCATTCAGCGCTGCTCCCTCTGCGCTGCCTGACAGCAGTTTGGACATGGCCCTGGCTCACTAAAAGCAGATGAATTTTGGGATGCCAGAAAAGGAATCATGGGAGTTCATTAATTTGAGCCCCAGAATTCCACTGGTTCCAGTAGGTGTCACCGCCATGGCCAGGAGAAAAATTCCAGCATGCTTAGAGCCTCACAGCAGAATACTGCACCATGGGATATCTTCCCAGAATGCTGTGTGGTTATTTATATAAAGCACGGAGCTGTGTGGATCCAAGGATTCACAAGGGAAGTAAGCTGGGACAGTTTAATCAAAGTGGTGTGGACACAATGTTTCGCTATAGCTAAATTTATATATATATGGAGATATACCTATCTCATAGAACTGGAAAGACCTTGAAAGGTCATGAAGTCCAGCCCCCTGCCTAGAATAGCAAGTATTGTATCCTGACAGATTTTTTGCCCCAGATCCTTAAGCAGCCCCCTCAAGGGCTGAACTCCTAACCCTGGGGTTAGCAGGCCAATGCTCACACCACTGACCTCTCTCTCTCTCCCCTCATAAATGTACATTATTAGAGCAGAAAAACCTACATTGGAAGTATTTTCCTGTGAGGAGAAACCCTGAGGCACCTTTATGGCATAAATTACACCACCTCCTCAACTCTTCTAATCTATGCAGCATTAGAGAGCCACAAGCAGCTCCCACACAAATTAATGTGTTGATTTCCTGGCTATATCAATCTGGTATCGGGATTTGGGTTTCTATGTCAAAAATTATTTGCATATACAGAATTACCATACATTTACTATACTCCTCCCCCCACTAATACATATGTATGCATGCGGGTTACATATATTATAGAGTGTGTGTGCGTACATACATATATAAAGCCTACATGTAACACAAAGGCCTAGTCTATACCTAAAAATTAGATCGACCTAGCTACATAGCTCAGGGCTCTGAGAAATTTCATACCCTGAATGCCCGAGTTAGATCAACCTAACCCCCACTGTGGACACAGCTAGACTGACAGAAGAATTCTTCCATCAACCTACCTTTCAGGGAGGTGGATTAACAACATCAGTGGGAAAACCGCATCTGCGGACGTCTGCGCGACGGTGCTACAATGGCTCAGATGTAGCTCCATAGCTGTGCTGTTGTAGTACAGACTAAACAAAAATTGGGGATTCAGAGAGCTGATGCTCTCATTCTCTCGTTAGTGGAGACCAAGTCAATTTTAACATTTACGACCATGAATTAGCCATAACACACCCTTTGGAAAAGGGAAACACCCGAAAGCCGCATGGAGCCCTCTTAGGCCCTGTCCAGAGCAGGATGAATTAGATACATTTAGTTAGACCCTTAACTCAGAATAGGGTTCAATGGCACAAGCTAAAAATGACAGAGCCCTGTCCACACTGCAGTTTCCAGCAGCCACGAATTACAGGCCCGAGTTTTGCCCGGTGGCGAGGCAGCCTCTGGTAGCTGCTGTCTTCTGAGGCACTGCAAACATCTGTACAAGCCTCTCCCTCTGCCTGTCGCCTTCGTCTGCTGAATGCTCCCATGAGTTTTCAGAGCAGAGCAAGCCGGCAGGGTCACGCTCCTTCCCCTTCATTGGTATTCCTGGCATGAGGCAGGCTTGACAGCACATCACCAGGCGTGTAAAAATACACACTGCGCTGCTGAAATAGTAACAGCTCAAAGCCCACTGGCATCTTCAGTCAGATATTTACAATTTTTATTAAAGCGAATGTTAAAAAATTATAGAATGCACAAGAAAGAGTGTCCGTCCATCTTCCTACATAAACTACTGGCCAGGATAAGCAAGCTGCTTCCCAGGATCATTTGGTACACACCGTGCAGAAACAGGGGTGGTGGTCAGTTTTTAACAGCAGGATGGGGGATGATGCTGGGTTCTCATGGCTGGAATCAGCACCCAGATATGATGGTTTTTTTAGACCATTATGTCCTTACATGATCCTCATGAAGTCTCAGTTTTCTCCCTCCCCCTCGCCTAAACTTCTCAATGTGAAATCAGAGGGTGGGAAAAGAAACTGATACTGACAACCTGAAGCATAACGAAAGGAACTCTTTGCATCTCTTTTTGAGTCTTCGTTACCGTGTGGTATCCTTGAAAGTGCCATTGATTCTGCTACCATCTATGAAGCCAGCTACTATAGATGTATTCAATTATAAGCAGCAGAAAATGTCTGCATTTGCATCAAGTACCTGGACCTCACTCCTCAGAAAGAGCTGCTGTACGTTTTAGGATTACGGCCACATAAAAATAAAAAACTACCCCCTTGAATTGGGCGCTGCTTCTCTCTCTCTACATGGCAGCCTGGCAAAATGCATATCGCAGCGAGCCAGGAGAGAGGAATCTTCCCAGATCCCAGAACGTGGAACACAGCAGTGGAGGAGGCTTCCATTCAACGTTCGAACATCTTCCGACAGATTGAATACCCTGGGCTGCGATCCACAGACACTGGGAGCCAGGGCTGGTTTTGAGACCAAAGTCGTGATTGCGGAAGCACCTCTGCAGCGAGTCCACAGAGCTCCGGCTCCTGATTGCTGCCTGCATTTAAAACAAATACTGAGGTACAGCAAAAAGAAGCCAAACACGGTCCAGTGAGCTAGGGCACTTGGGACTTTTACTGTACAACACTAGGAGACTGGTTTCCCTACAAAGGGGTGTATCCTAAAGCCCATATATGAAAAGTGTCTACAGCACTGTAATTATGTCATGAGCCTGGGAGAGGATGTAATTCATCCCCAGGCAGAGCACCAGAACAACTATGCACCATGTAAGTGGAGGGGGAGGGATAGCTCAGTGGTTTATACACTGGCCTGCTAAACGCAGAGTTGGGAGTTCAATCCTTGAGGGGGCCATTTAGGGATCTGGGACAAAAAATCTGTCAGGACAGTACTTGGTCCTGCTAGTGTAGGCAGGGGACTGAACTCTATGACCTTTCAAGGTCTTTCCACTTCTATGAGATAGGTATAGCTCCATATATATTTTAACTGAAGTGAGTCCAGAGCCATTTTGTGACCTCTCTGCACTGGGGCAGAAATTTCACCCAGAGAGAGCAGCATGAGGAGGGGCTCTCGGGGCTTCTCTTCACTACACACTTAACCTGGCTTAATTGGAGCATTGCCCTAAGTGGAGTCCTGTCCACATGCAAGTGCCCTTCCCTTGAGAGGGGTGGACACAGCAGTTCAAGGAATATTTTGCTGTGTGGCTGCCCTCACTCAAGGTACGGTTACTCGGTGTAGATCCCCACAGAGTTCACTGGAACGAAGACATACCCATAGAGGTTAAATCAGCAACACCTTGGTGTGTTAGCCCCACTTAGTGAGATAAACCTACACACCACTGGTTTATTTGGGGATGATTCTCTGGCCTGTGTTATACAGGAGATCAGACTAGATAATCACAATGGTCCCTTCTGGTCCTGGAATCTATGAATTCTTCCTTTGTGGCTTAACAGGCACTTCTTGCCAGGGGCACAAGGAGGGCATCATTCATTGGGTGAAATCCTGGCCCTACTGCAGTCCCTGGGAGTTTTGCCATTGACCCAAATGGAGCCCAAGATAGCCTTGTGATTGGCTGCTTGACTGAGAGCATGGCGATTAATCTTCCAACCGCCTGTCTTTGGCCATGCGCCACACCATACACGAAAAAACTCTTCTGTGGACTGGTAGGTTGTTTAAAAGCTCATCCCATGGCGAAAGCGCATTGAACATTTACAGAAAAACAGCAAAAACCTTACCGCACGGCAAGCAGAGCTTGACCCCCGAAAACGGAGACAAGTCAGAGTCTCCATGAAGTCCACTGGGGACTTTGCTAGTGTTACTGATTTTACAGGGAAGATGCTAAGACACTATAATGCTGTGTGGCGGTATAAACCCTCACAACAGACACAGACGGAACATGAGCAGGCAGATCAGACAAGACTATGCAATTTGACTGGGGGCCTCAGTAACTGGGGTAAGACACGTTTCGGAGCGAGTGTCCAGGGCATGCTCTGAGCCTGTCACTTCCCTTAATCAGACTCAACTGAAAACTGTTCCTCTGCTGACTTGTTAATTTCAAGGCTTCACCCTACAGAAGTTCCTTAATATGGACATGACTCAACTACACGTTGCATTTATGAGTTTGATCTCTCAATATACGTGGGTCAGAGCCACTGATTTAACCATTCTCTATGTGCTACGGCCCAATCAAATTTAATTACGTCTCACTTATAGAGCACAAGAATACAAACCCTACTTGGTCTATTTTGTGTTAATTATTTAGATTTGTAATACCCCCACCCCACCCCAAAAGGCATCTATTCTACCATCCAGGAAGCCTGAGAAGGTTTTTAAGAGGCAATACTCAAAGCAATCTCCACCAAGAACAGAAGTAACTAATTAAACCTTAATTAGATTCACAATCTGCCTTAAAAACTGCCTCAAGCAACATTCCTCTCCAAAGCCCCCATGCAAAGCGGATTCCTGCAGCACGCCCTGAAGGCTAACCGTGAACACAGCAACCCCTCCAGCTCCCATGCACACTGGATTCTGTTCCTACATGTGTTGAAGTGCAGTAAAACCTCCATTTAACGGACTAATTCGGGCAAGGGGATGTCCGTTAAATCAAAAATTCCGTTATTTAATTTTTTAAAAAAACCGAGCTGTTGGAGCAGCAGCCCAACCGCCACAGGGTCGGGACGGCAGCTCTGCAGCCTGCCTGTTGCTGGGACCCGGGCGGCAGCCGGGAGCCGTCAGCCAGGCCACCCGGGTTCTGGCTGCTGGGACCCAGGCAGCAGCCGGGAGCCGTCAGCCAGCCCGCCCGCAGGCAGGACCCGGCAGCCAGCCAGCCCGCCCGCAGGCGGGACTCGGGCGGGACCCGGCAGCCTGCCCGCTGGCGGGAGCTGGGCGGGAGACGGCAGCCAGCCCGCGAGAAATGGATTTCGGATGCATCAGACTTGCTCAGAAATTTTGTCCATTGCATCCGAAGTCCGTTAAATCGAGGTCCGTTAAATCGAGGGTATACTGTGGTTTCTAATACCACATCTACACTAAGAACTTCTGCCAGCACAGCTGTCACTCAGAGGCGGGAGGAATCATGATCCCCAAACGGCAGAAGGCCCTAGCCCTTATGATGGCAAAACTGTGCTTTTGCAGGCATAGCTTATTTTGCATGGAGAGTGGAGAAGAATGCAGGTGGGCTCACTGCTGCTGGTAGAAGCGATGTCCACTCTAGGAGTGCGCTTTATACGGGAATACTTATACCAGCAAAATGCTCTTTCTGTAGATAAGGCCTTAAAAGCACCATCCAATACAAATCTTTTCCTCTCATCCCCATACAAAACTTGACCTCTGTTCTGAAACATGCACAGAACTACCCAGTTCAAAGATATACAGTAAACCCTCGATTTAACGGACTTCGGATGCAACGGACAAAATTTCTGAGCAAGTCTGATGCATTCCTGATCCATTTCTGGCGGGCTGGCTGCCAGCTCCCAGCTGCCGCCCGGGTCACAGCAGTGGGCGGGCTGGCTGCTGGCTCCCGGCTGCCGCCCAGGTCCAGGCAGCAGGCAGGCTGCGGACCTGTCGCCCCGACCCTGTGGTGGGAGGGCTGCTGCTCCGACAGCTCATTTTTTTTATTATTAAATAATGGACTTTTTGATTTAATGGACACCCCCTCGCCCGAATTAGTCCGTTAAATGGAGGTTTTACTTTATTAACTTCTTCCTTCATGTGGTTGAATGGAGTTTGGGGGTTTCCCTGTGAGAGGGCCACAAAGAACTTGCTTTAAAAAAAAACAACCCAAAAATAATGCTCACAGTTCTCTGAGTGTCAGCGTTTCTACAGTAGGAATAAAATGAAGAAGACCCCAATTCTGCATACACCAGGCCAGGTCACATTTACACTAAAACCAGACTGACTTGGATTAAAAAATCCCCTTGCAAACCTACCTCCCCCTGCCTTTTCTATTCAGAAGCTGTACTGTAGAGCATCTTTCATTGAGAAAGATGGAAGGCAAAGAAAACTAGAGTTGGAGAGTGAAACTAACTGAACAGTGGGATTGGGAAAAACAGAGAAGGGAATTGACTGAGGGGTTCCAGTGGAGGAGGGGGAAGAGGCTTAAAAATGGATGAGGTTGCAAGTGGGTAATAATCTCATGTCAGCAAACACCCAAAACGGAAGAGTCTCTAGCATGGGGAGAAAGGGTGGGGATAGGAGGAAGCTAGGATTGGAGAGCACAGCCTCAGCACACAGGGAGAGGATGGATAGTGAGTGAGTGGGTCAGAGATTAGTAAGTGGGTTAAAGGGAGTTTTGACAATCTGGAGGGAAGCTTCCTGCATCAGATTCTGCAACAACTCACAGCAGGGTCTCGCAAAAGGATGGACAGAAATCCTGCTCTGCAACTTAAAAGCATCCTAATAAGTGGAGTTTTGAGATAGCTGGGAGTCAAAGTCATTTGAACTGAAACCGGCAACTCTGTATCAGTGCAGGGGCCCCTCAGAGAAGGAGAAACTGCTCTTGGTTTCCTGAGGATCGTTAGTGTCAAAACACAGAAGAGACACCCAATGCACTAAGATTTACAACAACCACCTTTAGTAAAGTAAACACCTAGCGCTATAGCTCCTCTGTGGTCCCAGCACCAGTATCTCTTGGCTGTTTTGCGCATGCAGTTTCCTTCACAAACCTCTCCCTGGTATGATAGGGGACCATGACCCTGGCTGGCGCTGGGAGCTCTGCTGGGGCAGGCAGCACTACTGCAGTTCTGGTGTACAGCCCTGAGGCAGACTTCTAGCCTTACACATCTTTTCTGTAAAGAGCCTCAGGTTAACCCGTAATAACAATATTTACCAGTTGTATAAAATGCTTTGAGATGCTAGAATGAAACGTGTTATGTATCCAGGTTACTATTGGTGCCTGAGGGTGGTGTTTGCATCTGACAGGAATAGGATACTGCACCAGTTAGAATAATTGGGGGTGGTTAGGGGTGAGGCTCCTCTGGAGGGGGCGGTCAGGGGACAAGGGAGCATGGGGGGTTGGATAGGTCGAGGGTTCTGAGGGGGCAGTCAGGGGGCGGGAAGTGGGAGGGGCCAAATGGGAGAGGGGGCCAGGCTGTTTGGGGAGGCACAGCCTTCCCTACCCGGCCCTCCATATAATTTTGCAACCCCGATGTGGTCCTTGGGCCAAAAAGTTTGCCCACCCCTGATGTACGCCCACTTTTGAAAAGGGGACTTGAGTACTTTTGAAAATGTTATCCTTACCCGGTATGGTAGCCTGTAAATTCCTATAAATATACTACCCAAGTCATTCAAACGGTTCTAATTGTATCCCCTAGCCAGCCACTGAAACCACAGATCCTCCACAAAGAAACCTTGCTAAACGGAGTGTCCTTGTCCACCCTCTTGATGAGCTGTTCAGAGAGCATGCTCTGTATTGTTCTCAAAAACTTCTCAGTGCAAAGGAACATCTGAGAATTCACAGGGTAAAAATATTTAGGAAGGTTGTTAACGCTTCTCGGAAACTTTGCGAGAGTCTATTATTTACAGGGCTGAGCAGCCGTTTGTAAAAGTCATTCGCAGTTCGCAGATTTAACCCACAGACATATTTAAGTGCTAACTTACTAATAATGGCCTATGTGACTGGAAAGCCCCTTTGATTAGCCACCTCAACTCAAAGCTGCACAGCTCAGCAGGGCGATACGCCTGAGAGCCATATTTGAATAACTACATCTCTGACAGAGCACAGGGGAAGCACCAGAATATCACTTCCGGTTGGAATCCTCCCCTCCACAGAGAATACCCAAAAAGGTAAAGAGGGGAGGGGCTGGGATTTCCACTGCCCTCCCCCCAGAGTATTTCCACCAGGCAAAGGCAAAGAGCCTTTAACAGCACTTAAAAACTCATTTTTATCATCGGTGGAGCAGGATGACATGTCAAATTAGAGAATCTCTCCAGTTCCATTCCTGAGACCAGTGCCCTGCACTCATTGACTGAGGAGAGAGAAAATCTACAGACTCTGGAAAGCAAAATGTTTTGTTTTTTTTTAAAGGGCAATGACATGGTTCCACTTTCAGCATTTTTGCAGTGGGAAGAGTCAGCCTCAAATGAATAGATGAGGATGATTCCTGAATTGAAAGGCTTATAGAAGCAATCTCTGCTTCACTGACATACAGCATGGCCCCATCTACATAACAAATAGAATCAGACTGGGGACTCTGTTACAACACACTTTTCCCCTGCGCTGGTAACAACATGGTTCATTTTTGTAGCAAGGGCAGGACGTACCATTGTACCTATACTGCCGAATGGTGCTAAAACCTTGGGCATATCCCATTCAGGGACATAGGTAAGTTCCCATTTAAACTATTGCATGGAACATGGTTGTAATTAGATCCCCCAACACTGTGCTAGAGGTAGAATAGACAGGGAAACTTGTGATGGACAACAGGGATTCAAATCATACAACTGGTGAACAAAGCAAACTAGCAGGACAAACAAGCATGAAGACAGAATGCCCATGCTAGTCTTCTCTCCCGTACAAACACACACGACTCTCTCGCTCCCCGTACTCAAACACTCCCCTCGGGGGCTCGCCATCCAGGTCAAAGCCGCTTGCCTTGGTTTTTAAAACTCCAGGGCTCTCTCCAAATTCTGCTCATCTAAGGCCAACCTCCATTTTGTCCCTTCACATAGCTTTGACACTGGTGATGCCAGAGCCTTCTCCTCCGCAGGTCCTGAGATCTCTTCGGTGCCCTGTATCTCTCCAATTCAGTTCTTCAGTTCTTTGCAACTATCACCTTCAAATATATTTATTCTCCCTAGCCTAAGCTTCTTTATTGTTATTATTACTTGTATTGTCGTAATGCACAGAGGCCTCATTCAGGGATCAGGGCCCCAACTATACCAGCTCCTATAGCTCACCTAGGTAATTAGTTTTAAATACAACAACTCTTAGCATTGAAGGCCAGTGAGTAGGTAAAGGGTACAAGGATGACGTTCCACAAATTCTGCTAGACCTGGGGTTCTCAAAGTGGGGGTCAGCGGTCGCGGGCCACTTTTGTGGGGGTCGCAAGCCCCCACCGCAGCAACTCCCTGCTGCGGGATCCCCGGGGACCGGCAGCGGCTTGAGCTGGCGCCCCGAGCGGCGGCTTGAGCTGCGCTCCCTGGGCGGCGGCTGGAGCCCCGAGCCCCAGCCGCCAGCGGGGACCAGGGCCGGGGCTCAGCCGGGAGTCCACCCGCGGCGGGACCAGGGGCGCAGCCGGCAGCCCACCCGCGGCGGGACCAGGGGCGCAGCGGGGTCCCGGCCTGGTTTTTTTGTTTTGTTTAAAAAAAAAAAAAACAGTGGTGCCCTCCCGCCGGAGCACAAAAAGGGGTCGCGACGGTCTTAACAAGTTTGAGAACCGCTGTGCTAGACAGTGACTCATCCCAGAAACACAAGTTTTATTCATGTTTGTGTGGCCGAGTATTTCCATACAAGGGTAAAGAAAAGGAAGTTCTAAAGAAGAATCTCTTGCTGATGGTTTTAGAGGAGAAACTTAAATTTGAAATAAAATGCACTCACCTGAAACTTAGCCTCAAGCTTCAACCTTTTGTGATGTACAAAAAGTTCTGTCACTCTTTGGTCGTGCTCTTGAAGACATGGATACATTAAGCAGAATGGTTCCAGATCACCTGGGCCTTCTCCTCAGAATTTATTCAATAATTCAGATGACATAATGAGCACAGGTGCCCAGGGTAAAATCCTATCTTCACCGGCTTCAATGAGAGTTTTGTTGTTGATGTCAATGGGGCCAGGATTTCACTCCTCGTGCATCAAATATAATATGCTCCCAACAAAACAGCTGTCTCCTTACCTGCTTCAGGACTCTTTTGGTCACTATTCTGGAGAAGGAAATAAGGTGCTGGAAAGAAAAAAAAAAACAGACAAACAGGAAAGCCACTAACTGCCAGTATTAAAAATATTTACCATAACTACAATAATTTAGCACTTCTTGTGTTTTCATTTGTAGCTCTCACGGCACTTTACAAATATGAATTAAACTAACCCTCCTAGGGCCCCACTTGAGGGAGGTGAGTATATCAGCCTTAACTTGTAGACATATAAACTGAGGGACAAAGAAATTAAATGATTTGCCCAAGGACACATGGCCAACCAGTCGAACAGTGAAGGGCAAAAGACAGGATTTCTACCTCCCAGCTCTGTGTTTTAGCCATTGGACATCTGTTTCATATTTTAATATATATTTATGCTCCAGTACTTTAAGTATACACACACAAACTCTACATGCCTATCAACATCATAATAATGCGAGTCATCAGTAATACTTATCTAATTATGACTCCTCTTGTCTCATGGTTCATATTTTCCAGACAGATCTGTTAAGAAAACAAGAAGAGAGGAAACATTAATAGAGAAGTAAAATCAAGAAGGCATTTAGAGGGCATAGCTGGGACAGTAATGGAGCATGACAGAGGATTTGAGGCAATCATGACTGCAGAAAGAAAATGGACAGGAGAATCATCTGAAAAATATCTTCCCGTTAAAAAACACACTCGGTAAAGGAATGGGATCCAGTCCAAAACCCCACGATAAAGAGAGAGACAGTACAACTCCGCTTTGACTCTCTATTAAATAACCTGTTATAAGCAGCTGTTCTGAAGCAAAGTCTATGATTCACATCTGTGCATTTTCTCATACCAAGAGCTCCCCTGACTTAACTAGGTTCAAAGACAAAACTGATTTTGTGGGAACAGGATCAGGTATTGGGGAAGGAAGGTATTGTATTGGTGAAGGTGGCTACATTATCAACTCCATATAAAACCCCAAAGTCACCAAGCAAATATGTTACAAATTTATTCGATGCCATTCCGATCCTTATGTTGGATCCATCAACATGGTGTCTGACAGCCTAACTCAAACATACAACTTTAAACATAAGCCTAGGATTTCTGCAAGCACAGAAGAGAAGACATTAGATCCCACTGAGGGGTCTGCTCCCCGACTGGACAAAGGAGGGACCTCAATATATCTGGACAAGACCCTTTCATTAACTGTGCTCACTTGCCTTTCCAAGCTGTGACATCAACTGTTTCACTAAGCAACTGGGCTAAAATCCAGCAGCTCTCACTTATTTCATAATGTTTTAATTGTTGTAAACACAGTAGTAGAAGGCTTGTAAACTGCTCTAGACATCGCCCCGGACAGAAAGAGATTGTGTGCAAATATCCCGCTGCTTCAGTGCCAAGTGCCCTCCACGATCTGATTGCAGAAGTCCCAGAGGAACAGTGTAATTAAAACCACGCACCTTGGCATGAACAATAACTGAGTGAGTTTCACTGGTCTGACAGTGTTCCATGAATGACAACTGTCACCCAGACCAATGGCAGCACGAAGGCCCCAAATCAGCAAAGCATTTGAGAAAAGGACATCGTTAACTTTAAGCACGTGAGTAATGCCGTTACTAGTCAGCAAAGCACTTAAAGCCCTGTCTACACACACAGTAAAAAGACTCTTTTAACTAGATCAGGAGAGTTAAAGTGTTACAATCTACTCCCTCGGATCCCTGGCTTGGAACACAGCTATAGCTGCATAAAAATGTTTATAAAACAGTAGAGCTTACTGCCTCTCCTATAAAGGGAATAAGCTATTCTGGTATAGTAATACCTAACTCTTATATCATGCTTTACATTCATGGGGCTTGAACTGTTTACAAATAAGGTCATTATCTCCGTCTTATAGAAGGGGAAACTGAGGCACAGAGCAATTGAACTGACCTACCCAAGGTAACCCAGCAGGACAGCAGCAGAGCTGGGAATAGTACAAGGTCTCCTGAGTCCCAGTCCAGCATGCCAACCGCATCCACACTAGGAATTATACTGGTCTCTCGGTAGCAAGAATTAACCAAAATAGTCATACCAATCCACAATCCATGTGTAAAGCAGGCCTAAAGTATGTACTTCACTTTAAGCAGAAGCCTAACCCCCAGAGACATCCAGGGCTTTGGTGAATAGGGCTGGGATTAGTCATGTGCTTAAAACTGAGAATGTGCTTGAATGTTTTACTGTCTCGGGGCCTAACGCATGCATCAAGCTACCCACCCTACAACTCTACAGCTCACAGACTGCAGTGTTTCTGACTGTCATGTTCCTAGTCCCTGCTGGCCAAAAGAAGAGAGACTGGAAAAACGAACAAGCCTAGGTTCGTGTTGCATAGAGATTCATTACATCAGCAGGTCACTGGGTCAGGATCCTTTCCTGGCAGTGCAGTCTACAGCCAAACAGCAGGCCGTCTTTGAGATCACTAAAAAATTATTCTTTTTATCACCGAGCTTATTAACTTAAGCAACAGCTAAAAGCAAATTCTTAATCTTTCACACGCATTAATACAAGGGTTGGCAAACTATGGCCTGCGGGCCATATCCAGCCTGCGGGACCGTCCTGACTGGCCCCTGAGCTCCTGGCCTGGGAGGCTTCACCCAGCCCCTCCTGTGCTGTTCCCCCTCCCCCGCAGCTTCAGCGCACCGCACTGCCAGCAGTTTGGCCCACCGCTCCTGTTGGGCAACGTGGGTAGTGGGGCTGTGAGCTCCTGCTGCGCTGAGTGGCATGGTAAGGGGGCAGGAAGCTGGGGAAGAAGGGGTTGGATAAGGGGCAGGAGGTCCCCAGGGCAGTCAGCGGACAGTTAGACGGGGTGGAGGTCTGGGGGGGGGAGGGGTGTCAGGGGACGGGGAGCAGTGGGGAGTTGCCAGAGGGGTAGAGGTGTGGATAGGGGTTGGGGCAGTCAGGGGATAGGGAGTAGGGGGGGTGGTTGGGGCAGGGATTGGGGCAGTTGGGGGCAAGGAGCTGGAGGGGGGTGTTGAATGGGTCAGTGGGTTTTAGGGGGGCAGGGGCCAGGCTGTTTGGGGAGGCACAGCCTTCCCTGCCTGGCCCTCCATACAGTTTCACACCCCGATATGGCCCTCGGGCCAAAAGGTTGGCCCACCCCTGCATTAATATATGAGTTTCCCATCCACTGACTGCATTTTGGCAAAGTCTGCTGAGCCACAAAATTTAAAAGTCAAAACCTCTTAGAGGACTTTCTCAACATGTGAAATCTCTAATGGTGGGGCGGGGGGAACACCTCAAGGGTCTCCCAAGGGGGCTGAGTCATAGCACATGCCTCTGTCAAAGGGGTGCTGGGGGGGGGGGAGAACCCAAACACCTCCACAACTTCACACTGCACAGGGGAAGAGAAAATCCCACGTATGAATCACATGCGTTGTACTCTCCCCGCTTACCCTGAAATCTTTAATGGAGAGTCAGCGAACCATTTTGCATAAGCTATTGCAAAAACTCCCCAGACCAAAACAGCAGCAGCTTTGGTTTCTGAGGTAGGTGTAAGAATCTCTCTCATAAGAGGGTCATGTAAATCATTTAAAAGAAAATAAATAAATCATGTGTGAAACATTTCTGACATAAAATCGGCATTTATACCATTTAAGCAGTTTTTAAAAGGGGGTAGCAAAGCTTCTGCACGTAAACTTCAAACCATTCTCAGTGAGGACCCAAAAACATAGAATATTCATATGCATCAAAAATGGACAATTACTGCATTAATTTATTTTTTTTTAAATAGCCTCCAATCGTTTCTATGGGTATGATCTTATCAGGTCTCCCAGTCTAAGAAGGTTGCACTCAATTAGGACAGCTCAAAGCAAGCCCAGGGAGCTACTGGTCATGAAGTGGTTGATTCCATATGGGGCATTACTACTTCTGGGTCAGTTCAGAACCAAATGCCCCACAACAGTACTTGGGCTCCTGATGCGTCTCAGCGGGGACTGAACCTGGGACCTTTAGCACCAAACCCACAACCCCTCTGTCTACCTACCTCTTAAGCTAGAGGAGTAATGCCTCTCTAGGGAGCAGCCACTAGAGGGGGATGTAACACACGGAAGCCACAGTGTGACAGTTCCCCCCGCCCCCCCTTCGCCCCCCATGCAAAATTGAAGGTGTGACAACTCACCCTGATTCAAAGAGGAAAAAAAAAAAAACCCCAGCCACCCTCTTACTATTAGCTCAAGTGTCAGGGATCTTTGTACTGTAAGAGGAGGATTCGCCATGCTCCACTGATATTCAGAAATGTAGGCCTGGATCCACCAGTGGTATTTTCGGAGCGGTTTTCTCCTTGGGACAGATCGAGGCAACCTCCCTGGGCTCTGGGGGGGGGGGGGGGGGGGGGCTTGCGCTTCCGGGGGATGCAGGGTCCAGGGCAGCCTGGGAGGTAGCGGGGACCTGGCGTCAGCAGCAGCGCGTGATCTGGGCCCAGCCTGCCCTACTCCGCCCTACCTCCGTTCAACCCTTCCCCCGAGTATCCAGCCCCACCTCTTTCCGGCTTCCATCTCCTTCCCCAAGTGACACTGGGAGCGGAGTGGGCGGGGTGGGCAGGCTGGGGCCAGGCCACTTGCTGCTGCTGGTGCCAGACCCTCCACTGTCCCCCCAGGCCACCCTGGACCCCACGTTCCCCTGAAGCACGGGCCCCGGAGTAGTTGCCCTAGTCCGTCCTATGGACGGGACAGCTCTGCTTGGACCCGTTCTGGGCACCACCAAAGATTATACAAACCTGGCGCCCATGCTGAGTCCCACACCCCTGCCTGAAGTTCTGAGCTACCAGTAATGTGCAACTGAGTGACAACTGGTAAGCTTCAAGGATGACCACTTATCACCATCTTATTACCTGAGAAGACCTGCAAAAATATGTTCGCGCCCATAGATTTGAGCATTTCCCTGCTCTTTGTACTTCGTTGTATAACAGTTTACTGGGAGTAAACTGAAGGCCTATGCATCATTTAAATCTCATTTAAGATTAGTTTAAGGGGGCACAGCTGCTCTGCTGGCTGTCTGCACACACACAAATCTCATTTGGGATCTCACCTGTAAAGACTACAATGCTTGTTTGTTCTTTATAACAGCACTTTGGTAGATTTTAAGGTCAGAAGAGCGCATTATGATCATCTACTCTGACCTTCATAACAGGCCACACAGAATTGCACCGAGTAATACGCACATCAAGTCCAATAACTTGTAATCAAATTAAAACATATTTTTAAGGAGGGGATCTAGTCTTGAAAGACTGGGAATTTAATTTCAATGGAAGGCAGCATGACCTAGTGGATAGAGCACTAGACTGAGGTGCAGGAGACCTGGGTTCTATTCCTAGCTCTGCTGAATGAGCTTGGGCAAGTCTCTTCCTGCCAGGTGCTTCAGTTTTCCCATCTGTAAAATGGGGGTAATGATCCTGATATCTTTTATACAGTGCTTTGAGATCTACTGATGAAAAGTTCTATATATGAAAGATAGAGAATGAAAATCTCTCTCTCTCTCTCTCTTATATACACACACCTGAATAGGATTAAGGCTACGTTGGGATATGAACAAGAAATTCCAAGGAATTTTTCACATGCCCTACTGGGACCAAGGATCCACCTTTCAGGCCATTGACCAAAATCTCTGAGACACACACAGATGTCCTGCACTAGAACACTGGTTCCCAAATATTTTTTTACTGAGGCAATCCACCAACTGTATTTTGTCTGGTTCTGGGGACCCACCATTACCCCTGCTCCCTCTCCACTCCCCGCCTTGTCTGGCCCCCAAGCTCCTTGCTCAGCATCTCAATCCCATTGCTCTCCCAGCTCCGCCCCTTCCTGCAGTGCCAGCCAGCCTCTCTCTCCCTATGATTGAGCCACGATCACTCCAGACTGCTGACTGCCCCTTGCGGACTCCAGTCGCTTCCTCCGAGCTGCTGCTGCCCAGGGCAAATCAGAGCACAGAGGTAGTGGTGAGAGCTGGGACCCACCGTTTGGGAAACACTACACTAGAGCAATGGCCCCTCTGGAAAGATGGTCATTTAAAATTGAACCAAGGAAGTTCAGCCTCCCCTCTCTTCACAAGTTCTCTTGCATATATTTTATTTGCAAACATATTTTTCAGTCTATTGCTTTGATATGTTTCTATCGGTTTTTCTTTTTTGAAATAGTCTATCAAAACTTCATTTATTTATTTATTTGTAATAGCGATCATGTGAAACCGGCAAGGGGTCCCACTCTGAAGAGGAAAATAAAGGCTGAGTTAGAATAGAATTCCTGTAAACTGAAGAAACCCAGCTCATCAGTTCCAGACTTAGAGCTGATCAACACTTAATTACCTTCACAGCCTGTACAGTGTAATTAAGCCTACCTAAGACCTGGTGTAGACAGAAAAATACAGCACTGGAAGAATGCCTTGCACCACCATGGTAAGGATATGTCTTAACCAGGGTGGATAAAAATCAATGATTTTAAAAAAATTGATTTTTTAAAATTTAAATTGGATATTTTTGATAAAATGCTTTTTGAGGAACAAATCTATCTAAAGATAGTTTTAATTAAGATACATTATAGTTCAAAGATATCTCATCATGGAATAGGGATTATACATTCTAATTCTATAGTATAAGACAATATACAGTAGACTCTCGATTATCCAGGATGATAGGGAAAAAAATAATTCTGGTTAATAAAATTCCGGATAATCACCATCCATAGGATATATGGGGAGTGGGGGTTGATTCACCAGCCATCCTGCACCGGGGGAGAGGGGGTGTTGGTTCACTGGCTGCCCTGCGCCCTGGTAGGGGTTTTGTGTGTGTGTGCTTGGGGCAGCAGCAAAGCCAGAGCAGGCCCTGTAAGTTGCGCATATTTTTTTTGACATCCTGGTTAATCCACATCCTGGGTAATTCAATCCTGGATAATCGAGAGTCTACTGTAATCATGTCATGTCAAAAAGTTTTGCAAATTAGTTTCAATAGTTTGTGTATTAGGGGGCCAATATTATGGTGTTCCAGGGGCTTCTGTTTAGATTATTTAGGTTAATCTTTCTATCTACCCAAAGGACTCAGTGCTCAGTCTGGAAGATACCATCAGAGATGCTTAGTTTTACAGTTCTCAAACTGTGGATTTGTCTCTCCAGAGATAAAATGTTTGTTAACAGAAAAAATGGTTGGGGGGTGGGGGGCGGTTAAAATTGTTGTTTTTTTAAAAAAATATAAATTTCATTTTACTATTTTAGTTTAACAATTTTAACAAAAACAAACCTGATTTAAAAAAACTTGAATGTTTAACTAAAATGAAAAAAATTCATATGCTTGTTTTGTTAAAATATTATGCTTGTCGTTGAGGAAAAAAATCCAGAATACATAACATTGTTTCACTTTAATAATAATAATAATAATAATTTAAATGTCTGTCTGGTGATGTTCTCCTTCTAATTCAGAAGGGTGAGAAAATCTTCCAAATATTAATGATGAACCTGGAGATATTTATGAAGTCATTGGGAGGGGAACTAGCTGCCTCAATTACCTTCAGTAAGTGATTTTTTCTGATATTTTTTCTGATATTTCATTTTCTGATATAGATGAAAAACTAATCTGAAAGTTTTCAAAATTAGTCACTTAAAAATCTATAATGTGTACTTTCTAAAAATGAAACCTACCGTATATTCCGGCGTATAGGACGCCTTTTGAAGCCAGGAAAATAGTCTCAAAAGTTGGGGGGTCGTCTTATACGCTGGTGCAGCCCCCCCGCGGCGGGGACGGGAGAGCGGGGCGCTCCCAGCAGCCCGCCCGCGGCGGGGACGGGAGAACGGGGCGCTCCCAGCAGCCCGCCCGCGGCGGGGACGGGAGAACGGGCGTACGCGCTTTTTGTGTGTGGGTTTTGTTTTGTATTTTTTGGTAATCCGGTGGCTTTTCCCTATATTTTAGTGGAAAAGTTGGGGGTCATCTTATACGCCCCGTCGTCCTATACGCCGGAACATATGGTATCTTGAGTTTTGAAGACTATGCATCAAGGTTATAACAACCACCAGAATGAACTTTTATGTAGAAATTCAGGATTAAATTGAGTTTTCCTCACTAGTGATTTAAATAATCATTTAAAACAATTTGATTTAAATCAAATCCACCCTGCACTTAATCCTACACCACTGTAGCATTTCAGTGACAGGGGTTCTCCCGTCACTGCAGGTAATCCACCTCTCTGGGAGGCAGTGGATAGAGTGATGGAAGAATTAGTACCACTAGTACCATCCCCCGCTATGGATTAGGTCATTTTAACTACGTTGCTCAGAGTGAGGATATTTCACACCCCGTGAGAGATGTAGCTGTGCTGATGTAACTTTTTAGTGTGGATCAGCCCTGAGTGTCTACATTACGGCGGTGGTGCAGCGCTGAAGCTGTGCTGCTCAAGCATTTATAGCGTAGACAAAATCTTAAACTTCTAGGAAGAAACTTTCAAACTGACTGAAGATGTAACCTAGCAGAGCCATTAGCGTAGTAGGCAGATCAGTCCTGCAGAACAAGTGGGAACCAACAGTTACCTATCTGGAGTAGAAATCTATGCACCACTCTCTCTCTTTCCACCAGAAAATAATGCACAAAGATGTCACTTTACATCAACTATCACCAATTACTAACATTTATCAATAACGGGTGGCTGGGATTACCAGAGGCATTCACTGCAGCCACTGAAATCAGTGAGCGTCTTGCTACCAAATACCAGTGGGAGCCAAGTTAGCCATACAAAGTGCTTTAGAAAATCCCTCCCATGCGGGTCTTACAAAGACACAGCTCTCTTCTAAGTCACTGGGAAGCTCACTAATTAAGGACGGTCAGATCAGGACGAACAGTTTAAATCATCTGCACTGAAGTTTACTGAACTGGTCCCAGTCTGGCTTGCGTGTGCGCACACAAGATTAGAGGCAGTGTAACTAGGTGGCACTGCTCCTTAATGGCTGGAGACCCTGGGGCTAATCAGCCCTGATCACTAAACGAAGGACAAATCATTTGGATCAGGTCATTCCCTATAAAGGGCAGCAGGTGGCTGCAGTGAAAGGGGAAGTTCAGGAAGCTGTTGCACAGTTTGCAGAGAATAAGAAAGGGAAAAAGGAAAGCCCAGGCGGAAGAAAAACCCTGTGTTGTGGGGACCTATGAATGGACTTTGTTTGGGATTATGAGTTTTGCATGTGGTTTACTTTATACTAATAAACCCAAACCCCAAGGGGGGGTATTTTTAAACAAGAAAAGGCTTGAAGTGGAAGTTTTATTTGAAGAGAGGAAACCGAGGCAGGCTGCCTGCAGCATGACCCCCGGCCACCAGGGGGCCCACAAAGGAGGCAGCTGGCTCACTACAGGTAGGTAGCTACCTCATATCAACAGATAGATGATGCATCTCACATGAAAACACCCCACAATACAGTACAGAACCGTTTATGCATAAATCCTCTTAATGTGCGGTAC
The DNA here is from genome assembly GCA_032164245.1 of Sternotherus odoratus. Lineage (NCBI taxonomy): Eukaryota > Metazoa > Chordata > Testudines > Kinosternidae > Sternotherus > Sternotherus odoratus. Next base: position 16,017,107 of record JAVMKO010000002.1, read on the forward strand.
TGCCATGCCTCCCAGTCCTATCTAACATGCAAGACTCGTTAACACGCGGTATAGGAACTTGCTATGTAGTGTTACAGATTTGCTCACTAAATCACTGACACAGAAATCGACAGGAAGTGCCGAGCAGAAACGTGTTGTAGGCCTACTGGCATTTCAAGCATCAACGTTCCTACACTGTAGAAGAAAAGCTAACTGCAACAGATCGAGTAAATAGCGGAGAAACTGAGGCCAAAGTTTCAAAAGTTATTGGGATTGCCGAATCTACTCTCCGCCGATGGCTAAAAAACTAATCTAAACTGAATGGCTTTGTATAAAATATCGATTCTGCTGCAGGACTTAAGCGAAAACATGTGCACGATTGAGGAAAACCCACAATAGACAAAGCCATGCATACGTGGTTTGCTCAGGAAAGGCTGAAAGGAACGCCACTAAGTGGGCCAATTCTTCAAGCCCAAGCGAGAAAATTTGGAAATTTAATGGGAGATGAATCATTCCACGCCAGCAAGGGGTTTAAGTCGTTTTTAAAAGTGTCACGGCACAGCACAGGTATCAATTTCTGGAGAAAGCTGATCAGTAGATGAATCGGCCGCAAACACATTTGCTGCTGAGTTAAAGTCTATTTTACAAAATGAAGACTACCACGAAGAACAACTTTATAATTGTGATGAAACAGCTTTATTTGCACACAAAAAACCAGATAAAAGATCATCCAACTTCTTTTTTATAGTAATAAGACGGGCAGCCATAAGCTTGCCCCTCTTCTCGTTGGCCGCTTTCATTACCCTCGCTGCTTGAATCACCTCAGAAGAGCTAGACAGTCAGTAATATATGTGAACAGCAAAAATGATTGGATGACGACACACATTTTTGATGACTGGTTCCACAACCGTTTTTTTCCAGCTGTTCGTAAGCATCTGGGGTCAAAGAAACTCTAAGCCAAAGTGCTTTTGCTACTTGACAATTGTCCAGCCCATCCTCCAGCCTAATCACAGAAGATGTCCTACAAACATGCACGCAGACAAAAGAGGATAAAGGTAAACTTCTCTTTCAGATGATAGAAGATTTTAGTTTGGTTACATCGCCGGAAATCATTACCGAGTGGCTGGAGATGGATGAAGATTGCCCGACTTCAGAATGTCTGTCTGAGGAAGAAATATTAGCAGGCTGCGAGGTTACGTCAGACCGCAAAAGTGATGGCGAGAATTCTAATAATGATGAGGATGTCGCTGAAAAGGTCAACATTTTGCCCACAGAAGCCCCGAGTGCTGTAGAAACTGTTGCAAGATTTATGGAGGAGCAAAATGTGGAAACTACTGAAATTGTTCATCTGCGGCGAATGACAGACTTCATACAAAAGACAAAGTGTGAGGCAGAAAGAGCAGATAATAACTATGTTGTTTTCTACGTGAATCAGACACTTTTTAGAGCCAAGGACTATATATCACTGTGGACTCTTGGTACATGTAATAATCACTTCTCAGCCTTTTGGCTAAGTTCAAATGTAGTCTGTGCTAATAAATTTTGAAATTGTTTAATTCTTGTTGATTTGATTATGTATAGATCTTCTATATATATAAAAGTCAAGTGGTGTATGTATGTATGTATGAGTGCGAACTCCTCCCGCACCGTTTGAGCCAGAGACTTGAAATTTGGTACAGTGAGGGGTCTTGGGGTCTAGATGGTCATAAGGGTCGAAAAATTTTCACATCTCACCTCTGACGCCCCTCAGGGGTGAAAGTCTTTCAGGGCCAATCACATCAGCTGGGCAGCTAGGTGGTGATGACGTCATAATACCCCCTCCAACAGACACCGCACTCGCTCAGCTCACTGCCCCTCCCTCCTCCAACGGAACCCCGGAAATCCCTCAGTTCTCTACCCCTCCCCCCTCCCAACGGAACCCCGGACTCCATCAGCTCTGTGCCCCCCCCCCACCTGCGAAGGTCCCCGGAATCCCTCAGCTCTGGGCCCCCTCCCCGCCTGCGACGGATCCGAGTTGGGTTTGGTGGGACGGTAAGTGAGGTGGGGGTGTCGGGTTCGGTCAGGGGGTGAGGTAGGGGTGTTGGGTTTGGTTGGGGGGGGTCGGGTTTGGTCGGGGGGTAAGTGAGCCTGGGGGGTCTTGGGGTTGGTCAGGGGGTGTCAGCTGTCTGCCCCCTCCCCACCTCCGACTGACCCGAGCAGCGCCGGGCACTTATGCTAGTATCCTATATAATAAAAGCCTAGGGAAGTTTGTGTGAAGCCGTCATGCGCAGTAGAGACGGCCCGGACGAACGGCATGCTGGGAGGTGTAGTTCGGCAGCACAACATGGCCGCCGCACGTGTGCTGCCGGGAGGGAAGCAGGGTCTGGATCAGAGGCTCGGGGAGCATGGGCAGGAGGGTGGCTGGGCACAGGAGGCGCAGGCAGGGGGCCCTTGGAGTGGGGGGGAGGGGGGTGAGCGAGCGGGGGGAGCCCTTGGAGTGGGGGGAGGGGGGCTGAGCGAGTGGGGGAGGGGGGCGAGCGAGCAGGGGGGCCCTTGGAGGGGGGGGCTGAGCGAGTGGAGGGGGGCCTTGGAGGGGGGAGAGGGCTGGGCAAGCGGGGGGGGGCCGTGAGCCATTACCGTTGGCCCGTGTACACGGGCTTTTACACTAGTCTTAAGATATTTCACCATGGCCCTCTTAACCCGCGGTCCGTTAACCCGTAGTCGTAACAGCTTGACTCCTGACATCCTTGCGTAAACGGGTCTGTATTGTACCTGCATAAATCGTGAAGGGTTAAAGCAAAACTGGCACCAAGCAGCACTCTTCAATGGCAAGCTCACAGGGAGGCTTCAAAACTGACAATCTTCTTCAAGGGTTCAAATGTTCAAAACAGGGGGCCTATGGCAAAGCCCCCACATCTCCGGGCTTACACAATCGTGGCCTGATACGCAAAGGCATGGCATGACCCCAATCCCACTGCAGTGAAATGGGAGGTATGCACGTTCAGCACCTCTGAAATGCATGTCACTTCTTTAGGTGCCTAAGTACAGCATTATGGCCTTAAGCTTAGGCACTCAAATCTGAAAATTGGGGGCCAAAGGTGGCTGAGGAAATGTTGCTGCTATTAATGATCATGAATACAATTATACATGCGGATGACACCTTTATTCTGGTGGTTCTGCAAGCGGTTTACCTTTTAGACAGTAACTGATTGACCTACCGCTTAAGTGCGCCTACTTCTGGAACAGAACACAGCTGCGGTTCAGCACCACCGCAAGTCTAGGCCAGGAAGTTGAATGTGGTGGGGTGGATTTAGGTTGGCTTACTGTAATCACACCCAAAGGCACAGAAAGATACGCCTCCTTCCCCAAATTGTTTAATTACTATCCCGGATTCTGCTCTCCACCGTTTACCTAATTTGTCTTTCAACCACTTTGGTTGCCTAGGGTAGCTCCAGAGATAACTGCAGGTCTGTACGAGCTGCTCATTCTAGTGTATTTATGTAGGGGAGTGTAAATATAGCTATCACCCAGATGTTTGCAACCATTAATTAATTTCCGGTTTTGGTTAATGAGAGATGCTATCTCAGTTATACAGCAGCAGCCTTGACTCAGCACTTGGGGGAAGGGGAGAGAGATTGTGCTTGTAAATTTTCTTCGAAGGCCAGTAAAGTGACACCCCGGAAACGTGTGTTGTAACACCTAGCTCTGGTAAGAAAGGTACAGTGGCAACAAGCTGCATCTAGACAGCTGTCTCCTCAAGGAGAGAGTACATTCGATAGTCACCAACTCCAAATGCGGATGCCTTGTATTAGCGAACGAGCATGCGGAGATCCAAACCACGCCATGCAATGAGCTCCATTTGAGAGGCTGCATTCTGTACTCGGTGGAAAATACAAGGAGCATTTAAAATTGGTTTATTGTTTAAGCAATTACAAATAATGCAGCCCTTTAAAGAGAAGATTCAGACTAGAGGGAAAACAGTCTCTAATGCCTATAGCATAGGACTAGGAGTCAGGAGACTTGGATTCGAATCTCAGCTCCGGCAGAAGCTTCCCGTGTGACTTTAAGTAAGTCTTTTAATCTCTGCCTCAGTTTCTCCATGTGTTAAACAGTGATGATAACTGCACACCTCGAAGGCTGCAAGGTATAATTTATTAGTATTTTTGGAGGGCTCAGAGCCTCAGATGAATATCTCTACACAAGTATAAAATATTACTATGCTAAATTAAACTATTTGCTCCTTGAAAATAATTTCACACCTTTTATTTGGCAATTCAGGTGACAATTCCCATGGAACTGTAATATTTACTTTAAACAGCTGAGTTCCCACCTTCCTTATCAGTAGAACGTTCAGTGATCAAAGAAGCAGACTCCTAGTTGTAGCTTCCAGTTCACTGACTTGCAGCTAAGCAGAGTAACAAGTTTCTGTCACACTCCTTAAATAGCATGATTTTGGGACAGGAAGAGTATTAATAAGGGTGTAAAGTCTGACTCATTTACTCCATGCAAGCTTTTGCCAATTTAAAAAAAAAAATCTGATGATTTGCATCTAGTTCTCAATCAAGACACTGTAAAAACCCCTCCCCTTCCAACAAAGCCTCACAAATGGAGATTTTCTGCCCACCTGCTGGGAGCAGATGTCACAAATAACCCTCCCTTGTATAAACCTTTCCATGCCCCTGTAATTGTGAAAGTGAAAAAAGAGCCTCCTTCTGTCTTTCCACCCTTGCGTAATGGCACTCGCCCCTTTGGAGGGTGCTGAGTGCTCTTGAGATCCTGCTTCATCAGAAACCCAGGCCAGACACTAACCCCTCAGTTCACAGGAAGGGGAAAAACCACAAGTGCTCCATCTTCTAGGGTGGAAGAGCGGGTAGAGTGACCAGACAAGTGTGAAAAATCAGGACAGAGGATGTGGGGGTAATAGGAACCTGTACAGGGAAAATACCCCAAAATCAGGACTGTCCCTATAAGATTGGGACATCTGGTCACCCTAGGTCTGAGTTAGGTGACTTGGCAAATAATATGAGAGAAACCCAATGTCTACGGTGATCTATTTCAGCATACTACCCCATTCTCGGTGTCCCAGCGAAGAGCCTGATTCCCAAATCCTGAGAATTTCTACTTTTAGTCTAGTAAAAGGGTAAGATGAAAGTTCAGGGCCATATTCTGGCTTTGGACAACTATGTGCCACTCACACTAACTTCGCAGCAGGATCAACGTGACTTAGGTCAGGACAGGACTCTGAATGGTGGTGCATGGTTTTGCATCCCCTCCTCCTCAAATATCTGCAGCATTTTATTAATAATAATAAATATTTCAAATACCTATCTTGTAGCCATAAATTCTTTGATAACTTTGGTGGCATCCTGCAACTTTGATTCACAGCAGTAGACCCATTGATGTCAAGGCTATTCTCAAGAGTAAGAGGTGCAAGATCAGATCTTGCTGTACAGACACACAAGTTCCAGAAGAGGTCCCCAAATCTTTTCCCCACATGTCCCATACCTATTTATGTCATCACTGTGCAAGGGTATTTATATGAGTAGTATGTTAGTTCTAATGGAACCTTTGCTTTACAAGACTAAACACTATTATTACAGGAGTGACAAATACCCACTTCGTTGGATGCATGCAGTATTAGCCCACGAAAGCTTATGCTTCAATACTTTAGTGAGTCTTTAAAGTGCCACAGGACTCTGTCACTTCTGCAATTCCAGACTAACACGGCTCCCTGTGATTATTAGTACAGGGTATTTCTCTTGGTGACTGGAAACACATGTGCAAAGTAAGCAGAAGTATTGCCCTCGATTCACGTTCTCCATCACCCATGATTTTATTTAGTTATGTTAAACAAAGCCTGTTCCTGATCTTAGTTACGGTGTTGTAAAGCTACTGGTATAAATCCAGAGTAACTGAGACCAGAATCTGCCCCAGAGTGTTTTGTCGCCAGGAAAATGTTTGAAAGATTAAGATGGTGAACAAGGTAAAAACCACTTATCATTCTAGCTTCAACACAAATAGACAGGGATATTTTCTTTAGCAATTTCATTTTGGCACTAGAGAGATATGTAGACCCTTCCCTGTGCATTGTGAAAATAGTTACAGTAGGATAATAAAAATCAAAAGGATTTGTTAGCTATAATTGGCAGTTACCCTGATCACAGGCAGCTATTGTTCCCATGTTTAATCTCTGCAAATCAGTTTAAAAGCAAATCACCAGCAGGGCTTGAAAAAAGTGACACACGCTAGCCTGTCCACCAACAAGATGTTCTCCCCAGACCATCGGCAAAACGATTCATTGCTGCCTTCCTAAATCTACAGGCTGCTCCAGTGCCTCTGATACAACTCATAGGTTTGCCAGGTCGCAAAAGAGCAAAATTAACAAGACACTGCTCATTTTCATGCTACTAACTCAGAGCACTTGGGAGAAGCAACCCCAAGTTCTAACTTCAAGAAGGGACAAGCACATCTGGCTGCAACAATTTTCAATCACTCATAACTTTTTGAAACTTTGTCAACCAAAGTTTCCTAATATGTTCCAAAGGCACTTTTGGCATGGAAGTCACCGTTTGACAGTCAGTAGTAAATGAGAGCCCATATCCACAGCAACTGGATGCCTGGAGCTGCCCCGTGCCCGTTGACTCCGGCTCACGGGGCTGCTTCACTGCTGTGTAGACCTCCGGGACCCTCCTACCTTGCAGGGTCCTAGAACCCAGGCTCCCACCCGAGCCTGGAAGTCTACACAACAATGAAGCAGCCCTAGTCCTGTGAGCTCATGTTGGCTGGCACGGGCGTCTAATTACTGTGTTGATGTACCAGAGATGATCTACATGAGGACAGAACTGAACCCTTGAAAATGAACCTATCTTGAAATGAGCCAGGAACAACAAGAAAGCAATTTTATAGGGTATTTTTTTTGAATACTCACCTAACTCAAAAGCTAAATTAAAATTAAGGGAAAACTTAAGCTAAATATGAAGAAACATTTCCTGAAAGGAAGATGCATGCGCCTGTGCAAAAGTCTCCCCAAGGGTTAGTGGGGGAAGTGCTTGGAATTGTTAAAGTTCGACTGACAACAAGAGGAAGACTGTACTGACTCATTCTACCTGAACAGGAACATGAATAAGAATACTGGCTGATCTAAAGAGTCTTTTCCATCTCTAGCTTTCATGAGGAATGGCCCAACTGATGATGTTGAAACAGTCTCTCTCTCTCTCTCTCTCTCTCACACACACACACACACACAGGACTGAGAATAAACAAGAAAATCTTTTGAGGAAGTTATGAGAGTGTGGAAATCAAATCTGAATGCAACGTGCCCTGCTCATCCTACAGGATGTTTTTTTGGGCAACGGGAACAAGGGAAATCTTCAATCTGGCAGGAATAGTGACTCCCTCAACGCCGGTTAATATGACTGAGCTGGTTACACTTTAAAATAGCAGCTTGACACTTTGTGGCCTACTCCTTCAGAATCCTATAAACAGCTTTTGATTTTCAACAGTCTTTGCAGATCACCCTTAAAAAGAGCTAACAACCCTTATTAAAAATAGGGCTATAACAGAGCACAATATTACAGCAGCAAACATTACTAGAGAGCCATGTGTAACATTTTAAGACCGAGGTAGCAGGGAAAGGACTCACTGCACAGGATATTATGAAGGTCCAAGTTAAAGATTAAATATTCTAAATTCATAGCTCACTTATTTCGCTCTACGTCACTGGAAGATTTAAAAAAACAAAAATCGCACACACACAAAGAAAATGAATTGTCTATTTAAATGGGTGCTAAACAAACAGAGCAACAGACGCCAAGGAAAAACACAAGGAGAGATAAGCCACCAAATGTCACTTTCTTACACAATTACTTCCGACTCCATCTCTCATCTGCCAGGCAGATCTGTTTCCCTGGAGACCTGCAGTACAGGGGATATGCCAAGGCAGGATTTCCATAGGTTCATGGACATTTGTATGTAATTTAGAATTATAAACAGATCCTTTCAAACAAAAAAACAAACCCCTCGCATTGCCTGACAAATGCACTTGGTGAAAGATATCAGACTCACGGCCCTGTTCATCCTGAAATAGCAACAGCTCAGAGATGAGAGAAAACTTTCCATACTGCCCTGTGGCCGGTCTCAACCCAGCCCAGGAGCCTACCTCCAGAGGCAAAAAGGGAGTTCAGTCTCCAGGCTCATCCACTCCTTTTCCTCTCTGCTGTGACCGACCAGGGGCAACCCATATTGCCAAATGACGGCAGCTGTGTTTTGTGGACACATCTCCGCTATTAAATGGACTAAGGCCACTAAGTTGCTTCACCTCGTTTAATGACAACTCAACAACGACATGTTCAATCACCATCAGGGCACAGAAAATCTAATAGCCCAGAGAGTGAAAAGGAGGCTTTCCTGAGCAAGAACCATCCACTTCCACAAAATTTAAACTCAGGCATATCCAGCCTTTGTGTTGCTAACTTAACCTTTCAGATGTGAAAACAACGCAGTGCTGTCTTCCTAAGTCTACAGGCTGCTCCCGTGCCTCTGCTCCAGCTCAAAGTTTTGCCAGGCTGCAGAAGAGCAAAATTGACACGATGCTGCTCGGTTTCATGCTGCTACTCAGAACACTGAGGAGACTTGTCAGTTTCACACTGCTTGGAACTCAGCAAAGATATGAGCAATAAGTAGCACTGGAGCTATTCACTGAGGATGACGACTATCTGCCTCTGGGTACACTTTTCAAGCCTTCTCTACTAGCAAAGGCTGGATTAAAATCAGTGAGACCTGAAAGAGCAAAGTTTCATGTTCCGCTATCAATACCTGAGGCACCCCGCATCTCCCACTGACCTCTGGACAATGATTTTTGCAGTCTTGTCGTTCCCTTTCCACTGGAAAATGATTTATCATCCTAAAGTTTGATTTAGGGCAGTGAAGAAATGCCGGTCTGTGTTATTTAGTTCTTCCCAGGCCCCAAAATATCCAAAGCACCTCACATCACAGCTAAAATGCCTTGATCGGGAACCAACAGGAACGTACAAACCCCTTTCAGACATTAGTCAAAAGGAAAGAGGAAGGACAGACTGGGGTAACATCTATAAGATAACTCTTAAATGAGGGTGGGAACACACAGTCTTCCATCCAAGAAGGGCGGCTTCCACAGAAAAGAATAATACCCTTAAAGAACAGGTATTAAATTATCTATCCTGCCCAGTGCCCCTTGGCTACCCTTCTTACTAGACCCTTATTTTTATCCTTCATTCTTCACAGACGTCCCATGATCATGTTTCAATCCCTGTAAATTATTTAGATCAGATATGAGAAATCAGATACATGAGAGACGGAAAAGATGCACTAGTCCATCCCCGGGGACCAGGGCTAGATGTCAAACAGTTGGTTCAGTCCAGCTAGGAGTCCCAGGAAACTTTGCTTCTACATCTTTCTTTAGGAGACTATTTCACTGTAATAGTTTTCACAGTTAGCAAGTTCCCTCTGTTATTTCACTTAAATTGTGCTTGTTTTATTTTCATCCTGTTACTTCTTTTTCTACTCGTTGGGCCGTATTCCATTGAGTCCTGGGGAGTAATACGCTATCATCAGTACACTAGTCAAACATCTCGGGCAAGATTTTCAGAAGTGACTAGCAATTTGGGGTGCTATCCTGGATACACCTTAAAGGGGGGGTCTGGCTTTCAGAGAATGGATGCTCATCACTTTCTAAGTGGCCACCCAAAATAGGGTAATGCAAAACCACCAGTCACTTCTGAATGTCTCAACCCTTAAAGTAAAATATTGCCACTAGCTGCTTCCTTTCTTTACCCACTCTGAAGCCTGGTCAAGTGATACACTCAGCACATGAGTATCTACAAACCTTCAGGCTACCTGCTGCTTTTCCATCAGCGTTACAGAACCAGAAGAAAGAACTGAATTGCACAAGACCTTGGCCTGAGACACTCAGACAGAAGCAGGTTTTCGGACCGGATGGCACTGAACCGCCTACATATCCGGTGACGTTGGGAAGACAAAAAACAAAAGTCCATCCTTAGCACTGTAAGTGAAGAGGCTGAATTTGCAAACCTACTGCATGCTGCATTTCGCCCCAGGAATGGAGATACACCATAAATGGGACTTTTCATGCTTCCACCCTACACAGAATCCAGCTTCTTGCATAGTCGCCAAAGCTTCCTTCCATTTCGCACAGCTTCAAGCAAATGTCAAAATGTTACTCTCAGACTCTACAATTCCTTCAGAGATCTACTGAATTTAAGCAATTTTGGTTAAAGGGAAATGTTCAAAAGAGCATCCTTATTCAGGAATGCACTTAAGGCACATGCTTAACTTTAAGCATTTGCTTAAACCCCACTGAAGTCAATGGGATTTAAGTACATGTTTGGAGTTAAGCGCATGCGTAAGTAATTACAGCAAAATCCTCTTTCTAAAAAAATGAATGGCCCCACTGTAAATAATATGATAACGAGACATCAAGTAGCCTAATCAGAAATAAAAGAGTAGCTGGATAATAATTCCTGCTGGTAATTAATCACTAATAACTGTGGTGCAAGAAATTTTAAGGTGACAAATGTGATGGGCCTAAGGATCAACAAGGTCTTAGGGACAACAACTGCCGAGAACACCTAGTACTCAGATAGTTATTAGTATGTACAAGATGAGCATGAAAAATAAAATACAAATTCCATGGATTTTTAAGAAACTGGACAGTGCATTTTCAATGGGAGCTGGAGATGGATGAGAAGTGGGGAATATTTCCCTGTTTTCCTTTTCATGGAAGATTTAGTTTGATGGAAATTTTCTAAGAGGCTTAAAACACAGGAAAGACTGATGTGAGGGACAGATGGAAAGGACATGGGAGTGGAAGCCCCATGGAAACATCACTGGGGTACTGGTAGATCCTAGGGAACAGCCTAGAGCTTTGTCTACCATGGTTATTTGCCCAATTCCTGACATCAGTGCAGTTGCACCACTGCAATCCCCTAGCATAGAAAAGGTAAGCCAGTACTGGTGTAGCTTCACTCTGCTTGAAATGGGGTACCTGCACTGTGGGCTGTGTTTGAATGACCCTACAGTTGCCCAGTGGCTCAGAACTTTTGAGCCACGAGAATTCTCACCTGCTCATACCCTCCGAGCAAGGACTTAAGGTGGGATAGCATGAAGTGAAAACATCGTGTGTGTTAGCTAGAACTGCTTTAATCATCTCATCTTATGAATGTGCTGGTGTCTCAATCTCTGACTGCCAGAAGATGGGACTGGACAACAGGGTATGAGTCACTCACTGTTCTGTTCATTTCCTTTGCAGCAGCTGGCACTGGCCTCTGTCGGAAGGCAGGATACTGGGCTAGATGGACCATTGAGCCGACCCAGCATGGCCGTTCTTATGTGCTGTTCTGCTTCATCAAGTGACTCTCAATAGGATGCTGTGGGTTGCGTGTTTACTATGACTCGGTGCATATCACTGAGAATATGAACTTCGTTTACAAATAAAGTGATGGTCCTGCAAACTCATCCTGGGAACTGAGAGTCAAGCGGTGATCAAGCTCAAGCACTGCCACCGAAAACCTGCTCTCAACTGAAGTGAATTACAGGCAGAGGCCACTAACATATCAGTAATACTCAACTGAATACTTACTACCGGCGCTGATTCAGAAGCCACAGAGGATTTACTTGACTTTCAAGAGCACACAGAGCACGGTTGGCAGTTAAAGGGAAAACACACCCTCCCCCCGCCCACCCTTTTTTCTTTTGGTAAATTGAGCAAATTTGATCTTGAAATACAACGGCCAGATCTTCAGCTGGTGTAACGTGGCACGAGCTCACTGAAAATAAAGGAACCACGCCATTTTACACCAGCTGAGGATCTAAGCCCTAATCATGCAACTTCACAGTGCCCATATTCCAGAGCACAACTTCACTTTATAGAAGTGACAAGTGATTTCCGAGTGATAAGACAGTGGTTACGCAAAGGGCCTGTCCTCGAAGAGTGTGGCTGCGGATGGAGGGATAGCACCATCTCCTAGTGAAAGGAGCTGCAATCTGATTGTGATTTATCACAAGCGTATGACTAGTCTGAACCCGGAGTATGGAATTAGGCCCAAGAACAAAGGGCATTCAGGGCCTCTCCCAGTCCAGGCTCACTAATCCTTCCTCAGAACATTACCTCAGGGGATAAACACTTGGCCAGCCGCATGCTGCAGCTATTGCTCAAGAAGTGAAAGGCCGCCAGACTCTGACCGAATGACTGGGGCTCAGCACATTTTGGTATCACTGGGCCCAGAGGTTATAATGAGTCAGTGTTGCCCGGTGAGGTAAGGCTGAGTGAAGAAACTCTGCAGCAGGGGCTCTCAGCCTGGGGGCTGCAAACAGATGGTCCCGAGCACTCTGCCCTTGACATATTGCTAAATGGGAAAAGGCCCCAGCTGCTTGCTGAGAGGAGGGTTCTGGAGGCAGAAGGATTCCTGGTATGAAAAAGGCTGGGAACCGAGGAGACTGTGTCGGTTTCTCAGAAGGGGCAGGCTACAGCTTTCCCAGCTAGAAGCCAGGGGAGATTCTGGGGTGATGAGGTCTCAGTTAGATTGTATTATAAACCTAAAGGAGACCTCCCAAGGAGGGAGGACTTCTTCGAGGGGCTGAGTAGCTGTGGCTTTAGGACAATTTACCTACCAGGTGCTTTGTCCCTCTGACACCAGGAATGATTTTATCCAAGAAAAAAGGAACAGGGTGAAGAATATCAGGATACTGACCATGGCAACAGAGCAGGGCCTTTTGGCCCTCAGACAGTTTTGGCCTGCAGCCATACCATCAAGGGCTGTGCTCTTGTCCGATCTCACCAGGCGCTGCAGGAAGCAATCTTGGTGATTTAACAGGTAATACTTTCCCCCTTGGAACTAGAAGTGAACCAGACCCCAGCATAGTGCCAGGGGGTGCTACGCTATGGGAGATACAGCCTTTCAGAGGAGATGTAAAGCTAAGGGCCTGCTCACCCAGGATTCTTACATAACCGATGGGCTCTTCTGAAAGAATAGGACTTAACCATGCTATCCCTAACCAAATTCTCTTTGGCTAATAGCCTTCCACCCACCTGGCATTCCCTATGCAGTCTGTCAGCTAGACACAATACTCTTCATCTCTGAATGTTGTTTATCATTGCACTACACCAGTAAACAGCTGACACATTCCACCCCAGAGGTGGTTGCATTTCAAATACTGTGTGAAGTGACTTCTTTTAAAAAGCGTACAAATGTATGCAAAACGTTCTGGCCCCTTTTGGGCGGAAAGGAGTCATGTACAGCTGGAAGGTGACTTTTAATAGGTTACGTTTGTCCTAATAAGGACGGAGACTGCATTATCCTTAGGTTCACTCTGATACAGGAACAATTAATCTGGTAAAGAGTTTTCTTTGAGAGCAAAAATAAAGCAGCAAATGACCAGCTACCTTCTCCAGGTAAATGTTAGGGGAGTTTGACAGAGATGATCCTTTTATTGGTTACATTCTCTACTCTTCGGCCTGTAAACTCCTACGGATAAATCCTGCCTGCTTAGAAACGGCACAATTAGAGAAAAAGTGGATTCATCAGCAGACAGGAAAAGATACAATTGGATGCCCTGCAGCAGCAAAACAGCTCAGTCTTTGGAGCCTTAATTCCGCACTGCAACAACGTCCTTTGGACACACCAGGAGCGGCACTGAAGAGAAATTACACCAGAATGGGGGCAGAAGAAGAAAGGAGGACAATCTTCTCTTCTCTCCACGGCCTGGAACGATTCCTGGGGAAGGTGTCTGCAAAGATGGGCTATAAGGAACGGGGAGGACGAGGAGAAGACGAAGAAGAAACATGCACCATTGAAAAGGTAACAGAAGACTGAAGGGTGAATAAGAAATGGTGAATCCATGCATACCCATAATGCTGTGCCCATCGTGAGCTTTGGAAAGAGGCACTGAGGTCTTTGCTGTGGACCTGAGATTACCTTACCAGTAGGCTAGACAGGATTAGATTTTTACTGGTAGATACTGGTCAACATCGATTTCACTGTGCGCGCACACACACACACACACACACACACACACACACACACACACACACACACTCACACACACTCACACACACTCACACACACACACACACTCACACAGGCAAACAAATAGTTCCATCAATGCTAACTGAAATGTATACATACAGAGTAAAAAAAACCCGGCTCCTTGAAAACAGAGTCCACCTTAATGTGTATAAAATGTGTTATAATGAACTCTGCAGAAAGCATGTGTTGGCAGCTCTGCTGAGACAGCCAGCTTTAACTTCTTGAATCTCAAAATCTACGGTCGTTAAATAATCATTGTATGAGCCACATCCATAATTTCGCACAACTGTGAAAACTGAAATGGATGAAAACTGAACAAATCCTCAGTACCCTAATGATGCACAACTGTGAATATTTAAATTGATACAAATTGAAACAAATGAACCACAAACATAGCTGTCCAAAATATAATTAAAAAAAGAAAAATCTAATTCTGCCAAGCCCACTTAAGGAACACGTTTACCACTACTTTCCTTCCTTGTTTTCACTTCCCACCCCCATCGCTCGCAACAGCTGATGCGAAACCTGCAGCGCGGTCAATTTCCAATGAAACCTTGACTCACAAGCTCTATTGACCTACACCTCTTGTTCAGCACCAGCGCCGGCCCGCACTGCAACTTTGTGCAATGAAGAGCAATGCCTCTGAGCTGAGTGACACGGCTTCCTCTCTGATTCAGCAAAGCCCTTGATAAGAAATGTCATCCCTTCACCGGGTAATTTTACCCAGTCAGATAAGAATCTCTATCAGGCTCAAACATATGGCTAACTGAAGAGCCCACAGCAAAGGAGCAGAGTACTTTATTTGCTTTGTATTAAGGGCACCCCTGGACCAAGAAAAGCCGATTCTTCAATTAAATAATAAACTCTAAATTACACTCCATTCTTATTTGGTATATTCTCATTGAATGGTAATGGTCTCAAGTTGCAGTGGGGAAGGTTTAGGTTGGATATTAGGAAAAACTTTTTCACTAGGAGGATGGTGAAGCACTGGAATGGGTTACCTAGCGAGGTGGTGGAATCTCCTTCCCTAAAGGTTTTTAAGACCAGACTTAAAGCCCTGGCTGGGATGATTTAGGTGGTGATTGGTCCTGCTTTGAGCGGGGGTTGGACTAGATGACCTCCTGAGGTCCCGGATATTCTGATTCTCATGCTGGCAGTGATACGAGCTAGTCTCGATGGCTAAACAGAATCCCCTGTCCTGTACCTCCTCTCCTCTGAGCATAAAGCTACTAAAAAGACAAAGATAACCATATGAATAACAAAATCATGGCACCTTAAGGGTGTTATACACATTCCTGCCCTAGTTAGCAAATAAATAATACTTACAACTTGTAAAGCTCCATGCACCCAAAGCTATGGCAGCACATTATAAAAAGGTGGGTAAGTATTATCCTCATTTACAAAAGGGGCCAATGGAGAGATTAAGTGACAAGGTAACACAGCGAGTCAGTAGCAGAGCCAGGAAGACCTCTCCTGCCTCATGAGACCAGAGTCGCAATTTAAAATTTAAGTTTTATAGCACCACCGGGGTGTTGGATCCTTAAACATTTTCAGTGCCATGTGCCCATTACTTCGGGGTCTTGGGCCATAACACAGGGCCAAATGCTGCCCTTTCCACAGGACTACTCACCGAGTAAGGTGCTACTCAGTATAAAGTGGCAGAATCTGAGCCAGAATGGCCACACAAGCACATTCATAAGAAAACCCAAAGTTCTTCTTCTCGCTCTTTTTAACAGACATGCCTATCATTTAAAATGTCCAAATGCTTTTGTTCTTTCAACATGGGGAAGTTCATTCCCAGTCTGGGAGCTGGCACGCGGAGCCACATTCCGAAATTCACTTTTACAGCTGAGTCATAAACCACTGAAACTGGGTTTACAAGGAAGTGGACTGATCTGGCATTTGGAAATGGGATACGGAGCCTTTCATCTCTCTGATTCAAACCCAGTCCAGCAGAGAAGTAAGCTTGATTGTTTTTTAAACTATTTGCTGGCTATTCATTGACGTATGTGAAAGGAGTATGTGGTATCAAGGAATGTGAGGGAGTCTGTGGCAAAGAAGAGAACTGAACTCAGGTCTCCCAAGCTCTAGTCTGGTGCACTACCCACTTGAAGGTACGTCTACACGGCAATTAAACACCCCCAGCTGACCCCGGCCAGCTGGATCGGGCTCAGGGCTGTTTAATTGTGGTGTAGATGTTCGGGCTTGGGCTGCAGCTCAAGTTCTGGGGTCGATCCCCCCCCAACCCTCTCACCCTCGGGCTGGGCCCCGGAGTTTTTCTAGCATGCTGAGGGGTCTCAGAAAGAAAAAAGGTTGAGAACCCCTGTGTTAGATTATAAAAGGTGACAAACCCTCTAATTTACTTTGTTCTAGTGTTTTTTTTTCTTGCATTTCTTCTCTCACAGCTTTGGACAACGGGGTGGATTATTCAGTTTCACTTTTGTTGTTCTAATTGCTTTGGAAAAATCACACTAGCACAAGGCTGCAGCGTTTTGGGTGAAAATAATGCGGGGGAATATGACAGAAATATTCTTGCTTCTCCAAAAAATATAGCTATTTCCACTGGAATAAAACAAAATCATGGAATCTGTTCTGTTTTGAAAAACCTACTTTTACCAGGTTTAACTACATGAACCCATTTGACTGGATGATTTTTACAGAAACGCCGCTAGAGTTGCTGCTGGCCCATGGCAATTTCCAGATTTACCCTGTGCCGGTGGGCCCATCCAACCAGAAGGACAGCAGCCAGAAAAGAGGGTGCAAGAGAGATTGTAGGAAGTTGGGGGAACCACGTAAGCAAAAAGCAAGCATTTATACACATCCTCATTTACTCTTTTGAGGCCTGGGTTTTGTTTTGCTTTTTACCTGCAGATCCTCATGTAATATATCAACCTCATCCTCGGGAGACTTCTTTGCAACACAACTAGCAAGTTTTCCACCTGTGGTGTCATTCCTGAAGATTTCCATTTCTCTTGATATGTTCCATCTCTCCTAAGGTGAGAGAGATATTCCAGTCTCTTCCTCCTTTTGATTGCTCCCCACAGCAGCAAGCACTCCATTTGGTATTGCCAAGTACCAAGATCATCTTTTCTTCATTTGTGATTATCCTTGGGATATAGAATTAAAATCCACCCGCCTTCTAAAAGCCTATTTGTTTGTGCCTTGAGAGTCCAGAATAGCTTCACAGCCAACGATGAAACAAGCCAATTCAGTGCATGCACCGACTTCACCATCACCGTCCACGGACAACCTGCGCAGAAGAGACAATAACTTTAGGGTTTCATTTGGACAGATTGCCCCATATTTTAGCCTGTGTGTGTCATCATTAGTAATAAATAAAATAAATAGTAGTATCTAGCTCTTTATATAGCGCTTTTCACCAGGAGTTCTCAGTGACCTCATGATCCTAAATATATTTGTCCTCAACACCCTGGGAGGTAGGGCAGTGCCATTATTCCCATGCTACAAATGGGGGAACTAAGGCACAGGGAGATTCAGCCCTGGGCTACCCTACACAGTTAGCTCGACATACAGCAGCTTATGTATGTCAGCGTACACACTACAGCCCTGCTCCTGCCGAAGTAAGATGGAGGAGAAGGTATTCTCCATCGATGGAGAAGATGGTATCCACCCTCTAGCACTATTATCAGCCTGACTATTCATAATAAGCTAAGCAGAAGTAAGTCCAGGTAGAAAATACGAAGTGTGGTCTGCCATTCGAATGACTTCAAGAGAGAATAATGACCTAGCTAGTACAGTTGGGGAGAGGCAGCAAATGGCAATGTACGTCATCAGAGATTCACACAATCTACCTTCCCTGCTCCATCATATGGACATGAGCGGTATCGTGAAACGGATGAAGGTGACAGGGACATGAAATCATTTGCCCAAAGTTTATTTTTTAAAAAGAAAAAAACCAAGCAGGGCTGAGACAAAACCCTAGAATCTCTTTTTAAAAATATGCTGGCTGAAAATAGAGCAGTTTAGGAAGACTGAACAAAAACCCAGGATTTGTGGAAAGGTTTCAAATGCAGGAGAGCTATAGGACTCCATTGCCCTTAAGGGATGGAAGGTCTGCCTGTCAGCAGTGCTGACCAACAGCCATTTCCGGTGGCTCTACGGGTGCTCAATACCTCATCAAATCAGAGCACACATTTTGTTTCTTGAGCAACATGATATAGGGCCAGATGCTGAGTTGGTGCGGCTCAGTGCACCTCCATTGAAGTCAAGAAAGTCAGGCTGATTTACATCAGCTGAGGGTCTGACTCGTCATCTTGGAGCCAAGGAGATGCTTGTGCAAGACTTAGAAGAAGGAGGTCCCCGGTTGGTCCCTATGGCTTCTTGGACTATGGAGTTATAAATAATGATTTAGTATAGCAGAATGCATAGCCTGGTAAAACAAACAAAACTCGCAGCAACTTCTTCCACGTTCTTCCATGTTGGAAGGGGGGTGGTTTGGGGAGTGAATACTGGGGGGGGGGGGGGGGAATTACTGCATAGATGGAAAGATATCCTGTGGAATTGTTGTTAAATACCTTCCTGGTTGGTAAGTAAATAGATATTCTGTGGGGGGTGAGGGGACGGCAGGTGGAACTCTAAGAGAAACTTTTTGAGGGGTATCCCTTTAAATGTCTTTCTAATAACTCCGATTTGATGCACAAGACTTTATTTTAGACATCCAGAGGTAACCCACAGGTGCAGAAAATCTAAATAAAATAGAAATTCCTCCTGTCCCCCAATTACTAGTAATGTAAGTGCCAAACACAGGGAACACTCCCTGCAGTTCTGCTGGGAGTGAAGGAAAAAACTCGGTAAAGCTTCATGTTGCAGCATGCAAGTATAGGGAGGTTTGTTAGAGCACTCTCATGGCATAAGATTGCAAAACACCAGTTAAAATTAGTCTCCACTACTTCGGTCAATGTTGCTTAATTCCACTCTTTCAAGATTTCCATTGGCTATTTTTAATTTGTTAGGACAGGCTGTGTTTTTAAATGTTTGTTTTGTTTTAACAGTTTTGGCATCAGTCATTGTTTTGTTCCAATGTGACAGTGTCATAACTGCAGAGGGGTAGTATGGTCAAATGACCAAAGCACCAAAGTCGGAAGACTTGAGTCTGTTCCTGGCTCTGCCACAGACTAGTTATTGGCCTTATACAAGTCACTTAATCTAATCTGGGCCTCAGTTCTCCATTTGTGAAATAGGGACAGTACTCCTCTACTTCACAGGGGAGGGGAGAATTAATAATAAAATCAATTAATGATTGTGAGGTATTTAGGCACTCTGTTAATCACAGCCACATAAGTACTTAGAGAGCGAGCAGCTGGCACAGCTGATTCTCCCTCACTTGAAATCTTTAAATCAAGACCGGATGTCTTTCTAACAGATATATGCTAGCCCAAATGCAGGAACAACTGGGTGAAATTCTATGTGACGCGGGAGATCAGACTAGATGATCATAGTGGTCCCTTCTGGTCCAAAAATCTCTGGTTACTGGCGATTCCTTGGTCAATTCTGCTCTCCATTCCACAAGTATACAGCAGTGGAAACTGCAGTGATGTCAAGAGAGTAATGCTGCTATCAAGTGTGATCGGAACCAGGCTCCGTGTGTTTGGAACTGCAGTTGCTGAAGGAAAACCCGTAAAATTCCTGCTGATCCACACTCTTCAAAGATAGTTTTACATTAAATTAATATTGGTGTTTTGAAGTCCCTGAGCTTAAATGACCCAAGTCCCTCAGGATTACAGAATCATTTTGCTGGCACCGAGCCTCAGAAAGGCTCTAAATATTTCAATAAGGAGGAGGATTACTTCCGACCATGCTTGGCCGTAATGGCTTAGAAAAGGGGTGGGGTTAAGGAAGAAAAGGTGGAAGTGAGGGTGCTAATTAACTTATACAAGAAATGGAATGAGGCCAAAACTCTCTCACCAATAGCAACAATGAAAAACTATCATTGACCCAAGTAAAACAATCACAACTGATGTTATAAGTTATGACTTTAAAAACCATCCGCAGGATTCCAGCATGGCAGGAGCTCACATGGGCTGGTCTCTGACTTAAGCAGGGGAATAAGCACCAACATTTTACTGCGTCAGCTCAACATGCAAAATATAAAAATGGAAGGTCACAAAACTACATCACACAAATACACACACACACATATTATTGTGTAATACATATAAGTAATGTGTATATATATATATATATATTTATTTTACCCTCACGAAGAAATACTGATTCTTTTTTGGATTTTATCCAAAATAATTGCCCCCACAATAGCACAGATGGACTAGCCCTTACCACCTTATCTGTACCCAATTATTGAGTGTCTCACAATATTTGGCATATTTCTAAAATTCCCTCTCCTGGAGTCATGTCAATACATGAGAATCAGCTTTCCTTTAAAGAACAAAAATAAGTTTCTAGTCCTCATGATAAAAGTTTAGAAATCTGACCTGAGTGCACCTGAAAGGTTCAAAAATCAGAAAATATATCAACAGAAACAAAACTATTTAAAAAATCGCATGATTTTGGGGGACCCGACTGATTTTTCCAGATTTGGTCGCATTACTGTATCGACCCTCACTCTTCTGGCATAGGTAGCCTGAAAGCGATTAAGGCTCTCCACGTCTTGTCAGTTACCCCATCCAGCCCAGATAGCCCCTCTAGGGGCTCCTCAGTCAGATTCTCTCACTTGCATGTAGAAACAGAAAACTCAGAATGATGCAGGTTAAAGTGGATGGTCTCTCCCACAATCCAATAGCAAATTAAAACTCAAGTGTACACACAATTTTTTCACTTGTAATCATCAGCCTGACTTGTGAGGAATCTCACACAGGGTCATTTCACAATAGATCCGCAGCGAGGCCTCATCGGCCCTGCCATTTCAGTAAGCAGCACCGCTGCAAACCCTCAGCGGGGTTTTGCCAGGGCATCACAAATTGCACCAGTGCATCTTACTCCAATTTGACACAAGAGAAGGCCTTAGGTCTGGTGAGAGGGAGATGGCTGCATTGAGTGGAGAAAACAATAGCTTGGAAAAAAAACACGTGAGGCAAATTTAATTGCAGCACATAAAACTGTATGAACTGAGAAATCTGGTGCAAGTGTCCTTTCATGGGTAAGACTTGCACAGTACCTGCCCACTGGCATATGAAGGATTCTCACGTAGATGTAATGAAAGGAGCAAAAAGACTCCTCTTCGCGCAAGTCACCGACATCCACTTTCTGCTTCATGGCTCTTCAAACAGATCATACAAACACATATTCAACTGCATGCAGTTAGCAAATCTCCTGCTTGCCTTTCAACTTTCTGCTCCCTTGTTGTTCACCCAATGGTTAACCACAGCATCCCCATCAGCTTCTCTCTCATACAGTGTGGCCTAGAACTGATCAGGAAGTCATGGGCCCACTGAATAAGAGACCTTTTTGTGTGGTACCATCCAAACAAACGCTAGGAAATAAGGGTGTGTACTTTGTACTCAGAGGTGAACACAGTCTGCTGCCAAGGTCGTCTTCCCCTTACACAGACTACTATAAGGCTCTTTGCATCAGAATGTTCTGATGCTAGCAACATGGCAATTCTAGGGTGAGCAGTTATAATGGGATAATCAGACTCCTCGTGGAGACAGGAAGCATTGATCTGTGCCTGTTGCCATGCAGTGCATCAAATGGCATCATTTTCTCATGATCGCCTTCTTTTTCTCCCCTACCACTTAAATACATTTAGGGCACTGCAGGAAGAAATTCACAAAAGCCTTTAAAAAAAAAATCTGAAGAGACAACAGATAACATCCTTGCAACTCGGTCCCGAATAGCCTAGCTCTTGCGTTCTCTTCTATCTCTCTCCACCCTTCCCTGATTAATGTCCCATTCCAAGCTTACTCCCACAACTTCTTCACACACCGACACACACACAGGCACACTCACTCCTCTGGGATATGCCTCTGACCCAGGTCACCACTCAGCTTACATTCAAGCATGTGGCCTTAACTCGGACACCAATGTGATTAAAAGATCTTACCAGCCGACACACCTGTAGTATAAAAGCCTACGTGAGCTGTTGTTGCTACCCAAGAATCTAGGAGGTTAGACCCAATGTGATTAAAAGATCTTACCAGCCGACACACCTGTAGTATAAAAGCCTACGTGAGCTGTTGTTGCTACCCAAGAATCTAGGAGGTTAGAGCAAAGGTTGGTTTTATCTGTGTGACAGCGAGGAAACGGATGTGTACTCTGTGCACTGGAACTAAATGAGAGCTTGTAGTGGAGGTCATGAGTCCAAGTAAGATCATGTCTGGGCAGTCAGGCATGCAAACTGATTCAGAGATTTAAAGACCAGATGGGACCATCCAATTTTGATTCCTGTATAACACAGACCACAGAATTTCACCCAGTTACCCGTGTTGAGCCCAATAATTGGTCTGACTAAGCCACATCTTCCGGGATGCCATTAAGTCTTGATATGAAGACATCAAGAGACAGAATCCACCACTTCCCTTGCAGTTTGTTTCCAAGGTTCATCAGACCCTCCCTGTTTAAAAAAACCAAACAAGTGCCTCATTTGGATTTGTCTGGCTTTCCAGTCATTGGTTCTTGTTATGTAACTGATGGACAGCTGTGATGTCTTAAGTGGTGACTCCTTGACTGAGTACTACTCTGATAGGAAATGTTCATGAGCATCTTGAAAACTTTGTTGTGAAGGAATTTCCCCTTCTGTCTTTTTTTTTTTTTTAAATAAAAACTAGTAACCAAAGTTTAAGAGAAATTAGCACATAATGTTCGAGGCGACCAATCACGGGGCCCATCACGGCATCACTCCCCTCATCCTGTCTTAGAGTATCTGGGGATGAAGTTACAACTGCATGGAGGAAGGAGGGCGTGGCAGGACAAGGAAAATGGTTACTGGATTAGATGGAAATATGGATAAAACACTTCCCCATGTCATGCCCTTCTCTCTCATGTCTAATCCCTTCCTTCATATACTCTCTGGTGCTCCCAGTCTTCCAAATACCTCCTGCTCCCATCTCCATAAGTCAGTGTACCCATACTGTACATCCCTTTGTCCTCTGCACGAGCTTCACTGCCCAGTAGCCCTCCTCCCTTGATCTCTTATTAATAATAATTATCTGTATTATTAAATATTCCCCTGCACAAACACTGCAAGAGGTATTTGCAACTGGCCACCTGAGACTCACTCAAGGTCACACAACCTGACTGCCGTAGAGCTGGGAACGGAACCAGGTATCCCCAACCCTATGCCAAAGCCTTAACCATAAGATTAGTCCCTCTTTTCAGTGCCCTCTAGGCACAGCCCCTCACCCCACTTTTAAAGGTTTGCATTCTGAAGTCTTTATTCAGCCAACCATGTCAGAATGATCTTTGGGTTGTCAAATTAAATAAGAGTTTGGGGACTTTTAAAAAAAAATTGCTTAGATCTTCTTTGGGGCCACAATCGTAGTGCTCTCAACAGAGTGAAGGTAGCGTAAGTGTCAGTTTATGTAGAAGAGTAAGCATGAGTGTTAGCTGAGCAATTTGGAATCTGAAAATACACAGGCACAGGGGCCAGTTATAAATAGTAAAATATCGGGATAAACGCTTGGAATTGAAGGTTCTAATGACTAATGTGTTTGTTTTTCCTGCTTTAGGACTTTCCCCGCAGTTATCACTGTACAAATAAGTCCGCTCATACTCATTATCCTGATGTCAGTTTCCTAGGAACTGGAATCTAAGTAGAGCCCCAAATTTATTGCAGAGTATGAGGAAAATGATCCCTCCCAATTCTAAAAGAGAGAGATAGCGGAAGAGAACCACAGAAGCCAAATCATCCTCCAGCTCCTTTCCTTGCTACAAATTCATTATTATTAATGTGGGCATCCTCATAACTTAGAGAAGCGTCGAAGGGCTTGGTCAAAATGTGACTGTAAACCATTCAACTTACCTACAAGCCCAAAGAGAGAAAAAATAACCCCTGGTAGCGGCAGTGTGTTGAATTTCCATCTCTCTCTCGCTCTCTTTTCCGGGTGGATTAAATCGCTGGTTTTACTTAAGGAAACTACAACAGACAACCACTGTATGTATAAATTATAAATCAAAATGATTTATATTACCGTAGCACCTAGGAAATACAACCAAGATTAGTGTCCCCTAGCGCTAGGTGCTGTACATACATGAACCAAGAAACAGTCCCTACCCCAGAAAAAGGTATGGAAGGGAAACAGCAGGAAAACGATCTGCTTCAAGTCACAGAGCCAGAAACAGAGCCCAGGTGCTCCAAGTCCCAGTCTAGTGGCCTATCCCCTGAACTGCAGTCTCTCAAAACATCTATGGGTGAACTACATCAAAGAGACACCTGAACAATGCCTGGGGTTTTGTACTTGGTGTTTAGCTAACCAAGGATTTGCACTGCAACC
Source organism: Sternotherus odoratus (assembly GCA_032164245.1). NCBI lineage: Eukaryota > Metazoa > Chordata > Testudines > Kinosternidae > Sternotherus > Sternotherus odoratus. Next base: position 16,041,555 of record JAVMKO010000002.1, read on the forward strand.
CACTAAAGCTGAATAGCATAAAGACGACAAAAAGAAAAACCTGTTGCTCACGTTATATCCAGAGAAACACTCCGCTCCTAGATAACCTTTCAGGTAATATCCAAGCTGCCAGTTGATTTTTGCAGGCAAAATCAGTTACCCACATGGGCTCTTTCAACCTTTGTTTTTGATTTACTGTGTTATCATTCCTTTGGATAGAAGGGGTTAAACAACCTTTTCGATCCTCACCAGAAGCAACTCAATGCACAACAAGGAAGCCTCCACCTCAATGAAAACAGCATCAACACAGATTAATAACCCAGTCAGAGACTCAGGTACTGGGTCATGAAATCCCTGCTCAGAACCATCAGTCTCTCTCAGACAGACATGCATGCACGCACTTGCTCAAAGCCATGGCACATCAGAATGACCGGTTACCGGTGTGTGATCAAGTCACTGTTATCATAGAGATGTCCGCATCAGATCAGAGCTGTGGAGTGGCTGGTGACACAAAGGGCCCACCACTTGACATGGGAGCCTCATAGGGCACATTCAAAAATCAATGCACCTTTAAAAACCAGAACAGAGATTGCAGCAGAAACCTTTGATTAATTCTCAGCTTCTGCAGGCAGCAGCCCAAGGGAATGGTGCTTTAAATCTGCACACATGCACACCATATTATAAGCCAGATTCAAAGTGATTTGGCCAGTACTGAGACAGTATGCCGTTCTGTTAGCAGCCTAGGATCAAAGAACAGAACAGGTTTGGGATTTCCACATCTTCTGCCCAGGGAAATGGTCTGCCTCAGAGGTACCATGCTCTGGATGGAGGAGGTAGAGCAAAGAACACCCTCCTCTTGTGAAAGTATTTTACTACATGCTGGTTCAGAAACACCTGGATAGCAGGCACAGGAGTCGGTTTCCCAGTTCCTTTCCTGCAGGGATGGTGCTGGCAAGTGACCGGCTCCTCAGAGAACACATACCATCAGCCAGCACAGCTTTTAACATGCAGTCTCTGATGCCATAAAGGTTGGTCCAGCACATTTACAAACACGTCTGGAGACCACCGGCCAGCAGTACAAGCCATGCAGAAATAACCGCCTGGGTTACTGAGAATTAGATCTTGGCAAATCATAGAGAGTGGGGTCAGAAAAGGCCAGGTGTGTCATCGGTTGACTGATGGCATTTTGCTGAGCTAGTTCCCCACCTCATTCCTAGCAAGGTCTTATCTAACCTGCTCTGGAATGATGCTGATACAGGACATGACAACAGAGTGTGAACCAGCAAAATAATGGAAAGTGCTTCCAACCTTCATGATTTTGTCTTAACTATCACTCCTGTTAACTTTCAAAAAGCTGGACACAGTCACAAAGAAAAGAGAATCCCATCAACAGGCTCCGGGTTCAGGGCCTTCTTCATTTCTTACAAAAAATTAAACGAAAGAGTAACAAAAAGCAGTAACAAAGGCATTCAAAGTTCACCTGAACTCCTCTGGTTTTGACCTAAATAATGCTGCCTACTGAAATTCATGCCATTAAGTGAATGACAGTCTCTGAAATTAAACAGGTACAATCATGCCCCTTCCTGTAAGTAGTCTGAATAGGAGCGGATGCCAACAAGTATTTCAGGTGACGCTGTTAAGAAGGCAGCTAAGGTTTATTGCATTACGCTTTCAGTGTTGCAAGGTTGTTAGAGTCTGATTCAGTAATGCGGCTTATTATCATGCCTTTATTTTTAGTGACTAATCTTATTTAATAACGCTTTCCAAAGCCGCGTTGAATTCTGCTCCACAAATAAGTCATCATTTTTTTCTTTTCATGTTAGTTATGACTGTTTTGTTTTTCTTCAGATTTTGATGGTGAGGTGAGGCGTCGTTAATTATATTACCTATTACTGGACTGTTCTAGAGCATAAAAGATACAAGAGACAAACTCAAGCAAACAGAGCGAAACAAATAGCTGTGCTGCAGTATATACTAAGGACGAAGTATCTAGGAGCCGGCATGTTCTCAAATGCAGGAATAAAAAAGAAATCTAACACTGAAGATTGTAGTAACATGTCTGACCAGTAAGAGTAATGGGACTCCAGATCTCTTCAAGCCCAGTTTCTCTTACAGACTTACTCATCTAGGACAGATGTGTGTATTTATTTTAGAATTTGCTGAAAGAATTTATGCTCCATCCCAAAAATGTGAACATGCCCTTCCGTATGCAGAAGGGAAGTTCCTGTGGAAGAATGGAAAAAAATGTGCTTCACATATGAATCTGACTGAATCACTGAAACTGACGCCACTTCACTAGCAAAGAATGTGAGCACATGGATCAGCTCCACCAGTGAAATAAGTCACCAGGCTAAGCCAGGAGCGTCCCTTTAAAGACCTCTGCATGCACACTGGCACAAGGCTCTCCTGCTGCGAGGGGAGAAGGGAAACTAAACGTAGAACACTTGGATTTTTATTAAATAAGACTAAAAGGCACTTAGATTAGATTGACCTGTCCTGAAAAGCAAAAGCAGCTTTCACTCAGGGACACACGCCTGTGTTTGTTTTTGTGTCCCGTGTCCCCCCCCCCAACACCACAATCAAGTAGCTACAATTGCAGTCCTTGACTTTCCCTATGGGGCTGGTATCTCTGCGAACCTCTCCAAAAGGAGCAGGAAAGGGGAACAATGAGCTCCATTTCCCCAGGAGCCAGCAGGGAGTTGACCACGGTGGAAAGGAATACACCGCGCAGTCTCCTATAAGGTGGTACCATAGCTCTGCTTCCTGGGTGTTTGTGTAGCTCCCAGACACACAATGGCTTTGGAAGCTCCCTCTACTCAGGCTTGTGTCATATTAGCACAATCTGGCCCATAATGATGAGCCTCTGTGGTGAGCCAACAAGGGCAGCTGCTTCCCACCCTCTGTTCACCAATATATACTCCAGGGGTAGGCAACATATGGCACGGGCGGCATGCGAGCTGATTTTCAGTGGCACTCACACTGCCTGGATCCTGGTCACCCATCTAGGGGCTTTTCATTTTAATTGAATTTTAAGTGAAGCTTCTTAAACATTTTAAAAACCTTATTTACTTTACATACAATAGATTAGTTCTATATTAAAGACTTCTAGAAAGAGACCTTCTAAACACGTTAAAATGCATTACTGGCACGTGAACACTTAAATGAGAGAATAAATGAAGACTCGGCACACCACTCCTGAAAGGTTGCCGGCTCCTGATATACTCTGAACCTTCATGGAAGTGGAGCCGCTCCAAACTCTTAACCATGGGGAAGCCCCCAGTACTGCATGAGTTGTCCCCATCACCTAGAGCATTGGTTCTCAAAGTGGGGGTCGCGACCCGGTTATGTGAGGGGCGTGAGCCCCTGCTGCAGGCAGCTGGCCCCGACCCCTGCTGCTGCCAGCCGCCATGACTGACCCTGGCCCCTGCCATGGCGGGCTGCTGGCGGCGCCCTGGGCTCCAAGCCTCAGCGAGCTGCCGGCACCCCCCCCCCCCGAAGGGCTGCCAGTGCGCACACGTGCATCTCCCCCCCCCCCAGCCCAGACCCTGCCTCAGGGGGCTGCTGGCACACACCCACACCCCCCGGCACCTGTCCCGTGGGGCTGCAGGCACCCCACCCCCAACCTGGGGGGGCGTGGGGGGGGTGTTGCACTTAGAGGCCTGGTGTCCAAATGGGGTCACCAGTACAAAAAGTTTGAGAACCACACACAGGAGTCTAGGCAGAGCACCCAGACTAAGGGAAAACAAATTAAGGATCCCTGAAGCTTCGAAGAAACATAGAAGGGAATTAAATATTTGCATTTGTCATTCCAATGCCTCCCCCTCTGCAGTTGAAACAGCTTCCAGCCATCCCGTCTGAGAGACAGAGTTCCTACTTGTGAATGTGACTGCATATTCTAGCGAATCTAAGCTCCCTCCCCTCTCCCCACGTGCAACAGGTAACACCACCCCCCTGAGAAAACAATCCGCATGGAGGAACAGCTTTCTGTCCAGCATTCCTCCTCTTCCCCAATGCAGAGAGAGAGAGGGGGGGAGAGAGAGAGGGAGAGAGAGAGAGGGAGAGAGAGAGATATCGGAGCTCATCCAGCACAAGACAGATCACAAGCTAAATAAAAAAGATCTACGCAAACTGCTGCCAAACTGCAGAGTCATCACAGCAGCTGTCTAGAAGTTCAGGCGAGGGCTTCTGGCTGAGCATAACTGGGCTACTCTCTGTAAAGCAGCAGCCTAGTCCAGGTCAGTAACAAATGGTGCATATTTGGCTTTGGTACAGCACCCTGATGCGGCAGTTCCAACGCCTGACACAAGCCTTCTCCTATTAAAGGATCAGATCAGGTGCCATCTTGTCAGCACTAAAATATCTAGAGTGAAAAAAATAAAGCTTCGGATTCTTCCACCCGCTCCCCACTCCTGCTGCCAAATCAATGGGTTTTGTGCCTCACCCCCCCCCCCAATTGTTAAATCACAATCCAGAGAGCAACATTTCTCCTGGCAAACGGCCTTAAATTGTTTCTTTCTTGGCAGGCTCCTCCTTCAACTGAGGTGTTGCATAAAGGGACGGTTGTTCAGAAGGGTTACTTGGGTACATGAATTATTGCACAAGTAAACAAGAGACTGATGCACAGTCAACCAAAATTACTATTAAATGATTTGTTTGGGGCTGGGCACTATATCTACAAAGAGAGACGATCCCTGGCCCTGAAGACCAGACAATCCAACACATGATACTGTATTATTCTTTTTATTTCTCTTATGCTAATGTACAGAGACTCCGGTCAGAAGAAGGGTCCTGACAAGTAGGCATTTAGATTATAATGCAAGACTAAACATAGAGGAGAAGGGAAATAAAAAATCTCTTGATTCAAAGAATACCTTAGTAACACCATCTCAGGCCTACAAAGCACTTTTCATCTGTAGATCACAAAGCACTTTACAGAGTAGGTCAGAATCATGATCATTTTACTATGCGGAAAAATGAGGCACAAGGAGATGAAGTGACTTGCCCAAGGTCATCCAGAAAATCAGTGGCAAAGCCAAGCACAGAACCCAGATCTCACTGGTACCGTTCAATGCTCTACCAGAAGACAGCCTCCCATGGTGCATCTAATAGGTCTTACAAGCTATGGACATGCATATCAAGGCTGCTGGGGTAGTGTTTTTCACAAACAGCGGGGTGTTCCCCATTCAGACATGAAGCTGGAGCATAGAACTGCGGCAGTTCTAGTTCAGTGGCTCTTAACCTTTGCTACACCTCACTCAGCAGCTGCCACCCTCCAGCTACCCATCTCTGAAGGCAGTAATGATGGCCTGGTATGGTATTGCCACCCTTGCTTCTGCGCTGCTGCTGGCGGAGTGCTGCCTTCAAAGATGGGCACCTGGCCAACAGCTGCCACTCTCCGGCCCCCAGCTCTGAAGGCTGTGCAAAAGTAAAAGAGTGGCCATGCTGCCCCCCCCCTAAAATCTTGTGACTCCCCTGCAACTCCCTTTTAGGTCATGCCCCCCAACCTGAGAAACATTAGTCTCCTCTGAAATCTGTATAGTACAGAGTAAAAGCACACAAGAGACCAGATTTCATGGGGGGAGACCAGATTTCACAGTCTGCTATGTGTTTTTCATAGCCATGAATTTGGTAGAACCCTACACAAACCGAGCAAACACCCTTAATGGATCTAATGTGAGGGTACACACCGAGAAACAGCAACACTATGGACTTGCCACCCACATCTGCACTAAATTTGTTTAAGTCAATGCATGTCTCAGCTGCCTGAAGACTGCAAAGTCAGGCCTTCTATGGCAGGGGTTTTCAACATTTCTTTCTGCCTCTCCCCACTCCCAAACATGCTATATAAACTCCACAGCCCACCTCTCCATACGACAGCCAGGGCTGGCGTTAAGGGGTAGGAAGCAGAGCAACTGCCCGGGGCCCCATGTCATAGGGGGCACTGCGAAGCTAAGTTGCTCAGATTTTGACTTCAGCTCCAGGTGGTGGGGCTCAGGGTCGCCGGCTGCCAGTGGTGCTGGAACAGTTTTTGGATGGGGGATGCTAAGTTGTACCCCTCTTACCCCTGTCTGCGCCCCCACCGTCCCCTAGAGCTTGAGCTGGGACCAGGGCCATGGCTCCGGGACAGGACATGGACAAGGAGGTGAGGCTGGGGCCACAGATAAGGGTGGACGCGGTGTCCCAGACGTGGGGCCGTCAGCCAAGACCTCACAAGAAGGGCAGTCAGCCAGGAGCCCCCAGGGCCAGGGCGCGGGACGCAGTGAAGACCCTGGGCACAGGGCCAGCAGCGGGCAGGACCCTGGGGCCGGCACCCTGGGGCCAGCAGTGGACGGTAAGCAGCCAATTGGTACTCCGGGCTGGCAGCAGAGCCCCCGGGCAGCAGCAGGGCTGGTGACTGGGACCCTGGGCAGCAGGGGCCTGGGATGGGATGCCAGGAGCAAAAGCTGGGAGTGCTGCAGCACCCTCCACAACTGTACTTCCTGCACCTATGCAGGCTGCAGTCCTGCGCGGGGCTTCAGTTTTCTGCCCTGGGCCCTAGCGGGTCTAACACCATTCATGCTAGGCAGACCCCTTGAAATCTGCTCATGGTGCCCCTTGTGACGTGGGGCCCTGAGCAACTGCCCTGCCTCCTACCCCTGAACACCGAGCCCCTGGCTGAGTCGAGTCCACGGTTCTACGGAGAGGCTGACACGGAAACAGCTGCACTGCAGTGGTCATTGCTGAGCATCCAGAGGTCCGGATAATGGAGACCACACCAGGGCCAGATCCTCAACTGGTGTAAATCAACACAACTGCATCGAAAAGCTGGTGTAAGTTGGCCTAGCGTCCTTGACGTCAGTGGAGCAGTGTCGATTTACAGGAGCTGAAGATCTGGCCTGCAACATCTGACTGGTAGGACACAGAGTTTCCAAACAGTCAAACAGATGGAAAATTTACACCAGGCATTCACTGGGTTTCCCCAAAACAATTAAACAATGTATCACCGTACACAGGGCATTCGGCCCTCCCATGTTCTGAATGTGGCAAGCAGGCTTCCTGCTCCTTTCCCCACGTAATTCCCTATCCGAATCCACCCACTCTTCTGCCACATGGAAAAGGAAGGAGCGAGAAGAGGAAACCTGAACCTGAGCTCTAGAAGAAAGGGAAAAGACAACAGAGCAGGGTGTCCCCAATGCACCGCAAGGTGATTACAGAAAATAAAACCAGATTACAGAAAATACACACTTGGGGGTGGGGGAGTTGATCTGGCTCTAAACTTTCCCCCAGCTTCTGGGGTTTTCAGATTCAGGCCCCTCTCTGAATAAAAAGTAGGAAAACGTTTTATTCAGAGAGGGGCCTGAATCTGAGTGGATTATGGAGGAGGAGCCAAATACTTTCAGAACTAGGAGTAGGCTGCTGGTGATGGGAGGTGTAAGGGAGGGGAAGAGGGTTGGATATTTAGAAAGAGGGTGAGATGAGATAGACTGAATATCAGAAATCTCTCCTCATGGTGGGTGCGGTCAGGCTTTGGGGTACTATTAAAAGAATGACATTGCCACCATACCCTCAACCCGTGCATCTCGCTCCCCTGAACTTAACTGGTCTTGGCTGAATTTGACCATTGGCTCCATGAAGGCAAGTCCCTGTATCTACCTCTAAGTTTACACAGCACCAGAAGCCTGGCTCTCTTCTAACATTTGCTCAAGGCTACTGGTGTCATGGGAGTTCTGTCGGCGAAGGCCAGGCAGCACAAAGCCCTGGAGAATACACTGCAAGGATCTGGCTGAAGGATCAATGACTGCTCAAGTACATACATTTCCTTTTTGCGATAGCTCTGTCTCATCCAGCGTATCGAGGAAAATCTTCTCTTTATTTGAGAGCAGTAATACCATCGTATGGTGACTGTAGCTAGAGCAGAATCCTTGGCGATGTTTGCACCCACCATCACGCTCATCATTTTATTCAGCAATGGACAGTTCACAGGTCCTGAGCCCATGAAGCCAGCCATTGCCCTCTACCCTAGGTGTAGAGCATGTCTACTGCATAGCGTGTTGAAAGAAGAGCTGGAAATTAGCTAGGGGTACACAGTACATGCTGCTGATCGTATCATTTTGAGTGCTGGGTCTCTGCCATAAGAACTCCTTTTGGAGGGATGCTGAAATCATCATTTCACTACCAAATGCAAACCGAATTTCACATAAGCAAATGAGGAATGAGATTATTTTCTGTTAAGATGGCTAATGATCATGTGTCCAAAGGAAACATTTTCCCACACTTCAGTATAGAAAGCCCCACCAAGCGGAAAAAGCAGAGGGGATTTATCCATGGTATTTATACGGCTTCTCTCACTGTAGTATCGGAGCACTGCCTCACAGTCTTCAAAGGCTCTTTCAGCCGTGAAAGACAACTGAGCTATTACCCCATTTTACAGATGAGGGACAGAGGCTAAGTGACTTTGCCCAAGGCCCCACAGGACGTCTGGGTCAAAGCTGAGGTTTAACCCAGGTCTCCCATGTTCCAGATCAGCAAACAAACCACTCTCTCAGGTGGCTACTTTAAAGTATCCCCGAGGTTTTCAGTACAGTTTTGTTCAACCTTTACAATAAGCCCTCTGTACAGAGGGATGGATGATTTTTACTAGTGTCCTGGTTAGTCACCTTAGTTTCATGGTCTACGTGCAGCCAATGGTGAAAGCTGGGAGTTCTTGTCAGTGTGCCTAATTAAAGACCACCACACAATATCTTTTCCTTCATCAGTTCAATCACAGAATCAATGTCAGTAGAAAGCTGAATATTCCATCCTTTCCCCCAACTCGGTGTCAGTCTTGTCTATCAGAATATAAGGTCTTGGGGGGCAGGGATGGTCTACTACATATTTGTACAGTACCTAGCACAATGGGGCCTCATTCTTGTTGGTCCCTAGCAATTAATGTTCTAAACACGATCATAATAATAAAGCGTATTTTTACATCAGAATCATAAACCTTGGAAAACAGAATCCTTAAATAGAAACCATGACACCAACTTAAATGAAGCATCATAAACAGCTGCCTGGCTAGGATATTCAACTGTACCAGCTTCTCCTCAGAATGTTTACAGAGCAAAGAGTAGGAGGCGTAGCTAACTAGCTAATTTATATTGGCACAATCTCTAGCATACAGCTCTGTGTACACACAGTTCATACACAACATCCTCATCAATCAGCTTACAGACCTTGTGATACCAGTTTCCCTAACTTCCCAGGCCCTTTCACTTTATGCAAAACTTAAGTCGTGGAAACCAAAGAGCCCGATGGCATAAAACGCTACATTCCTCTCCTGGGAATGTACAGTAGGGACAACCTAAAAGCTGATTTTATTGCAATGTTCAAATTCTTAACAAGCCAACAGCAACAACAAACCTGCCTTTTTTATGCTGAAAGAGACATGGCTATTTAACATCACCTTACATTTTTAGGAATAGCAATATTGTTACAGATGACCAGCATCGTTAATCACAGCCACTAAAGGAGCACACCAAGACTAGGATATAGACAGTCCCCATCAGACGCAGCGTGGCAGCCTAGTCACGATCATACGGACATTGCTACGGCGGGGAGGGTTTCTGGCAAGAGATGAGAATTCAGCAGCTCTAAATCTTGTCTCTGCCAAGAAGGTGGATCTCCTACAAACACGCACCTCAGCTGAGGTATTGAGTTCTGAGAAGAGGGCATTTGTGGAGAGAGTGGTTGAGTGGGAGGTGGTAGGATGATATTCTCCCTCCCTCCTTTCCCTGACAGGTAGTTCCGGGAATAGCACCCAAAGGATTTTTGGAGAGAACTGCACATCCTGTACTCCCTGGGGCAGATAAAGCCTGGGAACCTGGGTGTGTCTGCAGGTGGGGCTTTCGTTGGTTGCTTTCCAAGGCAAGGAGTTCGGTCCCAAGAGCCTCAGCTTTTCCACTGCATTGCAGCCTGCAGCTTTCCTTCCCAGCCCTCGCTCACACACATCTGCACAGCACGGGCAGGCAGCGAGCCAAGCGAACGAGTCTAGATGTGTAATTATCGTTAAAGATAAGCAGGCTCGAGCAGGGGCAGAGAAGAGATGCCTCATGAGGAGATGAATACGCTGAATGCTGCTCACATTCCTGCATTCCTTCGCTGCCAAGCCCTGACAAATGCTAAAACTGAGAAGGTTTTGGTTAAGCTGAGCGTGTATTTTGTAACCACGCACCTTTGCAGAAGGAACCCCAGAACGTCTGTTATTTACCCGTTGGGATTTTCCAAAGTTAGGTATGTGCAACTGTGCAAAGATGTTTGTGCTTGCCCAACACAGGCATACATCTCCCCAACACGGGCATACATCTCCCCAACACGGGCATACATCTCCCCAACACGGGCATACATCTCCCCAACACGTGGGTGCAAAGCTGTATTTGTGAGTGCACACGGTCAGGACATGAACCAGTACTTCATCAGAGTGTGTACATTTGCGCTCTCTCTCTCTCTCTCTCTCTCTCTCTCTCTCTCTCTCTCACACACACACCCGATTTGTGTGTATGTTAGGTACACTCAAATGTGTGCGCCACATAACTGAAAAACAATTTTTAAAATTATACAGATGCCTATATTGTTTATGTCTATTATGCATACACAGACATATATACTTATATACATACACAGCCATTTCTGTACTCATAGGGTACGTCTCCACAGAGATAAAACCCGCGACTGACCTGGGTCAGCTGACTCAGCCTCTCAGGCCTCAGGGGACAAAAAATCACTTTGTAAATGCTCAGGCTAGGGCCCAATCTCTCAGACTCCTGCCCCAGTCCGAACATCTACACAGCAATTTTTAAATCCACAGCCTGAGCCCTGTGAGCCGGAGTCAGCTGCCTCGGGCCAGCTGCAGCCCTGCCATGGTGCTTTTATCCCTCCACAGATGGACCCGGACTTTCTACGGGAGTTTTCTTTTCTGTATCACCCGAAGCTTTTTCCTGCAAAGCATCAGTGCCAAAAAAGCGCTTGACCAAAAGACTATGTGCCCTGCCCTGCGCTCTGAAAGTCTGCAAACTGGGCCGCAGAGTGTCTACCCAGCAGCTGGGAGCAAGCCTCTCAGCCCAGGTAAACACACACATGCTAGCTCTGCTCAAACTGATGTGCTAAAAATAGCAGTGTGGATGTTGCAGCATGGGCAAGGACACAAGATAGCCACCAGGGTGGCTAGTCCAAGCTGCCCCCTGGGCAGCCGCACTGCTATTGTTAGCATGCTAACTGAAGCGGAGCTAGTGTGAGTTTCTCCCCAGGCTGAGAGGCAAGCTCCTAGCTGCAGTGTAGACACACCCTGACAGAGCACTGGATAGAGAAAATCCCAGACATGAACTCTCTATTCAGACGGCTTCATCTCAGTCCTCTGGGGGCATGTGTAGAGATTGTCCACGGAAGCACTCCAGGTATCTCATCCATCACCATGGCACAAATACTAGTATATCTGGATGACAGAGGTGGGGGGTCTGATTAGGGATCTGGGCTTGCCCAAAATTTGGGCAGCTCAGAACAGATGTGCCACTGTTACACCCCCAGCCTTCACTAGAAGAGGAAACAATTTAACAGCTTCTTCAGATTACGCTACCAGCCTGTGCTAAACAAGCATTGATTACTCCCACCAAAAGGAGTGTACTGTGACCGGCCTACCCTTAAACCTGAGATTGACCTAGCTATGCCGCTAGCAGCTGCAAAATATTCACATCCCTGAGTACCAAAGTTAAGCTGATCTAGCCCCCGGTGGGGATGCAAGAAGGCAGATGGAAGACTTGTTCCACTTACCTAGCTACCGCTGCTCAGAGAGATGGATTAACCACAGTACAGTAAACCCTCGATTTTGCGGATCTCGATTTAACGGACTTTGGATTTAACGGACAAAATTTCCGGTCTGTATGTCATATGTGAAAATTAACACCCTGTTAATTTTAAAATGCTTTTAACCAGTCAGTCAGCTCCCACTGCCCCTGGGTGTAGGAAGCCCAGGCTGGCAGCGGGCTGAGACCCCGGCTGGCAGGAGCCTGGGGGGAAAGCCCAAAGCGGCGGCAGGCTGATGCTCAGCCGGCTGCCGCTTTAGAGTTTCCCCGCAGGCTCCTGCTAGCCGGGATCTGAGCTCCCACTGCCAGCCTGGGCAGGTGGCAGGAGCCTGGGGAGAGAGCCCAAAGAGGAGGCGGGCTGAGCACTCAACCTGCTGCTGCTTTGGGCTTTCCCCCCAGGCTCCTGCCAGCCGGGGTCTCAGTCCACTGCCAGCCTGGGTTTCCTACACCCAGGCTGGAAGCAGGCTGAGACCCCAGCTCGTAAGGGGCCAGTGGGAGAAGCCCCAAAGCAGTGGCAGGCTAAGGCTGAGCCCACCGCCGCTTTGGGGCTTCCCCTACTGACCCGTTTAGACAGCCCGGTTAATCCGCATAGAAATCTGTATAGAAAACTTTTCTGTGAAATTAAACTTTTCATACATACTTAATTTTAATTACACAAACGTGTCTACATAAGTAAAAACAGGTAAACTAACTAATTTGTCAATTTTTTAACATACGCATTCGGAAAACCTACTTTATTATATAACGGACTTTCGGCTTTAACAGACACCCCCTCGCCCGAATTAGTCCATTATATCGAGGTTTTACTGTAACAGAGAACCCTTCTCCGGCTGCGAGAAGCACCTACACTATAGCAGTACATCTCCAGCACCCGTAGTGTAGACAAGGCTGGTCTGCAACACCATAGCAGGGTACTGGGGACGGTTCTAGACAGAAGCCCTGCAGTGAAGCAAACAGAGCAGCTTCAGCAATAATGCTGTGCTTGTTATTCTAATAGAGTTCCTTGTTCAGGGGTCATGACTCATTCCAAAACACTGGAAAACTGGCCAGCACCAGCTACTTCACACGAAGTTGCACGGAATCTACTAATCCCTACTAGTTGGTTTACACTCTGAAGCACAAGTTTTTAATCTCTCTTCCAAAATCCATGTGAGATATTTCTTCTCCACAGAAGAAGACAGACTGGGAGAGGGAGTCAACACTGAGGTCTTCTCTGCACAACCCATTCTAAAACGGATTTTGATTAAACAAGTTTAGAGCATCCACAACTATTTCTTTTTCAGATCACAACATTAAGGCAGGCCAAGGCAAGACGGCTTGGTTGCAGTATTCCTCCCAGAGATGGTCACGAACCGACGTCGGGGGTAGCGTGACCAGATGTCCCGATTTTATAGGGGCAGTCCCGATTTTTGGGTCTTTTTCTTATATAGGCTCCTATTACCCCCCACCCCCGTCCCGATTTTTCACATTTGCTGTCTGGTCACCCTAGTAGGGGGTGAGCTCACGCTCCCCTGGCCTCTTCCCCTCACAATACAAGCTTGCTTTAGTCTCTCCCATCTTGCTTGAGCTCATTTGCCTCTTCAGCTATTGCCCTATCTCCCTTATCCTTCATTTGTAAGCACACTGGCATGCCGTCTACAACCACTATCTGGAGTGTCTCTCCTCCAATTCCATCCTAGAGCTTTTCCAATCTGGCTTCCACCCCTTGCACTCCAAGAAAACTGCTCTTACCAAAATCTCTGAAGACCTCATCTCTCCTAGAGCTCAGAACCTGTACCCCCATCCCCATCAACCTGTCAGCCACCTCTGACATTGTCAACCATGCTCTTCTTTATGAAATCTTGTCATCCCCTTGGTTTCCATGACTCTGTCCTCACCTGGTTCTCCTATCTCTATAATTGCTCCTTCAGTGTTTTCATCTAAGGTTCCTCATCACTCTCCTTCCCTGATAGCTCCCTTTATCTTCTTTGGGTAATCTCATCCATAAATTCCACTTCCATTTCTGTGCTAATGACTCAGATTTATCTCCCTGCTCCATGACTGGTGCTCTTGGGTTCTGTGCTAATACAATTAGTAAACAAGAAAACATTTTTCCAGGTCATACTGCAGTATCTGATTACCTGGGTTAGAATCCCCAAAACAGTACAAACCAACTACTTAATGGGCTAATGCTACACTGAACTGTGGCCACTGAAACACAAGTTATATAAACACAGTTCATGCTGCACCTAGGAATCCATCTACACTACAGAGGGCTACCATGATGTAAGATCCAGTTACAACATGACAGTATTTTGCATGGTGAAAATCTGTCTATCCCCAAGACTAAACCATCTCTAAAGGTGTAGTGTTACTTGTTACACCTGTGTTCCTTAACGGGGTATCTTCTGGTACCACACCTGGAAATTTAAGGCAGGTATGAACAACCACCTGGTCAGATCAGTACATGTTTGTCTCCATGTGTAACTGTTGTAGATAAATCTCTGCATTATGCATCTCTGTATAACTTTTATGACTTTGTGTTGTGCCTTTTCATATAACCTTGTCTTAGAAACTTTGTATTGAACCTTGATAATAATTATACTATCTTAGGGGTTATAACATAAGGTAAAAGAAAAAATGTCTTTTTGCTAGTAGAATAAGATCTTCTCCCCAGTTTGCATTTAATTGCCCTGTTGAATGAACGAGGTGTGAATGAGGAAGGTGTGGAAGGCAGGCACCTCCAGATAGCTACAACAGTTGGAGAGGGGATGGGAGCCCACAGCAATGACTATCAAACTTGTCAAGTGGGCTAAGAAAGAACAGACATATTGACTGCCTAGCAGTCAGCACCTTTTTTTGGGAACACCCTCTTTGCAGCATTGGGACAACACCCAGAGAGAAGGAGCACAACGGACAAACGGACAGAATCCCAGATTTTTAATCTGGGACAGATTTGCATGAGAAGGAAGCTGCTATAAACCCGGCTCCACCCCTCCCCCATCTAACTCACATAGCCAGTGAAGTTAAGGGGAGCAACTTGTTGGTAACAATAAGAAGGAATGTGTTTGTGTGCGTGTATGTGAGTGCATGAGTGTGATATATATGTATCATATGCATATGATACAGTGTTGATTATTATATATATTACTAATAAGTGTGTCGTTTTGCCTTATTCCCCCTGAAAAGATCCTGTGCAGTACGTTAAGTACAACATAACTTGTATTTGCACCCATCATGGTGAACACGCGGTTCCTAACTGCATGGGTGCACAGTGTTTTAGCTTTGCTTGCCGGCAGAGTTATCAAAGCATTGTTAAGCTGTAGCTCTGTTCTAATACCGTTCTTTCTGCTAATTAGTAGGGCCCAACTAACTATATTTTGCAAACAGTTTAGTCAGCCCTGGTACCTACCAGGACTCCATGGAAGACACCATCCCAAAGTGCAATGACCTAAGGAAAAACATCCAGAACCTCTTCTTTCAGCACCAGTAGCTGAGGTCGTGTGGAACAGGTGCCCAGGTTCTCAGAAGGTTCCAATACAAACATGGGGTGACATCTTGATAGCGGTCATTGATTTCACTGGGGCCAGTATTTCAGCCATGTGTGCACAGTGTAAGGGGCCAGGCAAACAGAGAAAACAGCGGCAGAGAGGGAATATGAGTGACCTTGATGGGCTGTGTTAGCTGTAAACACCTCTGCTACGTGTGTCAGAAGCTGTTTACACTTAACATGATTCTATTTGCAGAGCAGATGCGCTTGACAAGTTATATTGAGAGCGTGGCTAAGTGAGGCCCTTTTATTAAGATTTCCCATTGTTGCTACCCCTGGAGCGCAGACGTCAATGGGGCTTCAGGTGCCCACTGCTGTTTTAACCAGCGTCATCTCAGCCTTCTTAGAGTTCAGTAATGAAAATGCCAATGGGCAGCCTACTAAAGCTTGCACCATTGCTACTACTAATGGTAATAACCCCGAGACTCGTGTGAACATTGCCTTAGTTCAGGCCTGCACAACATGCAGCCCGCATGGGCTCACTGTGCGGCCCACGGAGGATGAGTAGGGGTGGGGCAAGCCAAGCAGTGGCGTGGGGGGGGGGAAGCGGATGAGGGTGGTTTTTTTCAGCCCACAGATGTTTTCTATTTTACAGTAATATGGCCCTCGCTGCTTTCCAAGTTGTGCAGGCCTGCTGCTTAGTTCCATGCAAACACCACTCTGTTCAACCGTGAAAGGAAAAACATGGTGGCCACCTCCCGCCAGCAGCAGGGGTCCCTCTGAAGCTCACGGACAGCCCTCAGAGTTCTTCTAACAGGCTGAACCGGATATACTGCAGCAGGCAGGGCTCAAGGCCCAGCTCTGCTTAGCTCTTCCCTTAAAAGCAGCCCCATACGTTCCACCTGCATCAGCCCCGGACGCTCTGGCTGTCTCACTGCATGATGAAAATCCAATAGCCTCGTTCTAGCACCAAAGGAGATGCACACACAGCAATCCTTCCTTAGGCCCCTCCATCCCTCATTTGAACTTGGTCTGAGCTTATGGAGCGCTGGAGAGAAACCAGGCCCAAGCCATAGTTTTCTAATTCAGACTCTGACATAAATGTAGGTTGTTTTAGAGCCTCTTCCCCTGGCCCAGCCCCTATGTTTGCGGATTCAATCCTGATCTGCCCCAGGCTGAATCCCAGCGCCTTGTGGCTTTGCTGCAGTAAGTGAATGAACTCTGCCTGGTCAGAAGTGGATATGAAACTTGACAAGAGCGCGGAGAGAGACGTCCCAAACATTCTCCTAAACGTTCTCCTCGGGTCCCCTCCCCCCACCCCGAGCACCCAAAACACTTCTTGAGCAAAGGCCAAGGATTATCTCTCGCAAATCATCCTAGCTTAAGGTAAACTTCGATCAAGTCTCCGCTGAAGAGCACAAGAATGAAAGCACCGTCCTGTCAGAGACAGGCTGATTCTCCTTGGTTTAACACAAACAACCCTCTCTATTTTAAAGTAACAATATCACCCTTCAGAGACAAGTTCAGAATCATGTTGATTCACAAGGATCATCCCCACCACCTGCAGATAAAGCCAATATCACAATGGCCCCTTTGAGGCTCCAGTTAAAAGCTGCGTGACATTAAAAGGGAGTGCCCCTGATATTTCAAAGAGCTGGGCACACACTGCTCACTGAAACCAGAATCCAAAAGAGTTTACTGACTCGCTCTCCCAGAATATATATACAATGGCTGATAAGCATGAAAAGAGACAAAAATGCAGAGGATTCTCTGATCACTGTAACTTTTAGAAAATATGAACTAATAAAAATTAACAAATGACAGCACCTTACAGTTACATGGTGCCTTTCTGCTCGAACAGGAGTGGGCAAAGTCCAGCCCGTGGGACCATCCCATCCGGGGAGCTCCCCCTCCCCCCGCACTTCCCCTTCCTCCGGAGCCATGCCACTGCCGCATGGGCAGTGCTCTGGGGGGTGGGGCCGGGCTCCCAGCAGGGCAGGGTGTTTGGCTCCGCACAGAGCCAGACATGCTCCCCCCTTCCCTGGAGTCACGCCGCTGCGTGGGCAGTGCTATGGGGGCGGGGCTGCGCAACAGCATGTCTGGCTCGGCCACTGCTCTGAGCCGCATGGTAAGGGGGCCTGGCCGGGGGGTTGGATAAGAGGCAGGGACTCCCGGGGGGTGGTCAGGGGACAGGGTGGGTTGGATAAGGGGTGAGGTCCAGGGTGGTGGTTAGGGGTGGGGGGCCTCTGGAGGGGGTGGTCAGGGAGCAGGCAGGCTTGGATGGGGCGTGGAAGTCCCGGGGGTCTGTCAGGGAGAGGGGGAGTGGATAGGGGTCAGGGCAGTCAGGGGACAAGGAGAAAGGGGGGTTGGGTGGAGGGTTCTGGGGGGCAGTTAGGGTGGGGGGTCTCTGGAGAGAGAAGTCAGGGGACAAGGAGCAGGGAGGATTGGATGGGTCAGGTGTTCTGAGGGGGGGCAGGAAGTGGGAGGGGGTCGGCTAGGGGGCTGGGCCAGGCTGTTTGTGGAGGCACAGCTTTCCCGGACCCGGCCTTCCATATAAGTTTTCAACCCTGATGTGGCCTTTGGGCCAAAAAATTTGCCCACCCCTGCTCTAAAGACTCTAATCTATTCCAAACACAAGTTAAAACTAGTCTCTGGTACTACAAATGCCCCCAAATTCCCCTATCGTTTCTCATTTTTCAAACACACTTTCTATTCCCTGTTTCTGAAAGACCCACAAAAGATCAAGGGAAGCTCACTGACTAAATATCCCAGGGGACATCTGAAACTAAGAATTTAGAAGATGTTATAAAAACACACCAAATAAATAAATAAAATTGAAGGGGGGAGGGGAGGGGGAAATAAAGAGAGAAAGAACTCATTTCTCCCTTCTAGTCTCTTTCATTCCCAAGTCTGCAAATGGCCTTCTGGGTTACCTTGGGCAAGACACTTCCTGCTCGGTGCCTCGGATTCCCCATCTGTAAAATGGGGATAATGACAATGACCTCCTTTACAAAGCACTTTGAGGCCTACTAATGAAAACTGCTATATAACACCTACGTATTAAATTATAGTAATTGCATAACCAGCTAGGTACACTGGAAGGGTGCCTTTCACTGAAGCATCAAATACAGCTCACTCTTGCAAAGCACGCACAATGCAATCAAGTTCTACTGTAGAGTCCTGCAACCCTTGTTGACATCAGAGCTTCCACTGGAGACAGTGGGAGTATTCACATGAGTAAGGGGAAAGGCTGCAGGATCATACTGCGCATGAAAGATGCTCTACAGCATCTCTCATCCTCTTTTAGAGAATTAAGTTATAACAGAAGAGAAAACACTATGCATTGCATTACATAAAGCAAAAGTGAAGTGCAGGATTGATTCAAAGCCCATTGAAGTCAACAGAAATACTCCAGTTGATTTCAGCAGGTACCGAATCAGGCCCAAAATCATCAGTACAGAGAAATTAACAGCCACAGAAAGGGAACAGAGGCAACTGAGCAGAGATAAATCAAGGCGGAGACTCAGAAGGGCCATGCTACAGAAGCTTTACTCAGATTTATAGCCACAATCAAGGTTACAGACAGTGACAGCGAACAGGAAGTCCAAGTCATCTGCAGCATAGCAGATGAAGCAGCATTTCTGAAAGTTCCTCTTAACCGAAAGGAAGCACTTCTGTCTGTGATATTTAGCTGAAGAAAAGAAGACAACTTTATTTGGCAAGGAAGATAGAGAAAGTGGGCACAGGGATCAGTTACTGGAGATGCTGGAAGATGTATACAGTTAAGAGTCCTGTGGCACCTTAAAGACTAACTAAAGTATTAAAGCATAAGCTTTCGTGGGCTAATACCCACTTCGTCGGATGCATGCCTATGCTTATGCTCCAATACTTTAGTTAGTCTTTAAGGTGCCACAGGACTTTCTGTCAGTTCTTCAATTCCAGACTAACACGGCTACCTCTCTGATTCTTCATATACAGTTAAGTATCACAAGCATAAAAATAGAAGCTAACGCTGTAGGTGTACATTCTAAACAATACTACAGAGTTGTGCGCTGGGCTATAGAAAAACCATATTACTTGTATGGGAATAGTACCCAAAAGGCCTGAGTGCTTCTCCAACACAAAGTCCCTGCTTCTGCTACTGGGCTGGGAGATGGGAACGGAGTAAAGCTCCTTGCCCCCAGGTCTCCTTCTGACATGGCCAATACTAACCAAGGGAAGACAAAGGATTAAGGGACAGGGTATGAGAAGACAAGAGGTGTGCAAGATCAGGAGACTGGTTTATTGTCCTAAGTGGATCATGTCAGTACCTCTTCTTAAATTAAGATTATTAATTTATATCAATGTTATATTAATATCTGGAGATGGTTGAGATAGCAATTGAAGGCTGGCTAACTACAGCGAGTTCTGGAAGGTGGCGCTAAAGCAGATGGACAAGAATTTAAATATCGTATGTGGAATTCTCTAAAGGAGTCTAGTTGCAGAGTGAGATGACAGGAAGTCTACACTTAAAATACTACAGTAGCACAGCAGGAGTTCTCCCATCATTGTAGTAAAATGCATTTCCCTGAGAGGCAACAGCTAGGCTGACAGAAGAATTCTTTCATCAACCTAGCGCTGTCTACACAGGAACTCAGGTTGGTTTAATTAGGCCTCTCCTTCAGGATTGATCTATTTTGCTAGTAGACCAGCCCTGAGAAAGAATGGCAGGTAAGTACTGAAGGAGCAGACCAAAGCAGGTTGGACTACATTGACCAATGTTCTGAACTGGTATGGGAATTCTTAAGTACACAACACAGTAAAATTCTGCTTTTTAAGCTTGTGTAATTTTACAGCATGCAGTGAACTGGTTAGTTATCATTGCGCAAGGGAATAAACAAAATCTGAGACAGAAAGGGAAGAGAAAATACTAGAACAACACAATAATTCCCACTTTCTATGTGAACCTGCTTTCAAATCAGGAATGAGAAAAACAGCAGCTATTACAGTTAGTTTACAGTCCAGAACAGTGGGAAATGGTGAATGCAAAGAAATTACAAAGGCTACAATTCTGAGGCTTTCTGCATAAGCCCAGTTTGCATATACACACACATATACACACATATATATCCAATCTCTGTTGTTCCAAAGAAACACTGCTCCCAACATAACCCATGCACTGCCTCACTGCTAGCCCAGCCTTGCGGGAAAATGCATTCAGCAGCCAAAATGCTAACTCCACCTCCCATTTGCTCTTTACAATTCAGCAAGATGCTAACTTCAAAGGTTGGCTGGGGCCATTTGGGTGCTAATATAAGCCATGGAAATCTAACATATACACATGCTACTGGAGCCAAAGTGCTTGCCTGGCCCATTTCACCCATATCTTGTCCTCACTTTCACTGTGC
The DNA here is from genome assembly GCA_032164245.1 of Sternotherus odoratus. Taxonomy (NCBI): domain Eukaryota; kingdom Metazoa; phylum Chordata; order Testudines; family Kinosternidae; genus Sternotherus; species Sternotherus odoratus. The sequence goes on from JAVMKO010000002.1 coordinate 16,062,203, forward strand.
ATTTCTCCCTCTTTTGCCCCGTTCTCCAAAGCATGACTGTCTAGTTTGTGACACTGGTCTTTAAACCACCCCATTTCTTTCTTTCCCACTCGCATCTGGGTAGCGATTGCACTGAAGCTGGCACCTCACAGTTAGGTTGGGGGAAGGGTACACAATAGAACGGGCTGGGAAATTGCCAAACATTTCTAAGTTTGATTTATCATTTTTTAAAAAAATAACCATTTGTTTCCAGTTTTCAGCCAGCTTTACACAGTCATGGCAGCCCTGTGCCCCGCTCACAACAAAGGGAACAGGGGTGCTAGAGAATGAAGATGGTCTGCAACTTATCAGGCTCCATGGATACCTCCATGGATACCTGTTCTATGCATAGGCAACGGTACGAGCACTAGCCTAGGACCTGGCTGTCCAAAGTTTGAGTCCCTGTTCCTCCACAGACTCCCTATGTGACCCTGGACAAGTCACTCTGTGCCTCAGTTTCCCATCTGTAAAACAGGGATAATAGCACAGCCCTACCTCATATGGGTGTTGGGAGGATAACTACATTAACAACTGTGAGAAGCCCAGATTCTCTGGGGATGGGGGCCATATAAATATCTAAGATAGAGAGAGAACCTCAGACCTTCCAACTGGTTACAGATTGATTTTTGGAACTATTGGCTACATGGGTATGTAGTATTGTGGTAATAATAATAATACACTTTGCACTTCTGCATCTTCCATCAATAGATCTCAGAGCACTTTGCAAACAAGGAAAGGACTCAGCCTTGCACATCCTCCATGAGGCAGGGAGCTGCCAATGTTTCAACTTTATAGATAAGGAAACCAAACCCCAGAGAGGTGAAGCCCGAGGGTTCTCAGAAAGCACATGGAACAGATGAGACTAGAACCCAGTAAACTGGTGTAAACTGTCCTGACTCCATTGTCCTCAGTGAAGGTTAGGACCGAATCAGAGTGGCTCAGCTTACTACAGCACAGAGAACCATGTGATGTGCCCTCACAAGTCCTAGCACAGGGGTGCAAGTCAATGAAGACACAGTAACCCAGATAGGGCTTTGCAGCGTGTCTGCTCATACCCAAACTAGGCTGACACAATGTCAAACTTGCCCAATGTCAAACAGCGAAGAAGATCCAGATCTCCTGCCCCAAGTCCTGTGCTCCAGCCAATAAACAGCCCTGGAGCCCACAAATGGAAGTTGTGTTGGAGGTTTGGAGATGGGCTCAGTAATCTTCCATCTTTTGCAAATATATTTTAATAAGTTTCTACAGAAGGAAATGCCAACACTGGAGGCAAACTTGCTGATCTTCTTGAAGGGTAGCTTTAACCAAACTCTTTTAAAAAGTGCATAACATTCCAAATCTAAAGCTAATGGTCCACCTTGAAACCAGCATAAAGTGAGAAAAAACACTCACAGCTTTTCTGCACGAACAGAAACAAGATCTCTGAAAATGAACAATGGGCTGTTTTTAATGAGGGGCCCTCATCAGCATGCAGGACATAAGCACACCTAGCAGTTTCTAAATAGGTAAGTGGGACACTTCTGGATTTCACAGGTCTGTGCTATTAATGCTTTTCTTCAAAAGTTGACAGTATACTTTATTAACACAAGATAGTAAATTGACAAAGACTTGGCTGTGGTGCAACATTTAACTACATTCTAAACATGGGTAATTTATGCGACAACCTGTCTATTGAATGCATGTGGACAGAGGTCTGTCCATGCAGACCTGATTGCACGGACAGGCTTTGCATTGTAACTGGGCTCCATAGAAGCTATGTCCCCGACCCCAAAATAGGTTTCTTTGTAGAATTTTTGGCTAGTGGACTCCTGGATTTTACAAGCAATCTGTCTGTTCCAACCTAAAACTCTTGGTAAAACTTCAGAAGTCTTGCAAAGTTCCACTCGCCACAGGAGAATAAATCCAGCTGGAGTCTGGAAATACATTCGACATCAGCAGCACATATAGTGAACTTTTTGGACAGCACAACTATAATAATCATGATCTTGGTCACCATCAGGGATCAAACCCAGGACCTAGAGCTATGAACAGGAGCCTCTATGCAGCCTGTGCTAAAGTCCTAAATCCCCAGGCTAGTGGTTGAAGTAGACTAGCATCCTCTGTGGAGAAGCTTCCCAGAGAGAGAGAGAAGTAACGCACACTCAGCAATACACAGTACCAGCTTGGTTATGTTCTGATGAGTATGCAGAAATTATGGGGGGATTCCTTTTAAAAAATAAGCCAGACAAAAGGGGAGCTGACCAAAGGGGAGCTCTGGGAAGGAGGATGCAGAGCCTGAGGAAGACTATTCATTCAGAAAGTGCTGAAATCGCAGATGCACATGCAGAAGGTGTTGAGAGAACATAGTAACATGAACGTGATTATTTCAGCCCTTTGTAGATCATTGGCAAGATAAATCCTGCCCCATCTATCCCGTTAACCCCACTGTGTGCTTTTCAGCTGCCACGTGTTACCAAGGCAGCACCATGCCATAAACTAATAGTGGCTTGGAGCAGTCATCAAATGGCAGGCATGCCACATGTCTGCCCCTTTACTGACATCCATGCAACATACCCCAACCTGCTGCCAAACCCAGACGTTTTGGACAAGTGGTTTGTATTCTGTTCTCCGGAGAGACAGGCCTGACCTACGGCAGGCAGATCCCAAAGTAGAACTTCCCCAGGGTATGACAGTTTGGATGTGATGCTCTGGTTCATACTCTATGGAGACAGACCTAAGCTGCAGAGTTCAGAGCAGGAATTGCATCCGAACTTCCACACAGCTCAGATTCAAAGGGATTTTCAGATCCAGGGGTTTGGCCCTGGTCTGCACAGCTCAGTTGGGCTCCAGAACCAAAATTTCCTCGAGGGTGATGTGGTCCTGGGCCCTCCCTATCCATCACAAAGAAATTAAAACCAAACTGTGCCTCCTCATCCCGGATGTCTGAACTGCCCAACTACTACTGCCAAGGGATCACAATCCTGCTTCTGGAGTTTGCTCATACTGAGAGGGGCTTATCTGTGGAAATTGCCCAGACCTGGGCTAACAACTGTGGGGAAGCATCCTCCGCCCCCCTCCCTCCCGCATCAATAGTGAGAAGTAAATGGGAGCAGGATTATTTCAGAGAGATGCCAAAATAGCTTTTTCTGTTTAGTAATCTAAATCTCCCAGGGGCTATGATCAGAATTCAAGGAAGGGGAAGCACATGAGGGGCAGGTACCACAGGCTGGAGGAGGCTGTCCCTCCCCAAACAGCCAGGCTCCCCACCCCTCCCCCCCATGCTCCGCCTTAATCCTCCCCTACAGTTCCCGCTCCGAGGTACGACTCCAGTAACCTGTGTAGTTGCCCCGCTCTGGCTGGGGCCATGCCACCCACCCTCCCAGTCCTTTGCGGGCTGGGGGGGGGTGAGGAGGGAAGAGCTAGCCTGGTGTGGGGGGCAGTGGCCGCAGTGGCGGGGGCCTGTAGTCTGAGTTCCAGTGGGGGACGTGGAAGGGGCCAAGCCTCGGGCAGAAGGGGGGGCCATGTGGAAGCACATCTCCCCTTCCCTGTTAAGGGGAGAGAGAGCAAGTGCCCCTCGGTCTGCTGAGCAATGGCGGGAACTCAGCTCCTCCTTGGCTGATAAAGGATCTTCAGGCAAGGAGATCTGAACTGGGGTGAGCAAAAGAAGAGGGAGTTGACTGGGCAGCTTCTGAGGCTCCCCAGCTTTGCAATCGGTAGGTAGCACAGCAGCATCTGATGAGAGAAGATCCCCTGCTGGGAATCCCATAACCACCTCCTCTAAAAGGAACAGCTGTCCCCCACCCTTCACTTCCAGACAGATAAATAAATGCATAAAACATTGCATAAAATCCCTCTTTTGAAATGTCTTTAAATCTAAAGTGCAGGAAATTGCATCAGGCATTTCAACATCTGGGGGCAAAAATCCCCAGGGCTTCTATTTTTGCTCATGGGTTCTCCACCCTGATCAAGTCTAAACGACATTATTTATATATGCTGCACACCCATATACGTTACTTGCACTGACCCTACTGCTTAGGGAATAAGTTTCTTTTGGACACCATTCTCCTCCTGTTCATCTTAAATGCTCAGGCACTACACTGAGAGCAGTGTTATAGAAACCATAAAGGGATGCCAGGCCCTTTCCCTTCCTGTATCCTATCATCACCAACACAGAATCTTGTGACAACAGCCACCAAACTGCCAAAAACTGCCACTCCTATTTCCATCTACTTCACCCACTGATTGGGGAAAAGTTGCACAATAATTTTCTGTGCAGACATTCACACGATCAGAAATGTGGGATATTTTGCCAGCCAGCGTTCAGTTTGCTACATGTTTCTGGATGGCTAATTCAATGGGAACCGCCAACATAGTAATAAAAGTTGTCCTCAATTTGAGGAGGAGCCTCTCACATATTCCAAGTGGAAAAAAGTTGTTCTCTTCAAGCAGTTCCACTGAAACGCTGTCCAGTGTTTGCAGAGAAATTTGCAAACCGACTTTGGTTTAAAATGATCATAGTCCGGTGACGAAGATCCTCTAGATTCTAAAATACCGGTGTTCTTTTTACATGCCACCACTCAACTGATCAAGAAGTGTACAGAAACTCCACCAAAAATTGTTAGTCCATTATAGCGTGACTCATGATAATCGAGTGTGCAAGTCCCACTTGTCACACTGTAGCATCACCTAATGAAACCCCAGTCCCAGAACCGTGGCGACTTCTTGCTCACATCATGACGCAATCATGCAGAAAAGAAGCCAACCAAAAGGAAATCTTGCTGGAGACTGGAGAACCAGAAATCTGCAAAATGCAAAGCTTGGCTAGTGGAAAGCATGAGAAGCAAGAACCAACTCCAAAGGGGATTCTGCAAGCCAGGGACTTGTCTACACTCAAAAACTGTACCACTTTAATTATACCAATTAACTAAAGCAGTAGAATCTCCCCTTCCCTCCCTCGTTCACACACAGAGCCCCCACCCCAGCTAGTCTAAGTGCAATTACACCAGTATAGCTTAGTGTATTCCCCACCCCACACAGGAATATGTGGTATATGGCATCTGGGCTGTACCAATATAACTAAAAAATAATAATAAAATCACACCCTAGCCAACATAAAAGAGAAGTTGCAAAATGTCCCTTTCAGAATTCTTTTTTTGGGCATTCCCAAAATTAGCATGGACACTGACAAACATCCTGCCATAAGAAAATGAGGGCTTAAGAACATTTTCACCTGTGCTGAATTCTTTCAGAAGCAAAATCTTTTACCTGATGGAAAGCTAATGTCAGTGTACCTGGCTGACTGGGAAACAGTCCAGGAAGGAATCCAACACAGTAGCTCAGCAACGTTCACTTTCTTTTGTTTCTCTTTGTCAATTTTTTTGCAGAAAGACTCTGAAATGCATGAACCTGGAAACAGAAAGACAATTATGAAGAGAGTGCAAAGCAAAAAATGACACATTTTAAAGTGAAGCTGATCTTTATTTGCAGGATTTTCTAAGACTAGACCTATGATCAAAAATTTTTGCTGGGACAGCAATGTTGGTGAGGGGTGTGAGTTTTTCCAAAAGTTCTGGTGTGCATGTGGTTACTGACATAAAAGTGTTTTTAAAGGTGTAGCTTATTTAGTGCAGGAAACCGATATAGACTACACAACACTTTTTGTGCCAGTACAAGCGGTCTCTAAACCAGTGGTCTTCAAACTGGGGCGTGCGCCCTCCTCCCAGGGGTGCACGAGCCCACCCAGGGGGTACGCGAGACCCTGGTGCCGCCGCCGAGCCCACCTGGGAGACCACCAAACTCCCAGGTGTGCTATTTTCGTCCTGCCAAAATGCCGCCGCGTAAAGCGGAAGCTTCTGCTTTCTGCGTCAGCATTTCAGCAGACATACACCCCCTCTCCCCCCCTCACCCCCGGAGGACACCAGATTTTCCCTTCGCAGAAAGGGGCCACCGGGGGGGGGGGGGAGTTTGAGGACCCCTGCCCTAAACTACCAGGGGGCTTGTCTACACTTACATTTTGTAGCGCTCTAACTTGCTGGCCTAAGCACGGCAAATCTGAGCATTTTTAAAGCACTAGTGTGAACAGGCTCCAAGCGCAACCACACTCGCACCTCAAAGCACTGCCAGGGGAGTGTTCCCACAACAGCGCTTTGAAGTTTCCAGTATAGCCATGCCCTGGGGTTGCTTGTATAGATACCCTAGAAGCCCTTTCAATTGTAGACCCCACCCAAGTGACTGTTAAACTCACAAGCCTCATTCTTGTCTCACTCACACTGGTTTTACACCAGTGCAACCCCCCTGACTTCAGTGGAGTATGCCCGGATTACAGTGGTGTAAGTAAGAGGAGTTTAAACTAGGACTGTCAAGCAATTAAAAAAAATTAATCACAATCATACAATTTAAAAATTAATCGTGATTAACTATGATGCTAAACAATAACAATATTATTTATATAAATATTTTTGGATATTTTCCACATTCAAATATTTATTTCAATTACACCACAGAATACAACGTGTCCAGTGCTTGCTTTATATTTATTTTTATTACGAGTATTTTATTTACACTTTGATTTTTTTAAAAAGACATAGTATTTGTCAATTCACTTAATACAAGTACTGTAGTACGTCATGAAAATTGAAGATACAAACGTAGAATTATGTATAAAAAAGACCTGCATTCAAAAATAAAACAATGTAAAATTTTAAATCCTGCTAGTTCACTCAATCCTACTTCTTGTTCAAACAATCACTCAGACAAACAAGTTTGTTTACATTTGCAGGAGATAATACTGCTCCCTTCTTGTTTACAATTTCACCTGAAAATGAGAACAGATGTTCACATGGCTCTGTTGTAGCTGGCATCAAAAGATATTTTCGTGCCAAATAGGCCAGAGATTCAGAAGTCCCTTCAAGCTTCAACCACCATTCCAGAGGACACATGTTCATGCTGATGATGGGTTCTGCTCGGTAACGATCCAAAACAGTGTAGACCAACACAGGTTCATTTTCATCATCATGAGTCAGATGCCACCAGCAGAAGGTGGTTCGGGTGCTACAGTTTTTTGCATTAGAGTGTTGCTCTTTTAAGACTTCTGAAAGCATGCTCCACACCTCGTCCCTCTCAGATTTTGGAAGGCTCTTCAGATTCTTAAACCTTGGGTCGAGTGCTGTAGCTATCTTTAGAAATCTCACATTGGTGCCTTTTCTGCCTTTTGTCAAATCTGCAGTGCAAGTGTTCTTAAAACGAACAACATGCTTGGTCATCATCTGAGACTGCTATAACATGAAATATATGGTAGAATGCAGGTAAAACAGAGTAGGTTAACATACAACTCTCCCCCAAGGAATTCAGTCACAATTTAATTAACACATTATTCTTTAATGAGCATCATCAACATGGAAGCCTGTCCTCTGGAATGGTGGCTCAAGCATGAAGGGGCATACGAATGTTTAGCATATCTGTCACGTAAATACCTTGCAACCACACTACCAAAGTGCCATGCAAATGCCTATTCTCACTTTCAGGAGACACTGCAAATAAGAAGCGTGCAGCCTTCAGGTGCTTGGAAAAACAGACAGAGGAGGGTTTACCAGAGGATGAACTCTAGGCTCCCCATCACGACAGCACATCGCTGTCACCATTTCACAACACTCTTCTTCAGCTAAGGATGTCTAAGAACTATTACTGCAGACTAAGGGCTTGTCTACGTGAGGATATTTACCATGGTAGTTATAGCACTATAACTCTCCATATGGACACACCTATAATAAATGACCTAAATTAAACTGGAAAATGGTCTCTTATTCTGGAATAAGTGTCCACATGGGGTGTTACACTGGTATAACTATACTTATATAATTATTCTGGTAAATATCCCTGTATACACAAGCCCAAAAGTTTCACAATATCCCTAAGTGCTGGGTCTCAAATCAAGTTTACAGAAGGGCTAACAGACAGGGATAGTATTCACTTCGACCTGCTAATACACTGCTACCTTGCTATAACGCGGTCCAATATAAGGTGAATTGTGATAGAACGTGGTAAAGGTGGATCAGCACAACAGCGAGTCAGGCTCTGACACTCTGCTCTGAGCGGTGTATTAAAGGGGTTGGGCCGGGGCCGAGGGGTTGGATAAAGGGCAGAGGGTCTTAGAGGCCGGTCAGGGGACAGGGAGCAGGGGAGGTTGGATGGTTTGGAGATTCTGGGGGCAGGGTGGTCAGGGGATGGGATATGGGGGGTTGGATAGTGAGACTGGATGGGGCGTGGAAGTCCCAGGGGGCAGGAGTGTGGATAGGGGGCAGGTAGTCAGGGGACAGGGGGATTGAGATGGGGAGTTCTGGGGGTAATTAGGGACAGGGGGGGTCTCTTGAGGGAGTGGTCAGGGGATAAAGCGCAGGGGGGCTTAGATAGGAAGTGTGGTCTTGGGGGTAGTGGTTAAGGGCAGGGGTCTCTTGAGGGAGCGGTCAGGGGATAAAGCACAGGGGGGCTTAGATAGGGAGTGGTGGGGGTGGTTAAGGGCAGGGGTCTCTGGAGGGAGTAATCAGGGGACAAGGAGCCAGGGGGGTTGGATGGGTCAGGGATTCTGATGGGTCAGTCAGGGGGCAGGAAGTAGTGGGGTCGAATAGGGGGCAGGGCCAAGATGTTTGAGGAGGCACCGCCTTCCCTACAATTTTGAACCCCCATGTGGCCCTCGGGCCAAAAAGGTTGCCCAGCCCTGCATTAGGCACTCTCACCTCTCCCGCCTATTTTAATCTCGCTTCTAAATTGTGTGTTCTAACAGAAATGATTTGATGACTATTAATTACAGAAATGCTCGACGCCAAAGCAAGTTCGATAAAACACGGTTTCACCTATACCGCGGCATGATTTTTTGGCTCCCAATGGCCACTTTCTATTGAGGTAGCACTGTACATGCTACTACTGTCTTGTCCACACTAGCAGGATTTTATCATGTGTCAGTTGCAAGTGTTTAGCTAAGCAATAGTTTTTTTAAAAAAAATATTATGAGAGATAAAGCTAGAAAGGTTAATTGACTTGCTCAAGTTCCTGGCTCCCAGCCCTGTTCCTAAACCACACCTCTCTCTCGGACAGAGAAATCAACCCCGGTCACCATTGCAGAATTCATTCTTGACTTTTGTGTGTAATGTATTTGTAGGTACTCAGTACAGGAATGCAATAATCCAATTTCTTCTTGGCCTGCATATAAATTAGCAAAGCTGGCCTGCTAGAATGTGGGTGGGGAGGGGGTTTGGTATGATTAACAGACAAATGCACCTTGTACAAGTAGTAATGGGCCACATTCTCACCTACACTGAAGCCCCTTTACACCACTCAGACTTTCCTTACTTTGTTTAAAAAAAACCCATTGGTAAATGCTTTTTTACCTCCCATTTGTCCCTCAGCAATAAGCCTGCCTACTGACACACAGCCAGGTTCTGTCCTTGCCTTGACCCAGAGCCTGGTGAAACTACTATTCACCCAGTCAGAACCTCATGTCTGAATCACTGCAAAATTCCTCTCACTTCGTCTCCTTCAAAGCTTCCATAAATATCAGGGATAGGGGGGTGGGGTCCAGAATGCTGTGATTGACTCAGATTCACAGCCTACCTCCCACCAGCAATGTAAGCTCGGGGAAGGAAGTAACTGCTGGGAAAGGTCATTAAAGAGTCCAGCCCGTATGAGCAGCTCCAGCAGTGACCGTGGGACACTGATAGGGTCATTTGTGCCCAATGGCTTTTCTCCATGATATACCCTGTGCTGATTGGCTACTTGCACTAACTCCCTCCCACCCCCGGACGCCACTACTTAACTTCATCCTCACTCCATGCTCTCCCCTTTCTTCCCCAAGCCCCCTGGCCACTCTCTTCTCCTTTGTCTTTCCACCCCAGAAAAAGTAAAAAAAAAAAAAAACCCAACAAAAATATCATAGAACCAAGGTGAGGTTTCTGAACCCTCGCACTGTTCACACCGCTTGTGTGTTATGTGCCTTCTCTCTCTCTCTCTCTCTCACACACACACACACACACACACACACACACACCCACCCCAACCCTCTCTCTGTCCTGTTCATCTAGATCAGTGGTGAGCAACCTGTGGCCCGTCAGGGTAATCCACTGGCAGGCCTTGAGACTGTGTTTACATTGACTGTCTGCAGGCGCAGCCACCTGCAGCTCCCATTGGCTGGGAACAGTGAATCGCAGCCACTGGGCCATGCCTGTGGATGGTCAATGTAAACACTGTCTCCGGGCTTGCCAACAGATTACCCTAAGGGGCACAGGTTGACCACCACTGATCTAGATTGTAAGCTCCTTGGGGCAGGGACTCTCACTGTTAGTGCCTAGCACAACGGGGGCTGGCTTTGTCTGGGGTCCTTAGGCATTACCATAATATAAATGGATAATAATGAGGCCATTTTCCTGCAAGACAACGCAACAGGGTCCTGACTAGTATTCACCCTCACATTCAGTTCAACATTTCCCCTCTTGAGCTCTTTCCATCCTGACTTTTCCTGAACCTCACATCCACTTACTCTCCCGCACGCTTCACTCAGTGCCATCCAATTCCACAGCCAGGAGTCACCCCACATCCATCCGAATCTCTCTCCCTGAGCCCCACTGCAGTTCCTCTGCTCTTTCCTGACTGAAGGAGGTGGAAGTACACCCTCTAACACTTCACCATGGCCTTGTGTGGCACAAACAGGTGCCCTACAAAGGAGCTTCTACCTGCCTCTGAAGCATCTGTTAGTAGCCTGGTTGGGCATGACTTACATTCTTCGCCTTTGGCCAGCAGTCATCCTTACAATCAAAGCAACAGTGAGGACCAAAGTGACAGAATAAGCAAGAATTGGTGGGGTTTTATATAGATAAAAATAAGGGGAGAGGTCCGTGAGCACAGGGGAGGGTAAGAAAGAAATTAGAGAAGGTCACCAGAGCCAATTATGAGATCACGGAAAGTTATTTCCAATTGTAACTATCCTATTTCAAAATGTGGATATGCCTGGCCTGAAGCCACACATACCACTTGGACAGTGATCTAGTCAGACCCGTAAGCTACGGTGAGGCCTTGTCTGTACTTTCATGGGAGATCTCCAAGGCTAGAGATATTAGGGTTCAGTAGGGGGTATTCCTTCCATTGCATCACTCCTGTAGCACAGTCCTATCATGGTGTTAAGGGGCATTGTTCTGCTGGAGGAACTATTTTTAAGGTAAGATGTAAGCTATGGCCCTGATATCAAAATCCTTAAAGAGCCTATGACCTGTTTAGCAAGAGGTACGGATGTAGCCCCAGTGTCTTGGTCAAATTCTTACAGGGCCAATTCCTTTTTACCTGCATGAAAACACAGTTGGCATGGAATGGTGTTGTTCCCCAGAGAAGACATATGCATGTACTGTATATTCAAAAGCACTTCAGAAGCCTTCTGGGAAAACAGTACTAAAATACTAGACAATATTTATTATTTCTATGTGACCAACATTATACATTTTACATACAGTGATCCAGCATTTTACATACAGGATCACTGCATCCAAAATCTTATAATTTATATCAACAAGATGGGGGAATGAAGGGAGGGTCTGTCTGAATGGTGAAGATTAGTGTCCTCTTTATTAGTGCTAAAGCTTTTCAAAATTATTATTATTCAAGATTTTGGATAACCCTTATCTTTTCTAACCTATGTTTTCTGAAGAGAACAGATAATCCTGAAACATGAACAGGGCTCCAAGAGCAATCTTCTCAGCTTGGATTACTGCACAAAGTTTTCATAACTTTCCCATCCCTTTTGCTCTCGTTTTACAGGATTATTTAGTAACTGCCACAATGGATGAATTACACACACCATGTAACTCAACACCACTATCCCCAAGAGGAGCTTAACTGGTAGTTCCAAGTCAGGTGCTGACCTTGGTTATTTTAGCCCCTTGATTCCCCCAGAAAGAAACCACAACAAAAACCTCAAGTGAAATTGGCCTAATCTCTCCTGGAGATTTCGATTTCAATCCTACGTGGGTGCTATTTGAAGCTTCATGAAAGGAACATCTTAAATAAAAAGGTTTGCAGTGAAGCATGGCAGTGAAATTGGTTTCAAAGCCTGTATCATTGGCTCATCATGAATTCATTAAGCCTTGGAAAACTAGCACTTCCCATAGTGCCAGCCAAAGCAGGGATCAGCAACACCTAAGAAACAGAAGAACTGCAATATTGGGTCCAGACAGCCCTGTATCCTGTCTTCCGACAGCAGCCAGTGCCGGATGCAAAGGGGGAATGAACAGGGCAATTATGGAGCGATTCATCCCCTATCATCCAGTCCCAGCATCTGGCCGGGTATGATGGACCTACTATATATATACTGCACTATGTGGCCCCCCCATAACTGTACTGAGTGCCTCGCAGTCTGACATCTGTATCTTAACTCACAAGAGTGTTGTGAAGAAAATGTTCCCAGCCTCATTGCACAGATGGGGAAGTGACGCTCAGTGTCAAATTTTCAAAAGCATTTAAGTGGCTTAGGGTTCCAACTCCAATTAAAGCCAGTCTACTGACAAAATTATGCCAGTATGAGATTTTAGGAACAAACCGGCCCGAGGGTTCCTAAGTCACTTAAAGTGAAATTTTCAGAAGCATCCAAGTTCCTACAGTCACACAGGAAGTTTGCAGCTAAGCTGGGAAGCAAACCCATGGCTCTCAAGACCTAGCCGGATGCCCTAACTAACCACGGAGATCTCTCTGAGATATCCTCTCTGATCACTAGATGCTTATAATCTCACCAGATTGTGCGTAAACCTCTCTTGGCTTTGATCCAAGTGGCGTTTGAATGAATCCCAAGTACGAAAACAACAACAAAAACCCATCTTATTTTGGAGGGGGAGAGAGCCTCTTTCTATCTGTTTTATATATAAAGAAACAACAAAAGGCAGAAACAATTTTTAAAACATCCTTTTCATGTCACCATTATAGGTATTTCATGAGATTCCAGTACAATTTGAATCCTTTCCCACCTGCTGTTTGCTTGATAGAAACAAGATACAACAAGTTAGTGTAAATTATGTTTTAAGCTCTTTGGAGCAGGGACTATGGACAAGATTGTCAGGAGTGATTAGTGATTTTCCATGCCTCCCTCTTGGGTGTCCAACTTGACACACCTTGCTTAAAGGGTCCTGATTTCTAGAGACTGGGTGTTGCTAAGTGTTTTCTGACAATCAGACCCCTTTTAGGTGTCTTAAGTTGGACTCTCAAAGATCAAGGTACGCAAAAAATCACTACTCACTCTTGACAACCTTGGCCTATTTCTTCTCAACTATTTTTTAAGGCACTCTGCTCAACGGACCCAGACTTTGATCAGGATCTTTGAGTGCTATAATAACAGAAATATCAAAGATCAACAAGACAGTCTCAACAATTTTCCCTAGCTCTCTCTCATCTCTGTGTATGAAAGAGGATCTTTACAGGCTACCCAAGGAGGTGAGCAATTCCTAAGGCATGGAATCTGAGCAGAATCTATTTTGCCACATCTCTGTAGCGTTATGCTCAGCCATTAGCCAGCCTTTTCAATGCTGAGGGAATCAATAGTAGGAATGTACACAAAGGGGAAGATCTTTGGGGAAAGGACTACGTCCTTAGTCCAACACACTTTCAGGCACTTGGGAATAACATGTAATAAATCTCAAAGTTGAGACATTATCTGATGTGCTACGTGTAACAGGTGGTTTTGGATATGACCTCCCTGGGGCAAAGGCCAATTGTAAAGCATCAGCTCCATTGTAGGTGCTCAGTGAATTAATAACCATCATCATAATTATCCAAAGAGTAAGTTCAATGCCTTCCTGCAGCAGGGCAACACTCTATTAAATACTAATTATTGGTGTATTGTTAATGACGACAATATAAATTTGCAGCAACCTCAGCGGGTCAACAGAACAGACGAGACAGGAAATCATCCCTAATTTATTTAGCTTCAGTTCAACAATTCCTTTGTGCCTGCTCGGAGCAATAAACCACTTGCTGAAAGAGTGGCAAATGACAGTGATTGCCTTCCTTCGGAGCCGAACCCCATCGATGTCCAGCTAAGCAGTAAAACAAAAGAGCTGATAGGTCCTTGTGGTCTTTTGGGGAGAGAATTGCCAATCAGAGGCTGAGACGCAGACACACTTGAATAGAAGAGAAAATGTTGGGCCACTTGACCCTGCTTCTGGTTAATGTACTTTCCCATCCATCTCTCTATTTTTATCCTCCCTCACATAAAGACATTTTGAGCCTCAGTGGCTTTGATATTAGATACCCATCCGCTAGCCTCTTCATGTGGAATCCTCACATCTCCTGCTTAAAATGAGCATGTCACTTTCCTCAGGGGTACTGTTCTGCTTGCGATACCAGGGGCAGTTATTACACAGGGTTCTGATCAAGTCATACGATCCCCAACCTACTCCTAGAACAAATAGAATACACCCAGTTTTACCATCCAACCCCTCTTTAACCTCATTCTTCATTTTAGTTCAGCAAAAGGACAGACAGCTGCAGTGTAAACATACCCTATGAGAAGGGTGTAAAACGGTTAGTGACGTTACACCTTGGATAGGGCAACAGGGTAACAGACCAGTCCAAATTTCTGAGGGTCTGATGCTATCTCCATGTGACATACTGGTGAATTAGTCTCTCCCCTCCTTGTTCCCCCCATTGGTGATATATCAGAACAAATGGCCTCTCCCTGTTTCAACCCCCACCTCCTCCCTGCTGAGGCCACACATTTTCCCTATGATCTGCCAACAACCACCGTGCTCCACCCCACCTCAATCTCCTGCACATACAAAATGGACCCTACAGCCCCATGATCTGTCCCAACTTTGCTCCACTCAGATTCCCACCCAGACCTTCATTGTCCCCACCCACCACCTTGAAGCCTACAACCACCCATCCCCTGTATCCTGCTTTTATTCATCATTCAACGTAATCTGTAGGGAAGCGAGGGTATGGGAAGGATGGGGGAATAATGTTGAAGAGCTGAGAGAGGCATTGAGGCAATCCAGGCCTGGGCATGAGCAGGCTCTACAGGGAGATATGGGGGAGAAATAGAGCAGTGTGGCTGTCCAGGAGGACATGGGAAATATGAGGGCTCTGTAGGAGAACATATAGGAGATAACCCATATCAACGCCAACAGTCATCCACGTAAATAATCATCACTATTAACGGACATTTGAGGTAAAAAGCTGGGAAATTCCCACACACACAATCTTTAACGTTGAGATTAGGTAAAGCAAGGAGATAAATGGCTCAGTTATTGAATACTCATGCATCATTTTCCCTTTCCAACCACAACCACTCCCATCTTCCTTTACCCACAGACCTCCTCCTGAAAAACCAGATGACCACAATGAGCCTTAACTCTGACCATAAACAGAATCCACCAACACACCACACACAGAGATTCCAATTCTCTACCTTCTACCTAATGACAACTTCCAGCTAAAAGTGCTAGTCGCCCAATTCACGTAACAGAAAAATCTCTCTCACAGCCACAGCTCACAATCTGCCCACAAGCCTCACAGACCCTGATTAAAAAACCCATAGGGAGCTACCTACAAAAGCCACATTACATTAGTAAGCAGAACACGTGAATATTTAACCCATAAACATGGATGGTGGCTGGCTGTTCCAGAAAAGAGCAGAGAAATGGAGGCTGTGGGTGGTAGATGGAACGTAACTGAGATTGAAGAGAGGAACCAAGAGTGGGACTGTAGATGGGGAAGCTGAATGACTTAGCCATTTACTTACATGCTTTTCGGGGTTTGTGTTGATGGGATAGAACATCTAGCAACTTTAGCTCGGAAGTTGAAGCCTTTTAGGACAGGAACCTCGTCCCCCCGGCCCCAATAACCCCCACATACACTGGACAGAAGTTGTTGGCCTGTGTTGGCAAGAGATCAGAACACATGATCTAATGGTCCCTTGTGGCCATCAGAGCCATGAATCTCTATATGAATGTGTGTGTGCATTCACACACGTGTTTAATGTGTATTCAGTGTGCACACACACATGCATGTTTACAAACACAAATAATAATGGGATGCATATATGAAATAGTAGGCACTTCAAAGAACTTTTATCATTACACCCTGCATGCTTGTGCGTGTATAAAATAAAATCAGAAGGACAAAACTACTTGTCTATAAAACAACTGAAATAAAAATCAAATCCACTCAGCAGGGAGATCATTTTCCTACAGCGATCGCTGCAGAAACATTCTTTGTAACAAACCAACTTCAATCGCTACCCAAACCTAACAAACATCAATGAAACAACACAGGGTTCAGGGTAATCATGGATGTGTGGTCATGAAACAGCAGAAGGCAGGGCGAGTACATAATTTGTGGTCCAAGTGCTAGACTTATCTGCTTTGCAAGGGACATGTGCATGCGTAAACCACAGTTAAAAATTAACTTCAGTTAGCACAAAGGCAATGGTTGGTATGTGTAGCTGTAAAATTAGGCTGCAGCAGAATCAAGGAAGCACGTGAGGAATTCAAGCTCCGCTAGTCTCAATCCCTCATTTCACTTGACCTAGCACCATTTGCATTAGAGCTACATTGTCCCACTACTTTTTGGGATGGCTCAGAACACTTGTTTTCATCCTCCTTCACTTACCCTTGCCATAGTCCTCACTTCTTACAAACCTTCCTTCCAGCCAATACAGAGCTGTCTGGTAGGTCTATCCAAATCTAGGGCTCATTTAAAACTGTTTATACATCAAGAATCAGAGAGGTTTATACATCAGTTTCACTTGCATTGATATAAACAATTTTAAGCCAGTGCAAAACAGTCCATAGTAAGGGTGGGCAAGATGGGGTGGGGGATTGCACCAATTTAAATTTAACTGGCTTAAGAAAAAGGTTCCTAAGCAATGACATCACCAGGTGTCAGGTAATTAGGTTCCACTCAGACTTATAATGCTGCCCAACCCCCTGGTGACTGTGTCCCAATTTAAATAGCAATCCCAGGCCTTTGTCAACATAGGACCCAGATTCCGGTCCATCCCCCTTTTTATTTGTTTAGTAAACACCAGGCATGTATCACTTGCCTATTTGCAACTAGTTTTGCCTTCTGGGGTTAGCCCTTTTCGCCTCCACATGAAATCCTCTGGCTTGAAAGAGTATGCTTTTTAGATCAGACTCACCCATCTTTCTCAGAAGTTACAGAATGATGATACAAGATGCAAATTACTAATGGGTGGGAGGTAAATTTATTAAACGGCAGAAAAGAGCATTCAGACAGTTTGTTTTATGCCTCATAGATAGGTTTGCATACTTATTCTCTGCCTTCAGGGTGACTCCCATTCAAAAGGGCAACTGCTCAGCTGTTGAAAACAAATGAAAAACCTCCAGCCCCACCCTTCACTAACCCACAGGCCACTTCCAATTTTTAAACAACCCAGCCTTGCAAATTTCTACTGGACCATTCACTTGAGGAACGCAATTCATTTTTATAATCATCATTATACTTAACACAGATAAGTAGATCTTGTACCTGGGCTAGTAAATTGCATTGGTGATTGTGCAAATATGTTACAAAACCAGTGCTAGACTGCAGCACAGAGGAGAGCTGAGGTGGTAAAAATATCGCTTAGCGAGGGTCTGGAGACAAGAGCAGGATTCTTGATCCTCCTGATCAAAATAATGCCAAAATAGAGCTGGAAATAATAAATACAATTTTCATTTCAGAATCTCAAAGTGCCTTATGAACATTGTTAGCCCTTGCAACATGTCTGTGAGCAACTGATGTATATATACGTTGAACGTGCAATACACTCTTCTTGCACATCAGAAAAGTGAAAGCAGAGAGAGGATAACTGACTTGGCCCAAAATCTGAGAGATTTAGTTGGAGAGCTGAAAACAGAAGGTGGGAGTCCCATCTCCTAATCCCTGCTTCCATTCCCCAGTCCCCACTCTATTTATTATGCATCCCCACCTGTGCATTCCTCTAAATCTAAAGGAGACGGTAGGAAGAAAAGTATGGAAAGGAAACCCAGCTGTAGTCATGGACGATCACCTCAAAGAACATGCCTGGTTGATCGTGGCCAAATAATAATACCTGGCTTTTATCAGTCTTTTTTTTAAAACCAGATCTCAAATATGTCTGTTCATTGAGTACCACTGACTTAAGAGGAAGGATGATCTGATGCTTAAGGCACTGACTGGATATTGTTTTTATTATATAGCTCTCATATAATGCACTTAATAGAGCAAAAAGCACTTTACAAAGGAGGGCTGTACCATTATCCCCAATTTACAGAAGGAGAAACTGAGGCAGAGAAGGAATGCGACTTGAAGGTTACTCAGTAGGCCAGTGCCAGAGATGAGAACAGATCCAGATCCCCACTGCAGTGTTTATCCACTAAGTGATACTGCCTGCCGTGTGGGTTTAGTCACAGCTCAGCCAGAATCATGTAACCTCTCTGTTCTTCAGTATTCCTATCTGTAAAAGAAAGATAATTATTCTCTTCCTCCCCAGGCTGTGATGAGGACACTGCAATGCCCAGGCCAAAGAAAGCCAACCAACAACATCTCCTTGAACACCCCCAACTCTCTCCCTCTCCTCTGCCCCCCCAAACTAAACAAGAGTGATAAGCAAGTGGCAACATGTGTTGGCGATCACACATGCCGACGGGCACATTCACCAAACCAAGTAACAACCACAAAGGCGGATCATCATCATCACACCCTTGACCCACAAAGAACTAAGGGTCACATCCCCAGTGGCTCTCAGGCCAGTGCCAGAAACTGAAAGATTTTCAGTGAGTTTCTATCGTGTGTCCTGCCATTTTGCTATAGAAAGTAGCAGGTGCACAGACTTTAGGTTCTGTAATTTTACCCAAAAAAAATCCTTTGGGAGCTTTGCACTAGCTCTTCATAGACTTAGTTCTCACCCGCCACTACTCTAGTACTGCAGCAAAAAACGACTTGGGTGGAGTCGGGTCTTTTCTCCTAGAAACTCAACATTGACCTTAACGGCCACAACTTTAAGATCCAAAAAATTCAGCTTTTTGTGAAACATAAATGTTTCTCTGATAACATTTAAATTGCTATGACAATATTACTAATATAACCTCTCCAACACATCATCAGTGATCTACAAACCATCCTGGACAACAATCCCTCACTTTCACAGGCCTTGGGAGGCAGGCCAGTCCTCACCCACAGACAACCTGCCAACCTGAAGCATATTCTCACCACCAACTACACACCGCAACATAGCAACTCTAACTCAGGAACCAATCCATGCAACAAACCTCAAAGCCAACTCTGCCCACATATCTACACCAGCAACACCATCACAGGACCTAACCATATCAGCCACACCATCACCGGTTCATTCACCTGCACGTCCACCAATGTAATATACGCCATCATGTGCCAGCATTGCCCCTCTGCTATGTACATCAGCCAAACTGGACAGACCCTACATAAAAGGATAAATGGACACAAATCTGATATTAGGAATGGCAATATACAAAAACCTGTAGGAGAACACTTCAATCTCCTTGGACACATTATACCAGATTTAAAGGTAGCCATCCTGCAGCAAAAAAACTTCAGGACCAGACTGCAAAGAGAAACTGCGGAGCTTCAGTTCATTTGCAAATTTAACACCATCAGCTCAGGATTAAACAGAGACCTTGAATGGCTAGCCAACTACAAAAGCAGTTTCTCGTCCCTTGGTGTTCACATCTCCAGATCAACTGCTCGAAGAGAGCCTCATCCGCTCTGACTGAACTAACCTCACCATCTCTAGCCTGATTCCTGTCTACATATTTATACCTGCCTCTGGTCATTTCCACTGCATGCATCCAACAAAGTGGGTATTCACCCACAAAATCTTAAGCTTAATACATCCGTTAGTCTATATAAGGTGCCACAGGGCTCTTTGTCAATACTACTAATGTTATTCATTGCTGTATTCAGAAGCCACACACTCTCTCACACACATTCCTACAGGGGAAGGGTATAAGTCAATGGTTCTCAAACTTTTGTATTAGTGACCCCTTTCCAAAGAGCAGTCTCTGAGTGACGCCCCCTCCTTATAAATTAAAAACACTTTTTAATATATTTAAAACCATTATAAATGCTGGATGCAAAGCAGGGTTTGGAGTGGAGGCTGACAGCTCGCGACCCCCCATGTAATAACCTCATGGCCCCTTTAGGGGTCCTGAACCCATTTGAGAACCCATGCTATAAGTTTAGTACACTTTCTAGCCCAGGTACTGGACTTCTCATTTCAATTTAGCAGAGGGAGGGACTGGGACTTTTATTTGGATCATTGTGGCTTCTCTATTATTAATTTGTTCTGCAGTTAGGGTCTAGTGATCCCAAACATGAATCAGGACCTTCCTGGGCTAGGCACTGTACAAACACACACTAAGATGGTCCCTGCCCCGAAGAGAACTTACAATACTAGTACGGCATATTATCAGCTCCCCTATGGGAGAAGTAAGAAGGGATCGTAATGAGGAAGTGGAGTGGTTTGATGGACCACAAACTGGGGGGGGGTGGGGGGAGAGGGAAGAGAGGAACTCCCTGCCCAGGCATGGCCTTTAGGAAGGCACAGATATCCTGGTGGGAGAAGCCAATCCAGGGCACTGAGATGCAGGACTGTAGGAGATTCACAAAAAGCAGCTTGTATCTGCAGAGCATTAAGCCACACCTCCCAGCTGCAGTTTCCATAGCAAGGATGCCCCCGTCATACAGGTGGCTCCGGGACACTTGAAATGCATGTGGTTAACAGGGTAAACACTGGCAAACTGTATTCAAACAATGAATTATCCGACAAAAAGGATCCACCAATATCCGCACAGGTGTGCATGCCCAGTGGATTTCTCTCTCTGAGCTAGCAGTGTGGAAGCGCCTCATGAGTCCCATTTGCCAGTATAACCCGTGTCAGGGTTGAGCTTCCCTCCTTCCTCCATTTCACAATTAGCAGAGAAACCCCGTATTGTTCCAGTAGGGTTTAAACGGAGCTGTTGAAAAAAATCAAACCTGCAACATGAAAAAATGTATTTCCATGACTCTTCAGAATAGCACTGCCATGTAAAGTAATTATAGAAAGTGATTTCTCCAGGCCCCAGGCCCTGCCATTCCAATCGCAGTTAGCCAGCTCAGAGCAACGAGGCAGGCAGTGGAAATCCCCCAGCTAAATTAATGTAATGGCACAGATGGCACTATCTGTCATGGGGGGAGGGCACAGAGGGAGGAAACACCTCTGCTAGATTCTAGAAAACGGAGCCATCTGTTCACAGACGAGACAGTTCGCAGTCTCTCTGAGTGCTTCTCATTGCTATGACCTCCCCAGTGACAAATGCACTTAATAATCCAGCAACAGGGGAGCAAAATGAATCACACGGCTGATGAGATACTCCTGAGACGTTTACAGTTTGCTACACAAGAACCCATCAAACATTCCTGTCGCTGAACAGGCCTTTATAAAAGCAAAGCATGGGTAACAAGCTATTACATTATGATAAATGCAAGGACCGCATGCAGCATGCTAAAATAATAAGACCCAGTTGTACCTTCTGCTACACCTGTGCTAACCCCATTCAAGTCAACAGAGCTCCACAGGCATATACAGAGCAGGACACACACACACACACACACCTGTAAAAACAGACAGTTAATGAAGATCAAAGATCCACTTTTTTAAAACCAGGAAATAGCATCTGGGTAGGTAAAGTCTGTGGTACAGGCCGGCTGCAATATTGAGAGTGCAAACCAGCATCTGCAGCACAGCTGCCTCTCGGGATGACCTGCTGCAACTAGTAGAGTCTGAAGAAACTGACCCCCAGTTTCCCAATAAAAGCACAGTGAGGACGGGCATTTCCTGGTGGGGAACTCAAACCTCAATTTCTATTTTGCTATCAAGGAAAAGATGACACCTCCCATGCAGTGTTGCCAACTCACGTGTTTAAAAATAATCACCAAATATCCTGACAAAGCCCCAACTCCTGGAAGCAAGTGATTATGGAAGAATTCTCACTTAATTTCTGTCCCTCATGATTGTGGAGTAAAGCTCATAGACATGAACCCTGGAGTCTCTCACACCAAAAAGATCCCATATTTATTATTTCTTTTAATCTCATGGTTTTTTTAGTCAGTCTCGTGATTTTTGGAAGATGACTCAGGCCTAAGCTTTGTGACATTTGAAAAGGAAGCCAACTTGCCAAAAGCATTAAAGACTCCTTTAATTCATATATAAACGTACCTGTATCTACAAGTATGAGAAAATACTCAGCTGTTCTTGAGATGGCAACTTTGTGTCCGACACTACATCCTCTGTCATGTCAACATAATAAACATCATTCAAGAGTGGCGGTGTTCTCTTCCACCGACAGAGAAACCCTTTGCTACAATAGGCGGTGTCTACACCACAGAGCTATGCCTGCATAGCTATGCCAGTTTAGTCTCCGCAGGGCAGACATACCCGTTTTGACACTTATTTCTTCAGTTTTGTTTGAGATTAAAATGTTTAATGACAGTGCATCGTGCTGCTTATTTTGCAGAGCAGCAAAGTCTAGAAAGAAGCTAATGCACTTAATAGAGCTGGCTGGAAAACAGGATTTTTCCCTTCCTCCATTTTCCACCCCTCCTGGAAAATGTCAAATGTTGAATTTTGTCAAAAACCCCAAGTTTTTGGTTTGATGAAGTCACTCTTCCATGAAAAAAACAACACTTGATTGAGAAAATCATCTAGTCCGAAACCCCAATTTTCTGTTTAAAAAAGTGCAGCTGGAACATGGATCAGCTATAACAGAGTCCCTGCTCGGCTGGAGTAGAAAAACAAGGTTACTTACCTGTAACTGTTGTTCTTCGAGATGTGTTGCTCACATCCATTCCACTATAGGTTAGGCACGCGCTGCGGGCCTGGTTGCCGGGTAGATTTTTCCCCTAGCTGCAGACTGGGTGAGCAGGGGGCCCCCTGGAGTGGCGCCACTGAGACACTCTATAAGTACCCCTGCGACACAGTCTGGCCCTCAGTTCCTTCTTTGCCGGCTAACCCGACAGTGGGGAAGGAGGGCGGGTCTGGAATGGATGTGAGCAACACATCTCGAAGAACAACAGTTACAGGTAAGTAACCTTGTTTTCTTCTTCGAGTGATTGCTCACATGCATTCCACTATAGGCGACTACAAGCAATACCTAGGAGGTGGGGTCGGGTTGACCCATTGCTGACCGTAAGACCGCTGACCCAAACGCCGCATCGTCCCTGGTCTGCTGGACTATGGCGTAGTGGGCGGCGAAGGTATGGACGGAGGACCAGGTAGCCGCCCTGCAGATGTCCGTGATAGGGACTCCCTCCCGGAAGGCCGCAGAGGACGCCTGCGCTCTCGTGGAGTGTGCTGTTACTTTCTCAAGCGGCTTGCCCGCGAGGTCATAACAGGTGTGAATGCACGAGGTGATCCAGGAGGAGAGCCTTTGGGCTGAAACTGGCTGGCCCTTCATTCTCTCTGCAACTGCCACAAAGAGTTGCGTTGTTTTTCTGAATTGCTTTGTCCTGTCTAAATAAAAAGCAAGAGCCCTTCTAACGTCCAACGTGTGTAATTGCTGTTCCCTCCCCGAGGCGTGAGGCCTAGGGTAGAAAACTGGAAGACAAATGTCTTGATTAACATGGAAGGGAGAGACCACCTTAGGCAGGAAGGCCGGGTGGGGACGTAGCTGCACCTTGTCATTGTGGAAGATAGCGTAAGGCGGCTCGGAGGTAAGTGCACGGATCTCTGACACTCTACGAGCCGAGGTGATAGCTACTAGGAATGCCACCTTCCAGGAGAGGTGCATTAAGGAGCACGTGGCGAGGGGCTCGAACGGGGGCATCACGAGGCGTGAGAGCACGAGGTTAAGGTCCCAAGGTGGGATGGGACGCTTAATGTTCGGGTACAGCTTATCCAGGCCCCTGAGGAAACGGTATACCACAGGATCGGAAAAGATTGAGTGGTCCGACTGGCCCGGGTGGAACGCGGATATGGCCGCAAGGTGGACCCGGATGGTGGAGGTAGAAAGGCCCTGATTTCTAAGGCCTAATAGGTAGTCCAATATACGTGGGATAGTAGCCTCACTTGGGACTATATCTTGTTGTCCGCACCATGCAGAGAAGCGGGACCACTTGGCCGTATAGGTACTTCTGGTGGATGGTTTTCTACTTCCCAGAAGGACATTCTGCACTTCGGCTGAGCATAAGAGCTCAGGACCTCTCAGCCATGGAGTAGCCACGCTGTGAGGTGAAGGGACTGCAGGTCCGGGTGCAGGAGGCGACCGTGGTCCTGCGAGACCAGGTCTGGCCACAGCGGGAGGCTGATAGGGGGGGCCCTGGACAGCCGGAGGAGGGACGCATACCAGCACTGCCTGGGCCAGGCCGGGGCTATGAGGATGACTTGTGCCCTGTCCCGTCTGATCTTCAGGATCACCTTGTGTAGAAGCGGGATCGGAGGGAACGCATAGAACAGGTGTCCCGTCCAGGGTAAGAGGAAGGCATCCGTCAGAGACCCCGGGGAGCTGCCTCTGAAGGAGCAGAACTGGAGGCACTTCCTGTTCTGTCTGGAGGCGAAGAGATCGATGTGGGGAAACCCCCACCTCAGGAAGATCAGTCGGATGACATCCGGCCGAAGGGACCACTCGTGAGACATAAATGACCTGCTGAGGTGGTCCGCTAGGGTGTTCTGGATTCCGGGCAGGAAGGAGGCCACCGGGTGAATAGCGTGGGCTATGCAAAACTCCCATAGGAGAGTCGCCTCTTGACACAGGGGGCTGGAGTGGGCCCCGCCCTGCTTGTTTATGTAGTATTGGGCTGTGGTGTTGTCTGTCAGCACCGCCACACAGTGACCCTGTAGCGTGTCCCGGAACACCTGGCACGCCAGTCGGACGGCCCTCAGCTCCCTGACATTGATGTGGAGGCCGAGGTCTGACGCCGACCAGCGGCCCTGGGTCCTGAGTTCCCCTAGGTGAGCTCCCCACCCTAGCGACGAGGCGTCCGTCACCAGGGACATGGACGGGCTGGGTGGGAGGAAAGGGACTCCTTGGCACACATTGTTCTGGTCTTCCCACCATGCCAGAGCGGATAGGGTGGCTCTGGGGATGGAGAGGAGGGTGTCCATACTGTCCCTTCTCGGTCTGTAGGCCCTTGCGAGCCACGACTGTAGAGGGCGCAGCCGTAGCCTGGCGTGCTGTATGACGAAGGTGCACGATGCCATGTGGCCTAACAGGCTGAGGAAGACCCTGACCGTAGACATCGGACAGTTGCGGAGTTGTCCGATGGCCGACTGGATGGTGAGGAACCGAGGCTGGGGCAGGGATGCCCTTGCTACCGTGGAGTCTAGTAGGGCTCCTATGAACTCTATACTCTGGGTAGGCTCCAGGGTGGACTTCTCCCTGTTGAGGAGGATTCCCAGGCGGTCGAACGTGCTGATCACGAGACGCACGTGTGCTGACACTTGTTCCCTGGAGGTGCCTCGGATGAGCCAGTCGTCGAGGTATGGGTATAAGTGTACCCCGCGGCGTCGTAGGAACGCCGCCACTACCGCCATACACTTCGTGAACACCCTGGGTGCGGTGGACAAGCCGAAGGGTAGGACGGCGAACTGATAGTGTTCTCCCGCTATCAAGAAGCGGAGGTAACGCCTGTGTGAGGGTTTGATGCTCACGTGGAAGTAGGCGTCCTTCATGTCGAGGGCAGCGAACCAATCTCCCGGATCCAGAGAGGGAATGATAGTGCCCAAGGTGACCATGCGGAACTTGAACTTGATCATGTAGGTGTTGAGTTCGCGCAGGTCCAGGATGGGCCGGAGGCCCCCTTTCGCCTTGGGGATTAGGAAGTAGCGGGAGTAGAACCCCTTTCCTCTGAACTCCTGTGGTACAGGTTCGATGGCTCCTAATGCAAGGAGCGACCTGACCTCCTGTACGAGCAGTTGCTCGTGAGAGGGGTCCCTGAAGAGGGACGAGGGAGGTGGGTGGGTGGGAGGAGTGGAGGAGAGCTGGAGGGAGTATCCTACCGCCACCGTGCGGAGGACCCACTGGTCTGATGTAATGTCCGACCATGCACGGTGGAAGTAGGACAGACGGTCTCCGAAGGGAGGATCCAGGACTGTGGTTGGTAAACTGCCCCCGGGCGCACCATCAAAAGTCGGGCTTAGGCCCTTGGGGAGGCTTAGAGCCTCGCTGCTTCCCGCCTTGTCTGGGCCCCTGCCGCTTGCGGTAGGGGCGGCCTCTCCTACTAGAGGAGTCCTGGGGCGGGCGAGGAGGTGGAAAGAACCTCCTACGTGGAGGGACGAAGGGGCGCCTTTGTGGGCCTGGGGCGTGCATACCCAGGCCTTTGAGGGTCACCCCTCTGTCCTTGAGGGCCTGGAGCCGGGTGTCCATGTCCTCTGAAAAAAGGGCCTGTCCCTCAAAGGGGAGGTCCTGTATCTTGTATTGCATGGCCGGGGCTAGGCTGGACGAGGAGAGCCACGCTGCCCGGCGGAGGGCTATGCCCGAGGCCATTGTTCGGGCCGCCGAGTCAGCCGAGTCCAGGGCCGCTTGCAGGGCATGTCTGGATATGTCCCTGCTCTGGAGCAGTAGAGCCCTGAACTCCTGTCTGCTCTCCTGGGGGAGAGCGGTCTCAAATTTTGTAAGGGCCTCCACCGTGTCGAAGTGGTGTCTACTTAGTAGCGCCTGATGGTTGGCTACTCTAAGTTGTAGGCCCCCGGAGGAATACACCTTCCTGCCAAAGTGGTCCAGCCTCTTGGCTTCTTTGGCTTTGGGCACCTGCGCTTCTTGACCATGGCGCTCCTTGTTGTTCACCGACTCCACCACCAGGGAGGAGGGCGTGGGGTGAACGTACAAGTACTCGTAGCCTTTGGCCGGGACAAAGTACCGTTTCTCTACCCCCCGGGCCGTGGGGGGGATGGAGGCGGGGGTCTTCCAGACCGACGCCGTGTGCGCCTTAATGGTATTAATGAACGGCACCGCTACGCGTGCCGGGGTGCCCTTCGTCAACATGGTGGTGACAGGGTCATCCACCACCGGGACCTCCTCTAAGGGCAGGTTCATGTTCTTTGCGACCGCCTGGAGGAGGTGCTGATAGTTAGAGAGCTCCAGGGCAGGCGGGCTAGTGGAAGAAGTGCCCGCCACCGCCTCTACCCCTACTGGGGAGGCGTAAGGACCCGGCTCTCTAGGGCTGTGCACCGCCGAAGGCTGACTGGCCGATGGTGGTCCCGCCAGCTCCTGCCTAGCACTCGCTGCACACACTGGGAAGCCCGGTTCTGATTGGGTTTCCCCAGGCTGTTCACCCATACTCCCAAGGCACCCATTCTGGCCAAGCAGGGTGTTGGGTGGCTGGGGCTGGTCCCGTTGGTCGAGGGGACACTGAGGCAGAGGAGTGCCATGGGGCAGCCGCTGTAGCCGACTGCAGGGCCTTGGGCGGAGAGTCGTGCCGGGATCGCGTGCCGACAGACTCTCTACGCCCTCGGTGCCGAGGGCTTCTCGACCGGTGCCGGGAGAAGCGATGGCCCTCTGAAGACCGGCTATTGCTGGATCGGCTCCGCCTTCGGGATCCGTGGCGCCGCGATGACGACCGGCGCCGGGAAGACCTTCGGTGCCGAGACGGGGTCCGGTGCCGAGGCGAGCGTCGGTGCCGTCTAGAGGTGGAGCGTCGACCTCTGCGGTGCCGTGACGACGACCGGTGCCGAGGTGATCGGTGCCGGGTCGAATAGGACCGGTGCCGTGATGCCGAGCGGTGCCGAGATGACGATCGGCTTGGCGAGCGGCGTCTGGAGCGGTCCCTGCGGCAGCTAACGGACCGGTGCTGGGAGTGCGACCGGTGCCGAGAGTACGACCGGCACCTGGCTGTACATGGGTGCCGGGACTCTGATCGGCGCCAGGACTCTGACCGGCGGCCAGAGCGCGACCTGCGCGAACGGCCATGAGGAGACCTGGAGCAGGGTCTCAACTCCGTGCGGCGCCGAGACTGCGACCGGTGCCGGGAAGCTGACCGGTACCGGGAGTTCGATCGGCGCCGCGAGATCGATCGGCGTCCATGCCCAGCCGGGCTTCGAGCCGCGATCTCAGTCTCGGTCATGGGCGGCTTGCCCCTAGACCGGACAGGTTGCTGAGGGGTATCCTCTGCAAGCAACCTCCTCGCAGCAGCGAACGCCTCCGGCGTGGAGGGAAGCTGCTGCGGAATCGGCACCCTGAGTGGCGAAACCACTGGCACCGGACTCGACGGGGCCTCCTCCGGCGCCGGAGTCATCGGTGCGGGTGCAGGCGGCTGGGCCTCGGGTCGGCTCCCAGGCGGCGACGGCGGACGCGTGGGCGGTGCCGGCGGCTGCACGCGGTCCGGTGCCGGAGCGGAGCGAGGTTGGGCGTCCTTCCTACGCTTCGCGCTGGGGGAGCACGACCGGTGCCGAGGCTTGGATTTGGCCGGCTTGGGTGCGGGGCCCGGTGCCGCACTCGAGTCCGGAGTGAGAGCCGCCTCCAGCAGGATCTGCCGCAAGCGGGATTCCCTGTCCTTGCGGGTCCTGGGCTTGAAGGCCCTGCAGATCTTGCAGGAATCTGCCAAGTGCGCTTCCCCGAGGCACTTGAGGCACTTGGAGTGTGGGTCCCCCGCAGGCATGGGCTTCCCACACTCCGCACATGGCTTGAATCCCGGAGCCTTGGATGACATGGCTCCGGTGGCAGGGAAACCCCCTGCACTTAACTATCTACACTATAAAACTATGCAAACTAACTAACAACTACTTAACAAGAACGATTAGCAATAACAATAGAATTAACAGCTAGGAGATAAGGAGAACGCTCAAGAGCAGTACTCCTGTTCCGACTACCAGCACGAGCGGTGAAGAAGGAACTGAGGGCCAGACTGTGTCGCAGGGGTACTTATAGAGCAGTGGTGTCAAACTCAATTGCACAGGGGGCCAAAACTCAAAACTCGCGGGCCGAACAGTATAACCATTTATTTAACAGACTAAATATTTGTTTTTTAACCATTAATATGAACCAAAATACAGGATATCATTCCAAAATAAATACATTTCAACTTAAAATATTTTGCTCTTCATAAAAAAATATCCTGTCAATACAATACATTCAAAATCTGTACATGCTGGAATATTAAAAAATCTGAAAATATAAATAAATTGAATTTAAAGCAAAAGTATAATCATAACAAATCATAACATTCCATTTTCTTGTCCTATTTAGTCAGAGCCTGATACTTGGAGTCTTTTCTTTGCAACAAGTTCGTTTATGTTTGGGGTTAGGTTCTGTGTTGTGAAGATTCTCAGGATCGATTTCAGGTGTTCATCAGTGAGGCGACTCCTGTGTGATGTTTTGTTAATTTTCATCACAGAGAACAGCTGCTCGCACAGATATGTGCTGCCAAACATGGACAGGATTCGAGCCGCATGTTGGCGGAGCTGCGGCATCGCTTCAGGAATGAAGCGAGTGAACTGTGCTGGCCCCGCAGTGTCGTACTTTGCCTTCAGTGTCCCGTTACATTGCAGTTCTATCAGCTCCATCTGCATTTCTACAGGTGCGGTTTCCACATCGACTGCAAATGGGTTGCGAAGCAGCTCGAAGTTACTTTTCTGTGCCTCAAAGTCACTGAAGCGCCGTGCGAACTCAGTGCGCAGCGCGCTGAGTTTTTCAGCAAAGGTGGCATTTGGGAAAACTGTGGCACTTTCTTGGTTCCGTATTACTTGGCAACAGGGAAAGTGAGACAAGTTGCATTGGTGCATTTGTGTCTCCCATAAGCGCAGCTTCACTTGAAATGCCTTCACTGCATCATGCATATCGGTTATTATGTGCTCCCGTCCCTGGAGTTGAAGGTTTAAAGTGCTAAGATGCGACGTTATGTCAACCAGGAACGCCAACTCACATTTCCACTTTTCATCCCGCAGAACTGTGCAGTCTTTCCCCTTACTGTCCATGAACTGGCAGATTTCCTCTCGCAGCTCAGTGTCTTTTGAGAACTTTTCCCCGACTTAGCCACCGGACCTCCGTATGATATGGCATATCGCCAAACTCGCTATCTATTTCCCGCAGAAAAGACTGGAATTGGCGGTGATTTAAACCGTGGGCTCTGATAAAGTTGACGGTTTGTGTTACAGTGTTCATCACATGATCCATTTTTAGGACTTTAGCACTCAGCGATTCCTGGTGTATGATGCAGTGATACACTGTCAACTCACCGGCACAGTTCTCCTCCCGCATCTTTGAGCGCATCCTTCCCACCAGTCCATTTTTTTCACCACACATAGCAGGTGCGCCATCTGTTGTAAGTCCAACGAGTTTTTCCCACGGCAGTTTCATGTCGGTTACACTTTGAAATACATTTCCAAAGATGTCTTCTCCTTTCGTTGTCCCGTGCATCGATTTAATGTCCAGTATTTCCTCTGTTACGCACAAATTGGAACCCACACCATGGATAAATATCGCCAGCTGTGCAGTGTCAGTCGCGTCAGTAGTTTCATCCACGGCAAGGGAGTATGCAACAAAATCTTTTGCTCTTTCAATCAACTGTGTTTTCAAATCAGTCGCCATCTCACAAACCCGATTAGCAACAGTGTTTCTGCTGAGGCTTACATTTGCAAACGCTCGCGTTTTATCTGGACAAAGGACGTCGCACACTTTCATCATACAATTCTTTACGAATTCCCCCTCGGTAAACGGCCGTCCTGATTTGGCGATCTCTTCGGCCACAATGAAACTTGCTTTCACAGCAGCTTCACTTTGTGATTTTGCTTTGGTGAAAAACGTCTGCTGGGATGTCAAATTCTTCTTCAACTCCTCTACCTTTTGTAGCTTCTGTCCTGCGCTCAGGTTTTTGAATTTGTTCTCATGTTTCGTCTCGTAGTGCCGTCTTAGGTTATACTCCTTCATTACAGCGACATTACTCCCGCAAAGGAGACACACTGGTTTACCTGCAATTTCAGTAAACATATACTCATTCTCCCACCGGCTTTGAAAGCCTCGGTTTTCAGAATCAATTTTTCTCTTGGCCATTGTTGGGGTCTAGCTTTGATTTGATATTAGCGTTGTATACATCAACAGACCGCGAACTTGAACCGCGGCTTGCCATTGGCGGCAATTGCACTGCATCATGGGATTTGTAGTGTGTGTTATTGGGGCGTCATATCACAGGGCCATTAAAAACAGATATATAAAACGATTTCGCGGGCCGGATATAATTGTATGGCGGGCCGGATGTGGTCCGCGGGCCTTGAGTTTGACACATGTGTTATAGAGTGTCTCAGTGGCGCCACTCCAGGGGGCCCCCTGCTCACCCAGTCTGCAGCTAGGGGAAAAATCTACCTGGCAACCAGGCCCGCAGCGCGTGCCTAACCTATAGTGGAATGCATGTGAGCAATCACTCGAAGAAGAACATTTAGTTACCAATCCAGTGCAATGACCGCTATCACCCTCCAGCTCTCTTGGTTGTTCAGGGTCTCTGGCTTGCGTTTCATCCTCTTCACCAGCCTTCACTCTTCTACCGAGTCCCAGCAGCCAGCCGAGAGCTCCTTGCACCCCCAGTGCCTGCCAGCAACTGCTTTGTTCTGCAGTTGCTTCAGCGAGCCAGGAACACCATCCTTGCTCCTCCAGCTCCACACAGCAACTGACTCCTGATCGGTCATCCTGCAGCTCCTTTTAAATGGCCCTACTAGCACTGATTGACATGCAGCCTTTCTAGGCCATTTGGAGGACTTCTCTATTGCTCCTTTCTGGTACAGGGTGTGGTAGGACC
This sequence comes from Sternotherus odoratus, assembly GCA_032164245.1. Classification (NCBI taxonomy): domain Eukaryota; kingdom Metazoa; phylum Chordata; order Testudines; family Kinosternidae; genus Sternotherus; species Sternotherus odoratus. Next base: position 16,093,946 of record JAVMKO010000002.1, read on the forward strand.
CTAAGGCCTCTAGCAGGGAGTCTCTTGGCCTGGTACAACCCTAACACAGGTGGCTTCTAGTCCCAGGACTCAACACCCCCCCACACACACACCCCTCAGCTGGCTGGCTCCAGGCTGCTCCAAAATGTGGCTTCTCTCCTCTTCTGGGCTCCCAGGGAAGGGCATCTCACTCCCTATTGGCCAGACTAGCTCTAGCTCATGTCAATCATATGACTCCGCCCCTCCAATGAGTAGGCATACCTGCAATCCTCTCCACAAGCCAACAGGGCCCCATGCGTTCTACACAGTGTGCCTCCTCTCTCCCTTTGGGTTTCCCAGCAGACTCTGAGTTTGCCCTTCCTCCCAGGGACAGTGTCTCTCAACCTGAGCTACCCACACAAAGGGTCCCAGGGACCGAGGGAAGCTCCTTGGGGTTTACATAGGTATTTATGATTATTGTTACTACTATCTGCAGTTGTAGTATCTGCAGCTCCCACTACAATCAATGGGGATTTGGAAAAATCAGGACATTTGTGCCTCAATATGGAATCAAAGGCTTAACTTTAGGAAGTGAAGTTTGAACACTTTGTCCTTAAGTGTACATGGTGCTTAGCTCATTCATCTCCTTCAAAATAATTTGAGAAACTGTCAAATGACAATTTTAGAGAGCAGGCCCAAATGGGCTAGTCAAAAAAGGGAATCCTGAACATCTGGCATGGTTTGAATGAAATGGTAGCAACACCTAACATTTGGTACGTTGCCCTGCACTGGGACAGTCATCAAAAAAGCAGGCAGACCACCAATCTTCCTCTGCTAAAATCAAGGGATTAAAATGAAGCTGTCATGTTGCTGTCAATGCTGAAGATGAGCAGAGAGGAACACAAGGTTTAGTGCACCCTTTCTGGTCCTGTTTTTCAAACACCTGCCCCTATGGCCATTTAATGTCATATAGTGCTGCCCAGGTACCACAAATGTATTAATTAAGTGCAAACGATGCAAGTCTGATAACATGAACATTAGCCTCAATGGCAAGCACACACCAACATATTCAAAAAAGATTTTGAGAAAACGTGGCATGAGGTCTCAGGAGCATTTCCCACCAGACAACTCAATTCAACACCATCCTCAATCATGCCAGTTTATTTTCAGCCAAAGTGGGTATCAAAGACTCTGATTAAAGGCCTGAAGACGTTGACATATAAGGAAAGTTTAGAGGAATTACATTTGTATAAACTTGGTTTAGCAATGACAAGGGCAGACCTGATAGAAATCTGTAGGCATCTGGATGAAGGGCACAGCCCTGAATTAACAAACAACAATATTGCTGAGGGAGCTCTAATAGCTCCCAAGAAAAATGGTGCAAGACTCTTCATTTTATATTTTGAGTTTTCAAAACTAGCTTCTAGGACATGTACTCTCTGGGGTAATCCCACATTGCCCGGAAGCGAATATGGACTGGACTTATTCCATCACTAGCTAATACGGGTCTATGTTACAACTAGGGTGACCAGACAGCACGTGTGAAAAATCAGGACAGAGGGTGGGAAGTAATAGGAACCTATTTGAGAAAAAGACCCAAAAATCGTGACTGTCCCTAGAAAATCAGGATATCTGGTCACCCAACATACAATATGCAAACAGGTGAGACACTCCTGCAAGCTGATTACTGTTTGAAAGCATATGCTTATACTTGCTTCAAATAATGATAGCTTTTCTTCCCCATGTGCAACAGAAACCAACTCTCAGTTTTACGAAGACAGTTTTCTTCATTCCCTGGAATAACCCAAATCACTCCTGAACCCAATGGTCAGTCAGGCTCTAGCAGTCACTGGCATTCATAGGTTTCCCCTGCCTTCATCCCCATTCTTCTTCAGCACGCTCAGTCCAGTGTGCCTTTGCTAAAAAAGAAGATGGCAACCTGGCCATCCCAGCATCAATTGAAACAAATGGGACTGTGGAGTCTGTCTGTCTAAGTCAGGGGTGGGAACCTTTTTTGTGCCAAGGGCCATTTGCACATTTATGATGTCATTCGCGGGCCGCTCCCCTCCCCCCCCCACCGGAAGCCCAGGCTGGCAACAGAAGCTGAGACCCCAGCTGGCAAGGGGCCAGCGGGGGAAACCCCAAAGCAGTGGCAGGCGGAGTGCTTAGCCCTGCACTGCTTTGGGGTTTCCCCCGCTGGCCCCTTGCCAGCCGGGGTCCTGCCGCAGTCAGCTCCCGCTATCAGGCTGGGTGGAGGGGGGTGATCTTCAATTACCCCCGCCCAGCCTCCCCCCATCTAACCACCTTTCCTCCCCCACTCCTGCCTGGCCCGGCCCATCCCATCCCACCCAACCTAACCTCCTTCCCCCCTCCCAAACCAGCCTCCTGCCCCCCCATGCCTGACCCGCCCAGTCCAGCCTCCCCCCCACCAAACCTCTTTCCCTCCCGCACCCACGCCTCGCCCACCCCATCCAGTCTAGTCTAGTCTCCTGCCCCCCTCCCCGCCTGCCCAGCCTGCCCCCCCCCGCCACCCCCTTGCCTGCCCCCCAGCCCAGCCTCCCCCCCACACCCCCTTTACCGTCCGCTCCCTGCGGCTCCTCCGTTCACCGCCCGGCTAATGGGCGGCTCCCCCAGGTGCGAGCCGCTCCTGTCTGGGGGCCACGCGGTGCCGGCAGCTCCTCCATGCACGAGCCGCCCCAGCAGCTTCACCAGGCGCGAGCCGTCCCAGCGCCAGCGGCTCCTCCATGCGCGAGCCGGCCCAGCCTGGCAGCCCGCATGCATCCCGGCGCCGGCGGCTGCAGCGCATCCCCGGCCTAAGTGGTCTACGGGCTTCCGCAATACCAACATAGATGCTGGACACCATTTAGCACAAAACCAAAACTAACCAGCTATTGCAGAAGCAGCAGCAAAACTTGCCATAATGGCTATTGAACAAGTGATAAAGGGGCCATCCCAGTTCTTCTAATGGGATCTGCTCAGCAAGAAGCATCTGGGCCCTGAGAAAAGCAACCAGCCAGAACCTGAAAGCCAAGAAGGTGACCACCAACTGCTCCTAAGAGCCAAGTCTCTGTTGCTGTAATTTAACTCAAGTCAATGGAGTTATGCCAGCAACAATCTGACAATGGCATAGAGGGGGGGTAAGGTAGTTCACTGAACCTCCATCTTGGAAAATAAATATCTGGGTCTGCTGAGGAAAGATGACTGTGCCTGTTGGGGGGGGGGGGGAGTAATGCATGAAATGAAGGGTTAGCCATGAATTAGGAAAGCGCTCCAAGGTTAGGGGTGAACCCAAAACTCAAAGCAAGTTTAATGAAACAACAACTAAACCCATTGGTTCAGGTTTGCCAAAACAACCCAAAAGTCATCAGAGACCAAGATCAGTGGATTTTGCACACCTATACATGTAACACCCTCTCCATCCTAAAATATCGTATACGAGGCCTTTAATTCCAGGTCCTGCAGACTTCTCTCGAGCATCTCCTTACAGAATGAACAGGGAAGCACTTCTTAAGGAGAACAATAAAGTTATGGCAGTTGGGCATTATTTACTGAATACAAGAGTAATCTTATGTCAGTGATGTATCATGTGTCTGATAAATTAAACCAAGACAACCACAATAACTGGATAGTTCCACTGATATTGTCCACTACCATGTGATAGCCCAGCTAGTATATTCCTGTGGAAAACTGGGTACTTTTTAAGAATGGAATTTGAGCAGACAGGTAATTTCACTAAGGAACATGCAATGGTGAATTTTTCATGGTTTTGGATGTGAACTTGAGATCTTTGAATATGTTGCTTGGAAGTAAAAGGTAAAGCCACAAAAACTATTAAGACCAGCTTCTATCTCATATTTAGTATTATATCAACAACAGACAACCTGGCCACCAGACGTCAGAGTCCTTTTATTGATAAAAGTTTAAATAAATAAAATGAACTTTCTGCCTAGCAAATCAGGAGACAGCTGATGTCAGTCGTCCCAGAGGAGGGAGATTTTACACATACCCATAAGGAAGTTCTTGTGAGTATTCAAGCGATTGAAACATTTATTTCCTTCTTAATTATGGAGAAAGTGGAATGTACTGTTCTGTCTGTTAAACAGTGAGAGATTTCTATGGTGCAGTTAGTTCACAGGATTGTGCATTCTCTGTAAACCCTGCAGATTAGATGGCTCAGAAGACTAGCAAAGAGATTAAAGCCTTCTACTTCCACATCGCCAGTTCATGTCCAGCAGATATCAATAGTCACAGGAAGTTACCCAATGGGTACTTAGCCTGGTGTAGGTTAGTAGCTTTGGTGCCCTTCACACTGTTCACATCACCACAGATGACAGTCCCTCTTCATCAAAGAAGCCACGGATCACATGGTCTCAGACTGAATTCCCATCTCAGCAGTTGGTCCTGCTAGGTTAAATCTGAAGCGTGCCTTTAGGGGTGTTTGAACCATCACTGTCCACGCTGCACTTGTCCTAAGGAGAGGACTTCAGTTCTTCTCATTGAGTTCCTTTCTGAGGTATCTAGGTTTTATTAAGAATCAGAGAGGTAGCCGTGTTAGTCTGGAATAGCAGAGGTAACAACGTCCTGTGGCACCTTAAAGACTAACTATAAAGTTTTGAAGCATAAGCTTTCGTGGGCTAATACCCACTTCGTCTGATGCTTGCATCCGACGAAGTGGGTATTAGCCCACGAAAGCTTATGCTTCAAAACTTTATAGTTAGTCTTTAAGGTGCCACAGGACTTTGTTACCTAGGTTTTATTACACATCCGTTGCCTTTGTGTCAGAACAGCTTATGTACATGTACTCAGGGCCCAATACAGCAGATCACTTCAGCACCTGTAACTCTAAACTTACAGGGTCCCGCTGAAGTCAATGGGACTGATTGCTCATGTCATCAGAGGTTTTTAAGAACAGCTCAGATGAACATCTGTTAGAGATGGTCTACATATACTTTATCCTGCCTCAGCACAGGGAGCAGGATTAGGTAACTTCCCAAGCTTTTCCCTACTACTTGTGTGCAATCCACCCCAGTCCACTGCCTCTCTTCCCTTCCTCAGCTGGCTAATGGAATCTAAATTTGACACCACAAATTCTCACGGTAAGGTAACAAGGTTTCTACCTCTCAGCACCAGATTTGCTCCAGTAGCTCCTCACACCACAGACAACTGAAACAGCCCCAGAAGCAAATCAAAGGGGCACTATTTTACCATCTATAGTTCATATATACAGCACAGTTTACGGATAATGTGCGAGTCAGACATTGTGACTCACTTTTGACTTGTAATGACAATGATATCGATAGCATGGCCCGCAACAGAACCCTACCTCATTGCACAACTCCCTCCTTGGGTTGTTAGGATTCCATACCTCCACTTCTTTTGGGGTTGAAAGTAGAGCTAGGAGGGGGAAGGTAGTGCTCCTTTGCAGAGGATTTTGATATTTCAAAATGCGGTTTAGTTCCAGTTTGGATCAAAGCCCAAACGTTTAGAAATTCACCACAAAAAAGGGAACATTGCCATAGTGCCAGGGCAGTTGAACTGGCAGAATGACCCCACAGCTATGGACTCTAGAAGCCCAAGCTCCCCAGGATGGCTGGGTGAGATTTTCAAAGCAAACCTGTCACAGTTCTGTAAGAACTCTGGCAAAACTAAACTGTCTCCTGGAAACAGACTAGTAACTGGTTAAAAGATAGGAAACAAAGGATACATATAAAATGGTGAGTTTTCTGAATAGAGAGAGGTAAACAGTGGTGTTCTCTAGAGGTCTGTTCTGGGACCGGTCCTATTCAACATATTCATAACTGATCTGGAAAAAGGGATAAACAGTGAAGTGGCAAAATTTGCAGATGATAGAAAATGACTAAAGAGTTAAAACCCAGGTAGACTGTGAAGAGCTACAAAGGGATCTCTCAAAACTGAGTGACGGGGCAACAAAATAGCAGATGAAATTTAAATGTTGATAAATGCAAAGTAATGCACATTGGAAAGCATAATCCCAACTATACATATAAAATGATGGGGTCTTAATTAGCTGTTACCACTCAAGAAAGATCTTGGGAGTCATTGTGGATAGTTCTCTGAAAACATCCACGCCATGTGCAGCGACAGTCAAAAAAGGGAACAGAATACTGGGAATAATTAAGAAAGAGATAGATATTAGGATAGAAAATATGTTGCCTCTTTATAAATCCACAGAATGCCCACATCTTGAATACTGTGTGCAGACGTGGTCACCCCATCTCAAAAATATATATATTGGAATTGGAAAAGGTTCAGCAAAGGGTAACAAAAATGATTAGGGGTATGGAATGGCTTCCATGTGAGGAGAGATTAGTAAAACTGGGACTTTTCAACCTGGAAAAGAGACGGCTAAGGGGAGATATAACTGAGGCCTATAAAATCATGACTGGTGTAGAGACAGTAGATAAGGATGTGTTTACTACTTCTCATGAATATGGGGTCACCAAATGAAATTAATAGGCAGCAGGTTTAAAACAAATAAAAGGAAGTATTTCTTCACACAATGCACCGTCAACCTGTGGAACTCCTTAGCAGAGAATGTTGTGAAGGCCAAGTCTATAATAGGGTCCAAAAAAGAACTAGATAAATTCATGGAGGATAGGTCCATCAATGGCTATTAGCCAGGATGGCCAGGAATAGTGCCCCTAAACTCTGTTTGCCAGAAGCTGGGAATGAGCGACAGGGGATGGATCACTTGATGATTACCTGTTCTGTTCATTCCCTCTGGGGTACCTGGCACTGGCCACTGTCAGAAGAGAGGACACTGGGTTAGATGATACTGTGGTCTGACCCAGTAGGGCCATTCTTATGTTCGTGTGAAACATTTCAATTGTGTTAAATCAGCAAATTCTATCAAAACCACCATAGAATCATAGAAATGTAGGGCGCGAAGGAACCTTGAGAAATCATCAAGAAGTCCAAACCTCTGTGCTGTGGCAGAGCCAAGTAAATCCAGATCATCCCTCACAAGTCCAACTTGTTTTGAAAAGCTTCCAATGATGGGGACTCCATGACCTCCCTTGGAAGCTTAGTCCACAGCTTAACTCCCCTTATAGTTAGAAAGCTTTTTCCTAATATCTAACCTAAATTTCCCCGGCTGCAGATTAAGCCCAGTACTTCGTGTCCTACCTTCAATGGACATGAAGACCAGTTGATCACTGTCCTCTTTATACCAGCCCTTAATATTTTTGGAAAACTTATCAGGTCACTCCTCAGTCATCTTTTCTCAAGACTAAACATGCTCCGTTTTTGTAACCTTTCCTCATAGATGAGGTTTTTCTAAACCTTTTATTGGTTTTGTTGCTCTTCTCTAGGCTCTTTCCAAATTGTGATGCCCAGATGTGGAGACCATACACCAGCTGGGACCTCACCAGTGCCAAGTAGAGCAGGACAACTGCCTCCTGTGTGTTACACACAACGCTCCTGTTAATACACTCCAGAATCATAGTAGCCTTCCTTTTTTTTTTTTTTTTTTGGCAGCTGTATATCACACACAACTCAGATTCAGAAGTCAAACTACATGTATGAACAAGTTCCTCCCGCCCCTCCATCCAGCAGCAGGAGCCCAAACCTCGTTGGTGAAATTACTACAAAGTGGGTGCACAACTGGTTGAAAGACCATGCTCAATGCTTTTGTACCTTCTTACACAGGAAAGCATCAAAACAACCTAAGGAAATGCCTTCCATTCCTTACGAGAGGCTGATACACAGAGGCAACTACCAGCATGTTTTGCTCATGTTTCAAACGTAAGAATGACTCTTGCATTAAAGCTCCCTCACCTCCCAGCAGACAGACATCTCAAGCAGTCACCACTTCTAGTCAATCACGGGTTTGCAGGCAGTAGTTTTCCAAAACATTTTCCAAATGTCCATTAAAAGCTCACCACTGGGATCCCTGTTCTCTTGCAGTACAATAATTGATATTCTATTTGTGTCTGCAGTCCAAAAATATGCCAGGGAGGAACGCATCCTTTCTGGACGGCTGCCTGAAATGCAGTGGCAAGGGGTGCTGTGAAAACAGGCACATCCTCCCATGTAACAATGCTAAAGAAACAGCAAAAATCCAAGAAGCTCCCCCCATCACTGCAAGCTCCTTTGACCTCCAATATAACCCAGCCCCGGAAACGACAATGGTACTGGTCCACCAGCAGCAGAGAAGTCACTAGTTTGTAAGACAACCAGTGTCCTGCAATGAAGACGGCCAGTAAATGATCTAAGGGGGCAGTGTGGTTCAGTAGATAAAGCATGGGACTGACAAGATGGATGAAGTAATATTTTATCGGACCAACTTTTGTTGGTGAGAGACAAAAGCTTCTGAACTACAGAGCTCTTCCCCAGACCCCTCTCATCACCTTAAGTTGGTCCAATAAAAAATTTTCCTCACCCATCTTGTGGGTCCTATGGCTCCAACACTGCATAAAGTCCTGGACTTGCAGTTGGGGGTGCAGGGTTGTACTCCCAGTTCCGACACGAACCTGCTGAGGTATAAAGATGTTTACTCGCCTTTGCAAAAGTCTTCGGTATCTCCAGAGGAGGAGGACTGCATAAGAGTAAAGTATTATTATTAGCACTGAAAGAGTTACTGGATTCATGAAGCGACTGCTTCTTCAACAATGTGGTGAGAGAGAAGAATGTGAATGACGCAGCAGCAGCATCCTGGTGGGAAAGAAGGCTAAAATCGCTGGAATCGATTCAGGATGACTGCATTTTTACTGTAAGTGTTTAGTAACTCTAGAATTTGCACAGGATTCCTGATCCCACTTGGGGCCATGACACACCAACTACAAACTATAACAAATTGTTTAGGAGCGCACACACACACCAGAACCTTGCACCCAAGGAAAAAAATATATATAATGAATTCACTTGTGTTTCCCATTGAAGAGACTGATCGCTATTTATTTAACAATTTAAAAGTGTTATTTTAGCCTTCCAGGTTTGTGTGTGTTCAGAGGCTGTTCTGGGACGCTAGCCAAAGTCAATTAAGCAAGTTTGGGGATGGAGGGGGCAGAGAAGAGAGGTGAGTGGGCAACGATTCACAATGAAGGGATCACATGCAGTCTCGACAGCCAAAAAATAAAGGCTAATCTGCAGCTCGAACTGCTACAGCTGATTGGAGTCAAGTGGAATGGCATCAGAGAGGAAGATATTGAACAGAAGGTCTCTCTAATATAAGGACAGCTAGGCTGTTGTGAGGGTTATTTAGAAATCAGGGCAGAGTACAAGCACTGACATAAGCCTCAGACATTTATGGCAAAGGCTCTTTGCTCCTCTCTGTGTTGTTTCCCTGCTCTCCTCAGTGAGCACTGGCACTGCACCATTTCTCTCAGAAGGTAAATAAGCAGGTGGGAAACACAAAGTGGCAATAGCTGTAAATGTATAAGCTCTGTCACCACAACCACCATCTGTTGGCTGTTGGATTTTGGGTGACGTTTGATGACTCATCCGTATTTGCCTCAGGTGTTCTTATGAACCTTCCAAACCCGATGCTAGGCAGCAACAACGCTAGTAAATCAACATCCCCTTCACCACCACCACCCCCCCTCTGCTGGATTGTTTTCTGTAGCTTGGTTACAGTGACACATCCTGTTGGGGGTGTTCTTTTTCCCTGAAATCAGAGAGGCAGGTGAGATCACATCACTTGGCAAATTTTTCACCTATTCCAGAGTTTGCCTCCCTTTTCCCAGTCAAATCCTTTCAGATGAGAAAGCTAATTTAACTGTATCCCAGCTACTTTGTTTGCAGATTACACTCCCTCAATAATCTCAATAAAACAACAGTGCATGCATTTCTGCAAACAGGTCACAGAACAGAAACAAACAGCTAAGGGGAAAAACAGAACATACGCAAACACAAAATCCTTTCCCACAAGAGTGATGCCTCTGGGGGAAAGATGACTGTTGCTGTATAGATTCTCACAATCTAAAACACAGGAATGAAGAAACTCACATAGGATAACTGGACTGAATGCAGGAAAAAGGAGTGTCTGACTCGGCAAAGGTAACATTTAGAAAAATTGTTCCCTAGCTATTCCTGTTTCATTGCACTTACAGTGGGTGTGGTACATATACACTGCATTTTATACCCATTTTACAGATGTGTAAACTGAACTACAAAGAAGGTAAGAGTCACATGGCGAGTCAGTCAAGCACCATGATTAAAAGTCAGGAATCCTGAATAGCTCCTAGTCCACCATGCTAAGTAAGAATCTATAGTGCCTTTTATGGGGGGATTGTATCTTGAACACTGGGCCAGACCTTTGTCCAATAACTCCTGGAAAAATTCCCTTCCTGGAGGTGAGAAAGAAAACAATGATCCTGCTGCATACATCCCATTCTCTACCCTCTTCCCTTCCCAGGCTTAAAATTTCTGAGTGAGAGGAAGCTGATGAGTTGATATTGTCAGAAGCCACTTGAGTAGCGAAAAGCAAACAGGAAGGGATCCAAACTCGAAGTTGAAAACTTTCATGCGGTTGGCATGCACATTTTCAATGGTAAGCAGAGGATGAATACACCAGAATCTGCACCAGTGAAGGTGAGTTACAGAAATATGGGATTTTAAAGGCGACTTTAGACAAATTGCCATTTGCAATGCGTCACGTACTTGCCCTAGGTAAACTCTGCAGCAGCTTAAAATGATGCACGTGTTGTGGCAATTGCAAAACGAAGTGGAATGCTCAGAGAGCATATCAATGCCCACCCTACTCATCACTATCGTTCAGCAGTGCTGGGGGTTTAAGATGTGGGCACTAAAGCAGAAAGTCGCACCTGTGCACTATGAGATACGAGCTCTTCTCTCTGTGATGTTAACGGAGATATTAATCATGTTCTACCCTCAACCGATCAGTTTGCATCAGACACATCTTACAAATATTCTACTGTTACGACCCCTTCTTCTCTTGGGAAGGTATCCATTGTGCAAGCACCCAGGTGCTGTGGTACAGACTTCTGTACTAACCAAAATGAAACAGTTCAATCTACAGGCTTTGTGAAATTCATTATAAAGGGACAGTAAAGTAAAAAATTGTTTTAAAGACTCACTAGGTTTACTAGCAAAGTATAATTATTACCAGTCATGTTGCAGACTGTTAAAACTAAGAACAGTAATGTTTTGATCTGCCAGATACCGGTTTATATTGTTTGTTTACATGGTGAACTTTCGTCAGCTTGGACAGTGAGTGTCTGGTCAGCTTCACTTTCTGATTCTCGCACACTAGCACAATGCCCCTTCTACCCCCAATCTATATATATAAAAAAGTCAAATGGTGTATGTGTGTGTATGTATGTTCCTTTACTACTTCCACACAGTTTCAGCTAGATCCTTGAAATTTTGTACAGTTATAGGTTTTAGGGTCCTAATCAGGGTAAGAATCAAAAAAAAAAATTTAAATCTCACCTCTTACACCCCTTGGGGGTGAAATTATTTAAAGCTCATTAACATCAACTACACAACTCACATATCATCTGGGCTGCAGGTAAACACATGCTGTTGTCTGTGACATCGCTATGATGTAATAATACAGATAACCAGAGAGCTTAGTGTTGTGTAGCGCAAACACAATTAAATACACTGTTTTTTCTTTAAAAGGACCCTATTCATTATGCCGCGTAAAAAGCACATCGGAGAAACCACATCTAAATGCAAGAGAATGAAATCAGACAAAATGAGACTTCTGAACAAAATTTGTATTAATAAAAAGCATTGTAGTCTTTTTACATCCCAGTTTCCAATTACAAATACCCCAAGCAACGTCGGGTATTTCAGCTAGTATTAAATACAAATCCCTTCTTATACTTGCAACATTTTCCACTAGCTGGTTTATAACTGTGGCAATAACTAAGCTACAGTATAAAATTGGCTGGTTTTCCTGAGAAATATTTTTTCCTATGTATAAAGAGACACTTCTTATTAATTGCTTAAGAAGGGCCTGATCCCAAGTCCGCTGAAGCTCACAGGAGTTTCTCCACTGTCTCTGGATTTGGGCCTCAGCAAATAAGTCTGAGCCAAGTCTACAACAGACGTCTCCACTGATGCAAAAGAACTACAAGTTCAAGGTTCTGAGTACCTGTTGCATTTAGCCCAGGTATCAATTTGGTATCAGAAATTCTTACCCAGCACTGATGCCCAGGATTACCAAACCTGCTGTTCATCTGGGGAGACAGATGATAGCAAAGCATTAAAGGATCTTCCCCTCAACCACATAAACAGGGGTGCGTGGAAGAGAGAGAAGGGGGAAGCCCCACGCCTCTCTCAGTGCAACTCAGCACAAAACTAAATCACAGGTTGTCTTCCTTCAGCATGAAGACCTCTGGTTGTCTACACATGTCCACACAGGCTTTCATGAGGTTGTCCTGGCAAGAATGGTGGGCATCAGGTTAGGGTGAGGAGAAACTCTGTTAAACACAAAGGGCCGGATCCAAACAGACATGGTGCCGCCAATGGGAGTCTTTCCATGGACTTTGGATTAACATGAGAGAGAGAGAGAGAGAGAGAGAGAGAGAGAGAGAGAGAGAGAGAGAGAGAGAGAGAGAGAGAGAGAGAAACTACACAGGTCTGAAGAGAGAGAGAGAGAGAGAGAGAAACTACACAGGTCTGAAGGGAGAGAGAGAGAGAGAGAAACTACACAGGTCTGAAGGTAGAGCAAATTTTAAAAAATGATTTAGGGGATGAGAAGACAGAAGAATACAATGCAAACAGAGACACCACCACATGAAAGATTAAACCTCCTTTGATGAAGGCCACCAATGAACCAGACAACTGTGAGAACTAGAAGAAAGTACAGCATGTGGGAAAAGCCATGTGGTGGCTACGGACATTTGGATGACCTAAAATACCTAAGTATCAGAGGGGTAGCTATGTTAGTCTGTATCCACAAAACAACAAGGAGTCTGGTGGCACATTCAAGACTGACTAAATTTATTTGGGCATAAGCTTTCATAGGTAAAAAACCCGCTTCTTCAGACCCATGGAGTGAAAATTATGGATGCAGGAATTGTTATACTGACACATGGAGAAGGGAGTTACCTCTCAAGTGGAGAACCAGTGTTGAATTAAGTTGAACGTGGTCCACTCCCGATAATTGACACCTGTCTTGGTATTGACACCTCCGCATCAATCACTGGGAATGGACCACATTCAACCTCATTGAATTGGCCCTGTCAACACTGGTTCTCCACTTGTGAGGTAACTCCCTTCCCATAAGGTTTAAAATTGTGCGTCTCCACGCCCTTCCCACACACTTAAGGAAGAATATTTCGTGCAGTGGTCTCTGGAATCCCTCCATTTACCATCTCACCTTTGCGAACACTGGGTCTCCACTCTGCCCAAAGGAAACTCCTATGATTCCACTTCCTCTTACTCCTCACACAGCTGCTCGGTTGATCACATCTAGTGATGCACGCTAGGTCAAGTTCTCTAGAATTCAAAGCCCGAGACCTCATGCCACTCCAGTACATCCACAAGCAGCTGGCATCTGGCTCACTTACCACCTTTTCAGCCAAAATGCACAATGAGCAATCTGGGAATTGCTTAGTCTACTAACAGAAAAACCTGGTACGCTTTGAGTGATCCCACTGTTTTTTCCGCTAGACAAAAATCTCCTTCCTTGTTTATCAAGTTTACCCAGGCTGGAGCTCACGTATGCCACAATGCCGCCTGCCTTCTGGCTCCAGGATACTATCTGCTACAATCTCTGCGCATTCCCCCTCCTGCACTCAGACCTCTCGGAGATTTATATACACATAGAACAAGAATTCCTTGCAGTCAGTCCAATTCCCTCACCAACGGTTCAGCACTCTGAAGCATGGTTTTGTAGTTGTATTTTACTTCATTCCATTTTGAGCTTGAGGGGCAGGGTTTCAAGAGGAAACAAAGGACAATTTGTTCTCATTTGCTTAAAACAAACAAGCGATGTCACTTCTGCCTTCATTCTTTAAATCCAACCTAGATGGGCACAAGTTAGATTCAATGCTCTTTTGCCACATGTCAAATCCTCTTTAAAATAAAGGGATTTTAAGATCAAGTAAACCCCCAGTTTGCAAGATCCCCCGGTGGCAGAGACCACATCCGCATTCACTCTGTAAAGCACCATGCACAACTATAGTATTAAACCAGGGGTAGGCAACCTATGGCACGAACGCCAAAGGTGGCACGCGAGCTGATTTTCAGTGGCACTCACACTGCGGTCCTGGCCACCAGCCCGGGGGGCTCTGCATTTTAATTTTAAATGAAGCTTCTTAAATATTTTTTTAAAATCTTATTTACGTTACATACAACAATAGTTTAGTTATATAATATAGACTTCTAGAGGGAGACCTTCTAAGAACGTTAAAATGTGTTACTGGCACGCGAAACCTTAAATGAGAGTGAATAAATGAAGACTCGGCACACCACTTCTGAATGGCTGCCGACCCCTGTATTAAACAATAAAATCCTAATGTACTGTAGGGCAAACTTTGTATTGGAAAAGTATGATCAAGTGAACCCAGTAAATTTTCTATCTATACTCTTCCTCATCAGAGTACTTTCATACCTCCTATGATTTTAAAAAACAGAATATAAAATCATAACTTTGATCCTTTCTTCTTATGCTAAAGCAGGCTTGTCCAACCCGCGGCCCGCATGCGGCCCAGGACGGCTATGAATGCGGCCCAACACAACTCGTCTTTTTCCAATGTGGCCCAGGAAAGCCAAAAGATTGGACACCCATGGTCTAGCCTGACCTTAAAAACCTCTAAGGAAGGAGATTCCACCACCTCTCTAGGTAACCCATTCCAGTGCTTCATCACCCTCCTAGTGAAATAGTGTTTCCTAATATCCAACCTAAGCATACAGTGCTTGCGGCCCAGGACTGCTATGAATGCGGCCCAACACAACTCGTCTTCTTCCAATGTGGCCCAGGAAAACCAAAAGATTGGACACCCATGTGCTAAAGCTTTGCTTTCCCCTCCCTCTCAGAGATCCAGCTACTAGCAGAACCAACTAGGCACCTACACCTTATGCTTTTGATTATAAATGGTAAGTATCAGCTTGAATCATTGTGTCTTTCACAGCTAGTGAAGATGAGGAAATGGTCTGCCTGTATCACAGCAAGACATACATGATCTGCAGTCAGCTGAGCTACCCACAAATCCCAGCACATTCAGTACAATTTGGTATGTTGGAATTCTAGACACTGTGAATGACTCGACTGGTCCCAGGGGGGTTGGAAATTCAACTTTAGTCTAGCGTTTTCGGGTAGCATCACTAAATAAACATTCTGCACTAGCTGAAATTTCTCAAGTAGATCTTCAGGGACACCTTATGTAGAAATTTCCCAAGTAGACCTCCACTGCAGCCTGAAGGTACCATAGTTAAAATGAAAAACCATGAAATTTCCAGGTAAGATTGGAACCCTAACTCTTTATCCAACCCCCAAAACCCTCCTAATATGTAATAGAAACCAGCCCTCCCTCCAGCCTCTCAATACAGACAAGCCCCAACATCCCACATAATACCTGGGCAACCTCCCCCACACCTTTCCATGCACTCACATGTACATGACAGCACCTCGGAATCGCTCACAGGGAATACTCCAAAGCTTACATCTCCTTCCAGAAGGCAAATGATGCTTCTGAGAAGATCCAAACCAGAGAGAATGACAGAAGGGAGAATCTGCACAATAACGCCCTCTCATTGGACAGCTCAACTTCTAATTTACCCTTTCAGATCCAGCCCAGGTTAGTAGTAATGAAACGTTCGCAGGATTTGAAGGTTATTAGTGCCATAAAAGAAATGAGTTGGTGGTTTCCATCTAGTTCCCAGTGAACAAGGATCTCTAAAACGTCACCACCTTGAGGATTGTCAGCAGCACCACCAAAGTTGCTGGTAATCTTCAAAAAACAGGGCAATGATTGAATGGGCCATGGAGACAGACCTGACCTCCCCTGCTAGGTAGCCAGGATGAAGATAAAGGGGAGAGATGATGAAAGGGAGTTCTCAGTTGTAAGAGAAAAAGATAGGTTTTCCCTTCACAGAAATCTCCTGATATTTTCCCTATATGGCCCAATGAGCAAAAACCTTCTTCTTGGTGCTGCAATCCACATTAATTTACAGTAGAGACTCGGTTATCTGGGATCATAGGGAAAAAATTAACCCTGATTAATAAAATCCCGGATAATCACCATCCATAGGAAATATGGGCGGGGGGAGGGTTGGTTCACCAGCCACCCTGCACCAGGGGGAGGGGAGTGTTGGTTCACTGGATGCCCTGCGCCCCGGTGGGTTTTTTTGTTTGTTTTTTGTGGGCGGCAGCAAAGCCAGAGCCAGCCCTGCGAGTTGCGCATATTTTTGTTTGACATCCTGATTAATCCACAACCTGGTTAACCCGATCCCGGATAATCGAGAGTCTACTGTATATAGAAAACCCTCATCCCAAAGAGTTAACAACATTTTAAAGTTTTTAAACCCTAAAACCAAAACATGATTGCCCTTTGATGAGACTGTTGGAATTTTAAGGAGTCACAAATTAAAAACAACAAACTACCACAGGAATTTGACGGAACTTAAAATAAAATAAAGGAAGCATGGGGAGAAAACAGAACAACACTCCCAAAGCGCTTGCCAAAGGAAGTGAGTAACCACTTGTTATTAAGTGATAAATCACAGAGTTTAGGAAGTGGCATTGTCCGTGACATATTTTTAATTAGAAAACACCCATGTTGCTGGCACTGAGGTCTGGCAGAGGGACTGAACATTTCAGAGAGATAGATGAAGATTCCAATGAGATGACTTTGCAGAGGAAAAAGATCAAAGGAGTATACTAGAGACCCAAAGAGAGGATGAGAATTAACATATGTTACTATAGGGTTTGTTTTCCTGCTGGTTTGTTGTTTGTTTTTAACGCAAGACAACATGTAGGCTTTCCAGCCTGATGTGTATGTCCAGGCATCATCATCATCAGTAGTCTTCAGAAAGCAAATCCATGACAATGAATTTCATAGAATCATAGACTCTCAGAGTTGGAAGGGACCTCAGGAGATCATCGAGTCCAACTCCCTACTCAAAGCAGGACCAATCCCTATTTTTACCCCATGCCCCTAAATGGCCCCCTCAAGGATTGAACTCACAACCCTGAGTTAAGCAGGCCAATACTCAAACCACGGAGCTATCTCTCCCCCCTATATTTCCCATATATCCCATCATCTGAAAGGGATACATAGAAGCAGCACTGCTGCATGCGGCCCTCGATGGTTCACTGTGCACCATTGCACAGAGCGAGAATACTTACCCTCCTATGTGTGTCACACACACAAATTCTCTCTGCCTCCCTTCTGTGTGGCCCTCAGAAAGGAAGAGCTTTCTAAAGTAGCCCAGAGATACCATGCGGTCAGTTTGTATAGCAGCTCTACGGCAGGATAGCGAATCTGCAGCACAGATGAAGTCAACTTCCCTTCATTTTGAGAAATTACTAAGCTAGGATTCGTAGGGCAAAGCGACACAGGCAGGCGTGTAGGCGCGCAGGGGCAAAAGAGGCAGGGAAGCGAAATTCACAGGTTCCAAGATAAGGAAGCCACAGCCACAAGGTCATTTGCCATTACAAGCAGCGCCCCTTTTTCCCCACTGAGAACATCTCACTCCTCTGGGTGCAGCTCTGCAGAGTGGACCAATCCAGCAGCAGTAAGTGAACCAGGAAAAGGACAAATCTGCCTCCAAAAGCATTCTTGAGATAAATGGGCAAGGGCAGGGCAGATCATATCTACATACCTCCCAGCCTCCAACTACAGGAATCTGTGATGCGAGCCACTGCACACAATGCACAGCTTAGGGGCTGACCTGAATGTGGGCAATGAGTGGGGGAGGGGGTAAAAAGGGGATATTTCCAATTCCAGACCAAATAAATCTATATTGATCTTCGATTTGCTGGCTCTGTTTCTTCCGATTTTCTCAGGGATGACCAAATGGGTGTCAAGAACCCTTTCAGATCCGTCTGCACTAGACAGATAATCCCCTCTCAACCACAGCGGGAGGGGCTAAGGGAGTCATTTATGACACCTTATGCCAAACATGACAGATGTTGAAATACAGCCAGCACCTACGGATCAGAGAGGAGCCTAAAAGCTTCAGGGTCTTTGGAACCAGGGTTTTACTCTGGGTGTATCTTTAATTATTAATTGTTAATCTATATAGACAATATAGAGTTGTACCCTTCCCCACAAACTAACTAGATTAGTAGTTGGCAGGAAATCAAGCAGCACCTTCAGTTTAAAGTACACGAGACCAAGTGTTCGTATAACCCTTTGTGCCTCATTTCAGTGACTTATTACATTGCAATTCAGCACCTTAACTTAGTTTTCACTGAGCTGATGTAGAATGACTATTAGCCAATTGCTCATCTGTCTGACAATCTTTTCCCACTGGAGATTATTTTAGAGAAAAAAAATCTCAGAGCTCTGCTAAAGATTATATATAAACCATACACGTTATGCTGTTATACATCAGTGTTTGATTATTCGCTCGTTATCACACACCAGCACACTGGCCTCACTTATTGCATGGCATTACACAATGAAATGTAAAAACTGTATTAATCAAGCCTTTGAACAACACAAACACCTCCTCTGAGGTTTAAAATAACTATTTGGCAGAAAGACTAGTATCTGGACTGACAACACCAGGGACTGAAGCCTTCTTTTCAAAGGCCAAGTGTATCCCAAAATATATCCTCTGGCCAGCTGCCTCAGACGCGAGTTATAATACTTCATTCTTCATGGCGGTCTGTGGATCAGAGTGAGAACAAGATCTGATATAAAAATCAAAACAAAAAAAACCCAGAATGAATGGGGAGATTTAATTGGTGACTACGCGGCAAAACTCATGTCGGCTTTCGATCCAAATCCAATTCTAGCTGCAGTTTTTGTAAAGAAACACATTTTAAACTTTGGCAAGGGTAAACATTCCCACTTCTCTGGACGCTGCAGGAAGTGGTAGGGACAATGATTCAGCAAGTGGTACTGAATCAGTATTAAAACAGTTCACTAGCTCGTGCCAAGGGTCCACATTGCACAGACAGCTGCTCCAGCAACAATGAGAGAAAAACTGAAGTCTCAACCAGCTGTGCTGACTAAATAACCATGGCATTTATTTAAGTATTCAGGCCAAATGCTACTTTGGACAATTACTCTTGTCCTAAATTTCTCCTTGTAGTTTCTTTATGGTGAATAGGGAGAATGCCCTCTGTTGAAGACAACGTTGTGTATGCTACTTGGCTGTGTTCCATACCAGAGATAGCTGCATTTTAACAGTGGATTTGCAAAGTCCATTTATAAAATACTTTGGTTGCAAGGTAGCAGATAAAAAGTGAAATATACAGAGCACTGGATAGGGATTCAGGGAACCCTGAATCTGCCACAGGTCTGTTGGGTGACCTTGTGCTTCCCCCCTCTGTGCCTCAGTTTTGCCATCTGCAAAACAGGGATAATGATACTGACCTCCTTTGCAAAGTGCTTTGAGGTCTATTGATGAAAAGTGCTGTAAGAGTTTGGCGTTATTCTAGTAATGGGTATTAAACAAAAGCACTTGGGGGGGGGGGAAGAGAATGAAAAAATTCAAACCAGCCACTGTGCCCAAATCAAACAAGAAAATGTTCTTTTGAGCTCCAAAAGGGATTTCATTCAGTGGGCCACCAAGGAATTTATCCTTTTCTTACTAGTTAGTTCACCATATTTGCTTTTTACCACCATCCATCCATCTTTCCCTCAAATCAGTGGAACACTCGGAAACACATGGCACCTCCAGCAGCATTTGCTGTTCAGCTGGCTAGACCTAGAACACTGTGGAGATTTCTACAGGTTGAGACAGCCCTGAGCAAAACGATACAAGCTGTCAGAAAATGCTTTCCAAGGCATTCTAAATATTTGGTTACACAGTCTTTTCTCCTCTAGCAACTCACCGGGATCAAAACATTTTTTTAAAGTTATGCAGGTTAAGATAAAGAGTAATCAAATTACACATTTCAGGCTAGAGGCTGATGGCCAAAGCATTCAACCAAGGACAGAGCTGCTCCCAGGGGGGGGGGGGAGGGGGAGGGAGAGCTAGGCAGCCGCCCAGGGTAGGGGAAATAGAGCATCTCCTGAATGAGACAGTCTGACAGGCGGTAGACAAGAAATGGTATTTACTGTATTGTTTTTAAAAGGAGGGAGGAAGAAAGGTGAACAGGGCCTTACTATACAGCAAAGGTCGAACACTGTCTCTTTAATCAGTGGCACAGGAACAGTGTATAGAGAAGATCACTGCTCAGATAAAGCATTCAGATCGATCTTAGGTACTTCTAGGACCCTTTTCCCCACAGTACCTGAGTGCTTCACAATCCTCCAAGAGCCCCGTGAGGTACCGAAGTGCCCTTATCCCCATGCTATAGGGGCAAAGAGACTTGCCCACGGTCAGAGAGGAAACCGGCAGCAGAGCAGGGCACAGAAACCCCATGCTCTGAAACCCCAGCCTAGCGCCCTGACCGTTGGCCCTTCGTTCCTCTTAACCTTCACCCTACCACTGGAGCAGGGCTTGAGCGAGGAGCAATGCCAGCCCCAGGTGGGGGAGGCAGGGCTTGGGTCAGCGACTCGGGCCAGCTCTATGCGCAGGGAGAGAGGGAGTGGGGCAGGGCACGGGCCAGCCCCATACACCCCCCCACACACAATGTCCCATTTTATCTTTGGGAAATATGGTCACCCCACATTGAGACCAATGGAAAACCAGAGAAACACAGCTTCAAAGTGATCTAGGTTAACCTTTCCAAATGCATACATAAATTTACCCACTCAGGCACAAAACGTTCTCACCTGACGGTTACCATGACAATTAATAAAATTTTAGTCGCCCATCAAAATAAAGCTACTGCCTGGGGGTGTGCAGTGTCTTTAGTGGTTCGTAGGGCTGGTATAAGGTGCACATGGTTAGCGTCCATGGTTAGCAATGTAGAGAGGATCACTACTTCATCGACCAGTGTGTTTCTGGACACACAACACAATAAGCCAAGGACCCTGGAACAGTGGAATACTAATTCTCTGCAAAGGATGTTTCAATACTGCCGCCAACAGAAAACCTGTATATCATCCCACCCCACCAGCTGGCCCAAAGAGACAATGCCATCCCATAATAGCTTGCTCAGACAGTTATGAACTTTAATTTATTTTGTCTCCTGCTCTGAACACTTCCTAAACAGTGGGAGCTAAATATTTATAGAACAGTCTCTGTTTGTTTAATTTTCAATCTGCACTTGTGAAGTCCAATATGCCGAGATCCTGAAATGACAGCTGATTACAGAACACAGTACGATTACATAAAGGATTGGAGACCCTGACGATTACCAGGTCTTACATCCGTACCCTGTGTGTTGTTGTTTTGTGTTGTCCTTCGTAATTGTTAAATGTTCCTTCTGTTAAGGGACCCTGTTATGTTTAGTCTCCCAAAGCCCACTCAAGAACAGCAAGACAAAAGTGTCTATTTACCAAAGGCAGCTAAAGCCTCAGAGTCTGGTTTGAAGAAAGCAACTTGTAAACAGCTCCTGTAATTGTGGGATGAAGGGGATGCACTTTGAGGGTGACTTGCTAACAAACCTTGGACTGCTGCCTCCAGCTGTACAACAGGCAGTTGTTTCAGTCCATTAGAGATGCCTTTGGAAACCATCACCTCTCTATAGATAGAGGGTTTGATCCAATTAATTCTAGCCAAGGGGTGCAGCAGCCTGCTCATCACCCTAGTTCCAGCACCTATGCCTCTGCCTGCATCACACTGCAGGACTGGGGTCCTCAGTAAAGGGTACTTATAAGGCTCCTAGAACCCAGATCCCTCACAATCTTTGTGGCATTTATCCTCAATACACTCCTGTGCAATGAACTCTCTTTTTACAGGAACTAAAGCACAGAGCAGCTAAGGCTGAGATTTTTAAATCTAAGGCCTGGTCTATACTTGGGTGGGGAGGCGAGTCAACTAAGATACGCAACTTCGGCATACCTTAGGTCAACTGACCAGACTCTCCTTATGGCAGCGAGTCGACCACTGCCCCTCCCCCGCCGACTCCGCTTCTGCCTCTCGCAGAGGTGGCGTTCTGGAGTCGACAGGGAGAGCGCTTGTGATAAATCGATCCCCGATAGATCAATCACTGCCCGGCGGGTAGTGTAGACGTACCCTTAGTGACTCAGATGGATAACTCCCATTTTCAAAAGTGCCTCTATCCTGGTCAACACCTAAATACCTGTAAACACTCAGGCCTGCATGACTTGCCAAAGGTCACAGAGGACTTGAATCCAGGTCTCCGAAATCGAAGACTAGAACCTGAACCACTAGAACCTTCTTTCCTCTCTGCCTCATCTTTCTCCATTTACCTCAGTGTTCTCTCATGCCTGTGATCAGTACAACAGGGCCCAAAAAACCCTCCCCAGTGACTTGCGCCATCTAAACTTTAGGCCAAGTAGCCAGCTTGCCAGGAGCCCAAAGAGACATTTAATTTGCATGTATATACATTTGGTAGCACTTATAGCTTTCTGGAGGATGAACAGAAATTGCTTGCTGTTTTGAGTATTTCAGCAGTGTGAGATCACCAGAGGGGATGGCTTAATAAATCCAAGTGGCAGGTTTGAAATATCTAGACTCCAGCAGGGTTGTCTCAACCCTTCATCCATCTGCACTATGTAAGTTGAGTTCCATTCAGTTCCCATGCGGTGGACTTATTTGCATAAGACCAGAGAACTGCCTGTCATGACTTTAAATGACCAGGCAAGGTCTATGTCTGCTTTGATGTCTTCGGCAAAGATGTCCCCACCCCTGCGAGTTGTACAGTATGCTGGAAAGCAGCTGCCGGGCATCTTCAGGATGAAAAGCTCTAAGCAGGAACCAAACAATTAATAGAAAACCTGCTGTTAGATTAAATTCTATCCGCACACTTCAATTACAGGACAGGATCAATTCAACAGTGTGGCCATCCCTTGGGCTCCCAATGTGGATTATTATACCACAGCCGCAAACCATCTCATCATCAGACTGCTTCTCATCTAATTTCAAATAAGCAGATCTCCTGAATTCAGCAGAAACAACACAGCTTAAAAGTGGAATAGAATCTTCAACTGACCAGTAAAACCATGAAGGCAGGCAAGCGGTGCAAAGGAACATAAGAACATAAGAACATAAGAACGGCCATACTGGGTCAGACCAAAGGTCCATCTAGCCCAGCATCCTGTCTACCGACAGTGGCCAATGCCAGGTGCCCCGGAGTGAGTGAACCTAACAGGTATGATCGAGCGATCTCTCTCCTGCCATCCATCACCCCCCTCTGACAGACAGAGGCTACGGACACCATTCATTACCCATCCCAGCTAATAGCCATTTATGGACTTAGCCTCCATGAATTTATCCAGCTCTCTTTTAAACCCTGTTATAGTCCTAGCCTTCACAGCCTCCTCAGGTAAGGAGTTCCACAGGTTGACTGTGCGCTGTGTGAAGAAGAACTTCCTTTTATTTGTTTTAAACCTGCTGCACGCCAATTTCATTGAGTGGCCCCTAGTTCTTCTATTTTGGGAACAAGTAAATAACTTTTCCTTATCTACTTCCTCCACACCACTCATAATTTTATATACCTCTATCATATCCCCCCTTAGTCTCCTCTTTTCCAAGCTAAAAAGTCCTAGCCTCTTTAATCTCTCTTCATATGGGACCCGTTCCAAACCCCTAATCATTTTAGTTGCCCTTCTCTGAACCTTTTCTAGTGCCAGTATATCCTTTTTGAGATGAGGAGACCACATTTGTACGCAGTATTCTAGATGTGGGCGCACCATGGATTTGTATAAGGGCAATAAGATATTCTCCGACTTATTCTCTATCCCTTTTTTAATGATTCCTAACATCCTGTTTGCTTTTTTGACTGCCGCTGCACACTGCGTGGATGCCTTCAGAGAACTATCCACAATGACTCCCAGGTCTTTTTCCTGATTGGTTGTAGCTAAATTAGCCCCCATCATATTGTATGTATAGTTGGGGTTATTTTTTCCAATGTGCATTACTTTACATTTATCCACATTAAATTTCATTTGCCATTTTGTTGCCCAATCACTTAGTTAGTGAGATCTTTTTGAAGTTCTTCACAGTCTGCTTTGGTCCTTACTACTTTGAGCAGTTTAGTATCATCTGCAAACTTTGCCACACCAAAGGACTGCAAGAATACTCCAATCATCTTGCACTGCAAGGCCAGGAGTATTTGTTACTGTTATGTTGGGAAAAATCACAGGCTTTAGAATCCTTCTTTAAGGTAATTGCTATATATATATGTGTATCATTATAATAATGTTTACATCATGGGTGGTATGGAGATCTGACGGTTAATGCTTGTTTGAATTGAAGAATCTGAAGGTGAAAAGTATTATTTAAATGTGAGTATTATATTCTGAATAATTACTATACATCATTTTTTCACTAGTTATTTCACTGTCTGAAAACTGCTATTAATTGTATTGCAAAGAGGTCTAGCGGTTAGAGCAGAGGACTGGACACAGACTGTTCCATCCTCAGACATCCAATGACTATCGTGCTGGGAAGTTATTCACACTGTCTCAGTGTTCCATTTATTAAATGGGAATGATGTCAGGAAAATATGTCGCAGAAGTGTTGAGAAGTCTGATTAACATTTATGATGTGCTTTAATATGATGCTATAACAGTACTAAATAAGGGCATTGCCTCATCTCTTCCAATTCATTTTAAAAAAAATCAGCAATCCACATTTATTACATAAACTAGGAAGGGTTCATCTTCTGTGTTCCAGTAAAACATAAATTTCTTTCCTGGAATGTGTTGGTGTGAGAGGGAGCTCTAGAGAGTTAACTATGTTGATAAGGATGAAGATCAGCTGTGGCTTTGAGGGCTCATTGGTCATAGGGCTGTGCAGTTGAACTTCTGATTACAGCTGTCTTTTGGCAGAGCTGCATTCCAGACAGTGGCCAACATGAAAAGTAACAGTCAGACTGGTGGGCCAGGGCAGAATTTGTGTTATATCCTATTACTCAGCATTCTTCGGCAGATGGTCATGGTGCTCAATTATATGTTATTTTCTTCTCCTGTACAGCAAGGCATGTTTCTGACAACTGAGCTATCTCTGGAGAGCTAGAAAAATAAAACATTTTAAAGCAACGCTGGCTTCTCGTTTCTGTGACAGTCCGATTATAGTAAAAGCATCTCTGGAATAAAGAGTTTTGCTTATTCTGTAGGAGATGAGAGGCAGTGCGTGCAGTGGGTAATTTGGTTTTACTGATGAAAGCTGTTGTCATTATTTCCAGCTCCTACATGTTTTCGTGTACTCTTTAATATTTGTATTGCTTGCTCTGCGTGTATTCATATATAGTGCCTTGACTGAAGAAAACTACCTCGAATCTTGGGTGTATGTATGCATGCATGCACGTGTACAGATACAAATATCGAAGAGAAGAAAAGTGGGTAGTCACATGCACCCATTGCAATAACATGGTTTTATCTAGTGACTGGTTTATTCATCCATGTCAGGGCTTTCACTTCAAATACTGAGAAACCTGATGATGACAGCATACAAACTTGAGTTTTATACACACTTGGTGCTTGGTCATAAAAGACAACAACTATCCTTAAACTCTCTTTTAATCTGGATTGGCCAGACCTGCTGTTTTGGCCTTTAGAAAACAAAAACATATTCTTAGTATGCCTCACCTTTGTCGAACACAGGCAATGTACTTCCCTCTCCAAGGAACCCCAAATGGAAAGATAAATGCATGGTTATGTCCCACCATGACGAAGGGCACAATACTAACAGATTTTAATCTGACCTGAGAAATCAAACAATGCTAGATGTTCTTTGGTGCGTCTTCCACTTTTAAAGCTTCCATGGCAGATCTGCGAGGCGCACTCCCAAAACCAGTTCAAGTTTTCCAGGGGGAAGTCAAGCCCCAGGGATAATGCAAGTAGTAGTGTGGTCTAGCAGGCTGAGCACTGGGCTGGTAATCAGCAACTCCTTGATCTAAGCCTGGCTTTGATTCCAACCACCCTTCTGAGGCCTTGTACAAAACTTCTTCCCCACGTGTTTTTTTAAAATGGGAGGGGGACATGGGGGAACCTAACGTTATTGACCTACGCTGCAGGGCTGTTATGATGATCAGCTAGCTTAAGCTTGAAACACTCTGAAGATGGTAAGTACTAGAATGGATGTTCACAAATGAACTAGGTACAGAATGAGCTCTATAAAGGAACATATGGCAGATTTGAGAGCGACGAAGATTCAACAACTTTTCTTAAGGGGAAAGTTCTATAAGCTGGAGTCACCAGAGCCATGTCCTGTCCACAGGATAGACTGGGCCCCGCGCTCTGGGGGGCCCCCACGCTTTGGGAGTTGATGTCCGGGGGGGAGGGGGCCTGCCACCAGGAGCAGCAAGCAACCCGGCCCCAGCCTGGTTGTCCCAGCCCCGGCACTCCTCTCTGAACAGCCCTGGCCGAATACACAATCTAGCATCTGAAAAAGGCAACCAGGAACCGGGTCAGAAAGAGTAAGAATGCAGACTTTCAGGATCTGGGAAACCTCCCAATCCTTTGCTGGGCTGGCAAAGAGAAGAGGAAGAGGAAATCGAACCTCTGCTAGGGGAGCCAGATGAAATGGACAGAGGACATTAGGAAGCAGATACCTTTAGTGATCCAGAAAAACTACTTCTGTACTGACAGAGCATGTGTGCTGGATGAAATGGTGGCATGTGAACATAAACACTGAAGGATGATCTTACGGTTAACAATCTGGACTAAGACTCAACAGATCTGGGTTCAATTTTGACTGGAAGCCTTTAGCGTGTAACCACGGGCATAGTATTTAGACCCCAATCCTACAGAGAGCCCCACTAAGGTCAAAAGTCAGTGGGGCTCCAGGGTCTATCCTTTTGGATACACCTGCAAAATTGGGGCTGTGATCTCTCTTTGCCTCAGTTCCCAATAAGATGATAACACTGCTCCCTTTCTCTGTCTTGTCTATTTAGATAGTAAGGTTGAGGCCCTGTCATTATACATCTGTAAAGTACCATCAACAATGGTGTCCCTTTCTCTGATGGAGACTCAGGGTATGTCTATACTACCCGCCGGATAAGCGGGTAGTGTTCGAGGTATCAGGGATCCATTTATCACGTCTCGTTTACACGCGATAAATCGATCCCCAAATAGACGGCTGTACTCCACCTTGGCAAGAGGAATAAGCAGAGTCAATGGGGGAGTCGCTGTGGTCGACTTGCCACCGTGAGGACGACCAGGTAAGTCAAACTAAGATATTTCAAATTCAGCTACGCAAATATTGTAGCTGACATTGTGTATCTTAGTTCAAACCCACCCACCCTTAAACAAGTCACTCTTGCTAGATCAGAAATATGATCTTGCGTATCCATCAGTATAGGACAGCATACTATGCTGCTGCAAAAGAGCAGGCAAAGCATAGTGATGGCAGATATCATTTGATAACTATGTTTGCAAGTGTCTGGTGGAGGGGGAAAGGTGATGAACTAAACAGTTTGGGGGGAAAATAAGGATTGGGCTCATCCTCAATCCAGATCTCAAACCGCACAACTCTATTTCTAGGGATAGAGACAACACTGAATGTTTCTGTCTGAGATGCACCACATCCCTCCCATCCTGGCTGAAACGTCTCTCGTGATGTTTGATCTTTCCACAAACTGCTAACAAGGCCAGCTAGCAGCTTCCAGTCTTGAGTGTTCTCTAAAGACTAGGGCACAGGAGAAAACCAACACAACAACCAACCCAGAAAAGGACAGAGAACCTCACTCCGATTTCAACAAAATAATGTCTTAGCTTACGACTAAATGTCATCAGTACTTTCTGTGTCTGGCACTGAGGTGGGGGAGGAAAGGTTGTGAGATGGGGTTTAAGATAAACAATATTCAATTAGAAAATCAAATGTTTAGGCCTAACATTTTCAGAAGCAAACAGTGATTTTAGGTGCCAAACCTGAGACTCTTTACAAGAGTCTTGTTTACAGAGGACAGGTTCTTGGCTCTCTGAAAATTAGGCCCCGCTGAGTTGGACACTCACAAATGGAGCTGCCCAAGATCTATCTGGCTTTTGACAAATTTTAGACCTGATTTTGGGAAAGTTTTCAGTGGGAAACTCAGTCTAGCAAGAGACCATATCTTCAGATTAAATTATCTTCTTCTGCCATGCTTCAATAGATCCAATTTACAAAACAACCATACATAAAAGACTCCATAAAAGTTACCATTGTCAAATTTATTTTATGGTTTTGGTTTCCCCGCACCTCACCCAAATGAATAAATACTTTAGGGGGGGGGGGGGAGAGAGAAAATTCCCTTCATTTGTTGCCAGCTGAACATAGATTTGAAAACTTCAGCAAACCTGCAATTTTGGTGTTTGTCTGTGCTGGGAACGAAAGGATTCCTCTCTACTTTAAGCTAAAGCGGTTAGTCATCACAGGAGCATTTCTGCAATGTGCCAACATTGTTTTTCACTTTAATGTAGTCGTGTGTAACATTGACAAAACACATGCATGGCTTTTTATATTGTTGCCCTAATCCCAAAAATCACTGATGTGCTTTTGAAACCAAGGGGACGGAGGGGAACAACAGAACTGAACCTGTTTTCATTAATAACTTGTAACAGATCAATAGGGGTATGGCGCACTGATACAGCATAATCTAAAGGAAGAAAGACTTAAAACAGAAAAAGCGCACGTGTAGGCCACTGCTCAGTGTATGTAATGCTTCCCCCTCTGTGCCCAATCTACAGAGGATATGGCTCTGCTAGAAACCTTGCAGCACTACAGCTGCAACACGGGCATAGTGCTTCAGAATAGACATTGCAATGACAGGAGGGGTTCTCCTGCCCCTGCTGTTAATCTACCTCCCAAAGGCCTGGTCAGGGGATAATGGATCCATCTACGTTAGGCAACTTCAGCTAAGTTTTGCATAACTTAGATCTACTCACACCACAGTGAAGACATTGTGATAAATTGACTGCTGCAGCTCCCCCGTCGACTCCGCCTATGCCTCTCACAGAGGTGGAGTACAGGAGTCGACGGGAGAGCACTCAGGGAGCAAATTTATTGGGAGAGCACTCAGGGAGCAAATTTATTGCATCTAGTCTAGCCGCGATAAAATCGACCCCCACTAGATCAATCGCTGCCCGCCAATCCGGCGGGTAGTATAGACATACCCTTAAGAGACCACAGATAGCTCGACAGAAGAATTCTTCCATTGATCTAGCGCTGTTTATACCGGGGTTAGGTCATCTCAGCTCGCTTGCCACTCAGGGATGTGGATTTTTCATGCCACTGAGCAACATCGCTCATTCAATCCAACTTTCTAGCATATACCTGGGTTTAGGCTTGGTCTACAACCAAACAAGTTTTGTCAGTACAGTTAAGTTGGTAAAGGGTATGGTAGTGAGTTTTGGTTTTTTTTACTGACAGCTATGTTGTCAAAAATCCTAGTGTAGAAACAGTTGTACTGTACCAGGCCAGTGTACAGCTGGTAAAAGAGGTCTAGGTCAGCGGTCGCCAACCGGTGGTCCGCGGACCACTGGCGGTCCGCGGGAAAATTCGGGTGGTCCGCGGCGCCGGGCTCCCTCATGGCCGCCCCTCTGGGCAGGCAAGAGGCTGCGGGCGCCCGTCCCGCCCCGTCCCCGGTGGCCAGCAAGCGCTGGCTCGCTACTGCCTCCCGTCTTGTGCCGCGCGAGCCGGGGGTCCGCGCCGCGAAGCCGCTGAGGCCGGGGGTCCGCGCCGCGAAGCCGCTGAGGCCGGGGGTCCGCGCCGCTGAGGCCGGGGGTCCGAGCCGCTGAGGCCAGGGAGAGGGGGGTCCGAGCCGCTGAGGCCGGGGAGAGGGGGGTCCGAGCCGCTGAGGCCGGGGAGAGGGGGGTCCGAGCCGCTGAGGCCGGGGGTCCGGGCCGCGCCGCGCTGCTGAGGCGGGGGGAGGGGGGCCGCGCGCGCTGCTGAGGCGGGGGGAGGGGGGCCGCGCCGCGCTGCTGAGGCGGGGGGAGGGGGGCCGCGCCGCGCTGCTGAGGCGGGGGGAGCCCGCGCCGGTCGAGCGGGGGGGCCGCGCCGGTCGAGCCGGGGGGGGGGGGGCCGCGCCACGCCGGTCGAGCGGGGGGGGAGGGGGGGCGCTGCGGTGTTAGTGGTCCGCGGGATTCAAAATTTTGACTTTAGTGGTCCGTGGGGACCAAAAGGTTGGCGACCACTGGTCTAGGTCACCCCCTGTTCCCAACCCCTGGCATTGGGATCAGATCAGAAGCATGTGCTACTTCTCAGAGCCTATGGGAAGGGGGGCATAAAATCATATGAGAGATCATCTAGTCCACTCTCCTGCACTCATGGCAAACTGATTGCTTAATTATTTGCTCTATTATCTTTCCAGGTACTGAAGTTATGCTGACTATTCTGTATTTCTCCAAATTGTCCCTATTTCCCCTTTTTTATACATTGGAACTGTATTTGCCCTTTTCCAGTCCTCTAGAAACTCCACAACTTTTTGAAGATAATCGCTAATGGCTCAGGTATCTCCGCAGTCAGCTCTTTGAGTATTCTTGGACGCATTTCATCAGGCTTTAATAACTTGATGACTTCGAACTCATGTAAGTAATTTCTAACGTGTTCTTTTCCTACATTAGCCTCTGATCCTGCCTTATTTTCACTGGCATCTACGGTTAGATGTTCAATCACTCCCAACCTTTTGGTGAAAACAAACAAAAAAGACATTTAGTACTTCAGACATTTCCACATTTTCTGGAGTTGTTTTCTCCCCCATATTGAATAATGGACCTATCCTGTACTTGGTATTCTTGCTTCTAATATATTTATAAAATCGTTTTCTGTGTTACCCTTTATGTCTCTAGTTAGTTTGATCTTGTTTTGTGCCTTAGCCTTTCTAATTTTCTCCCTACATACTTGTGTTATTTGTTTATATTCATCCTTTGTAACTGGGCCTAGGTTCCACTTTTTTGTAGGACTCTTCTTTAAAGTTTACATAATTGAAGATCTCCTGCTTAAGCCAGTGCGGTCTCTTGCTCTACCTCCTATCTTTCAACACAGAAGGATAGTTTGCTCTTTTGCCCTTAATAATGTCTCTCTGTAAAACTGCCAATTCTCAAACTGTTTTTTCCCCTTAGACTTGCTTCCCATTGGATATTACCTACCAATTCCCTGAATTTGCTAAAGTCTGCCTTCTTGAAATCCATTATCTTCAATATCCTGGGTGTTTTCCCTACTACCATTCCTCAGAATCACAAACTCTGTCATTTCTTAATCACTTTCACCTAAGCTGCCTTCCACTTTCAAATTCTCAACCAGTTCTTCCCGATTTGTGAAAATCAAATCTACAACAGCCTCCACCCAAGTGGCTTCCTCCACTTTCTGAAATTAAAAAAAAACCACTCTTTCCAATACATTCCAAGAACTTGTTGGATAATCTGTGCCTGGGCAGATGTCTGGGTAGTTGAAATCCCCCATCACCACCTGGTCCTGTGCTTTGGGTGATTTTGTTAGTTTAATAAAAGCCTCACCCATCTCCTCTTCCTGAGGACTGAGTGAGCTCTAACCTAGACCAGCAGAAAGGCAATCCCTGCTCAGTCTCGGAGTGACGGCAGTACGAAAGTGGCCCCAAATGCAGAAAGAGTAACTGAGAATCAGGCCTATTAAGTGCAAAACTCGACACAACTTTACCTGTGGAGCCATCACCAACAGCCCCCTATGCACATCGAAGACAGACAGACACATATGTATGCAACCAATAATTAAATCTAGTTTGACACTCTAAACAAGGGAAGATGCTCAATACATTTCCCAATGCATTCAATTACGCGGGTGTGTTTTATGATGTTATACGGCAGGGGGCTAGGATGAGCCCAATGAAGTATCTTTCTACTTGTAACCTAAGCTTTCCAAAGGGGAGTAACCAGGGCTCAAATTAGGTCCTGGGTTGCACTGTAGGCAATCTTATTCCTCCATCAGAACAGCTCCTCCTTGCAAATCAGAGAGAAAGCTGTGTAAACAGCCTGTCCAATTCCACTGCTGTATATTGTTAACAAAGGACTCTCTCACCCTCTGATGCTGTACAATGAGTACAGAATTGTTTTGGAATCTCTTTA
The DNA here is from genome assembly GCA_032164245.1 of Sternotherus odoratus. Lineage (NCBI taxonomy): Eukaryota > Metazoa > Chordata > Testudines > Kinosternidae > Sternotherus > Sternotherus odoratus. The sequence continues at coordinate 16,126,051 of JAVMKO010000002.1, forward strand.
TCAAATACCTCTCAGCAAAAAAGGAAAGAATTCAGATATCAGTACTAAAGTGTTTAAACCATTGGGAAGGGGGGGGAGGGGGGAACATGCCACCAGTGTCCGCTTTCATTCATAGCAACTTCCACTGTCCCCCGAGGGAAGGTTTTGTTCTCTTTTCATGAGAGAGAAGAACCAAGCACCCATACTTCTGACAAATTTGCACGCCAGAGAAAAATATTAATGACAGAACCCACTTGGATTTGGGTTCTAATCCAGCTCTTGGCACCAGGAACCAGAGAAAAGCATGAAAAGGGGTCACTGAAGAGCCCTTCTTTAGCTCAGCCTCTGGTTAAGACATAACTGAGAAGCTCGAACATCGTTCCCAAGGGATTCAGTTCACCAGCTTAAGGAGCATAACAGGAACTCATCACATTCTGGCCACTTCTCCTCCCTGTTCCAGACACCCTCCCTGAATCAGCCGGTTCAGGATCGTTGTGGAGGTTCTGGCTATGCCAGCTCTATACCCGCTGAAGGTTACCAAAGGGTGGGTAAGGCAGTTTCTGCTCCCTTTGCACCATGGCCTAAGTGGCACAAAGAGGATCGGGGACCAAAAACATGGCCCCCCAGGGCCAATGAACAAGTTTACAAACTTTCTGAGCCAAATTACAGTTTCAAGTCAAACCTAAGTGAGAGTCAGAATTCTGCATGGCGAAACTAGGAGAATCTGGACAGTTTCAACTTGGCTTCACCCATCCCTGCTGCTGCAAAAAGAATAAAAAGGCTAGAGGGGGGAAAGAGGGTTATATACATTAATAATAAAACTTCACCTTCTTGTCTCCATGTGCAGAATGAACGGTCGAGGAAGATTAAGTGACTTCACCAGTCTCACACCATGAGTCACTGGCAGATTCAGTGATAGAATCTAGATCTCCTGAGTCCCTGTCTTCTTTTAATCAGCAATGCTGCATTCATACCCACAGAGTGGCATCGCGTCTATGTTAGTTAAGCTAGACAGCATAATACCAGGAGGGAACAAACAGTAATCCACTTCATCAGGCTTGAGCCAAATACTAAGTGGCCAGGTATATAGAGATCTAATGAGCCAATCATCCTTTCAGCTGCCACTTCACAGCCCCTTGGAGGAGTGCTAAGTGTAAACAAGCACTATGTACAGTTTGTGCTCCACTAGTGACCTTTTCCCAGTGATTTCAAAACTTCTGAGGACTGCCAATGCATTCTACGCACTCTGCCAGTCCTTGGCATTATCTCCTTTTGGATCTCAATAAGTCTTTGTTGAGCAGCTAACCTGGTCGTCTCTGCTATGACAGATGTTCCTTTTCAGAGGAACCTGTGACTATAACATCAACCTTATGCACAATCTTCTCCTTGATATGGGCTCCTGACCATTAAATCTACAAAAATGACCTACAATGTGGATAATTTTATATAAGCAATGAAAAACCCAACTGCTATTTATTGCTATATGGCCTTTGTTACACACAAAGCACTCAGCTGGTACCAAGCACTTGGTTTTATTACCCTTTAATTAATAACATTGCCTCTATTTCAGATCCTTCTTCACCTTTTTATGATTTGAGCTACAGAACACTTTTAAATTCAGGGATTAGTTGATTGATAGGTTCATACGCGAACACACACATAGTTCCCCCACCATTCCCTGCTTTTAATCTGAAGTAATTGTGCTTACCAAGCAAGAAGATGAAACCTTAGATCTCTTCAATGCTTCATAAAATGCCTGTGGGAATGCGGAATAAATTTCTAGCTACACTTTTTCCATGTTATTCTTTTAATGCCTACTGTTATTAAATCAAGGAGTCCAGATTAATCAAATGTTAATGTGTTGGTGTGGTGTATGTGTTTGTTTTTCAGATCCTTTCCAAAATATTCCTACACATTAAAATTTGCTGAATAGATACATTTAAAAAATAAATTCTAGAGACTATTATCAAAACACTGATATTCATAGAAAAAACAGCACTTGCAGGGACCAACAGTATAACCCAATCTTACAAAAGAACTAACATTTAAAATAAAAGTATCTATAAAAATGGAAATTCAGTAATTTTATCACTAAAACTATTGATTCATCTGCTTCTGTATTTTAATGGGAATAACTGTCATTTAAAATTAGCCCCTTTTTATAGATAAGTAGTGTTCTAGACTATGCTATTCTTCCGTTAAAATGAGTTTAAATTAAGAGGAGACAGATTGGATTAAATACTCAAATCATCCCTTTTGAAATTAAATGAACAAGTTCAATGTACAGATTCAGACAGTGTGTGCATCTATACCATGTTATAAATATACTGCATAACAGGATGACTTGGATTCACAAGGAGGAATGAATTAGTGGCGGATGGGAGTTGCATCAGCCCTTTCTCAGACTCAAGGATCAGGATAAGCATCCAAACTTCTCAGTGTTTAATTAAACTTCTGAACTCTATATACAAGCGCATACTTGCACAAAAACACTTCACAGTACATCACACACCTCCCATAAAATATTTTGTGTATATACACACATGCTTCCATTTATATATACACACTGTATACAATGTATACACACACATTTAACATCTCCATTACTTTCCTTTAAACCTTTTGAGATTCACCCATTTCCCGACTTATGACTGACTACAGAGGGTTTCTGGAACTCAGCAATTAGAGCCTGGGTGGGGAGCAGGGCAACACACTGGATTTGTTGCAACTTCCTAACAAAAATGGCATCAAGCTTTAGCCATGGAGACGAACGGGAGCAGGCTGCACTCCTCAGAGCTACTGCTTCTGTTTGTCTGTCTGCACATTAACCAGTCTCACATCAATTACAGTGAAGAGGATATTCTTGCAAAGAGAACAGTGGGAAAATGTTTTCTGCAGATTTGGGGGGGGGGGGGGAAATATTAACAACAACATTGGGGATGTTAAAATTCCATGGATTCCCAAAGGCTCTGCCATAACCATCAGCTGTTACATGAGCTTGCAGGCATTTAAAGACTATTCCCATTAAGCCGAGGGAGGTGGACTTTGGCAATTTAGGAATGGACTGACTATTATGAGAAAAAGGAGATCCTGGAAGACTTTTAGCAGTAACCTGCTCTTCGTGCTGCCCTGCGCTTCCACACTCCACCTCAGAGGGGTCTGCACTTCAGGAATGGATCATGGACATTCCTTGCAGAAACATTTTAGAGTCCCTCAGGATACAAGGCACCTTCCATGAGTGCAAGGTTATTATTGTCAACACATGTGTTATCAGAAGCAAAAAAGACAAGCTTACACCTATGTTTCAGGATATTTGCTACCTCCTTTAAACAGGTAATTCAATCTTCAAACATGGTGCCAAGCAACTAGAAAAGGTCTTTCACCTTTAAGGGGTAGGAGAAAAGGCAAATAATTTACTGTTCAAACATCAGGAAAGCTAACAGGCATATGAATTAGGAAACCATACACATACCTGCTAAACACTGTGATGCCACACGAACTGCTGTGCAAAATAAACACATCTCCACTGATGGAACAGGCATTGTTTCTCCTCTTTGTGAAACTAGTAACTGAAGCAATTCCAGTAAAGTTGGCAAACGATTGATAAAATATATTCAGAGAACAGAGGCATTTCCTTCTTAATTCACCTTCAGTAACAAAAGAAAAACCAGGGATGGCAGGGGCCGGCAGAATTGCTACATTTATTTTTCCACCATCTGATTAATCCACAGTTGACATTCTCCAGAGATTTCGGTGATTCTGTAAATCCTGTGGTCCTGGAAATCCTTGAATGTTTTGGAAGGAACAAGTTGCTGGGCTGCTCCATTTCTTACTCCAAACTGGTCAACAGATCAGGCCTGGGACCTTGAGAGAAAGAAAGAAAGAGACTGTTACATGGGAGAGAGAGACAGGGGAGGGAAACGCAATCGTTCCTTCCTCACTGGATTTACTACACATTCCAAATAAAACTTATACGCACACCAGTTAGTAACATGCAAAGTAAATTGAAATATACAAAAAGCCTTTATAAATATTGCATAATCTAAACATTTATATGCCAAAAAAGAATGACTAGATTCACAAAACTTGACAAGATCACCTCAATTTGCTCTGAAGAGCTAAGAATTCAAGATGTTTTACCCAACGTAGTTGATATGAATGATAAAAGAATCCATTTTCCATCTACGTGTCAGATCCTTTAGAACTCTCATTTTTGTTTTTCCTCTTTCCACTTAAAAAGAAAAAGGGAAAGTTTGCCTGCCCTGGGAAAGGCATCGGAATGACAAGGCAGGGGGAGGATACAGATGCTTGGAACCAGACAGTTAAATGGGCTTACATGCCTTCACACTTCAGGAGAAAATGTCTAAACATAGTTTACACAGGGAGGGAAGTTTTGGCAAAGGATCTGCAGAGAAGAAGTGGAACAGTTACAAAAATAAATTCACTCAAACACAGCTTACCCACATCAACTGTATGTTGGTTATACCCCTCTTTCTCCTCTCAATCGTTGGCTAACAGAAGCATGTTTCAGGCCAGAATCCCATACCTTTGCTCAGATGGCATAATGCCTTACTGCACAAGTGGTTCCATTGATGTCTATGAGACTAGTCATTGAGTCAGGTACTATTCAGTGTGGGCCGGGGTCTCAGAATCTGGGCTACTATTCCTATAAAATCTCAGCAATTTGACAAAGCATAAAGCTATGTCTACACTAACACTTTTCTCAGAAAAAACCTGACTGACGGAAGTTTCACCAACAGAAGCGCCGGTTTAGACAGCGCTATGTCAGCGGGAGACCTTCTCCTGCTGACGTAGCTAATGCTGGAGGTGTTTTAATTATGATGGTGGGGAAGAATAAATATAAATATAAGGAGATATGCCTATCTCATAGAACTGGAAGGACCTTGAAAGGTCATCGAGTCCAGTCCCCTGTCTACACTAGCAGGACCCAAGTACTGTCCCCTGACAGATTTTTTGCCCCAGATCCCTAAATGGCCCCCTCAAGGATTGAACTCACAACCCTGGGTTTAGCAGGCGAATGTTAAACCACCGTGCTATTCCTTCCCCCCCACTGAGCTATCCCTCCCCTCAGCATAAGACCGCTACACAGGAGATCTTCCAGTGGCACAGCTGTGCTGCTGTAAGGTCTCTAGTGTAGACATGGCCTTAGGGTGGATACAAGATTTTAAAGACACCAAAACTGCTACACAGGTGCATATCCAGATGCTGAAAATGGAGCGCTACTGCAGTGTGTGTTGTGAAAGAAAACTCAAACAACTCTTCGTACTGAGGTTCCTGTTTATTCCTCTTTAATAAAGATCAGCTGACAGCACAACGGCTTTTCCCCCCTTTAAAACAGCATGGGGTGGGGTTTTTTTCTCTTTTACATATTCAAGCCAATGAGCAATGAAAACTCAAACAAACAGCCTCACCAGCACAGGGTCAAATAAAAAAGTGTGATAATCATTTGTTTTGTTAATAGTTTCGATGAAAATACAAAAACCAAACCCGGGACCTAATCCTTCCCAGGCCTTCTCTTTAAGGCTTGGATTCAGAAAAGTGCATGCTTAAAATTAAACACCTTCTTAGATCCTATGGACTTTGATGAGGCGTAAGCACTGTCCCAAATAGAAAACCTCTCTTGATTGTATTAAACCACAAAACAACACTGCTTACCTTATGTCCTCACTGTGAGAAAAAAAGGTGTATTCTTAACTTGAGTTACCTTACAGAAGATCAAGGTTAGTGAAGACCAGGTGGGTGAGGTAATCTCTCGAATATCTGTGTAATGTCCTGGGACAAACATGGCTACAACAACACTATACAGTGCAGACAAGGCCATTTGTAGTCTTCACATGAGTTTCAGGTCGAGTTAAACAGCTCCAGCATAAGAACGGAAACGGCTAACTCACGTGAAGACTACAAACTGCCTTGAATCAGAGAGGTGGCCGTGTTAGTCTGGAATAGCAGAGGTAACAAAGTCCTGTGGCACCTTAAAGACTACCGTATATACTCGAGTATAGGTCGACCCGAATATAAGCCGATGCACCTAATCGGGACATCGCTCCCGCGGCTGCACGGGACATCAGCATCAGGAGGCCATTCACGAGCGTCACCCAGCGGTATGGCCCTGCCCCTTTTTCTCCTCCATTTCGGCCAAAATTTTCACTGACTCGAGTATAAGCCGAGGCGGCTTTTTTCAGCCCAAAAAGTGGGCTGAAAAACTCGGCTTATACTCGAGTATATACGGTAACTATAAAGTTTATCTTGAGTTAGCTAGCTCGAGTTAAAAACACACTTTTTTCCTCCCAATAAAGACAAGATCTCAGAGAGCCTTATCCAAAGCCCAGGGAAGTCAATGAGAGTCTTTCATTCACTTCAATGAGCTTTAGAACGGCCTTGAATCCTATGAAATTATTTTTCATATACACACAGCAAACGTTATCAACCTTGACAGATATACAATGCTGAAAAGGCCAGTAGAATTAAACTTCTACCTAAAAAACAGAATGTACTGTCTAAAAGCCTTTAGCTGAGAGTTTTCATTATTCATCTAATTACCTGAAAAACATGTGGACACACGAAAGATGCTAATCTCTATGTCACCATAGACAGACTTACATTTCGCAACCACTCCATGTCTCCACCCAGTGCAGGACTGTAGGTTCTTCGAGTCCAATTTCAGATTTTTCAATAACTGGCTTGCACCATTTCTTTTGGGAGACTAACCTAACAGTTCTCACTGTCAAGATTAATTTTCTTTTATTCATTTTCATCTAACTCCTAGCAAAACACAAACACACGCTTGAACCAACCTATATTTTTCTTCTTCCTCTACAATTATCTGTATTACAGTAGCATAGAGGCCCCAAATGAGATCAGAGCTCCATTGTGCTAGGTTGAAGGACTCCATCCTAGTCAATCCTGAGCACTCTGACCCTGCTCCAGCAAAGCACTAAGAGCATGTTTAAGTAAATGAACATTCAAATTGAAACCACTGGGATTATTCACAATCTTAATTTGAAACTGGAGCAGGGTCATTCTCATCACCTTGCCGGACTGAGCCTGGGTGTGCCTACATCTGAGAGAGAGCCGCCCAGCCCGGGTAGACAGATCTGCGCTACCTTGGTTCCAGCTAGGAAGACCAGATAGCAAATGCGAAAAATCTGGACAGGGGATGGGGTCAATGGGAGTCTATATAAGGAAAGAAAGAAAAAAACAAATCAGGACTGTCCCTATAAAATTGGGACATCTGGTCACCCTAGCTCAAGACAGCATGTTAGAAATCTCAGGCTCTCAAGTCCCCCCCCCCTCCCCCCCCAACCCCCTGGGTCCAATCTTAGCTGGCTAGCCAGAGTTTCCACCAGACCCATAATGCCCACACTGCATGCGAGCTAGGCGAGCTAGCGGAGTCTGTCTACTGGGGCCTGAAGCCTTGATCCCAGATGCAGCATACACACGCCCTAAATGACGTGCCCGAGATCACACAGGAAGTCTACAGCAAAGGCAGGAAATTTCCCAAGTGATAGTCCATGTGCCTTGAGCACAAGACCATTTTCCCCCTTGCCGATTAAGGACGTCAAATACTTGCATATGGAAAGGGCCAGCGAAGCTAGTGAAAAGTTACAGACAGGAATGTGGTGGATGGTAAACAAAACAACTCTGTAGGGAAGACGGTATCAACCTTAGAAGGTCAACAACTAACCTTCAACCTAAGCCTCACTTTCAAGGGCAACACATAAGTGAGTCACACAAGAAACAGGATAATGGAAAGTTAAGAATGCCACATAATTCTGAGTGGCTACGGGAGTCTACGTGATTAATGACTGCATGGACCAAAGTTGAGATAGTCATTGCTAATTAGTTAAGGAATTCAATGAGAGGACAGAAGAGAAGGAGTTTCACCTGTTAAATATTTACAGCACTGTTAGAGTCCCAAGGGCTGCGATTAGTTTTAAAATACAGGGTTGTTTTTAAAGCAGAGTTGTTTTTTCCATTTCAGCATATATACTACAACTCAGCCACGTGTGTCAGGGTTATTCAAGACATCTACAGAACTTCACTACCCACTCTCACAGTATTCTGCAATCCACTTTATTACAGACAATGCAAAGTAAGATTTTATTTCCACTCTGCCTTTCCTGCCCTCCATGATAATGAAACTATTGACTTGCCTACATTGAAAATGCTGCAGTGACAACAGCTGTAGTGCTTCAATTAAAGCACTACCTATACCAATGGGAAGGGTTCTCCTGTCAGCGTAGGTACACCACTTCCCCAAGAGGTCATAGCTAGGTAAACAGGAGAATTCTCCTGTTGCCTAGCACTGTCTACACCAGGGGTTAGGTCAGTTTATCTGTGTCGCTCAGGGGTGTGAATTTTTCCTAATGTAGACCAACCTCAGATACAGTATTGTGTATACTGAACATTAAATTCCCCTTTGGGAAGCAAAATGCAAAGCCCCAAATTATTCAGTGGAGAGGGGAAAAAACAACAAGCAAACAAAACTCTCTGCTTTGCTATACATGGGTCCCGCTCACTAAGCAATATTTTTAAATGGTAATAGTACATCTACCGCTTTTGGGACAAGGCAGATAATCCAATACCACTTCCTGCACCAACAAATGTTACAAATGCACACATTTTCAGCTCAAAAAGCCTAGTTTTGGAGAGACTAAACTCTGAACACATTCACATTATGGAGTCAGTGTAGGACAGTGGTTCTCAAACTGGGGTTTGAAACCCTTCTGGGGGTCACAAGATTATTATAGGGGGGTCACGAGCTGTCAGCCTCCACCCAAAAGCCTACTTTGCCACCAGCATTTATAATGGTGTTAAAAATATTAACCCAAGTATTTTTAATTTATAAGGGAGGGCCACGTGGTGCGGCCGCCAACCCAGCACCCCGTCCAGAGCGGGGCAAGCCCCAGAGCCTGTTCCCCGGCGGGAGCTCACAGGCCGTAGTTTGCCCATCCCTGTGCTAGGGTGTGGCTTTAAAGTGCACTAGCTAGTCTCCACTAGCTCCCTGCATGGATACTATTATTCCACATCTAGGCAACATCCGCGCCGCTGCAGCACTTGTGGTAGAGATGCTCAAAGCTGACCGGAGAGAGGTCTCCCATCAGCTCAGTAACTCCTGCCTCTGCAAGAGGCAGTAGCTGTCTTGATGGGAGAAGCTTTGTCCTCACCAGCGCCTGGGTAGATTTACCTTATGTCACTCAGGGGTGTGGGTTATTAACACCCCTGCACAACGTAACTTATACTGGAATAACCTATGGTGTAGACAAGATCTACGAGTAAGGCTAAGATTTTCTTATGGATATTTTTAGTAAAAGTCAAATGACAGATCACAGCTTCTGTGAATTTTTCTTTATTGACCGTAACCTGTCCATGACTAACTAAAAATAGTCATAATAAAATGGGAAGAGGCTGTGGAGCTGTGCAGTGTCTGGGAGCTCTAGGGGCCCCACCACCCATGGAGGCTCAGAGCTCCAAGGTTCCCCTGCAACCAGCCGCAGAGGGGGGGTCCAGAGGTCCCTCTGCCCCCTTCCCAGTGGAAGGGAGTGCTCTGGGGTCCCCCTACTCCACCATGGTGGGGGAGCTGCCAGCTGTAGCAGCCAGGAGCTGTGGGGTATTCCCCCCGATTACAGCAGCTGGGAACTACAGGGTACCCCACTTCCCACGGAGGCTGGGAGCTTGGGAGCCCGCTGCCTCAGGTGGCAGGGGTACCTTACAGCTCCCTAACACTGCAAGAGGCGGCAGGACCTTGCAGCTCCCAAGAAACAGAGCTGAAGTCACAGAGGTCTTTGGAAGTCACGGATTCATACCCACGTGAAAGCCTCTAGGGAAGACAGACAAAGCTGCAATTTGTATCAGTGCATCTTACCCCTGTCTTGAAATCAAAATCAACTGCACCAGTGCGGACTGCAGATGAAAGGGGACTTGCAAACACTACGGGTTTGCACCCATGCAGCTATACTACTGACTGGCTTGGTGGCTAGAACAGGACAAGCCCACCCTGTAGTATTCTGCACAGTTATCATGTGCTCCACTTACAGGTTCTAATGTGTCAGCTGCTGTTCTCCGAATTGAGGCCAGGCAGGGGCAGAGAGAAGCAAGTCTAAAAGGGCCAGCCAGGTAGATTTAGGCCTCAGATTTATATTTTGTAAAAACCAAAGCAGCCTGACAGAATATTGGTGCGACAGAAAAACGTTTCTTTGATTTTTTTTTAACCCAGCAAGAGACCTTCCCCCATTCCCCACCTCATGCACCACACAGAGAATATGCATCTATTATTGGCCAATATTGTGTTAGTACAGGAGAACTGAAGAGCAAAATTGACTCGTCTATTTTTATTGCCCAAGCTGCAACGCAAGAGGTGACCGATCTGCATTAGCAGAGCAAGTTAGATTTCTAAAATAATTTTTCGTTTAATATGGAAAGGTTAAATTAGCAACCCAAGTAAGGGAAATTTGTTATTTAAAACTATGATTTACAACTGGTACTCTTTTAACCTTGAAGAGATCAAACAAAAACCAAAAAGCAGTGCTATGTAAATGCTAAACAGTACAAAACTAAGCATTAACTGTGTCTTGGACAGTTTTTAAAGCAAATTTTAACAAGGCTGTGTCCCACTGGCACCAGCTATGTTAGCAGAAACAGTTTAAAAACAGTTTCCTAATAGGGGATAAAACTGTAGCATTGGTGGAGCTAAAGGAAAGTATTCTATAGTAAACATTATCTGTCTCTGGATGCTATCCAAGACAGGAGTGCTGCTATGCCTTGGAAGTGTGTGTACAACAGAAGGAAGGGATAAATGATTTATTTTGTGTGATCAAAAATGTTGTATGACTCTCAAAAGAGAATTTTTGCTCCCATACACACACAAATATCATGCTAGGTCATTTATTAGAGAGCATCATCCTGAAGAGATACTGAGCAGACCACGTGAATGGGAAAGACTAAAGGCCCTAATACAAGCCTTTCAAGAGAGACCACTGCTAGTTTCTTGCACTACTCCCAATTCCGACAGACCTACTATGCACCGTGTCTCTGAACTAGCACCGGTAGACTCTTTGGGGCTGGCAGCTGCAGAATCACTGAAATGTAGGACTGGATCCTACCTCAAGAAGTCATCTAGTCCAGCCCACTGGGCTGAGGCAAGACCCAGTATGCTTACACAGGTCTGGGTTAGCAAAACGTCAGACTGGTTACACAGAGCAGCGGTCTTCAAAGTTTTTCCGCCGTGGCCCCTTTTCACTCTCCCACCTCTAATCCCAGCCCCCCGGGGTATGTCCGCCGAAATGTCGCCGAACAGAAAGCTTCCGCTTCCTGGGGCAGAATTTTGGTGGGACAAAATAGACTGCTTGTGAATTCGGCGGTCTCCCAGGAGGGATCGGCGGCGGCATCTCATGCACCCCCGGGGATGCGCACACCTCACTTTGAAAACCACTGCCATAGAGAACAAGCCTAAATCAGCCATTCATCCGCCAAAATATGTGCTTGCATCACCTCATAGAAAGTGGTTCCGAAGCCAGTTAAAGGGGTCGTCTACACCGGAAAGTCAAAGTGGAATAAGCAAAAGGAAGTCTTGGGTTAATCCAGTGCAACTTCTGTGTTTAAACTAGGCCAAAAATTTCAGTTACAAAGCCTTTCCTAAAATATTCATCATTTATTCCCTCCGAAAGGTCCTGATTGACTTCAGCAGGTATTGGAGAGAGAAAGCACGCTTGAGGCCAGTATGTAGCAGTGAGTTAGCATCCATTTGGATTTGCCAGAATTTGCACTTAATAGAACTATGAAATATATGGAAGCAAGCTTTATCTCCGTATATATACGCACATGTATCTATTACACTGCATACAGCCCTGACGAAACACACCTCACCATATGTTAAACCAACCCCCTCTCCCCCAAAATAATTTAATTGGAAAGAAGTCCTATTATCAATAAGTGCTGATAACATGCTCTTAATACATAGGATTAAAAAAAGAACAATGATAGCACAAACTGCCAAAACACTACATTTCCAAGAAGCATTCTGAAATCTTCACCTCGGCTGGCTTTGACGAGTCATGTGCCAATTAGAACCATGTGGGCCTTCTCTTGTATTCCAGTGTGGGGTGAAGTGCGTAGTAAGGTTACTTACTACTTGCACTTCAAGCCAAGTGTGACAGTACACAGAGCAAGTAATTATCACTGAATTTAAATCCAGTCTCGAGTGAGCCAACCACCAAGAATTAAGCTTCAAAGCTGTCAACTATTAAAGCATGAAATCCATCATCCATGCAAGTGGAAGTCTGAACTGATTAAAAAATTACTAAAATCCTCCCTACCATGTCAGGGGGCAGCGGTTGTGTGGGTTTTGAGGGCATTTTGCTTAGGTTGTTTTAGGGTTTTGATTTCTGGTCACTTAAGCACAGACTCCTGCACTTTATTCAGGCATCCACAAAATGTATTTCCTGCCTCTCATCCAACCCACCCTGTATCCCCAACTCAGCAAGGAGCAGATACCTAACTTCGGAGTGTGAGGTCTCATTGATATAAATGGCATTAGTCAGACATGTTTACAGTGAAGTATGTGTGAAAGTGCACTGCTGGACCAGGGACCATGTGCCCAGAAAGCGCTTCTCATCCCAGCATGCCAGTTACGAACACCAGAGTTACAAACTGGCTAGTCAACCACACACCCACACACCCACACCCACACCACCTCATTTGGAACCAGAAGTATCTAATCAGGCAGCAGCAGAGACCAAAAAAATAAAATAAAAAGCAAATATAGTACTGTACTATGTTCAATGTAAACGACCAACAAAAATAAAGGGAAAGCAGCATTTCTTTTCTATATTGGAAAGTGTCAAAGCTGTATTAAGTCAATGTTCGATTGTAAATTTTTGAAAACAGCCGTAACGTTTTGTTCAGAGTTGTGAACATTTCAGGTGTTTAACTCTGAGGTTCTACTGTATAACCTGATTTTCAGAGATGCTGGGCTCAGAAACTCTGAAAATCACAACCCCATCCTCTCTTCATTCAAATCCCCCCTGAAAACCAACACATTGAGGGCTCACCAACACTAACCCGGCCGCCACCCCAATTCTTTTTCATTTATTAAGTCTCAAGTTATCACCATCCACTAGATCTCCCACTGAATTTTTGTTTAATGTCAGCTAGAGAACTTTCTGCAATTTTGACTGGACTTTCTCTGCCCTATGCTGACCGGCCATTTGCACCAACGCTTTCCTTGCTACCCCTCTCTCATGGTATCTTGACATCAGCTTCATTCCACATCTAACCCTCTTCTCTCCCGCTGCATCCCACTCACCCCACTTCCATTCTCTTTTCATCCCATTTAACTGATCCCCTTCTAAGTAGGCCCACGTAGCTCAAGGAGCAGCAGCAGTCAAAAAAGCTAACAATGTTAAGAACTGTTATGAAAATAGAAAACAGATAGAAAATGAGCCAAAAAAGATTATAATGGCAATATATAAACCAATGGCATGCCCAAACCTAAAATACTACTTGTAGCTCTGGTTGCTCTATCTCAAAAAGAATATAGTGGAACTGGAAAAGGGCAGCGAAGGACAACAAAGATGATCAAAGATATGAAACAGCTAGTTGTTTTTGCGTATACAGACTGTTGTGGGGACTTGTTTAAGAAAACCATTAGAATCCTAGGTAGCAATGTTCATTCCTCTTTCCGTCACACTGTACTCAGCCCTCCCCAGAGCCCTCGCTGGGAAATCTGTGAAGCGTCTGCAGTCTGTTCCTTACACCGTTTCCATGTCTGTTTGTTCTGTCTTTGGGAACACCCAAACAGTAGTAAGATCCTACTGTTACATTAGCAATAAGAGGCCACAGCTGAGCTTAGCCGCCCACTGGGCCCTGTGTTGCACATGCATCTAGTAAGTCAGTCCCTACCCCAAAGAGCCCAGACAACGTGAATAATGGTGTCCCCACTTCTACCGACATGCAACTGAAGCATGGGGAGAATAGGGGCTTGTCTGCACTAGGGGGATGACAGCAGCATAGCTGTAATGCCGTAGCTGGGCCACACTGGGCCTATAGTGACGGAAAGGGCTCTCCCGTCGATACTGACAATCCACCCGGGGTGCCAGAAAAGGGGAGCCATGACCTCCCCCGACACTTTTCATTGACTGTAAGGACAAGCGATGAGGAGGGGCCTCAGGGGCAAGGATGGTGCAGGGGCTGGACCGGGGACTTCAGGGAAAGGGGCGCTGCAGGGGTGGGGCCACGGTTCAGGCACCCCCACTGCTAGGAAGCTTCCGCAGCCCTTGAATCCACCATTTCATGTGGCTATAGCGAGGTGGATGGACACCTCCTTCATAGTGGTGTCGACGTCAATTTTAAGTGCAGACCAGCGTTAACGGACTCAGCCATGCTCACACAGGGAGTCAGTGACAGAGACAGGCCTGAAACCCAGATTTCCCAGCCCAGCGCCATAACCACACCTGCCAGGCTCTAGTTTGGGGCGACTAGGTGGCTATTTCACAGCTGGATTCCATTTGCTTGTCCTTGGGCACCTTTTCTCTGACCAGAGATGTGTGTGCGGCTTAGTCCTTCGTTGGGGGCAGGGCACAGTGGTTTTGGGGGATTTATTAACTTCATGCCAGGGACACCAAAACTTCGTCACTCTATTTTGAGTCCCCAGCCTCATCTAGAGTTAGGTTTGCTTTGATTTCGGTACATTTTCTAGAACACATGTTAACAACCCTAGGAGGCTGTAATCTTGGGCTCACCTTGAGCAGTGAGTAATTACAACTTGTCCTGTGTACACAAGGGTTTTAAAACTTGTTAGGTAACAAATTGGGGAGGGTACAGAAATTCTCCTTCCCTCCCACCCCCCATTGGCCACTGTCAGAGACAGAATACTGAACTAGACAGACTTTGGGTCTGATCCAGTCAGGCAATTCTAACATTCCTCTGTACCAGATTAAGCATGTTACAGGCCAGTTCCTGCTCTAACCCAGTGGTCTTCAAAGTGGGGTGTGCGAGGGAACCCCCGGGAGTGCCCGAGACCCCGGCGGCAGCGACGATCTTGCCCGGGAGACCGCCGAACTCGGCAGCAGTCTATTTTTGTACTGGCAAAATGACATTGCAGAAAGCGGAAGCTTTCTGTTCGGCAGCATTTCAGCTGACATATCCTGGGGGCCGCGAGCGGACGCCACACCGAGGAAAGGGGTCGTGGCCAAAATACTTTGAGGACCGCTGCTCTAGCCTACAATGCCATTGGAGAAGCTCCAAACTCTTGCAATGCTGGAGCAATCCAAGTTCAATTGTGGTTTAACATACAGAGAGTAAGTAAAGGAACCCAGCACAGGAAATTATTATTGAAAGCATGGCGTAGAAACCTAGATTACTACCCACAGAAACATGCAGTACCAGGACTGTGTGTGTGTGCTGGTTTCTGGGATCTACAGATATAAAGCAAAGTTAATTAACCTGCTGTTGTATCTGAACTCTTTTAGAGAAGAAAGAGGAACATTACTGGCAGTGAAATTGGGTAGAAAAACTGCTTGTGTGGTTAAGGCTCCCACCAGTATGTGTTAATTTAGGTACTAATATATCTAAGACAGACACAAAATTATATAGCTGGATTCATGATGCATATCAGATCTCTACAACCTCCGTTCTGACTCAATGGCCCTTTAGTTCCACCAGGACAAAATAGGGGACTTCAGGATTAGGTCCATACAGAATTCCCAGGATAGAATGTCTAGTGTTCGCCAATTCCCTGTGCCACCTACACACTTCCTGTATCACCTTGGGCAAGTCCCTTAGTCCATGTAGCCCAGCTCCCCCTCCGTAGAAATGGAGATTCTCAATCTCACTGCTCAATCTCATAGGAACGTTGTGAGGATAAATACATTAAAGACCGTGAGGCACTCAGATACTATAGCACTTTAGAGAGATGGTATTAAACATCATAGGATAACATGTGACAGTAGAGCGCTGCGTATCATTCTTCTAGAGAGCCACGGTGGGTATAAAACAGATTTCTGAATTCATGCCATTCAGAGGCTAACGACCAGTCCTCCTCGCTGGCCCTAGCAGATGTACGGCAGCTGCCTGAATGATGAAGCAGAACAGAACAGAACAGAGCATGCAGCACAGGTGGGGAACAGGGAGGCAGGAGCTGCATGCTCACTAGACTGGGACACGGCACCAACCTCTCACCTCCATCGACCAATACCAACAGAACTGGAAAAACAAGCTCTGGCACAGCAGTCCGGGCTTGCTTCTGGGGCCCAGAACGTGCCAGGGCAGAACAAGCTAAAAGACGACTCAGAAGATGGAGGGGACCACACTGCACACACCTTGCCTGGGCCAAGAGTGATCAGAACAGGTTGCCAGGAAGAAGCGCTTCTCTGCTGGACAAGTTTCTCCCACTTCCGTCGTCTCACAGAGTTTCAGGCCTGAAGAAATCATGAGATCATCTAGTCTGACCTTAATATGGGGGGTCTGGGTGAAAGTTAAGCCCAAAGACCTTTAATTAGCTAAAAGCAGTTGAATCATCAGCTGACTAAGCTGTGTGCCAAGGGCACCACCAATGCCGAGGCCCCTACAATGGCAGGGAATTGATTACATGAGATATGCCCAGATGATCCTAACAAGAGATTCATACAAGTGGAAGGTGAAAAAAGCCCAAGGTCCCAGCCTATCTGACCTGGGGGGAAATTCTAGCCTGACTCCAAATCTGATGATCAGTTTGACCCTGAACACAACAGCATGACTCACCAGCTAAACCTTCAAGAAAGAGGCTGCTCTGAATCACCTCAGAGCACTGGTCTGCTCTTTCTTGTGTCCCATCTCCAGCTGTGGTCAATCTGATGCCTCAGAGGAAAGTGAAAGACAAAAACAAAAACCCATACACCCACAACACAATTCATCTAGCCAATTGTGCATTGAGACAAAAATCCCTTCCTGACCCCTAGAGGTGACCAGCTGAAGCCCAGAAGCATGAGATTTTATCATAGTCATTACTTATTATAGTCATCCTATGAGCATGATTGAAGGCAATGCAGGATATCCCATTCTCCCCCAGCCGAGGGAGAGAGGGGATGAGCAGCGGGAATCAGAGAATCCACACCCCTGAGCAACATAATTATACTGACTGTAATCCCCAGTGTAGACAGCACTATATCCATGGGAGCGCTTCCACCACCAACATAGATACCATTGGCTTAGAGTCTCTTCATCAAAGCACTGCAGCTGTGCGGAAGCAGTACATTTGTAGCATCGACCTGCCCAAAAGGTAGGCTTACCTGTGTGGCAGGACAAATCGGAGTACCCAAGGAGACCCTCTGTTACTCCCTGTTAAGGGTGTTATTGTGCCTGAGGTGTTTACACTTGAAAACTGATTGGTGAAATTTAGATATGTTATTTGTAACAACCAATTCGGGGTTTGTGCCCTACTTAACAGTCTGTCCTGAAGTTGGTACTCACGCTCTAGAGCCACGGCAGGACAGCACGCTGACAAAGTTGATGCAATTTTCTCTGCAATTCACCTTTCAAATGTCCTTTTGAGCTCTTGTAAACTTCGGCCTGCATCGTGATATAATCCCAGTTTATACACTGGGAGAGACCCATCAACAGCAAGGCACAGAGATGTCAAACATACATAACACCTCATCCAAATACTACCTTTTGCTTATGTAGGCACCATTCTCTGAAACACCTTAACTGTAACCAATTAAGCCTCGCGATCCCGCTGAAATTCAGGTAGGCATCACATTTATTTTCAGATGGGCAAATTGATGCACAGAAGAGAAGAGATCACATCTCAAAGCAGTGGCAGGCTCAGAGTCAGAATCCAGGAATCCTGACTCCAGCTCCCTAGGACATATGGTTGGGAAGAGAGATGGATCCTTGTATATGTCAACACCCCTCCAGCTTGCAAAAACACTACCTGTGGAGGACATCAATGGAAAGAATGACCTTCACATCTGCACTTGGGCATGGCTAATATTCTATGCCTAGGGTTTGAGGCGGGGCTGAGATATTTCAAAATCAAGACAAAAAAACTGTTTTTAAAAATGAATCTTTAAGATGCATTACTCCTTGAACCTATTAAACATCAGTTAAAGGGACTATGTTAAGGTTTACACATGAAATATCCTGAAGGCCAAGGTTTCCCACTACCCTTTCCCCAAAAAAAATCCACAAAAGTTTTTCCAGGAGACTGAAGACTTCCCAGAAGTCACATTTACTATAGACTTGCCAGCAGTCAATTTTCCAGTAGGTCCCTTTCCAAGAAAAGAGGTATTCAATCTATAGCAGATGTTGTCTTTCCCAGTAGCTAGACACTTGTAATGCACTTGCTGTGTCAGTATCCAGCCATGCCAAAGCCATCTTGCCCTTTCAACAAAGGGTTTTCTGACCTTGGGCATATACGGCCCAATCCTGCTGCTCGATATTATTCTAGCTGAAATGGATAGGAGTTGAGCGTGCATGCCTACAAACAAAATCTGGCCCCATGGCTACAGTTTCACATAGTATTGCCTTACTTACTCCTGCTGACTATTCAAGTATGGGTGCCTGTAATTTCCTGGTACTGTCAAATGAGTACTTACACCACCTGCAGTCTGGGCATGCAAATTTCTTTTCCCATGCAAATACATATTTAATTTCTCCGTTCACCTACATCCATATTTTGCAAGAGTAACTCTGACCTGGCCCACACACCATTTTTCCTCCCACTGTAGCTGTCCCTCCCCACAAAATAGTACAACCCCTGGTACAACGCCTAATATGGATGCAGTTACAGCAGTAGAAAGATGCCTTAGGGCTTGTCTCCACTACAGGGGGGGGATCGACTGCAGATACGCAACTTCAGCTGCGTATCTGCAGCTGACTTACCTCTCGTCCCCACGGCGGTGGCAGTCGGCGGCTCGCTCCCTCGTCGACTCCAGCTTGCGCCTCCCGGCAAGCTGGAGTTACGCAGTCGACGGGGGAGCCGCGAGCGATCGATTTCTCATCAGACGCGAGAAATCGATCGCCAAGAGAATATCGATCCCGCGCCGCGCGAGTGAAGACCAGCCCTTATACTGGTATAGTTTATTCCCCTTACTCCTTCTTGCCCATCATTCATCAAAGCGAAGGAGCTAGCATTCCTGTCACTGAGAACATGCTGTTGCAAGACGCACTCAGTGGAACACAGAGGACTCCATTATAATTTGCAGAGGTAAAAACATGGCTGCACAAAAGGCACACTGTGCTGTTTGTGGTACATTACAGAATTAGAAATCTTGTGATCCTTAATTATCTTAAGACCATGATTTTTTGCTACCATATTCGTCATTATGCCTCCACAGAAACCATTCCTCCTGGAGGGTGAAATAGTCTTCCAAATCCATATCCTGAAGCATCTCATGACAACACAGACTTCAAACGCCTGGAATAAGTTTCCTCTATGCTACTGTCATTTGTCCAGCTGTATTAATGAAGTCCTATTCATAAAGATGTCTTGAGGCACGTTAGAAAGTAGTATCTACTAATCAGAGCCTGGCATATCAGAAGTGACCAGGAGTAACTGCAGATTTCAAACTCTCCAGAGAACATGTGATGAGTCTCCAATGAAAGGAACAATGGGACTGCTTGTAAACATAACACAGGAATTGCCATACTGGATCAGACCTGAGGCCCATCCTAGTCCAATATCCGGCCTCGGGTGCTTCAGAAGAACACGTAACATCTGGCAGTAGGCAGACAAGGGATAATCTGTGCAATCCATATAAGGCCTCATCCTGGTCTCGAATATCAAAACAACTGACTTAAGACCTGAAACATGAGGATTAATATCCTTTCCAAAACCTGTTATTAACTATAACAACTCTATATATTCTTGATCTATATCAGAGAGAATGAATGTGTATGAGAGAGCAAACCCAATCCCTTTGGGCTGGGTCCAACTATGTTTAGTGCCAGTAGGATGCCACTTTGTGGTACCCTATTTCCCCCTATTAATAATGTGGAACCGAATTATAACTGTGGTCACTATTACTTAGTGGTTCAGGTACTATTACTTCTTGAATCAGCTCCTGTGAGTTACAGGACTGTCTTGTATGGATACACGCCCAAAGTCCAACAGGAACAGAGTCACCCAGTGGCCCGCGGAGCAGCTCACAGCCAGCTGGAAGGTAATTACAGGAATGTGAGTTACCTATCTTTCCCTGTTTCAACATGCTACAATTTGTACAATTAACAACAACAGGCCTCAGAATCAGCCGGTGTAGTCGTAACAGCACCTTTCCAGCTGCTCTCATTCTCTAGAGCCCCTGCTGAAATTGAAACAAAAGTCAGTTTCTATTTAATATGGTTGTGAAGAACACCTCAAAAATGTGAAATGAGTTTGACTGATGGCCAAGATGTCTGTGGTAGTCCACAGAGAGCTTACAATAGCTCTGGGAGGTGTGAACTGCATCCTTCATTTCAGGCCTGGCCTACACCAACAATTTAGTATTCTTCCATCGACTTAGCTACTGCCTCTTGGAGGAGAGGATTAACTAACTCTGATGGAAAAAAATATATATATGTAGAAAGCGACCATACTACAGTGGCACAGCAGTAGGGCCATTGTGTCAACATACCCCATGCACCAGGTGTCCCTAAACCTCCAAATGTCAGATGCTGGCACTAGAAGACAGGAGATGGATCTCTCAAAATTGATCTGTTCGGTCAGAAACAGGACACTGGACTAGATGAACCATCAGTCTGACCCAGTATCGCCATATTCTTATGTTCTTCTACCCTCATTGTCACCCTCAGTGATGATTATTTCAATGTCAGCGCTGTTAATTTCTTGGCTCACATAAGAAAGGTGCACAATTTACAGCAAGGTTTCATTTTGGTGTCACAACTGGGTGGCATCTGAGCAATGAGACAGAGCCAAGTAGAACCCACGGGCATACTCCAGCTACACCAGTGGTTCTCAAACTTGTTGAGACCGCGACCCCTTTTTTTGCTCCGGCGGCGCGACGCGACCCCTCCATGTCCGCCGAAAAGACACCGAATTCAATACTTCCGCATTCGGCGGCTAAAAGCCGCCGAATGCGGAAATACAGGCGCGGACCCCGCTGCGCCCTGGCCCCAGTCCCGGCTGTGGGCGGGCTCCCAGCTGCGCCCCCGGCCCCAGTGGCGGGCGGGCTGCCAGCTGCAACCCCGGTCCCTGCCGCAGGCTGGCTGCCGGCTGTGGCCCCAGTGGTGGCGGGGTGCCAGCGGCGGCAGGAGCTCACAACCCCCCGGGGAGCACTCGGCGACCCCCCAGGGGGTCACGACCCCCAGTTTGAGAAATCCTGAGCTACACCAAGGAGGAGCTAAGCAGAGCTGAATGTTTATGCTTGGAACACCTGCACAATCTCCTGAGTAGCATTTTATTTTGATGATTTGTGTGGATGGAGCTTATTCTGCGGGGAGAGCCTGGAAGTGTACCACCACCTTCCCCTCCACCCCCGTGAGTTTGACTCCTGATTAATACATTTGCATGATTAATCTAACGAGCAGCTGCAGTGAACAGAACAGAATTACAAAGTAGTCCTATCCCCAGTAGGAAACTCTTTGATATTTCCCACTGCCTATTTGGAGTTCTTGTAAAGATGCTGAGGCTCAAAGACTGCCACAGATCCTCATAAAAATCATCCTCTACCTCTTCAGTTCAGAAAAATGACTACACCTGGGAGCATACTGAACAGTGAAAAGCTTTACTACCTGTAACAAGCAAGGCCCATGTACAATCAATGCAGATGAGTCTTAAGAAAAACAAGTTAGAGCAGTTTTCCCCAAGGCGACCAGTTCACGCGGGGGGGGGGGGAAAGAGGGAGATATTTTGTTAATTAAAAATAAAAAGCGCTCTGCAGATCATCATGTGGGGGCAGGAAAGACAGTCCAGGGGAGAAGACACTGCTTCTACTCCTGGTTCTGTGACCCTGTGCAAGTCACTTAATTCACCCTGGGCCTTGGCACCTTGTGTAAAATGAGAACACTTCCCTACCCTAAAGAAATGTCAGGATGATTATGATTGTGAGACTCTCAGCTAGTACAGCGGCGAAGGCCAGGTATACACTAGACAGCTACAGGCCACTTGGCCACCTATGGCTGGAGCACAGCAGCTACCACTACCAAAAAAATAACCTTTTCACTTGAAACTATAGGGCATGTTTTGTCAGGAGGGGCAGACTGCAATATGCCTGGCTAGGACACTGAGGCAAAAAGCCCAACAGTTGCTAAGAACACCCAAGACCTGTTAATAACCCTGTCTAAATGGAGCCTTTTCTCAAAATGTCACGTTGTTCTTTCAATCGTTGCAGGTCCAACACAGGCAAGTTACTAACAGTGATTACGTTCTCACTATTGCAACACTCAGATTAGCTGCTCTCAACAGCATGAGATGACACTGTGGCAATGAAGTGGCAAGAAAATTTAAGGAAGAGCTCAAAACAGACAATCCAGCAGAGCATCCCTTAATACTACACTGGGGCACAAAGTCTGCCCAAATTCAAAAGGGAAGAACGTCACTCCTTAAAACTATTTCCCACAGAACCCTGGGATTTTGCCAATGAGTGCTTTTCTCAGGGGGAATTTTCAGACTTCTGTGCTGAGCCAAAAGGATTCTGCATCCTTGTTAACAACAGCCTACAGAGAGAATCAGAGAGGTAGCCGTGTTAGTCTGGAAGAGCAGAGGTAACAAAGAGTCCTGTGGCACCTTAAAGACTAACTAAAGTATTGAAGCATAAGCTTTCGTGGGCTAGAAGTGGGTATTAGCCCACGAAAGCTTATGCTTCAAAACTTTATAGTTAGTCTTTAAGGTGCCACAGGACTCTGTTACCTCAGCCTACAGAGAGTAATGAACACTCATCTTTTCACATCCTGCAGAACTGAACTGAACCTTTGTTATTGTATTTATTATTTAAAATACCCACAGCAGAATTTTTACTCAGTACACTAACCTCATTGGCCTTGCCAAAAGTACTTTGCCGTGGCTATGCTGAATGCATTTTGCATTTCTAAGGCCCTGTCTCACCCTGGGGATTTACCCCCATTACAGCCACTGGTGTAAACTCCTGGTGTAGGCAGGCAACGCCACTATTTACAATCAGTGGAGTTCAGCCCTCTTTCAAAGTGGGAGTAAAATTACACCAAAGGCAAACAGCATCTTTGTCTACACTAGGGGCTTGCGTTGGTTCCACTGCTGCAGCACTGCCCAGGAGCAGTGGACCAAAGCGCTGGCGGCGATCTGAGGCTGCGGGGGAGGAAGGATAGAGGGGCAGGGGCAGCCTCCGTAGCCGGGAGCTCAGGGGCCGGACAGAAAGGTCCTGTGGGCCGGATGTAGCCCACAGGCCGTAGTTTGCCCACCCCTGGAATAAATGAAGACTTGGCACACCACTTCTGAAAGGTTGTGTGGTAAACCCAGGTCTGGAAGGCTGTGGTGAGAGGGGAAACTGCAGGTTAAATTAGGTCCAGCTGAGGAAGGCTGCTGCAGCCAGAAGCAGGGCCAGCTGGGACCGGTTAAGGAGGCAGCCAGAGTCCTTTAAAGAGACTCCTCCCCAGTGAGGGGTGTGGGAGTGAGGAGTGTGTTTGGAGGCAGGAGGAGTTGGAAGAGTGAGTTCGTGACAGCAGAAGGAGGTAAAGGCGAGCAAGAGGCAGATACAGAGAGGCTGCCAGCAGGCAGGGAGGCAGGAAAGAGCCCCTCCCAGGAGGGAGCTAGCCCTCCCTAACCGGCGGGAAGCCAGACCGACAAGGGGGGACTGCCCAGAGGACTGGAGCCTGGGGTGCCCGGGGGCCCCCCTTGCCACAAGTGGTGTCAGAGGTGGGATAGTGAGTAGACTTGGTGGCAAGACCCCTCGACCAGGGCGAAAAGCCCCCCCCCTTTATTCAAAAACAAAAAAAAACAAAAAAAAGAGAGAGAGAAAATGGAGGAGGTGGTGAAAGCACTGGTTCAGGCCACTGCGGCCCAGCAGGAGGCTGTTCGAGTGCAGCAGGAAACCAACCAATTACTGATGTCTCAGGCAGCCCAGGACCGAGCCACATTGCAGGAGTTAGTGAAGCAGGTGAAAGTCCTGGGCACCCTGGCCCGTGGGGGTCCCGACGCCCGGCCGCTGCGGGCAAACAACTATTTACAGAAAATGACGGCGGACGACGATACCGAGGCCTACCTCCTCGTGTTCGAGAGGACAGCCCTGCGAGAAGCCTGGCCCCGGGAGCAGTGGGCAAGCATCCTGGCCCCTTTTCTGTGTGGAGAGGCCCAGAAGGCCTACTTTGATCTTGCAACCGAGGCTGCTACAGATTACCCCCAGCTCAAGGCTGAAATCCTGGCAAGGGCGGGAATGACGCCAGCCCTGAGAGCCCAGCAGTTCCACGACTGGAGGTACAAGTCTGACAAGCCGCCAAGGACCCAGTTGTTTGACTTGATCCACCTCGCCCGGAAGTGGCTGCAGCCTGAGACCCACAGACCAGAGAAAGTGGTGGAAATCCTAGTCCGGGACAGGTATATGCGGGGGTTGCCGCCGGACATAAGGGGGTGGGTCCGTAAGAACGATCCCTCCTCCTATGACGAACTAGTAGCCCTCGTGGAGAGACACCTAGCCTCCCAGGAGCTGCCTCGGACTACCAAGGAGGGAGTACGCCTGAGTAGGAGACTGGGCACAGGGCCAAAACCCCGGAGTACCATGGCCCCAAGCCGATACATGGAGGGAGGAAAAGAGGCTGGGGATCAGCCTGAAACCGTGGAGAAGCTTGGGGACTGGGGGAATGAGACTCGGGGGGTGAGGCCTAACAGCCCGAGAACCAGGGTGCTAGCCCGAGCGGGTATACGCTGCTATGCATGTGGGGAAGTAGGGCATATAGCGGCCCAGTGCCCAAATCAGGCAGAGCCCATGCAGTGCGACCTGGGGGGAATAGAAGGTCCATGTGACCTAATAAGTCAGGTGGGGGTCGCGGTGGCCCCCCATAGATACACCCGGCCCGTTAAGATGAACGGCATTAGCACCACCGCATTAGTAGACTCCGGAAGTGCGGTCACGCTGATCTCGGGGAAGCTGGTCGGGCGGGACCAACTCGCCCGGGCCAAGCGCTCAGGAGTATCCTGCGTGCATGGGGATGTTAACTATTACCCCACCATCCCCGTGAGTATAGATATCCTGGGAAACCCCACGAAGGTAATGGTGGGGGTAGTCCCAAAGCTCCCCTACCCAGTCCTTATTGGCCGAGACTTCCCGGGGTTCGATAGCCTGCTCCCCAGAGGGCAGGCAGAAGGGGCTAGCGCCGAGAGCCAGGAGACGGCACCGAGGGTGCGCGGACCCCCGGCCTTCCGGGAATTTGACCAAGAGCTATTTTCCAAGCCGGGGGGACCCAAGAAGTCTCGGAGGGAGAGAAGGGCAGCGAAGGAGTTGGGGACAAAGATTCTGACCCAGTACCGGAGGGTTGCGCTGGTGGGAGAGCAAGTAAGCCCCAGGGAGGAGAGGGCTCAGCGAGCTGTGGGGGAGCCTGACGCCGGACCTAGTGCCCCTCAGGCTGACACAGAGAGAGAGTCGGGGGAAGATCCCCCAGAGTTGGGGCCCCCTGGCCCGTCAATGGAAAATTTTGGGCAGGATCAAGCCAATGATCCAGCCTACCACAATATCCAGAGGGAGGTAGTTGAGGTGAATGGAGTCCCGGTAGAAGGAAAGGTCAAGGGCCGAGAGCCGTACTATATAATAAAAGGGGACCTGTTGTACAGAGTAGCCCGGGTAGCGGACCAGACCGTAGAGCAACTCTTGGTACCACAAAAGCACCAGAGAGGCGTGATGGACCTAGCCCATAGCCACCTCTTCGGGGGCCACCTGGGGGTAGATAAAACCCTCGATCGGGTCTTGAAAAGATTTTTTTGGCCAGGAGTCTACGCGGCTGTCCGGCGGTATTGTGCCTCCTGCCCGGACTGCCAATTGCATGCCCCCCGGCCACACTTACGGGCCCCGTTGGTACCTCTACCCATCATTGAAGTCCCGTTTGAGAGGATCGCGATGGACCTGGTAGGCCCACTAGAGAAATCTGCCCGGGGCCACCAGCACATACTGGTTGTGCTAGATTACGCCACCCGATACCCGGAAGCTGTGCCCCTACGGAACACTATGTCTAAGACCATAGCCCGGGAGTTGGTGCAGATTTTTTCCCGAGTGGGGATTCCCAAGGAGATCCTAACCGATCAAGGGACCCCCTTTGTGTCTAAGCTAATGAAGGACTTGTGCAGCATGCTCCAAGTGAAGGCCCTAAGGACGTCGGTTTATCATCCTCAGACTGACGGGCTGGTCGAGCGCTTCAATAGGACGTTGAAGAGCATGATACGGAAGGTAGTGAGCCGGGACGGGAAGGATTGGGACACCCTGCTCCCCTACCTACTGTTTGCCGTGAGGGAGGTACCGCAGGCCTCAACAGGATTCTCCCCATTCGAGTTGTTATATGGGCGCCACCCTCGGGGCATCCTCAACATAGCCAAAGAGGGTTGGGAAGAACAGCCGAATCCGGGGAGAAATGTCATTGAACATGTGGTACGGATGAGAGAGAGAATAGCTCAGGTCACCCCCATCGTGCGAGAGCACATGAAGAAGGCCCAAGAAGCCCAGCGGACGTACTACGATCGCCGGGCGTTGAGCCGGAAGTTCCAGGTGGGGGACCGGGTAATGGTGCTGGTACCTACGGCGGAAAGTAAACTGTTGGCCCAATGGCAAGGGCCTTACGAGGTGATCGAAGCTGTGGGGAGCGTAGATTATAAGGTCAGACAGCCTGGGCGCCGGAAGCCGGAGCAGATCTACCACGTGAACCTACTGAAGCCTTGGCAGGATAGAGAGGCTCAAGTAGTCGCGCTCGGCACAACCCCCCGGGAAGGGAACCCGCCTAGCCAGGTACGGATATCCCCCGAGCTGACCCCAAACCAGAGGGAAGAAGTGATCAGCATGATCGAACGCCACCCTGATGTGTTCTCAGAGACACCAGGCCGGACCAGAGAAGTATGCCACCACATCCACACAGAGCCTGGGGTAAAGGTATATGTCAAGCCATACCGGATCCCTGAGGCCAAGAGGGAAGTGATTGGGGCAGAAGTCCGAAAAATGTTAAGATTAGGGGTCATAGAGGAGTCCCATAGCCAGTGGTCCAGCCCCGTGGTCTTGGTACCCAAGCCAGATGGCAGTGTGCGGTTCTGCAATGACTTCCGGCGGCTAAACGATGTCTCCCAGTTCGATGCATATCCGTTACCCCGAGTAGACGAGTTGATTGACAGACTAGGAACAGCGCGGTTCCTTTCCACCCTGGACCTGACCAAAGGCTACTGGCAGATCCCCCTGGCCCCGGCGGATAAGGAGAAGACGGCCTTTGCCACTCCAGAGGGTTTGTTCCAATACACGGTCCTCCCCTTTGGGTTGCACGGGGCCCCCGCCACCTTCCAGAGGCTTATGGACAAACTGCTGCGACCGCATCGCAAGTATGCAGCTGCTTACTTAGATGATGTGATTATCCATAGCCCCGACTGGGAGACACACTTGAGGAAGGTGGAGGCAGTGCTAGACACCCTGAGGAAGGCCGGTTTGACTGCGAATCCCGCCAAATGCGCAATTGGACTAGCAGAAGCCAAATACCTCGGGTATATAGTGGGGAGAGGTCTGGTAAGGCCCCAGCTCAACAAGCTAGAGGCGATCCAGAAGTGGCCACGACCAGTCCGGAAGAAGCAGGTCAGGGCATTCCTGGGGTTGGTCGGGTATTATCGACGGTTTATTCCCCATTTCGCCGCCCGGGCATGCCCACTAACTGACCTGACGAGAGCCCGTGGCCCGGACATCGTGAAGTGGTCAAATGCAGCCGAAGAGGCGTTTAGGGATCTGCGGACGGCCCTCTGCACTGACCCCGTACTAATAGCCCCGAATTGGGAGAAAGAGTTTGTATTACAGACGGATGCCTCTGAAGTAGGACTAGGAGCGGTGCTGTCCCAGATGATAGATGGAGAAGACCACCCGATCCTATACCTCAGTCGGAAGCTCCTGCCCAGGGAACAGAAATACGCTGTGGTAGAGAAGGAGTGCCTGGCGGTGAAGTGGGCCATAGAGAGCCTCCGCTACTACCTGCTTGGAAGACGGTTTTCCCTGGTCACGGACCATGCCCCGCTGAGATGGATGCACCAAAATAAGGACAAAAATGCAAGGGTCACCAGATGGTTTCTCTCACTACAACCCTTCCACTTCCGCGTGCAACATAGATCCGGCCTCCTGCACGGGAATGCGGATGGCCTGTCAAGGGTACACTGTGCAGCGACCCAAGTAGCCCAACCCCATGGTGTTGAGCAGGGGGGGGGGATGTGTGGTAAACCCAGGTCTGGAAGGCTGTGGTGAGAGGGGAAACTGCAGGTTAAATTAGGTCCAGCTGAGGAAGGCTGCTGCAGCCAGAAGCAGGGCCAGCTGGGACCGGTTAAGGAGGCAGCCAGAGTCCTTTAAAGAGACTCCTCCCCAGTGAGGGGTGTGGGAGTGAGGAGTGTGTTTGGAGGCAGGAGGAGTTGGAAGAGTGAGTTCGTGACAGCAGAAGGAGGTAAAGGCGAGTGAGAGGCAGATACAGAGAGGCTGCCAGCAGGCAGGGAGGCAGGAAAGAGCCCCTCCCAGGAGGGAGCTAGCCCTCCCTAACCGGCGGGAAGCCAGACCGACAAGGGGGGACTGCCCAGAGGACTGGAGCCTGGGGTGCCCGGGGGCCCCCCTTGCCACAGTTGCAGAGCGCTGTTATAGATCATCATAGTAAATTTACTTATGACCTTGAAGTGTCAAACAATCCAGTTAAATAAGACAAACAAATGTGATCTGAAATAGCTTTAAATGTGTGTCCTCCTAAATGGCCAGTACAGTTTTTGATTCCCAACCTCTAACTTTTTACCGGCCGTAATGGTGAGCGATGGGGGGGGAGGAGCAAGAGTGGGCAGGGTCGGGGAGGAGGAAGGTGGCACAGGGGCGGGGCCTCGAGGGAAGGGGCCATGGTTTGGGCAGTAGGTTCCCACACACACTTTCAGGGAACTTCTGCCACTCCTGGCTGTAAGAAACAGTAGCAGCCTCCACTCCAGACACAGTGGACAAACTAGGGCCCGCAGGCCACATGTGGCCCGCCAGCCATTTTTATCTGGCCCGCGAGCTCAGGCCGGGGGAGTGGTGCCCGTGGCCCTGCGCTCCCAGCCCAGGGTGCCGGCCGGGAGTGGCAAGCCGCAGGGCCCTGTGCTCCCGGGTAGGGGTACCAGGCCAAGCGCAGTGAGCCACGGAGCACCGCACCCGACTGAGCATGGTAAGCAAGTTGGGAGGGGGAGGGCTTAGGTGGTGGGGTCCTGGGAGGTGGTGGTTAGGGTGGGGAGAGATCTCGGGAGGGGGCAGTCAGGGAACAAAGAGCAGGGGGGCTAGATAGGGAATGGGGTCCGGGGGGGGGGGGGGGAGTTAGAGTGAAGGGATCTACAGAGGGGACAATCCGGGGACAAGGAATGGTGGGCGGGGGGGTTGGATGGGTCGGGTGTTCTGAGGGGGGCAGTCAGGGGGTGGGAAGTGGGTGGGGGTCAGATAGGGAGCGGCCAGGCTGTTTGGGGAGGCACAGCCTTCCCTACCCGGCCCTCCGCACAATTTTGAACCCTTGGGCCAAAACGTTTGTCCACCCCTGAGACACAGGCATGTGTCACTGGAGGTGCAGTGTCCAGCTCCAGCAGACGTACATGTGCTAGCTCTGAGCGAGCTAGCAAACTCAATACAGCCAAAGCGGCGCAAGCAGCAGGCTGGGCTAGCCGAGCACGTACATACCAAGGATCTCGGACCACATCACACTCGGGCGGCTAGTCTAAGTCACCGCTCCTGCCCTCATGGTCCCTCTGCTATTTTTTAGCACCCTAGCTCAATCAAAGCTAGTGTGGACGTCTTTCTGAGCCCGACACCATACCTCCAGCTGCGGTGCAGACACACCGGATGCAAAAGAGAAGCGGGAAAACCACCATAAAAAAGGAGCAGCGAGCCAGAAGCAGCCCAAACAAGCACGGAGAGCTTGGCTATAAGAAAAGCCTAGAAGGCGCGCTTCCGGGTCAGGTGCTGATCTGGTAAGCAAAGAAACGCTCTCCTTATGTTTGACTCCTCCTGTCTTCAGAGGAACAGGACTTTGTGCGTTCTTTGTAAATAAAGAGGATTGCATAAGGGATACCTGATTCCATCATCAATTTCTCCTCCTAAGGGAAATGACCTGCAGGACTCCAAACTCTGGGTAACCACCCAGGTCAAAAAAGGTGACGGTGTTTACCAATCTCCCTGGGCTGTTAGTTAATGTTTGAACAACTCTTTGAAATGAAGAGCACTGGGCAAATGCTAAATATCATGTAAATAATGAAGAGTACAGAAAGTGCTGGACCTTACGCAATGCTGGCAGAAGTTTATTTTCACTCTAAGCAAAATTTTGCACGTGCCTGTAGTGAGGCTAGGTCTACATTTAAAATGTTACGGCTGCAATGCTGCAGGGCTTCGTCGTAGGTAATCAGGGTTAATCTAGCCACCACCATGAGAGGTAGCAACTAGACCAGGGGTCTCAAATACACACCCCGCAGGGTTATTTCTTGTGGCCCGCCAAGCTCCCTGTGTCATCCCCTCCCCCCCACACTGTTATTTTCTGCAGCATGACAAGCTCCCCTCACCCGTTCCCTCTCCTCCCAGCAGGTCACATCCCTGCTCCTCTGCTTCCCTCCAGGTGCTTAAGCGCTTTCCAGGAGGGAGGGGGAGGAGCGGCGAGGCGCATGCTCAGGGGAGGAGGCAGAGAAGAGGCGGGGCAGAGGGCAGCGGAGGAGGATCACAGTGATGCGCCCCTCAGGAAAATGTACTAGCCCTCATGTGGCCCTCCTGGTGATTCGAATTTGAGATCCCAGAACTGGACCAACAGAAGAAGTTGGGGCAGGGCCTGTGGCAAAGCCAGGGGGGTTGAGCAGTGAGCACCCCCCAGCACATTGGAAAGTTGGCGCCTGTAGCTCCAGCTCCGCAGTCGGTGCCTAAACAAGGAGCCGCATGTGGCTCCAGAGCCGGCATAGAGCGGCTCCACCAGACACACTGCAGTGGCACAGCTGGATCGGTATAGCTGTGCCACTGTAGCACTGTACGTGTGGACGTGCCTACAGGGTGTGGATTTTTCACACCCCTGGGAGACGTAGCTATGCTGATGTAACTTTTCAGTGTAGACCAGACCGGAGATTGCTGGCTTCCGGTAGAGCTGCCAAAATAGTGTCACTGACTTTGTTAAGCTACTATAAGATCCTGTCTAGACACAGGATTTGCATCAGTTTAATGTGAATCTGCTTTTAAGTTGATTTAGTAAAACCAGTGCATGAGACTGTGTGGACAGTGATCAGCTGGCAAGAGCAAATAGGAATAATGCCCACTTTTTGTCAAAGAGGTGGGGTGCGGAGAAATGTGTAAGGTGGATGGGCGAAGCAGATGTCCCCATGCGGTGTCCTGTTTTCCCTTTGGGAAATATGGTCACTCTACACACATTTCTTCCTGATCGGCTGTCTCTGAGCAACTCCATGTCTGGACACACTTATTCGAAGAGGTGGAGTGCTTTGTTCCAGTGTAGCTTAACCCACTAAGGCCAGGTCTACACTACCTGCCAGATCAGCAGGTAGTGATCAATCTATCGGGGATCGATTTATTGCGTCTCATCTAGACACGATAAATCGATTCCCGAGATCTCTCCCAGTCAACTCCGGAATTCCACCGCCACAGAGGCGGAAGCGGGGTCGACAGGCCACCATGAGGACGCCGAGGTAAGTCGAGCTCAGATATGTCTACTTCAGCTACACTATTCGCATAGCTGAAGTTGCGTATCTTAGGTCGACCTCCTCCCCCGTGTAGACCTGGCCTAAGCATGCCCCTAAACAGGATCAAGGCATTCTTGTTCCAGAGTAAGAGCGCCCACACATGGAGTTAGTCAGGAACAGCTACTGGGCTTTAAATTCACACCTTACTCAAATACACAATAACTTTCAAGTGCAGATGAGCCTATATGATGATTTACGAGTGACTTAATTTGGTTTAAATCAACTGGTTTAAGCTAACACTGAAGTAAATCACTCAAACCGAAAAAAGAACATCCACACAGGGATTTGCACTGGTTTAAACTGGCTTCCACTCCCATCCTTAAATCATCCAGTTGTAATAATACTTGCATAGTGATTTACAAACATTAACCAATCCTTACAACCGCCCCTGCCCCCACAACAAATGTAGGTAACCATTTCACAGGCAGGAAAGACACAGAAAAGTTGGCCAACTTCATTAGCTGAAAAGATAGGAATAAAAAAACCTCAGGAGTTCCTGGTTCCAGCTCTAATTTAGAATGATCATATATACTTTCTAAACTCTGGGGAGAACACTCTTATTCCACCACAAATATCTGCTATCATAAAAATGAATTAAGAACATTACAAGGCACTAAGAACATCTTAATATTTTGACATAACTCTTTCAGTGAAGTTTAAGTGATCTGCATCGGATTTCCTCTTAAGCACATGTAGAGATGTGTCTGTGAGCTAAATGTATAAATTTTTAATATTTTATAATCTCCTTTAAGCAACAGAAATGCCCTGGAAGAAAAAGCTTCTACACAGAGCCCCTTCTACAGCAACTCAGATTGGTACCATGAGATAATCAATGTCACTTGGCTACATTACTTAAGAAATTAATCCAAATCAGTTTTTTTTTTTTAAAAAAAAAAAAACAGAGTAGTCAAAACTTGGCTCCAAAGGGACAAAGTGGCATTTCCAAACAGATCAGCTCTGCCACAAGCTACAGCAGGTTTAACCCTCGAGTAGCTCCAACCTTACCCAAAGTAACAAAAGGCAAGCAGCTGACTGCAGCCTGTTGGGATGCTTGGGGTCTGGCAGATTCTGCAGAGAGGCTGGCAATCAGGAGACCTGGATTCCACCTGCCAAGCTGGTGCAACGGTGGACAAATTACTATGGGCAGTTTTGCTTTGTTTAAATGGGCACTGGTTGTGGGTGCCGTCTCCGAGCGCCTCTTGGATGGTGTATGCTGGCTTGACTGGACTGAAGTCAATGGAGCAATACTGATTGACACCAGTGGATGGGCTGGCCCTTGGTTTCCCTATCTGCAACATAAGATAATAATGCTCCCCCTCCTTTGTAAAGCATTTTGAGAGCTTACCAAAAAAAAAAAAAAAAAAAAAAGTGCTATGTAAACACAAACTCAGTACTAATACGGGGCGGACAAACTACGGCCCGCGGGACCATCCTGCCTGGCCCTTGAGCTCCCCGCAGGGGAGACTAACCCCTCTCCTCTCTGCTGCTGTCCCCCCTCCTCCGCAGCCATGCCACTGTGCGGGCAGCACCCTGGGGGGGGGGCAGGGCTGCATGCTCCTGCAGGGCAGCAGGGCAGCGTGTCTGGCTCCATCCAGGCCGCGCGGCTGCCATACACGTTGCTCTGAGCAGCATGGAAAGGGGGCTGGGAGGTTGGGGCAGAGAGTCCCAGGGGGACAGTCAGGGGACAGGGAGCAGTTGGATGGGGCAGAGGTTCTAGGGCAGGGTGGTCAGAGGATGGGGAACAGGGGGGTTGGATAGGCATGGGAGTCCCGGGGGTCTGTCAGGGGGTGGGACTGTAGATAGGGTTCGGGGCAGTCAGGGCACAGGAAGCAGAGGGAGTTGGGTAGGGGTGGGGCCCTAGGGGTGTATTTAGGGGGAGTCTTGGGAGGGGGCAGAGGACAAGGAGTAGGGGGGCTTAGATAAGGAGTGGGGTCCCAGAGGAGTGGCTAGAGTCGGTGGTTTTGAGGGGGCATTCAAGGGACGTGGACCCAGAGGGGTGGCTATGGGCAGGGGGGTCTCTGGAGGGGGAGATCAGGGGACAAGGAGTGGGGGGGTTGGATGGGTCGGTGGTTTTGAGGGAGGTAGTCAGAGGGCAGGAAGTGGATCGGACAGGGGGCAAGGCCAGGCTGTTTGAGGGAGGCACAGCCTTCCCTACCCAGCCCCCCCCCACAATTTAGCAACCCCAGTGTGGCCCTCAGGCCAAAACGTTTGCCCGCCCCTGTACTATTATCATGTATCCCCACAGCTGCACAGTGGGACAAAGCTGAACAGGTACAGGAAAGGGTTTTCTGCTGCACGTAAACTCCATCTCTAACAATTTACATTAATCTGCCAAGGAGGACACATTTACATTACAAGCAACCATTATGGCCTTGTGCAGTTAGCTTTAAAGCTATGGAAAGAGCATACCACAGACTTGTGGCTCTCTGGCTCTTGGCGAGGGACCAATATGGGTCTCATTGCATGTAAGTATTTTGGCACCTCTGCCCCTGTTTAGAGAGGGAAAGATCCCTTCTGACCAAAAGGATGTCTAGGAGGAGGATCAGGTTCAGTGGAATGCGCTCTGTAGGTGGATAACTAAGCTCTGATGATGCCTCACTCAAGTTATAAGATGGCATGGGAGAAAGAGAGAAAGTTAGATTTTTTCATTGATGAAACAGCACAAAGAGCTTGCTCCTCAGTCAGCATGACTCAGCAGGGAGCACAAAGGAGCAAAAGACATCATCTATATACGGAACCATATGACCAATACAAGCAAGGATAATGACTCGACTTTTTTTTCCCTGTGATTCACCGTAGGACAGGCTTAGAAGCTGGAGTAGCCACAGTACTGATTCAGAATACATCCTCATCTTTTCACCGCTCTCTCCAGAAAGAGACACGGAAGCACATTCTGCCATTACACAAATTCTTCCTCCTTTAAGTCAACTATTAAGAATTAACCTCTTTCCCCTCTCCTTCATCAGGTAGCAGGGGTACATGGCATGCAGATCTGAACCGGTTCAGCCGCCCACGTGCACCCAGTCATGTGCCGATCAGACAACAGTCGTCCGCAGACTATTAGAAAACCCGTGGGATCCATGTGACTGACCTTTCACAGCTCCTTCAAACTCCTGCGCAAAACAAAAGTCAAAGCCCTCCAGTGAATGAGATCTCGTTAGAAGGAAGATTATTAATAGCATGTGGGAGGGTTGCAAACTATTTAATGGTTTGTAAGAAGCAGATGGAAGGAGGAGGAAAGCTGGGAGCAAGTGCAAGTTTACAGGAAATGTTACAAACGCCTTCGCTTCCCTTCCACTACTGAACCGCAGGGCTTGATTTACAATACAGGAGAGTCAAGGTTATGCTTTTCCAACTGCTTTCAGCGTTTTGCAAAAGCCCCTGGTAAGGTAATGCAAACGCAAGCAGCAACTAGAGCTCTATCCAGCTACTTCTATAGCAGGAGAGTCATTCAGGGCTTTCAGAGAAGGGGGAGGATTAAAGAATGCAGACTGGGCAAGGAAGGGATAGTTCGGAGCTACAAGGGGAACCAAAAGACGAGGTACCTGAACGATGAGTCTACTGTAAAGAGGGGACAGTGTAAAAAAGGTGGCCCGGCCGGCTATAAGGAATAAGCCTCTCGCTCAGCTTCTACCAGAGGGATTTTAATTCAGAACTGACAGATGATTTTCCACCTTAAAGCTGGGAGAGGTTGGAAGTAAAGGCTGGAGCACCCACAGAAAAAAATAAATAGTGGGTGCCCAACAGCGGCCTGCCAATCAGTTGTTCGACAGTGGGAAGGAGGCACTAGTGGAGAGTGGGGGCAGGAAGAGGCGATGTGAGGGTGGGGCACACAGAGGGGGCGGGTCAGGCTGTGGCATTGGGGGGAATGGGGCGGAGTGGAGGCAGGGCCTCGGGTGGAGCACTCACCCGGAAAAAAGAAAGTTGACGTCTGTGGTTGGAAGGGGAATATTACCTATGAGAGAAGAATTTTACCTACATTGTTTTCTATGGCTTGAGTACCCACTGTGCGGATGTCAGGCGCCTACAGAAAATTAATCGTCCAAGTGCAGTTTTCACCCTCTGAGCATTCTGATTCCAAGTTCACACTCACCCAGCCTACAGGGAAGACCCCAGCCTAACTCCCACAGACAAACATTTGGCTCAACTCTGGTACAATGGGTTAGGGCAGGCTGGCGAAACAGAAGAGGAGAATTCATTCACACCTCTTACAGCCGGAGACCCCTGCCTGGACCTAAAGAAACATCTTTGTTCAAGGGGCACAAACAGCATTTGAAGCAAGTTCAGATCTCAATGGGAGAGAATAATTCCCTCCAATCCATTAGCCTAATAAAACCCCTTTGTCCTTTTGGTACTGACAACCCTCAAGCATGTTTACCTCCTTCCAGCAGGTTTTTTGGGGGGGGGGGAGATTCCAAGCTAGCTTTCGCTCATGCCCATCACTATAACAACCAGAACATTCCAAAAAGGGACGTACAACAGAGCCCAAACTATGATACGACTCATGATGATACCAAGCAAAACAAAATTATCCACTTCAATTTCCTGATCCTTTTAGCCACAAGTCTTGCCCAAATCTATACAGAAATCCATTTGAGACACGAAACATGAGAAGGGGAGAAAATTATACCACTTTCGACCACGTGGCTTCTTGCTATTTTACAGATAATTAACTAAATT
Organism: Sternotherus odoratus; assembly: GCA_032164245.1. Lineage (NCBI taxonomy): Eukaryota > Metazoa > Chordata > Testudines > Kinosternidae > Sternotherus > Sternotherus odoratus. Next base: position 16,162,559 of record JAVMKO010000002.1, read on the forward strand.
AGCTTCTTTATTGCCCAAATGGCAAGTGAGATTTTGACCCAGTTCCATAACTTCATGAACCCCCTAACATGCCGACTGTTCTCGCTCTTCTTAAATCAAAGCAAAAACTGGACAAATTATTTCCATGTCACTTCAGGAGGGTAATTTGGGGGACTGGAGAAACTTTTTTTCCTGTTGAAGGAGAGGATAGCAAATCCCCATAGCTCAGCTATTAGCCATACACGTCCATTGCCAAACACCTTGAAATATAAAATGGTGGAAACCCAAGATCCCACTTACAGTATATCACACTGCAGCTGTAAAGCATGATTTCCAACTCAGGTGGACATACACACGCTGGCTCTGCTCAAGCCAGCACACTAAAAATAGCACCATGGCTGTAGCAGCCCAGGTGGCAAGTTGAGCTGGCCATCCCAAATACATATCCTGTGGGCCAGGCAGGACTGCACTTGGCAGCTAGCCCAGCCACCCCCACCCCAATGTCCAGACTGCTATTTTTAGCACACACTGAGCTCAAACATTTACTCACACTGAGAACTGCACCTCCAGTGCAATGTAGATCTACCTACTGCCAGGGTCATGCTTGCTAATATAAACAGTCCCATTGACCCCCAAGACTGATACAGCTACCCAAGACACCCTGAAGAGGGCTCCACGTCTCAGAAGAAAGATTTTCAGAATCTATACACCTTTCTGAATGCCCCTCCCCCCACCCCCGGATTTAAGCATCTCCCTTGTACACATGCTAATAACACTGCAGATTAATTTACAAAAAGTGTTTTCTCTCCTGCCACCCCACAGTAAACTATATGAATATGAAAATTAGTGGAAGATGAATACAAAGGGATTAAAACACTAACTCCATAAGGATGGGGTGGGGGCAAGGAAAGACAGCTTCTCTCTCTTTTCACCATTTCAGGGCTATTTATGTACTTGAATTAAAGATTACTTGAGGCTAGACAGGCATCTCTCCATTAATTATGAATGTTATTTCCCTAAATACTACAGAAAAAAAATTGTTTAATCACTGAAAGGCACCATCAATAATACATACCCCCGCCGCCCATAAAAGAGCATCACCATTGCTTTTCCTACTCAAGGATCATCTTAAGGAAAGGAGAGAGAAGACCGTGCCAAATTTTTAATTTATGGGAGGTACTGGAGATACTACAGTCACGAGGGCTGGACAGATGGAGACCCGAAAATGACATTGCACGCTTCATTATCTGCCACTGAAATCGGTGTTGACATTTTGTCATCCCCACATGCTCGCAAGGGGAAGGGAGAGTTCTACAATAAATGGATTCGGGCTGGCATGAATGGAGTTTGGCTTTAGGAGTAGGATTTTTAATTTATTTTTAAAGGTAATTGGGGTGGGGGAAGATTCCAAACTAAACCAGAGACTTTTTCTTTAGCCTATATCTAAGAGAAACTCCATGCACAGAGCTTAAAAGTTAGACCTGGACTACACTAGAAAGTCATACCGGTAACTCTAACAGTATGATTCAAGTAGTGAATTGCCTCTATTACTACAGTTCTACTGCTATAAAGTGCTTTAGGCCTTATATAGGTTTTCACTTACAGGAAGGGGAACAACCATACCAGTATAAGTCACCTTTTTACCAGTATAACTGTGTACGTATATGGGATTGTACCAACAGAACTATATTGACTTCAAAAAAATCCTCACACCCCTAGCTGGCATAATTATAATGGCGGAGCTTACAAGTTTACCAGGCCTTAGAGGATATTCAGCAAAAAGCAAACCGATGCATCCAATCCTTTTCTTGATCATTCGCCTATAAACAATTAAGTGGAAAGCATGCAAACAACACAAGAGGATAAAATACAGTACTGAAACGTGAAGCTTACACTCAGCTCACTATTCATGTGCAGGACGTGGAAAGGAATGAGAAGAGGTATGAGACTAAATTAAGTATGGACTGATAGTATTGAAAGCCACATGTCAGAATGGTCTATGGCACACCAATCTTTATTATTTATTTGAAGTAGATGCTTTCCAAACACTTAAGCAGGAGGCTGTTTGAGGAGGTCCCAATCTAAGGGCATGGTTACACGTACAGCTTTATAGTGGTTTTGGTTATACCTGTCCTCGTATACAGCTATAGGGATAGCGCTATAGCGTGTCCACACTGAGACCGGCCAGCGGTATAGTGTGGCCACATTTGCGGCACTTGCAGCGGGGAGTGGTGCATTATGGGCAGCTATCCCAGCATTCAGCTGGATGCAACGTACTTTTCAAACAAGGGGGGGTCAGGGGGAACGTGTTGTGTGTATGCAGAGGGAGAGAGCAAGGGGATTTTCGTCCTCCGGAGAGCTGGTCAGCAAGCCTGCTAGTCTTCTCTGTCACACAGCTCCCTCTGTAAACATTAGCATTGCTTATCTGCCGAGTTGAGAGAGAAACTCTGAAAACGTACTTCCGCATTCCTCCAGCCCAGTTGAAAACAAAGGGAAGAGACGTCAATTGCCTTAAATGGCTCGGGGTGTCTCCAGAGATCACTTAAAATGCTTGAAGTGTTAATACCCATTCACACTGGAGATAATATGGATCAGTGAATACGGGATAGCTGTTAATCCTCGGGGAAGGGATGATTACCTGGACCCGTATAACTGTGGGTTTATAGCACTCTATGTGCCTTGCCAGTGTGGACGGGTAGGGCGTTATAGCGCTCCTGGAGGCTCTATAGCACTATAAAGTGCCAGTATAACCAAGGCCTAAGGATCAGGGCCAGGGGATGGGGAATTACACAACAGGCAATTTATTTACAAGTCAACTTGATGCACTACAGACAGCACAGCAGAAATGAGATTTGAAGAGGGACTTGAAATGCAGACAAGGTAGGAGGATACAGATAAGATCAGAGCTGCAGGTTTAGTGCTGGGAGCAGCATTAGAAAAATGATCTGTTCAGCATTCTGTGCACTGGATTTGTCAGACAACGAGACTGGTAAACGGGCTTAAAGATGCTTAAGACTCACCTCTTCAATGAAGCCTGTAAAAATCACTCAATAAAGGCTATGGGAGCAGGTGTGCTGTCACTTCTGTTCACTGAATAAATCAGGACTGTTTACCCTATGCTCCCACACACTGATTTGTTTTATCCACCTGTTGTCTTATCCTATGTACAGATCACAAGCTCTTGCAGATGGAGACCATCTTTGTATTATCTCCTACCACAACAGAGCCCTAATACCCGTCAGGTCCTACTGTAATGGGAGGAGTAAGTACAAATGAAAAATTGTGTGGGATTTCTCTGAAGGGCTGCAGATCCAACTTGGAGCAAGTTAGAACAGTCTAAGGAGTGTGGTGAAGGAAAAGGGAAAGAGGTCATAATCCTAAACGAAGCGAGGAATACTTGTAGCACCTTAGAGACTAACTAGTTTATTTCAGCATAAGCTTTCGTGGGCTATAGCTCACTTCATCAGATGCATAGAATAGAACAGAAGTCAGATGCATTTATACACACAGAAAGAAAAAAAAATAGTACATTAGCATACCAATTCTAAGAGGCTGTTAAATGTAGATGGGCCATTATCAGTAGGAGAAAAAAAAACCTTTTGAAATGGATCTCTGTGTCAGGTAAATTAACTCAGGAAATGCAAATCAATTAGTGTAATGAGAGAACTATTTGCAAGTCCTATTTAGCCCCTGGTTAACTGTATTCAATTTGAAAATTAATTCCAGTTCCTCAGTTTCTCATTGGAGTCTGTTTTGGAAGTTTTTCTGTTTCAAAATTGAAACCATTAGATCTTTAATGGAATGGCCAGGAAGACTGAAGTGTTCTCCTACTGGTTTTTAAATTTAACATTTTACATTTTACATTTAACAACCCTCTTAGAATTGGTACGCTAATGTACAATTTTTTTTTCTTTCTTTCTGTGTGTGTATAAATGCATCTTACAGTAAACCCTCGATTTAACGGACCCCGATTTAACGGACTTCGGATGCAACGGACAACATTTCCGATGCATCCGAAATCCGTTATTGGGGGCTGCCGGCTCCCGCCCCAGGCAGCCGGCTGGGTTGACAGCTCCCGCCCGGCTCCCCGCAGCGGGGACCCCTGCGGGAGCTGTCAAACCCCCCCCCCCCGCCCGGCTCCCCGCAACGGGGAGCCGGGCGGGGGGGGGGGCGTTTGAGAGCCCCTGCTCGGCTCCCCGCAGCGGGAAGCCGGGCGGGGGGTTTGACAGCTCCCGCCGGGCTTCCCGCTGGGGGGAGCCCGGCGGGAGCTGTCAACCCCCCCGGCCGGCTCCTCGCAGCGGGGAGCCGGGCGGGGGGGGGGAAGCGTTTGAGAGCCCCCGCTCGGCTCCCCGCAGCGGGAAGCCGCGCGGGGGGGTTTGACAGCTCCCGCCGGGCTTCCCGCTGGGGGGACCCGGGTGGGAGCTGTCAACCCCCCCGCCCAGCTCGCCGCAACGGGGACCCGGGCGGGGGGTGGGGGGGTTGAGAGCCTCCGCTCGGCTCCCCGCAGCGGGAAGCCGGGCGGGGGGGTTTGACAGCTCCCGCCGGGCTTCCCGCTGGGGGGACCCGGGCGGGAGCTGTCAACCCCCCCCGCCCCGCTCGCCGCAATGGGGACCCGGGCGGGGGGTGGGGGGGTTGAGAGCCTCCGCTCGGCTCCCCGCAGCGGGAAGCCGGGCGGGGGGGTTTGACAGCTCCCGCCGGGCTTCCCGCTGGGGGGACCCGGGCGGGGGGGGGGGGTTGAGAGCCTCCGCTCGGCTCCCCGTTGCGGGGAGCCGGGCGGGGGGGGTTGAGAGCTCCCGCTCGGCTCCCCCCAGCTGGAAGCCGGGCAGGAGCTGTCAACCCCCCCGCCCGGCTCCCCGCAACGGGGAGCCGGGCGGGGGGGGGTTGAGAGCTCCCGCCCGGCTCCCCGCTGGGGGGAGCCGAGCGGGAGCTGTCAACCCCCCCACCCGGCTCCCCGCAACGGGAAGCCGGGCGGGGGGGCGTTTGAGAGCTCCTGCTCGGCTCCCCCCAGTTGGAAGCCAGGCGGGAGCTGTCAACCCCCCCGCCCGGCTCCCCGCAATATTTTTAAAAAATATTAAATAACGGACTTTCGGTTTTAACGGACACCTCCTCCTCCCCGCCCGAATTAGTCCGTTATATCGAGGTTTCACTGTACTTCTGTTACATTCTATGCATCCAATGAAGTGAGCTATAGCCCACGAAAGCTTATGCTGAAATAAACTAATTAGTCTCTAAGGTGCTACAAGTATTCCTCGCTTTCTTTATGGATACAGACTAACAAGGCTGCTATTCTTGAACCAATCCTAAATGAGACATGAGACTATGATCACCTTTTGGAAGTTTAAAGTAGCATTTTCTCTACAAACAAGAAAAGAAATGGGTGTTGAAAAACTTGTATGGTCTGTGTTGGTCTTTTAAACTAATTTACTGGAAGGCCTCTTTAAAAAAAAAACAAAAAACCCTGACCACTGGCCTGGAAGATTCAACTCCAAGCCCACAGAGAAAACTAAAGCCTGCGATGTTTCATTGCAAGGAAATTCAGCTCTCTGCATGAGCCAAATTTCTATCAGGACTTGGGGTGGGTTGGGACAAAAAGTTTTTTGCCACCAAACCGTAAATTGCATTGTTTCAACATTTCTCCTTCCCTTTGGAGACTCCTTACAATTCAATTCCAGAATCTTGTGCTATTTTAAGCAACTCCATGTTAAAAACAGGATTTCATGTTTGTTTGGCATGCCTATAAAAACTTTTCCACTGGAACAAAGATTTAAAACTGTGACTCAAAATGACTTCACAATGGGGAGCTGATTATCTAGGGGACCAGAATATCCTCTTATTAGATACATGCTCATTTTTCTTTCCTGTACTTCATAAGGTGGTATAAATCTGATAGCTCATTAGTGGCATGCAGACAATCAGGGATAACTCATTTAGGAAAAAAATATTCTATTGCTTGCTTGGAGCACAATAAAAAGACATAGCAAAGGATTTAAGTAAAACAAACCAAATTAAGGGGATCTTTATTATTATTTTTCTATGAGTGCGCCTGAGGTCCCTTTTGAGGAATTATGGTCCCATCATGCTAGATGCTGTCCAAAACACATAGCGAGACATCCCCTTCCTGAAAGGATTAAGAGTCTCAAACCTTGTCTGCATGAGAAAATTGCAACTTAGTTAAAATTGGTACAATCCCTTTGTAACACACTCTTATTTTGGATTAAGAGTGCTTTATGATTATTTAGTTTAAATCAATTACTTACACATTTCAAAATCTATTTAATTACATTGGTAGGCAAGAGAGACAAAAGGTGGGAAAGAGAACAAGACGGAAGAAGTAAAGTGACAAGCCCAAGGTTACCCAGGAGGTCAGTGGGGCAGGCAGGAATAGAACCCAGGTCTCCTGAGTCCCACTTCAGTACCCAACCCACTGGACAATTCCGCCTCTTTAAAGAATATCTGTACAGTAAACCCTCGATTTAACGGACCCCGATTTAACGGACTTCGGATGCAACGGACAAAATTTCCGATGCATCCGAAATCCGTTATTCGGGGGCCGCCGGCTCCCGCCCCGGGGAGCCGGGCAGGGGGGGGTCCGGTGGGGGGGCTGTTCAGGCGGGTGGGGGGTTGACAGTTCCCGCCCGGCTCCCCGCAGCGGGGAGCCGGGCCGGCGGGCTGACAGTTGACAGCTCCTGCCCGGCTCCCCGCAGTGGGGAGCCGGGCGGGAGCGGTCAGCCCACCCGCCCGACTCCCTGCTGCGGGGAGCCGAGTGGGAACTGTCAACCACCCCCCCACCCCGCCCGGGGGGTAAAACCTCTATATAATGGACTAATTCGGGCGAGGGGGTGTCCGTTAAAGCCAAAAGTCCTGTTATTTAATGATTTTAAAAAATTATTAAATAACGGACTTTCGGCTTTAACGGACACCCCCTCGCCCGAATTAGTCCATTAAATCGAGGTTTCACTGTAATGTTTTCTAAGTAAAGAGTACACAACTAACTAGGTACTATTAAACCACTGGTTCTCAACGTGGGGGTCAGGACCCCTCTGGGGGGTCGTGAGCCAGTTCTGTGGGGGTCGCGAGCTCCTGCTGCCAGCAGCCGGCCCCAAAAAATGCCGCTGGCGTGGGCTGCTGGCATCCAGCCCCTGCTGCTGCAGGCAGCCCGTGCCCCTGCCGCGGCGGGCTGCCGGCGACCCCATAAGGCTGGTCCTGGCTGCGGCTCCTGCCACGGCAGTCTGCTGGTGGCCCCGTGAGCCTGGTCTGGGCCCTGGCTCCTGCTGCAGTGGGCTGCCAGCACTGCCATGTACCTGGCCCTGGCCCCTGCTAAGGTGGGCTTCCGGTGCCTCCATGGGGCTGCTGGAAACCCCCCCTCACAGGCCTCGCCCATCCCAGCCCCTGCCGCAGTGGGCTGCAGGAACACCCCCCTCCCCCGCCTGACCCCAAGGGGGGGGTGTCACGCTTAGAGGCCCCGTGTGGGAAAGGGGTCACCACTACAAAAAGTTTGAGAACCACTGTATTAAACCAAACACTAGTGCTAAGCTTCTGCCAACACCCACTACCACCCCCATGCTAGGCCTCATACACACAAGGGTACTCAATTGTTTCTGCTCTCATCAGTGCAAAAATCAAGCAGTGCACAGATGATCAGGTGCATCTCCCCCAGCCATCTTCAGTCACTGAAAGGTTCGTCCTTGCATCCACACAAGGGCTGCCTTACACCGACTCAGGTGGGACGGCTCTCAAATTTACAGCTGGTTCAGTCCCATTCATGACGACACCACGCGCACCCTTTTCTTAGCATTGTCTGCAGAGGGCAAGAACCCAGGAGCCATGGAAGATGGAAGTGTCCTCTCCTCAACAGTGCTGGTCCCAGGAGGTTACGGCTGATGTGCAGGGGAGGGCATCTAGTACTGCCGCTGCCTCAAGTTGTGCCTAGCTCATAGAGAGGGCTTCAGCTTCCAAGGAAGAACTTAATTTGGTGCAACACCAGGGGCTCATGAACAGGCCAAGGGCCAGGCACAAACTCAGCACGTAAACACAGGCCTCCCAGCTTAATAAACATCTCTTTCCTACCGCCCTGCCTGCTGCCTCGCTTGTTGCTAAGGAAACACTGCAGGGGTGCCTGGGGGAAGTTCCACCGCCTGTGTTCTACAGGAGGTTAGTGCAGCCTTACACTATCATTCGGCACACTCGTTTCATGGAGAAGTTGCTGGTGTCTGAGAGCCTGTCACTACCAACCCGGGCTGGAGCTGAACAGGCAGCCCCTCAAAGCAAAAGGCTGTGACGGTTCTGTCATCCCATTATCAATCCCTGAGCTATCAGCACCCTCACCATGTTTATTCTCCAAATTGGGGGACAGCCTGCACACCTACCTAGTTCAAAGGCAGCAAATTTTGAGCTAAGTGGACGCTGAGCTATTGCGTGCAGGTCCTCTGGCTTCTCTCGGTTCAGTGGCCAATACCAGAACTCAAAGAAGTGACTGCTAGGGGCAAAATGTGATTTTAAACCAGGGTTGGGAAAACATTTTGGCCCAAGGGCCACATCGGGTTGCAAAACTGTATTGAGGGTCAAGTGGGGAAGGCTGTGTGTTCCCGAACAGCTTGGCTCCTGCCCCCTATCAAACCCCTCCCACTTCCTGCTCCTCGACTGCCCCCACTCAGAATCCCCAACCCTCCCTCCCCATCCCTTGACCACCCTCTCCAGTGATCCCCCCAAGCCTAACTGCTCCCCAAGACCCCACCCTCTTTCTAGCCCCCCTGCTCCCTGTCCCGACTGCCCTCCGGGACTCCCTATCCCTTATCCAACCCCCCAGCCTCCTTACCATGCTGCTCAGAGCAGCATGTCTGGCAGCTGTGCCACCCACAGGAGTCAGACAGTGCTGCCTCCGCAGCGGCGGGAAACAGCAGGGGGAGGGACCAAGGGCTAGTCTCCCTGGCTGGGAGCTCAGGTTCTGGGCAAGACGGCCCCGCAGGCCAGATGTGGCCTGCTTCCTGCACAGACACATCAGAGTGACATTAGCTGACTGCCCCTCTGGAGGCAGTGGCAATGTACATTATTTTTTGATACAGCAACAAGCATCGCTCAACTGATACACTATGCAATAATGATTCTGCTAATCACAGGGTGCTCTGTGCTTCTCGACCTGAATTATTATTATTATGCCTGGCTCAGCTGCAAAGGCATCTCCCTTCCAAGCACAGTGCACTAGGCAAGAGATGAAAAAAACCAAATCCTCTACTGGTTGTGGCACAAGCCAATGAACGGCATTCTAGCATGTAATTACTTTGGGGGGGGGGGGGGGGAATAACATCTCTTGCTAGGTTTTTCATTGTATGCTAGAACAAAATCACCACAAAAAGAAAAGAGTTGAGCAATGCAGCATAAGGCATCCTGTGCCCTTCTTTCAACTCACCCGCTTATAGTTGTATTTATCACTCGACTGTAACATAAAAACAAAATTTAACTTAAGAAAACTATTTTCCAGCTTAAAAAGGGACACTCTAGTAGTTCAGGCCACACATTTAGATATTGCAAAAAATAAATACATTTTTTTAAAAAAGCTTTAAGTTAACGGAGGCATTTAGGAATGGTAAAAGCAGCAGATTTCAACCTCCAATGCTGGTGGGTGAGCTTCAGGCCAAAAGCCAACCTCTGAGGTGGTCCACCAGAAAATGACTCTATGAACAGGTTATTCTTTAACTATTGACTTCAGGGTTTCCTGCATCTTCCCCTGAAGAATCCGGTTCTGTCCACTGTCAAAGACAAGATACTGGACAAGATGGACCAAGGGTGTGATCCAGTCTGACTATTCTTATGGTGACTGATCAGTGTGAAACGACAGAGAAGACAGACAGACCTGGGTGTATTGGTTGCTCACAGGATGCCTATAAGCCACCAATGTGACCGTGGCTGTGAAAAAGGCTAATGCAGTCCTAGGAGGCATCAGGTGAGATATTTCCAGTAGCGATAGGCAAGTGTGAATACCATTGTACAAGGCACTGGTGAGACCCTATCTGGAATACTGTGCGTCTCCCGTGTTTAATAAAGACAAATTCAAACTGGAACAGATGCAGAGAAGGGATTCCAGGATGATCAGAGGAATAAAAAGAGAAGAGACAAGGAGCTTGGCTTGTTTAGCCTAACCAAAAGAAGTCTATGGGGAGATAGGATTGCTCTCTATACATACATCAGAGGGATAAATACCAGCGAGGGAGAGGAGTTATTTAAGTTAAGTAGATATAAACTAGCCATGAACAAGTTTAGTCTTGAAATTAAATGAAGGTTTCTAACCATCAGAGGAGTAAAGTTCTGGAGTCAACGGGGGATCGCACCAACTGCCGCTGCCATGAGAACAGCAGGTAAGTCGGCTGAAGATACGCCAACTTCAGCTACGTTATTAACATGGCTGAAGTTGCGTATCTTCAGTCGATCTCTCCCTCCCACCCACCCACAGTGAAGACCAGCCCTGAGTTACTACAGAGAATTTTTTCCAAGATGTCCAGCTTGGTGGGTCTCGCCCACATGCACAGGGCGAGACCCACCATATTTGGGGTCAGGAAGGAATTTCTCCCCCAGGCCCGATTAGTAAAGACCCTGGGGTATTTCACTTTCCTCTGCAGCATAAGATACAGGTCACTTGCAAGTTAAAACTAATGTAAATGGTGAACACTCTGTAACATGAAGTCTTTAAATCATGATTTGAGGACGTCAGTAACTCAGCCAGAGGTTATGAGTCTATTACAGCAGTAGGTGAGTGAGGGTCCAAGGTCTGCAATGTGCAGGAGATCAAACAAGATGATCATGATGTTCCCCCTTGGCCTTAAAGTCTAGGAGTCTATGTTCCTAAACCCACAGAACAGAAGCAATAGCAGCGTAAGTTTTCCTAGCTGAAACGATCACTTCCGCAGGCTAGTGATCAATCTGCATTAGAGAGCCAGTTTTAAACACAGTGCCTCCTAGCACAGTTTTCCAGGCCAGCACAGGAATAATCATTTTAAAGTCATGCTTGGAAACCATGATGCACCACATTGGGCCATAAAGCAATAATCAAAGCTCCCTACAAACTTCAGTGTAAAGGTCCTTTAAGAAAAAGAATACAATGGCACAATACAACACCACGTTTCAGTTTCTAATGTTTACAGAAATTCCTAGGGCATTACCAAGTGGTGTTCTCGGCGCAGTTCCTGTTAGAAAAGTACGCCCATGATTACTCCAAATGAAGTCAGTGACTTTTCAGGGAACAGGATCAGCCCCAGCCCCATGGCAATTGGCACTTACAGCTAATGACAGAAGCAACACAAAGATTGAACAGGACTAGAGATCAAAATATCCCCGTCACCACTGGAGTGGTGAGTATCCCAGAACACTGCCTGGAAGGTGGCTAACGTGAGGAACGGTTGTAATGCAGAGAAACAGAATAGTGGGTGAAAAGCATATTGGATGTTTACATTCATAGGTGCTGGATCTAGGGGTACTGCCGTACTCCCTGGCTTGAAGTGCTCACCATTATATACAGGGTTTACACTTTGGTTCAGTGGTTCTATACAAATTGTTTCCAGCAATCCTGGCATTTAATTTCCCTGTAAGGAATTTCACATATTCCTAGCAGCACAAGGAAGTGTTTTTTTATCTTGATGGCAGCTCTTTAAATAGTGACCAGAATATATCAGCCAAGAAGAAATGACTGGCCAATGTGAAAATTCACACTCTGGATTCATCTGCATTGTTCAGAGCTCAACTTAAATGACCTCTGAGATTCGTGGCCTGAGGCAGCAGTGCTGGGACTTGCCCACGGCAAACATCTGGAAACAGCTGCTTAGTCTGTGAACAGCGGCCTGGCATGAGTAACTTTCCCAACATGGAAACTGCTGCACTGGGGGCTTCCTGGAAAAAAGGCTGCTCAGACGAAGCCGTCCAACAGGCTCACTCGCTCTCCCGAGCCTGACAGCCAGGGGAGAGCAGTGCCAGAACTAACATCATCTATTTGCAGTACCCAGGGCTCATTCTTACAGGTACTGCGATTGCTCAAATGGTTCCAACTGTTATTAAAACACAAAGGAACCAGTTTACTTACCAAATAAACAAGCGTGAAAAATTCCCCTCCAAAAATCATTTGCTAAGCACAGTCTAATCCACGCCCCACTGGAACGATTGAGCTCTGCTCAGTCTCACATGGGCAGCAATGCCACAGCCAAAGCCCTTTGGAAATGAGAGTCAGTTACAAAACCGGGCCAGAAGCGACAGGCTTGCACCAAGCTGCGCTGCATCAAAGCCAGCCGCAGAAAAGCTGCTGGCCAGGAGCCTGTGCTGAAGGAACAGATCCTTGGAGCCCCGGCTACAGGAAAAGCCACCTGTGAGTAGAGGAGGAGGTTTCTGCGATAAGGTCCTACCCATTTACTGACCCCAAAGAGCTCACGGCTTGTGACACAAACACTATGGGTATTAACCCTGGCCTCCTGGACCACATTTCATCTCTGATAATCAGAGGTTGCAAAACCCACTCAACCAGGGTGAGCTGTAATATGCAGCAGGTGAGGGGGACCACGGAGCAGAGTGTTCACACTGGGAGGGCTGCACTGACTCAACTACATTATTTTTTTTCCAAATGTATGTAAACGTTTATTGTTAAATCAATGCAAAAACTGTACGCAGACCAGTCTGAAGACTAAGGCCTAATAGACATGAGGGAAAGTTTTCCAGGCCTGCTGAAAATTACATTCTGCCTCCATAAATTCTCCCTGCTGTAGTTTCAATAGGTTGCAGCACTACTTAATTTCCTCCACTAAAGACTTGGGAAGAAACACTGCTCCCTGTTAAACTACCACCATGTTCCTCTCCAGAGAAGGCTGCATGTCAGGTTAAATAATCCCTACACTTTGTGCATCAGTTTCTAAAGTGATCTGGGGCCTATTGGCATGAACAGGTGCTGAATCAGTGTAGGATTACTGGGCACAAGGGCCTTCTGGACTTTATTATGGTGCATGGAAAAGAAGGATACATAGTAAGGAAGGAGGAACAGGAGAAACCAGGGGAAAATAGCCCTCATGTGTTCCCTCCCTTTGTCATAGTGCAAAGACTGGCTTTTTAGTGTGTTTTTTGTTTTGTTTTTAAAGAAAAAAGATTAAAGTTAGGAAAGATGGCTTTGTGGTTAAGCTGCTAGCCTGGGACACAAGAGACCCCGAGTTGAGTTCCCAGCTTTGCCAAAGGCTTCCTGTGTAACTCTTGAGCAAGTTGTACAGTCTCTCTCTGTGCCTCAGTTTCCCCCCTCTGCGAAACAGATAATTCTTCTCTCTGTCTACTCTCTGGAGCGAGTAAATTCCTCTGGTCAGGGACCTTCTCTTATAATGGGTTGGTACAGCTCCTAGCACAATGCAGACACAATTTCAGTTGGCTCTGTGGTGTTACTGTAGTACCAATAATACTAAAAGATGCCATAAGGGATTGTGCAGGGCCCTTTAAGAGTGAGTGCTGTGAGCCTAGCGGTTGGCTTTTAACAGTGGGGAACCCCAGTAAATATAGTCTTCAGGAAGGATTGTTGGGGGCATGTGACTGAATGCGATTAGCAAAGGAAGGGGCCTATGGCTTGGTGAGAGAAGTGGAATGGAGATGTGACCAAGGGTTGGTCTCTCTGCAGTAGCAGGCCTGGGAACACAGCCATCCAGGCTGGTGGAACGGAGCCAGTAAAGGCCTGGGTCGGCCAAAGGGACAGGATGGAGAGAGAGTGCTAGCAAGACACAGCATGGACTAGGGATGTAAACACACCGGACTCTCGCTATAGCCCGGGGTTCAGGATCCATGCGCACTAACATGGGGAACGCGTTGCCATGGATCCTAAATATTTAAATTTGGGCTCCACGGCAACGACCACGGTGTACGCTAACCTGCGCTGTAGCGAGGGTCCAATGTATTGTTTAAAAAAATTCTCCTTTTAAACTATTCTAATTATATCAGTTAACCATTTAATCGTTAAGTTCACAATCTCCCCCTGACTTGGGTGTGTCGGGGGGGCACCCTGCTGTCTCTCCTCAGAGATGGAGTACAATGGGCTTGGGGATCGTGTGCATGGCTGGGTGCTACGTGCTTTGCTCTCATCCCACCCCTCACTCTTCCAGTTACTAGGAGCTGCCTAGCGCGGTTAGTTTGGCAGCATGCTACCAGGAGAGCAGTGGTGCCAGGGAAGAGCCAATGGTTCCTGCACAGACCCACCCCTGCAGCCAGTTGCAAGAGAAGCAGAGCCATGGGGCGGGGGGCGGGTGCCGGGCTGCCCCCAGCGGTGCCCCGAGCTGCAAGAGCACTGCACGCTCCAGTGCCCCCCCCCACATCCTCCCGAGGTATTGCTACAGCATTTTTAAATGTGCACATTAGGTATTACAACGTCGCAAAACTTTTACCAAATCTGTTTTAAATGTTAACTGCAACATATTAATGAGGAAACTAATACTTGGCGGCTAACGTTTTACATCCCTAGCATGGACAGCACAGTGCAGCAGGACGCAGAAGGGCATGGACATTCATTCTTGAGTCCAGGCTGGGATTTCCAGCAAGGTAGGAGCAAGTCCTCCTCCCCTGGCCCTGCACAAATGCAGAAGAATAACTACTGCCCTGTAAGGGTGGAGATCAGAGTGGATAAAAATCAATGTTTGTTTGTTTTTTTAAAAAAATCCTTTTTTAAATTGGATTTTTGGATAGTTTTAATTAAGATACATTAGAGCTCAAAGATATCTCATCATGGAATAGAGATTATACATTCTAATTCTATAGTATGAGACAATATAGTCATGTACTGTTTAAGAAAAGTTTTGTAAATGAGTTGCAATAGTTCATGGATCAGATACCCAATCTTATGGAGTTCTTCTGTACAGATTATTTAGGTTAACCTTACTACTATCTACCCAATGTGATTCAGTGGTCAGCCTAGATGCCATCAGAGATGCTTAGTGTGCAGTTCTCAAACTGGATTTGTCTCTCCAAAGATAACATGCTTGTTAACAGCAAAAATGTTTTTAAATAAATAATATATAGAAGTGAGAAACAACAAACATCAATTCTATTGTCCCTCTTCAAATTTGTGTACATAGAGTTAGTCCCTTACCTCTCTCTAAAAATGCAAAGTTTCAAGAAGTTCAATGAATAGAAGAGGGGTCGGCAACCGTTCAGAAGTGGTGTGCCAAGTCTTCATTTATTCACTCTAATTTAAAGCTTCGCATGCCAGTAATACATTCTAATGATCTCTTTCTATAAGTCTACAATAGAAAACTAAACTGTTGTTGTATGTAAAGTAAATAAGGTTTTTAATTTTAAATTAAGCTTCTTAAACATTTTAAATTAAAATGCAGAGTCCCCTAAGTTAGTGACCAGGAGTTGGGCAGTGTGAGTGCCACTGAAAAATCAACTCGTGTGCTGCCTTTGGCACGCATGCTGTAGGTTGCCTACCCCTAGAATAGAAGATTATTGGGGGCAGACCAGATCTGGACAAGGAGAAGAAGTCTGGAGATAGATGTGAGAGGGGAGGGACAGGCAGTAGAAACAAAAGTGAAACTGTTTGAGCAACATATTCCAGAAGTCTTAAGGTCTTTCTGAATGTAGCCTTCATTGATTTGAGATCTACCATCCCATTCTCTCACTAGAAGGGAAAACCTATAATAGCAACAGGCCATAAAAAGGACCCAGTTTGGGAATATTTTAATGAAGTTCTTCTACCTGTGGGTAAGACAGGAATGCATGCAAAATGCAAACAGTGCAACAAAGAAATGCAAGGCCTGGTTGCTCAAATGAAACAACATCATGAGAAGTAACAGAGTCCTGTGGCACCTTAAAGACTAACTAAAGTATTGAAGCATAAGCTTTTGTGGGCTAATACACACTTTGTCAGATGCAAGCACTGCTTCGTCAGATAGATACCCACTGCGTCAGATGCAAGTAGTGGGTATCTGACGAAGCAGTGCTTGCATCTGACAAAGTGGGTATTAGTCCACGAAAGCTTATGCTTCAATACTTTAGTTAGTCTTTAAGGTGCCACAGGACTCTCTTACCTCTGCTATTCCAGACTAACACGGCTACCTCTCTGATTCTTGACATCATGAGAAGTGTTCCTTCTCAGGAGGAAGCAGTATGGAGGATGAAAAGAACATGTGAATATGCAGGTTGGTAAACCTTTTTATTTCATACTTCTTTCTTAAGGACTGCCTGTCTTCCTTCTGGACTATTCTTGAATTCTCATGTCTGAGCAAAAATATATAGTTGTTAGATGCAGTTGTGATAAAAAATAAACAGCTGAAATAGGTGGATCTTCCTTTAACAATTTCACCTTTAAAGTAATACTGAGTGTCAGTGAATGCAATAAGTAATACTAAATGAGCAGTATGGTAATAATAATGAAATAACTGCATTGGCTTATTTTGTTTAGGAGAATCCATCCTCAAAGTACCGGAGTCTGAAGAATATCCACCTTCAAGATCACCATCATTTTCTATAATTTCAGAGTTATGTGCCAATGTTAGTGTTTCAGTCACATCATGCATGTCACATAACCACAGTATATCACCTAGAGCAAAAAGAAAAAAAATCTCCATCACCCAGAAACAACCATAGATAAGTTGGTGAGAAGAACCAGCAGATTACAAAAAAAGGTAACTGATGAAAATATTGCCAGGTTTGTTCATGCAACAAACTCACCTTTCTGTATGATTGAAAACCCACATTTCATTAACATGGTTCAGTCATTAAGGCCAGGAAACAGTCCACCCAACAGAGCAGATATCACAGGCAAATTGCTTGATAAAGTGTACAAAAGAGAAATTGAGCAGTGTGCAAAAGATCTAGAGCAGCGGTGTCTAATCAGTAGTCTATTAGCCACATGTGGCTAGTGGCGAACTTAACTGTGGCTAATGCATGTGACTTTTTTATAATGCGGCCAATAAGAAAAATTCAAAACCACAAGTGTGGCTGGCATCATATTTCTATCAGACACTGCTGATCTACAGGATAAAATTGTTAACCCGAGTCTTGATGTGTGAAGCAATGTCCCTGTTGTATGTGCTTGTGACAACAGAATAAGGGAATGTCTTCCTTACAGAAACAACTGATACATCAGGAAATGCACACACAGCAGAATACTTACAAGTAGCAGTAAAAGCTATAACAAAGCTGTGAAAAAAAAATTAAAATGTCTAGTACGCAGCTTGGTCAGACAATGCTACAAATGTGTCCACGATGAGAAGAAATTGTTTAGAAGAGACTGAAGAGAGTCCCAAGCTAACAACGTTCAGCTGCAGTGCTCATCTGATGCACCTCCTAGTCAAAGAAATAAAGGCTAATGTTGTTGAAATTCAAAATACTTCTGTAACAACCACTTTGCAGCAGCTTCTCTGAAAAAACGTGGGAGGAACCCAGCGAACTCTCCCACAAGACATGTGATGGAACTCAGTAGTGGACTGTTGAGCACAGTATCAAGACCTGGCCTAATCGGATGACAGTTTGTGAACAAAATCCTGACAAAAAGATGCCTCTGTCACAGGCAAAGTTCTCAACACTGAGCTTAAGAGAAATGTTGAACACATGCGGAGTACCCTGAAGCCTATTTCTGTAGCCTTGAACAGAATGCAGGGAAATAGCTGTTTTATTGCTGACGCTGCTGAAATTTGAAAGGAAACGGAGCGAGATCTTAAAAAGAGAAACATGCAATGACTGAGTTAATTACAAGCACTAAAAAATCAAATGGGACAAGCTCTATCTCCAGCTCATTTTCTTGCAAATATTCTGAATACTCGATACCAGGGTCAGACCTGAACTGCTGAAGAAGAGGAGTTGGCTATGACATCCAGCAATCATCCCTCCAGAACGCCAACTATAATAAACTTCAGAGCTAAGGGAATGTTTGCTGATGATGTTTTAAAGAAAGTCACAGCAGTGCACTGGTGGAAGTCACTTAAGCACTTGGATTCAGAGACTGCTGAAGTGTTAATCTCACTTTTAACAGCAGTAGCTTCTTCTGCTGGTGCAGAAAGAATATTTTCTTCCTTTGGACTAATTCATTCCAAATTGAGAAATTGTTTGGGACCTGAAAAAGCAGAAGAGCTTGTTTTTCTTTTCCAGATTATGAACAAACAGGAAAATGAAGGTGAACACGAGTGAGATCACTGCAGAAGCCAATATTTTAAGTTTCTCATTTTGACCTGATTATCATTTACATTTTTTTTTGTTTTTTTAAATATTTCATTTAACTATTTTAGTTAAAAACAAACAAAAACAAACCTGATTTTTAAAAAACTTGAATGCTTAACTAAATTCAAAAATGTATTCTTGTTAAAATATTATGTGTTTGCTGTTGAAGAAAAAATCCAGAATATATAACATTGTTTTAGTTAAATAAAACAATTTAAATGTGTATCGGGTGATGTTCTCCTCCTAATACAGCATGGCAGGAAAATCCTCCAAATATTAATGATTAACCTATTGAATTGGAGATATTTATGAAATCATTGGGAGGTGAACTATCTGCTTCAATTACCTTTGGTAAATGAAATAATCACTCATTTCCTAAGGGCTTGTCTACATTGGCAATTTACAGGGCTGCAATGTTCTCGCTCGGGGTGTGAACAAACACCCCTCTGAGTGCAGCAAGTTTCAGTGCTGTAAAGCACCAGTGTATCAGCGTTGCTAGCTCATGGAGGTGGTTTTTTTAGAGCGCTGGGGGAGTTGTTATTATCCTGCTCCCAGATTCACCTGAGGAAATATCTACCCCCAGGTAACTGAGGGAATTATGCAAAATAAAGTCCCCAAATACAAACCCTTAAGATATTCAGGGTGGCATTTCCAAAGATGACCAAGGGAGGTAGATTCCCAATGTACTGAAAATCCCAGCCTAAATCTACAATACTCTGCTCTGACATGCTAATGTATGACAGCAATTTTTTCAGAGTGGCTCATAACCTACGTTCAGTGTAAATAAGTTACCTTTAATAAATCAATGAGTTTTACCGAATAAATGTGTCTTTGTAAAGAAAGGTAAAGTATAAAAATTCAGGCAAACCTACCTCTCAACCCCACCTCACCCAAAAAACTAATATTACCTTTATGGGGAAAGTTAGTACGTTGTGTTATGGAGGACATGAATCAAATCCAAACCTTTAGTACAAATCTAGAGGAAGTTCCACTTGAACAGAGGACAGGCACTGAGGAAGTTTTATTTCTGTTTTTTTCTAGACTTGTTTGATATTGCCTGGTCAATTTTGGATCAAAACTCTCAAAAGCATCCCCTAATTCTTGACGTGTCAGTTATTGGGTGTCCAACTTGAGACACCTACAACTATCTTCAGAGGTGCTAACTCAGCACTCTGACTTCATCCGGAGTTACAGGCACTCAACACTTTTTACTGTTAGTTGTCTGCATTCTATTATGCTAGGCATTGCACAAATATACAACAGGAGACAGTCCCTTCCCTGAATCATTTACACTCTTAACAAATAACACGCAGAAGAGGCACAAACAGGCAAAGTGACTTGCTGAAGGTCATACACCAGGTCAGTAGCAGAGCCAGGAATAAGCCCGATGTCTCCCAATTCCCATCTTCGTGTCCTACCCATTGAACCATACTGTCCCCTCACTCCTGCTTCTGAAAGACAGGCATTGGTTGTCTCAAGCTGGGTACCCGAGACAAGGAACATCTTAAAAAATTGTCTTTAATTGCTCAATTCTTCAGCTTTCTCGACTCTAAATTAGGGATAATAATGTCTATCACACAGAAGTACTGTACAGTGAAGCTTAATTAATTAGAATTAGTACTTTGACAGCCAGGTTTGGAAAACACAATATAAGTGCAAAGCATCATCAGTGCTGTACTACTGGAAGGAGTTAACAATACACACAGAGTGTATTAAAGCCAGCCATGATTACACTCTGATAAAAAGATATATTGTTAACAGGCTAACATGTTAAAAGCCTGCCCCACTGATGTTAATGGGCGTTTTGCATTTCACTGGAGCCAAGATTTCACTCCTAGTGTAAACAAGGCAGCTTGCCTACACTAGGCTTTTAAACATATTAGTTAATGTGTTAAAAATGCAATGTTTGTCCTAGTGAAGACAAGGCCATGTTTATTCATACAAAGTGATGCATATTCTTCCCTTCAACAGACCTCTCACTTTAGAAGCCTTCTTGTTATTTATTTACTACTGCCAGTACTGCCTACCCAAAAGGTTGAAAATTCATGGTCCAAGCCCCGCCCCTCAAAAATTATGAGACTGGTTTAAAAACCACAAGACTTTGATGATAAATAGTAATAATGTATTTTAGGTTCTCTTTATGTGCTTCCTAGTTTTTGAGCACCATTACTGTGAGGGCTAAAAACTCTTATTTCCCCCCCAAGTGAAAGCTGGTGTTGGAAACTTAGCTCTTTCCGGTGACATTTACAGGGAGTTTGTTTAGGTTTTTTTTAAAAGACAAATGTTTTTAAATCAAGTAAAGTATTGGCTATTTACAACAGCAATTCTAACACAAAGATCTGTCTGTGAATTACCCAGGATTTTGCTACAGTGTGGTTATTTATGTAGTAAATATTAAGATTACAATTAAGATTAAGATTAGGACCTGTTGATTAATACAAGATTTAATGCATTCTAAACAATGAATGTATGAATCACCAAATGTAAGCGTAGATCCCTCTGGAGTTTAAATTCTGTAGCAGCTTAGAAAGTTTAAAGCAAACCCTAAGGAACCTGAAGTTCAATAGCAGCAGGCACAGATTGGGAGAAGTTCCCAGCAGTCACTCAGAAGCTTCTAAATGCCAGGAAAGACAGTTTGTTTTGTTCTATATGCTGAATTTTCTTATACTCCTCTCATCACTAGTATCTGAGGGCCTTCTGCATTAAGTGACAGGTCACACCTGGTCCATTCTCTCCCCCAAAGGGAGAATTGTTTGTGCACTACAGTGTTTTGTTTTGCTGTTGTTGCTTCTAGAGAGACAGCTGCAGCAACACCACCTCTAAGCATTAAAAGAATAAGTCAGACCCCAAAAATATCAATTTTTTTAAAAATCTGGACATGTTAAAAAAAAAAATCAATGTAGGGTTTGGTGGGTTTTGATTGGTGTGTTTTGGGCACTCACTGTTTTCAACCTTTTCTTCACAACCATGAGGCCTAGAAGCTTATTGTCTTTCAAAACTGAAAGCGGAGATTCTCAAGCTGTCTCCTGATCCCAGCATCTAGGGCTTTCAGAAAGACACCAAATCGAGACCCTGATAAAACTTAGCTAGCAATGCTACGGCTGGCCCAGACTTCGACTACAGAATCAGTATCCAAGAAGGCTTTGATCCCAAGCACTTATGGTGACAAGGCCAGAAGAGTGCATCAGCACCACAAACCAGCATAGCTCAAAGAGGAGAAAAATCTCTCTTCAGACCTTCATCTCCTCAAGACACCCTCTGTGGGAAATCCACGTAACCAATCACAGTAACCGTGTGGAAAGACACTGAAGGACAGCAGAAGCCATAGAGCGGCTCTATTAAGTTATTTCAGCCCAATGACGCTCGTGTTTCCCAGGCCCACACCTACAGAGATGATGGGAAATGAAAGGGTTTTCCCCCCATCTCACAGGCTGAGGCTTTTTCTACGCTAGAAAGGATTTGCCAGTATAGTTATACAGGTACAGTTATCCTACCAGAGCCTTCTAGCGTGTAAGCAGTTATATTAGTATAAAAAGTGCTTACAACAATACAGCATATACTGGTTCCCCCAACCAGCATAAGCTATACCAGTATAACTGCCTCTATACTAGGGCTTTACCTAGAGCAACCATGCCGGAGGGAGAGGGTCATTACCCCTTATCAACGCCTGTAGACCACGCATGAAGTGGAGTGTATTCCTGTAGGGCAGGATAAGGTGGAAGGGGGCTGAACAAAGCAGTTGGACAGTGGGGAAGATGAGGGTGGGTATAATTTTATGTGCCAGAACCGGGAAGCAATTGAAATTCACAAGTTCTGGGTCTCAAACATGCAGCCCGTTGGGACGAGGCAGCTATGGGAGTTTTAAGACACCTTTGCACCCTCTCAATCCTGGCGTCCCCCAGGATAATTTAAACAGTCCTGGGGATCTAAATCATGAGAGCCTGCCTATGGCCTCACTGCTGATGGAGCCACACCCTTCCCACCCCAGCCCTGCCCTCTACATGCCTCCGGGCAGAGATTTGAGACAGGAGCCCCTGGAAGACAACTGTCCACAGTGCCTGTGCTGGGAAAATCCTCTCCCAGCCAGATGTGGGGCTTTCTGGCACCTTTTAGCTACTCGAAAGGGGCCCGAGCAGAGCTGATGATCTCACCCGTTATATGCCTCTGTCAGACTGTCCCCCCAGTGAGACTAAGATCTTCAGGGCAGGGACCATCTATTCTCTGTTTGTACCATGCCTAGCACCATGAGGCCCTGGTCCTGGAATGGAACAGGATAGCCAGGAACGATGATCATGTAAATACGTAAGATGCATGAAGAAGCTGACTGCCTCCAGCACTGACACTGAATCATAGAATCTCAGAGTCGGAAGGGACCTCAGGAGATCAACTAGTCCAACCCCCACTCAAAGCAGGCCCAATCCCTACTTTTTCCCCATATCCCTAAGTGGCCCCCTCAAGGATTGAACTTACAACGCTGGGTTTAGCAGGCCAATGCTCAAACCACTGAGCTATCCCCCCACTTCCCTCTCACTACAGAACTTCCATAACAGACTAAACAGGCTTTGTGCAGAGGAAAAACTCCAAAATACCTGGGTTGTGTTGGTTTGTTTTGAACGACTACATGGAAGATGTTGCAGGTTTTCTGGAGAGCAACCAAGAACTTGTCGGTAAGCCTCCTTCATACGGACTGAACGTTTAGCTGGGAAGCAATACTAGGCACCAGCTGTGCTATAGCCAATTTTCAAACAATTAAATATAGGCAGGCTCGTTTACAGGACACAAGGCTAGCCCTGAGTTTCCTCCACTCCCCCTAACTTCAACAGGAGCGGAGGCTGCTCAGCACCTTGAGGCATATTCAACACCTTGCAGCATCCGTCTCTATAAGCCTGAACTGCTGGGTTCTCTCGAGCAACGGTGTGGCAAAGCTACGTGCATGTGGACCACTTCCCCTATGTGGAGGCTGTACACCCAGAGCTCTCTGCAACGGGCACAACTGGGGCCAGTTCACACTGCTCAGCACCATTGCACATGCCATCCATACAGTAGCGTGCTACCCCCTGTAGCAGAAGGGGCGCGGTGCCGAGTGGAGCTGGTACCACACCCTCACAGATTTGCAATCCAGAAGGCAGTAGTTACGTGTGGAGATCCTCCCCACGCCAAATTCTCTTATGCCTATAGGCTGCCAACATAGGACGGCATCCATGCAAGCAGGGACCCACACGGTCCCAGCAGCTGGAGCATGAGGCCACAGGCAGCACTAGCTCTACCCTTTTTGCCACACTGCACCAGGAGCCTATGTTGAGCTGCTCCTGCCTATGAATCCTTTCCAGAGTCAGGCTATAGTCTCCTAATTCTGTAGGTACCATCTGCAATCTCTGTCCCCAGATAGAAGACCTTGCATTTGGCTGTATTAAAATGCATTTTTCTCAAATGGGCCCAGTTTACCAAATGCTTCAGATTACTTTATATGACTGCCCTCACTTCATTATTATTTACCACTCTGCAAATCTTTGCACCATGAGAAAATCCTCCATCTCAGAGATGTGATACAGCATGTAACAATCAGACTGCTTGCTTGCTTCCCATCTGTTACCTTGTCAACAATGGAGGGGAAAAAATCAAATTCCACCATGTTCTCTTCTAACTGGCTAGCAGCATTTGCAAAGTGAAAGAATTCAAGATTTCCCCAAGAAGGCTCCACTGACCTTACCGTAGTGATAATGCCAAAAAAATCATTTTCTCAACTGAACTGGGCAAACAACAAGTACATTGCAGGCATTCCATCTCCATGCAGAAATCAATCAAGTATAGCTGCACATCTAAATCTCTATCCGTAGGCACTGCACTAAATGCCTTGATACAATAGGTTTACTTATGTATAGAACTAATTACAACATTTATTTCTTTGTAAGGCATGGAGAAGGCAAGAGAGGAGACAGACAATAAAATCCATCAACAAAACACTTTGGCTCCAAAATCAAATCTGTAGCCCCTTGCTCTAAGGATTCAATAGCTTCCCAATCAGGAAATGCATTTTCCTCTCTTCTATTTTATATTGTGCTCTGCTTATTTCAATGAAGAATAATCTCATAACATGATCTTTTTTCACTGGGTAAGGGATAACAGCAAGGTCCCCACTGTACTTTCTCAATAGTTTTCACTGTTACATGACTACCAACACAGTCCCATAGTGCTAACAGTGGGAACACTATTGGAATAAGAGGTGTGCCTATCCTAGACTTAATATGTAACTTGGGTTACTTGAATAGACTCCTGCAAACACAATTCAGTCCATCCTCATGTGGTATTCCTATTTGTGTTTAGTGGGCTTACTGTTCAGGATCATCCACACAAGTGCTGCATTCAATCACATTAGGAACAGTGACCTATGGTGATGAAACCAAGAATTCCTGGCACCACTCAAAACTGTGGTGCATTGTGGGTGACTGAACAACCCTCTGATGATTCCTAGGCACCCAAAAGGATTGTGGGAGCAGAGGTCAAACTCCCAGAATTGCCCCAGGTTCCAGACACATCATCCCATGACAGCAAGGCAGCATATTTACTACTGTGTTATCTAATTCTATTCAGAGAAGATCTACATACCCAGTGGTTAAAAACCCTGATGGATACCGCAATTTAGTGACATGACAACTCCCACTCTTGCTCTTTCCAGTGAAGCTACACTGGTGCTAGAACAACTTGAGGAGTTTTAAGAAAAAGGTCATTATAAACAAATAGTGGTGTAAATCATCCAACATATTTGTCTGGATAGTGCTTTAGAAGTGCAGAGAATATCAATTATTGCTAACCTTGGTTCACATTGTTTGTGGCTTTCCCTTCTAGGCATTCCACAAATAAAATTACTGCACTACACAGACCGAGACCCGTGTACACAGTTCCTCTTCGATGGTAGGCCACTCTGTTCACACTCAAAGAGATTTGGCCCTAATCCTACAAAAATTTAAATGTGTGTTTTAAGGCCCTGAGATTGTAGATTTATTTGACTGAGGGCTATGCCTGGGTTACAAAAAGAGAGAGAGAAAGAATTATAACAGAACCCCATGATTCAACTGCATCGTAGGAGACACCATCCACAGCCATTTTATAAAGCGGTTAACACCTATGCAAGTGAGACAAGTTCATACAAAAAGCTAGTCTTTTATTTTAAAACTATTTTAAGACTTTTAACTGCGCCAGTTAAGTAGGCACAGATTCAGGAGCCTACATCACTGAAATCAAAGGAGGGTGGCCATTGACTTCAACCGGAGAAGGACTGAGCCCTCGTTTCTCTGCAACTGAGTTTCCTTGGGGGCATCCTAAAGACCTCAGCATGTGGATTTGATGGAGTTATGGCAAACAATTTAAGCCTGATCTAAAACACCAAAACACTGTACCACTTTAACTCTCCTGTCCTAGTCAAAACAATACAACCACTCTACTACAGACATGTATCAGTACATTTTATTCCGGCAAAGGAATCACCTACAAGTACACAAGTAGGCTCTGGGTTGTACCTCTACAACTATATTAGCAAAAAAATAAAAAATAAACTGCATGCACAACTGATATTATACCAGTGTAAGGCCTGGTCTTTACATAGCTTTTACACTTGCAAACACGGCGGGGGGAGATACAGAAAAGAGCTGAGAAATAAATACAAAATAGAATATTTGGTTTTAAATTATGCTCAATGTTTTTGTTTCAACTATGGTGCACTGCATGTGCTGGAGTACCTTTGGGGTATAAGGACAAATGCAAAACAAAATCTTTTGAAGCTCTTTGGGACAGCAGCAATCATCTACTAGATGTGTGTAAGGTGCTTAGCACAATGTGGCCTTAACATGCTTCGCCTCATTTGAATGTTTAATAAAATAACATAAACAATGCACTGGGGGAAAGCAACACTGCATATGATGCTTTAGAATAGTAGCCTGAATAATAAACATCAACTGTATCAATATCTATGGGCTAAATATTTTTAAGCATGGCTTTTCTAAAAATATATAAAATATTACATAATATTTAGAACTTTCATCACTAAGCTGAAACGCAGGGCATGGTAATGTCAGCTAGATGGGACATTATACGGTAGGAGGAAAAACAATATACTCCCATACTAGAAATCACAGGACGTGTACATTTTGCATATTACATTAAACATAACAGATAGTGGTGGCTAATTTACTGTAATATACCTCAAAAGACATATAATTCAAATGAGCTAATAAGTCAAATGAGCTATGGCTTGAAAATATTTTTAAAAAACAGGAGATGTATTAATTTTGAAGAATTGATGGACTTTTTACATTCATAAGACCGGATTTCTCACTGTACCCGACCATAAATATGGACAAGTGAACATGTCTAAACTTGTCGATACAAATCAAACATGATTTATTTATTTTATTTTATTTTTTAAAAAAGGCTTTACTAAAACTCCCCAATCTCATTCTGGGATTCTTCACCATGCTGCTTTTCTAAGATGTTATTTCATTTACCAATTACACAATAATTTAAACACTTTATATGTTGTACCTACAAAGCTCTTTTAATAAGCAGCCTTATAAAAACATGCATTGCCATGGCTCTGGAGAAATTAGCACCTTTGGAAAAACGTCCTTCAGGAGGCTATGAAGTATTTTCCCTGTCCATTTAGTTACTGGGCCCTGAAGAAGCGCCATCCAGCAAAATCAAATTGCTCCTATTACAGATTGCATGAGCACCGACATTCCAGATCTGAGGCTACAATCGGAATATTTAATATAAAACATATAGCAGCAGAACTAAAATCGCTGCTAATACAAGTCTGCACTTTGACCGAACAACAGCCTGCATAAATGTAACTGGTGAAGAAAGCAAATCAACAATGTACAAAAACATGCACACTTTAAACTCAGACACACCACTTCCCTGACTTCAATGTAAAACAAAATATAAAAGTTGTACAGCTACAAAAGTCAAAGAGGGAGTTTGCGTGCATTGATTTCTCTCTCTAGCTAGCCTGTATTTGGAAAAATAATCTGAACAAGGCGGGGGGGGGGGGAGGGAGAAGGCAGGGAGATGGGGGATGGGCAAATCAAGCCTTGTCATTTCAATGCAATCTACATCCCAAACATGAAGATCTTATTATGGTGATTTTGTATGTTTTTAAACAATCCTGATCGTTTCTTGCTGGCTCTGCACTTTCTGTTTCCATATTTCTATTTTTAGTCCATCTTTCACCAAGTGCTTTAAAACCTAGGAATTATCTCCTGGCACAAAGAATGCGATGACCCCACAAAACCTGCAAACAGCCTGGCAATTTAGAAGTGCGGTTAGCTTAGATATAAAACAAAACAAAACAAACATTCTCCCCTCCCCCCTCCCAACCCCCCATTTATTCCACCCTTAGCAACTCACTGCGCTTCTCTCCCTGGATTGCAAGAAGGAGTCCCCACGAAATCCTAACTAGGGCAAACTTACTGGCAATTTCAGGCTGTTTCCCACCATAAAATCCATTCCAGAGCGGTGCAAAACGGGCTTCCGAACGCGGCCGCTTTGCAGCAAGAAGCTCAGCCTGCTGCCCATGTGCTCGCAGGAGCACGCGCTCCGCGCTCGCCTCAATAGAACGTTGCGCTGGCAAGAGGCTCTGTGACGTCACTGCCCCCAGCAGCTGATCCTGCCCCGCAGGCTGCAGCCTTAGGCGGAGCGGCCTGATTACTGCCTCCGCCTCCAGCGCCGGGGACGTGCCAAGGCCCGGGAGGGACAGGCCGTAGCTGGAGCGGAGGGGTCCTGCCAATTCGGGACCCCAAAGCTGTACCATGAAAGCAGGGAACAGCCCCCGGCTGCTCTCACTGCACTAACAAACCCCTCATCCTGGAGCATCCCTGAGCAGGAGTGTCAGGGGAACCCACATCCAGCACTTAGATCACCTGGGATCCAGCCAAATGTTGGCCTCAGACCCCCAAAGTCTAATACCTGAACAGACAGTAGATCTAGCTGTTCTTCTTCTTCAAAATGGGAGTTTTATAGACATGTTGGAAATATGCAAAAGTATGAGATTTAATTAAAGGAAATCTGTGTTTTTACATTGGTGCATCCGATGAAGTGGGCTATAGCCCACGAAAGCTTATGCTGAAATAAACTGCTTAGTCTCTAAGGTGCTACAAAGTCTTCATCGTCTTATTTACTGATACAGATTAACACTGCTGCTAATCTTAAACCTGTGTTTTTACTGTACACAAGCTGATAGGCACCTGTGTTGGCAAGAAACTTGGGGGAGATAATGTCATCTTAGAGTGAACCAGTCAGTAATAGAACTTGCAACCAGAGGTCTTTCCTGTGCACATGAAATGGCAAAAGAGGAGTCACCCATAGAGGACTCCCACCCTTTCCCTGAGGAAGGCGCTACATCCCATCGCCCAGCTGTTCTGAGACACTGTGCATGGCCTTCCTGAACAAGTCCTCTCCACTCCCACCTTAAACTCTTCATAGCTTCACACATGGCTGGTGGTGTAACCACTAGGTGAACTAGGCAGCTGCCTAGGGCGCCAAGATTTGGGACCGCCAAAAAGCGGTGTCCAAAGAATTTTTTTTTACACCATTGCTGGAAAACGAATGAATAAAGAAAAGAGCAATGTCGCTGAACGTGCATTTTAACTCGTGGTTCTCTCATACATTACAGCAGGCCTGCACAACTCAGAAAGCAGTGAGGGCCATATTACTGCAAAAAACCAGCTGTGGGCCAGAAAGCCCCGCCCCCATCTGCTTCACCCCCACCCCACTGCTTGGCTTGCCCCACCCCTATTCACCCGCCGCGGGCTGCACAGTGAGCCCATGTGGGCTGCATGTGGCCCCCAGGCCTCACGTTGTGCAGGTCTGCATTAAAGCTATAGCCTACCCCAGCTCTAGGTTGTGGGAACAAGTGTACTGCTTCACTCTGCTACAAAGTGGCAATGACGTCATTTTTCTCAGCCCGCACAGCCATTACCCATTCTGACAGGCTGTTTATAATGCTAAGTTTACTAGTTTTCAGAGGTTGTTGACAGGCTATTTCTGTTGAGTTGTTTCAGGTCTAAGACTCTGCATCATGTGCTGCTAAGTGCTGCTGCATCATTTTGCTAATACTTTGTGTCAATTATGTGTGTATGTTAAGTAGTTGAGTGTATATGTTTGTGTGAATATATATTTGTAGGTTATTGAAATCTGTCATATTGACATTGTCAGTTGTATGATGGAGTATCTGCCATTCTAATTTTATAAATTTTATTAATAACAATAATTGGATAAATAAGTATAAATGACTAAAAAGGGTGGCCTGCGTTGGATGTTAGCCAGGGACCCTCTTACTGCACCAATAAAACTCTGCACCCTGACACCTCTGGGCATGAGCACCATAGTGAACAGACCCTACATTTGGAGTCTGCTACATTCCTCCATTGGCCTTCATGTCCCAAATCCCATGGCGAGACTAGAGAACAAGTTTAGGTTTTCTTCCTACTGTGGCAAAAAATCCTGGTCCTTGATGTACCCTTGTGCACATGTGTTGCAAAAAAAACCAACCCTATCCAGTATCTGGATCTTAATAATTTTGGGCTCCAAGTTGTAGACCAGCTCTTAGATTCAGTTTTTGCACCAATATAACTATATTGGTTCAAAACCCAGCTGTGCATTCCCCCACCCCCAACATGTGGATGTTCTTGTAACACTATAAAGTGTTTATTCCTGCAAATGTGGAAATAGAAAAGAAGTGTAGGCACTCTTATTGTACTGGTATAATCTGGACTTTGAGGCATCCTGACATAAACGCACTGGGGGGAAAAACACAGATAAGGGTATAAGCTCCTTGTGAATGGAGAGGGGGCACTGAAGGGGGAGAAAGGGAATGAGGAGACGGACTGAGACTCAGTGAGGGGGGCAAGGAAGGAGAGTTCTGGAGGTTCCTACTTGCTCCTGCGCCCCTTGCACCCCTCTGGGTTCTCTGCTTATCATAGGGTTGAACCCACAATAGTTCCTTTGCAGGGGCACTAGCACCCACTGCCCCTGAAAAAAGTACCTGCAGAATCCTGTCAATTTCAGTATTGCCAACCCTACCCATTCCAAAATCATGAGTCAGCTCCCCACCCCGCAAAAATCACAAAATTGACTTACAAATAATTAAATTAAAAACAAGGGTATGTTTTTTATTTGCCTTAAGGTTTTTGACTCTTAAGAGTCGATTTAGGTCACATTTATAAGCCTTTCTTCCTTTTTTTACAGTGAAAGTTGAGAATCTCAGGAATCCAAAAGCTGGAGCTGAATGAAAAATAATAAATATAGCAAACTTGCAATTACATTACAAGTGATGGCCATACAGAGATTTCTAACCCCAGCCCCCAAATTAGGGTGGCCAGATGCCCGATTTTATAGGACATTCCCAATAACATATTCAGGGCTTTGTCTTATGTAAACTCCTATAATCCCCACCCCCCTGTCCTGATTCTTCACACTTGCTATCTGGTCACCCTATCCCAAATCCTACTGTCTAACTAGAGAAAGTAGTGTAGTAGGCCATTAGCACACCAAAAATCCAGACCATTTTTTGGTCCCAACCTCAATTTGTACTTTCAATATAGATAAACCATATTGTCACTCCTACTTGACCAGAAGAATCCAAGACTTGATACCTACCCCTCAAACCACCTCTGGAAAGAGCAATGAAAAAAGAAAATACTTGCTACGTGGATCTTGCTGGATCCAGAAAATTTGGGACCAAACACCTCTAATTTCTAGAGCATAAATGGAGAACAGATGTAGCTGTCCCAAGCCCACTGTGAAAACCTGGTCTCTGATACATCTTTGCACATGAATGATTGAAGAATCCAAATATGGACCTGGATCGGGGTGGGCCACCTGCAGCCCATGGGACCGTCTTGTCTGGCCCCCCGGCTGGAGAGGCTGCCTCCTGGCCCCTCCGCCACCTTCCCCCCCTGCCTCAGAGACATGCTGCCACGTGGGCAGTGTTCTCAGGGGCGGAGCTGCGTAATCCTGTGGGGCAGCATGTCTGGCTCCGTGCAGAGCCAAACATGCTCCTCTGAGTCTCATGGTAAGGGAGCCGGGGCTGGGGGATTGGATAAGGGGCAGGACTCCTGGGGGTCTGTCAGGGCACAGAGGGGTGTGGATAGGGGTCAGGGGACAGGGAGCAAGGAGGGTTGGGTAGATATGGCGGAAGTGGGAGGGGGCTGGATAGTGGGCAGGGCCAGGCTGTTTGGGAAGGCAGAGCCTTCCCTACCCGGCCCGCCACACAATTTTGCGACCCCAATGTGGTTCTCAGGCCAAAAAGTTTTCCCACCCCTGACCTTTATCTTTCAATATCTCATCCGTTTTTTCATCTAGATCTGCAAAGTGTTACCTTTTAGATAGGCAGAAAATGTATCCATCCTTTAAACTCCATATCTAGTGCACTGAGATCTTCAAAGCAGTCGTAGAGATTTAGACATCTGTCTTCCATTAAAATTTGTTTAAAATTAATGGAAGGTGTGTGTCCAAGTCCCCGAGACTGCTTTAACCCCTGTGCCAAAGCCACCTATTCTGGTATTATCTGCATGTGCTAGACCAGTTCTACTGCAAAAATTCAATGCTATGGTATGAAATTTGGCTGCATCTGGAAAGGTCAAAGTGTCAGGTGACATACATGCCTGGTTTGTTGCATATGTGTAATCAGAGATTTCACTCCATTTAATAAAGTCACTAGAAATGGCATGTCCTGGGTAATGTAAAGATGCTCACTCTGTAATATGGTAACACCCTATTAAATAGAGAGATCTGATAATTATATTACTGTATAATATTTCTCTACATAAAAAACTTATTTTAATTAGGGTGACCAGATAGCAACTGTGAAAAAATGGGATGGGGGTGGGGGTGCAGGGTAATAGGTACCTATATAAGAAAAACTCCCCAAAAATGGGACTGTCCCTATAAAAATGGGACATCTGCTCACCCTAATTTTAATTATTGTTGTATTGTCCCCGCTATTTACATGGCTAGGATTTGTAAACCTGTTAAAACTAACTCTCTCTCTCTCTCTCTCTGTATCTTTATATATATATAGTCAAAGTATCAGATCTGGGCTACTGCAGCTTCACAGAAGTTTGGCACGACTTTCACAGTTGGATATGTCAATGCCTTTATTTTCCTGGTCAAGTAGATCTAAAAGTCTAGGATGAAATTCTCAGATCCAGCCACGCCTCACTTGTCAGAGGACTGGGGATGGTCGGGTGAGGGAAAGTAGCTATGAACCCAGATTCTGGTAGTGGCTGGAGACTTGAAGATTTTAAATCCATTACAGTTCACTGGTAAATGGCCTTAGGGCCTGATTCAAACCCTACAGAAGTCCAGAGAAAGGCTCCTACTGAATTCAATGGGCTTTGAACAGAACTTTACTCCAAGGGGCCACTTGGGCAGTCAAAGACAATAAATCACAGGCTTTCCCCCAAAAATGTCTCTACTCCAAGGGCTTGGAGACCACTGCACCAGTTCTGCACTACCTGAGGATTCCCCATATGTGGGTTAGGCTGGCTTTGTAACTCCTGGCAGCTGGAGTAAAACACAGACTCTGGGTTCTAATGTATCAAAATGCAGTGAAAAAAGGATTTTAGTACCTTCCCTCTCCATAGTCTCCCTCCCTCTACTAATTTGTTACCACATTTTAGAGGAAGAAAAAAATACCCGGTGAGAAAAAAAACTCTACCTCAAACGTTAGCCCAAAATAATGTAATTTTTCGCAGCACTACCAACTTGTAAAAATGAGCACTAACGCAGCCTTAAACCTGGTGCTGGGGATGTGAGGAGGCACACGCATCTACATATTAATTTGCCTAAGATGATCAAGCATCAAGAACAAAACTAATAGGAGAGACCCAGCTGCTCACATGTGTTTTGGGGGCAAGGCACTTTGGAAAGTAGCTCTCATTTGACATAATCAAAGACAATCATCTCCAAAATCACTGAAGCTTACCCCTGCTTCCTTCCCAGAGTGACTTTGATGAAATCCTGTAAGGCCACTGAAATCAATCGAATAGGACAGTGTTAATTAAGCATTACTAAGCACGTGTAAGAAGATGTAAGAGTCAGCGTTAAATCAGGCCAACCACATGAGAGTGGCCCAGAAATGACACTTTTTTTTAAGTAATGTTTTTGCATTGTCTTATGACCTTTTCACACACCCCCATCCCCAACGTGTAGTGCTCCAGCCTCCTGCCCCACATCAACTCTGCTCACCCTGCTACACAACACAAAATCAGTGCTTTGGCACCAGCACAGGATCTGATTGGGATGGGTTCCCCCGCTGGGTGCCTCCTGGAACTGGGGTACCACTGAACCCCCTACCCACCAGCCTGGGCTCCTTTTCACACTGTGCTGCTGTGAAAAGCTGCAAAACCCTTCAGCTTGCACTTTCACCAGCTTTCATTCAGGTAGGGCCACATCCAGCTACAATTACATTCAGGTTATCTGTCCAGCCCCTGCAATGAACCAACAATGGAAAGGTTACAGCTAAGGCAAGTCCCAACTCCCCAGGCATACACCCCCTCTAGGGTATAAAGCCAAAATCATACTGTCTTGTGCTGCACAGGGAACTGCACAGCGTAAACTCATAAAGTTTGCCCCTCCCTAAATGTGGAGAGGAATATGCAACAGTCTTTGTCCCTTGAGCTAAGATTCCCATTCACTTCACTCCAACTCACTGATTTAGATAAAGCAAAAACATGTTTATTAACTACAAAAGATAGATTTAAAGTGATTATAAGGGATAGTAAACAGATCAAAGTGGATTACCTAGCAAATAAACAAAAAATGCAACCTAAGCCTCATATACTAGATAGAGTGGATATGAATTTGCAGATTCTCACCCTAAGCGATGATACAAGCAGGCTGCAGATTCTTAAGGGGCAAGCTGCACTTCTTTTACAGGTTGGAATCCCCAGGTGTTTCATTGACAGGCTAAGAATCCCTTTATCAGCACTTCTCTGAGTTCAGGATTTTTTCCTCAAGTGTTTCCAGGAGTCTTCTTGCGTGGGGAATGATGAACCACAGATGATGTCAATCTCCACCTTATATAACTTTAGCATATGGCGGGAAACCTTTGTTCCAAAGCTTGGTTCCCAGGCCAGTCTGTGGAAAAACACTGACATCTCAAGATGAACTCCAGAGACATGTGGTCTGATCACATGTCCTTGTAGAGCCATTACTTACAGGCTGTTTGGAGCATTCATGGGGAGGCTCACCAGGTGGGAGATAAGCTTCTCCTAAGACATGTTTTTTCCTAATGTCCCATTGCCCCAAATAGGCCCTTCCCCACCCACTATCTAGATTGAAAGCATCTTGTCTAGTGGGCATTACCTAAGTCTAGGGGTGAAAGTAATGAAAACTTCTTACCGGTACGGGGGCTGGCCCAGTTCTGGCCCCCCCGGAAGGGGTGGAGCCTCTGCCAGAAGGGGCGTGGTTGGGGCAGAGCCATCCCGCCCCCGTACCGGTAAGGGGCCTTCCCCCACATCCCCCCACACCCCTCCTCAGCCCAACTCTCCCCCCCCAGCCCCGCGGAGCCCTGGGGAGGCTGCGGCAGGACTCCAGTAGCTATTTAAAGAGCCCGGGGCTGGGACACCGCTACCGCCCTGGGCCCTTTAAATTCCACTGGAACCCCCACTGCAGGAGCCTGGAGGAGGCTGTGGCAGGGATCCGGTGGCAGTTTAAAGGGCCCGGTGCGGTAGCGGTGTCCCAGCCCCGGGCTTTTTAAGTAGCTAATGGAGTCCTGCTGCAGCCTCCCCAGGGCTCCAGCAGCAGGGCTCCCATCCCTGCGGAGCACTGGGGAAGCGGGGGCGCGGCTCCGGTAGCTATTTAAAGAGCCCGGGGCTGGGACACCGCTAGCGCCCTGGGCCCTGTCACCGGAGCCACGGTGCAGCCTCCCCTGGGCTCCCGCAGCAATTGAAAGGGCCTGCTGCTGGGAGCCCCAGGTCCTTTCAGTTGCGCCTGGGAAAGCCGATCTGCCCCGGTACAGCGCACTGACTCTTGCCGGTACACTGTACCGGGGCGTACCAGCTTACTTTCACCTCTGCCTAAGTGTAAAGATATTTGAAATACAGATACATAGTCAATAGTCATAACATCAGATACAAAAATGATACATGAACACAAATAGGATAATCATATTCAGCAAATCATATCTTTTCCAATGACATGTTACGTGACTTACCTTGCATAAAATGTATCATAATTATGCTATAACCATATCATCATAATATCACTATGAAGAATATGGGGTGCAGTGTCACACTGATATCCTAAGATATTGGAGGGGCATCCATGAGGAAATGACGGAGATGTAATAGGAGATACAACACTGCAGTCAGGGACAGAGATCTGTTTTTTTGGGTCCTATGATGAAGATGACATATAAACAGCAGGTTAAATGCCATGGCTGCACAAAGATTTAAAGACTCCGCCTCTTCTGGGTGAGGCCCCGCCCCCTGCACAGGACTCTGGTGTACTGGTAAATCCTTTAAGTTATTTTCACCCCTGTATGGTGGAGACGGTGTCAATGCTTGATTAATTGTAGGCAATAGGCCTATTTATATCAGAGCATGGAATCTCTAGGAACAATGGAGAATCTTTACCTCTGCTCTCATTGCTGCTAGAAGGGACCCTGTCTTTACTGTTCCTAAATCTCAAAGATAGAAGTGTTGAATTTGTCATTCAATCTTTTATATCCATTATACAGAGATGTAAAATGAGGCACAGAGACATAGCAGGTCTACCCCGGGTCAAGTAGCATGTCAGTAGCAGAATCAGGAATAGAGCCCACTGACATAAAACTAATGGAACTGAGGATCAGACCCCCAGGAGTCTTGCCCCCTCCCTCCTTCCCCAGTTTCCTACTCTTAGCACTGGGCTATAGACAGGACTGAGCAAATGACACAGATAATTCTAGCTGATGTCACAAACTGTATCATGATTCATGATCCTCAATCACCGTTAAACAGATCAAAACAGAAATAACAAGTCATGAGATGAGAACTGCAGATTCTAAAAATACAAGCACGTTCTTCCCATTAGATCTAAATTGATTTGCCAAAAATCAGTGTGCATTGATCTGTGAATTAAACAGTGTGTTGATTAGAAATTTCCATGACAGACATGGTTATGCAGATACTTGACTAGATTACGTATTAGCTTCTTCAGTGGAAACTCTCAGTACATTTTTTCAGTGCACTCTTTCATAGACAGCTTTTAATCCTAAAATCAACACACAATACAATTGTTTAAGGTTTGCTAGGATTTCTGTTGAGCATCCAGCAAAGAAACTAGGCAGACGGTGTGTTCATGTTGATCATCAGTCTTTGTTAATATCAACATCTCATTTTGAACCACACATCTAAGCAAACTCTAGCCTGCTCTGGGAAAAGATCTTTCATCTGCAAGGAAGAAAGCTTTTTTTGATGTCATGCTGTATAGCATCATCTGAACAGTAATGTGTAGGAAAAAAAAGATGCTTTGTAAAAAGAACATAGCATAAATATACATAATTCCAGATAACTGACACCTCACAGATGTTATGCATTGTTAATGGCTTTGTCCCCAGCATCCACTTTCTGTCCTCAGAATCTAGAAAGAATGTTTAATTGCTATTCTCGAACCACAATGTTAAAGTCATGCTGCTTCTCTGTTTATAATAGTTTGTGCCAAATGGTTGTGATGCATTCAAAGGACACAAATAAGATCAGAAATCAGAATGGACATGTTTTAAGGATGTGGAGCCACACATTCCAACAACACAAGAGTTAATAGGTTGGGAGTTTCAAAAGCATTCAGCATTAGCCTAGCTTTGCTCCTACTGAAATCTGGGAGCTTCTGAAAATTCTACCCAGCAAGGTCGAGAGTTTAAAGATATCTGGAACAATGGCAGGTAGTACATTTTTTGCTAATCCTCTGAGCTATCCATTCCCTATGGATATAGATATTTTCAGCCTGAAACCCTTATAGCCTCAGCTAACAAAGCCAAAGAGGAGAGGGTTTGGGCTAACTAAAGAGAAGTGCTGATCAGCTGTAAATCCCATTGAAGGTAATGGGAGTGGCCCATGCTCAGGACCTTTGAGAATGGACCCATTTTGTATTTAAATATTTAAAAACAAACAAATAAACAAGAAAAAAAAACCTACCTCCAACAGCGGCTAAACCCTCAGTCTTTGGTATGATCTAAATTCAGTTTTTGTCCTGATATAGTGATTGGGGTGTGATTTTGTACAATGCTTTAGTGTGGACACAGTTATACCAGTATAAGTGTATATCTACCAGTATCAGTTATTCCCTTTCCTACATGAGAATAAATTATACCCAGGTAAGCATTTTTCATAGCAATATAGCTTTGCCTATGCTAGAAGGGTTATACTGCTTTAGTTATACACCAGTTTAGTTCAAGTGGCACAATTTTTTGTGTCGCCTCAGCTGTTGTCTACAGTGGTTCTCAAACTTTTTGTATTGGCGACCCCTTTCGAACACAGAGCTTCTGACCGCGACCCCCTCTAGAAATTAAATACATATTTTTGATATTTAATACTAAAAGTAAACCTGATTGCTTAAAATGGATTTACCTTTTCTCACAGCTTTTTAAATTAAGACTAAAATACATTTTTATTGAATTAAGAATAAGTGAACAAGTTATTTTATTTGATTTATCCCTGCATTTTGCATGGTTTCATTGATTCAGCAGACAAAACTTCACCAAAATGACATTGCGGTTTTTCAATACCAGAGGTGGTGATACTGGTAAAGCCAAGTTTAATGTAAGACTGGAGATACTTTCTTTTTCAGCAGTTTTAGTACAACTGACCATTATTTTCAGCAGAAAGTTTGCACTTGTATGTCTGACTGTTAATAAAAGTACCTGTTCAGCTGCTAATGTTGTCTCCTTACCAGGGTCAGTCATAGGCAAAATGGTGCCTGGCCAAACTTCTGTTTGGCGCCTTTTGTTTGGAGGTGGAGCAGCGCTGGAGGTGGCCTGGAGTTGGGGGTGGAGCTGGGCTGGAGGAGCTTGAGGCCAGCCACCCACCACAGGAGCTAGATCGGGGCCGGCCACTGTGGGTCGGAAGTGGGGCCAGCAGCCTGCCCTGGGGGAGCTGCAGTCTGCCATGGGGGTCAGGGTGGGAGGAGCCCGCTGCCCACCACTGGCACGGGGGTCAGGGCTGGTGCCAGCAGCCCACCGTGGGGGTCGGGGGCCTGCTGCCTGCTGCCTGCCAGGATCGGGGGTGGGTCCCACCGCCCACCAGGGTCAGAGCCCGCCGCCCGCTGGAATCGGGGCTGGGGCCAGCAGCCCACTGGTGGGTCGGGGCAGGAGCCGGCAGCCCGCCCCGGGGATCACGGCTGGAGCTCATGGCTGGGGTCAGAGCCCGAGGCTGGGGTCAGGGCTGGCGCCCTCCTTCCGCTGGGGTCAGGGCGGGGGCCCACCACCCACTGGGATCAGGGAGGGGGCCAGCAGTCCACTGGCGGGTTAGGGCAGGAGCTGGCAGCCTGCACTGGCAATTGTGGCTGGGGCCCGCCTCCTGCTGCCGGGATCGGAGCTGGAGCCCGCCACCGGGGTCGGAGCCCGCCGCCCGCCACCGGGGTTGGGGTTGGAGCTGGCAGGCCACC
Source organism: Sternotherus odoratus (assembly GCA_032164245.1). NCBI lineage: Eukaryota > Metazoa > Chordata > Testudines > Kinosternidae > Sternotherus > Sternotherus odoratus. The sequence goes on from JAVMKO010000002.1 coordinate 16,201,337, forward strand.
GGCGGGTCAGGGCAGGAGCCAGCAGCCCACCCCGGGGATCGCGGCTGGAGCCACCAGCCCTGCAGATCGTGGCTGGAGCCTAGTCCGCTCCCGGGGTTGGGTCGCCAGTCCCAGGGATCGCGGCTGGAGCCGCCAGCCTTCCACGTGGGTCGGGTCTGGAGTCCGCCGCCTGCCCACATGGATCAGAGCAGGGACCCGCCACCGGTTGGGGCAGGGGCCGGCAGTCCACCCTGGGCTTCGGGGCTGGAGCACAGCCTGCCGCCGGTGTCTGGGCTGGAGCCCACCGCCTGCTGGGGTTAGGAAGGGGGCCATCAGCCCACCGGCAGGTCGGGGCAGGAGCCGGCAGCCCGCGGGAATCGCGGCTGAAGCTGGCAGCAGGCGCTGGGTCACCCGCCACGGCGCCAGCAGCCCGCAGCTGAGGTAGGGGCTCGCGACCCCCAGAAAAGTGGCCTGCGACCCCTCACTTTGAGAACCTCTGGTCTACACTGTATAGCACCACTGGTGGCCAGCTATGAATGCAGCTGTCCCACTGCAGACCCGTTGTGTAGATAGGAAAAAAATATGCACCAGTGCAGCCCATCTCTACCTGAAACCAAGGTAAATTACACTGGTGCAAATTGTGGATTCAAGTGGTTTTGTCCCGCTACTGCTGTATAATTGCCTGGTCACTGATGACTGTAACCAGGGAAAATCCCCAGTGCAGACAAGGCCCTGGTTTAGAACTATGTCCATCCCAAGGTGGTCTCGAAACCAGTTAAGTAGAAATGCATCTGGCTATCTTAAACCTGTTTAAATTGTGTCCACTCTACAGCTCAAACCAGTGTTCAGATTGATTTGGCTGAGCTAGTTTTAAAACCAGTTAGATTAGAAAATGTCATCATAGAGGTTAAGGCCAGAAGGCACTATTATGCTTTTCTAGTCTGGCTGCCACAAATCACAAGCCCTACAGATTCACCCAGTAATTCCTGCTTCAATGCAGTGATTAAAAGAAGGATCTGTAGTGGAGCTAGGCAGTTAGAACATTTGCAAAGGAAACAAAAATCCCCCTTTGAGAAGAGATGAGGAGATAAATTCTGGGATGCTAGATGAACTGGGCTGTCTAGCTAATGCTATCAAAACTAAATGAATTAAGGTAAAGTGAAGATAAAGATTTAAATAAAGATTTTGAACTTTAGGTTATATGTCCTGGGCCTATAGAAGTCAATGGGAGCTTTGCACCTCACTTGTCAGGCCAAGATTTCGTTCTCAACCTGAAACAAAATAAGAAAAGTCACAAACTGTAAGATGCATTACCAAGAACAAAATAAATAGGGAGTAAGAAGCCTGGGTGAGTGAATCACAGAAAACAAAGACCAACTGACAGCTAGCAACAGAAAAAAGTTCACAAAATAATTGAGATAAAAGGTTCAAACATTTAGGACTCTATTATACTCCCATGGAAATTAATGGGAGTTTGGCCACTGACTTCAATGAGAGCAGGAGCTGGTCTGACAAGGAGATAAAATACTAATGATTTTTAAAAAACCTCCCAAGACCCTGAAGCTGCAAACTGCTTTCCATCAGCATACCTTCCACCTGCACAGAGTTGCAATGAAGTCAACTAGCCCTTTGTTCTTCTGCTCTTGCTGCTGTACAGGTTATAGTGCAATTCTTTCAAGCTTTGGGGCATATTTGCTGATTTCTCATTCTGCAGGAGTAAGACGGGGGAGAGGGGTCACACACCATACTGAGATTATAGATTTAGGAAAGCAGAATTGGAAGAAGTAATTTAATCTCTAATCAAGCACATGAATGCTGTCATAAAATCTAGGGTGCAGAAGAAGACATAGAAGAAGACAGAATAATTCCATTCTAATCTACAAATGTCTCTGTGTAAATCATGAAGTTCTTCCTCTTTCTCAAAAGCATATGGGGAAAAATGTTTTTCAATAACATTCTAATTTTACAGAAGGGGAAATTTAATCACGATACGTTGCACATACAAATAATTTTGCTGTCAATTTCATTTCACAATCCTTTCATAAGATATTCATTACAGCCTTTCAAAACAGTCTTGAAAATGTACCATCTAGGCACAATACAATAATATTATCTCACTCTTTAACATAATGATTAATGATAATGAAAAAGCCTAATAGAGTTTTACTGGTGCTCAAAGAAAAATATTGCTCTCCTCAGATGAGAGGAAATTTTCAAGGCTGAATTTGTATTATAAAACAGTGTGATTTATCAACATAATATGACTTTATGACTGTGGATCCATTATGAATCTCAATGTCTATAGTCAATAAATGATGAATGAATAGCAATTAAAGTTGATTACAGTAGAAAAATAATATTTTGGTAATAAACATTACTTTTGCTCTTTCAAAGCTGGGTTTTAACTGTAGTGTAGCATTGCGGGGTTCTGTTAAACAGCTGAAGGGGTGACTGCACTTCAGACCTTATAGAGTCCAGCTCTGGATTCTTTATAAGAATAGTCAAACGTCAAACCAAAGGTCCATCTAGCCCAGTATCCTGTCTTCCGGCAGTGGCCAATTGCCAGGTGTCTCAGAGGTAATGTACAGAACAGGTAATCATCAAGTGATCAATCCCCTGTCCCCTATTCCCAGCTTCTGGCAAACAGAGGCTAGGGACACCAGCCCTGCCCATCCTGGATAATAGCCATTGATGGACCGATCCTCCATGAATTTATCTAGTTCTTTTTTGAACCTTATTATAGTCTTGGCCTTCACAACATCCTCTGGCAAGGAGTTCCACCGGTTGACTGTGTTGTGTGAAAAAAATACTTGGTTTTGTTTGTTTTAAATCTACTGCCTATTAATTTAATTTGGTGACCCCTAGTTCTTGTGTTATGAGAAGGAGTAAATAACACTTTCTTATTTATTTTCTCTACACCAGTCATGATTTTATAGACCTCTATAATATCCTCCCTTAGTCATCTCTTTTCCAAGCTGAAAAGTCCCAGTCTTATTACTCTCTCCTCATATGGTAGCTGTTCCATACCACTAATCATTTTTGTTGCTATTTTCTGAACCTTTCCAAATTCCAATCTATCTTTTTTGAGATGGGGCAACCACATTTGCATGCAGTATTCAAGGTGTCAGTGTATCATGGATTTATATAGCGGCAATATGATATTTTCTGTCTTATCTAACCCTTTCTTAATGATTCCCAACAATCTGTTAGCTTTTTCGACTGTCAGTGCATATTGAGTGGATGTTTTCAGCGAACTATCCATAATGCCTCTAAGATCTCTTTCTTCAGTGGTAAGTAATTTAGACTCCATCATTTTATATGTGTAGTTGGGATTATGTTTTCCAATGTGCGTTACTTTGCATTTATCAACACTGAATTTCATCTGCCTTTTTGTTGCCCAGTCACTCCGTTTTGGGAGATCCTTTCAAGCTTGGGACTTAACTATCTTGAGTAGTTTTGTATCATCTGCAAATTTTGCCACATCACTGTTTACCCCTTTTTTTCCAGATCATTTATGAATATGCAGAATTGCTCTGCTCTCAGTTCAGACCTGTAAAGGACACCACTATTCAGCTCTCTCCATTCTGGAAACTTCACTGGGAGCCTTGAATGTGCAAGGAATGCACGACAGGGCACAGTCTTTGCTAAATAAATAAATGCAAACTATTGTATTATGAATGGATTTACTTACGTTAGCCTCTGGACACTCTTTTACTCCTGATTTAAAAATGATGCCTCGTGGAAGTGAAACAAAAGCATATCAGTGGCAGAAAATGATAAAAAATGTGAAATATTGAAATACGTCATATAAATTAAGAAATAAAAAGATCTCTCATATACTCCAGTCCCTTCTGCCCTTATGTATATTGTCTTGTGTTTTGTCCCAGTCTGATTTCCTTATTTTAAATACATCCAGATTATCTTTCCAAATGCATGCTTGCTAGACATCATTGCTTTGGAGAAGTCAGGTTGTGTGTATATATATATTGGGTTTCTCTATTGCATATTTGTGGGATAAATACCAGTGAAAAATATAGAGACTAGAACAATCAAGGAAAAAGGTAGACAGGAAAATAATGGGAAATAGTGTGGCTGAGGAAGTAGCATAGATCCTGTTCCTGCAACTGGAACGATACAAACGGACCCTTGAGCATGTCAGTAGCCCCACTGAGTAATCCATGCTCCAAAACAAGGGACTACAAAACTGGGACTTGTATAGACACAAGGGAACTCCCACAGAGATATGATTGCAGTACTGGGGCCTTAGACTAAGGCTTTGTCTACATTACAAGTGCTTCAGCAGTACATCTACGGCACTGCAGCTATACTGCTCTAGTGTAGGCACTGCAGTAACAGAAGGGGCTTTCTGTCGTGGTAGCAAATCCACCCAGGGCCGGCGACAAAAATTTGGGGGCCCCCTACTCTGATCGTTTGGGGGCCCCCCCAGCCCAGCTGGCCCCCCCCAGCCCAGCCAGCGCTCCCCCAGCCCAGCCGGCCCCCCCCCCAGCCCAGCCAGCACTCCCCCCCAGCTGACAGCGGCTGGGGGGGGGGAGCCCAGCCGGGGGGGCCCCCAGCGCAGCCGGCGCTCTCCCCCCCCAGCTGACAGCGGCTGGCGGCAGCGTGAGCCCGGGAGCGGCGCGAGCCGCCCTTTCTCCCCCCCCCCCACCCTTTCTTCCCCCCCCTGCGCGCCCATTCTTTCTCCCCCCCACGCCCATTCTTTCTCCCCCCCCGCACCCATTCTTTCTCCCCCCCCGCGCACCCTTTCTCCCCCGGACCCGGCGGGGGAAGCCCTAGAGTGCTGCGGAGCCTCCCCGCCCTCGCCCTTTTCGCAGGCTGTGGTGCGCCGCTGCCGCCGGCCGGGCTCACTGCTCCTGCCGGGGACACGCGCGCTCCTCCGGAGGAGAGCCGCGCCGCCTCCCCGCCCCTTCCCCGCTCTCCAGGCCCAGCGACAAGGAGGGATGGACGACTACGGGTACTGCTGTGTACCGGGCCCCGGACTTAAGGGGGCCCCCCTAAAGTCCGGGGCCCGGTACAGCTGTACCCGTAGTACCCCCCTGTCGCCGGCCCTGAATCCACCTCTCTGAGAGGCGGTAGCTAGGTCAACAGAAGAATCCTTGTGTCAACCTAGCTGCGTCTACATTGGGGTTAGATTGACCTAACCACATCACACAGTGCATGAAAATTTTCAGTTTTAGATGTAGACCAGGTCAGAGTAACACATCACACAACTCTCTCTCTTTAACCTCAATTCACTGAAAGAGCTTGTAGTAGCCGTGTGGCTTTGGTTACTCAAACGTCAGAGCCTTCACATGACTGTATAAAGCATAATACCTAGAAGATTTTTTTCTGCCTGCTATTTTGGTCCTCTTTCATCATGGGTATATTAACAAGAAGGAAGCTGATGGGGCTAATTAGTTCCAAGCAGGGAATTGTGCTGTATTAATTTCATTGCTTGAAACTCTTTGTTGTCCAGTGATATTGCTCCATTTTTACAGCTTATATTTTAAAACCTCTTCAGTCAGAGCATCTAATCCTTTTTTTTTCTTTTTGATCCTACAGTGAAATCATAATTCCACATAACTGGTACAGTGAAGTTTTAGCTAGAAATTATACTTGGTTTTCTGAGAGAAAGCCCTTGTCCAGCATTGCTGTGGAGGAGCCAATGGTCATTGTACATATAGGTACCAATACACAGGGAAAGGTTGGAGAGGGGTCCTGGAGGTCAAATTTAGGCTGCTATGCAAGAGATTAAAGTCCAGAACCTCCATGGACCTCTAATTCCATGTGCATGGCCAGTTAGACAGGAAGAACGGCAGAGTCTCAAAGCATGGATGAGATGATGGTGGTCAGAGGAGGAATTTAGGTTAACTAGAAAGCGGGGAAACTTTTGGGAAAGGAGGACCCTAGACAGGAAGGGCAGGCTCCACCTAAACAAGGGGTGGGGAACCTTTTTTCTACCAAGGGCCATTTGGATATTTATAACATCGTTCGCGGGCCATACAAAATTATCAACTTAAAAATTAGCCTGCTATATTTGGTCAAACATTTAACTAACTCACCCCTAATGTGATGGCTGGAACTGCTTCTCTTTGGTGAGGCGTGTGATGTTAGCTGGTATTGATGATGTTGCTACTCGCAACTGCTTTTCCAGGTTTGCGTCGGTCAGTCTGGAGCGCAGTTGACTCCGGAGCACAGATCTCCCCCCCCCTTTTGCACCGGGGCACAGCCCCACTGCAGGTCAGGGCCACCCCCCCTCTCCGAGGCCGGGCACAGCCCTGCTGCGAATCAGGGACACCACTCCCGCTCCCCCCCCCCCCCCCAAGGCCGGGCACAGCCCTGCTGCGGGTCAGGGACACCCAGTCTCCTCCCTCCTCTCCCGGGGCCAGGCACAGGCAGGGGCACCTCCTTCCCTGGCTCCCACCTGCAGCCCCCACTGCTTAGCTGGCAGTTCCAGCCTGGCTGCCAGGGTCAGCAGCTGCAGGGGCGGGGGTCTGCACTCCACATGTTGCCCCGGCCAGAAGTATTGGCGCCAGCTGCCATTGGCTGAAAGCTGATGGGGGGGAGGGGGTCCCTGCCTGCCGCTCCCATTGGCCACAATGTAGCCAATGCTCCTGGTAAGTGCAGCAGGGAGCAGAGACCCTCCTGCCGCTCCTGTGCCTAGGGGGCTGCAGGGTCCTAGTGTCCGCCTTTTCCTGGAGCAGGGCCAGAGGGCCAGACCAAATGATTTCGTGGGCCTTATATGGCCTGCGGGCCGGACGTTCTCCACCCCTAAACCAAAACAGAACCAGATTGCTGGCATGTAAAATTAAAAAGGTCATAGAAGAGTTTTTAAACTAAGAGCTGGAGAAAAGCTGAGAGGTAAAGAGTAGCATACAGTTTGGACAAAGACATCGCTTAGGAGAGGATTTGTTAAAGGGGATCCTTTATATTTTAGTAAAGCAGAGAGGACAGAAGTTGATAAAGTACAAGTAGAAACTAGAAAAAAACCCAGTCACATGAAGGCAGATAACTAAATATTGACAAATTTTGTAAGTGCTTGTATACAAAAGTTAGAAGTCTAAATACTAAGACGGGTGAATTTGAGTGCCTGGTATTATAAGGGGATATTGATATATAGGCATCACAGAAGCTTGGTGGGACAATAATAATCAATGGGACCCATAAATACCAGGATACAAAATCTATAGGAATGACAAATATAGGAAAAATCTTAAATGAATCCAACTGTACCATAGACTCACTATGGCTAGAAATTCCATGCTTGAATAAGAAGGCTATAGCAGTAGGAATATACTACCAACCACTTGACCAGGATGGTGATGGTGATTGTGAAATGCTCAGGGACATTAAAGAGGCTACAAAAACAGAAAACTCAATAACAATGGAGGATTTCAACTATTCCTTATTGACTGGGTACATGTCACTCAGGATGGGATGCAGAGATAAAATTGTTAGACACCATTAATGACCGCTTCTTGGAGCAGCTAGTCCTGGAACCCACAAGGGGAGAAGCAGTTCTTAATTTAATCTCAAGAAAAGCACAGAATCTGGTCCAAGAGGTGACTATAGCTGAATTGCTCAGTAGTAGTTACCATAATATAATTAAATTTAATATCCTTGTGTGTGTGTGTGTGTGTGCGCACGCGCGCATGTGCTGGGAGTGGGGACATGCCAAATAAACTTACCACAGGAGCATCAAACTTCAAAAAAGGGAACTGCACAAAAATGAGGAAACTAGAAGTGAAATGCCTACAAGTTGCATGGAGACATTTGATAAATGCCATTAGACTAAATGTACACCCCAAATAATAATTAAAAAAAGCAGTAAGAGGACCAAAAAATTCCACTGTAGCTAAACAATGACGGTGTGAAGTCATGACCGGTGTGGAGAAAGGTGAATTAAAAACAAAATGCGAACAGTGGGAAGATTTTGCATTGAAACTCAGATGGACAAAATGTCAACAGTATCATACTTCATGACCTAGCTTTTTCTCCCACATCCATATAGAAGAAGAGATAGTTTTACAGGGTGTCTATACAATTCAAAGCAGTGGCTATGTGGTGCAAAGTCTGCTCCTTAGCCGTGGAAGTTTTGCCATTAAATTTGGTGGGCACAGGTTCTAGTCTGTACTGGGGAGCATTGGGAACAAACAACACCCAGATGCTAGTCGCAGTTGGGTTCCACAATACAGAAAGTGATCTAAGACCAGAATGATTTGATAGCTACATATAAATAACTTTGGGATAGCAGGTGTGGGATCCCAAAAGCTTTCAATAGACCACTCCACACACCCACTGTTCAAATACAGCACCCAACGATGATGCTGGATACACCTTTATTTTGCCACTAAAATTAACTTTGCATCAGTCTTACTTCCCAGTGTGGGAGAGGTGGGCACAATGAAGAGGCTGCATGCTTGGCTCCTGCATGGGAGGGTGAAAAAGACATCACTTAAAAGTAGCGACTCTATACAGGGAGCAGCACTGATTGACTCTGTCTGGCCAAAGTCTCACTCAATCCATGCTCTGTTGGATGAAAGATAACTCTGACCCTTTCATTATATTTATTATTCACAGTAGTTAATGCCATTTTTATACTGTCTCTTTGCAGTCAACCACTATGCTTTAATGGCAAAATACTTACATTTACTTTGCATGAGTATAATACCAAAGCCTGCAGTCTGACTAACGCCTTTTCTGATCTTTCCGGATCTCTTGAGCTAAGCAGGTTTAGGCTTGGACCGTGAGTAAACCTCAAAGAGAAAACACATGGTGGTGCTTCAGTAAGTGGTGCTTTTCTTTCAGAATTACTCCTGAATCCAGGCTGCAGAGTGGTTTTAGGAGGCACTGACCAGCTGGAGGTGCTGGTCTTCTGATGAGCTGTATAACCTAAACTCTGGATAGGTATGGTAATTAAAAATCCCAGGGTGAGTTCACTTCAGTGTTCTATCTTCATTCCAGTTTAGGGTGACTCCAGTCTGCCTATCCTCAATTCTTACTTTAATGTAAATTGAACACATTATTTTTCACTTCCATCCCCCAAGCCATCATAGAATATTATTGGCTGTTATGGTCCACTACCATGCAAATGGCTACTCTAGTGGTTGGTGAATGATCTCTATATACCTACACAATGTCATTTTCCAAAGTGCTCAGTGCTGGACCAACTCTGTTTCAGTTGAAGGCATGGTGAACTGCCATTGACTTTAATGGGCACAGAATTAGACCAATGCCCAGAGCTTTTGGGCACATCCGAACCATGTGTTGTAAAATTAGTTGGCTGGACAGAAATGACATACTAGAGAAAGAAATGATGATGGAATACTAAAAATCCATATTGTTACATTTTAATTACCAAAGTGTGTCATGCAGGCAAATTTAAGGACTATTTAAGTCCAAATTTAAGGACTATTTCTGAGTCCCAGTTTGCTTTTTTTTACACCACAATTTAGCAAAATTTGCTGCTTCATGCTTTTGCAATGGATATTGTTTGAATGCTCAGGTAGAACTGGTAAAAATGGTGCTTGTATTTTAAACACGGTGGTTCAGCTGTTTGGCAAGCACCGTGAAAGCTGATTATGTTTCACAATCAGTACCTTCTGACCCAGTACCTTCTTTTACAAGCTTATCAACTTGTATTGCTCCAAAAACAGCAGCAGAAACTAACACTTCCTTCTCTGATGTCAAGAATCAGAGAGGTAGCCGTGTTAGTCTGGAATAGCAGAGGTAACGAAGTCCTGTGGCACCTTAAAGACTAACTATAAAGTTTTGAAGCATGAGCTTTCGTGGGCTAATACCCACTTTGTCGGATGCAAGCAGTGGGTATTAGCCCACGAAAGCTCATGCTTCAAAACTTTATACCGTGTTTCCCCGAAAATAAGACAGTGTCTTATATTAATTTTTGCTCCCAAAATTACATTACATTATATTACAGCAAGAGGCAAAACTGGAAGTACGTCTTATTTTCGGGGGATGTCTTACTTTCGGGGAAACAGGGTAGTTAGTCTTTAAGGTGCCACAGGACTTCGTTACTTCCTTCTCTATATACAATGCATATCCTGCAAGCTTGGCAGGGGGTCAGACTACATGACCCTAGCGGTTCCTTCTAACCCTATGATTCTAATGCATCACTAACTGAAACCAACCCAGAAACTCCTTTTGGGATATCTTATTTTTTCCCAACCTGTCACATGAACTATAGAAGTGGGAGCAATCCCTTCTTTGCAACAGCAACAATTTTATGACAACTTGAAGTTTTTTCTTGACTTCAGGTACCATTTTTAACCAACTTTTTTGCTATGGTATTTAGGTACAATCATTTTAAAACAAGAAAACACCCATAAATCTTTGGGCTCTCCCAAAGCAGATGAAAGGGTCGATTTGGAAGATGATAAAGATCTGTTTTACTGTTCTGGCAGCAGCTTAGCACATGGCCCTAGAAAAGATTAGTGGAAAATAAGTAAAGAAAAAAAATTCCAATTTATTAAAAGATTGGGAACCCTCATGTCTGTACCTAAATCAAGGACCGCTATCTCTCAACTATTTCCCATAGTTTTAGGAAGGCTGTAGGTAAGAGGTATTTTGCTAGCTAGTCTCTGTGTCTTGATCTTATTAATGGGAACAAAGGTGATAAAAAGAATGTTGTTAGCGCAGGTGACCTGGAGCCAAAATCCACAGCTCTGCCACTTCTCTGCTGGATGAATATGTGCTTTATGCATACATCTGTAAAGTGTGTAGGCTAACAACTGATTTGTAAAGCATTTTGAAATTGTTGGATAACAGTTGCTGTATAAATTATTACTGGAACCCAGAAATAATGCAGGGCAGAAAAGGAGAAAATGGCTATTAAATACATACTCTTTTAAAGTTAATTAAGCTACCTCCCCCAATGAGTGCTTTATGAAACTGCTCTAAGGGTCACAGATAGTGGAAAGCACCCTACTTATGCTTTGGACGTGATTGAACAGTTCAAGTTTCATTTGGTGGGCTCATGTTCACCAAAATCTAACCTGCTCATGTCACATCCCCCAAAAAAGCAACTGCAGGCCATCTTAGAAACTTATGAAGGGGGATCCAGACAAGTTTAACAAAGACCAATATTTTTCAAAGGATTCTAAGTGCCCAACACCTGTTCAAATTGAATGGGCACCTAACATCTGGGCACCTAACTCTCATAGGTGTCACTGGAAATCCCAGACAGCACAGCTGTAGGCAGTGTGCTACAGTTACTTTTATTGTAAGTGCTTCACAACAAGGACCTTGTCAACTTTCCAAACATTAATATTTATGGCCATATAGAAATGAAATATGGTTTGTCCAATCACAACCCAGCCTTACAGGATGGTTGGTAGGAAATGTTAGCTTGTCAGAAAACAATGGGAGATACATGAGGTATCTGTGTAGCAGAGGTTATTTGCTCTAATAGCCAGCAATCAACTACCTTGTTTGTTACAAGTGCCTTTAAGAATCAGTGAGGTAGCCTTGTTAGTCTGGAATAGCAGAAGTGACAGGGAGTCCTGGGGCACCTTAAAGACTAACTTTAAGTCTTCTTACAAATGTTAGCACTATAAATTAGATGAGATGGGTGAAGTATTCTCTTCTCTTGGACCAAATGCTGTTGGTGAGATAGAGCCAAGTTGCTGAGCCAAACAGAGTTTACAGCTCACTCTTCACGCTCTAGTATCGTGCAACTGACGTGGGCTACAGCTACACTGTATACAATCACTACAAATTTCAAACCAATGCTTCTGAAATGCTCTTCTCATAAGCACAGGCTGCTCGGAGACAGACTTTCATTTAAAAAATAAATTCCCCCCTTCTCAGTCCAATGTCTCATTTGTTTCTGGGATTGATGCAGGCTGCTTCAGCACACCGGCACCAACAGGGAGGAAAGCATTGTCACTTTAAAACATATGTCTAAAGCAGAAGTCCCCAAAGGGTGGCCTCCCACTAAAGCAGGGGTGGGGAACCTTTTTTCTGCCAAGGGCCATTTGGATATTTATAACGTCATTCACGGGCCGCTCCCCCCCCCCGCCCCCCCAGAAGCCCAGGCTGGCAACGGGAGCTGAGACACCCCCCCCCCCCGCTAGCAAGAGCCTCGGGGAAACTAAAGTGGCAGCTAAGCGCTCAGCCCGCTGGGGCTTTAGTTTCCCCCACAGGCTCCTGCCAGCGGGGTGTGTGTGTGTGTCTCAGCTCCCGCTGCCAGCCTGGGCTTCCTACACCCAGGCTAGCAAAGGGAGCTGAGACCCCAGCTGGCAAGGGGCCAGCGGGGGAAACTCCAAATCAGTGGCAGGCGGAGTGCTTAGCCCTGCACTGCTTTGGGGTTTCCCCTACTGGCCCCTTGCCAGCCAGGGTCCTGCCGCCTGCCCCAGTCAGCTCCCGCTGTCAGCCTGGGTGTAGGTAAGAGGAGCTGCGGGTCAGATGTGGGGGACCAGGCCTTCTACCACACCAGCTTCCCTCCCTCTCACTGAGTCAGCTGGTCTGTCTCCCCTGTCTGCCAGGCTCGGGCCACCGATTTATCATTACCCCGCAACACGTGTCTCCTGGGCTTTTCAAACCTCATGTAGGACACATACACCACCCCTGCCTGGCCCACCTCCCCCCCTCAGCCTATTCTCCTTCCCCCCCTGCCTGACCCGGCCCACCCAACCTAATCTCCTCCCCCAGCCTAACCTCCTCCCCTCCCCACCCATCCCTGCCTGGCCCACCCCACTGTTGGGGGTGATCTTCCTTTACTCCCGCCCAGCCTCCCCCCATCTAACCACCTTTCCTCCCCCACCCCTGGCTGTCCCGGCCCATCCCACCGAACGTAACCTCCTCCCCCCTCCCACTCCCACCCCAGCCTCCTGCCCCCCATGCCTGACCCACCCAGCCCAGCCTTCCCCCCCACCAAACCTCCTTCTCTCCCGCACCCATGCCTCGCCCACCCCATCCAGCCTAGTCTCCTGCCCCGCTCCCCGCCCAGCCTGGCCTCCCCCCCACACCACCCCCTTGCCTGCCCCCCAGCCCAGCCTGCCCCCCACCCCCCCTTGCACACCGCTTTCTCCCCCCCCCCCCAAGCCGGTCTCCCGCCGCCCACGCCTACTTGTCTGCTTGCTGGGACGCGACTCCTGCGAGGGCAAGGTGGAGCGACGCGCCCCCAGCCCTCAGGGAGACGCTCTGGGGCAGTGCCCCCCACTGCGACGTTGGTCTGGCCCTCTCTATGGCGCAGATTTTCCAGACCTGCCTGCGGGCCGGACCGAATCATTTGGCCGGCTGTATACGGCCCGGAGGCTCCCCACCCCTGCACTAAAAGAACACAGAGGAATGTTCTAGGGAGCACAGGAGGACCTGGTCCAGCTGTGGAGGGAGCAACACCCAGCCCTGCTCCAGGCCCCAACTGCAGTCATGTAGTTTATGGCTATGTGCATATTCCCAATAGCCACAGCCCTGCTCCCAGCAGGGCAGACAGGAGTAAGGGGGGCATGAACACATGGGGACGTTCTTCAAAGCTGAGGCAAAAAAATACTTTAATTCCTGATTTTAGATGTCATGTGACAAGACAGTTAAACTGTTGGGTCAGATTCAGTCAGAGATTTAATCTGCAGTTAAGAAATTAGTGTTTTCTTTCCTTGCTGTAATTTGTAGAGTAGGTAAATGAAGGCATAACCCTTGCTGTAGTTTGGTTATGCGTCAGTAAAATTGTTTTTGTTCTTGGAAGAGTTTTTTTGTTCTTACCTGGATTAGAGCTAAAACATTAGCTGCTATGTGTAAACAGAATTAGAAGTGTTCATCTGAAAACCACAAAATTCAAAGTAGACATAAAAGGAGTTTAATTTGTTTTTTACCATGTTGTATTCCTTAATTTTGATTTGGTTGCGCCACTTATTTGTGATAAATACAGGAAGCAGTAGTTGAGTTGACACCAATACTTTCCTGTATTGGTATAGGATTGTATTGCAAGATTTATATAATGAACTCCAGTCCTTAGTGCAATATGAAAATGCATAGTAAATCCTGTCCCTAGTGTTTAGCTCTGGAGTTATTAACAACAGTTTAATGGTTTGGAAGGAACAAAAAGCCTACTCACCTGCAGGACTGGCTGGTGCAAAAATGAGTCAGATCAGGTCCAGGCTACCTTAGGGAAATTAAGGACTCAGCACTATGACAAAGCCACACCCACAACTGGCATAATTAAAAAAGTCCCTCTGTAGGCAGCATTGGGTCAACATCTTCGGTTGACCTACCTACAGCATGTTGGGAAGGTAGATTTACCACAACAATGTGAGAACCCATCCCCTGGCTGTGTCTACACTGAAGTGCTGCTACAATTTTAAGCGTAGACAGAGTCAGTTTAGTCCTTAATAGAAAGGGGATTAAATTGCCAGCCACCAGAACTCATTTTTTATATACTGAAAAGGACAACAGCGGGAGTGGCAGGCTAAACAAACACTAAAAGCAATGGTCTAGTCCTTTGATGAGGCAAGGATAAAAACCTTGCTTTTACCTACTTTGTCAATGTATGTAGAAAACTGGTATCTATAATATGGCAACTTCCCCAAATGTATTTTGGGAGAGTACTTGGTCCTGCTAGTGTAGGCAGGGGACTGGACTCAATGACCTTTCAAGGTCTTTCTAGTTCTATTACTTTTGTCTTAAATAAAATATATATGGAGATACACCTAAGACAAAAGTAATTCAAGTTTTGTAATCCTGATTTACCCTTGAGTTATGTTAGATTACTAGCATTACTATAATGATATCAAATCTGTGAGCCGTAGATGACAATACTGGAAAAAGAAGCAGTCTTTACACAGAGTTTAACTAATTATATTTTGGGCAAATATTTATTTATCTAAAAACAAAATAAAAATCAATTTTTAAAAGAAAATGTATTTAAATAAAACCCACAAAACGGTGAAATGTTCTGGCACAGAAGTTCAAGACAAGTATAAACCCAGTTGCCACAACTGCTGAGTATCAATGTTGCACATTTTTCTATAAAGATTTTATTAAAGGTATGTACATAGCAATAAAGTATGTAAATATATACAGCAATTTGGGACCAACTTTTTGGAATTGTCTTAAGAAAAACTACTTAAATACAAAATTGTCAAAGAACAAAATTGAAAAGTTCATCCCCAGCATGAAGTCCCATCTGTCCTTATGCCCAAAGTATTAATTATGAGGCAGTTTTGAGGTTATGGCTAAACTTTTCCAAGATCCAGCCAAGGTTGTGTAGTCTTATTTTGCACGGCATGCAATTGCAATGGTTCCATACTTTACGAACTGGCATAGTTCATGAGTAAGATTAGAAATATTAATATTTCAGTCTGGATTAGATTATTCTAATCTATGCACAAGAGTTCCTTAGCTGCTCAAGTTTGTGTTTCAACTGTTCTCGCCGCTTCCTCAACTGTTCTTTCTCTGCAATCAGTCTGTGCTCATCTGTTTGAATAGAAAGAACATATTCTGTGGCTTTTTTAAGGATGACAACTTTAGGTGCCTTTTCATTGTTGGCTACCTCAGGTATTTGGTCACGCAAAGCGAAGAAACTCAACTTCAGCTCATTTCTCCTTTGGCGCTCCAAGACATTGTGTGTTCGCCTCTTGTCGTTTTCTTCTGTGTCTGACGTGCGGGGACTTGAGCACTTTCGGTTATTACTGATTTGTTTGAGAACTCTGCCATTGTCCAACTTTATCCTTTTTGCTGAAGGATACTCAAGTTTGGTGGAGGGAGAAGCAGCATAATTGTGCTGATGGATGGGGACATGACACCGCTTAAGGACTAGCGGGCTGTGGTGTGGCTTACTGTGCTCTTCTGTTGGTTGCGTGATTGATTCGGATTCACTTGTTGTCACAACATCAATTTCTTCCTCATCTTCCTCTGGTTCTTCTTCTGAAAGAAAAAATACCCCTGTTGTAAGTCAGGTTGTATAGACATTTAAAAACAGTTTGTAAGTGTTTCTTGCTATATAATGGAGAACAAGGTGGTATTTTTTAATCTGCTTCTAAAACCTGCACTTCCCTGAAAACTGTTTTATCTGACAAATCCAACATTTAACAGAAGTACTGTTAAAAGCACAGACTCCTCTTTTGTAATTCTTAAATTGGCATCCCAGACTGCCAAACCCTGCCTCCCAGATAGTAAAAGTTATGTAATTCTGAACAGACAGCAAGGAAGTTGAATGCTGACAGCAGACATTACAGCATAACCTCCCTCCTCCTGCAAGAATTACACCCCCCACCCAAATCATGGAAGCCATCCTTAAATATTTAGTGAATCTTTGGCAAGACTCCAAAGCAAAATTCACTTCACAATTGTATATTTTAAGGGCACCTTCAGAAACTTCCCTCCCCCACATTATTCCTGGGCACTCCAGGAAAAAAACAAACAAAAAGAGAGACTCTAAACTTTGTCTGCAGACAAACTCAGTCCCTGACTATACATGGGTTTGTCTCTCAAATTTTGTTTGAAAGAAACATAAGCAGGCCTTAAAAAAAAAAGCTTTCCCAGACCCATTTACTTTTCTTCAACTACTTTCACTAGCACCTCCCATCCTATCCCATGAATGTCACTGGAGGGGAGATTCAACTGGATAAGATTCTCTCTTTGGGGAATGACTCAGAGCCTGTTATGAAAGTTAACACCTCCCTCCCTCTCCCCCCCCCACCCCAATGGGCTAGTTTCCCAGGAAATTTAATTCGCGGAGCCTCTCAACGTGCCTTGCTAACGTGGCATTTAAAAAAGCACATGCAATAGGGGGACTGAAATCCTGACGGTGGGAGGAGCTACACACACCAGTTTCAGCAGGAAACTAACCGTGTCCTGCCCAAGCCCTTCAGGTTTTAAATCTTTCCCAAGTATTCACTCTGCTGAGCAAGTTACACAGCAACCCAAGGGGACGCAGGAGGGTGGTTAGCCAGGTACAGAGAGTGGTTAACTTTTAAAGTGGTATACAAAGGGGGGGACAAGAGTGCACCCCGAAACGCACTGAGAGGGCAGCTATTGCTCAGCGCTTACCATGGGCCCGGCAAACATTATCTGAATGGGAAGCTAGAGCCATAAAGGGCCCGGCAGGGGAAGTCCCTGGCGTCTTCCCTGGCAGGCCAGTTACCTTCATGCCCGACTTCCCACCAGGCCAGACCCAGCCTATCTCCCCAGGGCAGCCTGGCTAGGCGGAGGGGCAGTCTGCGGGGAGGAGGGTGGGCTGATACTCACCGGAGTCGCTGCTGGTGGTGGGCGGGGTGTCATCGCCCAGCAGGGAAGCCGGGCTGGAGCTGGGGGAGCCGGGCTTGGAGGATCGCTCACTGAGCGGGTAGGGGAAGACCACGGAGGGGTCTATGCAGTCGGAGGCGGCGGCGCCCAGGTCGTGCAGGTAGGTACTGGCGGAGGCGGGGGAGGGGGTCAAGCTGGGCGGCTGCGAGGGCGGCGGCGGCGGGCAGACCCGGGAGCCGGAGCCCCCCTCCCTGCGGGCTGCCTGGTAGGAGGCCAGCTTCTCGGACACCACCTTCTCCAGCTTGGCGGCGGCGGAGAAGCCGCTCCACATGCAGTCCTGGATGATGATGGATTTGACGAAGGACTCGTCGTCCGGGTCGCAGATGAAGCTCTGGTTCACCATGTCCCCCCCCAGCAGCTCGGTCACCATCTCCAGCTGGTCGGCGGTGGAGGGGAAGTAGGCGGCGGCCAGGCTGGAGCGGCGGCTGGGCGAGAGGGGCGGCGTGGGCAGCAGCTCAAACTTCTTCCAGATGTCTTCGGAGGGGGCGGGCGGCTGGAGCTCGCTGCCCCGCTGCTGCGCCGCCAGGTAGAAGTTCTCCTCCTCGTCCTCGAAGTAGAAGTAGGGCTGCACCGAGTCGTAGTCATAATCGTAGTTCTTGCTGGGGAGGGTCGAGGTCAGCGGCATCGCGGCGGCTGGTGCCTGGGGGGGGGGGCAAGGGAAGGGGACACGGGTCAGGGCGCTGCGGGGGTGACCCCGGGGTGCA
Organism: Sternotherus odoratus; assembly: GCA_032164245.1. NCBI lineage: Eukaryota > Metazoa > Chordata > Testudines > Kinosternidae > Sternotherus > Sternotherus odoratus. Next base: position 16,219,276 of record JAVMKO010000002.1, read on the forward strand.
GCCACCCCCCAACAAACGGTGCAAACCCGGCGGGGACACCCCAGTGGAGAAGGGGTCACCCCCATCGCCTCCCCGCCCCCCACACGGCGCAGGAGTGGGCTGCAATCAGCGACCAGCAGTAGCCGGGGAACACGACAAGCCGGCAGTTTGCGCTGGTGCAAAACGGGGAGCAGGAGCCCCCCCCCATCCGCCCGCACCCGCAGTGCGCTGCGGTTCAGGCGCCTCCGTAGCCGGAACCACCTTAACAGAGCGCGGCCGCTGCGCGCTCCCCCCTCCCCGCGGTAGGGGCTCCCCGGGATTCTGTCCCCTGCGCCGCCGCCCGCCTCCGGCTCCTTCCCGCCCCTCTCCGCCCCTGCTCCTCCCCTCTCGGCCCCGGGGCTTGGCCGGCTCCGCTCCGTCCCTTCCCTCGGAGCCGCCCCCCCAGAGCCTGTCCAGCCCAGCCGGAGAGCGGGGTCAGTGAACCAGCGCCCGGCTAGGGACCCCCCTTCTGCCCAGCCCCACTTCCCCGGCAGGGTAAGAGCCGGAGCTAGCAACTGGGGGGCGAGGGGGGGGAAAGAAACCTTCCCAGCCTTGGAGCGGCTTCCCAGCCGGGCAGCTCCCCACCGAGCCGGCTGGCGCGAGCCTCACTCCCCCTGGATTGCAAAGGAGCAGGGGAAACCCAGGCAAACTCTGCTGCCCCTCAACCGTGACGCCGGCTGGTTAGGAACCCGGACCTCGGGGGCCCCTCTCCGCCGGCGGAGGCTGCGAGGGGAGGTGGGGAGACACCGAAGTGCCCGGGGGAAAGCCCGGTTTAAAGCCCCCGGTGCAATGAATGAGGAAGGCAGAGCGCGCGCCACACACACAGGCTGCCCGGGCTGCTGTGACTACTCCACACCTTGTGTGTCTGCGTCTAACTACACTGCCGGCTAAGCCACCCCTCGAGCTCAGCGCTTTACCCGGGGCTCACCCAGCCTGCGCCCCCCAAGGGTGCAAACACAGGGCAAGACCCCCCTCCTTCCTCCGACCCGCAAAAGGTGCGTCCCCGTCTTTGCAAACTCACCGGTTCCTCCGATGCACCGGCTGGGAAATGCAGCGGGGGCCGGATTAAACACGGTGCAAAAAATAAAATAAAGTGAAAGGGGGGGGGGGACAACCCAGCCCCGCAATAATGATCCCACCAAAGCAGCAGGCCGGGGGGGCGCCGCTCCGCGCCTGCCCCTCGCGCGAGGAATTGTAAGTCCCAAGGCGGCGCAGTCGGAAGTTCTCTCGCTCCGCTTTAAAGCGCCGGCCGGCGAGAGGGGAGGGGCGGGGGGCGCTCGACGAGGCGCGGGGGGAGGCGGCGGCTAGCGCGTGAGCCCGTCTCCCTCCCTCTCGCCGCTGCAAAGAGCAAGCAGGCGCCCTGCACCGCGGCTTTTATAACCGGGCTCCGCCTTTCCCGCCAAAGCCGGGAGACGGGGTGGGCTCGTGCGCGAGGGGTGGGATCAGGCCTGCCGAGGACTGTTTTGTTGGCCGCCGCGGGAGCAGCGTGTGTAAAGGGAAGAGGCGGGGTAGCGAGCGGGGAAAGGGGCGCGGGGGACGGGCGGCGCTGGACCCGGGCAGGCGCTACTCGCCGCGAAGAAACGGAAGTAAACATAGTAAAAGCGCACGAGAGATGAATTAACGTGACCGCTGCAGCGGCTCCCGCGCCCGGGCCATTCCCCCTCCTCCCCGTGCAACGCAGCGGGTCCCTCCGTGCCCCGCCACCGCAGGGCTGGAGCGAGCCGGCGTCGCCCCCCCAGCGTTCATCTCCAGCGGCAGGGAGCCTCTGTTGCCATTCCGCGGGGTTGTTAGACAAAGGCCGGGGAGGTTGGGAAGGCGCCGCTCCTCAGGTGTGCGCTGCAGGGAACCTTGCAACGAGACCTGGGGCTGGTGCAAGAGCCAATGCAGCAGGGAGGAAAACCCAAAAGGGGGGGGGGGGGTTAAAATGCTAGCAGAGCAACAGGAGCATTTATTGTCCGGCTGTCTCTAGCCCGTCTCCCCGGCGTGCATGTCCTAGCGCATGCAAAGCAGGGTGAAAAAGGAGGAGATTACCGGCTTTGGCGGGGGGAAGGTGGACACGCACTTCATGCCCAGAGAGGTTACTGCTAGACGGAGCAAACCCAAGGAATGGGGCAGGGACAATTGGTTTTAGACACCCCCGCCATAGCTGCTGCAATCTGCTTTCCCCTCCCCCCCGTCCCTTTTTTATTTAAACGTATCTTCCCCCTCTGGAAAAAAATAGTGGAGTTTAATAAACCAGCTGGATCCGCCCAAATGATAGACTCAGGTGCAAAGCTTTCTCGGTGGAGATTGCAAAGAGGGGAAGGGATCCAGGCTCAGCCTCCCCTTATCGCACGGGCGGCTCCGCCAGGTTCATCTCCCAGGTAAAGGGAGGGAGGGAAACCGTTAACTCTTTCCTTTTTCTACCATGCAAAAATCCCCGCCTGCTCTCGGCTCCTTTACTCTTTGCTACTGATACTCCACCTGCCCAATTAATCAAGACACCTGAGATCTCCCACATGCCATTCCTTTCACACTTGCTACCCCCACCCCTCCCTGTTTCACAGGTTCACCTTGTTGTCCCCTAGTTAAGCTTTTTCTCTCCTATTTTGTCTCTTACGTATTAACCTCGCTGGCATGAGATCTTTTTAAAGCCAATCAGGGAGAGACCAACCAAATACTTAAGAGTGATTTGCACCACTTTAAAATGCAGCTGGCTTCAAAGGGTCAGCCCAGCCGGGTCATTCCCCCGCTGCTCAGATTAAGCTGCCTCTCCTGCATCTTCTTAAACTTTCATTTACCCCCCCCCCCAAACCTTGGGGAAGCAACTAAAGGAGAAAGTGGTGTCATACCTATCGTTTAAATGCAATTATGGTGGTGTGTAAGTGCTACACTTATAGCTTGCAAAAAATAATAATAAAAAAAAAAATCCGAGGTCCCTGGCTCGCTGCAGGAAAAGCAAATTCTTCATCAGGGACTCAGTACTGTATCACCAATGGCTTTGGCTGCAAAAAGGATTGTGACTCACGCCTGCTCTGTGCCCTCCGTACTGGTAGCGAAAGTAAAGTACTGTATAGTAAAGTAATTGCGCCCTCTACTGGCTCAAAGATTATCATTATTATCAGACCTAATTATAAAAAGGGAGAGGCAGACTGTGGAGAATGTGTGAATCACGCATTTGGGTGCAGATTGGACGATAAGAGCGGAGGCTCCTTATTATTGCTCTGTCTCTTTGTAGCTCCAGACCACAACGGGGGGAGGGATGGACCAGTGGAGGCTTCTCAAAACAGGATGGGGATCTTCTCTGAGTCAGATACCTTTTGATCTTTACCGGTGTTTCATACTTTTTTTTCCACTGTAGTTTTGTCTTCACACATTTATAAACCAACATCATTTTTTTCCTCCTTCAAACTAGCTCCTACTATCCATTCAGTTAATGTATATCCAATATACAAATACCTGTGTTTACCTGTGATCCTATACTGTATCATTAGAGGACTACCTATGACCCAAGAGAAACTTTGGACAACATTATGTTAGAAAGTAAATAAGATGAAGAACAGTCGTGGCACCTTAGAGACTAACCAATTTATTTCAGCATAAGCTTTCGTGGGCTTTAGCTGACTTCATCGGATGCATAGAATGGAACAGAAGTAAGATGTATTTATGTACATAGAAAGTAAAAAAAAGTTGTACATTACCATAGACACTTCTGTTGCTATAGCCTATTAGTAGATGGGACTGATGTATGGAGAAAGATTAAAATGGTTAGATATATGCAGCTTGGCTAAACAACCACCAAGAGTAATAAATCTTTGTAATCGTAACTATTTATCACTATTAGAATGATTAACACCAATGGTGAAATCATGGCCCCATTGACTTCAATGGGTCCAGGATTTCACCCCAAAAAGGGAAAATAATTGTTTATGGTGATATAAGAGGTTTATATAACTAGGATGAAAAGTGAAAAAGAAAACACAGGCTGAATGTCAGGTAAACCTCAGGATCAAATAGATTATGGAATAGCCTGCCAAAGGAAGTGGTGGAATACCCATTGTCCTTGACTCTCTAGAGGGGAAAAGGGGTTCAGAATATGGTGTGAGGAACTAGGGAGTATGGTCAATTCCTGCAGTGAGGAAATGATAAACTAATTTAAGAACATCTCTACACAGTTTTAAGAGTGTTTTCAATCATCTTAGTTTGTCAGTTTACACTCAATTTAGGCCTTGTCTACACTAAAAAGTTGTACTGCTTTAACTCTACTAGGAGAGTTCAACAGTACCATTCCCCTAGTGGAAATGCTGTTATTATCAGTATAAAGGTACCTTGTTTTGGTCTAGTTTTTGTTCTATTGGAAGAGGAGCATTTCAGTAAGATTTTAAGGGTGGACCAGCCCTTAGGATAAATCAGTTTGAGTGTCTTAAATCAATTTAACTGCCCATCGGGTAGGGTTGTGGGATTTGAAAAAAAGTTAGGCTTGAGCTATAATCAGTAGGGATGTAACTTTTTACTAATATAGGCAAACCAGCGCAACCCCCAGTGTGGATGTAGTTACACTGGTATAGTTAAAGTGATACAGCCAAGGCTTGTGTTCAGCCAAGGCTTGTGTTCAGCCAAGGCCTCACAGGCACAAGCTAAGTTTTAAGCTATCAGTTTTAACTGATAAGCGTGTTTACATTGGTTCACACAAATCCAGTTCAATCAAATTAAAAACACATACCCTTTGGGTTAAAACAAGGTAAATTCTGTGTGTAGACCAGCTTTTACACACATTAATATCCATCCACATAAACATGGCAACACTGGGGGAGCTCTCATGTAGATGGGTCATTTGCTGCCAGGCATTTTAAGAGCCATGTCATCTACCTCTGCTCAGAATAAGCCTAAAATATATAGTGTCTTAAAACTCAAAAACAACAAAACCTTGTCCAAAACAACAGAAATACAAAATGTCCCATCTATGCTACAGCTCCTAGTGGAGTAGAACCAGTGTTGGCAACTGGGAAATTTTTAGAAATTTTTAGAAATTTTAGATGATGCGACATCAAATGCAGAGCAATTAATGGCAGTAGCACAGGTGATTCTGACTTAAAGTGAGTAGTAAGGAAGATGAGCAGATGGACCTTTACCTAGCAAACACCCTATTTTCCCATGAGTCAAAAAACAAGGGAGGAGGAAGAAATATGATACTGAAGCAATGCAGTCTCTAAATAAAGTGTTTTCCAAAGTGTTCTCTGGGTGACTGCATGTCTCCTACAGATAATAGATGTGACTCTGGTAGCCAGCGCAAAGGGGAACCAGTGCAGTAGTATAGGATACTTGGTTACTATATTCTACATCCTTCCAGGTTGAGAATAATCTGGGGCAAGATAACAGAGAGATAAATATAAATCTCCAGTAGAAAGACTTTTGACAGAATAGCTGTTAGACTTGAAGAATATACACACAAGTATATTGTTACAAAGGTATTGCCTTTTCCAAGGAGAGCTTAATGCCAAATAAGAGATGGGAAGAGGACTCAGACAATGATCTGCATGGAATTTACACAGATGAGCATGAATAGTTGAAAGTTGTGGAAGAAAAACAAGGAAAAGGTGTAACAAAGTCCTTATTCCAGACTAACACGGCTACCTCCCTGATTAAGGAAAAGGTGAAGATTGTGGAAAAAGCTACCTACCATCTCTGCATGTATGAGTAAAACTGTAAAGTGTTTTGCCTTGTTCTACGTACCTTACTGAAACACTGCATAAAATATATATATTTCTAGGAACCCCGGGTTAGTTGTTTTGCTGCTAATGTAAAAGCATTATCTAATATGTAACTGGAGCCAACACTCATTTGCACTAACTGCGGACAAATTCTGAGGAGTTTTTCACGGCAAATCCATGCAAGCGTATAGGTCACTAATCTTCAATCCAGTGAGCAATTTAAAAAGTGCACCCTAAATGTTTTTCTCTCTCCTATAAAAGACTCACACAAGCAAACTGGGGACAGTGTCTAAGGCCTAATTCTGCACTCAGATCAATTAATGTGGGGCCCTGCATCTATATACTCAGGTTCAGTAGCACATCCAGATGCAAGATCAGGCACCAACTGATTATACAGGAGAAAGAGTCAGTTTCACTCTATTAGGTACTGTCTACCAAATGCACAAAGGAAACATTCCCCCCGCTCCCCAATTTCTCATTTCTTTCAGTTTGAATTTTTTTTTAATAGGTTATAAAAATACTCAGAAGTATAATTCTTAAATTGACAGAGTAGGCATATATGACATGGTGGTAAAATGCCTTAACTACATCCACAGTACAGCTTTTAGTGACCATTGTTACCTCCAGTCTTACTGCTGCACCAGTGAACATGGTGGTGAATTACAGGCCTTCTGACTGAGTCACAGGGGAAAGTGATAATGTTCACCATGAATACATGCTACAGACGTTTCAGTCAATCTGAACTATGCTAAAGCTAGAAATAGGAATAATTATTCATTTTAAGATAATGAATATAAAACATTGCCTGCTTTAGGAAGCAATGGCTGCATTTCTTATAACCTTGCCAATATCCCTTCCTGCAATTATGTTGTGGGGTCAGGTATTATAACATCTGGTATAATGTATTAATTTTATTGTCCCTAATGCTCAGGGCTTTGTCCAAAAAGTGCTTACAGCAAACATTACAGGTTCTTACCCTGGCCAGACTTCTCTTGATCCTCCACCCTATAATCTTTCCTAAACAGAGATTCAATCTATTTACTCCTAATAGAAAATGAGAGAGAGGGACAAAATGAAACTAGAGGACACCAAAGGGAGCAGAGAGGGAAGTGCTAAATAGCACATAAATTTTAGATATGGTTCCCCACTCCTGCAAAAAGAACTTGCATCCACCTCAAACCCACAGAGAGGGTGAGATCCAGGCTCCATTGATGTGTCTTGCTATTGATTTCAATGGAGCTTGGCTTTCACCTAGGTATAGGGTGTCCTTCCCATGCAGTTCTCTTTGCATGACCTGTGTCCTAAGATTGTATACAGGTGTGATATTTAAAAATAAATATCTTTGTTTTGTTTTTAAAGCTGGGGGGGGGGGGTGCCAAATCAAGAGCTCAGTGACAAGATCTTAAAACCATTTAAAAAGGTTTATTTTGAAGGTGGTTTTGGTATGTGATCCATTTCTGTATCTTGCTATACCTGAAAATAATATGTATGTTTTCATGTTGAACATTAGCTTTAATAAAAAATTTAAATCTGTTCTTATTAAAAACTGCTGTCAGTTAAGAAGTAATTAAAAATGTGACTTCTTCCCGTGTTACCTCTTTGACTGCTGAAAGTTAAACGGTTTTAAAAATCTAATTTACTTTTAAAGGATATGCTCTTTACATGTTGCATTTCTATAGAAAATAATCAATCAGTTAATTTTGCCTCTGTTTTCAGTCCATTTCATTCTCTGGTTCTCTTGCAACACAAAATTGTTAGGGCTGTAAACATTGCAGAGGACTGTTTACATTAAAAACACATGCATTCTCTGAATTTTTTGTATTTGTGTGTGAAAACATTTCTACTAAATCATATTAGATTTGTTTAGAGTCAAAATCTCAATACTGACTATCTGCTAATAGCCATTTAATTATTTTTTAAATCTGTTACCTGTTATGTAATTCAGAACACATTGAAGTAAATCAAAAGAGTTTCATGGCTTTCAGAGGGTTTTGGATCACACCCTTAATGATATTAACACTGAAATTAACACCTTGCTGAGGTAAATTAATGGGAAGGGGATGAGTTAGGGCAAGTGCTTTTGGTATTGTTTGACTGGAGACTGCTTCCTGCAGGACTGGATTAAAGGAAAACTGCACTGATTTGAATGCATAATAAAAAGAGATGTTCAAAGCTCTTGTAAAAGATAAACTGTTATTATTCAAAACTTTCTTTAGAAGAAGAGGTAACAGAGCTATCAAATTTGAAAGGCTTGTCATGCATTCCCTGAATCTTATTATACACTATTGGATTGCCAAAACAGCACACCACTAGTTGATTAACTCTTCTTTAATATATTTAAGACAGTTAAGCTATTCTACTAGGGCTGAAGTGACAGAGTCCTGTGGCACCTTAAAGACTAACTAAAGTATTGAAGCATAAGCTTTAGTGGGCTAATACCCACTGCTTCAACTAAGTGGGTATTAGCCCAAGAAAGCTTATGCTTCAATACTTTAGTTAGTCTTTAAGGTGCCACAGGACTCTTTGTCACTTCTGCAATTCCTAGACTAACGTGGCTACCTCTCTGATTCTCTACTAGGGCTGTAAGTTTAAGGAGCCTGAGCTCTAGATGTTGATCATAACGACTTGCATAACGTTGTGGTCTATAAACAAAATACACTAGCCTTCCCTGTAGTGATTTTCTGCATGGAAAGAGCTGCAAGTCTCCCTTTCAGACTTTTCAGTGCACTCTGTAAGAAATAATTCTATACACAAGGGAGCAGGCCAGACATTTGTTTATTCTCAATATTTGGAGGCCAGGGCTGTGTTGAGTGGGTGTGTGGATGCATTAAGACTGTCTCTACTTGAGGATAGGCAGCTGGGGTTGAGTAAACAGTCCAGCTGCACCAGTGCAAACTCCAAGAGTAGACAAGAAAGGCTGCCATTTGCATTGGTGGAATTTAACATGGTTCCAAGCAGAAGGTGGCACTTGAGCAAACAGTGGCTTTGAATGTTCACACTAAGGGTTACTCTAGTGCAAAAAACCAGTTTGTTTTAAAGTGGAGCTTGAGACATTTATGAATGAAGTATATGAGAGGGCTGTCTGGGATAGCAGGGGGCTGACCTCAGTGACCAAGGAGGTCCCTTCCAATCATATGTCCCTATGTTCTGTGTAGGCTGATGGCTACATTGGGGGCAAGTCATCAGGCAAGAAAAGGTCTCAGAAATAAAAGAGGGATTTATATGCTAGTTCAATCCATGTGCTATGTTTTCTTCGCTAAGGTTAAAAGGTGCAAGAACAATTTAACTATGATAAACAAGCCAGCACAATCACTGCCATTTTATACAGAAGGCCACCCTTTGGAGACATTCCTATACAAATGCACAATTTTATATCATTGTGTCTTAATTCATTTGTCAAGATACTGCAGGTAGGCAGCCCAGTTTTGAAAGGGAGCCACTGACTTTGAATGCTTCAGTTTTTGGGTATGGAACTTGACATCTTGGCCCTGATTCACCCATGCCTCCCATCCAGTGTAGGTGCTTGACATTTCTTGAAATCACATCCTAAACTTTAAGTGTCTCAAGTAGGACACCCCACACAGGAAGCATCTGACATTAGGCCCCAGTCCTATAGATAATCAAGGCAATTTCTTGAAGGACCAGCGAAACACACCTGAAAATCTGGGCCTTGCCTGCCATGGATGTTCTGAGCCATAATTCGTTAGGGCATGTTAAGTGACTGGAGATCCCCAGATGGAAGTGGTTAGACAAGTAGAACATAGGATTGTAGTATGAAAGTTCTTTGCTGTAGATCTCGTTCATTTCAGTAGAAGAACAAGTCCCTCACCAACTTTCTAGGTTTGGGGTATAGCCAAGAGCACTGGATGACATCATTCTGATGAAGCTAAATTGGAATCTGCTGCTTAAGAAGCACCTGAATATATCATTTGTTATCTGAGGGCAGGAGTGTGCCAGCTGGTAGAATCAGGGGTCTAGAAACAGGACTCTTGGGTTGTAAACTCAGTTCTACTATTATCATTACTTCTGTTCTTGTCCTTAGACAAATCAGTGCCTCTGTGTGTGTGTGCCTTAGTTTTCATCTTCCTAGGTGAGAATGTGACATCTCCACAGGCATAACAGATAGAACCAGTTAAAAGCATATAAGGAATGAACAATACTTACTAGCTGGACAAGCACAAGATGCACTATACAGCATCTAGTTGCAAAATGGATGCTTAAGGGCCGCAGCTGATTGCCTCTACCAAATGAAAGGCCACTCCCAGAAAAGCATGCTAGAAAAAGAAGGTACCTTTATGAATGGAGAATTAGTGAGAAATAGGAAGGAAGATAAGCTTGGAGAAGGGGTATCCTAGCTAGTAATTGAGGAATCTGTTTCTAGTGACTTTTCTTGTCTGTCTGGACTCTATTTCTGCTATCGTGTCTTCTTTGGCCTAGTTAAAATGACAAAACTGAATCATGTTCAAACATGGTGTTAGCTGAATGTAGTTTAGCTATAAGAGCAGCCAAAGACATCATGTTCCTCATAACTGTGATTAAACCCTCCAAACATACTTGATGGTTTCTCCTTCCAGCACTTACAGCTAACATTCAATCCTGGTTCAGTTTGTGTGATTGCCAACAGCCTTGTTCAAATATCATTACATATCGTAACGTTGACAATGTGTACAAGAGGAGGTATTCATATCACATCAAACTGGGAATGTACCATCAATCTATTGCTTACAGTGAAATTATATATACTGGTATTTTCTCTCTCATTCTCTTCTCACCTAATCATTTGTTCATGCATTTGGCGACTGTGCATTGTGCTGATGTCAGATTGTAGACTCATTGGGGCAGGGACTGCCTTTTTATTCTGTGTTGGTACAGTTCCTGGCACAATGGGTTGATGGTCCATGATTGGGGCTCCTAGGTGCTACTACTATGTAAATAAATAAATCTAGGTGCTGCCATAATGATTCCTAAACAATTACAGTTAATTCAGAATCCATTTGTGTATATGTACATATGTTTAATTTAAATTGCTCCTTCCACGCACTTTACTCTAGAGGTTCTCAACCTTTTTTTTTTCTTCCTGAGCCCCCCTCGTCCCTCCAACATGTTATAAAAACTCCATGGCTCACCTGGACCACAACAACTGCATACTTTTCTGAATATAAAACCAGGGCTGGTGTTAAGGGGTAGGAAACAGGGTAGTTGTGTGGGGCCCCATGTCACATGGGCAATGCAAAGCTAAGTTGCTCAGGCTATGGCTTCAGCCCCAAGTGGTAGGGTTCAGGGCCCTGGGCTGCAGTCCTGCGGGGCGGGGCTTCAACTTTCTGCCCTGGGTCCTAGAGAGTCTAATGCCGGCCATGCTTGGCAGACGTCCTGAAACCTGCTTGTGGCCTCGCCAGGGGCCTTTGGACCCTTGGTTGAGAACCACTGCTTTCCACTTTTTGTTTGTTTTCTCTACCATGTTGCCCTAGTTCAAGCCTATACTTTACATATCTGAAAAATATGACTTTAGTTGTTTCAAGTAGGGTACCCAAAGTTAATTAGCAACTTTGAAAATTCACACTTCAGTTTCTAGAGATTGCTACATGAGGCTGCAAATCAATGCGTGCCATCAGCTTTCAGGTGTAATAGCCTATATGCTCCTCTAATCTGTTTATAAAACTGTTTTTAGCATCATTTTTACTGCTACAGTGTAGTTTAGTTTACAAGCAATCAGAACAAACTCAAAACTTTTTAACAACACTGCAGCTAAATATCTTGAGATGAACAGTTTTTAATCAGTAGTGACTGCTGCATATTAAAAATAGCATGGGAAATGAAAATACATCTGTGAATATTTGCTACCAGCATGGAATAAATGCAGTCAGAAAGGCCACAATAAAACTACTTCACATGACTGATTGATAACTCAGTTTATTGATGAGAAGGGGGGAGCGCTTGTCTCTCCATATCAGATAAAGGATTTTCCCCTTGTTCCACTGTGAGAGATGAACATGTTAATTTGTCAGATAGCAGCAATAAAGTTGCAGCTCTCCTATGTTCTACCAGACATATGCTACATCAAATAAAATTCAGGGGAATGGATTTAAAACACATTGCAGGAAATGCCTTTTGAAAACCTATTTATAATTAACTTGTGGAACTCCCTGCTGCAGTTTATTATAAAAACAAATGGCTTACTAAGATTCAGAAAGCAGTGAGATATTTTGAATTAATAATAGTATCTGAAGATACATTAATTAGAATGACAAAGAGTCCTGTGGCACCTTAAAGACTAACTAAAGTATTAAAGCATAAATACTAGAATAAAATTTATAATGGATCTGAATTATCTTACTGGATGGCCTAAGGCAGGGAAAGACAGTTATTCCCCTCCCTCAAGGCATAGGATTTCATAATTAAAGAGGTGCATTTTAAAGGACAGGGAGTTTCACCTTTTTCTGAAACATCCAAGATAGGTGTCTGCCAATGCCCCCTAGGGCCCCCCAAGCAGGTTTCAGGGGGGCCTTCAAGCAGGGCCAATATTAGACTCGCTGGGGCCGAGGGCAAAAAACTGGAGGTCCACCACATGCAGCTGAAGCCCAGGTCCTTGAGCCCCACCACCCGGGGCTGACGCTGAAGCCTGAGCAAAGTAGTTCATGGGGACCCCTGTGGCATGGGGCCACAGGCAATTGCCCTGCTTGTCACCCCTTAAAGCCAGCCCTGGCTTTTATATGCAGAAAACCAGTTATTATGGCACAGGTGGGCCGTGGAGTTTTTATAGCATGTTGTAGCGGGGCCTTGAAAAGAAAAAGGTTGAGAATCTCTGGTCTACACTCCTACAGTCTACAGGCATTGCCATAATACAAACACTACTAGTGGAGTTATGGCATTTTGGGAATAGTGCTCAGCTCTGTTGACACTGTAGACTGTACACGGTTCCCCAGTCATTTTTTGCAGTGTAGACGGGCCCTTTGCTTTAGCCCCTCTTGCCCTGCTTCCCATCAAAGGACAAACTGCAAAACTCCTTTGCACAGTGGTGAGCAGAGAAATGGCTCACAAGGAGGAGAAGGGCCTGATTGTGAAATCTGTGCTTGTGCCCTTGGATGTAAAGGGATTAACTTCTTCAGATAACTTCAACTTCAAAGAGGGAACTTTATAAACACTTCATAGTTTAAGAAACAATTGGCAAATAAAGTATTCCCAGGATAATGCTAACAGGGCTAGTCCCTTGTGAGGAGCTATTGAGAGTGTCTCTCTTCTTTCTATTTATCACCTAATTCAGAGGGCAGGGTATTTTTTGCATGTAGGTGAAGAGAACAATATTTACACCCTGGCCTAGGGTGGAAGGAAGAAGTAGTTAATGAGCTAAAATCCCTGTTATTACTCTTTGTGTTACATTAGACAAAAGACTGAGGGGGCCCCTGATAATGGACTTCAAATACATTAAGGACTGGTATGAAGACTAGGGTGATCAATTGTTTTTCATGTCCACTGGAGGTCTGATAGGAAGTAATGGCCTTAATCAGCAGCAAGGGAGATTTTAGATTAGGAAAAACTTTTTAAACTATAAGGATAGCGGCATTTCCAAGGGAGGTTTTGGAATCCCCATCATGGGATGTTTTTAAGAACTGGTTAGAGACAAACACCTGTGAGGGTGGTTTAGGTTTATTTGGTCCTGCCTCAGAGCAGGGGGCTGGACTGGATGACCTTGTGAGGTTTTTTTCAGCCCCACAAGTCTATGATTAGCATAGAGCAGTCCCACTGTGCTAGGTGCGGCACAGATATATAGGAAGGGAGAGTCCATACCCCAAAGAGCTTACGATTGAAATAGACAAGACAGGTAAAAGGAGTGAGGGGAGACAGAGGCTAAATGGCTCAAGATCATACAGCAGGTCAGTGGCAGAACCAGGAATAGAATTCAAGATACCTAAACTGGACCACATTGCCTCTGCTTATCAGAAGTATTGAGTGCTCCCATCTCCTGCTGGCTTCAGTTAGGGCCTGCCTGCCCACAAGTTGTACCAATTTAACTATACTGGTATAGACAGCACAGCCCTCTTAAGTGTGGAGGGAACAATATCCATATAAAGGTGCATATATAAGTACAGCTTATTCCCTTAAGGGAAAGCATATCTATACCGCTGTAGCTGGGCCCATGTTAAGGGCTTGTCTACACTGGCAAGTTTCTGCGCAATAAAGCAGCCTTTTGCACTCAAACTGAAGACGTGTACACAGAGCCAGGCCACTGTGTGGCAGAAACCCCTCAGCTGCAGCACTGCAAAACACCCACCTCGACGAGAGTGGTAAGGCTACTTGTGCAGAGGGTCCAGCGCTCTATTGCCAGTGTAGACACTTAGTTGCTTTCTGGGCTGTAATTGGCCTCGCAGAGCGGTCCCATAATGCCTCAAGTGACTGCTCTGCTCATTGTTTTGAACTCTGCTGCCCTGGAGACATGCGCCCCTCCCTTTTCAAAGCACTGTTTCTGTTAAGTACCCATGAAAGACAAAAGGTAAACCAGTATAACTCTACAGGTAGAAGTAAGATTTTTCTACCTTGTGTCTACACTGCTCTTGGAGACTGGTTTCAGTTTGTGAAGGCACATCCATGTGAGCTTTACTCTAACCAGTGTGGTGAAAAATAGTGAAGATGTGGTGGTGCAGACCTTGACAAGTGCAGTACAAACTTGCCCGGGACTTTCTTTGCTAGCCTGCACTGGGGTCTGTGTTACTGTGTCTTCACTGCTATTTTTATCAACACTAGTTAGATTAAAGCTAGCACAAAGATGCCTACATGACTGTAGACATACCCACTACTATACTGGCACAACTTTCAAATGTAGACCAGGCCTTAGACCAGTGGTTTTCAAACTTTTTTTCTGGCAACCCAGTTGAAGAAAATTGTTGATGTCCATGACACAACAGAGCTGGGGATGAGGGGGTTTGGAGTGTGGGAGGGGCTCAGGGCTGGGAAATAGGGTTGGGGTAAGGGCTGCGGGATAGGGCTGGGAATGAGGGGGATCAGGGGGTGGCAGGGGGCTCTGGGCAGGGGCTGGGGGTTAGGATGCAGAAGGGGGGCTCTGGGCAGTCATGGCTCTGGGCTGGGGGTGCAGGCTCTGGGTGGGGCTGGGGATGAGGGGCTTGGGATACAGGAAGGGGCTTTGGGTTTGGGGGGGGGGACTCTGGGCTGGGACAGAGGATTGGGGCATGGGGCTGGGGCATGGTCTTACCTAGGCAACTCCCAATCAGCGGTGCAGCAGGGGTGCTAAGGCAGGCTTCCTGCCTGTCCTGGGTGGCAAGGTGGCCCCCCAGGCCCCCCAGATTTAGGTTCTCAAGCAGCTCTCTCTGGCTAAGTTTGGCTCCTTGCCTGGCTAGGGAGGGCAAACTCCCTCCTGGGAAGGGGCTCCTTCCGGCTGCTCTGCCTGCTGGCAGCCTTTCTAGGTTTGACCCTCACTCTCCCTCACTTTCTTCTGCTTCCACAAAAACTCACTCTTCTAACTCCTCCTGCCTCCAACCGCACTCCTCAACTCCCACCCCCTTCTCTGGAGAGGACTCTCTTTAAAGGGCTCTGGCAGGCTCCTTAACCGGTCTCAGCTGGCCCTGCTTCTGACTGTGGCAGCTTGCTCAGCTGGACCTAATTTAGCCTGCAGTTCCCCTCTCTCCACAACCTTCTTTGGCAGTCTCTAGCCCTGGGTTTACCACACCTGGTACCGCGAACTGAGCTGCACCCTGGAAGTGGCCAGCAGCAGGTCCGGCTCCTAGGCAGAGGCACGCAAGTAGCTCTGTGCATCTCCAACCCGCAGGAACTGCCCCAACCCCCCAGCTGGAGTGTGGAGCCAATGCTTGGAGCGGGGGCACCATGTGGAGCCTTGTGCGCCCCACCCCCTGCCTAGGAGCTGGACCTGCTGCTGGCTGCTTCCAGGCCACAGCACAGTGTCAAAATAGGTAGGGACTAGCCTGCCTTAGCCATGCAGCACCGCTAACGGGACTTTTAATGGCCCAGTCGGCAGTGCTGAGCAGAGTCGCCGCAACCCAGATCCTTACATTCCACAACCCAGTAGTGGGTCAAGACCCTCAGTTTGAAACCACTGCCTTAGACCACTGGCACAGCTGCACCATTACTGAAAAATGTGTACTGCTTTCCCTCACGTAGATGTCCCCTTCTTGTGGGCATCCTGGAAGAAATGAGTCTTTTGGAAGGACTGAAGTGGAAAGTGGCTAGCAGATAACATGGATTGGGCTTTGGAGAGCATTCCCCACAGGGAGCGGCACAGAGATGGTTGTGGGAGAAATGGCCTAATGGGTCATTGAAGCTAGTGTCAGCCAAGCGGGGATGGGAGGGACAATGCAGTTAGCATTAAGGTGGTAACCAGCTGCAGAAGTCATTGCAGATTCCTTGTGGGGCCATATGTGCAAAAAAGAAGGGTGTTTGAAAAATTACATAGGTCTGCTACATGTTTTGAATTCTCTCCTCTAAAGAGCTCTTGGAATAAGGTGTGGGCAGGAGAATGCAAGCCGTGCATGTACAGAGACTGCAACTCTTAGGGTATGTCTACACTGCTGTTAAAAACCAATGGCTTGTTGCCTCAAAGGGAGAAAAAGGTAACCCTTAAAATAAATCAGGTGTGGTAGAGGAAAAAAAACAGATACCCCTCTTACTCAGAAGTGCAGATACCACCCACTCTGGTATCTAATCACCCAGTGGACCAATACTCCAGGTATGGTGTGGTGTATAATGAAGAGGAGACAGGTAAGTAAGGTGAAAACAAAGAGATCTGTATTAGGGATAAGAATACAATTGATAGGGGAGGGAAAAAACCCACAAACACAGACCAGTATCAACAACAACAGTGACAGTGACTTCAGTGGGGCATGAAGCCCAGACCCAAATAAACCCTTGGCCAGATCCCCTATAACAAAGAGATATTTTTCCCTACTCAATTCTAGGTGCAAAATTGTCTGTGGTGATGGTGCTCAGGACCTCAACTATGGGCTAGTGAAAAGCCATCAAGGAGGAACTCTGAGGAGTCCAATGGATAGCTCATAATCTCTGTGGAAGAGAAGCCCATCAGAGATGGAACAGCAGGATAAGGTAGGTGGTAAGGGTCTTCTCCAGTGCCTTCGGGATAGGTGATACTCTTGTCGATCTGATCGGAACCACAATGAGACCCTACCGCACACAGGCTCCCGCTCAGATGGACAGCCCCGTGCAGGTGCTGAGCAAGATCTTATATAGCCTTTTGGCGGGAAAAATTCTGAGGAGATGGAATGTTGAGGGCTGGCTCTGGCGGGAAAAGCTGATTCTGTCCGGTATCAGCCAGAGGACTCCAGTGTCTAAGTTGTAAACAAGTCCACTTACAAAGATGGAGTCTAAGGGTCATAGTTCATATACTCCATATTAGCGTCTATTAAAGCCAGTGATTCACTTAACATTACCTCAGAAATACATTATTTAAACAACTAATTGAACATATTAAACAGTACTAACATATTTATACCTAACAGACTGGTCCATGCCTGGTGACTCAGGCTTGTGGGACTCGGGCTAAGGAGCTGTTTAACTGCAATGTAGGTGTTCAGGTTTGAGCCTAAACCTCTACACCTCAATTAAACAGCCCCCTAGCCTGACCCTGAGTCAGCTGCAGGTGTCTAATTGCAGTGTATACATCCCTTTAGACCTCAAACTGACAGACACTATTGAAAAATCAAAGATAGGGGAGCTGGGATAGAAGCGGAACTGCAGCCATCTTTCTGCTAATACTGGTAATTAGTATCAGCAAAGATCTGTGCAAGGAATACATTTTGTTATTGACAGTGGGATTATTTGTAGATATACCAGCTGAGTGTACACTCTTATGCAAATAAGATGAGGAAGACTTTGTAGCACCTTAGAGACTAACCAGTTTATTTCTCTTATGCAGTTAAAGTTGAAATAAATCATTCTTAGGATCTTCCCCCACAAGTGTAGACCAGCCCAAAGTGAAGTAATTGTTCCAGAATAAAGTGATTTTTATTCTGGAATATAGTTTCCACATGTGGAGCTATTTCAGAATAGCTATTCTGGTCAATTTCCAGATGTAGATAAGTGTTAGACTGAATAAGGAATTTGCACTGGTCTAACTAAACTAGTTTAATTAAATTGGTTCAAGTCTGTGTAGACTAGCCTGACGAGACAGTTCTCTGGTTGAACCCTCAGAAGGTGAAAGTAGTTTAAAGCCTTCACTGGCTATTTCACCATACAATCACATTGCCAGAGGGCAGGGGTATAGAGAATTGCCTCTGGTTCCACTCCTGCTGCTGACAGAGGGAAGAAAACACAGAACCAACCCACAAGTGCCTCAGACTTTGCCTGGACTGGGATCCATTTCTATGCTCATAGTCAGATTTTTAGATAACTCTTTCCATACCATGTATCCATGTGCTTCTTGTCCCATAAGAAAGCTCCGCACCAGATACTTATCTCACTGACACTGGTGTAAATTCAGAACAACTCCAGTGAAACCAGTGGTGCTGCACTGGTGTAAACTGGCTGTGAATTCAGAGTCAGGCCTGCAGCCTGCATTCTTTTTCTCGTAATCTCCTTGATGCTCCTTAATTAGGGTTGCCAACATTTTATTTTAAAAATAAAAGGCTGTTTTTTTTAGCACTCCTGTCCCCACCCATTGTCCTGATATTATTATTAGTATTATAATCATTTATAATAATAATAAGCAGTACTCACCTACATTCATCAGGGGTATTGCTTGCTGTGCACTCAGCAACTCCTGATCTTGTTGTACAGAGATGAAGAAATAGGGGATATCCCTTGTAATAAGGGACTGTGTGGGTAACCCTACCCCTAATGGTCTTTGGGTAAGCCCTAGCAGCATATTTAGTACTCTGTGTCACAAGCAAACCATTTGAATAGTTTTTAACCTGAATGTCGGATTGGTTTATCAGCAGCAGGTGGCCGAATAATTATGTATACAGCTATGTATGAAAACTGGGTCAGCAGGACAGCAGTTCCTTTTATGTCCCATCATGTTATCTATATTTATACCCAGGGTCAAACCTGGGGCAAAATGATGCGTGAATGAATCTGAGCAGTTACTGTGTTTCCTCTCTGATGTGCCTGCTTGCCTCTGATAATGGCACATCATAACACTTTCTGTGATACAATGATTTTGATTGGCATAAATAGATAAAGGCAACACAGGGTAACAAAACCAAACTAGACAGACAAAACCCACATTTAACCCCCCTTCCCTCCAAGAACGGCAGATTAAGTGATTTGGGCCTGGATGTTCCCCAAATCCCTGTTTTAGGTGTCTAAGGCCCTGTGGGATCGCTGTGATGCACAAACCTCCCACTGAAACCTCACTCGGTGCCTACATTTTTGTAGTAAACGTTTCCTCGGAGGCACCTATATTTCTGCTTCTGAGCAAGCACATGGGTGCCTCCCTCTAGGCACCCTGATGCCTTGCTCCCACCTAAGCCCCAGAGCGATTCGAAGACTGGAGGAAGATAGGTGTTTGGCCACCTAAGTTGCATGCAGGGCTCCATCCAGGAGGAGTGCTGGGAGGGTGCCTATTAGAGTGAGTCCAAAGGGGGAGGGAACGAAGAAGAGGACTTCCCTCAGAACTTTTAGCCCATTGGCTAAGATACTCATCTGGGATGTGGGAGACCCAGTATCCAGCCTCCCTGCACCAATGACTTATTTTTCCAGAGTGCAACAGGAGGAGGGTGGGAGTCCTGCGTCGGGATGTCCTAGACCCCGGTAGTTAGAGTACTCTCCTGAAAAGTGGTAGTTCCCTGCTGAAATCCCTGTTCCCCATTGTGTGGAAGGGGGACTTGATCTCTGTTATCTCAGTTGGGTACACTAACCACTGGGCTAAAAGTTATGACGGATTCCTGTCTCCTCTGCTCCCGCTTCTCAGTTCCTTGCTAATGGTGTCAGTGCCTAATGCCAAGAGCAGGTTGCAGCTGAAAATCCCATGAGGGCTAGATGCCTCCATGCAGCTGGGATTTGAATGCCTTTCTCCAAATGAGGGGCAGGCCTTAACACACCCTCCTTTGGCTGGCATCTCCAATCAGCAATCTTAGATGGCTCTCTGCCTTGCATGCTGACCTGTGTGAATCCCAGTCAAAGGTGCTTAGCTACTCCCCATTCCTTGTATGGGAGTTTAGGCACCTAACTCAGGGTTTGTGGATCTCAGTGATTTTCTAGGTGCCTAAAAGTTAGGTGTTGGGACACTCAGCATGACAAAATCTAATTCCTTTTGTGCATCCAGGCATTTGTATATGAAGGGCATGGTCTGGGATTATTAGCTAACCAATAGGAATAAAAATAGATTTGATCCAAAAATATATATTAACAGCTACTAGTTTCAAGGTTGAAATATAGAAACAGGAATTGCCATATCAGATCAATGGTCCATCTAGTCCAGTATCCTGTCTCTGACAGTGATCAGTGCTCCAGCGAAAGGTGCCAGAAACGCTGGAAAGGACAGTTAGGAATAGAAGCCTAGATCCTCAAGAGTATTTAGGACCTAGCTTCCACTGAGCCTAAATATCTTTGAGGATCTTAGCCAATAGAAGATGTTTCTTCCTAGCCCACAACAGTCAGTTTCCTTAAATTTTTCTTATCCTATCAATTGTAGCTGGATGTTCTCATTATCTAGATACGTCTAATATTTTTTGAACCCTGCTAATCTCTTGGTCTAAGTGATCCCTAGTAACAATGAGTTTTACAGGTTTATCATTACATAAAAAAGCATTTCCTTTTATCCGTTTTAAATTAGTTGTCTTTCAGTTTTATTGGATGGCTCTGTGTTTTTGCATTATGAGAAATAGTAGAAAGAAGGGTCTAGTTTACCTTCTCTATATCATTCATTATTTTGTGTATCTCCATCATGTCCCCTCTTGTTCATATGCTCTGTTAATGAAACAGTCCTAATCTTTTCCATCTCTCCTTATACTGCAGTGTTTCCATACCTCTGATTATTCCAGTCAGCTCTTCTTACCAAAATTTGGAAATTCAGAGATAAGGTTTCTCCCATTACCTCCTTCTTATCACTCTCTCATTCTGCTTTCTCCCCTCTCTTTCCATATCATCCTTATCTCTTCCCTTTGCATGAGGGCATCAGGAAAGGGTTTATGTGATCACTTAACATTAGGATAAGGTTGGACAAACTCTGCATCACTGAGGACTGTGCTACACACAGATATTGCTCTGATTTAACTAAATTGATTTCTAAATTGATTTAGTTAAATTGGTGCCACATTCTTGTGTGAACACTCTTAAACCGGTTTAAGAGTGGCTATCTATTTAGCTTAATTTGATTATTGGATCAAAATATATTATTGGATCAGTTATCAAATTACTATATTACTATATCAACTGTTCCTAAACTGATTTAAGAATGTGCACACAAGAATCTCCACACAAATTGCACCAATTTAACTAAATCAATTTGGAAACCATTTTAGTTAAATTTGTAGTTTCTGTGTGTATAGTACTTTACCAGGAGCCTATGGGACATACCATTTTGCATATAAATTAGACATGGGCTCAAGCCTCAAAGTTTGGATCCAAGTTGTAACTGAACTTTCCCAAAAGTTAGGAGCGGGTGTTTACATCTGGAATTTTGGTTCAGCCATTAAAGAGACAGGAGCCAATATAGATTACTTGCCTCATCGTTTTGAGCATGGGTTTCACAATATGGCCTAATGTGAGGGGAAAATCAGTGATAACATTGACAGATAAGATACCGTGAGGATGAGCAACCCGAATAGAACAGATAGAACAGGAACAGGAACACAGGAATTGCCAAATTGAGTGCGGATTACCACTCAATGCTCCATCCAGTCCAGTATTCTGCCTTTGACAATAGTCAATATTAGCAGCTTCAGAGGAAAGGGCATATAGTGCTACAGTAGACAGTTATGGCATAGTCTGTGCCAGGGAAAGTTTCTTCCTGACCCCCACAAATTGTCTTATGCCTAGAACAGGGGTGGGGAACCTTTTTTGTGCGGAGGGCCACTTGGACATTTATAATGTCCTTTGCGGGCCGCTCCCCCCCTCCCCCTCCCGAGGAAGCCCAGGCTGGCAATGGGAGCTGAGACCCCAGCTGGCAAGGGGCCAGCGGGGGAAACCCCAAAGCAGTGGCAGGTGGAGTGCTTAGCCCTGCACTGTTTTGGGGTTTCCCCGCTGGCCCCTTGCCAGCTGGGGTCCTGCTGCCTGCCCCAGTCAGCTCCCGCTATCAGCCTGGGTGTAGGGGGTGATCTTCCTTTACCCCCGCCCAGCCTCCCCCCATCTAACCGCCTTCCCTCCCCCACCCCTGCCTGGCCCGGCCCACCCCACCGAACCTAACGTCCTGCCCCCCCATGCCTGACCCACCCAGCCCAGCCTCCCCGCACCAAACCTCCTTCCCTCCCGCACCCACACCTCGCCCACCCCGGCCTCCCCCCCCACACCCCATTTACCGTCGCCTCCCCGTGGCGCCGGCGGCCCCCACCCAGGTTCGAGCCGCCCCCACCTGGCGGCCCCCGCGCATCCCTGGCCAGCGGCTCCCCGAGGCGCTTCCAGCCTCTTCGCCGAGCGCGGAGTCGCCCCGGGCCGCCAGGCGGGGGCGGCTCCGCGTTCAGCAAAGGGGCTGGGAAGCGCCTGGGGGAGCCGCCGGCCAGGGACGCGCGCGGGCCGGACGGAAGGCTTTGGCGGGCCTTATAAGGCCCGTGGGCCGGAGGTTCCCCACCCCTGGCCTAGAGGCATGGGGCTTGATGCAGCAATATGGAGAATTTTCTGGAGGGGAATTAAAATAATTTTTACCAGTTTGTTCTTTTAATGAAACCATCCTAGTGTCCTGTACAATTTCTGTTTGAAAAAGGGAAATAATTTTTGAGCTGCAGATTTAATAATAATAATTAATAATGATTAATAATAATTTAAAGTCAGTGGCTTCTCTTTTTCAGCGGGTGTTTTTTAACATCAGACTAGTCAACTGGATGTGTGGCCTGATCCAAAGCCCGGTGGAGCCAACTGGAATCTTTGTTATTTGTATTACAATAGTGCTGAGAGGCCCGAGTTATAATCAGGGTCCCAGGTGCTGCACAAACACACATGTCCGGCGACAGAAATTTTGGGGCCCCCTACTCTGATAGTTTGTGGGGTCCCCCCTGCCCCGCCCCCCCCACCTGCCCCGGCCCACCCAACCCCAACCTAATCTCCTCCCCCAGCCTAACCTCCTTCCCTCCTGCACCCACGCCTCGCCCACCCCATCCAGCATAGTCTCCTGCCTCGCTCGCCGCCCGCCCAGCCTGGCCTCCCCGCTGGCTACCAGACATACCTGGGGTGGGGGTGCGACAGGTTCCGGCGCAGAGCTGCCTATCCACGAGTCTCTCCGACTCCGGCTCCCGCCGCGCCCCCCGCCCCGCGCGCTCCCCGGCACCCCAATACATCCTTCTGCTCCATCTTCCCCATCCCCCCATGCACCTCTCGGATCCTCTCGTCTGCTCCATCTCCCCCTATGCACCCCGCAATCTGCTTCGCCCCCCCACCCCCAGATCTGTTCATTCACCCTTCCCCCCCACACATCTTCCCCACCCCCCCACTCCACTCCCTGTCCCTTTCCTGCAGGGCTTGGGGGAAGCGGAGCCCGAGAGCGAAGGGCAGCAGCTTCCCTTAACCCCTGGGCCCTGGGCTCGTCTCCGCGCATGTGCTCACGGGGGTGGCGCGTTGGGGGCCGGACTCCTGCCCCTGCTGTGACCCAGCACGGAGCTTGCGGTAGCGGAGCTGCCTGCCGGGCTCCGTCCACTCTCACGCGCCGGCAGGGGCAGCATGGTCAGGCCCGGCGACAAGGGGAGACGACTACGGGTACAGCTGTGTACGGGTCCCTGGACTTAAGGGGGCCCGTAGTACCCCCCCTGTCGCCGGCCCTGCAAACACATAGTGACAGACAGTTCCTGTTCCAGAGAGCCTCAGAATAGTCAGGGGGTAGGAGGGAAAACAGAGGCTAGGCTCTGGGAGGGAAAACGGAGGTTCCACCACAAATGAAAGTGGGATTGTAGTGTGGGAGGAATATTTTCACTAGCTTTAAGTTAGCTGTGGAGGTAACAATAGCACTGAAGATTCAGCAACATGGACCTTGGAACAGGCTACAACCTGAGTACATACCCTGAGGCCTCGGCAGGTTTATTCTGGGGTGGCTAGGCTGTTCTGAAGCCTGTGCCACCACGCCCTCGCTCCCACTCCTTCCTGTGCCAGTTAGGTTAAAGCCAGCACACCATGCTGATCTGTGCTGCAATGACACCTTCATTTGTTGAGTAGACATACCCAGAGAGAGGTGAAATTATTTTCTCAAGATCACTCAGCGGGTCAGTGTCAGAGATAGGAGTAAAAATAGGTTTTCTGAGTCCAAAACTAGGAGTCCTGAGTGCCCTCCCCATTGGATCACACTGCCTCTCCAGTAGAGTCTTTCCATTGTCTTCATGGGCTTGGAATCAGGCCCTAAATATTTCAGATTTAGTTAAAACACACAATACTTCTGCTGCTGAGATTTGAATATCTGTAAGCTCTTTGGGTCAGCAATTGTCTTTTTGTTGACTGTTTGTACAGTATCTAGCACAATGGGATCCTGGTCCAGGACTGGGGCTCTTAAGTGCTATGATAATACACATAAATAATAATAATAACCCTGAGTGAATTTTTCCCTCAGAGGTACAGACCCCTCTGAAAGCAATGAAAGTAGCTAGATCTATACCACCATCCTCACAGGCACTGATACTAGGTGCACGCCAGATTTTCTAACAGAATCCCTGTGGCAGTTTTCCCTCTAATGGTACTAATGATGCCACTACGGAAAAGTCACACATTCAGCTACAACTTTCCCGCTTGTATGTTCTTCTTTTAGTAAACAGCCTTATTGCCAGACAGAGAAGGGGGCTGGGGATCATTTAAAATAAAGATGACTAAAGGGGGGGAAACACTATTCTTCCTCCAGTGCCTAACTTTGGCCATAAACCCCAGGCCCGCTTAGTAACCTAAATTGCCTCATTTTGTCCTGCTTCCCCTCTTCAGTCATATAAAGGGCAATAAAGAGAGACAAGGGCGGAATAACCTCTAAATAAAAGATGAGGTAATTCTGAAGGCCCATTAGAGTTTTATGTATATTATGGCTTTGTGGTTTTTTTAAATACAAGTCCACTGGGAGCTGCGACATCTTGTGTATGGAGTCGTCACCTGGCATGTTCCACTTTACAGCAGCTCTCGTAAAATGCCAGCATTTGAGATGCAAATTGCAGAGAACTCCATCCTAACTTTTTTTGAAGGGAAGCGGTAGGGGATGGGAGAGAATAATAATGAAACCACTTCCCTCCATCACGCCTCACCCTTCACTTTGGATAGAAATATATGGAAACCCTCACTATGGCAGCCAAAGATCCCACTGAAATGAAGGAGGGTCACACAAGCCACAAGCTAAAATAAGGAACCAGAACTTTTGGGCATGATGACAGGATTTACTGGGTGAAATTCCATGGCCTGCATTATACAGGAATCAGACTAGATGAGCACAATGATGTTTCCTGGCCTTAAAATCTATGACCTTGTGTGGACACTAGCCTGCACCCACAATCACAAATGTCTGCTGGTCAGATGCCAGGAAAGTTTTGGCATGGCAAGGTACATTTCACATACGCTGAAAAGAAAAGATTTCTGCAGGGATTTGGGAATGAGAAAATTCTAACTCACCTCTCTCTTTGCTTTTGTCCTTTGTGTCACCATTTTATGGTGAGGTGAATTTGGAGGATGGGTTTACTTGCTTGTGGGGTGGAAGAGTGCATCTGTATTTAAGGCTGAGGAGTGAGAGGAGGATTCAGCAACGGCACACCTACGGGCTGGTCCCCACTACGTGAGGGGGGGGTATCAACTGCAGATACGCAACTTCAGCTACGTGAATCTCGTAGCCGACTTACCGTCCGTCCTCACGGCGGCGGCATTTGGCGGCGTGCTCCCCCCGTCGACTACAGCTTGTGCCTCCTGGCAAGCTGGAGTTCCGGAGTTGACGGGGGCGCCGCGGGCGATCGATTTCTCGCGTCTTCACAAGACGCGAGAAATCGATTGCCAAAAGATCCATTGCTATCCGCCGATCCGGCGGGTAGTGAAGACCAGCCCTAAAACTGGTATGAGTGAAACTGGAGGGCAGGTTCTGTATCCTGCTCGGTTTCCTTTGTGCTGTGCACTCAAAGGGAGTAGAGATTGGCTATATCAGCCAAGCTCAGATTCTATCACCATGGGGAAGTCCTCAGAGACTCTAGTGCCAGCGTGGCTATATCTTACACCACCCGCCTTACAGCCACTGATGCAAGGTGCATGCTGGATTGAGGAGGAGGTATATCCAGAGCACATTGCATCCCAGCTATGGTCAGTTGCTGGACATTTTGGGAACACTGGCCAGCTGGTTCATATTATAACACCCTCCAGGCTGCTCTAAGATTCACTCAAGGCAGGGGCCAGGCAGAGATTAGGGAGCCATAACTAGCACCCTGGCAGTCACCCCATCCTGATTGGTTGAGAAGGCAGGTGTAAGTGATCAGGCTAGCAGTGTGACTTGCATTGATATGGCATTTGGTGAGTATGAACTTACAAAGGCAGGGATTCATGCCAACTTTGCAGCCACTTGATACCAGGTGCCTAAACCTGGGCATCTAAAAATGGAGGCAGCCAAAGTCAGTGGTCACTTTTGGAAAAAGAAAAAAAAAAGGGAGGGGGGCTATAGAAATACACAGGAGATAGGTCCGTATTTATGCTCAGAAGGGTAGTGACAATTACATAGTAATAGGGTTTATGGCCATAAGGATCACCAGCTTCAGTCTTCATGATTAGAGAATAAACTGATCAATAGGGCCCTACAAAATTCATGGTCCATTTTGGTCAATTTCACAGTCATAGGATTTTAAAAATAATAAGTTTCATGATTTCAGATATTTAAATATGAAATTTCACAGTGTTGTAATTGTAGAGGTCCTGACCCAAAAGGAGTTGGGGGAGGGAAGAGGAGCTTGCAAGGTTATTGTAGGGATACTGGAATACTGCTACCCTTACTTCTGTGCTGCTGCTGGCAGTGGCTAATGCCTTCAGAGCTGGGCAGGTGGAGAGAGGTGGTTGCTGTCTGGGAGCCTAGCTCTGAAGGCAAAGCTGCTGCCATCAGCAGCGCAGAAAGAAGGGTGGCCTGGTATGGTATTATCACTCTTATTTCTATGCTGCTGCTGGCGGGGTGCTGCCTTCAGAGCTGGGCACCTGGCTGACAGCCGCCACTCTCTGGCTGCCTAGCTCTGAAAGTAGCACAGATGTAAGGGTGACTCCCACAAAATAACCTTGTAACCCTTTTAGGGACAGGACCCCCATATTGAAAAACACAGATCTCCCCTGTAAAATCTATATAGTATAGGGGAAAAGTACACAAAAGACCAGATTTCATAGTAGGAGACCGGATTTCATGGTCTTTGAAGCCTTTTTCATAGCCACGAATTTGGTAGGGCCCTACTGATCAACAACTGAAATCAGGAATACATTTGGCCTCCCTCAATTTTACAAATGTTCAGGCGCATTGTGTTTTATTCCCTGCCTTCATATAAAGCATGTGCCAGTGGCCACTGCCTGTAAACAATGAAATAGATGAACCATTGGTCACTCCTGGTGTCATGTTATATAGAATCACAGTCTTTCTTAAACAAAAGTCATTAATTAAAGAACCCAGCTACTAACTGTAGATACAAATAAATAAGCTTCCACACATCTTGAGTTCCAGCTCTGCTTTCTTGTTTACCAGGGACCACATCCTGGCTGGAACACTGTGTAACACACAGAGACATCTAGTGGCTGAAAAATATGCTGCAATAGTCTGCATTACATGTGGCCCGGCTCCACACAGAAAATTGTCCTGAATTAACTAAATTGATTTAATTAAACCAGTGCATCTTTGTGTGTGGATACTCTTATATTGATTTAAAGCTGGTTTATATGGTTTGGCTTGTGCCCATATAAGCCAGGTTTAACTAGCTATCCAGGTAAACCTATTCTAATTATAAGGGGATTGTTGGCCCCTTACTAAAACTCCGTGGTTTTTTTTTGGTTGACTAGCTCCCTATACCAAAAAAAGGGGAAGGGTCGATGGGAAATCAGGACCCTGAAACTGACAGTCCCCAGGAGCAATGGGGAGAGGCCAATGCTCCAGGTCAGCCTGATTTACAGGGCGGGCAGACTAGTGAGGGGAGAGGGGGAGAGGAGGGGGTCTTGTCCTCTCCTCTGAGTGTGCTGGAATTGCCTGGTACAGGGTGGGGCTGAGCTAAGGAGAGACGGGCCTGTGCTGAGCTGGGCAGCAGAGCCTTGCCAGCCAGAGAGAACCGGAGAAGCGGCCCAGGAAGCAGGTCAGTGCTGGGAGCAGAGCCCCAGAAGCGGCTGTGGTGTTTTAGATGTTGCTTGTGATTATTAGGACTGGGGGACTGTAGGACAGGAAACAGGAAGGAGGGGTGTAGCCAAGCCTGAGTTAGAACTACAGAGGGGTGCAGCAGCAGACCCTTGACTACTGATTTCTTGCAAGCATACCGGGCTACCCGACATGCCACAACACAAAGATCACCCGCAGAGTTACTGCATGGGAAACAGATGAATACTAAACTGAACATTGCTGGATTGTTAAAGGCAAGAGTTGATGCCCCAAACGAGGATGATGTGAGAAAAACAGTTGAACAGAACCAAGCAAAGTATAAGGCTTTCACAGATAAATGGCGGGGTGCTAAGGAACCAAAGTTTGAGTGTGGGTCCTTTGTTAGAATAAGAAAACCTGGACTTTTATGCAAAGGGGACCATAAATTCACAGCTCCTCTTAAAATCATAGAGAAGAAGGGACCTTACACCTATCAACTTTCTGATGGACACCCAGTCTGCACTAGATGACTTCACCGTAGTACCAACACAACAAGACGTTGCACTGGAACTGGGGTTTGAGAGGCGGTCTGTCAGACCCAGGCCACCACCTGTCTGGACTAGAGACTATGTTATGTAGTATTTACAGTGTTTCCAGTGGTAACAATTCTGCCAATAGTATAGTGTCTTGTTCTGTATTTGTTTCTGTGATTAGAACAACCATGGTTATTTTAATTGAGAGAGTTTCTTAAGAGAGGAGGGAATGTGGTGTTTTAGATGTTGATGGTAATTATTAGCACTGGGGGGCTGTAGGACAGGAAACAGGAAGGAGGGGGGAGGAGTGGAGCCAAGCCGGAGTTAGAACTACAGAGGGGTGCAGCAGCAGCTCTGTAAAGAGGTTTCACTGTTAAATAAAGTCTGTTAAAGTTTGTTAGTACCTTGCCTGCTTGGTACAACAGCGGCCCAGAGAGCAGACCTGTGCTGGGAGGAGAACTGCAGCAACCAGAGGCAGAGGGGCCAGAAAGACAACCCAGGGACCTGGAGGCAGAGCAGCAGCAGTGCTGCGGCTGGAGCTGGGGTTGGGGCTGGAGCAGCCCAGAGCTAGGTGCTGTGAGCAGTTAGGGAGAGTGAGAGAAGACCCTGGGCAGCGGGCCCAGCACAGAGCTGCCCCCAGCCAAGAGGTCTTGCAGGCCAGACTTGGAGGGGAATCGTAACCCTGATGGGCGGGTTGATGCTGGGAAGAAGGGTCCTGCCACCTAGAGCCTGAAGGCGGGTGGCCACTGCCAGAGCAAGTGTCCAAACTGCAGCATCCCTGCAGCACAGCCAGGGCCTGAGAAGGAGGCCTGGGATGTGTGAGGAACAAATTGCAAACTACTCTTACATTCCAGCGACGGCTGTTTGTGATGTCCCCGTGCCACAAAGCGGGGTGATGTGTTTTCCTTTAACCTTTTCCATTCTATCCTTATTTTTTAAAAAATGATCGCTGTTTAATAAATTGTATTTGCTTTGAACAGTATGTACTGATCAGTGGTTCAGGGAAGAATCCAGTGTGGAGAGAGCACCCCAGATTGGGGACACCCTAGCCCCTGTTCTACATGACCATGACAAAATTGGGGGTCAAGCTCCCCACAAATCCTGGGCCCAGCCTTGCTGGGGTTACGAGGACTCTGCCACACAGGAGAGTGGAAGGGGAGCCCTCGAGGTCAGATAGGCCTCTGGGTAAAGGAAATGGGAGCAAGATAGGGTTGCCAAGCTTCCTGGTTTGGCTGGGGGGGGGGTCTCCTGGAATCAGGCCAGATCTCCCGGCAGTTAGTGAAGCCAATCGGGGAGATTTTAGTCCATTAAAAGTCTGGTTGATGCCACAGTGGGGCTAAGGAGCCCTGCCTGTCCTGGCTCTGTGCCGCTCCTGGAAGCGGTCGCCATCTCCAGCAGTGGCTCCTAGGCAGAGGCGCTGCCAGGGGGGTCTCTGTGCACTGTCAGTGTCTCTGGGCACTGACTCTGCAGCTTCTAGTGGTCAGGAAGGGGAACCGCAGCCAGTGGGAGCTGTGGGGGCGGTGCCTGCAGGAAGGAGCAACACGTAGAGCCATCTGACCGTCCCTGAGCCTAGGAGCTGCTGACGGACATGCTGCCACTTCCGGGAGGCACCTGAGTTAAGTGCCACCTGACCAGAGCCTGCATCCTGAGCCCCCTGCCGCACCCCAACCCCCTCCCAGAGCCCGCATACCCTCCTTCACCCCAACCCCCTGCCCCAGGCTCAGACTGGAGCCCCCTCCTGCACCCAACCCCCTACCCCCTCCTGCACCCAAACTCCCTCCCGGCGCCTGCATGCCTCACTTCCTCTTGCACCCTAACCGCTGCCCCAGGCTCAGCCCGGAACCTCCTCTTTCACCCCAACCTCCTACCCACTCCCACACACAAACTCCCTCCCAGAGCCCACATACCCTCCGGCACCCCAACCCACTGCCGTAGGCTCATCCTGGAGCCTCCTCCTGCACCCCAATCCCCTGCCCCAGCCACGTAAAAGTGAGGGAGGGAGCGGGAGGGTGAGCGACAGAGGGAGGGGGGCTGGAGTGAGCGAGGGGTAGGGCCATGAAGAAGGGGGGCAGGGCAGGAGCGTGGCCTTGGGGTGGGGCAGGGGGTGAGACAAAGGTATTCTGGTTTTGTGATTGGACAGTTGGCAACCCTAGAGTGAGGACTCAGCTCTTTCACTCGCCCATTTCACCAGAGTAGTGTATAAACCAGGAAAGTTCCTCACAATAGTGAGACCCTTCTCCTGCTTATATAATGTAGAACCAGACTCAGAGGAGAATCAAGTCTACAGTCTGCTGCTGTCAGAACAAACTGATTATTACTTCAGTCCTGCCCACTTCTCTGGCCTGCTTTCTCCCTTCACTCTTTAAACCATTCTAGCAACAGTGGCAAGGGAAGATTAATGCTGATTGTTTTAGAGAAACCAAGGGAAACCAATAGAAGAGTTGAGCCAAAGCCAGAAAAGAAAATCACATTCAGGTGCTTGCGCCACTCACTCCCCCCCCAGGCAGCCAGGAGTCAGCCTCCATTGCCACCAGGATGTTCCTATAGGACTCAGCCAGAAACCAACTTCATGCCTCTGGAATCCGATTTTGCAAGGGAGAAAGCAGCTGATGTGAATCTCTTGAGTCCTGAGCTGAGTAGATTATTGATGTCCTGGTTAATTGATGTTAATTGATGTCTGTGCTGAAGGACATGCCAGGTATGTCTTTGAAACTACACCACTCCAGAGGTAACAAGGTAGTTCAGCCTGATTGAACTAACCTTATTATCTCTAACCTGGTTCTTGCCTACTTATTTATACTGGCCTCTGGATACTTCCACTGCATGCATCTGACGAAGTGGGTATTAGCCCACGAAAGCTTATGTTTCAATACTTTTGTTAGTCTTTAAGGTGCCACAGGACTCTTTGTCACTTCCTGTTATCCTGGATTTTCCTGTTTTCCATGGTCTCACCTGCACAGCAGAATAATTAGCAGTCTTTTTCATCTGTGTGGGAAGGAAGTCTTGCAAAATTCCTTGTGATGTCTCCAATCTGGCTCCCAGTTTAATGAAAAGGGGAGTGCCTCTATGTTTATGTGTGTAGTCCAAATCTGTAAATGAGCCTTCCAGCTATCTCTCCACCCCTTAATGAGTTTTTTTTGTGTGTGTGAATAATGCATGAAATCACAGGAAATGCTGGTAATTAGTAGGGTGTATCTGGACATACTTTATTAATGCTTGTTTTAATTGAAAATGGATTTCTTAACAGACTAATTCCTTTAGAATGGGGCAAAATGTTAGTGTTTTACTCCTGAGATACAAATGCATTCTTATCATTGAGCTAAGCTTTCAACGTTAACTCAACTAACAGAATAATTGTGAACTTGGGACAAAACTGCGGTGGTTCCCAACTCAGCATAGTTGTCATAGCCTTGTTTGTGGCAGTCCCGAAGCTCTGTTTTATTCTCATTCAAAATTTTCATAATCAGTTCTGTTAGGCCTTTCCCAGTAGAGTTGTCCACAGACCTACAGATTCAGACATGAAGTATTCCTTTACTCGGATACAACCATTCTCGTCAACAAACCTTACTATAAATGACATATTTTCAGTTAATTTTGAATTGTTTTGCCGTAGTAATGGTCCATAACTTCTTTATAAACCAATTGACATAGATACTCACGCATGACCTCATATTTCCCAAGGAGCTCTACCAAACCAAGGAAATTACTGGTATGTTCAGTGAGAAACTTATCCAACAAGTGCTGGAAAGCCAAATGATTCTTTGCAAAGAAGAGGGTAATTGAGATCAGATGCTCAAGCACTTTCTTCCAATGCTGGGTTTCTACATTAATAATGCACTGGTTTTCTGTGTCTATGCATTTATTCAGCTTGACCTTGGACTCAACCTCCATCCATTTGGAGTAGGCCATAAAATGGCCAGATGAGTTTTCATGTTGATTCAGAGCTTCTGCTAAGTTATGCCAGTAATTGTACCCCAAAAGTGCAAGCAATGATCCGGCATTCTTGTCAAATATTTTGCAACAATAATACAATTCTTTATTAGTTGATTTTGAGTAAACTAGCCAATGCCCATTCAATTTCTCTTCATTCTCAAGCACTCTTCCGCAGTGTGACTTTGAGAAGTGTTGCTTCTTTTCTTTTACTGGATACATAATATCCTCAATTTTCCCCCAGCCTGTTCAAAATTGTATGATCAATATGGCAGAGTTTAGGATCGCTGGCCATAATGTAAGATCTGATGTATTGATTTGTGGAGTACAATTTTTCTCACTGCTGTTTCTGTCATCCTGCAAGGCTGATTCTTCTGTATTGTTTCTCTCCTTTTCATGTAAACCAGATTTTTCTTTGTCCTTACTCACTTTTCCTGTGAGCTACATTCTTCTTTATCATTACTTCCTTTATGCCCCCAAGAAAATGGGACGATTCTCCATCAATTTCCTCACATTTCCATTCCTTATCTTCAGGTAAATCTGTGAATTCCTTAGTAACAGGACTTCCATCATTTACTCTGTACTCCTCAATTTCTCACAGCAAAATGACTGGCCAAGTATTATTTTATCAACTACAATTGGTTAATAACGTAGTAAAATAATTCTGATTGGTTAATTACTTAGGTTGATTAATAGAATCACATACTGTTTTAATATCATGTGCTGCGGAGAGCCATGGGATACACATTAAAGAACCACTTGAGGCTCGCAAACCTCAGTCTGAATATCACTGGCTTAGGGCATGATACAAAAACTGTTGAAGTCACTGGAAAGACTGATCTTGACTTCAGTAGGCTTTGTATCTGGCCTTTTTTTGGACCTAGATAGTGCTTCATAAAATGAGTATCATGTATTTGTTCAGTTTTGCTCTGCTGCAGGTTATGCCTTGCACTTGGTGTTTCTCAGTGTTGGTTTAGGCTATTTGTCAGTTGAATTACTTACTGGAAAGCAGTATAATTAATAATGTTAAATCTAATCTAAAGGCACTGCTGATTATGTGCTTATCAAGTTGGTTTGCTGATCTTATCAGGTGGAGGTTGTAGTTTCTGAGATTAGAAAGGAGAAAACAAAATGTAATTCCTGCCAATAAAAGTACCAGTAGCATTACATGTAAATGACAATAAGATCTGACACAGCATTTTGGAACACAAGTATGCTGGAACATGATTGTTAATTTAGCTAAAGAAGTGAAATGGCAGTAGGAAGAATCCTTACATTATTCTACCTCCTGCTGGAGCCAGGCACAGTCTGATCCTACATTTTTTTAAAAAACAACTCCTTGTACTTTTGGGTTGACTTATGGCATTTTAGGTAGGATAGGTTATTTTTTTAAAGTGATGGGAGGCCAGCAAGATTCCACCCAACAGCTGAATTTATGATGGGTACTTGGGTCCACCAACATAGAAGTCACTGGAGGATTAGGGCCTAAGAGATGAGAGCCTGAGCTACAAGGCTCCAATCTAGGTTTGAACTTGAGAGAAATCATATCTAGGAATTTGGATTTATCCCTAATAGAAAAGAGCATCCAGAGTTGCCATGATGCATACAGAGGCAGGCTCACCTCCATAGTACCTACCTACTAATTCTTCCTTCTGCAAAGTTGCCCTCTTCTCGGAACTTTTCCCCCAGCATGCCTTTCTGGGATGGGCCCTTTAAATTTGGCAGAGAGAAGCAGTTGGCGCCCTAAAGGAGTAATTTCTGCAATTAGCTGTTGCATCTCTCTCTTAATAGGGGTGAGTGTTTTTAACATTTGTTATGTTTTCTCCTACTTTTCTCTATTCATCTTTCTGAGAAGTCTAGCACGTGCATAGTCAGAGCGTACCTGAGCTCTACATAATAGCATAACAAGGTTTTGCCTCTCCTGTGGCAGAGGGGAGAAACTAGATACTGGAAATGATTATTTCAGAAACAACTGGCTCTAATGCAGATGTTTCTAATTTGTGGATATGAGGTATCCACATGAGATATGTGCTCTGGGTGAAATGCAAGACTTGTGCGCTACTAAAATCCCTCTGAAGCCTTCAAAATAGGGCTTCAGTGAAAGGGCACTTGCGTTGGTATTCTGGATTCCACCCACTATGGGGATATATGCTAATCATTATTGATGATAGTGGATTGTGTCCTGATACAATTGTCAAGAATCAGAGAGGTAGCCGTGTTAGTCTGGAATTGCAGAAGTGACAATGAGTCCTGTGGCACCTTAAAGACTAACTAAAGTATTGAGGCATAAGCTTTTGTGGGCTAATACCCATTTCGTCAGATGCATACAGTGGAAGTATCCAGGGGCAGGTATAAATAGGTAGGCAAGAACCAGGTTAGAGATAACAGGGTTAGTCCAATGAGGTTGAACCAGCTTGTTATCTCTGATCGGGGAGGGTGGGGTATTCCTCTAGTAGCTGAATTGAAGGTGTGAACAGCGAGAGAAGAGAAATTGCTCTTGTAGTTCGCAAGCCACTCCTAATCCCTATTCAGTCCTGAGTTGATTGTATCAAATTTGCAAATGAATTGCAGCTCTGCAGTTTCTCTTTGCAGTCTGGTCTTGAAGTTTTTTTGTTGCAATATGGTGACTTTTAAATCTGTAATGGTGTGTGCAGGGAGACTGAAGTTTTCCCCTACAGGTTTTTGTATATTGCCATTCCTGATATCTGATTTATGTCCATTCATCCTTTTTCGTAGGGACTGTCCTGTTTGGCTGATGTACATAGCAGAGGGACATTGCTGGCACATAAAGGCATATATGACATTGGTAGATGTGCATGTGAATGAACCAGTGATGGTGTGGCTGATCTGGTTAGGTCCTGTGATGGTGTTGCTGGTGTAGATATGTGGGCAGAGTTGGCATCGAGGTTTGTTGCATGGACTGGTTCCTGAGTTAGAGTTATTATGGCGTGGTGTGCTGTTGCTGGTGAGAATATGCTTGAAGTTGTCAGGATGTCTGTGGGCCAGGACTGGCCTGCCTCCTGCACTGATACAATTGCACTTTTTCACTGACCAGATATGAATAGATAAATGGGAGGAAGGTTATTGTTTAATTTGTAGTGCTCATGCATGTCATCTTTGTAGTTATATTCTTGATAAAGGTCACAATGACCATGTCACAACTCTAATAAGTAGCAATGTATTTTGCTGTTTTCTTGATATATGTACAGATGCTCCCCAAGTTACGTAAACCTAATGTACGCAAATCCGAGCTTACGGAAAAAGCTTGCGTAAGTCGGGGAGTGTCTGTATTTCTTATCTGAGTGGATGTCTGCATATTGGAGAGGAGGAAACTGGAACTGCTTTCTCCACCTGATACTCCCTAGAAATAGAAGAAGCAGATGGAAGAAATTTATCCATTATTGTCTTATAAACCTAATGGATGTCACTGGATCAATAGCTGACAATAACAGAGCTTCATGACCTTCCAGGGGACTGACACTACGCACGGTGACTTAAAAAGGCAATTTGGTTGTAGCATACTTGGCACCACTTCGAAGAGTGTCTATTAAAAGAGCACCAGGGGAATTCATTCCAGCCTGGATTTTTTTAATGGTAGGTTTTCCCTTGTCTACACTGGATCCATCAGTTTCCTTTTGCAGTGAACAAAAGGCCCTGATCAGGAATCTCAGTTCCATTGTGCTGGACCCTATACAAGATATGATCTGAGCCCGGAAGATCTTACCTCTAATTTCAGACAAGGCACTACAAGTTTGACTATGACCAATAACAGGAGGGAATGAGAGAGGGAGGATTTGAGTAACAGTGATAACGGTTCCTTAACCTAGGTGCGTGCAGTTTGATGGTTGTGAATAATTTGAAAGTTCATTTTTGTATATCTAGTGTGAGTATCACAGTTGTCCATGGAGACCCCTGCTGAGATCAGGTCCCCACTATACCTGGCACTGCACAAAGAGACAGTCTCTGCCCCCCCAAAATGACTCTCTTACTAGACAAGATAGACAAAGCATGGGAAGGGGAATGGACACTAAGAGGTGAAGTGACTTGCCCAGGGTCAGGGCGGTGGTGGGACCAAAATAGAACCCAATATTCCTGACTTCCAGAGCAATGCCCTAGCCACTGTGTCACACTGTCTCCGATAGGCGTACATGGAAATAATTATCAGCAATCCCCCCAATCCTCCATCTAAGCATTTTCAGCTGGCAGATGGTCGGCTTCATGGGTCTTGAAAGAGATTTGAGGTAGAATAGTTGTTTTTATAAGAAAATCCTCTAAATGGAACAAATGCTAAAGGCAGCTTTTGTGATGTGGCCACTTGTGCTCCGAGAATGGGACTGCAACCAAAGTCATTTTCATGAAGGCCTCCAGCGAGGCTCAGCAAACAGAACCAAAGTCACACCTTCAGTCAGCTGACTCAGCTTTCTCATACTACTCTGATTCTTGACAGATGCTTCTATTCAGATATCAGGAGACAATATAAAACAGCGCCCCCCCCCCACTCCAGCCTAAACCCTGACACATTATTTCTCTCTTGTATTCTCTTCTGTCTACTCCATCTCCCATTCCTGTGTCTTCCCTGATTCTTTGGGCCGGATTCTGCCCTCATTTACACCAATGTAGATCTGGAGGAATCTAAACCAAGTGATGCAGCAGTCAGTGCAAGAAAATTGAATTGCACAGAAGTGGAGGGTGAGTGAAAGGACATTCCTCCAAGAAAATGCGACTTACCGGCGGGAAACCACAGAAAGGCTGATTACCATAATGGAGCGACAAGCGGACACTATGCAGAGGCTCGTCGACATGCAGGAGGAGCAGTACCGCGCTTGCCCCACTCTGAATCAGCTATCCCCAAACCCTTCCCCTTCCGGCCCCCTGTCTTCTCCAACAGGGGGGCACAGTGGCGGGGACTGGTGAGCTTGACCGGGACAGGAACCACGCTGGCTCTCCCAAGAAACCTGCACTGGCGTATTGCACACGTTCTGGCTGAGACCTTTGAAGAGATCACTGATGCTGATTACTGCAGTGTGCTAGACCACATCAATGCGCTATTCCACATCTAGGCACGCATGCATCCCTTACCACCCTCGCCCAAAGAGCCCGCAACCACAAATTGCCTTCCCAAGGAAAAATTAGCTTACCAGCACCATCCTCTGCTGCTGGGCCTTCCCCAAGCGCCGGACACAGCGGCTGGCTGCCCTCTTCTTGGCTTGAGAACAGCTCCTGGCTGCATGCCTGCAGGGTTTCCAGGGAGTCCTCCGCACCCTCGGTTGCGCTCTCCTCCTCCACTGCAATGGTGGGCTCAGAAGCGTCAATGGTGGTCGTTGGAGTGGATGAAGGATCCCCCCAAGTATCGTGTCCAGCAACTTGTAAACTTTGCAAGTCAGGCGACTGCTCTGGAGCGGGTGTTTGCCTTGGGGGCTTTGCGATACACATTCCTAAGCTCCTTTACCTTTACCCGGCACTGCACCGTGTCCCGCTCATGGCTTCTTTCTGTCAAGGCCCATGATATCTGCCCATATGTATCATAATTCCTGCGGCTAGAGCGCAGCTGGGACTGGACAGCTTCCTCCCCCCAAACACTGATGAGGTCCAGTACCTCGTTATTGCTCCATGCTGGGGATTGCCTAGTGCGTGGAGGCATGGCACGTGGAGGCATTGGTGAAATTGAAGGATCACCTGCAAAGATGAGCAGAGAGCACTCCACGCCTGGCCGGAACAAACAGGAAGGGGATTTTCAAATTTCCCAGGGAATTTAAAGGGGGGTCTGACAGTTGGTCACCTGAGGACAGGGCAAAAGAGTTTGAAAGTTATGACCAGAGTGGCTAGAATGGGAATTATGGGACAGCCTGGAGGCCAATCACTGCACATTGGGTGTCCACATTGGCACTGTTGCGCTATAGCAGGAGCGCTACAAACGTTATTCCCTGTGCGGAGGTGGATTACCAGGAACGCTACAACTGCAGAGTTATGGCGCTCTACGTGCCTCGCCAGTCTGGACGGGTAGGGAGTTATAGCGCTCCCGGAGGCTTTATAGTACTATAAAGTGCTGTGTAACCAAGGCCCTAGGTAGATAAGGTGTGAATGTAAATATAATCTGTCCTTTCTCCCCAGCCCCCAGCTCATCATTGCTCTCAGGGAGAGCTCATTTAGACTTTGCTTACAAATCATGATTTGAAATTATTAGGTTGGCCATCATCACCAAAATGAATGCACTGACAGTCACAAAAAACAGCAGCTGTCTAAGAAAGCTAGTCTGTGTTCATACTTTTCAAATGATTATACTTTTTCAGATACACCTATGTTATCATATACTTAATATGCTTTTAAATTGTGTATTAATGTTTCAATTTCAATTCATATGCCCAAATGATCACTACATTGGCAACACTGCATGTAACTAGTCCCCAAAACTGGGGGGAGTGTTGGGAAAATTCAGGGTGGGGTGTTGGAAAATCTCTGGATCCTAATGGTTTCTTAGTCTATATCTATAATCTGTTCATTAGATGCTTTTTGCTGCTACTGTCTGTAACTCCAGCCTTATAATTATACAGCAGGCATACCACCAAACTCTGATTCCAATAAATCATTTGGTTAGTTCTAAACACATTCACGTCCTGCCATTCCAGCTACCACTACTATTGCTAAACACATGCTATCTCTAGTAATAGGATTTGCTCTATAGCACTCTTTCCAATGATTATCTGGGCTCTGTTGCTATCCCAAAGGCTCCCAAACCTTCTCCACGGGCTTATTTTATTTACTATTTTACTGATTCCCTGCTCTAAGGTTGTAATAAAAATAAGGCAAATTATAGCACCCAGTTCTGCTTCCATTGAAGTCAGTGGCAAAAATTCCCATTGATTTTTATAAGAAGCAGCAGCAGACTTTTAGGGCCCAGATTTTGCCTTGCAGCATCCAGAATGTCTGTTAACTTCAATGGGAATGATATATGAAGCTACAGAATCAGACCTAAAAGTGGGCAGCACAGTTTGCATCTCCATAGCAACTATGCTATATAGGGTCTTGTTTGAGCTCTGCTTTGGGGGTTTTGGGGGTGCTTTTGGCCCTGCCCATGCTTTGTGGGCCTGAATTGTCAGACTGTGACACGGATGTTTGTCACTTCATTGGGTGCATACACTGTTATTGCGTTTGTAATCTGTTACTGGCCTGGCTGTCTACAAATATGGTTTATACCTATACAGGGCATGGCTAACATAGCATCTAAGAATATGTTGACCTTGTTGCCCATATTGGCCTGTGGTTGTCTTTCTGTAATCAGGTCATAACTAGAATTGGTTGGGAACTTTTTAACAAAACATTTTCTGGTTAAAACCAGAGAGGAGAGAGAGAGTGGCCCCAGAATAGCTCAGTGGATAGCACAGGTAAGTGCCCTAACTACTGGCCAGTATAATCAGTTTATCTCTCTCTCTATTTGGCCCAGTAAATATTTATTTATGCAAATTGTGGCGGGGTGGGGAGGGGAAAGTATTAGAGATGATTCTATAGTCCAATGGTTAGGCCATCTCCACTGATATGTGGAAGACTTAAGTCCATAAATCATTCAGCTGCTGTCTATTCTGCATGGTGCTCTCTCTGGTGTGGAGTTTTTTCCCCACTGAAATGTCTAGTTTTCATTTTGATGACAAACGAAAACAAATGTTCAAACCTTGCAATTTTCCACAAAAGGCAATTCTTATTTTCTGGCCAGCCCTAGTTGTAACACTATCAATTTGCAGCATAGACAGATTTCCCTAACCAGATAGGTGTGTTTAGTCTTCCTTTCTTCTGTCCCAGTTCTAGGTGTGGAAGGACATCCCATAGTGCATTGCCCACGTTCTGCATGTGGTGCTCTGTGTGCATATTTCTCCAGCTCTCCAGACCCCTGGAATAGCTGCCCCAGAATGCTCACATCCCAAAATGGGTAGGCAACATGGTTGTGTTGTGAAAAAAACCCACCTTGCTGTGTGGACACAACTCTACCCTGTTGACACAGGAATATATAAAAAAAGCTGAATGCAGCGGGAAGGTAGGGGAACATGGTGGCGACTGTATTTGTGCATGTGGAGTGCAGGTTGAGGAACAGGGCAATGTCTGAGTGGGGGTTAGATGAGAGTATCACAAACAGTGCACATTCCTGCTTG
This sequence comes from Sternotherus odoratus, assembly GCA_032164245.1. NCBI lineage: Eukaryota > Metazoa > Chordata > Testudines > Kinosternidae > Sternotherus > Sternotherus odoratus. The sequence goes on from JAVMKO010000002.1 coordinate 16,259,966, forward strand.
TACTTAGATGTGACGTTCCCCATGGGCATGGCTCACTACCAGCTGCATTGACACCCAAACTTCCTTACCACGGGGACACCGTTGGACATGCTAAACTGCTTTTGAAAGCAACTTCATTTAATAGAGAAACCATGCCAGTGCAGCCGTTTGAAAAAGCTGGGAAGCTGCTCGTGCCGTGCAGCTTCCCAGTGCACCTGGCCGGTTCCTTGAGATAAGTGCCACATTGTAAAAGGATGAAAAAAATGCTGAGTGTGCATGCTTTGAATGCCAGCACCCTTCTCCTCTTCAAATTACCTGAAATCCCAAGCCATACAAGCAGCAAGAGCCTGACAGAGCCCATCTTTGTGTATTCACATGCACTCAATAGTTCTTGCATATTTTCCCTATCTCAAGATAACATTGTTATCCTTGATACTATTGTGATTCAGTGGTTTCTTTTTCACTGTAGGGCTTGACTCTGTCTTAACTTACTCTAGAGTAAATCTAGTAGCTCCATGCTATTCAGAGGAGCTGCACGGATGTGAAACTTGTGAAAGTGAGATCAGAATCTCCTCCTTTGAGATTTTATTTTTGGTGGTAAACATACCTATGAGCTGTAACTGCTAGGAAGGCCTTGAAACAAAGTCCACTCTGTGATTCTTAGCTCCGATTCCCGCCTTTTTTTTCAAAGGGTTATGCGGCTGGCAGCCTTCTCTTAATCTGTTGTGTTTGAACTGTAACAACATACAAGTGAGCCAAGGCAATTAAGAACCACAGTAATGATCAACTTTGGGAAATGATCGGCATGGATTAAAGAGAATTTGAAAGGTAATTGCTTGGTAACAAGCTACATAACCCCAAGCGTTATGTACAGAAAGGGACTTTGAAACCAATTTAATTAAATCAGGAAACCTGTTTGTATAAAATGTATTGTTCTTTTAACTATTTTGGTTCAATCCAGTTAGGCTTTTTGAAATAATCCAATATTCTGTTTGAACAGAGTCTATCTATCTAGGGTACTTATATGCCCCCCTTTACTATAGTACCTGAGCACCTCACAAGCCTTAATGTATTTGCCCTTACAACACCCCGATGAGGTAGGGAAGGGCTACTATTCCCATTGTGCAGATGGGAGCTGAGGCATTTGGTTTGCCTATATTGCAGTAAACCATGCATGACTGACTCAAGTCAGCTGACGCAGGCTCAGGCTTGAGGGCTATAAAATTGCTGTTTGGACATCTAGGGCTTGTCTTCACTACCTGCCGGATTGGTGGGTAGTGATCGATCTGTTAGCGATCGATTTCTCGCATCTGGTGAAGACGTGAGAAATCGATCGCCTGCGGTGCTCCTGTCGCAGCTTGCCGGGAGGCGCAAGCTGGAGTCGATGGGGGAGCGCGCCGCTGACTGCCGTCGCCATGAGGAAGAGAAGAAAAACTCCACCGTCACTCCTGTGTGCTCTAGTGACAAGTCACCAACTCAACCTCCCTTTTGGCTGCCAAATTTGCAGCACCCCATTACTGACAAGCTTCCCCAGGTTATGAACCCATCCTGCATCCCCATCTGGTTCACTCCTAATCCACAGGAGTTAATGAAATGTAGTTTTTGATACTTCTCTGAGTTGAGTACAAAACCAGAGAAGATAGAAAATTCTGCCCTCTTAAGCTAGATCCATTATGGGCAGTTGGATAGCACATTGGCTTTATAATCTGCACTGGCTGGGCACTGACTTTGCCTGTATATTTGCACGTCAATCACATGCAAATTAGATGTAACCATCAGAATTCCAGGTTTGGCTCCTAGGGGTGGAGGACCAGGAGGCTCCGCATGCTGCTCTCTCTCCTGCAGGCATCAGCCCCCAAGCTCTCATTGGCCGTGGTTCCCAGGCATTGGGAGTGCGGAGCTGGTGCTTGGCATGGGAGTAGTACATGGAGCCCCATGGCTCCCTGTCTAGGAGCCGGACATGCTGGCTGCTTCCAGAGCACAGTGCAGTGCAAGGACAGGTAAGGACTAGCCTGCACAGTTGCCAGTGCTGATTGGCGTTGCCAAGGCCTCTTTTCGACTGGGATTACTGGTCGAAAACTGGACACCTGGCAACCCTAACTACACCACTGACTCAGAAGGATCAGCTGACTAGCAGTCAACTGCTGATTGGTCACATTTTAGTATAGCTTCCTGTTCCTGCCACACCCCTTGTCTGAGCAACTGGTTGTTAGGCCTGCTGCTGCTGAGACCCTTAAGGCCAAGTTGCTGCCTCCTGGCCTAGTTCCCACTCCTAGTTCCAGTTACCTTTCCTTGTTCCTGAGTCTTTGTACTGACCCGTTATTGATGCCAACTTTGACCCCTGGAGTGACTTCTGATTCTGACTTTGGGTTTAATTCTTGGTATCTAACTGTGACTTTGGCTTGACTGTTGGCATGACCATAGGCACCAATTTTCCCTGGCACCGGTGGGTGCTCATGCCCCTCCCACTCCAATTCCACCCCTTCCCTGCTCCTATTTCAACCCCTTCCCCAAAATCCCCACCCCAACTCTGACCCCTCCCTGTCCCTATTGGATCCTTTCCTCAAATCCCTGCCCTGGCATGCCACGTTCCTCCTCTCCCCCTCCCTCCCAGCCATGCAAAACAGCTGTTTTGTGGTGCAAGTGCTGAGGGAGGAGGGAGAAGTAGGATGCGGTGGTGCACTCAGGGGAAGAGGAGGAGCGGAGGTAAACCCCCACCAATTTTTCCCCATGGGTGCGCCTTGGCATGTCTTCTGCCTCTGGCTGTGACCCTTGGTGTGACTCAGGGCTTTGACCATTAGATCAGACTGCCCTGGTATGAGCTCTGGCCAAAGCCTTGAAGAAGGGGATTGGAAGGAAGCAAGAGCAAAGATGAAGATGGGGTTGTCCAGAACCTTGAAAGTAAGGACAAAAGCTTGAATCTGAAAGAAGAAAAAGCTCAGGGGAGAAGCTGGAAAAGGGGTGCAACGTAGTCCAAATGGCAAGTGACAAAGATGATTTGGGGCTCTGAAGTTTGGATGGGGAAGGGAGTGAGTTGGAAAATGAATACTAGTGAGGGGAAGGTTGCAGTTCTTCAGGTGGGAGATACACATCCATAGCTTAGTTATTTCAGCTGTCAGGTCAGAAAAGTTTATTCTAATTTTTCTTGAGATTTGCAGAAGGAAATGAGAATTGACCACATGCTTTGAGACTCATTCTGACCAACTAGCTGTCATTTGTGTTCCAGGGGTTTACTTCTGGCCTCATGTAAATTGCTGAGCCACTGCTGTTCTATAATGTGGGAAATGAACCTAAAATAGAAATGAATTGATGAGTATTAAATGAATTGGCAATGGAAGGATGGTCCTACTAACTGAGGACTCGGGGGGACCAGTTTAATTCTTTGCTCTACCACAGACTTTCTGTGTGACCTTGGGCAAGTCTCTCAATTCCCCATTGACAAAATCAGAATAATTTTAATAATAATAATTTAATAATAGTGTAGGACAGGACATTAAATGCTGTGCAGTGTCTGGATACTGGGCCACATAAGTGCCAAAGATACAGACAATCTGGGATCAAAAAAGCTAGAAAATCCTCGTTACCATTACTGTGCATTTTTTATCTTGATAACAGGAGAGTATAATTAGTGGAATTTACTTAAATCCCCCTTCCTTGTAAGATGCTATCTTAAATATTTATGTTGATGAAATACCCATTCTTGGGTATTTAATATTTTAGGTTCTCCCCTCCCTCCGATTTATTACCAATAGCTGATTTGCTAGTTGACTGAAAAGAGGTAAAGGTCCAGACTGGGCTGCTTTTTTTGGTTTAGATAAAACAAGTAAACCAACACTGTAATTCCATTAACTTTATCAGAATAACTCCAGGAATAAATTTGGCCATATATGTTTATAAAATAGGTGGCTGATTTCTTAGCAGCAATATGTTTCTATTAATGTAGCAGTTTTTTTTCACAGCATGGTATCTATTTTCCATTTGCTTCTTAGCAAGTTTCTTACTCCATCATTTAATAGTGTGTGTAAAGGCTCTTATTATGAATATAATAATGAAAAAAACTGCTATCGGACACCGATCTGAAGGTAAGCAGCCTTTCAATTTGTTTTTTTACATGCAACAGCCAGCCAGTTAAAGTCAAAATGATCCCTCAATCTCGCTCTTCAGTACAGTTCAAAAAATCTTATGTGAGGTGATGGATGGATGAATAAAGCAGCAGGCCTCAAGAATTCTGAATATCCTTCTGTTTTCAAATCTTGATTCAAGATTTTCATTAGCATTTGGCCAATACTGTAGTTTGAGCAGAACTAGGTATGTGAGTATCAGCTATTGTACTGAATAAGAAAATACACAGAGCATAGATGTATTTTATAATTTCTAATATGCCACATAGCTGAGCAAAAAAGTAAAGCTAGTTAGAATTTTTTTCCATACCAATTTTTTTTCAGAGAGCAACAACAAAATTAAGTTGGATTTTTCCACTGAAAATTTAAACTTTTCATCTAAAACCCCCAAATTGATTTTTTTTAAAGCCAAAGAAAGGGAACATTTTTGCTTTTCTTGACTTTTTTTCCAGGGCTTTGGAGCAGTGCTCCGGCTCCGCTCCAGCTCCAGACAAAAACCTGCAGCTTCACTGCTCTGCACTCCAGCTGTAGGCTCTGCTCCAAAGCCCTGCTTTTTTCCCCAACAAAAAATATTGTTCAAGGAAAGCAGAACCGTCTCAGGAGCACTCTTAATTTAGTTAAAAACCCACTTTTCCATGTAGAAAAAGTTTCAACAGAAATTTTGATGAACCGTATTAAAAATAATGTAGCTTCATCAGCAGGAAAAGGTTTTTAGAATAGCCCAAACTCCAGCACAATGGAAATGGATGGATTTTGCCTATATTTGAAATAAACAGCATCACACTCAATTTGATCTAGACTGTACCTCATTATTATGATAGGGGACATGAGTAGCCTCTAGTCACACAAGAAGTCTTATTGAATTAAACAGCACAGGTAGATAGTTCTGGATACACTTGAGTAAGGGTTGGCAGGATAAAGCCCATAGTGTGTGTGTGTGTGTGTGTGTGTGTGTGTAAATTGGGCCAGATCATCAGCTGGTGTAAATTGCATTGACTTCAATGGAGCTACCTGATGCACTCTAGTCAAGAATCTAGCCCTAGCCTTTAATTCAGTACTACTCGGAAACCAACACAAATCACTACTGGACACTTCTGGAGGTTATTAAAAACCTGTGGGGACTGAACAGCTCAGAGGACAGTAACAGGTGGTAACCTTTCACTTCTAGGTCATCAACTGAATGCAGCTCAGGGCAGCACTGACCAAAAATTGATACTACCTGTGTCTTTTTCGGTGGCCTATGTAAAATGTGGTGTTCATCTCAGAACAGTTGCTAGTAGACTGGTGTTAACCATCATAGAACTGTATTTGGGATCCTTGTTGGCCAGTGCAGCAGGCACACCAAGGCCTGACAGGGCCCGGATATTGAATGATTCTCACTCTGAAGGTCTCTCCAGATTGCACTGGTAGGGATATCATGGGGAAAGTCTGTACCGTGGCTACCAATGTTGTAAGTGAATAAATAAGCAACTACTTTTTCCAAGGGTTGTCAGTTTAGCAGTTGTCATAAACAACAGTCAGTTCAAAGATGGCTTTTCTCAGTATGTTTAACAATACATAGACAAAACTGGTGTTGAAATAACCCTCAAACTAAAAGTGTCACTGAGTTTTATATATGGATGTGGAATAAGGGAGTGTGTGCAGGATGTTCAGATGTCTTTCAACTCCTGTGATGAAGATCACTTCATAATTCCCTGAACAGGGTTACAAAATGTCTATTGCAGAGGTCTGAAAATATGTCTGTCAATAAGGCCAGGATGGCATTAAAACCCTGGTCTCAAAATTTATCTGATGTCTATATCTTTCCTTTCTTAATACTTTTATCTAAAGTCTTGAAATACCAGCATTACCTTGGAGAAGTCAATGGAGTTACACCAGAGACGTATTTGTCTCATGGACTATGGTAAGGGAGACCATCAAATGTTAGGAATGCTACAAAAGCTTAAAAATGGGGATTCAGACTTTGTTTCCAGTTTAAATCATGGACATGCACTTTACAGAACAGCTAAAAATACTCATTCTTCAGAAAGTTTGTTTCTGTTTTGTACAGTGCAAGCTTTGAAGCTATATGCTGCTATAATTTGAAACCAGTAGAATAATTACTGTTCTCTTTATGCTGATATGAAGTTGCTGTTCCTTGAAATTCAGAGGGATTATGATTAGTTTATTTGTTTACAAATGTACAACTAGTTAATTGACCACTTATCTTATCTCCAGTTTAACAACAGCTGCAGTTTTACAGTCTGAGTTTATGATTAAATGCGAACATTCAGCATTCCTAAAAATAGAGAACAATTGGACTGAAAGTGTTTGGGCCAGTCTACTGACTTGGAATATAATTAGCCTCTAAAGCTTTGCCCTTGTATATGCTTGCACTGCTCTGTTGAGTCTCAGTGTTGTAAACAGTTTGGTTAATGTGAATAGGATGATGGAAAATTAGAGCTGTTCAAAGCTTTTGTGCCAAACATTTTTCCACAATGCAATATGTAACTTAGTCTAAATGGATGAGTTTTTTCAGGAAAATATTGTGTGTGTGTGTGTGTGTTTTTTAAACTAAACTTTCCATCTTTTCAATAGGGAAAATTGAAAAAATAATAATTTCAAAACTGCAATTTCAAAATGATAAAAGACAAAAACACCCTATGGCCCATGGGTGAACTTTTTCCCATAAAATGATCATTCCATATCTGACCTCTGAGATCTTGTCCTCAAAGGAAACCTGCACAACACCATCAAAAGATGAGACTTTGCTACACACTAAAAATCATGGGCAAAGGGCTTGGCTACACTTGTGAGTTATAGCGCAATAAAGCCACCCAGAGTGCTCTACCTTGCTACCCGTCTGCACTGGCAAGCCACATAGAGCGCTCTGACTCCACGTCTGGAGCGCTCCTGGTACTCCACCTCCCTGAGAGGAATAACATTTGTTGTGCTCCCTCTGTGGCGCCAGTGTGGAGCCTAATGCACTCTGATTGGCCTCCAGAAGTGACCCACAATGCCTGTTCTAGCCACTCTGGTCATCGCATTTGATCTCTACTGCCCTGTCCTCAGGTGACCAACCGTAAGACCCATCCTTTAAATTCCCTGGAAATTTTGAAAATCCCCTTCCTATTTGTTCAGCCAGGCATGGAGTGCTCTCAGTGCATCTTTCCAGGTGACCGTGCCTCCACGCACCAGGCAATCCCTAGTATGGAGCAATGGTGAGGTTCTGGATCTCATCAGTGTTTGGGGGGAGGAAGCTGAGCAGTCCCAGATGCACTCCAGCCATAGGAATTACGATATGTTTGGGCAGATATCAAGGGCCATGACAGAAAGGGGCCATGACTGGGCAGTGGTGCAGTATTGGGTTAAAGTAAAGGAGCTGAGGAATGCCTACCGCAAACAGCTGCTCTGGTGCTGCCCCTGCAACCTGCAAATTCTACGAAGAGCCGGACACTATACTTGGGGGTGATCCCACCTCCACTCCAACAACCACCATGAACACTTCCGAGCCCAGCACAGCAAGGGGGGAGGAGAAGGAGGAGGAAGAGTAGGAGGAGGAAAGTGTGAGTGAGGGTGCTGAAGTTGGGGGGAGATACCCCAGAATCCCTCGAGGTATGCATCCAGGAGCTTTTCTTGAGCCAGGAGAAAGGCAGCCAGTCACGGCGTCCAGTGCTTGGAGAAGGACAAACAACAGAGGAGGTTCTTGGTAAGCGGCTTTTTTTTTTCGGGAAGGAAGCTTTTAGGTGCTGGCTCTTGGGGCGAGGAGGGTAAGGGCTGCATGCATACCTAGATGCAGAATTGGGCATTGATGTGCTCTATCACATCGCAGTAATCAGCATCGGTGATCTCTTCAAAAGTCTCAGCCAGAACGTGGGCAATGCGCCTGAGCAAGTTTATTGGGAGAACCAGCCTGGTTCTTGTCCCAGTCAGACTAACGTGTTTGCGCCACTCTGCTGCGAGGTGCGGGGGGACCATTGCTGCACACTGGCAAGCTGCGTATGGGCCAGGGATCAAGCTACATGGTAGTAGAAGATCCTTCTTTGCTTCCCCGGTCACCCTCATCAGTGAGATATCTTCCAGGCTAAACACCTGTGGAGAATGTTGGGATAGTGTTCAGTATAGGTGCCCCCTGCAGCTGTTGGCTCTCCCCAAGCCACAGAAACTCAGAGGACAGTACAGCCATGAAACAACCAGTCCCCCTTGACCCGTGCTTACTCACCATTTCTGGGGCTCCCGTAGGTTATGTGCGCTCGCTTTGGGACAGGCAAATTATGGTTTGCATGGACTGTGATTGCCCTCCTTAAGTGCGGGGGAATCATTGCTCTGTCTGGTGTGTACAATGCTGCCTCTGTTAAGTGTCGCATTTTGCCTTTATAGGTGAAACATTGCTATCTTGGGGGGAGGGATAGATCAGTGGTTTGAGCATTGGTCTCCTGAACCCAGGGTTGTGAGCTCAATTCTTGAGGGGGCCATTTAGGGATATGGGGCAAAAAGCTGTTGGATGATTTAAATGGGGATTGGTCCTGCTTCAAGCAGGGGGTTGGACTCGATGCTCTTCTGAGGTTCCTTCCAACCCTGATATTTTATGATCTCAGCCTTTAGTCTTATCACCGGCTGACAGACCGAGAAGACTCACGAAGAAGCCGCATAAAAGCAAAGAAGACATGCTGCACGAAGTGATGCAGCAATCTGTGGAAGAGAATCCAAAGGCACAGAAGTGAAAGGAGGATTCACCAGCAGGATGAGGATCACCGGCAGCAAAACCCGGAGCTCCAGCAGCAAAGCACGGTACAGCTGATCAGCATGATGGAACGCCAAGAGGACACTATCCAGGCGCTCGCTACCTCCAGCACTCGTAGCTTCACCACCCACCCATGAAAACTACGACCCTTATCCACTGCACTCAACCCCCGCACCATGCCTTATAGTCATCCTGAAGTGCAGCATTCAGTGCACAGCACTCCAGACAGGATTCCAGAGTATGAAATCAGGACATACTCAAGTCTGTGAGTGAAGACAAGGCAGTTTGCAGTTTTTATGTGAGTTAGCAGGTCAAGGTAAAGACCTGGGCAGCCTAGGGCTAACTTGTGTAAATTACAAACTGCCTTGTCTTCACTAGGATTTTACCTTGCTAACTTGAATTAAGGCCACACTTGTTTCCTCATCAAAATGCACTCTTACGAGTGGTCCACACTAGTAAATAAAGTAATCTTAACTACATCGCTCAGGGGCATGGAAAAACCGACTTAACCCCAGTGTATACTGGGTTATGTTGATGGAATTTTTTCCCCATCAACCTAGCTACTGCCTCTTGAATGTGGATCACCTACAGGGATGGCAGAACATCTCCTGTTAGCATAGGCAGTATCTACACTGAAGTGCTGCAGCTGTTTTATTCTAGTATTTGAAGTGTAGACAAGTCCTTAGGTATGAATGTATGTAAAGTACTTCAGGGCTTGTCTCTCACCCAAGTTGCATAGGTTTAATTTATTTAAACACTGATTTAGGCAAACTGATGCAAACCCGTGGCTGGATGCTCTTATAGTGAGTGGTTTGGCTTGCACTTGTAAAAAAAAAATTACACCTAGTTTAAATCAGTTTGAATGTCCACACACAAAATTGCACTGGTTAAACTAGGTTTAAAATTACATCTTTAGCATAACTAATTAAACCAGGCCTCAGATGAACAATGTATTGTACTTACAGAAATATTAGTTCCATTATTTTATTCATCTTCAGAGCAAATCTCATAGTACAGTGATAAATATAACAAATAATCCCCCTCATTGGCACTCCTTCACCAAAAAATAAAAATAAAATAAAAATAAAAAAATTAAAAAAAAGCAAGCAGATTCATTATTTTATTTCATTGGCAATAAGTCAAGAGTTGCTAGGAAGTATGTCAGGACTGTTTGACACAACTTGAATAAGATTCAGAAATGTTACTGACGAGTTTAAAATGAAATTTTAATCTCTATAGTCATTGCTAAGGCAGTGTAAGGAAGACTAGGGATATTTAGATAGAACTAGATTTCACTGATTTACAATAGTGACCTCTTTGAATTCCCAGCTTGAATGCTCTGCAATCTTCCTATGCCCATATTTATCCATCTGTCTTATATCTTCCCCACTGTACTCAACTGTGAAATGTTTCAACCACTGAAAAGGGTTCCTGTGCACACGTGTAACCACACTTAGTATTGTAGTTATCTGCTTCCCAAGATGAAGAGTGTAAATGTAATTGGTTATTGATGGCCTATTTGTATGCTAATGTTGTGCAATAAAAAAAGCTGAAGCATAATTAACACTCCTGCTCCTCTCACACACAAAAGAAAGCTCTGAAAGGTCAATGGATTTTATGTAATAAATTACGAAATAATGGAAAACACCGGTGCAGCATCTCAAAATCTGCAATGTTTATTAACTGTTTATTACAAATACCGACATTTACCGTTTGCTCCTGAAGCTTTTGTCACGTGACTATTTTTAGTCCCTGAAACTACTGTGATCCTGTGTTCAGCAGCAAAATCTTCTGGAGTTTGTCAAATTTCAGCAATACTCATTTCTAAGGAAATATCTTTCTCTCTTTTATTTCATTAACCCAAAAATACAGGCAGATCTATTCACATCTTGGGACAGAAAGGGTCTATTGTTGGGAAGTAGCAGGTATCAGTACTGTGATGCTCTATGATTAACGATGACCACTTATATTCTTGATATACCACTGTTATACAGTTGCAAGAAATCTTGCATAAAGTATGTCTTGTAAGATGTCAATGGAAAAGTTATGATTTGCAAAGTATGATTATGTTCATTAAATCCATGTATCATTTCATATTTAAAGTTATGAATATTGCTATGTACTTGTATCTAAACATGTGTTTCTGGGTGACATCCCTCAGATTTCCATTAGGGCTAGACAGCTATGTGTTGATGGCCCATGAAGGACACTCCACTCTCACAATGGACCACTGAAGCAACTCATCCTGTCCAGATAACTTCCTGAGGATGCCTCAGACAGCGAGGAGCCAATGGCCACCACCTATGACTCAGCAAAAACATGTGGAGGCATATAAGGACCTGTGACCCTAGACTCCATCTTGGACCAGTAATTTTCCATGCACCTAGGCTGGGGGTTTTGTTTGAGACAGTAAAATTCCAGGTAAATGGCAGAGGATATAAAAGGCCTCAGACACCTCCATTTTGCTTCGTTCCTGCTCTAATTCTCAAATGTGGATTTACAACTAAAAGGAGCTTTGTGAACTATGGACTCGGGACCTTCCAGTCTTTTGGAAGTTACCAGAGAGACTCTTTCAAGGTAGCCGTCTATTCCATCATTGCTACAAACTTGATACAAGGACTTTGCAATCATTTGTATGTACAGTAGAACCTCAGTTATGAACATCTCAGGAATAGAGGTTGGTCGTAACTCTGAAACGTTCATATCTCTATTCTTTCAAAAGTTTACAACTGAACATTGACTTAATACAGCTTTGAAACTATACTATGCAGAAGAAAAATGCTGCTTTTCCTTAATTTTTTTTTAGTAGTTTACATTTAACACATTACTGTACTGTATTTGCTTTTTTGGGGTGGGGGTGGGGGTCCTCTGCTGTTGCCTGATTGTGTACTTCCACATGAGATGTGTGATTGACTGGTCAGTTCGTAACTCTGGTGTTCGTAGCTCTGAGGTTCTACTATATGTGATTTATTAACCATTCATACCTCTTCTTTTCTTAATAAATCTTTAGTTTACTAAGGATTGGCTGACAGCATGATATTTAGGTAAGATCTGAAATACATATTGACCCAGAGTAAGTGTCTGATCCTTTGGGATTAGAAAGAACCACACATAAGGGGAATTAGGTTTTCAGTAATCTCTCAATATATTAGATTGAGTTGGCTGGATGGAAGCCGAGGGCTGAAATGCCTCAAGGAGACTGTTTGACTTTTTTTGTTAAACTGGTGTGGTGAAACAGAGGTTTGTTGTTACTGGTTTGGTGAATCTAATTATAGAGTAAAATGCTAGTTTTTGTGGGGATTGTCTGCTCTATTTCTTGCAGTTTGTCCTGAGTGTGGCATTCGCAAGGTGGCGGATCCTAGGCACTTGGGTCGGGTTGAAACTGGTGAATGTAACAGCTGCCCTGTATGTGGGATACATATAAGAAACAATTAAGGTCCACTAGCCTTCTCCCCAAATACAGGCATGTGCCACTTCCTGAAACAAAGGCACATGTGAGCAGAGGAGTTTCACTGGCTGTTATTTTTGTGAAAGTTTGTGTGTCTGTGGGAGAGGCAGAAAGACCAGAGAAGGGGGAGCGAAGGAAGCACTAGACACAGCTACTTGGCCCTGACAAAAAACAAAGAGGAGAGCACTTTGCGGCCAAGTGTTGTCTAAAAGGGGCTGGGATCTTTAAGCAAAGAAGCTGTCTCCTGCTTTTTGATTCCTGCTGTGTTCAGGGACACAGGATGATGATGCACTCCTGTTTATTTACAAATCTACTTGCCTCCATCTCCATTTCTCCTCCAACTGAAACAACCCACAGGACAACCCTGAATTTTTGACTAATTGGCCAGGTCAAAAAGGTGTAAAAGTTTAAGATCTGGCCCTAAATCCTTATAAGCAGCCACGCACTGTAGTAGCCCCACTGGCTTTGAAGATTGACTTCAAATTTCATGTGACTGCTCATGTGAGTTGGGACTATTCACATGGATAAGTGTTTGGAGAACCGTCCCTTATACACAGAAAACATAATCCACACTTGGAGCTTGACCCTGCAAATCTTTATTCATATGAGTTTGTCCCATTGACTGCAGTGGGCTTTGGATCAGACCTTAGTGCTGGTCTTCACTCGCGCGGCGCGGGATCAATGTTCTGGCGATCGATTTATCACGTCTTGTTAAGACACGATAAATCAATCACCCCGGGCTCCCCCGTCGACTCCGGAATTCCAGCTTGCCGGGAGGTGCAAGCTGGAGTCGACGGGGGAGCGCGCCCCCAACTGCCACCGCCATGGGGACGGCAGGTAAGTCGGCAGCAGATACGCAAACTTCAGCTACGTGATTCACATAGCTGAAGTTGCGTATCTGCCGTCGATCCCCCACCTCAGTGAGGACAAGCCCTTAGATTCAACAACAGTAAGCACCTGAAAAATCTATTAGATGCCATTATTTACTATTACTTTAGCATGTAGGCACCCTTGTCATGAATCAGGACTTAATTGTGCTAGGTACTGCGTTAGTTTCTATATTTAGTGGATCTTTAGATATCGGTTATTAAAATTCAGTCAGAATTCAAATGAGAAAAAAAGCAAGATGATCAGAATGCTTTGATTGATTTTTAAAATAAGCATATTGAGATTTTCTAGGACAAAATAAAATTATTTGACATCAGTGGAAGGGTGGCAGCCCTGGCTTTCCAAGAGTATAAAGCATGTGTTTATAAATCTAGACCCTGAAAACAGCCTGAACTTTGAAACTGGTCCTTCTGATGACCAGTGGTTTTGTATCATTTGTCAACCCCCAAACATAGGAGATCTGGCCATCAGACCTATGTAACTTTCACGCTGTCTGGATTCCTTACAAACAGTAAATCTTTTATTCGCTGTTATTCATGTAGCTCATATGAATCAGTTTTAGTAATATGTATGCGGTATTCTTATATAGTTTTAAAATGGATTGTTTAAATATTTTCCTGTTTTAAAGAATATTTTTCTTAAATAAAGATCATATGAGTTTTTTCCATAAACAGCAACCGTTTATACATAGATTTAGAATTTTTTTTAATAACAGAATTTTTTTGTATAGCCTTGTTGACTTATCACTGTAGGACTAATCTCTTGGGCATGAAAGGATCTGAAAAGACTTGATGGTCCATTGTAACTTGTCTTTTTGGTCTTGCTAGGGAAAATGTAAATAAGTTTCCTTTGGTAATGTAACTGTTGCTTTTTATCAGGGCTGTAATACAAAGCCCAACACTGACTTGATTCCACAACTTACTATGGTTATGTTAATAAATAGTCAATACATGTGGACTGCGAGAAGAGTGAGCACAAATTTTTCTAGTAGAAAAGATATGAAATGCACTCTGTATATGTGCAGAAAATCAACAACATTCACGATTTATCTTCATTTAATTGCCTTTTCTAATAGGCCCTAGTTAAAGACTAACTTTTTTTCTTTGTTTCAGAATTGTTATTTGATGATAAACACATGTGAATATAGACTTTATAGGCCAGATCCTTAGCTGGTGTAAATCAGAGGTGCTATGCCAATGTATTAGGATGACCATACATCCTATTTTTGACTGGAACAGTCCCTTTTTTAAGTCCTGTCCAGGCTATCCCGACTTTTTTGGCAGAACTGGGCATATTGTCACATTTGCTTTTGCTAACTTGGTCAGCTGGCAGAGTGCTAACTTAATCAGTTGGCATTTTGGATCACTTGATTTCTTTACACAGTGCACAGTCAATCTGTGGAACTCCTTGCCAAAGGATGCTGTGAAGGCGAATACTATTACAGGGTTTTAAAAAGAACTAGATAAGTTCATGGAGGATCAATGGCTATTAGCTAGGATGGTGTCCCTAGCCTGTTTGCCAGAAGCTGGGGATGGATCACTTGATGATTACCTGTTCTGTTCCTTCCTTCTGGGGCACCTGGCATTGGCCACTGTCAGAAGACCGGATACTGAGCTAGATGGACCTTTGGTCTGACCCAGTATGGACGTTCTTCTATTCTTCTTAACAGCATTTGGTAAAAGATAGCTGACTAGGGTTAGCTTCTTGGGTCATGTCTACACCACAGAGTCTTTGCTGGTATAGCTATGTTGGCAAAGTCCCCTAGTAGAGACAGACCAGCATAGCTACACCACCTCCCCAAATGACAGTAGCGCTATGCTGATAAAAGGCTGTAGCTGTGTCAGTTAGGGGTGTGATTTCCCTCCCCGGCCCCAATCTTGGGTGACATAGCTATGTTGATACAACTTTGTAGAATAGACTAAATCTCAGTCCAGAGATAAGGAACAGGCTATGTTAAGTCAGGGCATGCTTGCATGAAATAATTGACTTTGTTTAAATCTCACTGCAAATTATCTGAAAGAGCAACACTGAAAAATGACATTTATCTGACTAAGTTCCCCATTCATTCCTGTAGTGTGAGCTCATCATTCATGCAGCTCAAGTGCATGAGACTTGCAGGTGAATATTTATTCTAGATGATGGCGTATCCTTTTGGCAATCTAATATACTTCACTACAAAAATTAAACCGATTCTATGCTGGGCTGCCTGTTTTGAGTGTTAACGTAGATGATGATTCTAGCAATAAATACCGTGCTCTCCTAGGGCGCTTTTTAGCGGTAGATCTCAAAGTGCTTTACAGAGGAGGTCAGTACCATCATCCCCATTTGAAAATTCCATCTTGTTTTAGTGGGTCAACCAATTGTGTGGGCCCCAATTCTTATTGGGGGCCCCTCTCAGTTCCCAGAGTACTCTCAATGGAAACCAGGTTTTAAAAGGATACAGGTTTCATGGTCTTGAAGAGAATGCATAGGACACTGGCTGTGATATTTACAGGAGGAACAACGTGACTTTAAACTGGGATTACATTTGGTTCTTGAATCAATGAGGGAATTAAGTGACTGAAATTCACGTCCCCTCAGCACCTCCTTTTAGTCTGCCCTTTCACATAAGTGATGCTGGGGTTGGGGGCAGGGTGAGGGGGGAATTACTGGGATACAGCTTTTAATTCTAACTCTGATCTGTCTCATAATTGGAAATTAACACCAAGACCTCACAGTTCACACATCCCTAAGGTGAAAGCACAAGAACACATGGAATGACAAAATATGTTATGGGGGAAAATGATGCTTCAGTATGTATCTTGTAACAGGGACTGGATTTCCCCATGAAAGAAAGAATATAGAAATTTAGTTTTAAATTGAGTGCCTAGATTGCTAAATACATACTTAGGCATTTAAATATGTAGTCTGCTTTTTAGAGGTGTTACACACTCTAATTTCCACTGATTTCAGTGAGTGCTAAGATGTTTGGAATCAATCTTTCTTAAAGAGGACACACTTACTAAAGAAAATTGCTGCTACTATGATACATCTTGGTCTCCTTTGTTTACCAGGACTACATCTTATCTGAATCTCGGATCAGCACCCCGAGTCACCTAGAGACTGAGTAACATACTGCAAATAATTATACCCTTACAATGGGAAATGAAGGTACTGAGCACCCTTGAAAATCAGATTGTGTATTTGAGTGCTGAACTTTAGACATCCAAACTTTGAAAAGTTTGGGTGTAATGATTTGTGCCACTCACATAGATATAATTGTTTCCCCCAATATTATCAGCATGGAGGAGGCCCTCTGTGCAAGTCTCTGCTAATCAGAGAGCTGGGGATGAGGCGAATAAGGCCATGGCTATCCTATGGGGATTATAGCTGGGATTATGCCACCATAGGTTTGCTGCCATAACCCCATAATGTAGATGCAGCCTACAGTGATGGAAGGAGTTTATCCATCGCTAAAGGAATACCACCTCCCCAAGCAATGGTCCATCAACCCAGCTACATCTACGCCAGAGGTTAGGTTGTCATAGATGGATTTTGCACGCTCCTGATTTTGCACATATATGTTAATCTGAAGTTTAAGGGAAGACCAGGTCTCACTAGGACCTTGGACAGGGCTGAAGGGACATATATCTCCCCCTTCCCACATTTTGCAGAAAACCCAGCAAGTTTATGGTGCCCAAGCCAAGGCCTGCCTCCTGGGGAAAGCTCTAAGACAAGTGGTGAGGGACAGTTTCCCACAGTCCCCTTCTCTCAGCTACTGCTGTGGGAGAGGAGACTTGTCCCTTGGGAAATCTGTCACAAAGGAGAAGAGGGTCTGTGACGGTGCTGTTCCTGGTGGGATCCAACTGTGAGTGTCAGATCAGGACAGATTGCTTCCAAAGGGGCAACTACAGCCCAAAGCTGGGGTTTCTTCACACTAAGGCAAACCAAACCAGCTAAACAGAAAAGACTTTGGTTTCGCCCCACTGGCTAACCACAAGTTACACAAGCAATTCCCTTAGACACTCCAGCTTCCCAGTATCACCACCAGCAGCCACCTGTCCTGGGGATCAATGGTTATGAAAACCAATACCCCAAATAAAGAAAACGGTTCTCCCCAATTCCAAAGAATCAGGCCCCAGACCCAGGTCAATATACAAATTAGATCTTACCACAAATCATGCTGTAGCCAATCCTTTAGAATCTAAAATCTAAAGGTTTATTATAAAAGGAAAAAGGTATAGGTGAGGATTAAGAATGGTTAAAAGAAATCAATTACATGCAGTAATGGCACATCTCTTAGCTCAGGCTTGCAGCAAAGGTAGAATAAAGTGAAGGTTCAAATCAAAGTCTTTGGATGCATCCCATTTGGGGGATGGGTCAGTACCATTGTCCAGAGTTCCCTGAGTAGCAAAGTTCCATCCAAAGCTGGAAACAAAGCAGGCTGAAGACTGGAGGTAAAAGACAAAATGGAGAATGCTTCTTCCAGCTTTTATAGACTCTGTCTTCTGGGCCAAGACCCTCCTCCTTCTTTTGCAGAGTCCGGTTGCAAAATGGAGGTTTACAGTCACAAGGTCCAATCACCAGACTTCTCCAGGATTCAGTTTCTGACCAGGCAGTGACATTCCTAGAGCAGCTTGGGTGTGGACAGGCATATACAAAGTCCATTGTGTGGTTGATGTTCCTTAATGGGCCATCAGGCAGCCCAAGCCAAGCTGACACCCAGTATTGAGGAATCTTCTCCCCCAGCAGAGCACAATATTTGGAAAGACAGACAGTCTAGAGACAATATTATAGCTCTAACTACAAAATTGATACACACATACCAATGCCATATTTACAATTAGCAATCCATAACCTGGTCATAGACACCCATTATGACCCCCTGTACATAAGATTTGGTGCCACTATAGGACCCTGGTTGCAGCAATGATTTATAGGGTCCCAAATTATTTCAGTAACGTGACAGGGTCATATTCATAACCATTGTACGTGCTCCCATTCTGTTTTTTCATTATGATTTGAAGTGCCTCCAAGGCTAAAACTGAACAAATAGCACATTTTAAATATTCACTGCTTCTCCCAGAAATTGTAGAGTCTCAGGAGCATAGGGCGGGGAGTCATTGCAAGCCTTCCTGGTTCCAGTACATAAATCATGGGCCCTGATGCTGACAAACCTGATTCCTGTGAGTTGTCTTCATTCACACCAGTGAAATGGGACTATAGGTATGAGTAAGGGCTATTCAGAGAAGTAAGCTCTTGCAAGAATGTCACCTGTACCAATAGACAAAAAGGGAATCTAAAATCACCCAAAATATGGGGTGGATGAATTGATATTTTAGACTGGGCAAAAATGTTGCAATATCTCTTTAAGAGCTTTTCTTTTAAACCTGTCAGAGGAGAAATCACATTTTCTCAATGAGCTGAAGGGCCTGACCCCTAGGAATAGCACTGAGATTAGGGAAGAATGTTATCCGCAGGCTGCCTTTGCCCACAGGACAGAGTTAACCTTTCAGTCAGTTCATGTCTTGTGTTTTAACTTATACGGGACCAATAAAAATACACTGGCAGCTAATGTATTTGAGTAGATCTTATCAGATGAGTACTACAGAAGCTGTGTGTGTTAGAGATGGTCATGAAATGTTACACTGGACATGAACATCCTTTGAACTTTGGAGAAAATGTGTTTCCAGACCCAAATTTCTCAGCTCAGCACCATCTCAAGCATTAAAGACTCCAGTCCCTCCTATACCCGCCGTTTTCATAGTGCAGTTAAGATATACACAAAAGTGAACAGCCTAGTATAATTAAATTGGGCTTGAATCAAACCTCTGAAATGTAGGGTCTAGATTTGAAATCTGGATCCTAATCTGAACACTGCAATTTAGAACCATCACTAACCAGAAACTACACAATGCAATGAAAAATGGTGCTGTCCTCAGTGACAAGGTTAGTACAGTCTACGGCTCTGAGCTACCAGTTCATTTATGCTCATGGTGAATCACTACTCTTAGTGAATGCTAAGAGAGCCACAGCTAAACTTAGTTGGCATACAAATAATTTAATTGCCCCCTTCATATGCAGCCATCCTTGCTTCCATAAGAGAGTGCTGTGAAGAGACCCCACCATTTCTGTGGTCCCACTGAATTCAAGGGAGCTTTGCCATTGACTTCAACCAAGCCAGGGTTTCTCTCCTTGTCTTTTTTTATATCGAGCTCCCCCCCCCCTCCACTTTTTATGGCTTTTCCCACAGATGTGATTGATTTGGGCCATTTGAAAGAGAATTGGAAAGAAAGGACCTTGTAGAATTGCACACCTGTTGTGGGACAAATAACTTGGAGAGGGACTAGAAACAATTGGTTCAAAAGCCTTAAATTAATCCCTCCTGTCCACTATCTTCAGTGAGTAAACATTGCTGGGAAAAGTAGATCTGAGGAACTCTAGAACTGTCATGTTTCAAAGTCAGGGCCACGTTTAGAACCTGGCCAACGCTCTGGGAAGGTTTAATTCTTGGTTCCGTGGATTGGTTAAGGAAGAGCAACAGGAGTGGGTGGTAAATTTCCATCTCTTTTCGTCCCTGTGGATGATGTTTCCTTTAGAAATAGAGAGGTGCTAGCTGGCGCAATGATCTGGGTAGTTGGGCTGCGAGCTCTTGCCGGGCAATGCAGGTGTAAAGCTGCGGCCTGACCCAGTGCTCTGTGCTGCATGGTGTTGTGGCTGGCTCCAGCTGGGTGGCGTGGCGGCCTGTCCTAGTGCTCTTGGTGGCACGGCTGTAGCACCGCCAGCCACCGACGCTCTAGGCAGTGCGGTAAGGGGGCAGAGAGAAGGAGGGGTTGGACAGAGGGCAGGGGAGTTTGGGGTGGTGGTCAGGAGGCAGGGGTGTGGGTAGGGGGCAGAGCAGTCAGAGAGCGGGGAGCAGGGGGGGTTGAATGGGGGTAGGAGTCCTGGGGCACAGTCAAGAAGGTGGGAGGGTTGGATGGGACGGCGGGGGGCAATCAGGGGCAGGGTTTCTAGGGGCGGTCCAGGGACATGGAGGGGTGGATAGGCAGAAGTTCAGGGTGGGGGGAGCCAGGGGGTGAGAAGCAGGGGGAGTTGGATAGGGAGTGGGGGATGGGCCATGCCTGGTTCTTTGGGGAGGCACATCCTTCCTTAACTGACCCTCCATAAAATTTCAAAAACCCGATGAGGCCCTCAGGCCAAAATGTTTGCCCGCCCCTGTTTTAATGGGACCACTCAAAGTAAGGTACTACTCAGTCTGAGTAAGGATGGCAGAGTCACGCCCATTGGAGGAGTACAGGATTAGGCCTCATTGCTTCATGACATTGTCAGAACTCGAGGGACACATACTGAGGATGATGGGCAGCCTGATGTGTGTAATATGTAACAACTGCTGCACAAGGAGACCCTGAATGAGGTTGTTCAGAGAGGTAGTGTGGTGTAGTGAACAGGACACCAGCCTATTCATCAGGCGACCTGCATTCTCTTCCCAGCTCTGCCTGTGACCTCACGTAAGTCACTTCCCCTCTCACCTTTGATCTGTCTTGTGTATTTAGATTGTAAGTTCTTTGAGGGAAAGACTCTTATCATCTGTGTGTGCGGCGTGTAGCACAAGGGGCCCTGATTCTGTCTGGAGCCTTTAGGCACAAATAATAACGATGATGTGAAGTCAAGAATCAGAGAGGTAGCCATGTTAGTCTGGAATAGCAGAGGTAACAAAGAGTCCTGTGGCACCTTAAAGACTAACTAAATCTTGAAGCATAAGCTTTCGTGGGCTAATACCCACTTTGTCGGTTGCTTGCATCCGACGAAGTGGGTATTAGCCCACAAAAGCTTATGCTTCAATACTTTAGCTAGTCTTTAAGGTGTCACAGGACTCTTTGTTACCGATGATGTGAAGAGCAGAGATGTTTTCTGATTATGCTTTCTCTAAAGTTGGCCTATTCTGGAAAACACTGGCTGCCTTTTACTTTCTTTTGTTTTCAAAATGCATTAGAGAGAGGGGATACCTTAAAAGTCCAGTCCTACCCCATAGTCTGCAGAAATAGACACAACAGAGGGTCGAGGGATTAACGAGTAAAGATTGGCTTACGGCAGACAGTGAAGTCAGCAATATTCTTTACAAGATTGACTGACTACCTGCATAAACCTTATTATCTGTCAGCTAAATGGTTTTATATCTAATTTATTACCTGAAGAAGGGGCAGCCTGAAAAGCAATACTCTCTCCCAGTTATTCAGTATACTGCCTGATTCCCCCTCACCCCTGCCCTCTAGCCTCCATTTGTTCTCTAGTTATGCTTCCATATGGTTGTTTTTCCCTAGACAAAAATAGGAAAATCACAGTTTTGCCTTGGCAAAAAATGCAAAAGGCTTATCTATAGTTTAAATGGTGGCTTTTAATTCATGTTGAGTTGTTTGAGAGGAGCAGTGGTCCTGTGGTTATGGCACTAGACTTGGGCTTCCGGAGACTCATAATTTCATCATTCACATCCCAGTGTAATTCCATTGGCTTCTTTGGCATTTACCCTGTTTTGAGCGAGAGGAGGATCTAGCTTCAGTCCCTGATTCTGCCACAGAGTCCTTGTGAGACCAACTTTATTTCTCTGTTCTCCCTCTATAAAAATGGGGTTGATGATACTTCCTTGTCTGGCTTATCAATCTAGAATGTAAGCATTTTGGGCCTAGGAGCATCCCTTACTTTCTGTGCATACAGTGCCTGACATCACGCTGCCCTGAACTCAGGATAACAGAGGCACAAAGACTAAATCATACAGAAGTTTGTAGTAGAGAAGGGAATTGAATGCAGGTCTCCTGACTTGTAGACCAGGGTTGTAACTATAGGACCAACTTTCCTTTCTAATATAGTCATCCCACCTGCCTTCCTTTAGTATTTCTGTGTTAGCTTATGGCGTAGGCTTTATTAATTTGGTTGATGAGTCAGTGTATCTCCCAGATCTTCCCAGCCAGAGTCTTACAGAGTGGTGACTGCGCTGGCCTCCTACCAACACCCTGTTGGAAGGGAAGTTGCAACCACTTTCTACCTCTTCAACCGGTGCACTTTCCACTTTAGGGGCCCCGCCTCTGCCCATGGAAAACATAGCTGAACTTGGCCTATTGTCTATTTAAAAACATAATCTTTCCATGTCAGAGCAGTGACGTGACTAGAAATCTAAAAGTCTCCCAGCCTCCTAACCCAGACCCACAGAAAGGAAATGAGTGGCTGTAAATTTTCTATTTCATCATGGTAAAGAGAACATAATACAAATATATACAGACCCCGTTAACTATAGCCAGATTCTGCTCTTGCCAATCAGCAATTTTACACTGATGTAGTGCCATAGACTTCAATGGAGTTGCTCCACAGGTTTACAAATAAGTTATTAAGAAGGAGACAGTGTTGTCTAGTCAATGGCTTTGTTTTCAGCTCCTGTTATTTATTGTATGAGCTATTACTATAAATATTCAGATGGAAGTGACTAAGAGGCAAATTGAATGGTTTCTAAATTCAATGAGCCGTTAAATAGGTTCTAATAATCTCTATAGAAGTTTAGAAGAGTTAATAATGAGAAACAGGGCACTTGATTGTTACCAGACTCTCCTAGTAAATATCATCAGAGGTTTATATGGTACATGCTCATGAAATACTTTCAAACAAAGACATAGGGGGGAAAAATCAAGCAAATCACATAAGCAAAGTGATGTTTAAGAGACAATAGCTCTTTTTTGTGGAAATGATTTTGGTTTAACCTTTTTAAAATCACTTTCGAGATATTTTTAAATAGGCAATAAGAAGCATAATCACCTCTCTCAATAATAATACTCTGCAATGAAATTACATGTGGCAACGTCATGGACTCTGAAGGAGGCACTCGGACTCTGGGCAGAATTTGGAGTTTTGTGTAGAGGAATCACTTTATCCCCTGCTGTAAAGCAACCACCTCTGGAGTGGAATGTAGCAGACATTCTTTGTGTAACTGTGACCTTTAGGAACCCCCTTTTGCTTGGTACCATAGAAACACATAGTGAGAGACAACTCTCTGCTCCTAAGACTTCACCATCTAAACAGGCAAGACCAGAGTGCGAGGGAAAATAAAGAGACAGAGGTGAAGTGACTTGCCCAAGGAGGCAAAACAGATTTGGACAGAATGAGATTAGAATACAGTACAGGTCTCCTGTCTCCCAGTCTGCTGCCATATCCAATAGACAAGGCTCCTCCCACTCCATCAATGTTACACTACAGTTTGTAGGGGAGGGAATCTGAAGACTAATTTCTCCATTTGAATGAATAGGGAGACTTTTAAGGGTTCTAGGCTGAGTGCAATTGTCAAAGCTGGAATTTGAGCAAATAGTGCCCAAATGTATCTGCTATCTTTTAAACCAATTTGCTCTGACTGTGTTCATGTTGCTTTAGTGTTTGCTTTCCACATATGGTTTCCACATATTTCTGACAGGAAAGTTCCCTGGAACATTGAATTTTAAGCCAATATGGCAGAAGGGATGCAGAAAGCAAATTTCAATTCATATTCACACATATATTTGTACCAGAAATCTGATATTCTCAGAGTTCTACTCTTCCAGTCTAGGGACACATCTAGATGCCCAAACAAATCAGCTCAAATAGCTCATTAGGAATATCAAGCCTAGGAAGCAAAGCTCCCAAAGAACAGTCTGTGAGTGATACACAGTCTGATAGCGGTTTGCACAAAACATCTGTTGAATAATTGCGAACAATGAACATAGTCCTGAGAGTTGCAGTCTGTGGGCAGACGATTTGGTCAACAAGAAAAGGGATAGATTTATCAAATTATTTGTTATAAACTATCAATCCAGCTCTAGTCAGGGTCTTACACCTCTGAAAGATGGCACTTCCAGTAACAGAATGCCCCTGGCTGAGAGAAAAGCACCACTTCTGGAATCCCCAACACCGCTTCCTGCATCATGTCGCTCTTTCCTGGAGATCCCTTAGCCAAAGGCTGTCCAAGTCTGACCCTCTTTACAGCAGATTATGATATTTGATGAGATAAATCAGAGCCTAAGGTAGTACAGCTGCAGGAAGCAATAAACAAATTATACATTCTTTCACCTTGTGTTAAGTAGATAAGAGGAGCTCATGTAACCTACTTTTTGTGGCTTTAAAGCTTGTGCAGGAGGAAGTGAGAGGGCGGGAAAAAGAGAGATGCTTTATCTATACTGCACCTTCCTTGCCCTTATCGCCTTGTGAAAATGATAGACAGAGATCTACACCCCTAATCCCTGCTGAGTGAACAAAAGAGAACCATTTTTTCCCCAAAGCGTTCTTAACAGAATTGTGTAATCTTGCTGCGTTTTATAAAAATGTGCAGGCTCCCAATGTCCTGTCACGTAGCAGTCCCTGAACACAGTGGAATAGCTGGGCCCAGCGAGCCTAATTTTTTTTCAGGACCTAGTGGGGGATATGGACAACCATGCAAATATTACTTCTGTTTTGGGTGTGGATGTGCAAATCTTGCATAGAAGTGAATAGAGAATCATCTTGCACACATTAGGATTTATGAGCATGCAATGGTAAGGCAGCTGTGTGTTGTGGCTGCTGCCTATCCTGACCAATATTGTCTCTTTTCCCACTATATTTCCCCCATCTGTTGTATCCCCCGTTGTCTCTCCTCTCATTCTTAGATTGTATGAGCTCTTCAGGGCAAGGATTATCTCTTTTCCCTGTGTTTATACAGTGCCTAGCACAGAGGGGCCTGGATCCATGACTGGGTGCTGTCATAATAATAATGATTAATAATACAAAGGGCAGCATATATTTGCAAGTATGTAATCAGACGCATACTGACTATATTAGAGGTGACACAGTAAAGCTTATTGCGCATTAGTGGCAACCAAGTCTGTTAGTCAGTTTCAGCTAAACAAAAATACTGGGCATTATCCTGATCTCATTTACCTTGATTTTAACTCCATTGACTTTGGTGACGTTACTCCTGATTTACCCAAGTGTAAAGATCAGAATTGGGACCAATAACTGATATGAATGTATTGACTTGTATCCAAAGATCCCAAAGTGCTTCACAAATGGTGTGTACTGTATCTATATCAGGGGTCTCAAACATGCGGCCCGGGGGCCACATGCGGCCCGCAAAGCCCTTCCCTGCGGCCCGCCAAGCTTCCTGGCGCCCCCCCTCCCCCCCCATAGCAGTTTGCAGGACGGAGGGGCCAGAAGTGGAGGCTTCTCTGCTGCCTGGCTGGGCCGCGCGTGTTTCTAGCTCTGGACTTCCTATATTGCTCTTGCTTTGTTTGCCAAACAGCTGTTGGTGGTGCCTAGCGCTTTCCAGGAGGGAATGGGGAGCTGCGTGCTCAGAGGAGGAGGTGGGGCAGGGGTGGGACCTCTTGGAAGGGGTGGAGTGGGGGCGGAGCCAGGGCAGCGAGGGCAGGGTGTGTGTCAGTGGTGTGGCCCTCGGGCCAGTGCACTAGTCCTCATGGAAGGGGTGGAGTGGGGGCAGAGCCGGGGCAGCGAGGGTATGTGTGTGTGTCAGTGGTGCGGCCCTCGGGCCAGTGCACTAGTCCTCATGCGGCCCTCATGGTCATTTGAGTTTGAGACCCCTGATCTATATGGATTGCATGCGGGAGATGAGTCTCTATCCTGGAATGAGTTCCATGCAGGAGTTCCATGCCTGAAATTCCATTAACAGCAGTGTGATGCCATGTAGGCACAGGGAGTCTATCCACATAGATTTGAATACAAGATAGTGCACGTATCATCTGTATCTATATAGACACACACATCCAGGGTGAGTCACTAAAATATAGCCATTTTGGGTGGGGAAAGAAGCAGGCCTTAAAAAAATGTGCTTCGGCACTATAAGACAGTGTAAAAAATCCTTTATCCAGCCGATGGCACAAGAAGAATTGTAGGTAGGCAGATGTAACTGATGTGTTTGGACTTTAGCCAAGACACTGACACCATGGCACATGCCTACTTTCCCTAAAAGTCCTGGGGATCTTTAAAGACACAAGTGGTCATGACCTCTGATTTACCTCTGACCCCAAAAGTCAG
This sequence comes from Sternotherus odoratus, assembly GCA_032164245.1. Classification (NCBI taxonomy): domain Eukaryota; kingdom Metazoa; phylum Chordata; order Testudines; family Kinosternidae; genus Sternotherus; species Sternotherus odoratus. The sequence goes on from JAVMKO010000002.1 coordinate 16,286,139, forward strand.
AATCCCCATTAGAATGGGGCTCACTTTTTATAGTCCACTACAAAATAGGAAGAAGGTTTTCTTAACTCTGAGTACCTTTCCTTCAGCATCCAAATGACCAGGAATTCATACAGAGCAGACACTTCCATTATATGCCCCCAGAACCATATGGGCAGCTGTTCTGTTGTCAAGAGTGCCATCAACTGTACGTTTATGTTTAGTGCCGCTTACTGAATGGAATCTAGGCAAATCATTCTGGTACAGTCACTTGTTTGTGAGCTTAATAGAAGAGGAACCGGGGGTTGGAGGGCCAGGGGGAGCAGGGGATGTGCATTACTGAAATGATCACTGGATTGGCCAGGGACAGATTCCCTCATGGTAGTTTAATTGACTGGGAGTGTATTTACAGTATTCTGCCCAATCTAGTTAACATGTATAGGAGGGATTCAGTGAAAAGATTAACTCATTTCCCATGCCAAACTGAAATTGCAGCAGGTTTATGTAAAAGGATTGTGAATTGTTTGCAAAGCATTGGGTTCTCACACAGGAATTCAACAGAGCAGTGCTTTCAATAATAATAACTATTTACAGTGTGCATATACAAATAGATATCTCTGTATCCTCTCCCTTTCTCTCTCTGTCTGTCATCTTGTCATGTCAGGACCTTTCCTCCCAATGTATCCGTAACTATAATAATAGCCTTCTCAAGCGGTTCTAGCTGTCACCTAGCGCAGAACTGTGTTTGGCAGGCATTGCCTGTAATTAGATACAATGGACTAGTTTTTCAGTGTGCATGCTAAGCCTGCCCTGCAATTTAGAACTTACATGTACAAAGCCATTCGTGCAACACAACTGGAAAGTTTTTTGAGCTGTACAACTGAAGAATGTAATGCAATTTTGCATCACGATTGATGTGTGTGGGTGAGCAGTTGTGGGTGCCTAATTTCCCGTTTGCACACTTAAGACTTGCTCCTGCAAGGTGCTGAAGGACCTTGCTTCCCATTGTTGTCAGTAAGAGCACTCAGAGCAGGTCCTTTGGAAATCTAGCTAGGTGTTCCAGGATTCTCCATCCCCTAACCCTGCAAATCCCTCACATGGTTGGAAACACATTTTGCACCTCCCTGTAGAAGAAGAAAGCTTATCCCTAGGCTTGCCCATTCCTCTGTGCTACCTCATTGGGGGTTCAATGAGTTTTCTGTATTTTACAGGACTACTGTTGAAAAGTGTGTGTGTGTGTGTGTGTGTGTGTGTGTGTGTGTGTGTGAGAGAGAGAGAGAGAGAGAGAGAGAGAGAGAGAGAGATTCAATAGCCTGTTAGACATGCAAATACACCTTTTTCAGCCAGGCCTCCACTTGTATCCTCACTTTGCACGTACTAACACATAAGTATGGGCAAACAGGGGGCTGAGCACTGTGCTCTCTCAATTCAGGCATATCTTGGTGGAAATGTAACCCTGTCTGCTCTTATTACATAGAAAGACACAAATTCTGCAATGATCAACACCAGAGCCCCAATGCATAGCTGGAATTAAACACAGAAGAGAAGATTTGCTTGACGTGCTCAGGGCAAGTTCTGTAAGCCGTAGCCTGTTGGTACTGGCAGGTGCCCTGTCTCAAACTCTGATCCCAGGAGCCTCGCTGATGAATACTTTGTGTAATGTCACCTGCTCCTTCACTCAGACTTTTAACTCCAAGTCTACAGAGCTGCATTCTACAGATGAACTGAGAACTCCAAGGGTGTAAAAGATCTGAGGAGTAACGTACCTCATCCCTAGTTGAAATTAACACTTCAGCCTGCATATTGGAACTTCCGGTTTTATAAGAGGTTCTCCTTTCCCAACCCACTCTCCTCCCAGTATCTTATTTATTTTAAAGATTCACCCAAGCTACAAAGCTGATTTGCAGCTCCCTCAAACATTAGAGACTGTTTGGGGTGGGGACTAGGGTTGCCAATTTTGATTGGACGTCTTCCTGGAGGTTTCATCACATGACCTAATCTTTAATGAAAGATGAATTGTTAATTCCTGGAGAATTATTAATTCCTGGAGGTTTGGCAACCCTAGCTGGGACTCTGACTTGCCCCATTTTAATATAGGGAACAGTTTACTCCCTACCCTCCAAAAATGTTGATCTGTACCCTCAAAAAATATGGGGGTGTTTCCATCTAGGGTATTGGGACGGCCCCATTACATAGGGATAATGGACTGCCATTGTGGATCCAGTTTTCTATCTCTAGCCCACTTTACAGCATGGAATTGTTTGTATCTCTGGTTTGGGTTCAGCCCCATGTTATAAGGACTGCTGAGCTGATCCAAGTTCATATCCCAAATCCTCAAACAGCATGGGGGTGTTTGTGTTCAAGGTTTTGATTCAGCCCAATTACAGGGACAGGCACTGCTGATCCAGATTCTAATTTGTCTCCTAAACCCCCATATGGTGTGGGACATGTTCGACTCTGGCAGTCCCATTATAGGGACAGAGGATGTCAGATGGGATCCACGTTCATATCCTCAACCCCCATATGGCACGGAGTGGGTCAGATCCAGATTTCTGGTTCAGACCCATCTCTAATTTATTATTTGGGGAAAATTCAAACCCCCAGAAACTGGCCGCAAAGTTTTTTGCTTCCTCTAATCTTCAGCTTTCCTCTCCCTTGAAGATTGTTGCTGAGCCAAATTTCCTAATAAGGTCCTGAAGCCCCTCTAAGAGCCATCCAGTCGCTCTCTGTGTTTGGAGAGGGGCTGTGTCTCTTATAGAAAACCTGCAAAGACTATTTCTGGCACAGAGCCCCAAAGAAATCAAACAACAAGAGAACCAGTTCCCTGGTTCTGCAGGCTGCATATATGGATGCTAATAGTCACTTATGATACATTTACATTTCCACGTTTAAGATCTGTTAATGGATATATGCAAGCTCCTTGTTACCTGTGAAAAGACATGGCTTTAGCTTGCTAATTTATACTGGAGGTAGAAGGGGAAAGTGGTATGAGGTCTGATTCTGATCTCACACTAGTTTTACATCAGTATATCCATAAACTCAGATTGGCTGATGGTAAACAAAGGTGGCATTTACTTTTCCCAGCAACCATGGGATGTAACAAGGGACAAGGAGTAAAGGCTCATCGGTTCTAGTCTCAGTTCTGCAGCTTATTTATGTGACTTAACCTTAAAATGGACCTACTAATACTTATGTACTAGACAGAGGTGCATTAGATTTAATCAATGCTTGTAAATTGATTTGAGACCCCTTTCGTTAAAAAGCATTGTAGAAATGTTAAATTATGACGGTTAACCATTTGTTAGCCCTCAGGGTTGGTGGCAAAGGGACTTGTTTCTTCACACAATGATTGTTTTGTAGATTCCAAGACCAGAAGGTACCAATGTGATCATTTAATCTGGCTGTCTGTATAACATCGAGCATAGTGTAATAGTTTTAGTAAAGGATTAGGAGAGGGATAAAATGGCCGGGGGATAGCGGGAACCCTCAAAATCTAAGTCAGAAATGTAGAGGAACCTCTTTTCCACCAAAGAAGAAAATACCTCCTGCAGTAATTTAGGGCTCACTATAACCATGAAACCTGAGCCATTTACAACGAAGACCCTCAGTGGGTTATTAATCTCAGTCTCAGGAGGTGAATGTTAACACGTCCATTCTTCTGTTAATTAATTAGCTGAAATATGCATGCATTCCTCTGATGCCAGCTTGCAAAAAGTAACATGAATTTTGATTAAACATAATCCCAAGTTAGATACAGCAGAAGCTAAAGCTATGTGGATACCAAAGGATGATTTGCAAACATTCATTCTGGCCAGCTGATGTGATCTGATTCTGCTGCATATCTATTATTGCACTGAAGTATGTGGAGATAATTCAGGTATGTTGTAAAAAATTAAAAAAGTTTGTGTCCCATGTTCCCATATGGAGCTTTTTTAGTGGAGACAGACTGGTTTTAAAAATAATGCATCTCACATGGAGCACTATTGCATAAGTCTTATTAGTGTTTTTTTTTACCCTTTTATTATAAACGCGATATAGGTTTGCAGACACTTATACAAGAACCATATATTTCTGCTACAAAGTGTTAGTGAAGAAAAGCTGATTTATTATACTCACGACACACCTTTCCCAAACAGTCAATGTGCAACAGGTGGATGCAAAAGCTTATCAATCTGTCCCAGTGTTATTTCCTGTCATAACTTTGCACAACAAAGGAAGTTTATATCTTTGACAAACCTTGGCATTGTGAAATGTACTGCAATTCCTTTAGAGGAGCCCTTTTAATCCTTTAGCAAACTGAAGCCAGAGAGATAGGGCAAAAATTACAGCTGGTGTTAACTACAATATTATCAGCAGCGGGCTGTCAGCCCCTGCACCAATGCAGAACTCAGCTGAATTCAGTGGGCAGGAGTCCACAGGAGTGGATCCAATTGCAGAATTGGGAGCTAATCACATGTACAATAAAACAAAGGGACAATCAAAACAGCAGAGGGAGGAGGGAGAAGTTTGGAGTCCTAGTAATAAGAAGAGGTGGTTACTCAGCAAATATCATGACTGAACCAAAGCCAATGTGTTCAGAGTTTGATTTTTTTAAAAATGCTTCAAAATGTCCCCTCCGCCCCTAAATAAAACGTCTTGGTTTATTCACTTCTTGTGTCTATCATGGTAGAAGTGGAGAGAGTTTCAGAAAGGGAAGGGTACGTAAGAAAAATCTATATATATAAAAGTCAAATGGTGTATGCGTGCGTGTATGTACGTTCCCTTATTCCTTCCACACCGTTTGAGCTAGAGACTTGAAATTTGGTACAGTTATAGGCTTTAGGGTCCTAATCAGGGTAAGAATTGAAAATTTTTCAAATCTCACTTCTGACGCCCCCTAGGGGTGAAATTCTTTAAAGCCCATTAACATCAGCTGGGCAGCTGCTGTTCTCTGTGACATAGTTATGATGTAATAATACCCCCCTCCAACGGACCCCGCACTCGCTCAGCTCTCTTCCCCCTCCCCCCTCCAACGCCCCCCCACTCGCTCAGCTCTCTCCCCCTCCCCCCTCCAATGGCCCCCATACTCACTCAGCTCTCTCCCCCTCCCCCCTCCAAGGGCCCCCCACTTGCTCAGCTCTCTCCCCCATCAGGTAAGAATAAAATTTTTTTAAAATCTCCCCCCACTCCCACGGCCCCCCACTCGCTCAGCTCTCTCCTCCCTCCAATGGCCTCCCCACTCGCTCAGCTCTCTCCCCCCTCCCCCTCCAATGGACCCTGCACTCGCTCAGCTCTCTCCCCCTCCCCCTCCAACGCCCCCCCACTCGCTCAGCTCTCTCCCCCCTTCCCCCCTCCAATGGACCCGAGCAACGCCAGGTATTTCTGCTAGTAGTATATATATGCCACCCTCCTACCCACTGTCTCTCTTAAAGATACAGGCAGCTGACATTACTGATTGAAGCAATAAAGGATATTTCAGAAGGAATACTTGTACTTCAAATTGATGTAGGTGAGGGAGGCTTATCTTCACACACAAACTGGTCCAACTTAACTCAATTGGTTTCTAAATTAATATAGTTAAATCAGTACAACTCCCTTAGTGGCTAATATCAGTTTAGCTTCATTGAGCTGGTTAAGCTATATCATATAAGATGCTCTTCAGCCAATTTAAATGTGTCCACATAAGAGGAATGCACTGATTCACCAAAGAATTTTTAGAAACCAGTTTAGTTAAATCAGTACAATTTGTGCATGTAGACCAGGAGGAGGACCTCGGGGTCAGCTCTTCAAAGGTATTTAGGTGCCTAACTCCTAAATACCATTGTGAATGTAGGCCTCCCTCCCTCCGATGTATTGAAGGTGCCCAGACAGTATGGTGATGGACAGCAGTGTAAGCTTAGAGTTCCTCCTCTTCTTTCTCTGCTCACTGGAGATGCCTGAGTGAAATGCCAATGTGATGAGGCTGGCATTAGGCAGCTTAGATGTACTTTTGACTCTTTCATAACAAACCTCCTTGGTTCCATGCTCTATAGCTTTGCAGTGGAGGAGTTTCACTTGTGAGTTTCATTTACATAAACTGTGTGTCAAACGAACAGCAACCTTTTATTTCAAGCTATAGCTGTTGGGTAGCAATTAGATCAATAGAGGCACAGCTTTAAAAAAATTAAATTAAAATACTTTATTGGAGGAAACACTACCACAACTTCCCTTCTTCTGATCTGGAAATGCAGCCTCTTAAAAATTTGGTGAACTGACAATATCTCCTTTATGTTCTGGGAAACATAAAGCATTGCCTTAAAAAAAGATCTAGAGCACAGACAGTCTGCTTTTCACTGCATTATTTCCTCCAGGAGTTTTTCTTGGATATTGCTTTAGTATATTTTAATAATAGGACAATATTTCTTTACAGGGTGCATAATTCAATTAAACATATTCACAAGACAGTCTGCTTTAAAATAAACATATTCTTCAGATCCACTGTCAGAAAAGAAAATGTTTTGCTTTGCAGATGACAGCTGATATGCATTAGCTAGAAGCCTGTTGCTAACCAATATAACACAAAATCCACTATAAACTGGTACTGTTGAACCAAGAAAAGAGTCCCTCACATTCACTGAGAAATATGAAGACATTACACCACCCCTTGATATTACTTTGGGGAAGTTCTATGGCCCTGTCAGACAGGAAGTGAGAGGAGATGATCAGAAGGTTCCCTGGCTGTGAAATATACGAATCTGTGTTCCTCTGCAAGACAGAGCACTGTGATTTAGCAAATAGGGCGCAGGGAAGAGTTTCCACTATATTGTATTTCGAATGAGTTCTTCCCCACTTGTCTCATGTAACAACTCAGGATTTGTATTTGATGTGCTGCAGCTTTGTATGGGGACTGACGAAGGGGCTCTGCTCTGTTGCTCTGATGTCAAAAGTCTCATTGGCTTCAGTGGCAGCAGACTCAAGGCCTAAGATCCTTGGGAACTCCAGGGGATAATCTGGGCAGGAGAGCAGCAAAAGTGCCTCTGCAAGGGCCCCCTAAATGGCTTCCCTTTAGGCACGTGTTGTGGACAACAGAAGGTCCTTGTTTAGTAATGAATAAAAGGCCAGCAGTTTTGCTTCTCTGCAGCCAGATTTTTAAGCCATAATTGGCTCTTGTAACACTGCCAAGGTAAAGGCAGAGGGCCACGGCAGGGAAGCCTGACACTGCAAGTGAACTGAAACTAAATATAGTTCTCATGCAGTTTAAAAAAAAACACACACACATCAAAGCAAGGAGCTGCCCATCCCCATCCTTGTCTCTGCAATGGAAGAAAATGAGAAAACGACTATGATAACATACATGTTTTAACTGTAGAGTTGCTGGCAATACAATGAAGCATTCTAAGAGCAGCTGTGGCTGGTAGCGATTAAAGATGATTATGTGCCAAACAGTTTGAGACAGAATCCAAACCCTGTTGAAAATGAAGTTCTTGCACAGAGGAATCAAAGGCACAACATCAGAGTTCTTTGTGGGCATTTATTCTGGTCTGAGGACAGCTGAATATGAGATTTTGACAGGAAGCTGTAGTGCGCACGCATATGTATAGAGTGATCGAAATGATTTGGAGCTGTATTCTGAGATTATATCAGTTCCCAAAACAGTAACAGAACTATCTCATGCAGGCTGTTCCAATCACTTGGTACTGCATTTAAAAGCAGTAGCTCCTTTTTAAACGAGAGTGTTGTCTGTTCAGAAACACAAGTCTCATTTAATGCTGAAACATTAGCCAAGAGACAGTGTGGTAACTTCGAACTGAGCTTTGAATGATTTATTTGGGTGTGGCAGGTATTTGGTTAGTATCCTCAGGGAGCAAGATGTCATCAACAAACTAAGGCCATATTTGCAAAAGGCAGAGAGCTGCAAATATGGATTCAATTTGGTTTCGGAAGGTATTTTTTGAAAAGTAGTGTTCAGTAACACTCAGAGATAATTGAATATAAACTACAGAGGGATGAGAGTGGAAAGTAAGTGATGGAGGTAGTTCTTGTTATTGAGGAGTAGCTATAAGATCATGCCACAAAATCTGGATCCAGATTTTGATTTCCTCTAGGTTCAGGTTTGTTCAGATTTCCAGGTTTGGTGTTAGGTTGACCAGATGTCCCAATTTTATAGGGATGGTCCTAATTTTTGGAGTTTTTTCTTACATAGGCACCTATTACCTCTCACCCCGTCTTGACTTTTCATACTTGCTATCTGGTCACTCTATTTGGTGTAGATCATAAATAAGGTAGGGGATTTGGGGGAAATTTGGGCCTGGGTTCAGATTTCAAATAACCCTTCTTGCCATCTGATGACCTAAATCAGGCCTGCACAACTCGTAAAGCGGCGAGGGCCATATTACTCCAAAGAAAACATCTGCGGGCCAACCCCCTCCGGCCCTGAGGAAACAACCCCCTCCACTACGCCGCCTGGTGAAACAACTCCCCCTTATCATGCTGCCACTCACAGCAGCGTGTCTGGCCCGGAGCCAGACATGTTGTCACGCAGCCCTGCCCCCCAGAACACTACTCGCGTGGTGCGCCGAGGCTGCAGGGGAGGGGAGTAGTGGGGGAGGAGCCGGAGCAGCCTCCTCAGCCGGAGCTCAGGGACTGGTTAGGAGTTGCCCGTGGGCCATAGTTTTCCTACCCCTGACTTAACCCCTTGCCAATGATGAGTGGCCAGTACAGACTGCAGTCTGCCCCAGTGAGTGGGGGCTAGATGATGACTGGCTGTAGCTACTGAGGCAAGGTGGGATTAGAGGATTCGGGGTTCCTCTGGGAGGGGAAACCCAGAGTAAGGGGGTACTGCTGGGGCAGAACCCTGAGGTAAAGAGGCACCGGGGTCTGGGAGGGACATGGGGCTAGTGGCAGGCGAGACACCAACCTGCAGAGGGCGCACCTGTATGCTGGGAAAGAGCTGATCCCCAGACGACCAGCAGGGGGCGCTGCGCCAGTGAGTCATCGCTTCCCTACAAGGTACCGCCGAGAAGCCCGAGTCACAGGCCAATGGCATGAAGAACGAGGATGAGGAAGAAGAGGAGGATGGGGGACATGTGACTGGGGGGGGGGGGGGATCTCAGCTATGCCGTGAGCCAGGACCTGTTTGAGACTCTTCCACAGTCCAGTCAGTCCTGCTGGTTGAACATGGGTGAGCCCAGTGCAGGGAAAGGACCCGCTGGTAAGTGTGTAAATTTATTTCCTGTTCCATTAGTGGCGCTCCCCACTTATCAGGACACAGCTATTGATTTTTCATTCATTTGCTCGGAAGAGGTAGCAGCACAACAAAGAGAGGTAGAGTTGTTTTGGGCTTTTTATTCCCCTGTAGAATTAGGCAGGGATGGAATGAGGGGTCTGGGGAGCAGTTAGTCTAGGCACACAGGGATGTCCCTTGATTCCTCCTGAGAGATCTTGATGAAATTTCCATGGAGGTTTTCTGCAATCTCCTGACAGTTTCTAGGGATGGAAGCCTTATTTCTTCCTCCGCGGTAGGACACTTTCCCATGCCAGCTGGAGATAACGTTGGCAGACAGTAGTGCAATACAGAGGCTAGCACAGGGGTGGGCAAACTTTTTGGCCCCAGGGCCACATCTGGGTGTGGAAATTGTATGATGGGCCATGAGTGCTCACAAAATTGGGGTTGGGGTGCGGGCTCCAGGGTGGGTCCAGAAATGAGGAGTTCAGAGTGCAGGAGGTGTCTTTGGGCTGGGGCAGTGGGTTGGGGCCCAGGAGGGGGTCAGGGGTGCAGGCTCCAGGCATCACTTAACTCAAGCAGCTCCAGGAAGCATGTCCCCCCTCTGGCTTCTATGCAGAGGCGCGGCCAGGTGGCTCTGCGTGCTGCCCCATCTGTGGGTGCTGCCCCTGCAGCTCCCATTGGCTGCAGTCCCCAGCCAATCAGAGCTGCAGGTGCAGTGCTTGGGTTGTGGGCAGCATGTGGAGCCACCTGGCTGCCACAATGCATAGGAGCTGGAGGGAGGACATGCCGCTGCTTCTGGGAGCCATGCGGAGAGCCTCCTGATCCCACTCCCCGGCTTGAGCGCGGCAAGCCCCCGATCCTGCTCCCCAGCAGGAGTTCAAGGGCTGGATAAAATCAGCTGGCAGACTAGATGTGGCCGGTGGGGCGTAGTTTGCTCACCCTTTTGCTAGCAGCATACGGGACCAGGTTGTTTCTGGATCCCAGAAGCAGCTATAATCACTCTGCCTCTGTTACCTCAGGAATGAGATATCAGCTAAAATCACCACTGCTGTGGAAAATGGTGCCAGTACTCAGTGTCATTGCCCTCTACTCAATTTCATCCAACTGAGCATCTCCTTCCCCATTTCCCTCACCCTGGAGGCCCATATCACCATGCCTAGTGTTGTGAGTGGTGTTGTGGAAGTGTCAATAAGCATGTCTTGTTTAAAACTTTCCTGGAGCCAGAGAAGGGAATTTTGAATCCTAACTTTTGTTTTCCCTTGTGAATATACTGAAAATGGTACCTCTGTAGCTGTTGCCACTGTGGCGTTGAGGGGTTCCCCCTCCTCCCCTTCGGAACACCTGAGCCAGATAAGGAGGAGACACAAGAGGACTTGGGATGACATGGTAAGTGAGATCCCGCAAGCCAAGTCTGGATCAGACTGTGAGCAAAGAGCCTGGAGGATGAATATTGCAGAATGTATGGAGAGGGAAAGAGCAGAAGGGAAAGAGGCCCAGGATTCCCAGCAGGAAAAGAAGAGGGAGATTCACCAGGACATGTTGGTGCTTCTCTGTCAGCAAACTCAGATGCTGCAGACACTTGTGGACCTGCAGGTTCAAGAATCCTGGGCTTGCTTCCTTGTGCAGTCCGTGGAGAACTGCAGTAGAGAACTTCCCTACACCCTGTCCCCCAAACATTCCATGTGGCATCAAGGGCCACATCCCTACTCTTACCACTCCACTCCAGGGGACACTAAGGACAACCACAGTTTCACATACACTGGCCTCGGCTGTTGTAAGTTTAGGTAAATTGGACGTGACTGTTCTTTCCCTTTAAGTTCTGTTCCATGAATTTATTAGGTTTTTAATGTGTCTCCTTTAACTTGCATGGATTTTTCTTTACACTGCTTTTGTTACTGAATAAAATTCTATTATTTGGAAAATAATCCATCTTTATTAGTCCACAACATATGCTGGAGGGGGCCTAGCAGTTCCGAAAGCACCCGCTTACTTGTTCCCATAAAGTGTGACAGCTCATCGGCTCAGTGACAAGCACAGTGTAATAATTATAAATGAACAGCAAGCACCACAAATTTCCTAACAGGCTTCAAAACATCGGGGCCAGGTAGAGCACAGCACACCACAATGCATTACTGTGACTGGCTGTTAAAAGTGCTCTTTCAAAGTCTCCCTGAAGCCTATGACTCCGTGTTGAGCATTTGTGTCTGGCGGGTAAAACTGAGCAGACAACAACTCCACTTCCACCCTCCATCTCCACGGCAACTTTTCCTCTTTATGTCATGGATAGTGTGCAGGAGACAGCAGGCAGCTAGAACCATTGGGATAACTTTCTCACCGAGATCCAATCTGATGAGAAAACAACTGAGTCACTTCAAGCTACCAAAAGCACGTTCAGCTGTCATTCTTACTCTGCTGAGCCAGCAGCTGAATCTTTCTTTGGTGCTATTGAGGGGGCTGGTGTACGGCTTCATGAGCCAGATAATCAAGGGGTAAGCTGGGTCCCCCAGGATCACCATTGGCATTTCAACATCGCCTATGGTAATCGGGATGGGTAATTGGGAAAGAAGGTGCCTGCTTGTAGCTTTCTGAACAGTCCTGTGTTATTAAAGATGCAAGCACTGTACTCCTTTCCCAGCCAGCCAACGTTATGAGTGAAGAATCAGAGAGGTAGCTGTGTTAGTCTGGGTTTGCAGAAGCGACAAAGAGTCCTGTGGCACCTTAAAGACTAACAAAAGTATTGAAGCATAAGCTTTCGTGGGCTAATACCCACTTCGTCGGATGCATGCAGTGGAAGTATCAGAGGTAGGTATAAATAAGAAGGCAAGAGCAGGGCCGGCGACAGGAATTTTGGGGCCCCGTACGCAGATCGTGTGGGCCCCCCCCCCCGGCCGGTCTCCCGCCGCCCGCGGGGCACCCCCCGGCCGGTCTCCCGTCGCCCGCGGCCCCCCCCCAGCCGGTCTCCTGCCGCCCGCGGGGCCCAACCCCCGCATGCACTGTGGCCGCGTGGCCTGGCCGGGAGAAGCAAAGGGGGGCGGGGGGAGGGTGCTGGGGGAGGGTGCTAATGAGCGCGGCAGCGGCTGCCTGCAGCCGCGCCTTGCTCAAAGGCAGGGGGACAAGGGGAGTACAGCTGTGTACCGGGCCCCGGATTTAATGGGCCCCCCCTTAAGTCCGGGGCCCGGTACAGCTGTACCCGTTGTACCCCCCTGTCGCCGGCCCTGGGCAAGAGCCAGGTTAGATAGTGAGGTTAGTTCAATCAGGCTGAACCACCTTGTTATCTCTAATAGGAAAGATGAGGCGCTCTTCTAGCAGTTGATCTGGGTGTGTGAACACCGAGAGAGGAGAAACTGCTCTTGTAGTTAGCTAGCCACTCATGGTTATGAGTAAAGTGTCCCCTGTGATCCAGAAGGGTTCACATAAGCACAGAAAAGTATCTCTTTCAGTTGATGTACTCTGTGGCAAGGCGGTCTGGTGCCAAATAAGGGATATTCATGCCATCTATCACCCCACCACAGTTCAGGAACTCTATCACTGCAAATCCATCCATTATGTCCTGCACGTTGCCAAGAGTCACAGTCCTGCCTAGCAGGAGATGATTAATGGCCCTGCATGACAATGGCCCCACAGTGGATTTTACAACTCCAAAATAGTTTTCTACTGAGCAGCAGCAATGTGGCATTGCAAATTTCCACAGTGTGATCACCGCTTGCATCTTCACTGTCAGGGAAGCTCTCATTTTGTTGTCCCTGTGCTGGAGGTCTGGGACGAGTTCAACACGCAGATCCAGTGATGTGGCCACCTGCATCTGAACGTTCTGCAGTCACTGCTTGTCGTTCCAAATCTACATTCCAGTGTGGTCCCACCAGTCAGTGTTCATTTTTCAGGGCCAGGAACGGCATGCCACCGCTTGCAGCTGTTCTGTGAATGCCACCAACACTTTTGAGTTAGTTCTCTCTCGTCCCACAGCTATCTAGCCTCCAGGAAACCGCCATGTTCCTTGCGACTCTTCTTGCCGCTCTGCAGAGAGTGGAGGATCATGAGTCCTGTGCAAATGACAATAGTGCAGAGCTGTGCAGTCTCCATGCTTCTGTCAGAGATGGTGGACAGTGAGAAGGGCCTCAATAGAGGGGGCATGGAGGGTCAAGTGCCCTTCAGATTTGCCTGCTGGGGGTGGGGAGGGAGAGGGACTCTGTTCTTCTCTCCCCGTGCCTCCTGCTTGGCATGTTTGGCTGCTCTCTCTGGAAGCTGGGTGGGGAGCAGGATGGAACCGCTTCTGCCTGAGAGAGCCTGGTTGAGAGGCAGTGGCGGCTCGCTCCCTGCCTGGGCCCGGGCCTGCTCCCTGCTGCGGGGGAAGATGGGACTCTGGCTCGCTTGGCCTCTGTCCCCGGCAACTGGGGCAGCAGCAGGCAGCCCCCATGCAGGGCCCAGCTTCCGGGGACACGGGCCGAGAGAGAGCTGGAGCCACCCTCCCTCCCCAGGATGCTCCGTCCCTTTCCCCAGCAGCCAAAGCTGAGCAGGGAGCGAGCCACTGCTGCCTCCCAGCCAGACTCTCTCAGGCAGAAGTGGCTCCATCCTACTCCCCGCCTGGCTGCCAGGGAGAGTGGACATGTGTGGGGAGGTGCAGAGAGAGGACAGAGGCCAGCCACAGATAGCAAAATGTGAAAAATCGGGACCGGGGCTGGAGGGTAATAGGAGCCTATATAAGAAAAAGACCCCAAAATTGGGACTGTCCCTCTAAAGTCAGGACATCTGGTCACCCTACCCACAGGTAACATGGGGCAAAGAGAGCATGGCAGTGCAGGGCTGGTGTGTGGGTCTCTGGGCAAAGGAGCTACGTGGGGTGGTCACGTGTCCTCCCCTTTAGATGGTGCCCCTCCAGTATGGGCAGGCACGAAGCGTCATTTGGTCAAATTTTGGTTCTTGAGTTTCATGTGCAGGTGCTGGGTTGTGTTGGTGGCCTGTGATATCAGGGAGTCAGGCTAGATGATCTCTTCTGGCCTTAAACTCCATGACTCTACGACCCTGATTTGCAGACTCGATATAGCAGAAAGATTGGCCATTTGGAGGGAATTGTCTATGCACCTCTGGTCACTGGGACAAGCCGGTAGTGTTTATCTGTGCAGTCTGCCCCTGCTCTGCCCCTCAGCTGCAGTCATTCTAAAAGTGCCTCTCTCTCTGGGGAAGTACTTCAAGGGATGACACAATTCAAGATGGAGGAGGCAACCCGAAGGCTTTAATATCCTAAGGCAAGAGTGTCACAGGCTTGGCCCATAGATTGAGTCTCAGAGGCTTGGTGGATTGATGTTCCCAGCATGGCATATTTAGATCCAGAGGAACCTAAGCTGCAGTGGCTACATTCTGTGCAGCTCCATGCATGGCACTTCAGGCCAATGAGAAGGAGTCACTGGCTTTCCCCTTAGGGTGTTCCAAAGCAGTGTGGAGGCAGGGCAGGGGAGACCCTATACCTTGCAGAGGGAACAAGGGGCATCTTGGGGGCTCTGGGACCTGGGGGTGATGGAGGCCCCATGCAAAAGAAGCTAGTGGAATCAGAGGCTCTCACAGGCTAACTGTGGGGCAGAGAACCAGGGGCTTTTCCTGGGGCGGGATGAAAGGAGCATGAGCACCTGAAGAACCCCAGGGAGAGGGAGGGTTGTTGGGGGAGACAGTGGCAACCTGAAGCAGCCATCCCTATTCTGCCCCTACTTCCCATTAACCCAGTTTATGTCCCTCCCCATTAATCAGGCCTGCATTTGAGTCAGGTTGCATCCTTCCTTCCTGCCCCTTCACCCTGCCTGGGCAGCAGGAGATGGAAGGAGCACTGAGAGCACAGGAGAGGCGGACAGCACACTTTCTATTCTAGCGCCACACGGACCCAGGGCTTCTTGGAGGCTCAGCTGCACAGAAAGTCCTGCTCAGGCCCTGAGCCCTGCTGAATGTGCGAGATCCCAGCAGGATGTACGAGTGCCACGCCCCATGCATGACATTTGGCCAGTCTGTCTAAGCTTCAGCTATACATTGCTATTATTTGTATATATGGCAGTGCTCAAAGGGTCTCGTCAGGAATGGGGCCCCATTGCATGTAGCTATCAGTCGGCAAATTCCTGTAGGCATTACATGAGAGGTGGATTTTAAGGAGGGCTTGGAAGGAGGTTGGGGTAGGTCTCTACAGACTTGTTGGAGGAAGGTGTTTCATGCACGTGGAGCACTGTGGGTAGCAAGCACAAAGGAGTTGGCTGAAGAAGTGAACAAACAGGCAATTGAGTATGGCATAACAGGCAGGCTAGAGGAGACGAGGGAGAGGCTAGTGGGGAGGACGATGCATTAAGACATGAGAATGGATACATAGGGAGGGGCTAACTTGTGATGGGCCTATAGGTAAGGACAGGAATCTTGTATCTGACGTGGCGTAGAAGGGGTAGTCAGAGCTGGCAAGCACTGAGACAATAAACAGAACCCCCAATGCCAGTTGTGTAGTTGCTTTTCTGGGCAGCACTGCAATTCAAACAGACGGTGGTCACATTCTGCCTCAGAGCTTAGACTGGAGCAGTGAGAGCGGGATCTCAGATAATGCTTTGCCATTTGGTTAGGAGACAAAACCCAAGCCAGTAACAGCTGGATTCCTAATAGGTAAGGGTTGGGTTCACAAAGGTATCTAGGTACCTAAATACCTTTGTGACTCTCACCCTAAATGCTTCTGACAGGGTATAGAGAATTAGGCCTGGTCTACACTTAAACATGAGATTGTCTTAGCTACATCGCTCAGGGCTGTGAAAAAATTTGCACCCTGAGCAGCGTAGTCAGGCCAACCTAAGCACCGGGGTCAATAAGCTAGGTCAATAGACAGGCTAACTTAGTTACTGCCTCCCAGCGAGATGGATTTACTAAAGTGAGGGGAAAAACACCCTTCAATGGCTGTAGGAAGTCTCTATGCTCCAGCAGCACAGCTCCAGCGCTATAGCTTTGCTGTCGTAGCAGCTGAAGTTTAGGCAGATGCTTAGACCCTGCTCCAACGACCATTGCAGTCAATGGAGGTTTCTTCATTTAACTTCAGTGGAATTTGGATCAGTTTTATTGATCACAAGAGAGTAAGAGGCAGATGGGCTGCCTCTCCATTGCCCTGCACCTTGAACAGTTATTTACACCACTACTGTTTTGTTGTGCATCATTTGACACCCTCTTTTCAAGCCTATAAATGGCTGCAAAAATTTCCTAGCAGTGCTGCATCACAGCAGGAGAAGCTGCCGTTTTGTTGCATTGCAGAGAGAAGAAAGATCACGATGAGTTGATAGTTCTGTATGTATGCAGTACTGCCATCCTCAAACATTAAAAAATCATGAGTCAGGCCCTCACAAAGCCATTAAAAATAATACATTTTGGGCTCTTTTTTATTGCTGGCTGAGGCATTTAGGGTCTGTGATAGAGGAGGGTCAGGGAGCTGTGGCAGTGTTTGAGGGGAGATATATCAGCTCCAGGTTCATTAGGGTGTGGCTTCCTGTAGACTAGGGAAGCAGGCAGCAGGTTAATTAGAAGCACCTGCTGTCAATTAAGGCCTTAATAAAACCCCCTGCCTCAGGCAGACAGGTGTGGGTGTTTGGAAGGAGTTTGGAGGCGTTGGAGCAGAGAACAGTTTGGAGGCATTGGAGCAGAGAGCAGTTTGGAGAAGTTGGAGCAGAGAGAGTTTGAAGGAGTTGGAGCAGAGAGAGTTTGGAGAAGTGCTGCAGTGAGCTAAGAAAGACCCCGACCCTAAGTAAAGGAACACCTGGCTTGTGTAGAGAGAGGGCAGGAAGCCCCCTACAAGCTGAAGAGTAGGAGAGGGAAGTAGTCCAGGGGAAGGAGTAGCTAATCCCAGTGGTTTACCGCTATCCTCAGGGCCCCTGGGCTGGGACCCGGAGTAGAGGGCGGGCCCGGGTCCCTCCCTCTCCCCTTCTCCCCTCTAGGATACTAGTGGGACAGTTAATACCCTGTTCAGAGGTAAGAAAAAGGTTCCCTGAATTCCCCCACAAGAAGAGAAAGCGCAGGACCCATCAATATCATGGGAGTAATTTGCAACAGGTCATACTTTCTGGCTCTTTTCCACAACCATGAACCTTACTTTTTAATGAAATGAAAGCTGAATAACCTGACTCCAGGAGGTAAGTCTTGAAGTAAACACCACATATCTTGAGACTCTTCAGTCCAGCTAATCAGTCCTCATTTACACAAACACTAGAAATGGGCCTGAATAAAAGCCTAAATCCAAAACTCTGTGGAATGTCACAACCAGATTTGAAGTTAACCAAACCAATGCCCCAGATCTGAACTTTGGGGAAGTTCAGATCCAGAACTCTTGGCCTTGGGCCCTGCTCTGCTGCAAATAGTATGATCCACCCACAGCAAAATTCTGTGCGGAGATTAGGACCATAAATTAAAACTTTCCTGTGATCAGAAGTACTCCTATCACTTTGTATTTTGTCCTTAACTATTCTTATTTGATCAGCTTTTATTAATCTCAAGAGACTATATACGTGAATAAAGTCTTCAGCTGCTGAATTTCAGGTGAAACATTTTAGGATTTATAACCTGTCTGAGCTGGTTAAAAGAGTGTCGCTTGCTGTGGTTTCACATGGTTTCACAGACCGATGAATTTCCTTCATTAATAAGGGAACAGTGTGAGGAGTCACCCAAGTACATGAGTTCCACATCAGTCAACGAAAAGGGTTTCTTAATTGTTTAGGTGAATCGAAGTCACCTCTCAATCCAAAGGTTAGGTAGACCTAGGAACCTCAAATAGGCCAGCATTAAACACCAGGGTGAATTATTCATTAGAAAGCACAACAGCCTAATGTGTGATAATTTGGCTCCTACCTTCCATAGTGAGTGCTTGCAGTCCGGGATGTCCTGTGAATTTTTTTTTACTTTCTGGACATGATTCTTCACTACTTTATGTAACTGACCCTGCTTGGCTCATAAGAGGGATTTGAATCCCATGGCCTTTAGTGCTAAAAACACAAGTGCTTGCTCCCGGAGCAAAAGGATTAATTCCTTTAGCATGTAGATGCAAAAGACTTATTTGTTACGAGGACCAGCCACTAGAGAAAGACAAGACCCACATTTCTCTGGCGTGCGTTATACTCCCACCGTGTGTAGTCATTTACCCTGGTGCAAAGGTGAGATAAATTCTCCCATGACTTGCACCGTATGCTGATATTATCCTTCCATGCTTCCAGCAGGAGACTTTCCAAGGCTTTTGGTTAGAACAGAAGACTCAGAGAAGAGACTTTTGGGTTCTGTTACTAGCTCTCTGGCTGTCTTGTTGTGACCTTAGATTGTAACCTCACTGTGCCTCAGCTTCCCTACTGGAAAAACAAGGATAACAAACATTACCTGCCATAACAGGTTATTGGGAGACTTCATTAATTAATGGTTATAAAAAGCATCATGTTTCTCAGGTAACAGTGCAATAGATGCAAGGTCCTGATTCTGACCAGCATCAATGGGAGATGAGGAGCTCATTACCTGAAGATTTGGGACTAAAGTCAGACTGGATCGGGACATACTAGTCATAGCAGAACTGAAGATAATGTAGCCTGTTTTTGCTATGGAGTGCTGTTAATTGAGCAGTTTTGGTGAGATGAAAAGAACCTTCCAAAGTAGAGACATTGTCAGAAGCACTTACTAATGAGTTACAAAACACAAACTTCTACATATATTTCCATTTTTTAAAAAAATCAGCAAAAAGTCCTCAAAAGTTCTGCTTCCTCTTTCTCTTAACTCTGAGGCTGGAACAGTTTGTAGGATGGCACATAACAACATGCGGTGCCCTCTCTAAAGCATGAATGCTGTAAAGCATTCTACAGCATTTTGTGTACACAGCATTTCTGCTATGTAACATACAAAACATTTCCAGCTCTTCCCTTTATTCTCTCTCTGACAATTTTGGGTCGACATTCTCTAGCACATTGCTCCAAGAATAGTTGTAGAAAGTTCCTTTTGCCCTTACAAAAATGAATCACCCTGTTTGCTGGCTTCCTTCCCTCTGCTCTGCCGCCTATGGGATGCCAAGTCGTGCAAGAGATCGTGGTAGTAAAGCCAGACATCTCCATAGAGAGTTCTGCCAGTGGCATGCATTGTAGATGGATGCAGTAAAGACATTCAGGGCTCTTCCTCCGGCTCTTTGTATCACATGCAGGTTAGTTCTTACAAGGAGAATATTTTCCGCTAGTCACAGGCATTCTGCAGAAGTGCTGACTCTTAACCTATTACACAAGAGTGGGAACTAGATTATTATAGACTCTCTGTCTGCTTCTGTTCCTCTGTTATGTCATAGAAGCTGCTTGGGAGTGGGAGTTGTGAGTAATCCTGCGGTTCCAGGACAGTTTGCTCAAGATCAGCCAATACAATATTTAACATGACCGTCCAGTCTACGATGAGTGCTAATCTGTGTTGATCCTCATGCTAGTTTACATAGCTCCTCAAGGTCATGATTTTATTCTGATTCCTCCTTAGAACTTTCCTTTGCTGTGATGCCTACAAAACGTTGACAGTGGTCATTGGTGTACTGAGACCACGGCCTGCCATGCTGACCAATACTGTCTCTTAGATTGTAGACAGTGTCTTTTTCTTCTGTGTTTGTACAGTGCCTAGCACAATGGCCCATGATTGGGATCCTAAGTGCTATGTTAATATAAAACAATAATAATAATAAATGCACAACTGAATGTTTTTAGTGCATAGAAGACCTGAGTCATTTCTTCTGGGACCAATTCTACAATCTGACTCCTTGAATCAGCTCTAAAGAACGGTCGTTTTTCAAGATCAGCCTATTGGCGTGATGGAGTCTGGAGTCTCTTCTTTCCCTCAAATTTGGATGTGCCCTCCCCATTTCCCCTGCCCAAATCTGACTAGCCCTAGGCCCAGGGCAGGCAATAGTCTGTCCTGGACCAGTCAGAAGTTCAAGGTCTAATGTTTCCTGATCCAGAGCTAGAAATAGCAACTTGATACCAGTGGAAAGGGGAGATTCTCAACTCTGCCGGGGTGTACATAGCACTCACTTCTAGTTCTGGAAGGTCCCAAGATATTGGCCATTATAGTCATCATGACATGTAGAAATAGCCCGGCCCTATACAGTGAGGCTCAGGGTCCGCGGCTGCTGTCAAGCCACACACAGCAGGGGTCAGGGTCTGTAGATGCCGCCTGGCCCTACACAGAGGGGATCAGGGTCTGGTGCTGCCGCCTTGCCCCACACAGCGGGGGTCAGGGTCCGGGGCGGCTGCCCAGCCTCACACAGCAGGGTCTGAGGTCAAAGCTGCCACATGGTAGGGCCTGGGGTCCAGGTGGGGCTGCCACAGGTCCTCACACAGCGGGGTCCAGGGTTGGGGCTGCCCTGCCACTCGACTGCCCTGTCCCCTGGCTCCACACGGTGGGATGGAGACTTCAGGGTTGTTGCTGTTTGTAGGGGCGGAGGTTGTTAGCAGAGCTAATCGCCTCTGCTGCAAATAGTAGCATTGCGCAGTGGCTGGTCATCAGAAGTTGAATCAGGGCTAAGTCTAGTGTCGATGAGGTTTGAGGGTTTATGGGAAGAGGGGGTGCAAGAAACAAATCTTCCAGTCACATTTCAGCAATTCTCTGGCGCGTCCCTCAAGTAGCTTTTCTGTAACAGAGGTGATAGACACAGCGTGCTGAATGGTGGGGTGAGATAGTGGTGTTTATTGGTAAGAGAATGGATGGGTATGTCGTAAGCCGGGTGAAACTTTGTGTATGAATAATTTATTTGATGAAAAATGCCGCTTTGGTCGACTTGAAACCATTCGTGAAGCTGACATGAATAGTTTTGGGCATTCACAAAACGGCCAGAGGAGGAGGAAATGGGGGGTCGTACTTTAGCCTTCAGCCCAGTGATTAGGACACTCAGCGGCAACATGGGAGCATGAGCTTCATGCCCCTGCTCTGGAATCGATCCAATACAGACTTGTTCGATTCACCAAAACATTTCAGATTCGCTTAGACACGAACCAAATTTTCTTTTCAATTTTTCTGGAACAGCCATGAAGCCAAAAAATCGCCCAGCATGGTCAGAGAATAGCAGAAACCTAAGAAAGCCCAGATCTATCCGTCCGTCTAGTTCCTATCCTTGCAGTATGTTCACTCGGCTTTCCCTTCAGTTTGCCTGGCTATGTCTAGTCTACTTTTAAATGACTTAAGGTATAGAGCCTTCCCCGAGGAGATTTTTCTACAGTCTAAACTATTACAATATTTTTCCTGCTATCCAGCCTATGTTTTCATTTCATCCCATTATTCTTAGCCTCACCCTCTTGAACCAACATAAACAATTCCCTTCACTTCTTGGTGTTTACCTCTTTCAAAGGCTGAGACACATTTATATCCCTCTCAGTTGTCATCCAGCCAATCTCTGCATATTTAGTGTTTTGACTCTTTCCAATATGTTCTTCTAGATTATATAAATAGGGGAGTGTGTCATGTAAAACAAGCAGGGTCATTCTTCTGCTCTACTTGGCACTGGTTAAAGTGGTTGGAACGCTGAATTCAGTTTTGGACACTGCTCTGGAAGGAAAGACATTTACAAATTGGAGCGAGCTCAGAGGAGAGCAACAAAAGTGATAAAAGGCCTGGAAAATCAGACTGATGAGATGCCGTTGAGAAAGATGGGCATGTTCAGAAAGACTGTAAAGAGAACAGGGACTGGTTATTCTCATTAGTCAGATAGGACAGAAGCAGCAAAAACTGATTTAAGCTGCACAAAAGAAAATGTGGGTTAAATATTAGGAGAACCGTTTCAGCTCCTAGTACTGTCAGGCAATGGAACAAGAAGGTGATGGAGTTACAGTTATTAGAGAGATTCCAGGCTAGACTTCACCCTTATTTGGGGAATATCAAAATAAATCCCAGTGTGATGCTGGAAAGGGAAGCAGACGACTCACTGGACAGTCCCCCCTCTGCAGTGGCAAATCTGTGGAAATGTGTGGTGGTGCTGCGGGCCTTGCTCTGCTCTGGGATGCTCAAAATCTGTGGGCCGGATCCAGAGCCCTGATGGGCCGGATCTGGCCCGCAGGCCATAGTTTGCCCACCCCTGTTCTAAATAGACCAAGGGTGGGACAAAATAAAACGTCAGCTCTATTTTACAGCAGGGGAGCTGCAGCACAGAGATTAAGTGACTAGCCCAAGGACACCCAGGAAGTCTGTGAAAGAGCTGGGAACTGAACCCAGCTGAGCTGGTCTCCAATCCAGTGCCTTAACAGTGAAGCTCACTGCCTTCTAGTGATGCTACTCTCTCCGAATGGCTGCCTCCTTTGAATTAAACCACCAGGAGACCCTTCTCCTGCTCCTCTGACATATTCTAGACTCCCAGGAGCTTCAGTAGGAATTTTGGATGCGCAGAGTAATGCAGGATTAGAGCCCAGGACGGACCTGTTATCCAGATGTAAATAACCAGGCAATGTGTGTCTAGCGGCTGAAAGGCTGCTGTGTTCGTTTAATAAGAAGAACACCCCATCACACAATGGCTGACAATTGGCTGCTTAACAACCCAGCCTGTTATTAAATTAAAGGCTTTAGTGCAAGTCTGTCTGTTGCTCTGGAGTTGTGGCAAATGCCATATGCCTTTTGCCCACTGAGCAGCACTGGTGGCACAGCAGAGCATATCTAGTCCCTCTGCTTGCTCTGCCATGTTCACGCTAGTCACGGAGGGATGTGGCTTTGCTTTGATATCTGAGGGGACAAGGGCATCCCCTTGAATTAAGAGCTGTATTTTTCATGGCTTGTAGTACAGTTATATTATAGGCCCTTACTGGCTGGTATTGAGTATTGGACTTGCAACTGCATTGCATAATTCTCAAGTATTGCATTAGTACTAGTTGGCTAGACCACTACAGAAAGCCAAGATAATGCACCCTCTGAAGAGGGCTTTAGCAATAAAATTGCAAAATTGTAAACTGGGCAGTCTCCACCCTGGGTGTTTTGTATGAATTATTGCCACTTGTTGGCTAGTATGTATTTATTCTGCTCAAATGCCAATGGGGAAATACAACTGCTCCTTCCCTCTCATCAGCTGTCACTCACTATGCAAACTTCCCTTGGAGGACAAAGTTCATGGTCCAGAATTTGAGCGGCATTGGCTGCAGCTCAGGGTGGAAGGAAGCAAAAGTGGCTTATCTGCTCCCTATGGCTCTAATACATGCCTGGCTGCCCATTGCCCAAAGGATCTGTTGTAAGTGCCCTTTTCCAGCCACACTGGGGAACAAGAGGTTTGACACAGGGCCACTATGTAAGCTCCATGCCATCTGCTCATTTGCAGGTGGTTTAATTATGTTGATGGGAGAGCTCTCTCCCATTGGCATCGAGCGGCTACATGAAGATCATACAGCAGCATTGGTACAGCTGTGCTGCTATAAGGTCTCTCGTGTAGACACAGCCTAAGTAATTAGACAGTCTCCCAATTCTGAATTTAGAATTTGCCCTCGGGGCAAATTTCCAGGAACAAGCTTCTCATTAGGGGCCTGGGTTTTATGAACTTCTGATGCTTTCTGAGTTACTCAAACAGTGTACCAGTGCCACCCTTGCTCTAGGAATTGGGTACAGAGAAAATGAAGTGGTCTTTTCCAGTATTTCACTGCAAAAGAATTTCTAGGCAAGTTGCCTAGCAGGCACACACTGTACTATATTCTTAGAAAGCAATAGATCTATTTATGACTGCTGTATCTGGTGGGAATTTACTGTATGAAAAAACCCCAAAAACCTTGGCAGGAGCTGATCTTTAGTGCTGACTGAGATTTAGCACTTCTAAAACTGACAAATTAATCCTAGCAACACTTCCGATTAACTCCTGTTTGCTGTACATCTGTATTCAGCAGGAATGCATTAAAATGAGAAAGGAAGCAGACTTATTCCTGAATTCGGTTAGCGCTTCCCCCTAGACTGGAGTTTCAGGATTGTCATGTTCAGCACAAGCAAATGTATTCAGAAGAGCTCACTGACGTTGTGACTTACTTGTCATATTTTTGGCTCTTTTAAATAACCCTCAGTGGCACACGCCCCATAATAAGCATCTGTTCTTGCTCAAGTCTTTTCCAAAGGCTTGTGGACATTAGTGAGTCATTTCATGGAGTCTAGCTCCAGTTTATCGCTTGGTTTAGGAATTAATGCAAAATGCACGTCGAATAGTAATGACTCTAAGGTCTAGGTTGTGCCCCTACTCACGCGGGGACACCAAGGAGCCTTTCCTGCTGATACTTCCTCCACAAGTCTAGTGCCAGCAGCTGTAATAGAACCTGCAGACTAGGTGAAGTGGGGCAGGGTGAGGTTTGGATCTTTCTTGTCCATTAGGGCGGAATTGTAAGTACAGTGCATGTGCAGACTGTTTTTCAAAGGTGTTAGAGACAAAGTGTAGTCTGCTGAAGATCCCTGGGTAGAATTCTGGGAGACTTTGTCCTGGAGGTTCTGCTAGAGTGGGACACTCCTTACCCCTGGAAATAGGGGCATTGCTTAAAGGCACAGTTTGGCCCTAAATAGTCTCCTGTTCAAAGGATAAAATAGATTAATGGGTTTTAAGACCAGAAGGGATCATTAGATCATCGAGTCTGACATCCTCCATAGAAGTTCATCGTGACTAAAGCAAATCTTCCAGAAGCTGATTTGAAGAGTTCAAGAGATGGCAAATCCATGGCTTCCCTTGTTATGGGAAAAGATGAGCCATGTATAACTTCAAAGTGGCTCTCAGACGATTTAGCCACATGACTGTCCTTGTCCATCAGGAATCACACAGACACATTCCCACGGACAATGGTAGAGGCTAAATAGTTATTAGTGAGGAGAACTGAGAATGATACTAATGATATTGTGTTTATATTGTATGTTCTTTGGGGCAGGTGGGCGATCATTTACTGTGTTTGTACAGTGCCTAGCACAATGAGGGCTTTATCTGACTGTGAACTTTAGGTGTTATTGCAATATAAATGTTAAAGAACAATAATATTGTGTATTGGGTGGGAGGGGACAAGTCTATCAAGTCCACATTAAGAAGAGTCCAGGTAAAACATATGCCTCTTGCACTGCATCTGAAGAGTCACCAAAGCCATATTGTGGAAGAGTCCAAGTGGGATACAAGGAAGAAAGTGTCTTAGAAATATTGGAGTTAGATAGAAATGTATTCTGTAGCCAAGGGCATTCTACTGAAAATATTTCAGAGGGAAATCAACCCTGGGGACAGATAGCAAACATATTCCAGCCAATAACTGCAACTTTGATAAAACAGGTGCAAAGGGAAATGTCTTCAACTCTAATGGCTTACTTAAAAAGGTGACTTCACAAGGCCTGGTATGCCTGGTAGAGGCTTCACTGAATCCTCCCCATCCTCCTGCCTTCAGCATACCTCTAACAGCTCAACTTTTCAGCGCTAACAATCACACAGCAATCTGTGCGCTTTATATCAGACTGTGCATGCCAGTACCCCAGACTATAAATTGTACATGGGAGATACCTGTTGTTTGGCATGCCCCTTCTAGTCTAAAGTACTAGGAATAATGATGAATTCTATAGATAATAGTCATGTATATGACTAATACATGGTACACTTCAGCCGCTGATAAGCATTTCCAGAAAGAGACTGTGTTGTCCTATGTGTTTGCACAACACCTAACATGATGGGCTGGGAGAGGGTTGTTTTTAACACAAAGAATGACTAGCAACAATAAGTATCAGAACCCATATCTGAAGGATGGAGGAACTGAATCAGAGAGAGAGAGACCACATTTCAAAAATGCCCACTAATTTTGAGGACCTTGTTTGGTAGGCCAGATATCAGTTCTTGCCGAGGGTGTAGGCATCAGCTGAGCACTGACAAATTTATAGCTGGAAAGCAGACCAGCTCACCTGTATGTTAGTATTGTTCAAGATAAGTGTTACATTTGTAAAGATGAGTTTAGTGTTTAGACTCTAAAATACTTGTAAGTGGCTGCATGTGTTTATCTTACTTGTAATATCTGTATCCCATGCTATAAGGTAATATGTAAGTTTTGCTTTATTATTGTAAAAATGCCTGCTCTGAACTTATGAACTCAGACAGGAGGAGTGGTTCCCCCATCCATCAAGGAGGACTGTCAAAACTAAGTGAGTCATTGTGGAGCATCACAATATAAAGACTTGGTTAATGGACCCCTCACACCTGTAAGGGTGCTACATGCACGGAAGCTCGTCCCATCAGTTTGAATTCTGAAAGAAGGACCTCAAGATAAATGACATGAAAATGCTTCATCTCTTTGTTGATTGGACCTCTAAGAGAGCTGGAGCTAGGAAACAAAAGAGAGATCCCCAAGGTCATCCCGGATTAGTCCTAAAAGACATTCTGTGCTGACAGATTACTAGCTTTCTGTCACCTCTTGGAACCATAGACTAACTCATTTGTGTGTATATGTTGTATGGTTTAAACTGTAACAACTCTCTCATTTCTTTTTTCCTAGTTAATAAATCCTTAGTTACTTTACTATAGGATTAGCTATAAGCATTGTCTTTGGAGTGAGATCTAAGGTGCGAATTTACCTGGGGTAAGTGGTTGGGTTGCTTGGGACTGGGAACAACCCGAGTATTTTATGATCTTTGGTGTGAGTGACCATTTATCACAAATTTCAGCTGGCCTGCGTGGCAAAATAGACTGGAGGGCACAACGGGACTGTCTGTGACTACAAGGTAAGACTGTTATAGTGGTTCAGGAGTTCATATTTGGTACTGGGTTAGTGAAATCTAGCTAAAGAATACACCACCTGTTTGGGGTGTAGCTCTTGCTTTTTGACAGTCTGCCCTGGGCTGGTCATGAACCACTCCTGACAGCATGACACCTTAGTTTTAGGGTGGCTAATTTAAATACCTAGGCCTGGTATCCTCCATTGCTCAAGGAAGTATGAAAGGGCGTCCAAAAGTGATGGAATAGATGTTTGGTTGGACCGGATGGTATTCCACCTGAGCTGCTCAAACATGCCTTCGAGCAGTGAGCCTGGCCTGCTTCAACCATTCTTAAAAGTGTGGGCAGCAGGGAAAATACCACAATGGAAAGACAGCATCATAGTGTCCCTGTTCAAGGGCAAAGGATCTAGACCCAGGTGTGGCAACTACAGGGCATTCTTATTACCACCAGTCCCTGGAAAGGTCTTTGCTCACATTCTGCTTGGTTGGTGTGAGGCGGGCAGACCAGATGTCAGCTCAGGCCAAAGCCCCGAGGCCTCACTCAATGCTGACAGATGCATAGCTGGAAACCGATCTGGCTCACCTGTGCATTAATGTTTTTAAAATAGATGTTAAGTTGATAAGAGTGTGTTTAGACTTGATGAAATGCTTGTAGGATGCTTCATGTATGGATCTCACTTGGAACAGCTGCATTTCTATGCATTCTTGCCCTGGCACTATTCTGTTTGAGCCATTGACTGGATATTAGGATTTGCTGCTCTGTAAGTCAGAATTGAGGTAGTCAAGAAGTGTTTCTGGATCAAGACTACATGGGGAGAGGGATAGCTCAGTGGTTTGAGCATTGGCCTGCTAAGGCCAGGGTTGTGAGTTCAATCCTTGATGGGCCATTTAGGGATATGGGGCAAAAATCCGTTGGATGATTTAACTGAGGATTGGTCCTGCTTTGAACAGGGGGTTAGACTAGATGATCTCCTGGTTTCCCTGATTCCTATGATTCAATGACACTGCCATACATGTGTAGAAGTCAGAGAATTTCAGCTTCAACCTCCAGCATCTTAAAGACATAACCCACACTCTGGGATTAAACATCTCTTGGAAGAAGATCTGGGTCCAGAACCTTGGGGCTGGGCTATCAGAACCCCTGGGGCAAAAGGGTTGAGTACCAGGGTGAGTGTTGATGAGTTCCTCTAGCTATTCTGCAAGCAGAGTTTAAACAGTTGCAGTAACCAGCCGTTCTTTGATAAATGCCACCTCCTGCATGAACTCCAGGTTTCACTTATGGATGCAAAAAAGTCTTTGCACTGAGACAAAGTTCAGGATCTATCAAACCTGTGTACTACCTGTAGTGCTATTTGGATCAGAAACCAGGACTTCTTATAGGCAGACATTGAGCAGCTAGAGGCCTTCCATACATGCCGTCAGCACCAAATCCCGAGCACTAAGTGGTTTAACCTTGTGCGAAATGTCACAATCTCACAAAGATCTGATCTTCCTACAGTTGCACATTTCATTCAAACACAGTGTTGCCCACTCTTCAGGTATGTCACCAGGATGGACAAAAACACCCCAGCACACCGTGTTCTCAAACTCTACATCAACGTGTGAAGGGGCGCCATGCCCTGGCACTGCCCTTGGGACTGTCCCAGAAATTAATGGATTCACAGGATTGAGCCAGAAATTCATGGATTCACAGGATTGAGCCAGATCTGGGAACTTCACTACAGGATGCCTAGTGTGATACCATCAACTGTAGTCACTCTGGCTGGTGCAAGGGTCCTTAGTAGACTATGTATATTTGATGATGATTACCTGGTTTATGAGAATTACTGAGCATCCACAACTCCACCCAAATTAATGGGACCTGGGTATGCTTACACTTATGAAGAGCAGGTCCTAATTCTCTCAAGGGGGCAACTGAAAATGGAAGCTCCCAAAATTATTGGATGCTTGAAAATTTTGGCCTAAGTGACTTTCCCAAGGTCATATAGGAGGTCTGTGGCAGAGCCAGGGAATAGACTTCAGATCTCCTGAGCCTCAGCCCATTGCCTTATTCTTGAGTCTACAGTTGTAAAACACACACATTTTGGGCTTAGAAATAAATAAGAAGCAACACAGAACCAGCCTCTCACAGCAGGATAAGAGAAAGTGAATGCAGACATATAGCAACTTAGAAAATAAAATAAAAATCATTGCATATTCCAGTTCTGTAGCTCTTACCATTAACTTTTATAAATGTGAGATGTATTCCATGTCTAATACCTTTTAATACTTTTTGTCTTGTTTGAGCCAATTAGAAACAGTCTGTTACTTTTCATAATCAGACTTTGGAAGGATTTTTTATTTTAAATATAAAGGGATATGTAATTACTGGTAGCTTGTGGGTTATTTCTTAATTTTCTTTTAAAAATATGATTCTTAAGCTGCATGTTCCCTGCAGAGTAGCACAGTGTTCATCTGACAATACCCACCATTATCTGCAGGCCTTTGCAATGGGAGGACAAAGTAAAAGCTTCTGATGGTGTCTTGCTCATCCCCCGATGTTCAGTCTACAACTCTCAGGTTTTTACCTTTTCTTGATGTTCATAAGGGTTTATTCTGATCTCTCACCAAATAAATTCTTTTAATGTAACAGACAGTCAATACCAGGAATTGAATTGATCTGGAAGCATAAGTTTCTATAGCTTGAGCTAAATTCTGCAATGGGGTGGCTGCCAATGTCCTTCATGGACTGGATTTTTGAGAGGACAAGTACCATTGTCCAGTGGGTGACATTACTTCCGGTTTACATTGGTGCAGGTGAGATTGGAATCAAACCCCTGGTGTTTTATGTGTATGAAGGGAGAGAGAAGTACACACTACATGATCATTCACAAGATTCTCCTCTTCATAATGGAGAGTTAAAGATTCCCGCTGTCGATCTTGCATTCAACTTCTTAGCACTTAAAACAAAGAAAAGATTCCATGAACCATTCCTCGCTGGAAACTCTGGGTTGACAAAGAGTGTCTGTGGCAAATCTGGCTCCGTACACTTTGTGCCAGCTGTGATTTCACTTCTCATTGGAGAAGAGAGCTGTACTATTTTTAGTAGGGGAATCCAAAGGAACTTGATAACTCACAGAGGAAGATCCTGCTACAGGGGAAAAAATTAGAATAACTCTTCCTCCTTAGAATAAATGGCAAAAGAAGAGCTCTGTGAAGTACTGTGGAAGTGCTGAGAAGACTGTGGAACCTGTTCAGTTCCACAGCCTCAAAGGGTCTCTTTAGCCCAAGTGAGCGTAAAGATTAAACACGTACCAGATTTTCTGCAATTCACTTTCTGCTCTGCTGCCACATAACGATGTGGCCAAGGCATGGGAGATTATAGGTGTGTTTGTTACTGTTTTGAGGATGGGATTTAGAACACCGGTCAGGTTGCCTTTCCCAAGATGCAGTAGCTCAGCAGCAGGCAGTTATATCATTAAGGTACAAAATGCCTCACTGCAGCCTAATTTGGAAATCAGATTTATTGTGATAAACACAATCAGTGGCTTCATTTACTCTGGGATTCAAGCTGCTTGGGTGGAACATCTTAAGATCTGATGTAAAATCTAAGTGTTCAGGTATAGAGAGAGACATTTCCCCCCCCGCTGCTTCGGAGCCTGCTAAACCTCTGTTTTCACAGTAGTTCCAATTTCAGAGCTGAGCACCTGGTGTCAGTAACTATGTAGTAAGGCATCAGATTTGATTCCAGCGTGAAGCTCAGCTGCAGTGAAAGAAGGAACTGGGATGAGGTCTTTAAAAACAAAACACGCTAAGGGATTTTGCATGGGAGAAAATGTTTCTAGTGTTTAGAGCAGTGGCTTGGTAGTCTGGACTCTATTCCTAATTCTCCCTCTGATTCTCTGTACGGCCTTGGGCCTCACTTTCTTGCATCTCTATTTACTCATCCATAAAACAGGTTTAATGACTACTACTTACTTACCTTACTGGAGCAGTGTGAGGCTTAATTAGTTATGTTTGTAAAGCTCTCTGAGATGAAAGATGCTAAGCATCAAGGGTTATTATCACCTGCGGGAGATGACGGGGTTAATGAAGTTCTTACTCAGGAATTCATGCTTTTCAAAAAATCAAGATATGTGCTCGAGGACTCCACATAATGAGAGCCCAGTCCTATGAGGTGTAGTGAGCACCTCCTGTGAAACAATCAGCTCTCAACCCCCACTGGGAGATTCTTGCAGATTCTACCAGCTTTATAGAAGTACGTTTTAGATTTGAAATGTAATATCATAAGCAATGTGCATGAGAGACAAAAAAGACAAAGGAACCTTGCTGGTACTTAGAAATCTCTGATGGAAAAAATATCACCACCTTTCCTGTTTTAATTTTGCTCTCTTTTAAAAAGAAGATGAAATATATTTTATAACTATTTTACCTACTCTGGCAATTAAGATTGTAATCTAGATGATTACCAGAGCTTGTAATGAAATTACATCCCCCATTAAAAGCGTAATCCAAGTTGCAGCTAAGAATGTTTCACGTCTGTTTAGTATGCTATCTGGCTGACCAGAAAGCAGCAAAATGTGTTAAACACATAAGAAAAAGATCTTGTAGACACAGAATCCCAGTCTCAGTTTCAATGGTCTGAGCTGGTATAGAATTTGTCATTCTTTTCTCACTAATTCCTCTAAACAGAGACTTCTGAAAATAGTTTCCATGATTCTCAGTTGTTCCATAGTTCCCCTTTGGAAAGAGTAAAAAAATTTTTTGGAATGGCGCATTCCTAAGAGTTTGCAGATGATTTAGTGAACTCCAATAAAAAAGATTGATCTGTTAAATGTGCTAAAGGTTTAAGGTTATTTACGTATTGGTTCTAAATTTTTCATTTCTTGTTATTTTTTAATAAACAGGTTCTGGAGAGTAAAGAGAGAGTGGAAAATGAAGGGTAAAAATACTCGATCACACTATGCTCTGCAGGTTCTTGCTCCAACTTTTTTTCAATATATTTATGAATGATCTGTCCCCAATAAATTCAAGGCCATTCAAGTATATAGAGGACACCTGACTAGCTTTAAGAGACAGAGACTTCAAAAATATTGAGGACAGCCTGAACCAAGATATAAGAGAGACAAGGTGGGTGAGGTAATATTTTTACTGGACCATTTTCTGTTGCTGAAAGAGACAAGCTTTTGAGCTACACATAGATCTTCAGGTCAAGATATGACATCCATAATTGGCTATTGCAAGAAGTGGAGACTTAGGCCCAGTATATCTGTGGTGGGGTGTACCTACCCCACTCTGGCCCTGCAAGGGTTAATTGTGCATTGCAAGCTGAGGAAGTCACACCTCTTCACCTCTGCTAGGCATGCTCAGCCTGGAGGCAACATATAAAAGGAAGCAGCCCACTCAGTCTGGGCAGGCTGCTGAAGGGAGAGGATGCTGACTCTCTCCAGGGAGTGGCTACAGGCCTAGAGCCATGGCAAACAGAGACTCGTACGGATTCCAGGTTGCCTGACGAACCCAGAGAGTAGGCCATTCCATCAAGAGCTACACTGTCTGAGGACCCCAGAGATCCATGGGAACCGTGGACCATTGCTTGCGAAGATAGGGTAGGAGACAGCCCAAGGGACTTGGACTTTGCTCCGGTGGGTGAACTGGGGAACCAGTCAGTGTTTTGGGAGGATCCCCGCTGACTTGGTGGCAAGTAACCCCGCTACTGCCAGGATCCTGGATGGGCTTGGAGGAGCCGGGAGGACCCAAGTCCTCCTACTCAGGGAGCCACACTCTCCTAAGTGGTGTCCCACTTCCCCGATGGGTCAATAGGCCACAGAGTCCCACAGAAGGGTGTTACTTTATTGACTCCGGCCATTGGGCTACACTGCCCTGTGTGGAAGGGCAAGGAAATGAATCAGGTCTCCTGGTCCCAGGCTTGTGCCCAAGCCACTAAACCATCCTCCTTCTCCTCGGTGAAGTCTGGGGAGATGCGATTCTCATCCCTGCTCCTGCTTCTTTATGCAGGGTAAAAAGGGTAGGGTGGCGTAGAGGCTGTAGATGGCCCAGTACCAGCCAGAGGAGAATTCCTCCAGTGCAGGGACTGTGGAAGACAGCTGCACACCTGCTGTCTGAGGGCCCTTTCACAAGCCTGGAGTAGAGGACATGGCTGGGGTGGGTGGGGCATGCTGGAGGTGAGGATGCAGCACAGTTCTCAAAGCTGTAGGGTGGCCTGGGGAGGCTGCTCTCACTTAGACAGTCTCTCAGGGCTGTCTCAGTTACATCAGGGTCTGGAGCAGCCTTTGCTTGGGAGGGTGCAAACTAGGTTTACAGCCACCCTTGACCCCTTCCCCTCCTGGTCTGCAAATTCTAGGCTGTGCCTCTTAGTATTCATTTACACAGCCCAGGGCAGGGTGCTTCCTGTCCCGGGAGCGCCATCCTTGCAACACTGTAGACAGTGCTTGGAAGTTACAGCTTGGGCCCTAAAGCCTAGGGAGGGGGTAGGTCTTCGAGCCTGAGCTGCAACACAGCTATTTTTAGAGCGCTAGCATGAGCCCCACAAGCCCACGTCTGCATAGGTGCTGGGACAAGGGGTGCTGGGAGTGCTGCTGCACCCCCTGGCTGGAAGTGGTTTCTATTAAATACAGGGTTTACAGTTTGGTTCAACGGTTCTCAGCACCCTCATTATACAAATTCCTCCAGCACCCCCCTGCAAGTCTGTCAAGCCAGGCTGGGAGTCTCGCTGCCTTGGCCTGTGCAGATGTACCTGTAGAGGTGTGACACAGAAATCTGACCCTGAGAATCTTACCACTGGCTTCAATAAGAGCAGTTTCAGGCACTCTACCTGTGATCTCCTTCATACTACAGGGATCGTTGTTTCACCTCAGCTGTGATTAATAGCAAGGGACAGTGCCGGAGCTGGGAACTGCCCAAGCAAAAGTAATACTCCCTCTTGGGTTTTTTTGAAAGAATTGTGAAGTTCCCACTAAAACTGGGAATAAATCTGTCTCTATCAATTCTATCTTCTTGTCATCCTGGGCAATCCCTCACATAGATAACTGAGCGTTGGGGATGTTTGTTTAGTGAAGCTTTTATGAAGATAGAATAAATGAACATAGACAATCTGGGGAAAAAATCCTATTAACTGCACATACAAATCATTCTTTTAACCAGTCTATACTTCCTGAAGTGGTCTTCATTCTCAGTGAGAGGGGAGAGGTCCCTAGTGTTATACACTATTGTAGTATTGACACACTAAAATATATTTTTAACAGATTTATTCATTAGAGGTCAGCTTGCTATTGTATTTGCTTCTCTGGCAACTCTTCTTACACTCTAGGGGTCTGATTCTGATCTCATCTAGGCCAGGTTTTACCTTGAATGGAGTTACTCCTATTTTGCACTGATCTACTAGAGAAGCATCAGAAGTTTATTCTTTTAGCTGATTAACTGCTTTAGCAGGTATTTAAGGGGCTTCCCAATCTTCTGAGAGATGTTTGGTTTGGTGCGTGCAGGATTGATTCTGTTTATCTAATGCTTATTTTTTTTGGACACTAACTTTATTGTATTGCTTGGAGAGTCATTAGCAATTTTCATATTGAAATTCTGAGTTTCAAATGCAAAGATGATTAGCGCTTGGCAAAGAAGACATTAAGAAATATTCTTAAAATAATGAAGTCTTGTTATCTCTTTATCCCCTACATCTTCTCTCTGGCTGTCCAGACAGTTCAAGCTTCACTCCCATGTATCTAAAATATCATCATAAATACAGTGTTTTTTGTAATGAAATCAAACCAACAGCCTGGGAGGCACTTCTGCAAGCCAGAAGTACCAATGTGCTTCTGCCCTCAACTTAAATCATTTCTAGTCTTTACCACTCCTATAGGTGTAAGTCTGTTTGTCCAGGGTTTCAGTGTCACTGCTTGTGGAGTAAAGATACTAGTCAGCATGAATAATGTCAGAATCTAGCTCTAATTAATTAACCCTCCAGAGCTAAGCAAATATCAGCCCTGTTTTACAGATCTCGCAGAGGGATATCTTCACACTACTTATCATCTCTTATATTGAACACCAATCACCCTGATTTCTGCTCCTGTGCTCTAGCAATAAGAGAGCAGCAAAAATAAGGTCTTACATAGGCAGATGGAAATACTTGGTCTATCTGTAGATGAAAGCAAGTGTGAGCTGGCTAGATGCTTTTAGAACACATGGATCATGATGTAATCCAATCATTTTGTCAGCTGATCTCATTTCTCTCTTGCTGCTTGTAACAAGAGACAGGTATTTCATTCAGAGCTGGAGAGAGCTCTAGGAAGCCAGCTTGCAACGTCTATTGTAGCAATAGAAAATGTATGAAGTCTCAGAGACCTTTTAAATGCACATAGTAACACAGCAATTGCCCTATTGTGGATCAGGTACATGCCATGGTCCGTCAGTACGGGTATCCTGTTTCTGACTGGCTGGCACCAGATGCTTCAGAGGAAGGTGCAAGATTCTGAAGTGGGTAGTTGTGGGGAAATCTGCCCTCTCTAAGAAGTCTCCTCCTGATCTCATACAGTTAGAGATTAGTTTAAGCCCAGGAGCATGTAGGTTTGAGCTCCCTTTCAAAATGTTTTCACCATTACTTATTATAACTCTAGATATTCCTGACCTGGAAGGAATTCCCCTCACACCTCTCCCCCGATGTATTCTGTTGGGATTTTTTGTGCGTGTGCCTTCCTGTCTTTGTTAGGATCATCTGAGTATATCTCACTTCATCAGTTCCTAGTTACTGCAGGGGCCGCAGGCATTGGTGCATCTCAGTCCCTCCTGTTCTCTGCCTGTGGCATGCACAGTTTAGTCTCTTGACTTTGGTCTAATTCTGGTTGTTGGGTTTGGGGTGCAGGTGGCTGGATGATGTTTAGTGACCTGTGATGTACAGGAGACCAGACCAGATGATTTGGTGATTCCTTCTGACCTTCAATTCTAGGATCTATGATTCTTGTTATCCAGTAAACATTTAAACTCTCTCTATCCGGGTGGGACTTACCACTGCTGTATCTCCTGCTGGTTGTCATGGAGATTAGCTCTGTTAGCCAGTGTGCCGCCTTCTGGTGGCGTCTTACCTGCCGTCACCTCTGCTACTGGACCCGTCATTCCAAGGACTGCAGCTTCCTCTTCAGGACACAGCCCTATGACTCAGTCACACTCTGTGCTACAGTATCACAGTCCCTCAGTCCAGCCACTTCCTCAATGGCGAGTTGGGAGTAGAGGGGACCTGGGCCTACTCACTACTCCCGGTCCAGGGACTCTGTAGATGGCAGCCATGTGCTGTGTCCCGTCCAGCCCTTCAGTCTATTTCCTCGGGCCGCTTCCCTCAGCTCCAGCACCATCTCCGCCCTTACCTGAGGGCCTCAACATGCCAGCCTTAACAGTCAGCCAGGAGCTCAGTACCGCTTCCCTGATCCTGCCCAGCACTGCTCTGTCCAAGGTGCTAACTTTTGTCCTCCTGCAAGGCAGCCAGTCCTCATTCCTCAAGCTCCAGGGAACAACTGAAGCTGCTCTGCTCTGCAGCCCTTCTTGTATGGGACTGGCTGCTCCTTGCAGGCTCTCTCTAATTGGCTGCCTGCTGCAGCTCTATTAACCCCTAAGACTCTATTAACCCCTTCTGGGCCAGTGTGGGGGCAGACACCCAATCACACTCTCTTTAGATCTTGCTGAGTTCCTGGCCTCAACAATCTCATGTGCCAGTGAGAGCCACGGTACAATTACAGGCACGAGAAATCATTTCATGTTATTGGTTTTGGATTTTCAGCCTTTAATTTTCATTGCACTTCCCCTTGTTCTTGAATTATGAGGAAAACGGAAGCTCATGATTTACCTTCTCTAGATGATTCATTCTCATGAACTCATAGACATTAAGGCCAAAAGGGACAATGATGATCATCTTGTCTGACCTCCTGCATGTCACAAGCCACAGAACCTTACTCACCCACTCCTGTAATAGGCCCAGAACTTCTGGCTGAGTTATTAAAATCCTCAGATATTGATTTAAAGACTTCAAGTTACAGAGAATCCACCATTTATTCTAGTTCAAACCGGCAAGTTACCTGTAATGCAAGCTGAAGAGGAAGATGGAAAAAACCCCTAGAGTCTCTGTCAATATGACCTGAGGGAAAATTCCCTCCCAACCCAAATATGGTGATCAGCTAGACCTTGAGCATGTGGGTGAGACCCACCAGCCAGAAACCTGGGAAATAATTCTCTGTAGGAACTTAGTCCTCCCCATGTAGTGTCCCACCTCCAGCCATTGGAGATATTCGCTAATAGCAGCAGTGGTAGGCTATATGCCATTGTAGGCAACCTCATCATATAATCCCCTTCATAAAAATTCCTGCTCAGTCTTAAAACAAGTTAGGGCTTTTGTCCCTTTACTCTTCTTGGAAGGTTGTTCCAGAACTTCACCCCTCCGATAGTTAGAAACCTTTGTCTAATTTCAAGCCTAAACTTATTGATGGCCAGTTTAAATCCACTTGTTCTTGTGCCAACACTGGCCCTTAACTTAAATAATTCCTCTCCCTCCATGGTGTTTATACCTCTGTTGTATTTATAGAAAGCAATCACATCTCCCTTCAGTATTCATTTTATTAGGCTAAACAAGCCAAGCTCCGTAAGTCTCCTCTCATAATGTAGGTTCTCCATTTCCTCAATTCTTATATTAATCCCCATCTTCTCCGGTTTACCTAATAAATTCCCATGTGGAACTGTAGCAAATGTTTTACTGAAATCGAGGTAAATTAGATGTACTTCATTTCCCTTGTCTAGAATATCTGTCATCTTCTCAAAGAAAGAGATCCGGTTGGTCTGATATAATCTAAGTTTAGTAAAACCTGTTGTATTTTATCCTAATTATCATTTACTTCTATACCTTTAATGTCTCTCTCTTTCAAAGATAGTTCTAAAACTTTGCATATAATTGAGGTGAAACTAGTTTCCTGGATCACTTCCCCCTCCCTCTTTCTGAAATATAGGTACTGTATTTGCAGTTCTCCAGTTGTAGGATGTGACCCTTGAGCTTATGGAGTCATTAAAAATCCTTGCAATTGAGTTTGCAATTTCATGTTCCAGTTCCTTTAATATTCTTGTATGATGGTTATTGGGTTTCCCACTTTGATACCATTAACCTGCTTGACTTTGCCTTCCACCCTGAATGTGGTAATTTTTACTTTCATACTTTTGTTCACATTAGCCACACTGCCACTCCCCTCTAGCTCCTCATTCCCTAATTAAAAACTAAGGCAAAGTTGCTTAGGTTTTGGACCATACCTAGATGATTAATCTCTACCCCTTCTTCAGTTTTTAGCAGACCTATTTCTTTCCTTGTTTCCTTTTAATTATATGATTAAAGAAACGTTTACTATCGGTTTTAATTTCCTTTTACAAGGTCCAGCTCTGCTTGTCTGTTTCGGAAGTTCTCACTTCCCCCCTCTATTTTATGACCTCTAGGAGATCACTTTCTTCACTGATCTCTCCTTTTCTTTTTTCTCTTAATAATCTGTTTGAGATGCTTGTTTATCTAGTTTGGTCTGCAACACTTCCCTATGACATTTCCCCCCCTTGCTTGGGATGCAGGCTCCATGGAGCTTCTGCAACTTTGATGTAAAGTAATTCTAAGCCTCCTTCCCACTGAGATTCTTGAATTGTTCCCTGTCAACAATATTGTTGCAAACTGCTTACATACCATGGTCCACTTCCCTAAGTAATTGTCTTACTTTTTTGAAAGTTTGCCCTCTTGAAATCAAGGTCTTTAGTTGCAGATGTATTTTTGTCCTTTTAGTTTAAACGGAATTAACTCATGATCATTTGAACCAAAGTTATCCTCTAAAACCAGTTCTTCTGTGAAATCTTTGCTACTTACCAATACTAAATCTAAAATGACCTCTTGTTGGTTCAATGATTATTTGGTGGAGAAATTTATTGCCCATGACCTCCAGGAAGATCTGGGCCCTATCATTATTATAGCATCTGTTCTCCAATCAATATCTGGAAAATTAGTTTCCCATAATCACACAATTCCTAGTAAGATTTATTTTATTAAAATATTAAAGACGTCTCTATCCATATCCAGATTGGATCCTGGGGATCTGTAGCAGACCGCAAGCATTATCCTAGTGGAACTTCTATTAGTTTTCTTCTCCAAAGTGATTTTGACCCAAACTGATTTGGTTTTATCTATTCCATCACTTCTAATTTCTTCATGGTCTACCTCATCATTAATATATAATGTTATTCCCACCACCTTTACTTTTTATTTCTGTCTTTCCTGGACAGCATCTTCCCTTCAATATGTGTTCTCTTGCATGATTACTATTCACCATGTTTCCATTATCCCTATTACATCCAGTTTCACTTCCTGCACCAGTAATTCTAGTTCCTCCACTTTGTTACCCACGTTCCTTGCATTGGTGTACAGAGATCTTAGTAGTTTCTGGTTGGCCTTATCCAGATTCCTCATCAGATTGGTTACAGCCATTTTACTATTAGTATCACCTTCCTGATTGTTACTGTCATTGGTATTGGCACTATCTTTCCTCTACTTGTCTGTTCACCTACCCTCTGTTATTCCTTTTTTCATTGCTACATCCTCTCTTACTTGACTTTCCTCCTGCTCAGTATTGGAATCTGGCATGGAGAAAACATGAGCATCTCCCAACTGTCTCCCCTGAATTCCTATCTTAAAGCTCTTTTAATCAGTTATGTCAACATCCATATCAGAAGTCTATTTCCCTCCCTATTCAAGTGGAATCCATGCCATGAGCACAGTTCTCTGTCTGTCTGTGAATGCCTCCCAGTGGTCAAAAATCCCAAAGCCCTCCTTATAACATCATTGCCTGAGCCATCTGTTGATCATCATAATTTTGACTCTCCTATGTGACCCTCCTCTAAGGACAGGTAGAATCCCATTGAAGATCAACTGAGCTCCATTTCTTTAAGCATCTTCCCTAGCCTGGAGTAGTGTTCCTTAATGTATCTCTGTGAGAATCTAACAGTGTCATTTGTTTCCACATGACGGACAATCAGTGGATTCTTTCCTACAAATATTAGGATCCTTTTCAGCTCAGATACTCATCCCATATCTTGGCTCCCAGCAGACAACATACCCTTCTGTTCTCTGGATCAGCTCTGGTGCTAGGCCTGTCTGTTCTTCTTAGTAGGAAGTCCACAATCAGAGATCTGACTCCCGGCATTGATGCAACTCTCCAGCCTTCCTCCTTCTGTTCTTTGTGGATGCAAGTCTTCCTGTCTACTAGTCTCACTTGCATTCTTCTATGAGTCATCATTTCCCCTCTTGGGGCTCCAAATTCTGTCTTATCTCCATTGTCTCTTCCCTTCGTCTGGTAAGATTAGTTGTTCTTCTTCCTTACTCTCTCACAGGCTGTTACTGCCTTCTACTCCCTCCTTTTCCAACTCAGCAAACCTGTTCCTCAGCTCTATTTTTCCTTCACTGGCCAGTCTTTTCCTCTGCCTTGTTCATGTATTCACATGCTTCCACTGGCCACTTTCTTCATCCAGATGTTTTCCCTCACAGTCTTCTGTTCCAGCATGTATCTGCAAGGCTTGAATTTTCCCTTCAGCCTCCTCTCTTCTTCCCTCCACCCCACACACAAATCCCCATCTATACTCAACCATAGTTTCTAGCTGCATCTCCAAACCTAGTATCTTCTGTTTCATCAGATCTATCAGGTGGGATTTCATACAAATGAAGCTCCTTTCAGGACTCTCTCCAGAAAAATGTACATCCTGTAGCTTCTACATCTGGTCGTCTTCACTCCGTTCTTTGGGTAACCATCACTGCTGCATTTGAGGCTATCATAGCTTTTGCTTCTAAGCTCTTGTCAAGGGGGGGGGGGAACCCCACCACACATACCGTCCCCCAATCTCCCATTTCAAACTCCTGGTCAAACTTTCCTGTTTCCAGTTCTGTTTGCTGGCTCCTGTGCCACTGCTTATTATTTGATATGCTTTTCTGAATTCCCCTCTTAGGGCATGGCTCCACTGGAAACTTCAAAATGCTCTCGCGGGAATGCTCCCACGGCAGAGCTTTGCAGTACAAGTGTGGTTGTGCGTGAGTGCTGGGTCAGCGCTCTCCCAGTCCTCCTCCACGAGGGGATTAGCTCAAAGCACTGGGAGCCCGGCTCCTGTCCACACTAGCAATTTAAAACGCTCAGACTTGCTGCACTCGGGGGTGGGGGTGGGTGGTGATTTTTCAAATGTCAGTGTAGCCAAGCCCTTAGCTACCTTTCTAAGGTAAATAAGTCCACCCCCGCCCCCCAGTTTCTCTTCATATGAGTTTTTCAATGTCCCTTTTCATCTTCACCTTTTTCCTGTGGACTCTCTACTTCTGCAATATCTTAGCTGAGGTGGAGTGATGTAGTGCACAGTATTCCAGAGGCCACACTATTGGTTTATATAATGACATTATAGTGTTTTCAATATTATTCTCCATCCTATTCCTTGTGCATTCTGACAGCTTGTTAGCTTTTTTTGCCTGCAGCTGCACATTGAGCAGAAGTCTTCAGTGAGCTGTCTACAAAGACCGGTCCCTTTTCTGGATTGATATTGTTAATTTAGAGTCCTGTAAGGTATATGAGGAGTTCAGATTTTCCCCTGTGCATTATTTTGCATATGGGCTCATTGTTTCCTATCCACAAAATTGTTCCAGGGTGCTTAAATACCATGGCGACAGGGACTATGGGCCTGATTTTCAGAAAAGCTGGACACCCACAGCTCCAGTAAGGGTCAATGGGGCAGCAAATACTCAGCACTAAATCATATAGATGAGTCACTAGTGCATAACTTAACTGCTACATATCCCTGCTTCCAGAACAGAAGGCTTTTTCTTTGCAGATTTCATGACGCACTGCGAAGTGCAAACAGTCAGACTGGGATGGTGGAAATGCCTGAATCCCTTAAAGAGGTGATAGGCCGCAGATTTATTACTATGAGCATTTTATATTCTAAAGTGGACAGTGATATGTTGAAAAGGCATGTGCATTGGATTGCCATAAAGACATCTGAAACCTATAGCGGACTCCAAGCCCAGGGTCTGAACATGACCAGGAAAGTTCAAATTCAGACCTGGATCAGAACTTTGTGCCTGGACCATCTCTGGAGGTACGAATACTATTTGACTGAAAGGACAAATATACATTTATGAAAGGCACTCAATGCAAACCAGTTCTTGTCTCCTCTGGCTAGAATTCTGCTGCCTGTGTAACGTCGACAGACCTCGTCATTGGTGGGCAGGATCGAACCTGGTCAAATCTCTGGAGCTAAATGCATGAGCCTCTACTCCAACAGCTTAAAACAACATGGCTCTTAGCCAAGGCTGTAGCAGGCTCATGGTGTCAAGATGGGCTCGGTGCCACTAGAGGGGGACAGAGTGTTATACTAAGCAGGCATGGGTTACATAGTCAAAATGGCAGGTTTCAGGGCTAAAGGGAAAAAAAATCAAAGACAAATCTGTACTCTGGATAGTTGGCTAGAAGCAGCTAGCCTGCTGAAACCTGATAGACTCTGAAAGAAAAAGGAGTGGTTTTGGACAGATTACCTAATATATTCTATTGCTGAGACTTCCTCTCTTCCCCCCCAATTACAGCAAGAAGAGTGCTCCCAGAGCATCACTGCCGCCAGTTAATTGTTTTATGCTTTTCCTCTGGTGTTAGGGAATCACACTGGGATCAGTGTTGTAATAGCACCTTGTTGTTGCTATGGCAACTGAGTTAGATTATTAGGGGATAGCCCAACCAGTTTTGGCTGGTTTGGTTAGTTCAGTGTGTGGAGATGGCTGCTCTTAAGGTTCACAGCTCTCTGTGTCTCAAGTTTCTTCCTAAAACTACTGCCCGCAAGGATAGAACAAAATGGCACCGAGG
The DNA here is from genome assembly GCA_032164245.1 of Sternotherus odoratus. Lineage (NCBI taxonomy): Eukaryota > Metazoa > Chordata > Testudines > Kinosternidae > Sternotherus > Sternotherus odoratus. Next base: position 16,328,844 of record JAVMKO010000002.1, read on the forward strand.
ATGGGATCCCTGTGTTGCCCCAGCAACAGAAAGAAGTAGAATTCAAGGTACAAAAAAACCCCTGCCAAAACCTTTTTGCTGTTGGAAGGGGGTGAGAACTGGCTTGTTTGCACTGACTGTGAGACCTGAAACTAAAACCATGGCTACACTTACAGGGCCACTGGAACCTTTTGAGGAGACTATAGTGCAATGGCACGTGTATACTGAGCATTTTGAGCAAGTGACATTACAGAAGAGAAGAAGGTGCCAATATTCTTGAGTGTTGTAGGGGCTAAAACCTACTCTCTGCTACGCAGCTTACTACACCCTGTTAAGCCTGAGACCAAATCTTACAGTGACATTGTGGAAATCTTGGGGTCCTATTTTTCTCCCAAACCACTGGTAATTGCTGAAAGATATAGGTTCCACAAAAGAGACCAGAAAGAAGATGCTACAGTTGTACAATTTGTAGCAACTTTAAGAAGACTAGCAGAATACTGTGAATTTAAGGAGATGTTATGATGCCCCACGTGACCAGTTAGTGTGTGGCCTGCACAGTGAAGCTATACGGCAGCGTCTATTGACCGAGGCTCCGCTTACCTTACCAAAGGCTGTTGATACTGCAGTCTCCATGGAACTGGCTACAAAGGAGGTGCAATACATCGGTGCATCCCCTAGGGTGCATAAAGTGTCACAAGAACCTACCCACAAATCTGTGCAGAGTCAGGAATGTTATCGCTGTGATAAACCAGGTCACCAGGCATCAGAATGCTGGTGTAAGGACCTGGTGTGTCAACACTGTGGCAAAGAGACACATTGAATGTGCCTGTAAACAAAAAAGAGACCTGTGGTCTGGCCGACCAAAAAGGGAAACCCGCATACCCTAGAGCAGACCCAGGATGATCAAGGTGACACCTCATCACAAGAGGTAGTTCCACTGCATGTTTTGTCCTCAGCAGTGGGCTCACATGAATACTGGGAAACCCTGTTGTTGGACGGCAAACCATATACGCATGGAACTGGACACTGGTGCAGCCGTCCCACTGGTCTCCGAGACTGTGTGTAAAGAAAAGCTACAGCATCTTCCGATTATGGCAACAAAAACTGTTCTGAAGAAGTATACGGGAGAAACTGTGCCCATGTTGGGCTGTACTGATAAGCTGGAGCTCAATGGACAGGCTATTAAATTGCCACTGTTTGTAGTGAGAAGTAATCACCCAGCCTTAATGGGTAGGCCTTGGCTTGGGAAGATTCAGCTGAACTGGGGCAGAAGTGCACCCAATGGCTAAAGAAGAAACTGGTCTGACCACTATACTAAGGAAACATGCTGCTGTTTTTGGAGAGGATCTGGGAAGTATGAAGGGAATCGCGGTGACATTGAACATTAAACCTGGCAGTCAACCAAACTCTCTGAAAGCCCTAACTGTGCCATATACCATGAGGCCAAAAGTTGAAGTGGACCTCGAGTGCCTGGTCACCAATGGAGTCTTAATACCAGTTACCCATGGGCAACTCCTGTTGTTCCAATAGTGAAGAAAGATGGCTCCCTCCAGATTTGCAGTAATTTTAAAGTCACTGTCAACCCGGTGTTGTGTGCAGAGCAATACCCGCTTCCCTGCATGGCAGGCCTAGCTGGGGGACAAAAGTTCAGTAAGATTGATCTGAGTCAAGCATATTTACAGACGCACGTCCAGGAAAAGTCCCAAGAGCCGTTGATTATTGTGACGCATAAGGGGCTTTATTGATACTGTCGCCTACCCTTTGGAAAACATCTGCTCCTGCTCTGTTCCAGGGGGCTATGGACCAGATCTTGTGTGGCTTGCCAGGAGTTCAGTGCCATCTGGATGACATCCTGGTCACTGGAAGGAATGAGGCGGATCATTAAAGAATTTAGAGGCTACCCTACAAAGACTGGAAGAGTATGGCCTATGAGTCTGCAAAGACAAGTGTGAATTCTTCCAGCCCTCTGTTGAATATTTGGACACATCATTGATGCTACAGGTCTTCATAAGAACCCTGCAAAAGTTAAGACTATTCTAGAGGCTCCCCCACCTCAAAATGTTAGCCAGCTTCCTTCGTTTCTAGGATTATTGAACTATTATGGAAAGTTCATGGCAGTTAGCCACACTGCTAAACCCACTTCACGAACGCCTTGGGCAGAACAAGACCTGGAAGTGGACTGAAGCCTGTGATGTTGCATTTAACACAGATAATGATACATTGCCAAATTCTACAGTTCTGGTGTACTTTGATCCATGCTTACCCCTACAATTGGCTTGTGATGCCTCCCCTTATGGATTGGGAGAAGTCATGTCACACATTATGCCTTCGGGAGAAGAGAGACCTATTGCTTAGAGTTTGTGAAGCAAAAGCAAAGCAGAAACTAACTATGCCCAAATATAACGTGAGCCACTGGGAATTGTTTTTGGAATTCGGAAGTTTTCATCAGTACCTGTTCGGATGGAAGTTTACTCTTCTAACAGACCATCGACCTCTAACTTCAATTTTTGGAATCTACACAGGCATTTCCCCATTATCTGCTAGTCGTATGCAATGTTGGGCATTGTTTTCAGTGCACACATATGAAATCAAATATCAGAAATCCATTCTGTACGGCAATGCGGATGATCTCTCAAGGTTGCCTTTGCAGTCAAACATGAAGATACTGCCCAAAAGGAAATCTTCTACTTTAAACAGATAGAGAATAGACCCATCACCACTACTCACATAAAGAAGGCAACTTGCGTTGACCCAGTATTGTCCCAAGTTATGGACCTGGTGATGCATGGAAGATCTCGACAAACCTCTCCAGTTTCACTTGACCGTGTTACCTACAAGTCCAGGAGGATGGAGTTTATCGCTCCAATCTGGTTGGTTGTTGTGGGGGAGATGTGTCATTATCCCACCGCCACTGAGATCACAGATGTTAGAACAGCTACATTCCAGTCACTGTGGAATAGTGCTCATGAAGGAAATTGCATGAAGCTATTTTTGGTGGCCTGGATTGGACAGTACTATTGAAGGGAAGGCAAGAGCTTGTATGTTGTGTCAGGAATGCACCCCAGTGGGCACCTCTACACCCATGGGACTGGCCTGAAAACCCATGGCAACTTATTCACGTTGACTTTGCTGGCCCCCTTGATGGAAGCATGTTCTTGGTAGTGGTAGATGCCCATTCTAAATGGCCAGAAGTCTCTCTAATGCAGTCCACTACTGCAGAGAGTATTCTCCAAAAACTACGGGGACTCTTTAGTCATTTCAGTCTGCCAGAACAATTTGTGAGCAACAATGGACCACAGTTCATCTCTCAGGAGTTTCAAAATTTTATCAAGGAAAATGGGATACACAACAACACTTTAGCACCATATCATACATCCACCAATGGATTAGCTGAAAGATTTGTGCAGACAACGAAACAAGCTTTGAAATCGGTACGGAGACAATATTCCATTCAAAAGCGTCTGGACACCTTCTTACTATCCTACAGAAACACACCTCATGCTACGACCAAGGCATCCTCAGCCTTTCTAATGATGGGATGACAGCTTCACACTTGCTTTGATCTGCTGAAACCTTCTGAACCCAGACAAATTTGCTGCAGATGTTGCACAATATCAAGTCGTCAGGCGTGCACCCAGAGCAAAAGACCGAACCTTTAGCTCGGGACAGCCAGTTTTGGCTCAGAAGTATACTTCTGGAGCTAGATAGGTCCCTGCCATGGTCATCACTCAAACAGGACCTGTTTCCTACACAGTCCAGACTGCAGAGAATCTCACCTGCAGGGCCGGCGACAGGGGGGTACTACGGGTAGAGCTGTACCGGGCCCCGGACTTTAGGGGGGCCCCGGTACACAGCAGTACCCGTAGTCATCCCCCCTTGTCGCCGGGCCTGGAGAGCGGGGAAGGGGCGGGGAGGCGGTGTGGCTCTCCTCCAGAGCAGACGAGCGCGCGTGTCCCCGGCAGGAGCAGTGAGCCCGTCCGGCTCGCGCTCCAGCAGGACCCCGCACTGCCGCCAGCCGTTGTCAGCTGGGGGGGGGGGGGGGGGGCGGCTTGGCTGGGGGTGGCCCCAAACGATCAGAGTAGGGGGCCCCCAAATTTCTGTTGCCAGCCCTGCTCACCTGGTAGCGACATGTAGATCAGCTGTTGCCAGGTCATACTAGTTATCAGGACACAGCTTCAGTTGCATTGTCTGACTTCACCTCTTCTGGCAAGACACCGAATCAAGAATCACCTGTCCCTGACTGTTTTCTTCATTACTACCGGCAGCTGAGACACCCCCTTGCCCGGAATAAGCTGATACCACCTCCTCACCCATTCGCGCTACGAACCCTGAGCCTGTTGTCAGGCCTGCGCCCAAGATACTTTTGGGTGCAACAACACCAGAAGTTCTCCATAATCCACCTAGAGCAGGGGTCTGCAACCTTTACCGCTCAAAGAGCCATTTGGACCCGTTTCCCACAGTAAAGAAAACACTGGGAGCCACAAAACCCTTTTGTCATTTAAAATGAACTAACACTCTCTTCTTCCCTCCCCCACCCTCTTCTTCCCTCCCCCTCCCCTCCAGCCGTGCTCTCGCTCTTCTTCCCCCCCTTCCTCCCCCCCGCTCCGGCCGTGCTCTCGCTCTTCTTCCCTCCCCCTCCCCTCCAGCCGTGCTCTCGCTCTTCTTCCCTCCCCCTCCCCTCCAGCCGTGCTCTCGCTCTTCTTCCCTCCCTCCCCCCCCCCTCCGGCCGTGCTCTCGCTCTTCTTCCTCCCCCCCCCTCCCCCAGCTTGCCTTGCCTTGCCTTGTGCCCCGGCCCCGGCCCCGGCCCCGGCTCGCTCTTATCCGCCGGCTCCGCCGCGCTTCGCCTCCTGCCCTGGCCCCGGCCCGACTCGCACTTCTCCGCCGGCTCCGCCTCTCCTCGTGCCCCGGCCCCGGCTCCGCCTCCGTTCTTCTCCCCCCCCCCGCCGCTCGCCTCTTATTGACCCCGCCCCTCTCTTTCGACTGCGGCTCCGCGCACTGGTTGGACAGTGCTGGCGGGCCGCATAGAGAACAGTCTGCGGGACGGTTAAAATTAGCACACACAGGGAGCCGCATCGGAGGGATGAAAGAGCCGCATGCGGCTCCGGAGCCGCGGGTTGCCGACCCCTGACCTAGAGACAGAGGACCTCAATGGCTGGATCTTTAGCTAGGGCGAACCCATGGTTATGGGGCAAAATAATCCCCAGGGTTTAGCTGGAAATGGAGGCAGTCTACCCTCCTTTAATTTAGTGTTTGTTTTATTTAGGGAATGTTCTTATTAAGGGGGGAGGAATATGTTGTGTACTTGGTTGTCATGGTAATAGCACCTTGTTGCTATGGCAACTGAGTTAGATTGTTAGGGTTTTGGCTGGTTTGGTTAGTTCAGTGTGTGGAAATAAATGGCTGCTTTTAAGGTTCACAGCTCTCTGTGTCTCAAGTGTTTTCTTCCTAAAACTACTGCCCCCAAGGATACAACAGTCAGGATGTTTTTCTAAAATCTTGTAGCTTAGCAAGCCCTCTGACAATTAATAACTTGTGTCCACCAATCTTGTATGCATTATTTTATCCTGGTGTCATTACTAGATCTTAACATCCACCCTCTCCTGATAAATTGCATTTGGCAATATTAATTTGCACATGCTAATATTTTGCTGGGGTAGATCTGCCTTTAATAGCTGCAAGAATAGCCCAAATTTATGGTAGCTGACACTAGAATTTCCAGAGCCATTCCAGTGATTACCATAGAAGAATGTATAATTGTTTTTATAATAAGGAATACAGTTACCTGACTAACTCTGGCCAGAGGGAAGTATGCCTGGTTTGAACTATATAGGAACTGAATGAGGTAATTCTGGGAATGCACACTTACAGGATGTCCGAATAATTGGACCTACAAATTTACCCTCATTCTGATTTCAGCAGTAAAAATGAGTGTAAGTTCATAAGTTGTCACAATAACCTATAACAACTAATGGGGAAAGTGTGAAAGGGAGGCAGGCTGAATTAGTCCAAACCAAAAGGCCTACTGATATAACTCAAAGACTTTTAAGATCATGTTTGGTATACGAGAAAACATGGGACCAGAAATTAATGAAACAAAATTGGTGTCATAAACTTGACCTAATTTGTGAACAAAACAATGAGGTGATGGGCTCCCTTTTGGAGTCCTCAAAGAAAGCATCTATGGGGGAAAAATTGTCTACTGGAGCGAAATTCACCATCATGGCTCCCACCCTTGGACCCCTTGGCCTTCGTCATCCTAATCTTGAGAGATGTCCTGACCAGAGCGGGTGAGAGAGATGCAGATGGCCTCTACTGGCTCCCTCTGAATCCAAAATGGAATTGGATTTAACCGCAAAAGCAAATACAAAAGCTTCAGTCCGTCTTAACTAACTTCTCTTTTCTGCAAAAGGATAGTGACCAAAAAATTGCCCCAGCAGTAAGTCTTAGAGCCTGGGCCTACAGACTTTGGCTCAAGGGGCTTGTGCTATGAATAACCGTGTAGACATTCCAGTGTGGGCTGGAGCTCAAGGAGGTGTGTGGGAGTCCCAGCCTGAGCTGGAATGTCTGCATGGCTCATTTTAGTGCCATAGTACAAGTTCTGCTAGCTTAGGTCTATAGACCTGGGCTCTGAGACTCAATGCTGAGGATTGAGTTTTTGTTGTTGCCATGTTTACATACCCTAAGAGACTGTCAGAACAAGGTGTTTGGTTTTTTTTTCCTGAAAACTCTTTCTCGCTAAAGAGGATAAGAACAAGGGACGTTGTTAAAATGAAAGCCTTATTCCATACTTTACATTTCAAAGGTGTTTACTGTTTTTCCCTTCTTTTCTTTGTCTTTACTAAAAAGATAAAAGGAAGTTTAAGCATTTCCCCCCCATAGTACCAAGGAGGCGGAGATCTCTCTCTGCCAACCCCTGAACCTTGTTTACTGCTGTTAAATGTTGGACAGTGATTGGGTTCTGTTAACATCTTTGCCCATATATTCCACCTAAATTAATACAACACCACACTGTTTCGCATTCTAGTGACAGGGCCCAGAGGGTAAGTGGTTACTGGATTGGGATTCAGGAAAGCTAGGTTAAATTTCTAGCTCTGCCACAAACTTCCTGGGCAAGTTGATCTTCCTGTGCTTCACCTCCCTATCTGTCTCTAAAATGGGGATAAGAATACTTCTCACAGCCTTTTTCTGTTTCATCCATTATATTTTAATCTCTTTGGGGTAAGGCTCTGCCTCTTAGAATGTGTTTGTATCATGGAGCTCAGTGGGCCTTCCCGTCTCAGCTGGGAGCCTCGAGGTGCTAGGGTAATACAAGTAAAGAATAATGCTAATAGGTGGCCTGAGCTTTGATAGGAATGTGAATCTCCCTAGAGAGTGTGTTACTGATAGTTCTGAGGAATGAAGCATTCTGCAGAACAGACAGTGACTGCTAAAACTTCCTCAGCCCTGACCTGAAATGACCACTCTCATGGGTTAGGTGTGCGGTTCAGTCTCCATGCTCTTTAGTCTCTCTGCTGAGACTCATAGCAAGGTTACAAATATAAATGCCAGTTTGGCCAGTTTTTAATGTGTGCTCATGTCCACTGACTAGTGGCCTGAGATCCACCTACCTCACTTCACGTAGGCCACGACCAAAGAGCCATCAGATGGTAGCGGACTTGTTCCACTGCAGACTCAGAACAGATCCATTGTACCAACCTAGGAATGACAGATTCTGTCTCCCATGAACAGAGCCAACCAGTCCGCCTCTGAACATATCTCTCATGTGTCTTTTTTTTTAATGTATTCACAGTCTAAATTTTTGGTTACGGGAATTATCAAAACCCAGCTTCAAGAAAACTGACACTAAAAGGCGCTTTGAAGAAGGCATGTTGCCACAAGGTAAAGGGCTGGCTTATCTAATAGATTCTGCTTCATTGGAGTGACTGCTGCTTAACTTGCATTACTTCCAGCAGACTGCTCCTGAATCCATGCTAGGAGGGAAAAGGGCTCAATAAAAATATTCTTCTGACATTTCGAGTTTGAGTAAAAAGGGCAGATTAAATAGGTGGGTGGGAAGGTGCCCTGTTAGAGAGTACTCTCCAAAATGAATCTGAATTCACTGCTAACCCACACCACGGTTAGTACAGATTCTCTGATATCATGCAGTGCTGAGTGCATCTAATTGAAACCAGACCCTGACTCTTTCTATGTTACAACATCGTGAAGTGGCAAAGGCAATGAGACCATGATAGCCTCGTGAGTTAGGTTAACCAGCCCTCCTGATATTATTGGGACCAGCCTGATATCAGGAGCTTTGTTTTCACACTTGCTATCTGGTCACCCTATTGTGAGTTGGTCTTGAATGGGCTAATTCAGTGAAAGGAAAAATCTTGGGCATCGGTACATGCCTGAACCTCCCTGTTTCTTGGCATTGATGCTTTTATCTATGAACAATTGCTCTGCTTGCTTCCTAATCCTGTTCTCTGCAATGTTCAGTGAGGCAGAATGGGAGTAGGTGCGGGAAGTCCATGTGCTCTTTCAGTGAATTACATCTCTCTTGTTTTGTTCTGTTAAGTACAATTTGACTTTTTATCAGCGATGTCCTTAGGGTCTTGTAGTACCGCACTCCGTAGCTTTTGCTGGGGCAGGCTGAAGGCTTCTGAAGCTATGGATTGTAGCACAATCAATGCCTTTTTGCTTCTGTGGTTGCTGGAAGGGTAAGTGGAGACATGCTCTGACTGACCCCAGAGAAAAATGGGTAGATTAATCAACACCGAGGTTAATCTGACCAGCAGGATTCAGATCAGCACAAAATGATTGTCAATGATTTTCTGTGTGTAGTTTGACATTGAGTCCGGGGGGGGGGGGGGGGGGGGGGAGAAGAGAAGACGACATTATTCCATTTTGGGTGATGTCTCTCTGGGACAGGGTATCTGAGGATTAGTTGAAAGGTACAGCACAAGAGACTGTAAAGTATTACTTATCTGATGAGTAATTAAAATCTATTTAAACCATTGTCTTTGGTAAATTAAAACAAACCAGCAGTTTCCATCAAATGTGTTTTAGTGCTTGTCAAATGATTCTTGTATGACAGTTTGGGAATCCTGTGTGGCAGGGCATGGCTGACAACACCCGTTCATCCCAGAATAGAGAGCTGTGTTCCTTCAGACTGCATGTGCCAAGAGATAGGATTATAGGCTAGGATCCAGGAAACTATGGTTCAATGCCCAGATCTGACTTTGGGTACATCACTTGACTTATCTGTGCCGGTTTCTCTTCTGCCTTTGTCTATTTTTAGACTCTCAACTCTTCAGGGCAGGGATTCTCTCTTGCTATGCTAGTACAGTTCCTAGCCCAATGGTGTCTTGTGCTACTACAATGTAAGTAATAATAACATGCCAGTCTCAAATTGGATCTGTTTTCAAGGGGAGACCTAGAAGAAGGCTGGTCATACAAAATATGAAGCAAAGCCCAAAGGGTGTTTGTGCATAAGTGTAGACACATGATCGTAGGCACATCAGATTGCATCACAAATTGAAGGAAGCATTGTTGGATATTTTTTATAAGAATGCACAAGATCCAATGGAACAGAAATACTCAGGCACTGAGGGATTTTGCCCCATGTTGGCCCCTGCTTTAAATAATGATATAATAGAAATTAGTTAAGCTCTTCTCCTCCGAGACACAATTTGGGGAGTGGGGTGAGGATCTGGGACAATGTTGAGCAGCATATTGACAGTCATCCTGGTTCTGCCGCACCACAGATCCCATTTAAATGCATCAAGATTGTTGACTGACTGCAGAATAGGACTGTTTGCTGCTGCTGAATATAGATAACAAGCAGCTCGTGACTTCAGGTGTGTGCAACTATTAATAAACAAACGACCAAGCTAACAAGCTGTGTGATCGAACACCAGCTGTGAGCTTCTCCCTGTGGGAACCCTGCGGGAGGGCTAGAGTTCCTGTTGGGGTAACAGATTCCTTTTCCTATAGCCTCTTTCCTAATGTTGTTGGGGCTCAGTGATGCTCCAAAGAGTAGAACTTAAAGCACTGGATGCCTTTTGAGCTGTAAAGGTTGTATATTCCATTTCCCTCTCTTCTGCTGTAGTGTTTCTTGCACCTGTCTCTGAAGCACCTGCTATGGCAATTCCCATGTTCCTCTCAGGTCCCACCTCCTTCCCCTCAGCTACTCACATTGCACTACATAACTTAGTCATAATGAATTGACAATAGTGAAATCACATTTTTAAAGTGAAGGTGGTTGTTGTTTTTACGCCAATGTTTCCAGTCTCTATAGACAATAATACTTTTGTCATCAGGAGATCTCAAAGTGCTTTACAGTGGAGATCAGTAACTTATCTCCATTTTATAGACAGGGTAACTGAGGCACAGGGAGGGACATGACTAGTCTAAGATCACCCAGCAGGCCAGAACATACCAGCTGGAGGTTAATAGATACCACAGCAGAATATACCAATCTCACTCTACCGAAAAGCCCATGTCCTCAGTCCAACCCCCAGGTGCCATGCCAAATAGATGACTTTTATAGCATGACCTTTTTAGCATGTCCTGAATTCAACCTATTTAGGAATGTATATGGTGTATGTGTGTGTGTGTATATATATATATATATAATGTGTGTTTGTGTGTAGTCACAGGCTGGCTGACTGGCCCTTTGAGAATCAGGCTCATCCTTGTCTGTGGCCTAGTAGTTATCTCCCCAGCTGATCCTCATTTGGTGACTTAAGTGCAACTAGTGAGCTCAGCTGTGAGAGGATCAGAGAGGAGCTAGACAGCTCCCTCTCTGGAAAAGGCCTGGTGAAGGCAGGCTGAAGTGGGCCTGGGAGAAGCAGCTGGAGTCCCTTGGAGGGAGAGAGGTGGGGAAGTAGGGAAATGTGCTGGGAAGAAGAGCCTCCAGGGCAAAAACCCTTGGAGGCAGTGCTCCGCTTAAGAAGCATAGAAGAATTCTGCAGGGCCCTGGAGTGAGAGCAAAGAACTTCCCTGTAGCTTCAGAGGGGCACAAAAATAATTTGTTTGGATGTTTATTTGTTTTTTCATCACCCTGGAAGGGGCCTGAACTTAAGAGGTGGCCTGGCCAGAGGGCTGAGCCACAGAAGATATAGGCAGAGACAAGTCACTGCAGGGCCAAAGAAGTGGTCAGTAGGAGGCACTAGAGATGAAGATCCTTTCAGAGGGTTCTATGGCAGGGCTTGGAACTGCTTATGCGTATAAATGAAAATCTCCAGTGCCCAGGAGCGGTCAGTGTACACGTACATGTAACGTGATTTCTGATAATGTTTTGAGTAATTGTTATGTTACTCTTAGGCTAGGTCTATACCAGCCAAGTTTTACTGGTATAGCTATACCAGCAAATCCTGCCACTGTAGACATGGCTTATACTGGAGCGCACCAAAAAAACCAACAACACCCCAACAAAAAGATTATTTTAATGGTACAACCATGTCTGGTATAAAAAAGTTGCCCCCCCCCCAAAATCACAACCTAAAGAACATGGCTATACCAGCAAAAGTGTCTTGTATAGACCTGGCCTTGTTCATTATTAGAGAGGTTGCAGGGACTGTCTGGTGTTGGAGCCAAATTGTGATTCTATTCCTGAAGGGGAAAGCCAACTAAGCACCTAGAACATAGACAATGGTATTGGTGTCTGCGGTCTCTGTAAGATCCCTATCTGGCTCTCATTACTGTAGTTTTTGAGTGCTTCAGTTTTAAATGTATTTATATTCAGAACATGACTGTGAGATAGGGAAAGACTATTAATCAAAATGGAGGGATAGAGAAGCTAAGTGACTTACCCAAGACCATATAGGAAATCTGTGGCAGAGCAGGAAATCGAACACTGTTTTCCCTAATCCTAGGCTAGCACCCTAAGGCTTAAGCACGGGGTAGGATTTGTTTCAGGTACGTGGCAGGGGAAGATAGTGCTATTGCTGTGGCTATCACTAACACTTGATTTCTCATTTTAACAAAATTACATACACATACTTTTTATCCACAGGACAAAAGGAGGGTTTGAAATTCAAGAGCACAGAGGATTATTTTCTTAAGAAAAGAATTACCTGTGTTTTAAGGATCACAAGTAACCAAAGGCAAGTAACAGAAAAGCAGCAGATTGTGGGTATTTTAGAAACAGTCCATAAAAAAAAGGTGATTTCTCTAGCATGTAAGATAAAATCATCCAAAACCCCCCACAAAAACAAAACCTGTCTATAACTAGAGTAACAAAGTCAACAATCAATTAACAATACTCCACTACCTAGTATTCTCCATCTTCTCATTTAATGCATTTTACTTTTCATGCAATTCTGCAGATAGGAAACCAGTGACTTGAAATACAAGATTTTTAAGATCCTCTTTTAGTCAAGCTAAATTTTGCCATGAACAGAACCAAAACTACAATATTCTAATGACTGAAAATCTGATCAAAATGTCAACCTCTCCCCCACCCTCAAGAAACAAAACAAAAAACTTTTGACTGTATGCTGGAGTGGCTCTACCTATAATTGGAAAAATATTAACTCTCATCTTGTCACTTCTTGCTTTTAATTTCAATATTCCAGTCATAATTTATTCAAGCTCCTGTATAAATCCCAAAGGTCCAGCAGAGACTAGTGCTAGATGCAGGAGCATTTGGTAATATATTCATTAGAATACAGATTTAATTTTTAATCTGGAGGGGGATTAACAAGAGAATCAAGTAAAAACCATCCCCACCCCCCACCCCAAAAGTTAATTCCCATCTATTGGTATATTGTGAATTCCAGAATTTCTCATTCTGCTACGTGGAACCTATTCATATAGAGTGGGGGAGGGATGTTTATTTAATCTGGTTTAATTTGGTATGTAATTTCAGTTTGAATAACAGGTGTTCTTCCTTAAGAACACATGGATAGCTCAGTGGTTTGAGTATTAGCCTGCTGAACCCAGTGTTGTGAGTTCAATCCTTGAGGGGGCCATTTAGGGATATGGGGCCATTTAGGGATATGGGGCAAAAATGGTCCCTCTTTGGGCAGGGGATTGGACTAGATGATTTCCTGAGGTCCCTTCCAGCTCTGAGATTCTATGAATATAGCTACACAAATCTCATTAATATGCTAAAATATCTAAATGCAAATCAGGCATCAAGATGCATAACCCCATGGGAAACACTGTGGCCTGTGATTTAGACATAGGTTCAATTTCCTGCTCTACAACAGATTTCCTATGTGATGTTGGGCTAGTCAATTAGCCTGTCTGTGCTTCAGTTCCCCATCTGTAAAATGGGGATAATAACATAGCCCTACCTAATAGGGGTGTTGTGAGGCTGAATATGTTCAATGTTGATAGGTGGGCTCAGACTACAGTGATGAGGGCTTTATAAATACCTAGCTAGAATACAGTAGCTAGACTAGATGTGATACTAAATGATGGAGAACATAACTTATTGGGCAGAGCTGAAATTTGTTGGGGTGTGATTGTCAGAAATGGAACAGCAACCTGTCCTGTCCTGATCTACTGCTACTTCTCTTCTAAATGGACCTGATACTGCAGGCCTTTGGCTCTTATTGACTTCAGTGGGCATTTTTCCTGAGTAAGAACTGCAGGATTAAGCCAAATATAAATGGGTGTAATCAAGAGTCTTTCTGAGGTTGTGGAATGATGAGAAATTCCTCCCAAAGTCCAGACTACCAATAAAGAGGTTGTGATGGAGTGCTGGGGACAGAGCTCCTGGGTCTCCTATCCTTCACCTAAGGGGGCTGAAGATGACGTGCTGTTATAAATAAGGTTCTGTGCAATGTTGTCAAGGTGACAGGAGAACACTGTATGGAAATCACATGTGGTGTTTCTAAGCAGAGTCTCCCCAATGGGTCTGTATGTGCAGAGGAAGACAGGAGCAAAAGGCACCCCCTGCTACAGGCCCTCTTCAGCACTTCTCACTCTGGTGAAACCACCACTGATGCCAATGGGAGTTTGGTCTGAATAAAGAGAGGTGAACAAGTAGGGAGGTATTTATGACATAGGTGAGCATTTCATCTTGGACCGGTGCTCTGCCTCATGTCATTACAAGGGAAGCAAGTTCACAGAACATGAAACCTGGTATAGAGTCTCAATTTCTGGCTGTGTTTTGAGAGGCAAAAGGGGGGGGAGGGTTCTCTCCCCCCCCCCCCCAATCCCTTTTTCAAATGAGCTTGATACAGCTGAAAAAGCCCTGTCAGGATTACATAAACTGTAAGCTCTTTGGGGCAGGGACTGTCTTTTTGTTCTATGTTTGTACAGCACCTAGCACAATGGGGGTCATGAGGTGGGACTCTGAGGTGGTACCACAATACAAATATTACATGACAATGATAAGATGCAGGCTAGCATGTTGAAGCCATGTTAACTGGCTATGTTTTGGCCTAGGACAGGGTTCTTGAGCCTGTTACTTTAACTTGGCTGAGCTAAAAATATTGAAATTATCCACCCTTTTTACCCATCCAGAAAGGGACCTTGGAGTGCATTTCAACCCCATTGTGTTCCAATGGGGTTGAAAATTTGCTCAAGTATCCTAGGAAAAAATAGCTGCTTTATTTGTTTGATTCATAAATGATTGATGCATTATTCCCCCTCCCCCCCCCATGCCTCCCCTGGCCCCCACAAGAGCCATTTCAAGATGGGCAAACAGAAAAGTCATGAGCACTAAAATAATTTGGCAGGCAAATGTGGGAATTAATAGTTAAAGCTAAAATCATAGGCAGAGCACGAAGAAGCACCGCTGCAGTAGCAGACTTTTTCTGGCAGCCACTCAAAGATCATTCAGCATGTTTTAGTGTATTTACAGTGCCCTGAAATGCCACCCTGCACAGCACAGAGCATTTTGGCAAGAATCCCTACATGTCACTGTACCTCACAGGTGGTATCTATCAATAGCTGCACTTGCTTGATGAGGAGGAGGCCAGCTGGCTAAGCTGGTTGTTTCGTAGACCGTTTTGATATAGATTCATGCTTTATATGATACATAACCATGGCTAGGTAAGGTCTGCAGTGCCAAGGAGGCTGTGTTTTTGCCTGGCTTGCTGTTCTGGAGACAATCTACTCAGTTATGTTACCTCTGGGCACTCTGAAAGGGGCAGGAAGGCCTAGATTTTTTGCTAAGGCATATGGTGCTTTTAGCTTGTGTTTAACATAGATGGTACAAGGAACACATGTTAATAATAAAGATGTTAAGTGGATACCAATGGACTGGACTGACTACTAAAGACAAGTCTTAATCAAAAACAGTTTCAAGTCTGAAGCATTCAAGCCGAGGGCTAATTATTACACATCTTGGGTCTATTTGTCTCAGCTTTGTGAGATTGTATTATTTTTAGTGATTTTCATTACGTCTTAGATTTAAAAATAGACTGAATTACAGCTGGTCGTTTGCTGTGCTGTGCTGAATTATAGTTTGTTGAGGCAACTGCTTATTTCATCTTGTCCCATGGCATTATGTGCAGCCAGACAATAAAAAAAAAAAGGAAATATGAGTGGCATTAACCTTTTGAAGTAGAGGCAAGAAGATCCTTAATGAAATAGAGCAAATCAGGCAATTCTATTGCAGCTCTCAGTGATCACATATTTAAAAAAAAAAGAAAAGGAAAAAAGGGGCCCGTGTCATTTAACTCTTTAACTGCTGCTGAAGGTTCAAGATATATCCAGGCAAAATGTATTTGCTCAGTTGATGATGAAATCTTTAATTGATTGGCAAATTATAATGATAGTAAGAGAAATCAGATTTGATACATATGCACAAGGGGCAGAGTTAAGGTTAAACTGGCAGCCTTAACCCTACATTTTCCCAATGATGGCTGAGTGATTCTTAATGCAATGCTCAGCTTTAAAAATCGTATATATTTTTTTGCATGGAATTTTTTTTTTAAAGGAAAGTAACACACATTATCAGTAAAGAAAATGAGGAGTACTTGTGGCGCCTTAGTTAGTTAATCCTCTTCGCTCCTAGTGGAGCATAAGGTGCCAACCATTTTCTCCATTCGACTCGATCTTGGGCTAGCCAGTAGATTTCATCCCAGGTCTTTCCCATATTTTTCATTTCATCTTCGATAGTTCTTCGCCACGTTCCCAGCGGTCTGCCTCTCCTTCTTTTTCCCTGTGGTGTCCATCTAAGAGCAGTGTGAGGATGTCTGGTAGTATCCATTCTCAACACGTGCCCCAACCATCTCCATCTTCGTTGTTTCACCTCATCCACTACGTTGTTAATGCCTGTTAGTCGTCTCACTTCTCTATTGGTGACACGTTGCGACCAGTGTATGTTAAGGATGCGCCTAAGACACCTTCCTTCGAAACCCCGGAGTCGACTTTCTATCTTCTTGTTGGTCCTCCACATTTCCGCCACATAGAGCAATACAGAGTGGACATTCAACCTGTAGAGCTTTACTTTAGTTTTAGTTTGAAAGATTGATGACTTCCAGATGTGGTGCCTTAGACTAACCAATTTATTTCACATTATCAGTGGAGACTTTAAGCTCTGTCCAGAATTATTTGATTTGATACCTCTTAAATGATGCTAAGTGGGATTTTCAAAAACACCTGTGTGTGTTGAGCACAAATCCCATCGACTTTCAATGGACTTGTGCTCTTAAATCTTGTAGGCACTTTTAAAAATCCCACTAGCCCTCCTTCACTGAGGCTTGCAGAGCCCCAGTTGGGTCCCATTGCTCATGAGCAAGGCAATCTTGGGGATTAGGAATACCAATATATCCAGGAACCACTGTATATAGCCCTTAATTGTTATTTGGCAAGGTGAGTATTAAGAGACTGGAACTTAGAATTTCACATCTATTTATCATCTGGTAGAATCATAGACTATCAGGGTTGGAAGGGACCTCAAGAGGTCATCTAGTCCAACCCCCTGCTCAAAGCAGGACCAATCCCCAACTAAATCATCCCAGCCAGGGCTTTGTCAAGCCTGACCTTAAAAACCTCTAAGGAAGGAGATTCTACCACCTCCCGAGGTAATCCAATCCAGTGTTTCACCACCCTCCTAGTGAAAGTTTTCCTAATATCCAACCTAACCCCCGCTCCCTCTGCATCTTGAGACCATTACTCAAAGTATCACATAACTATTGGAGAGCAGCTAAATACATCCCCATTAAGCAAATGTTATGTCAATACTGTTCCATTTAAGCAAAAATCATTGCCTTTCACTGGGCCGAATCCTCTAAAGTCTAAGGAGTTTTTCTAATTTACTCAGCTGAAGATCTGGCCTATTATCTTGAGACTAAATCAGTGTCCTGGGGGATGAACCAGTAAAGTAGCCATCCCACCTGAAAGTCTCTCAGTCAGGCAGAGCATAATATTGTACCTTTATCTAGCATCTTTCATCCCCAAAGCACTTTAAAAACGATATATTGAGTTTTCTGCAATGTGGGGCAGCAGCTAGCTGGGACAGCAGGATGGAGCAAAGGGGATCTTTTGTCCACTGGGACAAATTTGTACTCTTAGGTGACATGCCATAGGCTCTCTATAGAATCCTAGAATATCAGGGTTGGAAGGGACCTCAGGAGGTCATCTAGTCCAACCCCCTGCTCAAAGCAGGACCAACATCAACTAATGTCAAGCTGGGCCTTAAAAACCTCTAAGGAAGTAGATTCCACCGCCTCTCTCGGTAACCCATTCCAGTGCCTCACCACCCTCCTAGCGAAAAAGTTTTCCTAGCATCCCACCTAAACCTCCCCCCTGCGACTTGAGACCATGAGCCAATGGCTCTGCAGTCACATCCACTAACTCCTCTAGCACTCTCGGATGCAGTTTACATAGGTTTGTGCTCATTCAGCTTTTCTAAATAGTCCTGAACCACCACTTTCTCCACAGTCCTTTAACATCCCTAAAGAGAAGATAGAATTTCTATTTTTAAGGTCTTGTCTGGTAAATCCTCAAAGTGAACTGCATGGAAGCCAGTTTATCTGTCCTGAGGGCAAAGGTCTGGGCCCTAGCCTTGCCTGGATGTATTTCTGAAAGATCTGCTCTAGGAATTATTTGGGGATGTTCCAAGGTCTGTGTTATATGGGAGGTCAGTCTAGATGATCACAATGGTTCCCTCTGGTGGAATCTATGCTTTTGAGACTTCAGGGAGACTTGACAATTCAAACTTGACATTAGATTATTAAAGGGATAGCTGTGTGGTTAAGGTGCTGGACTGACTTACAGAAGTTCTGGGTTTATGCCCCACATCTGCTCCAGATCTCCTGTGTGGCCACCCATTGTCTGTTAAGGCAACATCTACAATACACACCACTTTGGGCACCATATAGGGTACAGGTGGCTACATGCCACAGCGAAAAGCAGGCTGCATCTCCACTGTAGTGTGTAATTACACATACGGTGACCAGTACTTACTCTACAAGCCACCAAAAGGAGTGTGCAGTTTAGAAGCAGCCTTGGAGTGTCAATTCTTTGAGGCAGGGACTGTCTCTTGATAATAGCACAACAGGGCCCTGATTTTCCTCTAGGCATTGCTGACTAGATGATCTTGTGAGATCTCTTCCAACCCTAATCTTCTATGATTCTTCTATAACCACTAATGATGTGATTATATGTGGTTTTAAACTTAGATACTTAAAATTAGACACCAAGACCCATGTTTAGGCAACTCTATTAAATGGTCTTGTGGGGTTTTTTCAGAGCATTTGCATCTCCTCCTGATAGGGTGGGGTTGACACATCAAAGGTGAGCAGGTAGGGAGAGCTGCATCCTCAGATATTGCCTCTGTCGAAAGCCAGCTGTTCTGTTAGCTGCACAAGGGCATTAGACATCCACCCAGGAAGTGTGTGTGTGTGTGTGTGTGCGTGCAGGCCCGCTTTTGCATACTAGTTCTGCATTTGTTCCAGTGTGGGTTTTTTTGTAGAACAATTAAACTCTGAATTAAAATGTACATTGTGACAAACTTTGTTGGGGAAGGATGACAATAGGAATTTTATTTGGCTTTTTTTTATATTTCCACTTCAGAGAGCTATAATTTCCTGCATGGTGAGGTCCTCAAAGCCCAGTAGAAACATGAGTGGCAGTCCTGTGGCAGTTCCTCTCACACAATCATTACTCACTTACTCGAGTGCTATGCAGGAGGTAAGTACTTGCACGAGTATCTTGGGTGTGCTTCCAAGAGGCCGCTTTCATTACTGCCACAGAGCCTTGGCCGATGGGATGGCTTAGGCATAGACGTGATGCTGCAGAGAGTTTCACATCTAGGTTATCGGTTCACATCTAGCCCCTATGCCTGGTGGTGCATGTGCAGCTAAAACCATTGCTTCCATGGAGTTATATTTGTGTGTGAAAGTTTGCAGATTTAGGTCCCATGTCAATATTAGCTGAATATTGTTACCTAACATTACAGTTAAATGATCTAATGATAACATGAGCTAGTAGAACACCACATAGTGGCACCAGCTGAGATCAGGACCCCATCATGCTAACCAATGTGCAAACACCTATGAAGTGACAGTACCTTTCCTTGCCTAAAGGGCATGAGAGGAAAGAGGCATATAGAGGTGAAGTGGCTTGGTCAAAGCAGAGCTGGGTCCAATGCCCTTTCCACTATATTGTACTGCCATCCCTGGATTGGATTATTATCTACTGCCAGGTTGGTAGCCTAGGGGAAATAAGTGATGGTCTCAGGTGGCTCCTAATGAGCAGAGATCCTTGTTTTCTGTGATTAAAATAAACAAAATTTTCCAGTATAAGAGCATAAAAATCCATGTTTTTTGGTGATTAAAATGAAATGTGAACTTCTCTAGCCACAGTATATATATATATGATATAGGTGTGTGTATCTAGATCTAGATATATATCAGTTGAACACCATTTTTTGGGATATATTTACAATTTTTAATCTGACAGCCACAGACCAGCTTCCCAGGGCTGACAGCCCGAGCCCCGTCCATCTTCCAAATTATCCAAATTTTTGATGATCCAATCTGGCCCTGGTCCAAATTGGATCGGATCATTGGGTTGTTCCCCTGTATGTGCTTTAGTTTTAACATATTGTGAAAAAAAAAAAGATTCTCTGTAAAAATTCAAATCCCATGTTTTTCCATGGCAAACTGATTTCTAGGATCCCTGCTAATGAGCTGGCATCCACATCCCAAAGAAAAACCTTGGCTGGCATGCGTTTGATGCTTCTGTTGGTGGTCTTCCAAGACACTGAGAATTAAATGGGCATGGAGTGTGAACTGTTTGTTTTATCCTTGGATGTGATTTCCCCTCCCCAAGTCAGGCTGAGGCATGTTGGGAGGGTGGGATGGGGTGGAGTGGCTTGCATGGCTGGAACCCATCCTGTAGCTGTTCTGTAAGCTGGAGACGTCCGTCTGTAGCGCTCCCAGTCCAGCGCTGGTCACGATGGCTAAATTCCCTACAAAATATTGTTTTGAAAAGAGAAACCTGAGCTTAAACCAAGATTGTGACCTAGTTTGCCATGTGCGACGCACTCCTCTTTCTCATCCATCCTCCTGTCACTCTATGAAGAGAAAACATTAGTAAAAACCAGAGGCTTGTGAAAAAGACTAAGAGCCAGGGCTGACGCAACCACTAGGCGGCTGCCTAGTTCGCCTAGTGGCTGCAAGTGGTTGGGGGCACCAAAAAGCACACTCAGGGGAGGTGGTGAAGTGGAGGTGAGCTGGGGTAGGAGAGTGCGGGGAGGGCCGCCCACAGCAAGTAATGGGGTGGTGGTGCAGGGGAACCGCTCAATACCCCAGCTCACCTCCGCTTTGCCTCCTTCCCTGAGCTCGCTGCCATCAGGACTCCCCGGGTGGGGAGCTGCTGCCCGCAGGGCTCCCTGGGCGGAGGGGTGGGGAGCTGCTGCCTACAGGGCTCTCTGGCGGGGAGGGCGCAAGGTGGAAGTTTCGCGTAGGGTGCGAAATATCTTTGCACCAGCCCTGCTAAGAGCCTGATAGTCCACTACACTGTGGTAGCTTTGCACTGATCTGCCAACCCTAACGCTAGCTTAGCTGTACACTGGATGGGCCCCATTCAGAGGGGAATCCTTGGGTGGTGCAGAGCCACCATATTTACTTCTGATTCCACCTCCCCATCCAGGCATCATGTAGGGGATCTGGTTTGGGTTCCCTTATTCCTGGGTGATTTCCTTGGCTGTCAATTTCCTCGAAAGGTGTCCCAGGGACAATCTCCAACTAGGGAGCAGTGAGGCTTACTAGGGCACCCATCCAGCACTGAGGCCTGGGGGGCTCTTTAGGAATGTTCCTAATCTCCCTCTGGTCCTGAGAGAGACATGGATCCTGAGGGACTCACAGGTTTTGTGGAGAGGCCCCACAGCATGGTACCTGAAGGGAGGGCTCAAACCCAGTTCTCCATTTCCCCCAAAGGAACAATCAGGACAGATCTCTTTGAGCAGAACCTCTTCGAGACTTCCCTTCTGTAGCTGCCTCCTGTAGGTTTTTCCAGGGGCTAAGAACAATCAGGGACAGTAATGGTCTAGTAATAGGGATGCAACCAAATCCATGTTTTAATAGCTTGCTGGAATTGTGCTTCAGTCCTGCAGCGTCCCGGGAAGCAGAATAGTTCATGCATGCAGCGAAAACCCGGTTCGGCAGTGTCTGCGTTGCAAGGTAGAGTTGGGTTTTAACGGTGACGGCACTTCGTAACTGGGTCCCCATCATGGCAGGTGGAACCTCTGGCTTTTCTTGCTGGTGTAGCTCTTTGTGAACTGTGGTGGTTTTTACAGTACGGGAATTATTTTGAATGGAACCTCTGGCCAGATTTCAGATGAGATTAATGAATTGGGGCGCCTCCCTTTTTGGGATGCCCAATTTGAGACACAAGGTATGTCTATACTGCAATCAGGGGGTGTGACTGCAGTGTGGGTAGACATACCTGAGCTAGCTTTAATCTAGCTAGCCCAGGTGCCGGAACAGTGAAGCTGAGGCAGCACAGGCTTCCGCTGCGGCTGTAGAAAGCTGCCTGAGACCCAGGGAACTTGCTTGGGTGGCCAGCACATGCTGAAGTCTGCATTGCTGTGGCGTTGTTGCTCCGGGGCTGCAGTACGGGAGCTGTCAAAGTCAAGCTGGCTTGGGTACGTCTGCATGACCTGCAGTGTAGACATAGCTGCATGAAAGGGGTGAGCAACCGTTTTGGAAAATCAGCCTTCTTTCACGTACCTCAAGGTGGGCAGCCAAAATCATGAGTCACTTGTGAAAAATCCCAGCTGCTGCGAGTCTGCCTACCTGCCGATCTCTGTAAGAGTCAGCTGGAATTTTAAAATATGAACATTATTTTGCATTTGTCTGAGAGTCATAGAGCCTCTCTATTGTCAGGCCTCAGATCGAATGCTCATTAACAAAGCTAATATGTTTGATGTGCCCATTGCTAAACTAACTGGTCTCAAAGCTACCTCAGTATTTGGCATCTTCTGCTCCTAGAGCAAAAGAGATTGTTATCTTTTCAACCAAGGAAACAATACATTACTGAAACAATACATGGAAGGCTTTCCCCCTCCCTTGTATACAACGGATATACATAATCTTTCATTTATAGTTTGTACACTAAAGACTCAAGGAACCACTTTTACCATGTATAGCTATATAAACACATGCTACACTAATTATACAAGCCAGGGACTGGTTGAAGGACAGTTAATTGGATTTCAGAATATCTCAATCAAAACAGGCAGTGAGACACATGTCCAAGGATCTGAAGAGTCAGCAGTAATGGATGCCCGTGAATTCTCCATTGCAAAGTAAACCTTTATTTTCACTACAGCATGTTTTATAGTGCAATAAAAAAGGGAAGTCAATAGCTATATCTAATATAACTGTAGCTGAAAAGATGCTTTACTGATTCAATATTGCCTGAAGGGCAGTGTAATATATGTATTTGACCTTTACCAAGGGCTCACATGCAGGTATTGGGTTCAGGCTGAATTGTCAGCTAAGGAAGCTAGGGCTGTTGGTCAGTGAATATGGTAAATAGTTAGTTGTTACCTTGTTTTTTACTGATGAGTTACTTACTGATTCAATTTGGCTCCTTCTGTTTATTTCTACTGAAGTCTGCCCACTCTTAAATATTTAATTCAAAATGTGCTCGGCTGTTTGCATCAGAAAATTGCTGTTTGGTGAAATTCAGACTTGATTACTTGTCTTTCATTATTTTGTTGTTGTCCTCACTGGTGAAATAGCTGCTTAATTTTCCATTCTTTTGCTTGTGTTTGAAATTTTTTATTGGCCGCTGTATGTAGTATCCGAGAGCAAAAAGTACAAAAATGAACCAGGTTGCTATTCCCTGGATGCTTTTGTCCAAGAACTGCAAAGCACATTACTAACATTAATACTCTCTTCCTGCGAAGACTTACATGTGTGCTTAAATTGAAGTCTGTGGGACTACTCGGAGTGCATCAAGGTAAGCACATGCATAAGTAAGTCTTTGCAGGCTCAGGGTGTCACAGCACCAGGAGAAGGTACTTTTTTCAGAGGCATAAGGTGAGTTATTGAAGCGATGTCTACACTAGAAGGCTGTTGCCAGCACAGCTATGTTGGTCCGGGGTGTGGTGAGATGGGGTGTTTTACTGACCTAGCTGCACCAACAAAAGCTCCTAGTACACAGACAGTTACACTGGTAAAACGGGCTGTTTTATGTCACTCAGGTAAGTGATCTTGAGCTTGGGAACAAGAGTTCTTCCCCTCCCCCTAGCAGTGTGTGCATGCATCAGGGAACCCAGCTGGATTAACAGCTGGCTGGGACCATAATTGGTCTCCCTAGGCTGTGCCGCTAGTGTCTTCCAGCACATGTAAAACCATATCATCCCCACAAGCCACATCAGCCTGATGTTTCTAGAGGATGTTAAGCCAGAAGTGCAACCGGTAAATAAACACTAAGCTTATGTGCTTAAAAATAATAAAATAAAACAACCCCATTAGTATATACCCAATGAACTCCAATAGTTCCTCTGTGTTACTGTTTAGTAGTCACATTTAGATTAAGGTTCCATATATACAGGGTCAATAAATGATCAATATGTGCTATAATCCTGTGACAGATCTGAGCAGCATGTATTATAGGCACATGGCTAGAGGAGGCTAGATAGATGAGTACAAGCCATGGTAATAAGTAATTTAATGACCTGCTGGACGATCTATAACAAGTCATTGACCATTTATTAAAACATTGTATTAACCCTTTAATGATCCATAAATGGAACAGAATTATAAAGTGAGACCTATTTAGCTGAGCTGCATTTAAACAGATATGGAAATGGAGCCTCAAATCTTCCACCAGCCCAGTGCGCCAGGCTCTCTCTACTACATGTTCCGATGAGTTCCTGTCTGCATCCTGTAACACTTGCCCATACCGGTATTGCCCTGGCCTCTTCTTTTGCCATTCAGTTTTGCACGCATTCTAAAACAATGTGCATTTCCTCACCTTTTGGGGGCGAAGCCAGACTTTGAGGCACCTGCTCCCCTACTTGGTGTAAACATTGCTTGTGCCAATCAGAAGCGAACACAAACAAGTTTTGGGCCCCGTCCCCTATGACACTTCTGTGATGTCATAGTTGGTACTTATGGACCTGCCTGCCATGTGCAGACAGGGAGAGGAGAAAGAAAACCAAATCCTGTGTACCCTGTGTACCCCTGTAACTGAGCCTGATCACCTCGAAGCCTCTCTCTCTGCTCACGTGTTTTCAAACAGAGCCTCCATGTTTGCTGGTCGTTATGCGTTGGTTTGTATTTGTAGGTATCGATTATTACTAAATGCTGTGTCTTTGTTTATAAATATTGTTAGTAGGTATTTTAGACATTGTGTATTTTAAGTTTCATTAAGTCTATTAGCTAATCAAACGCTTACCCCTTGTAATTATCCCCAATAAAACTTTAAATTGATTAATTTTAGTTGTGTGTGTGTGTGTGTGTGTGTGTGTGTCTGCAGTTCACGTCGTGACCCATACCCTCCTGGCATCCCTTACCACATAGTCTATTGCCACTTGCAGCCTGGTAAATAACAGGCCTGCAATATTTTTTTTTCGCCCCTGCGAGTCCGTGGCAATCCACACTACACAGAGAAACACCTGTGCCATACGGAGCCCCATCGACTTCAGTGGGGTTCCATGCAACTGAAAGGATCTATCTTGTGTATCTAGGTGGAGAATGGGGACCATAAGATAGGAGAGAGGTAGCTGAGAGGAATGTCTCCAATAGGGAGAAGTATAAATTCAAATAAGAGATCCCCTACTGGCACAACTGCATTTTATGAAAACGAGTTAGGACATGTGATGGTGGTTATAGTTTTAATGTTCTAAAGCTGATCTGTTTCGATCAGCTTCTTATTGAGCGTGGTAGCAGCTCTTTTACTTAGGCTAGTCCTTGGCTTCCATCCTAACCTTCTCTTTTCAGTTGTTTATAACTGTCTGAAACTTTTGCCCTTTGGGCTGAACTTTCTCAAATTTGGGGTGACATTTTCCAAAGTGCCCAAGGGCCAGATTTTTAAAGGTAGTGAGGTGCCTGGTAGGGATTTTCAAAAGCATCTAGGTGCCTCACACCTGTTTGAAATCAGTGGGTTTTAGGGAATGAGGTGCTCTTGAAAATCCCTCCAGGTGCCTAAATACCTTCTAAAAATCTGTTGTTAAAAGACTTAGGTGCCCAAGTTATTTAGGTGCTTTTGGGAATGTAACCCTTGATCTTTGCCCAAATGTGACTAATTCTGCAAAATATGGGCAAAAATGGTTCAGTCGTCTCAGAATGAAAGGAGAACAGGAGTAAAAAATATGCTTTTTAGACTATTCAGAAGTTTGTACAGCACTTACTGGAAGAGCCTTATGGCTAAAATGACTAGGAGATAAAAACTGAGGCTGATGTGGAAACAGTCCTTATGATAGAAGCTCCTTTTACATATTATGGCTCCAATTCTGCGTCGAAGCCAGGCAGGCCAACCTCTGCATCTGCATGAAGTGTGTATGTGTTTGGAGATGGAGGTTAATGTCTGTATGTCAACAGTCTATGTTTTGGGTTTGATGTGATTAAGTGATGAGACATTGGAATTGCATACTACAGAAGCACAAGACATCATGTGTGACTTTCATTTATCTTCTAAAGAGCAGCTAAGGAAGGTTGTACTGTTTGTGCTAACAGACACATAGTGAAAAGTGCACTGATGTGTCTCAGACTGAGCAGTGGGACAAGTCCCTGTAGACCTTGTAAAGTACAAAAGGTTTAGGGAGGGCTGCTTCCGGCTTTGGAATATGGGCAAGAAGAAGCACGTGGGCAGAGTTAAGGTTATGCAACATTATCTTTCATACTGTTTGTCTCATGAGAGCATACAAAAAAACTATAGGAGAATGGTGGACAGCTTGCAAAGGAGACTAATTTTGGAAAGTTTGAAAGAAAGAAAAGAAAACCCAAGCATATTTTAAACAAATTTACACACTATTTTGCTTCCATTCAACTATTTGCTCGTTAAATAGATTTGATGGATATCAAAGTCTGTGGAGCTGTGTACATTCAAATGACCATCAGAGATAAACTTTGGAATTCTTTGTGTAGACACAGCAAACAACCCCACAATAGCAAAATATCTTTGGCAATGTCGACTCTAGCTCTCACTGAGCTAGCACAAGAGTAAATAGCAGTGTAACCACAGTAGCTGGAATGGAGTGGTAGCATAGCCTGGTGCTGCCAAGTATGTGCCTGGAAACTGGTGAGTGTTAGAGGCCTTTCACTTCACCCTCTCCCCTGGGTCTTGTCACGCGGACCGAAAGCAGAAGATCAGAAGTCCAAAGTGCAGGCAGTGAGATTTTTGGGGGTTAGTTTCTAGCAAGCATGTGTCCCATAACTCTGACACTGCCGAGCCTTGTTTCCCAGTCTTCTATCTCCCGCTTCTTCAGTAGGCATAATTATACCTGAAATGCATGCCCACAGTCCCACCTGTTACAACCCTTTTGTACCCCATGGGAGGAGTAAGGAGTGAGGGTGC
This sequence comes from Sternotherus odoratus, assembly GCA_032164245.1. Classification (NCBI taxonomy): domain Eukaryota; kingdom Metazoa; phylum Chordata; order Testudines; family Kinosternidae; genus Sternotherus; species Sternotherus odoratus. The sequence goes on from JAVMKO010000002.1 coordinate 16,355,745, forward strand.
GCTACAATTGGGGGCAGGTATTTCCCTGGTCTTTAAGTGTGTTACCTTCCCCCCCCTCCCAATTTCCCCCTTGCCTCTCCTAACTGGTTGCTTGACCTGGCCTTGAGATAAGGAATTGAGGCAGTCTTCCAGTGTGCACTCATATTGGGGGGGGAGGGATAGCTCAGTGGTTTGAGCATTGGCCTGCTAAACCCAGGGTTGTGAGTTCAATCCTTGAGGGGGCCATTTAGGGATTTGGGGCAAGAAAATCTGTCAGGGGACAGTACTCAATCCTGCTAGTGTAGGCAGGGGACTGGACTTGATGACCTTCAAGGTCTTTCCAGTTCTAGGAGATTGGTATATCTCCATTTATTTTATTTTTATTTTTTTTTATTTACTCCCACCATTCCCGGTAACACTCTAACTACTCTTATCTGTTCCCATTACACTGACAAGCCCGTCTGTCTCACATATTAGTAAGAATGTATGTGTGTTAAAAATCAATCAGGCAAGCAAAACCCAAAATACTATCTGATCCTGGATCCTACATTGGCACTAGCACTCCTAACAGTGGGTACGTACTCGGCACAGTGAAGTGGTTTCTCCGCTGCCCCACCCATGTTACCACAGCTACAGTAGTATTTATATTCCTGAGAGCGAGTGTGAGTACATATACAAGAGCAGGGGAATCACATCCCTAGTTTGTAGTGTAGATAGAGCCTTTGTGTAGGGCTGAAACATAGCCAAAATGATTGACAGAAATTGGCTTTTAAAAACAGCTGGGGAAATGTAGGGGTACTTGTGTGATTTGCAGAGGCCTGGGGGTAAGGTAAGAAGCCCCTTGACAGTGTTTGTACATACTAAGATTTAGCCTACAGTGAATTTGTGTGGTTACGTCCCTGTGTGAAATAAGGGCCTCCTAATCTGAAACGCTTGGTAAGATTGGTTTGGTTTCTGTGAACATGTGAATGGCTGATCAGGCCAATTTGAGCTTTGAATTGTCTGTAGCACACTGAACAACAGAAATGGCACTATGGGTTACATGATTAACAGCGGACATGCTGCTGCTGTGAGATTTACACCGTTGGTACTTCAGCTCTGTCTTAGTAGTTCTCCTCTGCTCAGAGACTGTAGCTCCAGTATGGATGAGACTTCACCAGGTAGAATGATCCTGAGCAAGATCTTCCCAAAACTCCTCAAGGATAATTTGAGGGAGTCTTTGTAATGTTTCTTCTGGTCTCGCTGAGAGCACATTTGCAAATTTAACACAATCAATCTGGGACTGAACAAAGACCTTGAGTGGCTTGCTAATTACAAAAACAGCTTCTCCTCCCTCTGAGTTCACACCTTCAATTCAGCTGCTAGAAGAATATGTCACCCTCCCTGATTGGAGACAACAAGCTGGTTCAGCCTGATTGGACTAACCTTGTTACCTCCTACCTGATTCCTGACTATTTATCTATACCTGCCTCTGGACACTTCCACTGCTTGCATCCGACGAAGTGGGTATTAGCCCACGAAAGCTTATGCTTCAAAACTTTATAGTTAGTCTTTAAGGTGCCACAGGACTTTGTTACCTTCCCTCCTTTAGCTCACCCTAAAAGATCTTCTTTGGCAGTTGCTCTTCTGGCATTCTGGTGACCTGACTTGCCCATCCCATTTTTGATTTCATCCGCAGTGTATGGATGCTTGGAATATCTGCCCATATGAGAACCTCAGTATCCGGAACCTTGCCTTGCCATCTTATCTTCATCAATTTCCTCAGACAGCCCATGGAAAGTGATTCAGCTTCAGAACATGACGTCTGTACACCTTCCAGGTTTCACATGCATACATCAGAGTTGGCAACACTATGGCTTTGTAGACCTTCAGTTTTGTTTGTTGACTAATGCCTCTGCACTCCTACACATTTACACATAGTCTGCCAAAGGCCACCTTTTCTTTGGCAATTCAGGTGTTGGTTTCATCGTTGATGTGAACTGCACATGACAGTGTACTTTTGAGGTAGGTGAACTTGTCTACTGCCTGCAGGGTTTGGCTATTCATGGTGATGATAGGCTCTACATAAGACTTCCCTGGTGCAGGCTGGTACATTGCTTCTTCTTTCTTGATGTGGATTGTGAGACCATCGTTGTCACAAGCTGAAGAGAAATAGTCCATACTCTGCATGTCACTCAGATCTGGCATTGAGGGAACAGTTGTCAGCAAACAGAAGATTTGTACCCACAGATTTGCCTGTAGTCTTCTCATCTATTAGTGGGGAGGCAATTGATCCACTGCCACAGATTGATATCAACATATCTCTTGCTAATTCTACAGCGCTGACTGAAACTGCAAAAGTGATTGTCCTGCTGTCAAATGGGAGCAGAAGCAATACCAGGAGCAGATGCAATACCGGCAGAAGTCTACAAGGCCAGAGGCTTAGACATGGATCTGAAATTGAATTTTTCCAGTCAGTGTGGCCTCCAGGAACCATACAAGGATACATCCATCGTCCCCTTGCACAAGTGGACAAGTAACAGAGAATCCTGGAACAATTATTGGGGCATCTCCTTGTTGTCAATAGCTGGCAGAATTCCTGCCAGAATTCTGCTGAATCACATTGTGCAGCATGTTGAACAAGGGATCCTGCCTAAGAATCAGAAAAGGACGTGGGACAAGAATCAGAAAAGGACGTAGGACAAGAGACATGGTGTTTGCAGCTCTTCAACGTCAAGAGAAATGCCAGGAACAGAACTCCAACCTGTCTATGACTTTTGTTGACCTGACTAAAGCATTTGCTATGGTCAATTGGGAGGGCCTTTGGAAAATCATGGCAAAATTTGGTTGCAGAGAAATTGAATCTGTCGTTTGGCAATTCCATGATGGCATGCCTACTCACGTTATGGATGATGGTGAGTCATCTGAACCATTCCCAGTCACCAATGGCATCAAGCAGGGTTCTGTGTGTGGCCTCAGTCTCTTCAGTATGATGTTTTCTGCCATCCTTACAGGTGCCTTTCATGACTGTGACACCAAGATTGGCATCAGATACCGGACTGAGGGCAAGCTTTTCATACTCCACTGAGCACTTAAGCACATGCTTAAAAATGCCAGTAATGGTCTGAGGTATGTGCTAAAAGTGCACTGTGAATTGGAGCCTTAGTCCAAAATTCTTTTGCTATCAGCTTAGTTGAACAAATTCCATTGGAGCTATTTCATTGATCCATATTCACAATAGAAAAACGCAAAGGCAAAGAGATGGTCTGAGCTGTGACTTTACTTGCTTTGAATCTGTTAGAAGGTCTGGGATATTGCGGTTCATACACTTAATTATAACTGCGCCTACACTCTCTGTTTCTGCTACACTCTATATTCCTGGGCAGCCAGGAATCTAGAAATCTTCCTCTTTCTTTTAAAAAGGTTCAATTCCTTTTAATTTCATTTCTTGTTGGATTTGCCAACTCTCAGTTCTGACCCCTGAATGCTGCTCCCCAATCAACCAAACTCACGTTGATGGATTGGATTGACATAGATATCCATTTGCTCCATTTTTACCTCAGCTTCCTTTTAGCAAATAATTATGGAATGGCAATAGCTTCCTGCTGGGCAGACAAATTCTCTCTGTCCTCTTCTAACACAGCCATGCATTTTTCTCCAATGATAAATGTTATGGAGCCGAGTCATCTGAGCCTATGATCTGTTTCAGCAGCTACTGAAAAGAAATGATTAAAACAACATCAACCAAAAGAGGGGAAAGAGAGCTTTTTTTTTGGTCAGTGAAAATGAGTGGAAGGGGGAAAATACATCTTGCAGTTCCAGAACTGAATATGCATATAAGCAAGAAGCAGCTAAATGAATAATAGAGCAGAATGACATGACACTGTACCATAGTCCTCGACTAGTAAGTAGCACAGTTCAACCTCAAAAGCTACTGAGTAAGAAGAAAATGTCTCTTTAACAGTATTAGAGGACAATTTATTATGTGTATCCTTCGAGTGCGGCACAATGTCACTGCAGGCCCATTGCATTTGCATTATTTCCAGACAACGGCAGCAGCAGAAAGGGACACTGATTTATTTCCGAGCAGGCACAGGTGATTTTTATGTCTGTTGGGACTCAGGCAGATATGGCTTAACCCATTCAAGGCTCTTCTACTTACCAGAAGATCTATCCTTTGGTAACATGCTTAGCTTAAGCGAAATCTGAGTAGGAAGATATGAGAATAAGATGGAGAATTTTGAAATATTTTGCTCCCTTAGTCATCCAGTTAAGAGAAAACAAGAGACTGGTACCTGCTTAGTCTGTTTAAAAGAAAAGCCATAAAGTCACACTGGTTATCATTCTAACCAGCTGCTGTAACATGTTCTGTGACTTTCACACCCCATAGCTTAGTTCTGGTTCCTACCTCCTGATAACATTGGCTCATATGTAATGGAGAACATAGTTAATTCCCCAGGTCCAGAAGATTACACAGCAGTAAACAATTACAATAACCAGCCATACCACCAGCTGCTGTGTCTATTTCACTCATCAGCTTCCTCACTACTTAACGGGAGACCTCGGAGGATTACCTAGTGCTACAGAAAGGGGTGATGTGACTCAGTAGGTGACCCTTGCCTCTCTCAGCTGATATAGAGTCAGTGTCTCAGCGTGGTGCAGGGGAAGGTTGGCACTGACATATTGGATGATCTGCAAAACTGAAGTCATGACCATTAAAGCTCCTATGGCATTTTTTGAAGGAGCAGACGTGTTAGCTGAATGTCCAGATCAAATTCTAGCGGGGGTGCTGACGTTCTGCCTACTGAATCTTTCCTTTGTATATTCATTTCGTCTCAGTATTGTTTTTAATGTGTTCTCATGAGGCTGTATGCAGCTGGGGCTTGACCCTGCTGGCTGCTGAAAGAATATAGAGAGTCCAAGTGTGCGTTCAATGCCTGTGCATAGAGTCTTCTGCAGCATATGGAGGGATATGCACTATGGGCCAACCTCTCCATCCACACTGACCTAATTACTGGTGAGTAGGGTGGCAAATGGAGACAGTGTGGCATGTGTGTGTGTGTTTGTGCGCGCGTGCATTTTATATAAATAAAAAATGCAGTTCAGTGAATGCAACAAGCGTAGCTGCCTTTTTAGGATACTCAATTATTCCTAGTGCCAGCCGGGAATAGTGGCTGCATGAGGATGTGTAAAAGCTGCACTTGCATTATGCTCATAGCAAAGGCAGCCGGGAATGGCAGCCACTAATGTGGTCAGCTCCTCAATACCTAATAGCATAGGCCCACTACAGTGTTTTGGCAAATCCGCTGCATAGTGGCATAGCACAACACACCGCATCTCATTTTACTATCTTAGGGAAGGCAGGGCAGTTAAAGCCCTACACTGCCCCTTGGGTGATCTGGGGTCTAGTCCTGACTCTGCTACTGTCCAGCTGGATCACCTTGGGCAAGGCACTTATCACTTTGTGCCTCAGTTTCCCAATCTGTAAAACTGGGTTCATGCCATTTATTTCCTTTGTGAAATGCTTTGAGATAAGTGCTATATGAGAGGCTAGATATTATGACATATTTATTATTCATATTCTGATAGTGCCCCACTCCCCCATAGCCTTCAGCAAAGCCCAGGCCCTATTGTGCTATGTGCAGTATTAACACATCTTAAAATATGGTCTCTGCCCCAAATAGTTTACAATCTGGTAAGAGGCAAGATGGAAAAAGAGTGTTAGACAAGAAGGGAGAGGGCAGGAGGACAAGGGTAGCAGTAGTTGGAACACACCCTGTTTTATAGGCTAACAATCTGCATAGCCTGATGGATTTGAGTTTGGTCTCTCTTCTAGTCCAACAAGCTGTCAGGTACCTTAGCCATAAATTACTTATTCTACTTAGGAATTTTGTTGTGCAGTGGTGAATTATAGTTGCTAATTGTTCTTGCAAAGATGTCTGAAATTGGCAGTTAAAACCCACGGGTACTAAAATATGTCACCAGTTGGTTTTTTCCCCCCATGAAATATGCTCTTAAAAAAAACGTTCCTTTTATTAAACACAGTACATCTAAGTGATGAATCAGATGGAGTGAGGAGGAAGAATGTTCTTTAAATAAGGCATTTTAAGCCTCTGTCTTTCTTCCTCCTCAAACACTTAAGTACATAGTTTTTGAGGGGCAGGGGACGGGAGAGTTTGCAAATGCAGGGGCTGTGGAAAGTGCAATTCAGGGTAGCTGAGATGAACACCAAAGCAAGCTCTATAAAAAAATGAACTTGCTAACAGAGTTTGTAACATTTCCTCACCATGGGTCTAATGGAATCAAGAGAGCACAAATAAATATAAATATACACAATATAAATATACACAAGATAGTACTGAAAAGAGACTCCAGTTGAAATACCCAGTATATCTGAGTAACATTAAGAAGCTAATGAATAAGTACAGAACAAACATTTGTATGGCGCTCCAGAAATAGATGGCTGGCTCTTTCGTATTCAATTGATTTTATTTGATTAGTGACAGGTTGTGAGTGTCTTTGTGATTATCGTTCAATATAGATTGTTTTATAAATGGTGTTATACACTGTGTATAAGTGTCTAGTGTTTATACATTATTTGATGCTTTGGTCCAATGAAAGGAGCAAGAATAGTCTATGATGAAGGCACTGGGGTAGGGCTCAGGGGATCTGGGTTACATTCCTGGTTCTGTCACAACTCTGCATAACTCGGAACAAGTCGCCTAGTCTCTGTGCCTCCGTTCCCCTTCAGAAAAAACATGGTGACAATATTTCCCTACTCTAGAGGTGTGGGAAGATATAGTAATATATGGGAGGAACCCATACACTGTGGTGATGGGGACAATATGAAAACCTAGACAGAAATAGATAAAGACCCTCTCGGTTCACCTGACTTCCCTCACCTGGAGAAGGTTCTCTCGGTTCTCTTCCAACAGGTTCACTCATACTAACGTAGTCCACTGGTGAGCATGTAGAAGTCCCCACATATGTGATGGGTGCAGTCTTGGCCAATACAGTGGGGATCTAATGAGGGATCTCTACAGATAAACATATGAGCTGCTGCAGCCTGATCTAAAGGCAGTTATAACCCCAGCTATGGAGCTGTAACACTGCTATTCCTTGAGGAATGAGCAGAGAGTGGGACCTGTAACCCACATGGTCACCGGGGGTACACACACTACACTGGAAACATCCAGAAGACAACTAAGTTAGGAGGACAGATCTGCAGCATGCCCTAGAAGGCAAGTGTAACTTGTAACCGTATTCCTGGGAGCATGTAGTACTGCTAAGTCCCATGGAATGGAGCCAATCCCCTTCGTTCTCTCTCCCATCCTTCCTCCCCAAAGGCCATCATAACAACCCCCCCTTTAAAATAATTTCATTTTATTTCCCCCCTCCAAACCACAGCTGCTCTGTCTCACAATCTGAGTCGAGTGGAAATAGCTCCCAGTGCATGGCCAGGAAGTCTCAGCACACATGACTCATGAACTGGGTTCTGAGGCAAGAGAAAGCCCAGTGCTTCCTTTTATGCTGTGCCTGAGGATGGCTTTGGGAATGTAATGCTGCATCCCCGACACTGGTATGGGAGCGGCGTCTGAGCGGCATGAAAATACCGAGCGTCCGTGAGGTGGACAGGTGCAGTTTTAGAGACTCAATGAATCCAGTTTACCTCACATAAATGGCAGTTAGATCTTGAAGAAAGGAATCGCCTGTAATTTATCGGCCATCATAAAGACCAGGGATAGTTATTGATGATTCTTGTTACTTGCTGTGGGGGGAAAAAAGGACAAAGCATGGATGTTGTGCTTAAAATCAGACAACTGTTTCCAGTTAGATTTATACACTGACACCCTTGCAAGGCTGTGAGAGAAACAGTTTCCACTATAGATCATGCTTTTCTGCTACACTAAATTCCATCATAACCCTGTTCTTTATCATGTTTTCATTTCTGTGATTTAGGTACAAATTAGCTGGTTTTTGTTGGTGGCAATCAGACGTTTCAGCCAAACAACACAGTTGCTGGTTGCCCAATTATTTTTTTAAATTATTTTTTTTTAAACAGTGAACATGGTCATTCTTCTGACCACACTGGGCCTAATTGTCCAACACTGGTGTCTAAAACCCATTTTCAGGGAGAACATCTTCAAAACCACCTGAGTGTCCCATTTTCAAAAGTGGCTTTTTAGCAAAGATGGGGGATCTGCTCCCTCTTGCTTTAGGGGCAAATCCTGCTCATGGCCAAAATCTTCTCAGAGCAGCAAACTCAGTGTCCAGTTCCAGTGCCCCCAATTCAAGAAGGATTTGATAAATTGGAGCGGGTTCAGAGAAGAGCCAGCAGGATTATTGAAGGATTAATTACTGTGAATTTTCTCCTATTGGCATTTCTAGCACTTAGTATTTATTGTTCATTAGGTGCCCTTAGTGTCAATAGTCCTGTACAAGACACAAAAGGACTTTGCAGACCCTGTCCTGAAGAGCTTACAATCTAAACACGTAACACAATGAAAAGGGAGAGGTGCTATTGTAACCTGCAGACTTCCTGGATGAGATGTTCTGTCCCCTCTAGTGGCAAGAAGACCACTTTTTTTGAGATTAATGAGTCTGCTCTTCAGCCTTAGCTAAGAACTATGTGGCTTTTAGCTCATGCAGTAGAAGCTCATGCATTGAGGTGCCAGGTTCAATCCTGCTTGCTGCTGGGTCTGTTGGTGTTACAAGTTGGGGGGTCAACTAGGAAGTCTCTGAAGCTCAGGACCTGTTGCCTTAGCTAGAGGAAGCATGTAACTCTCACACCTCCTGGGTGTGGTGTTCTGTCCCCTCAAATGGCACTAAAACCACAGAGAAATTAATGAGTCTGCTCTATAGTCTTAGCTAAGGGCCAGATAGCTTTTAGCTCCAGAGGTCCCAGGTTCAATCCTGCCTGACGACTGGGGTCTGTCATTGTTAGACTATATATGTCAGCCAGCTCATTGTTAGCTAAGGGTAGCTCTTCCACTCTATGATCAATACTCCGCCTCTTACATCTCTGTTCCACTTATTAGCATCATGGCCTCATTGTATATTAGGTGCTGTATAAACACATAGTAGGAGACAGTACTTGTACCAAAGAGCTTACAATTTAAATACACAAGACAGATAAAGGCAGTGGTGCTGGAAGTAGGGATACTGGGGGGTACTGCCACACCCCTGGCTTAAAGTAGTAAAAAAAGCCCACCCAATACATGGCTTCCATGGTTTGCATCATCAGCATCCCTACAATAGAAATTGTTCCTACACCCCTGGATAAAGGGCGAGAGGAAGTTCTGTGCTGAACTTATGCTACAGTACTGTAAACTATATACCTACAGCATACACCAACTAGAGTAGTTATGGCTGGGTAGCAAGGGGATCCCTCCAGAACAATGTAAGAGATTCTTATTTACACCCCTGAGATCAGATGATCTGTAACATTTCATCAAGGAACAGTGTGTGAAACTCAGTGCTTGGATGCCTGATGAGAAACAATAAACCAAATGTATATAATTTTTACTGGGCCTTCATGGAATATGTTCTAATTTAAAATCTATATATATAAAAGTCAAGTGGTGTATGTATGTGTGTATGTATGTATGTATGTACGTATGACTGCGAACTCCTCCCGCACCGTTTGAGCCAGAGACTTGAAATTTGGTACAGTGAGGGGTCTTGGGGTCTAGATGCTGGTAAGGGTCGAAAAATTTTCGGATCTCACCTCTGACGCCCCCCAGGGGTGAAAGTCTTTCAGGGCCAATCACATCGGCTGGGCGGTTAGGTGGTGATGATGTCATAATACCCCCCTCCAACAGACACCTCACTCACTCAGCTCACCCCTCCCTCCTCCAACGGAACCCCGGAGATCCCTCAGTTCTCTGCCCCTCCCCCCTCCCAACGGAACCCCGGAGATCCCTCAGTTCTCTGCCCCTCCCCCCTCCCAACGGAACCCCGGAGATCCCTCAGTTCTCTGCCCCTCCCCCCTCCCAACAGAACCCCAGAGATCCCTCCGTTCTCTGCCCCTCCCCCCTCCCAACGGAACCCCGGAGAGCCCTCAGTTCTCTGCCCCTCCCACCTCAACCCCGGACTCCATCAGCTCTGTGCCCCCCCCCCACCTGCGAAGGTCCCCGGAATCCCTCGGCTCTGGGCCCCCTTCCCCCCTGCGACGGATCTGAGTTGGGTTTGGTGGGACGGTAAGTGAGGTGGGGGTGTCGGGTTCGGTCGGGGGGTGAGGTGGGGGTGTTGGGGTTGGTCAGGGGGTGTTGCGGTTGGTGGGGGGGTGAGGTGGGGGTGTTGGGTTTGCTTGGGGGGGTGAGGTGGGGGTGTCGGGTTTGGTCGGGGGGTAAGTGAGCCGGGGGGGTGTCGGGGTTGGTCTGGGGGGGTGGGAAGGTGTCGGGGGGGTGAGGGGTGTGGTGTGGGTGTTGGGTTTGGTCTGGGGGGGGGGAAGGTGTTGGGGTGGGTGCCCAGACCAAACCCGACACACCCCCCCGGCTCACTTACCCCCCGACCAAACCCGACACCGCCACCTCACCCCCCCCACCAACCGCAACACCCCCTGACCAACCCCAACACCCACCCCTCACCCCTCATCCACCCCAACACCTTCCCACCCCCCCAGACCAAACCCGACACCCCCTGGCTCACTTACCCCCCGACCGAACTGACACCCCCACCTCACCCCCCCACACCAATCGCAACACCCCCAGACCAAACCTGACACCCCCCGGCTCACTTACCCACCGACCGAACCCGACACTCCCACCTCACCCCCCCAAGCAAACCCGACACCCCCACCTCACCCCCCCCACCAACCACAACACCCCCTGACCAACCCCAACACCCACACCTCACCCCTCACCCACCACGACACCTTCCCACCCCCCCAGACCAAACCCGACACCCCCCCGGCTCACTTACCCCCGACCGAACCCGACACCCCTACCTCATCCCCCCAAGCAAACCTGACACCCCCACCTCAACCCCCCACCAACCGCAACACCCCCTGACCAACCGCAACACTCACCCCTCACCCACCCCAACACCTTCCCACCCCCCCAGACCAAACCCTACACCCCCCGGCTCACTTACCCCCCGACCAAACCCGACAACCCCACCTGACCCCCCGACCAAACCCGACACCCCCCCCCCGGCTCACGGTGCACTGTGTAGCACACAGATTATTAAATACACTGTTCGGTCGGGGGGTGAGGTGGGGGTGTCGGGTTTGCTCAGGGGGTGAGGTGGGGGTGTCGGGTTTGGTCGGGGGGTGAGGTGGGGGTGTTGGGTTTGTTTTGGGGGGTCAGGTGGGGTTGTCGGGTTTGGTCGGGGGGTAAGTGAGCCGGGGGGTCTTGGGGTTGGTCGGGGGGATGGGAAGGTGTCAGGGTGGGTGAAGGGTGGGTGTTGGGGTTGGTCAGGGGGTGTCAACTGTCTGCCCCCTCCCCACCTCCAACTGACCCGAGCAACGCCGGGCACTTATGCTAGTACAAAATAAAACAAGAGAGATGACATATATAAAATATGGGATTCTTCATTATATATATATATACTAGCATAAGTGCCCAGCGTTGCTCGGGTCAGTCGGAGGTGGGGAGGGGGCAGACAGTTGACACCCCCTGACCAACCCCAACACCCACCCTTCACCCACCCTGACACCTTCCCACCCCCCCGACCAACCCCAAAACCCCCCGGCTCACTTACCCCCCGACCAAACCCGACAACCCCACCTGACCCCCCAAAACAAACCCAACACCCCCACCTCACCCCCCGACCAAACCCGACACCCCCACCTCACCCCCTGAGCAAACCCGACACCCCCACCTCACCCCCCGACCGAACAGTGTATTTAATCATCTGTGTGCTACACAGTGCACCGTGAGCCGGTGGGGGCGGGGGTGTGTGTCGGGTTTGGTCGGGGGGTCAGGTGGGGGTGTTGGGTTTGCTTGGGGGGGTCAGGTGGGGTTGTCGGGTTTGGTCGGGGGGTAAGTGAGCCGGGGGGTGTAGGGTTTGGTCTGGGGGGGTGGGAAGGTGTTGGGGTGGGTGAGGGGTGAGTGTTGCGGTTGGTCAGGGGGTGTTGCGGTTGGTGGGGGGTTGAGGTGGGGGTGTCAGGTTTGCTTGGGGGGATGAGGTAGGGGTGTCGGGTTCGATCGGGGGTAAGTGAGCCGGGGGGGTGTCGGGTTTGGTCTGGGGGGATGGGAAGGTGTCGTGGTGGGTGAGGGGTGAGGTGTGGGTGTTGGGGTTGGTCAGGGGGTGTTGTGGTTGGTGGGGGGGTGAGGTGGGGGTGTCGGGTTTGCTTGGGGGGGTGAGGTGGGAGTGTCGGGTTCGGTCGGTGGGTAAGTGAGCCGGGGGGTGTCAGGTTTGGTCTGGGGGTGTTGCGATTGGTGTGGGGGGGTGAGGTGGGGGTGTCAGGTTCGGTCGGGGGGTAAGTGAGCCAGGGGGTGTCGGGTTTGGTCTGGGGGGGTGGGAAGGTGTTGGGGTGGATGAGGGGTGAGGGGTGGGTGTTGGGGTTGGTCAGGGGGTGTTGCGGTTGGTGGGGGGGTGAGGTGGCGGTGTCGGGTTTGGTCGGGGGGTAAGTGAGCCGGGGGGGGGGGGTGTCGGGTTTGGTCTGGGCACCCACCCCAACACCTTCCCCCCCCCCAGACCAAACCCAACACCCACACCACACCCCTCACCCCCCCGACACCTTCCCACCCCCCCAGACCAACCCCGACACCCCCCCGGCTCACTTACCCCCCGACCAAACCCGACACCCCCACCTCACCCCCCCAAGCAAACCCAACACCCCCACCTCACCACCCCACCAACCGCAACACCCCCTGACCAACCCCAACACCCCCACCTCACCCCCCGACCGAACCCGACACCCCCACCTCACTTACCGTCCCACCAAACCCAACTCAGATCCGTCGCAGGGGGGAAGGGGGCCCAGAGCCGAGGGATTCCGGGGACCTTCGCAGGTGGGGGGGGGGCACAGAGCTGATGGAGTCCGGGGTTGAGGTGGGAGGGGCAGAGAACTGAGGGCTCTCCGGGGTTCCGTTGGGAGGGGGGAGGGGCAGAGAACGGAGGGATCTCTGGGGTTCTGTTGGGAGGGGGGAGGGGCAGAGAACTGAGGGATCTCCGGGGTTCCGTTGGGAGGGGGGAGGGGCAGAGAACTGAGGGATCTCCGGGGTTCCGTTGGGAGGGGGGAGGGGCAGAGAACTGAGGGATCTCCGGGGTTCCGTTGGGAGGGGGGAGGGGCAGAGAATGGAGGGATCTCCGGGGTTCCGTTGGGAGGGGGGAGGGGCAGAGAACTGAGGGATCTCCGGGGTTCCGTTGGAGGAGGGAGGGGTGAGCTGAGCGAGTGAGGTGTCTGTTGGAGGGGGGTATTATGACATCATCACCACCTAACCGCCCAGCCGATGTGATTGGCCCTGAAAGACTTTCACCCCTGGGGGGCGTCAGAGGTGAGATCCGAAAATTTTTCGACCCTTACCAGCATCTAGACCCCAAGACCCCTCACTGTACCAAATTTCAAGTCTCTGGCTCAAACGGTGCGGGAGGAGTTCGCAGTCATACGTACATACATACATACACACATACATACACCACTTGACTTTTATATATATAGATATATATATATTTTTACTGGGCCTTCATGGAATATGTTCTAATTTAAAATACAAAATAAAACAAGAGAGATGACATATATAAAATATGGGATTCTTCATTATATATATACTAGCATAAGTGCCCGGCGTTGCTCGGGTCAGTCGGAGGTGGGGAGGGGGCAGACAGTTGACACCCCCTGACCAACCCCAACACCCACCCTTCACCCACCCTGACATCTTCCCACCCCCCCCGACCAACCCCAAGACCCCCCGGCTCACTTACCCCCCGACCAAACCCGACAACCCCACCTGACCCCCCAAAACAAACCCAACACCCCCACCTCACCCCCCGACCAAACCCGACACCCCACCTCACTCCCTGAGCAAACCTGACACCCCCACCTCACCCCCCGACCGAACAGTGTATTTAATAATCTGTGTGCTACACAGTGCACCGTGAGCCGGGGGGGGGGGGGGGGTCGGGTTTGGTCGGGGGGTCAGGTGGGGGTGTTGGGTTTGCTTGGGGGGGTCAGGTGGGGTTGTCGGGTTTGGTCGGGGGGTAAGTGATCCGGGGGGTGTAGGGTTTGGTCTGGGGGGGTGGGAAGGTGTTGGGGTGGGTGAGGAGTGAGTGTTGCGGTTGGTCAGGGGGTGTTGCGGTTGGTGGGGGGTTGAGGTGGGGGTGTCAGGTTTGCTTGGGGGGATGAGGTAGGGGTGTCGGGTTCGGTCGGGGGTAAGTGAGCCGGGGGGGTGTCGGGTTTGGTCTGGGGGGGTGGGAAGGTGTCGTGGTGGGTGAGGGGTGAGGTGTGGGTGTTGGGGTTGGTCAGGGGGTGTTGTGGTTGGTGGGGGGGTGAGGTGGGGGTGTCGGGTTTGCTTGGGGGGGTGAGGTGGGAGTGTCGGGTTCGGTCGGGGGGTAAGTGAGCCAGGGGGTGTCAGGTTTGGTCTGGGGGTGTTGCGATTGGTGTGTGGGGGGGTGAGGTGGGAGTGTCAGGTTCGGTCGGGGGGTAAGTGAGCCAGGGGGTGTTGGGTTTGGTTTGGGGGGGTGGGAAGGTGTTGGAGTGGGTGAGGGGTGAGGGGTGGGTGTTGGGGTTGGTCAGGGGGTTTTGCGGTTGGTGGGGGGGTGAGGTGGCGGTGTCGGGTTTGGTCGGGGGGTAAGTGAGCCGGGGGGGGGTGTCGGGTTTGGTCTGGGCACCCACCCCAACACCTTCCCCCCCCCAGACCAAACCCAACACCCACACCACACCCCTCACCCCCCCGACACCTTCCCACCCCCGCAGACCAACCCCGACACCCCCCCGGCTCACTTACCCCCTGACCAAACCCGACACCCCCACCTCACCCCCCCGACCAAACCCGACACCCCCACCTCACCCCCCCCACCAACCGCAACACCCCCTGACCAACCCCAACACCCCCACCTCACCCCCCCCGACCCAACCCGACACCCCCACCTCACTTACCGTCCCACCAAACCCAACTCAGATCCGTCGCAGGCGGGGAGGGGGCCCAGAGCCGAGGGATTCCGGGGACCTTCGCAGGTGGGGGGGGGGCACAGAGCTGATGGAGTCCGGGGTTGAGGTGGGAGGGGCAGAGAACTGAGGGCTCTCCGGGGTTCCGTTGGGAGGGGGGAGGGGCAGAGAACGGACTGATCTCCGGGGTTCCGTTGGGAGGGGGGAGGGGTAGAGAACTGAGGGATCTCCGGGGTTCCGTTGGGAGGGGGGAGGGGCAGAAAACTGAGGGATCTCCGGGGTTCCGTTGGGAGGGGGGAGGGGCAGAGAACGGAGGGATCTCCGGGGTTCCGTTGGGAGGGGGGAGGGGCAGAGAACTGAGGGATCTCCGGGGTTCCGTTGGAGGAGGGAGGGGTGAGTTGAGCGAGTGAGGTGTCTGTTGGAGGGGGGTATTATGACATCATCACCACCTAACCGCCCAGCCGATGTGATTGGCCCTGAAAGACTTTCACCCCTGGGGGGCGTCAGAGGTGAGATCCGAAAATTTTTCGACCCTTACCAGCATCTAGACCCCAAGACCCCTCACTGTACCAAATTTCAAGTCTCTGGCTCAAACGGTGCGGGAGGAGTTCGCAGTCATACGTACATACATACACACATACATACACACATACATACACCACTTGACTTTTATATATATAGATATACTAGCATAAGTGCCCGGCGCTGCTCGGGTCAGTCAGAGGTGGGGAGGTGGCAGACAGCTGACACCCCCTGACCAACCCCAACACCCACCCCTCACCCCTCACCCACCCCAACACCTTCCCACCCCCCCAAGCAAACCGGACACCCCCACCTCACCCCCCGACCGAATCCGACACCCCCACCTCACTTACCGTCCCACCAAACCCAACTCAGATCCGTCGCAGGGGGGGAGGGGGCCCAGAGCCGAGGGATTTCGCAGGTGGTGGGGGGGCAGTGAGCTGATGTAGTCCGGGGTTCCGTTGGGAGGGGGGAGGGGCAGAGAACTGAGGGATCTCTGGGGTTCCGTTGGGAGGGGGGAGGGGCAGTGAGCTGAGTGATCTCCGGGGTTCCGTTGGAGGAGGGAGGGGCAGTGAGCTGAGTGATCTCCGGGGTTCCGTTGGGAGGGGGGAGGGGCAGTGAGCTGAGTGATCTCCGGGGTTCCGTTTGGAGGGGGGAGGGGCAGTGAGCTGAGTGATCTCCAGGGTTCCGTTGGAGGAGGGAGGGGCAGTGAGCTGAGTGATCTCCGGGGTTCCGTTGGGAGGGGGGAGGGGCAGTGAGCTGAGTGATCTCCGGGGTTCCGTTGGGAGGGGGGAGGGGCAGTGAGCTGAGTGATCTCCGGGGTTCCGTTGGGAGGGGGGAGGGGCAGTGAGCTGAGTGATCTCCGGGGTTCCGTTGGAGGAGGGAGGGGCAGTGAGCTGAGTGATCTCCGGGGTTCCGTTGGGAGGGGGGAGGGGCTGTGAGCTGAGTGATCTCCGGGGTTCCATTGGGAGGGGGGAGGGGCAGAGAACTGAGGGATCTCCGGGGTTCCGTTGGAGGAGGGAGGGGCAGTGAGCTGAGTGATCTCCGGGGTTCTGTTGGAGGGGGGAGGGGCAGTGAGCTGAGTGATCTCTGGGGTTCCGTTGGAGGAGGGAGGGGCAGTGAGCTGAGGGATCTCCGGGGTTCCGTTGGGAGGAGGGAGGGGCAGTGAGCTGAGTGATCTCCGGGGTTCCGTTGGGAGGGGGGAGGGGCAGTGAGCTGAGTGATCTCCGGGGTTCCATTGGGAGGGGGGAGGGGCAGAGAACTGAGGGATCTCCGGGGTTCCGTTGGAGGAGGGAGGGGCAGTGAGCTGAGTGATCTCCGGGGTTCCGTTGGAGGGGGGAGGGGCAGTGAGCTGAGTGATCTCCGGGGTTCCGTTGGAGGAGGGAGGGGCAGTGAGCTGAGGGATCTCCGGGGTTCCGTTGGGAGGGGGGAGGGGCAGTGAGCTGAGTGATCTCCGGGGTTCCATTGGGAGGGGGGAGGAGCAGTGAGCTGAGTGATCTCCGGCGTTCCGTTGGAGGAGGGAGGGGCAGTGAGCTGAGGGATCTCCGTGGTTCCGTTGGGAGGGGGGAGGGGCAGTGAGCTGAGTGATCTCCGGGGTTCCATTGGGAGGGGGGAGGAGCAGTGAGCTGAGTGATCTCCGGCGTTCCGTTGGAGGAGGGAGGGGCAGTGAGCTGAGGGATCTCCGTGGTTCCGTTGGAGGAGGGAGGGGCGAGCTGAGCGAGTGCGGTGTCTGTTGGAGGGGGTATTATGACATCATCAGCACCTAACTGCCCAGCTGATGTGATTGGCCCTGAAAGACTTTCACCCCTGGGGGGCGTCAGAGGTGAGATCCGAAAATTTTTCGACCCTTACCAAGATCTAGACCCCAAGACCCCTCACTGTACCAAATTTCAAGTCTCTGGCTCAAACGGTGCGGGAGGAGTTCGCTGTCATACGTACATACATACATACATACATACATACACTCATACATACACCACTTGACTTTTATATATATAGATATATATATATTTTCTTATAAGAACTGGAAAGTGGAGGACAGCAACCTATATCCATTATATATATATAATGAAGAATCCCATATTTTATATATGTCATCTCTCTTGTTTTATTTTGTATTTTAAATTAGAACATATTCCATGAAGGCCCAGTAAAAAAAATATATATATATATATATATATATATATATATATATATATATATATATATATATATATATATATATATATATATATATATATATATATATATATATATATAATGCAGAGTTTCTTATATTAATAAAATAATCACTTGTTGGTTTTGTGTAATACAATGAAGAATTATTTTCCACATCTGGAATTAGGCAATATTTTACCGAAAGCCAAATGATGGTACTGAATGAAGCAGACAAACTATAATGAGATTTTGGTAATCTATATTCAGTTGGGCAACCAGGAATAGCAACACTGGTAGAAGGCAAACTGTACAGGAATCCAGGAGTATGTGTATATTTTATAATTGTGTGTTCCCGTATTAAAGGATAATTTATATTTTAAAAAATCATATTGGTTCCTTGGAGGAGATGGAGAACTATCCAGGCATGTTTGGTGGAATTGTACCCCTACTACATTTTGCTCCTCAGATTCTCAGCCAGTAAGAGGTTGCTGTCCTCCACTTTCCAGTTCTTATAAGAAAATCAGATCTTAGTATCAGGAGTCAAAATGACTATGTTGAAGAAGGTAGTGGAAGGAGAGCTAGACTTGTGTAGGATGTATAGGATGCAGAACACCATGGAGGGGGCCTGCTTTTTAAGAACCTTCCCCTAACTTTAAATAGCAGCTGATCATCAGACTCTCATCTGTTCTTTTCCATAAACTCCTCTTCCTTAGAGCTGTGATAGGCTATCACTTTAAAAATTGTCCTCCAGAACGATGGTGTTCCTGTTTCTCTGTGCAAAACCTTATTCTGGCTGGTATAAATCAGGTCCTAGGTGGCTATATGTGCATTTATCTGATTTGCACCCAAGTGTCCACATGCCAGTGCCACTGTGTGCATGCACCAATTTTAGCTAACACCATCGTGACTGGACATAGCATTAGAGCGGGGTTTCTCAAACTGGGGATTGTGACCCCCTGGGGGGGGTCGCGAGCTCCTGCCGCCGCCGAAAAGCCACCAAATCGATTAGTTCCACATTCGGCGGCTTTTCGGTGGACATACTGAGCGCATTGGGTGTGTGCGCCGAAAATAGCCACCGAATGCGGAAGTATTCAATTCGGCGGCTCTTCGGCGGATATGCAAGGGTCGCGTCTCACTGGCTAAGAACAAAAAAGGGTCGCAGTCTCAAGAAGTTTGAGAACCGCTGCATTAGAGCCTATCATTGTAGGCAGAGATCTTTGTATGCAAAGATTCACAGCTGAGGAATTCATCAGTGTTGAAGGATTTCTATTACTGAAAATGACTCCCTCCTTCCCTGTACACCCCCCCCCCCCCCGCTAAGTCTTTTCCCCATGGAAAAGAACAAAAGCATGGAGACAACACCAGAGTGAATATGATATTTTTAAAAGTTCTGTTTTTTCTCCTGGGGCAATAAAATGCATTCTGTTATCTAGGGACACTTTACTATCTTCTATCCTAGGTTACTGGGAGTCTTTAATGCCCTAACCTAAATATTCAGGTTAAAGACTAATCTTGTGGTTTACAGAAGAGAGTTAGAGAAAATGGGCCATGGCCTGCTTTCCCCTTTGGAAAAGGAGATTGAGTAGTGAAATACCTGCCTCTTTGGTAGATCAGCTGAAGGGAAGGCAGGTTTTTAGTTTGTATCAACCCCTCATAAAGGCATGGGATGTTTTTTTGTATTGTTGATGCTTCACACCCATCCTAATTACTGTTTATTTAGTGTAACCAGCTGTGGTGAAGAGCTGCATAGAACTAATGAAATGTAGGAATTGCCACATAGATTAGAGAAGTGGGCCATTTAGCTCAGTATCCTGTAAGTGGCTGGTATCAGAAACTTCATAGGAAGGGGCAAGGACCTCATGATAATCAGATATGAGTTAATTTGCCTCCCTACCTCATTAGTGCTTCTCTTGATCCCTAATTAGAGACTGGCTTAAGCCCTAAAGCATAAACTCTTCCACAATTTGTTACCATAAACTATTATAATTCTGGATATTTTTGGTATTCATGATGTCCATTCCCTTTTTGAATCGTCCTAAGTTTTTGACCTCAACAGTATCCTGTGGCAATGATTTCCACAGATTAAATACACATTGAAAGCAAAAGGGTTTCCTTTGGTTGGTTTTGAATTTGCTACCCTTTAAGTTAATAGAATATCCCCAGGTTCTGGTGTTATAAGACAGGGAGACCAGAAGCTCTCAACTCATCTTTTGTAGACCATTCATATTTTATGTATTTTTATCTTGTCCTCTCTTATTCTTCTCTTTTGTAGCATCTCCAGTGCTTCCAGACAGGGGTGATGGAGTATTTTGTGTAGTGGGGGTGCTGAGAGCCATTGAACCCAATGGTAAACCCCATATAAAATGGAAAAAAAGAATAAGGAAATGTCCCGTGTTAGAACACATCACACTTTTGGGTGGACAGTAATAGCTGCATTAGTCAACCCATGTTCTTTATTTCATCCAGCGTGTGCCTGACTCATTCTACAAATAAAAATAGCATCCCTAGTTGCTGGATGGTCTTATTTATTTTAAACAGAAGATTGTATAATTCTTGAGGATGTTGGTGTTGTTCTTGATTCTTTCAGCCTTAAATTATATGGGGACTCACTTAGATACCATTGTGATAGTCTCTACAGCAAGCTCTAAGACAGATGGATCTTGAAGGCAATTTGTCTTGCAAGAGAGAAGTGGCCACTTTCAAAGCTGATCACTTACATGAAAGATCATGTTACGATGATCTTTTCCCAGCAGTACTAAAGCAGAGGCAGCTAGTAGCTCTTTTTTTTATGCACGTTTATTGATTTTGTTTGCAAATTTCTTGTTCAGTGCTGATGGTGCACAATGTCACCAGTTGTTTTAAATATATTTGAAGGAAGTGGAAAAAATAACTGTGAGTATTTTCCTCCCACACTCCAACTATTTATTCTGTATTTCAATCATTGTCCATTTGTCCCTTTCTTCTAATCACACGTGCCACTCCACTGCTTTTTTTGGCGGGGTGGTGGATAAATAAAAGCAGATCATATAATAATTAACTTACTGGGTTAAATTCGCCCCTCGCAGAAGGCCAGGATGAGACCTATACAGTACTTAGGTAGCAAGGTTTTATGTGAGACATCGCAGATCTTTTAGCTGACCAGCTATGAGCCAGATTTTCAGCTCACATAAATCAGTGTCGCGCCCCCCTCCCCCCCCGACTTCATGGAGCTACATCTGGCCCTATATGTCCTAAAAGCTTACTTTTTAGCTTCTATGGTTAAGCAAGTTTATGTAATGTTAGATCTTTGTTAATGCCATTTAACTAATGTACAGGATGGAATCTGACAAATGCAGTTTTGTTTGTTTGATGACGGGAGGCTAGAGAAGGAAGAGAGAGAGAATACCATAGATTTTAAGGCCAGAAGGGACCATTAGATCATCTAAACTCACCATGCAAACTGCTCTTACATAGTGACTTTAAGCTAAACTCCTGAGGCAATCCACAAAGGACAATCAAATTGCAAAACCCCCTTGACTTTGGCTATGCCAAGGAATGCAAATAGGTTTTTAACTTTGTCTTAGAAACATAACTAGCAAGTGTCTCAGATCCAGCAGGGGGAAAGTTTCTGCTCTGAAAGGTACCACAACCAAAGATTTAAGACTCAGATCTTGAACCTACATAAAATACACTGGCAGTCCTGATGGCTAGAGTTCAGATCTAGGACTGACGCATAAACAGTCACAACAAGGTCGCTGAGATATTGGGGTCAAATTGATGGAACGCTTTAATAGCCTGAGAAAGCAATTGTGTAAGTAATAGGAAATCCCTGTTTGGCTAATTAACATCACCTAATATCTTTCAGCTCGAGGCTTCTTCTACAGACAGAACTACACTACAACTCCCAGCAGCCACTCCAGACGTAAAGCGACTTTTTGTTTTGTTAAAAATTCAAGGAGAAAGTGGAAAAGACAAGATTTTGCTAAACAAATTGGGGGGGGGGGCACATTTCCTAGTTACCCAGGCATGCATCACTGTTTAGGCCTCAGATACTTAAGCCACAGAAGTGATCCACAGTAAACTGCCTGGTCATAGGATGGTGGTTCTTCTCATCTCCGTATGCTAACCTCCATTTAAATACGGCTAAAATACTTACCTAATATTTTTCTTATGTATATGCAGCTCTTTCACATATATGCATTTCCTACGCAATATGTTGTCATTGCTTTCCATGTTATGCAACCAGGCCTGGGAAGGGGGAAATTATCTGTGCGATCGAGATTGGGAAAGGAGGCCTCCCCAAGACACTCCCTTTGTTCTGTTAAGATGTTGTCCACACTATGTAAAGCTTGAGAATCTCTGCTTCAGCTGAACCTAAAACAGGACTGGATTGTTTATGAACAATAGCATCTGTAGAGACGCATGCTGTGTTGTGTCGCATCACACAGTTGTCTAAGTGCGCTATGGATTTTTCCCCACTATTCTTTGAAGCAGTGGATACTATTTAGAGCGAGCACAAGGATTTTAGTCTGGGTGGATCAATGATCTGATACATTATGGCAAATCATCTTTTAGTGTATGTTCCTACGGGACCAAGTATGCAAGGATTAGAGTCACAGTGTTCTGGAGAATGATACAGGGATCAAAAGGGTTTGGGGCTATCTGCATATTCTGCCCTTCAAAAAACAGTAACAGTCCAACAATTATATCCACATTTTTTATAGCAGTTGTTTAAATAATGGGGCTCCATTGAAGGTAATCATCAGAGAGGCAATGGCACCACAAATACCAGGGGAAGGAATGAATCAAGTTTGACCATCATGCCAGCAGACTCGGGGTTGTGGAGCTCAGGCTAACGGGTGTTTAGTAGCAGTGTAAACACCCAACAAATGGGTGGAAGAAAAAGAACTGGGTTGGGGAAAGCAAGATGTTTTTGCTGACACTAACCATGTGCACCATTAGGATGTGTAATAAGCCAATCAGCAGCAGTGAGGTTGGCATGGTGTCTGCCTAAGATGGCAGGGTTTTATAGTCATCATGGCAAAGAGGATCTATAAGAAAAGTGTTTGAAGGAGGACAATAAGATAGTGGTTGTATGGAGAGTTTGTTACACCAGTTCTTAAAGCATCTATGGGTATGTCTTCACTTCACGATCTTTTGGCGATCGATTTATTGCGTCTCGTTAAGATGTGATAAATCGATTGCAAGTGGCGCCCCCTTCGCCTCCGGAACTCCAGCTTGCCGAGAGGCACAAGCTGCAGTCGACGGGGGAGTGCACCGCTGACTGCCACCACCATAAGGATGGAAGGTAAGTCGGCCGAAGATACGCCAACTTCAGCTACGTTATTCATGTAGCTGAAGTTGCTTATCTTCGGTCAATCCCTCCCCCTACTGTAGACCAGCCCTATTATTAGAGGTGTTGCTTGTCTGAAAGTGTTAAAAATAATATGGCACCATCAGATATAGACGAGGGTGAGGTAAGAATCAGATATTAATGAGATCATTTCATATTTAATTTTGGTGTCCTTACCGAGTTACCCTGTAACCTGATTTAAAAGCAGTCTGTTACCCTATATGAGTGAAATGCTCTTTTTTAAAATGTAACATGCTTTCAACCTTTCATGTAATCCAATGCCTTAAGGGGCTTTGCAGAGGATTCATTTGCATTCTGCATAGCTCCGAGTTGGGCATGGGAAAAATGGCATCATCCCATCCCGGGCTGTGAATATGACTGAGTCAAGGGATTGTTTGGAAATAGCTGACCACAATTTCATGATGATTCTGAAGAGACTTGAAGTTGCTGCACCAGATCTTTAGCCGATAGAAATCAGTGTGGTTCCATTGAGCTATACTGATTTATCCAAGTGAGGATCTGGCCAGTTCTCTCACATCACCAGTTAGGTGTCTATATCTGGAGAGCAAAAAAAGACACTCCAGACCTCAGATCTCCATGGCTGAGGAGGGAAAAATAATCAGCAAAACCCCTCTCTGCACTTAGCAAATGTTAAAAAGCACTTATAAGACACCATACCTGGATAATCTTGGAGTGTGTTTTAAGGCTTCTTTAATTAAGTGCCATTTCATTACATTGCCAGAATTAATCACTGTCTTCAGCCACCTGTCCTGGCTTCTTCTTTACTCCTCACTTGAACTCCCTGGTGATTTTTTTTTATTGACCGCACCCATCATTCTTTTACTATAAGATTTGATACAGATTACCCTGAAATGAATAATACTGGATCTGAGTAAATAAAGACTTGGGAACTGCATGTTAAACACAAATGTTATGGCTTTTTAAATAATCAAAATAATTACAATCCCAGATCCTTATGTGTGAAATTCTCTTCTCCACCTCAAACCTCAGCTAAATAGAGCTACTGTGGTAAACTGTTGAGGAGGACAGAATATACCCTTGAATCTATAGGTAGCGTCCCCCACAGTCTCTCTGCAGTTGTTTTCCTAGTCAAAGGACTGAAATAGAGGTAGTGACCCCCCTGCAACCTATATTTGGAGCTAGTGGCTCCAAATCCCATGTGATGGCAAATCCAGTGAGCCCTATCACTAGCTGTCATGCACTGGCTTATGGGGAGTTCACATGATTCCTTGCTCTGCCATGCATAAGAGGTGGGCAGTCATTTTCTGCCTGAGCAGAACCTTCCACAGCTGGAATTGCTCTGTCCACACAGAGAGCTGTGGTAATTTTGCTGTGTTGGAAGTGTGGTGTTACACCACAGGAGATGTGGGTTTGATTCCTGGGTTGGCCACTGACCGGTTAAGTAACTGCAGGAAAGTCACTTCCTCCCTCTGGACCTCTTTCTCCTCTCACCCTTCTGTCTGTCTTGTCATCTTAGACTGTGAAGTCTTGGGGTAGGGACTGACTCTTTGCTATTTGGTATCTAACACACTAGAGCTCTGATCTCAGCTGGAGCCTCTATGCATTATTGTAATACAAATAATAACAAGGAAGAATGATATACCATGGCTCAAACATCTCCCCAGGCCTTAAGGAAGTCAGAGCAAGTCCATCATATGCAGGTCAGCAAGGGTGTTACTAAGTATTTTAAAAGGGGTCTAGACCATTGCAAGGGAGAATGTCCATCTCTCTGCCCAAGGTGACCCCAGATAAAGTTCTCAAAAGGGGGTGCGGGAAAGAGGAAGCAGCACTCAAAGAAAGGGGGGGGGGAAGTTGAGGTGAATGGCAGTCACCTGGCTGAATCAAGCACATTCATTTGGAAAGTATCCCGCTGTGTGTCAGTGAGAAAGGGGTGAGAATCTGGCTCAGCGTGCAGGGTGCAAACAGGTGAGCCTGCACTCCGATTACTCAGATGTTAATTAGTTCCCCTTGAGAAAGCGGACGGGTGTAATTTGACAATCAGGCTGGATGGTCTAAGGCAGTGGTAACCAAACTGTTTGGTATGCTACACGAGACCTCTTTGGGGATACATGGGAGAAATTGTATAATGATGGATTATATGAATTATTTCAAGCTTTAAAACTCGGTGGGAATTTGTTATATAAAATACGGTAGTGAACTGACTTCAAGATGTACCACTGAGAACACAGATACACAGAAACGCTGACATGCAGAGCCCTCCCCTCCAATCACTGTACAGTGCGGGTTCAGTTGCTCAGCAACTGTCCAGTCTGACTGAGGTCAGTTTTTTCCCCTGTTGTATATGTTGCACACTAACTATATCTGCACGTAACAGTGAAATATGGATGGATGGCTAAAGCCAGGTAGTGTTACAAAGAACACACAAGATATTGGTGATGAGAAGGGTAGGGGCACGGAGGCAGCGGGTTGATCTGGAAGGGGGTACGCAATAAGAAAAGTTTGGGGACTTAGTAGAGACATAGCATAAATGGGCGCAACTCCCCCTGGTGTTAATATTGCTCTTTATTATTCATGTTACACTAGGGACTAAAGGCAGCAGCTGGGGTCCGGGTACCATGCATGTACGTAACAAAAGACAGTCCCTCTCTTGGAGATCTCACACTACAACTAGAGAAGAGGGGCTAAAGGGAGTGTTGTTTAGGGTGACCAGATGTCTTTATTTTATAGGGACCATCCTGATTTTTGGGTCTTTTTCTTGTATAGGCTCCTGTTACCCCCACGCCCTGCCCTGATTTTTCACATTTGCTGTCCGGTCACCCTAGTTTTGTTATTCCCATTTTACAGATGGAGGAGCCAAGCCTCAGAGACAGTCAATGACTTCTCCAAGGTCACACTCTGAACCCCTGGCATGGGACCCAGATTGCCTGGCTCCTAGGCTGGTAGTTTGATTCCAAGCCCAGCCTTCATTTCAATCCTTCCATCTCAGTGGGAATCCCAGCCCC
Source organism: Sternotherus odoratus (assembly GCA_032164245.1). Lineage (NCBI taxonomy): Eukaryota > Metazoa > Chordata > Testudines > Kinosternidae > Sternotherus > Sternotherus odoratus. The sequence goes on from JAVMKO010000002.1 coordinate 16,381,753, forward strand.
AGAGCAAGGAGCAGAGGCTGTGGTGCTGCTCAGGGTGCCATTCTTTGAACCAGGATCTTAGGCCTGTATCCTTGGGTCTGGTGAAATCATTGGGCATATTTTTAAGGGCTGTAGTTGTCATAATCAAGGACCAACGGGCAGATCCCCTGAGCTGTGCCCACCTGTAGCCCCGGTTTGAGCACCACTGCCGTGTCGGCCAGCTCTCAGATCCCTTCTGCCGGTTACGTGCTTTGAGATCTTCCACTGAAAGATCTTCTCTGTCAGCGAGGTCATGATTTTGCTAGCTTTGGACAGAAAATGTAAGCAAAGAACTGTTGTTTTAGTTTGTGCCATATGGCTATGATCTTAGAAGAGACACTTCAGGGTCTAAGGTACCAAACTTTTTAAAGCAATCAAGTTTTGCAAGGGCATATAATTATTGTGTAATAATTCCCCATGTGTCATACACAATTGCATGCCTTCTTAAGGTGGGGACTTGCTTATTACACAGCAAGCACATAGCCCAGGGCATCTGATTCTGCGTTTAATCGCTACATTAAAGAAAACAGTAATCTCTGAATAAGAAAATGTCCCACGTTTATGGTTTCATATGATCATCTTTTTCTTTTTACACATATTGTATAATTTCTGAGTGACCATACTCCACCTCTCAACCCATGATTTTTAAAGGGAAACACATAATTATGGTAAAATTTAGTGTTACAGCCATGATCATAAAACTTGGCACTCCCGGGATACAGAGGGAATTTACAGTAATGTCAGCTGCAGCATGTGAGATGAGATGCTGTCTCCTTTAATTAGTTGTAGGGTCCGAAACAGAACTAGCGTGCACACGTGGACACGGAGAGCAAACCTCTCATCCAGGTTAAAACCGCCGAGCTAATGTCAGAACTGGATGGAAAGCAGGAGGGGGGAAATGGCAAGAAAAAAATAAAAAATTGTAATTTTGCTTTAAATTTTCATCTAAATTCTCTGACCTACTCTAAAACACAACCAGGGAGAGGAGGGGGGGGGGGAGGAAAGGGGGAAAGAGAGAGAGATTAGGACAGGTAATGATGCCTTACACAGACAGCATGTTTAGTTTCAGAACTTCTGTTCCATAACCGGTTTCTGCTGTCAAAATCAAACCAGCAACTCTTTTACTGCAGTTTCTGGATTGGTGCAGGTTTCTTGTATTTCTCTGCCTCAAAGGTTGCCTGCGCTCGTTATTTTTATGGTGAACATTATAATATTTTATGTTTTCCTTAAAGCCCCAGATGCTGGAATCCTCTGATTAGGAGAGGCAAAAGAAACTCGTCCTTATCGTTGCATAGAAAAGCTTAAAAATGTGACCCAACTTGTATCGTAAACCTCACACCAAAAAAAAAAAACCAAATTGAAAGAATCCAAACCCGAAATGCAGTTTATTTTGTTAAGAATCTCATGATTTTAACCTAAACTCATGATTTTTGGAGATGGGGGGGGGGCCTTGATTCCCAATTTTTAAACACTTCGGGTTGACAGTACTGTTGGCTCCCTGGTCCAGATCCTGAGCTGCTGTAAATTAGTGTGAAATTGTTCTAGTGAGTGGAGCACACTGATTTCCACCAGCTCAGCATCTCATCTGCTGTGTCTTTTCCTGTGTCCCCTGAGTACCTCTTCTCCCCTCTGAAGAACAATGCCATTCTAACTCTATTTCACTCCAAACCTGTTGAACTGAGAGTATGGAGACCTAGATGAAATCCTGGCCTGACTAAACTCTCGTTGATTTTAATGGGGTCAGGGTTTCACACCCAGGTGCTCTGCCACTTGACTTTCCCAAGGCAGATTCTTTCATCTGGCTGTGCCCGTTTCGCCTCCCACCAAGGGCTGTTTTGTCTATTTAGCTGGTGAGCTCATTGGGGGACAGCGAATGCCTCTGTTTGTAATTGACCTCCAGTGGAATGGGGTTCTAACTAGATTTTTCTGATGACATTTTCTTTTCTTCTTCAAAAAATGTGATTTTGTCAAAAACAAAATGTTTTGTGGAAAGTAGGGAGGAGGGGGAAGGAAGAGGATGAGCGCGAGATTCTCCATTCTCTGTGAATAGTCAATAACCCAATGGGTGGGATGCTCACCTGAGATATAAGGGACCCATGTTCAAATCCTTCCTCTGAATTAAGCAGAACCTGGATTTGAAGCTGGGTTTCCCAGGAGAATGTGCTAATCACTCAACTCTTTGGGGTCTCAGGCTTTTTCATGAAAAGTTTAGCAGACGGTTGGTTTCACTTTTTTATCAAATGTCAAAATCTCAACATTTTTAATAAAATTGAATTGTTTTTTTCTGGCTAACCCTATTTCCAATCTTATCTTGGAGCCTCTAGGCTAGATGCTACTGTAATATGTAAATAGATAATGGGGGGGAGGGGGAATGGATTTTCTAATACCAAAGCTATAGAAAAAAATCCTCTTCTGTTACTAGAGATGGGTGAACAACAAAGGTTTGGAATCGAAGGTGAGTTTCGATAAACATCCAAAGGTGTGGATGAGTCTGAACTTGATACAAATAGCCTCCAACTTTTGAGAGATTCCTACCTGCATCCAAGCGTGTTGCCCTGGGCCCTATCTGTGGTATTTAATCACCGGAGTCTGGAACTGGAAATTTCCCAGAAAAAAAGGCATTTTTCTGAGAATTTTCCATTTCCACTTCCAGTTGGAAATGCCTCAAGTAAAGCCCACGTGTGCAGGTTTGATCTTTTTCAGGTAGCAACTGCAAATAAAGAAGATGCTTATCCAAATAGTTGACAACCTTGCAAAAGTTTTGGGTTGGGTTTGGTTCTAATAATGGGTAAAGGGGTGAGGGGCTGTTTCTGATTTTTCCCAAACCTTTTGCTCATCCCTCACTGATGATTTATGAGAAATTATTTGCATTCCACTTGTGCCGAGAGACTCTGACCCTGGACTGGAGCCTATTGGCTGTAAATGGCACAAACACCCGGTAAGGAACAGTCCCTGCCCTAAAGAGCTTACAGGGTAAATAGATAAACCAGACAACGTGGGACAGGAGAGAGAGGAACATAAACATTTTAAGAATTGTCCAGGAATCACACAGTAGCAGAGCTGGGAATGGAACCCAGGCCTCCGAGACTGGAGGGTGCAGCCCAAGTAGCAGCACCAAAACCCCTTTCAAGTTCTCCTTAATGTATCAAGTCCTGAAGTCTTCACTCTTGCAAACTTTTCATTTCCAGGAGAGAACTTCAGGACTTGTGATCTGTGGCAAGATGGGAACTTTTAAATGAGTGGGGTGAAGAGAGAGAACGAGATTTCCACCCCTTCCCATATACACCTTTATAACTACAGGAGTGCGTATGCTTCCGGGAGTGAGAGGGGTGCGGTGATAGCTTGTGGATCCCTCGATGCAAAACATTTCTCCTCTTCTTCAATGTCATTCTGGCAGTACTGTCTGGATCACAGGGCCTGATCCTGAAGCCAGTCCTTGCCCAATACTCTTTCACTGATTTCAATGGGAGTTGTGCATGGGAAGCAACTGAGGATTGGCCCATGTTGTGGGTAAGCCTAGAAACCACACGCTGTGGAAGTCCAGACTCCCAGGTTGTTGATACAGCTGGTGCATTGCAAGTCAACAGGTCTGAGTTTTCCTCCAGGCACAAGCTAATGAAGGTGAGGCAATGACTAATGATTGCTTGAAATGTGCTAACGACTATTTCCAGGAATGGATTATGATGCTTGCAATCAGCTGTTGTTATTCCAATTCTGGACTTGGGTTGGGTGTACCAAAGAAGCCCAAAATCCTACTTGTAGCTGTGCTCTACTCTACACCACTGAGTTCCTTTTCATGCGGATGCTTCTCTAAGGCTATGGGGAAGACACACAATGATGACTAGCCCGAGTTTCTAATAAGAATAACAGCTTATATTTATTAGGCACCTGTTCGCCAAAGGCATCTAGACACATAAAACCAACAATAAAAACAATTCGCTTTCCAACAACGATAAACAAGCAAACAAAGCTAACTAAAATGCTACCTTTGACTTGTCATGGCGTGAAAGAAGAGAACAGATTTGTGATGTTTGTAACTGTGATTCCTTTTGTTTACTGTGTGTCACATCTTTACATTTCTCTGCTGTCTCTATGTATGTGGAGCTCAGTAACCATTTTGTCCTTGGTGTTCAGTGCAGAATGTCAGTGGGGACACAGACTGCAAGTGCCCGCATGGAGACTTTACTTTTGTTCTTTCTTTATTATTCTAGTTGTGGATGGTTGTTTGGACATTACCTTTTCTAAATAAATAGGGTGAATACGTTTTACAGAAATCCTGCAGTGAAAAGTCCTTGCATAAAGCACTTTGTAGTTTTAATCTAAAAACCTTCATAGGTGTTTCCCTTTAATCTATTATTTTATTTTCGCTCCATGATTTTTAGATAAAATTTGCCCTCTTCCCCTCTAATTTCAATCTGGAATCTGAAAACCAAGGTGGGCTCTTCCTGGAGTGTATTTCATGACCAAGACTAAAGACTTCAGACCAAATTCAGTTTCCAGCTCTCTTTATTTAATCAAAAGGGAGATAAAATAATCCTTTTGGTTACACCTGTACTCCTCCATTATCTTTTATGGAACACCCAGGACTCTGAACATATACAGGATTTGTACTTTAGTAAGAAAAGTGCTTTTTCCTGTGCATAGTCACTTTTCTCAGTACATTGCACTTTAAATGTGTTTCATGTTTAACCAATGGGAGCGCCCCAGACCCTCATGAGTTATGAAGAATTTTTGCAGCCTAAAAATGTTCATTGCTAGTCCTGAAAAGTTTAACTAATTACACATGGATGGCAGAAGTGGGTTCTTCTAATGGGAGGACATGGTAGTGGACCCAAGAGCCAGAAAGAGGTGGTATGAGGTGAAGGGGGCAAGGAGCTGGGATCTTGACAAGAAGGAGCCAGGAGATTCCAGAAGCTGATTGAGAAAGGGAGGGGCCAGTATTCACCGTTATGGCTTCTTGAGCCTTCACCTTTTCCCATTGGTTCAAAGCAATATGAACTTGCTGACTTTCAGGCCACCCTGCAACCTCCACCTCTTTGACAGGCTCAAGTAGGCGGGTTTGGGAATCGAAGATATCCATTCTTATGTCTTCTACTGACTTTTGTCTGGGGTAGGGTGACCAGATGTTCCAATTTTATAGGAACAGTCCTGATTTTGGGGGCTTTTTCTAACATAGGCGCCTATTACCCCCAACCCCGTCCCGATTTTTTATACTTGCTGTCTGGTCACCCTACTTGGGGGTAGTTTTGACCACTGTTCTGCCATTTGCTGGTTTTCTTATGGACTATGTTTTTAATGGTTTGTCAAGCTGCCTAGGGCTTATTGGAGGTGCTTCTTAGTGTATCTGCACTACATTACATAAAATAAAGTTACTTCTGTGGCCAGAGAAATGTAACACTTCAGAGAAGTGACCATCTGAACAGCATTATTATGCTTGGCTTTATTTTTCTCAAAATCAAATGTTATAAGCCGGTCATCATCTTCTCACTTAAATTGTTCAGGACAAGCATGCTCTACTCATTAGTGGATAGTATCCAGCAAATTGCTTAAATTCATTTCTATCTGGGGATGGGGAGGATGGGTCAGTCAGTCTCTCATCAATCATTCTGCAACACACAAGTAGTGACAGCATCACCGCCTACTGTGACATATGGAATGCTACCCTGCATCAGATGACTGGCCTCTCGAATCCAGTGTCCAATGTATAATGCTTCAGGAAAAGCCAACCACTCCTGCTGACTAATTCGTGTAGCTACCCGCCCAATGCTGTACCTGGAATGTAGGTTTCTCATCTCTCCATCCAGGTCCTTACGTTGGTCATCATCACTGTCGTATTTCAGCACTTCCCTAGAGTAAAAGTGACTCTGACCACTAACTGAGGTTTATCACCCCCATAGTTCCATTAACATCTATAATTACTAATGTTATTAATGGTCATTAAAATAGTTACACCATTTAAAAATCCTGGCATAGTACTTGTGAATTCTTCTGAATATGTATCGGCTGCATTAAATAATATTTCCTTGTCTGGAGGGACTGGTATTAATACAGATTCAGAGGAAGCAAACATAACATTCAGTCACCAAGTTGAAGGAGATTCAAGATATGAGTCTGAATGGCTAGATGAAATATCTCTAGAGATATGTGTACTGCTCCTTTGAAAATGGAGCAGGAAATTAAGCCGGATTGTGGGGCTGGTGAAGGCACTAGGCAGAAGCCTTGTAGTGAACACATGAGCGAGAAAGAACAGCCTTGGGAATAAAACTGTTTTTCTTAGTCTAGCAAAGATCCTTGTTCAGTGTTAGCAGAAAATGTCTTTTTGTGTGATTCTCTAACATTGTAACATGACAGAAGGGGAAACAACTCTCAACAATATACTTCCATACAGACAGAACAAAAATCAATTTAAATGTATACAGCATCCTTCACAAGGTGTTTTACAGCAGCAATATAAATTTTTATCAGCGTTTATTTTTAACAAAGGCTGAAGCAAATAAAAGTTTCTCCCACTTTGCTTTTAATGTCATGACTTTTAAGAGAAATAGTGACATTCGGAACTCGGGTAATGCCCTTCACAAGAGCATCTCTACGTACTTTATCTACTGCGTAGTCATCAGAAGTGGGCCAAGTTTTAAATGAATTTTCTTTCATTATAGCTTGCACCACTTTTGTGTTCACTTTCCGAGAATATTTGAGCAACTAATTTTTACTGGCACAGTTGTTAGTGGAAAGCTAATGTCAACATTGCTTGTGGGTGTATCTGAGGAAACCAAATTTAAAATCTGTACCTGTGCCAAAAGCTCTTGTGCACTCATCCAATCATGAAGCAGAAACAATCCTATGTGACTTACCTGACCTATCAAATCCTCAGTGACATAGCTCAAATGTCAAATATTGGATCCACCCAGCAAAGTGTTAACTTACTTTCTGGGACGGCAATTCCTGCTTGTGCTGAAGTCTGACCCTTTGTAAATTCCTTGGCATGTATATTTTCCAAGCCATAACTATAGCCTATTAAGTGCGTTCTCTATCCACCCCTGCTTATAGACATAGCTGGTATTATGCAAAAAGGGTTGTAATACAAATAAAACTATATATTGCATTGCTACATACCTATCTGTATTACTTGGGGAATACAGAAAATAATGTTGAATTATGAAATGGGCCCTGACCTAAACCTCAGCTAGTCCCACCACAAAGTCTGGAAAAAGTTCTGTTGCAGATCAGAATTTTGCAGCTTTAGCCCATCTCTGGTTGAAACACAGGATTTGTTTTCACTAAGTGATGGTTGACAAGTCCAAACTACTTACCTTGTCTGACTAAAACTAACAAGGTACCTCTCAAATCTGGCCTGTTGGAAGTGAAAGCTTCTTTGGCCGGGGTTCAAACTTTCCTGTCAGGACACTTCAGACACTCCCATTTCATGAGTTACTGCTCGCATGGGAGAAGGCATGTTAACATATTCCTGGAAAATTTCCAGGTGACAGATCTCAGGGCTCAAGGAAGGTATTGAGGGCCTTATAATCATGTTTTTAGAAAACACATTTTAACTCTATCTCTAATGCGCATCAGAGGAAGTGGCACAAGGGATGTTTTATATAGAGCTGTACACTTCATTTAGGTTCACAGGGACTGTTAAGGGGTGACTTATAAGTTTATAAGAACCTGCGCGGGGACCAGAAATTTGACAATAATGGACTCTTCAATCTAATAGACAAATGTATAACAAGATCCAACGACTGGAAATTAAAGCGAGACAAATACCGATTAGAAATAATGCACAATTATTTTTTTTACAGTGAGGGTTAAAAACCTTTGAAAAAACTTACCAAGGGTTGTGGTGGGTTCTCCACCACTGGCTGTTTTTTTAATCAATATTGGATGTTTTTCTAAAAAATATGCTGTAGTTCAAGTAGAAATTAATTCAGGTAAATCCTGTGGCCTATGTTAGGTAGGAGGTCAGACTAGGTGATCACAATGGATTCTGGCCTTATAAAGCTATGGATCTTACACATTTCTTTAGGAATACCATCTGGGCTTCTGGATCTGTTTTCTGCTTTGATTTTGGAACTTTACATTCCAGAAAGGGCGCAACTTTCAACAGCTAGGTATGTGGTCTTGTAAGTGGAAACTGAGGATGCTCGTCAATTCTCAGATTAAAACCCTTTTAATCGGGTGCCTAGAAATGGATTTAGTTACCTAACTTCACAATCATGAAAGTTTTGGCTGATGTGAGTTTCCAGAAAACACTGCAGAGCAGAATGAGTGTTGCCTCTTATTAACCTCATGCTAGTCTTCTCTACTAATATACTGCTAAACATAAGCCATGTTTCCTCTCAGAGCTAGCTAATATTTTCTGAGATATGAGATGAGATTCCTGTTCACATCAGTTGACATTAAAAAAAAAAAAAAAAACCTTTGAAATTCTATGGGCTGAAAGGCCTGATCTCATGGAAAGATTCCATTATTGGTGGCCGTAGTAGTAAAAGAATGGGGAAGTCTTGAATCAAGAGATGCTAAATTCATGAAGCTAGGAGTTTTGAAGGACAATGATTTTAACAGCCTATAATAAATGCATTTATTATTATTTATTTATTTTATTTTTATGTATTACTTCTAGGTATGTAGATATAATCAGAGAAAGAGATATAGAGAGGCACATGTTACCTGGTAAACCAGTGTGGCCCTCAAATCATTCCAATCTTCTACTTTTAGCCAGTTCATTAAAAAAGTTCATCCATTATGGAAGTACCCAGTAGATTGGAATGATTTAAAAAGAGCCAATCTGGTCTACCAAAATCAATATCCAAAATAATTGTGTAAATGGCATGTCATTCATTCATTATACTTTTGCAGTCTACTCTGTAGCATATTTAGGGCAAGTGGTGTCTAATAATCATTTGTTTTATTAACGAACTTCAGCAGTGCTCCACTGGTGGCCTTAAAATTAAAATATTAGAAATACTCACCCAGGTGGTCCATTTCACATCACGCTGCATTTCACAGTGCAACAAGTTAAAAGTTAAATCAGTGTATTTTTTTTTTCTTATGGGCATGCACAGAACTGTTCAACCTGGTGTGGTAAATACATGCCCAGTTCTGTGAGTGCTATACAGGAGTTGTTGCATAAAATTCCAGGGCATATTTCTGAGCTAATTGCAAAACATAGGTGTTCAAAGAGTGCCTGCCAAAAAGAGTGAGAAATGCGCATTGTCATGAGCTTCCCTCAGTATGGGGAATTTGCCCAGACATCATCTGATACATCCAGAATGGAGAAGAGTTTGGCACCTGTCTTCTCTGGCAGGACAGCAAGTCTGGTTGGTGCAGCATGTGATGATGACACTGGAGTTTGCTTCTTTGGGATAGGAGCACGAGTGGAGAGATCCAATTTTTGTAATACTATCTTCAGCAGACTTACTCATTTGATAGGTTATTCCCAGCTTTCGGTGCATCCATGCATTTGAAGTTTTGCATTTCCTAGATCCTGCCCCCGGAAGGTCTAAGGGGGGAGCAAGGGGAGGCCGGGGGGACCCATGGAGGAGGCACGGGGGAAGGGGCAGCTGGAGCCAGGTTGCGAGGGGGGGCTCTCTGCCCTGGTACTGGCTGCATGGTGGGCCCATGCAGCATGCCCGGGGCAGCAGAGAGCTCTCCGGCCTGACTCTGACTCTGCCAGAGGGGAGGGAGGGGAGAGGGCTCTCTGTCGCGCCGCCTTCCTCTGCCGGTGCAGCCAGGACCAGGGCTTGGGGCTCCGCTGGCAGGGGTTAGGCCAGTGCAGTGTCTTATACGGCTCCTTGTACGAATGTGCTACTGTAGCAGTTCCTCATAGTTAGGGTGTAAGAAAGTGCTACCATATAAAGCTACGTAGCAAATGTCTACAGGTAGCATTTTCTTGCATTCTGTAGTGTATTATACTGCTCCCCTTAGGAATGTGCTACTGTAGCAGTTCCTCATAGGTACGTGTGCGCATACAAAAAAACCCACTTTGATCAAATAAAAAAAATCTCTCACCCCCACTACAAACTATTTCTGCAAATACGGGTGTCTCAGTCCCACTGGGGCAACTGCAAACCCCCGTTGCCCCTGCCTGTGCTGGATTTTGCCCTCTGTCACCCTCTGCCAGCACCTCACTCTGGGGCTTAACTCCTCCCTCTCCCCCCGGACCCCTGATTTTGCCTGTTCACCCCTTTGTTAATCCTTTCTCCAGCTGCTTGACCCACCTTGACCAGTTCATTTCCGCCACCTGCTCAGACCCCAGCCACCCATTTCCTCCGTTTTGCCACCCTTGCCACTTTTTAAGCCCTGTAAACAGCAGTCAGCAGAATCCTATGGCTAATAAAGGCGGGGAGAAGGGCAGTGGCTACAGATGATGTTACTGAGCATGCTCAGTTCATGTGAGCATGCTCAGTACACCCTAAGTAGCACAGTCTTACAAGGAGCACGATAATACGTTGCACGGCAGCAGGGGCTCGCGACCCCCACATAATCGGGTCGCGACCCCCAGTTTGAGAACCAATGTGCTACACAAACGAATATATTCCTAGAATATGTGCTTTGTCAAATCCTGTTGTGTAATACACAGGTTAAGTATCGGTCCTAACTGCTGACTGGAGGCCTGAGAGAGAGGTTATATCACTTGTAACAATAACAAAGAAAACAAAACTGTACTTTTTGTTTATTCTATGTGAGGACTGCATCTTCCCCCTAAGGGAAGAGAGTCCATTCTACATTTCCAGGCCATCCATCTCCTTCATCAGGGCAGGCACGCTCACATGGGAAATAAAGCTTTTGTTGTAATTGTTCCTGGTTTGAAACTGCACCGTGACTATGTGGAAATCTCCCCTATCTGTCGGACAGAGCAAAAAACTACTGAAGATACCTAGGAGAAGCATACAAACGAGAGTTCTCAATAAGGTCGCTTTCCCTGCACTGTTCATTAACTCCACATCTGTCATGGTCATAAATTCTGAAAACCGCTGGTTCAATTACTTCCAAGATTCTTCCACATAGCCCACAAGCTCCCTCACATACATAGTAATTGGTGCTGCTCAACACAGTAAGTAATTCAGGCCGTGGTTAGAAGTTGTCCATCTTTTCTGGCTGTGTTACGTGTGGCCCAGGCAGCCAAAATTGTGCTCATCTTAGGTGTTCTCTGGACAACTGGCTGTTTGAAGCATTCACCCCCCTTTCTTTTAAACTAACTATTTCTATTTGCAGCGCTCGGTGCTCCATCCACTCTTGGTACCAGGTATCTTTGCGTCAGGCACCAGGAATCATTTATGCTTAGTGCATTGTTTAATTTTTAAGATTTATGTGTAAATCATAGAATACCGAGATAGTCTTAAATTGCAAGCTATTCAGGACAGGGCCTGTGTTTCACAAGGAATGTGTCTTATGTGTCTGAACAATAGAGTTTTTATCTGAGGGAGGCCTCAATTTAATACTAGTGAGCCAGGTGTTGATATCCTTCTTGCATGGAATCGTCCCTTACTCTGTAAGTAGTAATACTCCCCTTCAAATCAGTGAGACTGGTTCTGGAGTAAGACACTACTCAATATGGATAAAGTTCTCATAATCTGGCCCAGGGGCAGTAGTACGATCACCCAGAACTGTTAAACTGTGCACGCCATCACTCTGAGAGCAGAGAAAGTGAGTGACACTCCACTCCAAGAATGGCTAATCTTTGTGTATTAGCTTGTGTGTGTGTGTGTGTGTGTACATAATAATATGAATGTAAGCTACCATTCAAACTGGTAAGTGTCCTGGAGACAGTTAGATTTTTTTTGCAGTTCGGCATGATTTTAGGTATTATGGGATGGTGCCTGGGAAGTGTTAGAAGGAATTCAGAGTCTACATTCTGCCATTCATGTGAGTAAAACCATATTTCATAAGCTGTCTTATTGGTTCCAGTGGGACTACTCATGGAGTAAGGGCTTGACCCTAACCCACTGTCAGTCCACAGAGCAATTCCCATTGATTTAAATGGAGCAAGATCAGACTCTAAGATACTACTATGATGTAAGGGAATCACAACCTGACCCTATGTGCTTTGTGGTCTTGGCTTTTTCTTGGAGGGTCAGGGGCTCTTTACTCACATATTCAAATAATTTAAACCAAGTGGCTATATAGTCTGCACCTGTTTTTAAATCCCATCCTGGTGGTCTATTTTAATTTTTGATTAGATAACATCCTGCTTATTAACTTGTACCCATGAAAAAAACATGCTTGGGGATAGCTCCTTTTCTCCCCTCCTCCAATCTCATCTCTCCTCCCCTTCATCCTTTTCTCATCCTCCCTGTCCCTTCTCTCTTCTCTCTCTCCCTTATCTTACTCTCCCCCTCTTCTCAAAGTATTTGTGTTAGGGTCTCTCTTTCTCTCTCTCACCTGTTCCCTGAAGCAAAACACACGTTCCATTCAGGGGAGGAAGTTTTTGTAAAGGAACTGCTCAATGCAACAAAAATAGTACGCGTCTCACAGGACTGCAGGCTGGGAACTTGCTCCCTTATTGATCTGCCTCACCAATGAGTGTGGGAGGGGGAAAAACTCACTGAAAAAATAGGAAGTAGCGATGGGGTGGAGTCTGGCTTCATCCTCATATACTCTGGGTAAGTCAGTTAAACCCATGATGACCTCTTTACTATAGAAGTGCTCTAGGAAGCAGGGGAGAGTAGGACAAAACTATACATTTTTCTCCTGCAGGCCATTTTCTTAGTTGAAAAGGTTGGCCCTGGTGACTTTCCTGTGAAAATGGCTCTTTCACATATTGGAAAGTTATGAGCTTTTGGATCACACCTGGTTTCTGATGGAAAAATTAATTTTGGTCCAAAAGAACTCTTCAGTGTTTTGGTTTTGCTTGAACATAGAATCAGTTTCTGACCACGGGCTGGATCTGGGTGCAGGGGATGGAAAGCATTTATTTGTGAGGTTTCCAGGTTTGATTTTGCATTTCACACTGCTCGAGTGGGAAGTTTGAGACATAACAGGTTGAAGTTTTAAAGGAGAGCAAAGGAGTTAGGCACCCAACTCCATTGGCTTTCAATGGGATTTTGGGACCTAAATCCCTTGAATGCCTTTACAAATCCCAGCCTAAAGTGGTTTAGTGGCAGCATGTGCACAAATTACAAAATTTTAGTGTCAGAAGAAACAGAAAAGATTCATTCTCCTGACCCTGGGCTTTCTGTCTCCATCTACCTGACTCCGAAAAGAAACATTCCCCTTTGAGCTCTAAAGGTCCTTCAAGATACAGACCTCGGGTGAAATCTTGGCCCCACTAAAGTCCATGGAACTTTTGCCCATTTCCTTTCAGGGGGCCAGGATTTCCTTCCTACTCTGTGACATCTCCCACCTTCTGAGCTGAATCTTCAATTCTTAAGCATACCAGTGTCTGCTCATCAGATACAAAATGAAGGTGACATATAGTACCCAAAGGGTGAACAGCTGGATTGAGGGAGGGTCTTAACTCAGCTGTTACAGAAGTGAAGGAAGGAAGCAGTGATGAGGGGAAAATCTATGTCCACTTGCGAGGATAGCAGCAACTGTAGTCCAGTGGGACATTAGGGATTCTGGATGGGATCATGGGACATGTCACAATGAACAGTGAGAACCCTCCATCTCCTTCACCAAAGGCCAGGAGGAGTGTAAAAGCCAATAGAGTGCACATGTATGTTGATATATGAGGGGATGCTTCATTTCTCGGTCTGATGACAATGGAACAGCTTGAGGGAGCCATTGGCCAGCTCCCAGTCTCCCCATGTGAGACTGCAGTGGCAATTTTGGAGACAGTGAACCCGCTCTTACCAGGCTGGACCCACAGCCTTCTGAAGTCAATGACCGTATTGATTTTTAAATGGCTTTGGATCAGGCCCATAACGAAACTGTTCTAGGAAAGAATGATTTCAGTGTAAACGTGTGTGCCTTTTCTGATGGGTTTGTTACTACAGGGGGTTGGAGAGTCTAATTTTTGTGAATGCAGTTTGCTTTTCTGAAAAGTGTCCGTATGCTGAGAGGAAAGGCCCTGTTCCTACACATTTGTTGGCCCAGACTTTTACTATGGCATATGTGTGATAGTATGCGCAAACTCTGTTCAGACATTGGGCATGCCCATGCTCAGTTCCCAATAAGTGTGTGCTCAGATAAGCAGTGAGACACCTAACTAATTTATTTATTTTTAAAAGTTGGATTAATAAAGAAGCCGCTTCTATGTTGAAACATCATATTCCACATTTCAGTCCAGACTGAATTAGTGCAAGCAATAGCATCGATTTCTCACTCCCTTCCACTCTACCAAAAAGGAAGGATTCATGATGAAAAAATGCTGACACATCCTAACCAAAGGCGTGTGCATAGCTGGCATCACTATAATTTTGTTATTCTGTTGCCAGGATACTTTCAAACTAATAACAATATAAAATCTTATTAAGACATTGGAGGTTAACTTTTTATGTTTTTTTTTTGTTAATTAAGGAAGCTCACGGACGCTTCAGAAACAGACAGTGTGCATATTTGCTCTGAATGGGCAGGGACATTCATAAAGAAATGTATTCCCGTGGTTGGTACAGTAAACACCTTGTGGTTCAAAAAGGGATCCAAGAGCTATTAGCACCTTGGAAAACATCAAGCAGAGACTAGAAGGAAGGGAGTGTGCTGTGTGAACCCAGCTGACTTCTAGGTTTACGGTGACAGATTGAAGTCTAGCTTGCCCTTTAGAGCTGGGTTTGGAAAGGTTCTTTCACATGCTGTTCTCTGGCAGGGCTGGAATCTGGCAATTATTTGTTTAAACAAACAAATGTAGAAAAATGCCAGCATGCTGCAATGGGACATTGTCTCCAATACAAACTCCAAAGGCAGTTTTGTACCAGCTGAATCCTAAATCCTCTGCCCCCTATCCCGTTTTGGTGATACAGCAGAACTCCTGGGCTGGGCCCATTTGGGATTACATTGTTTAAATTAAATTCTTAAAGTTAATCTGCTTGCTTGCTTAAACTGCCTTCTGTTTGCATATGGGAAATTTGCTTGAAATGCATTTTTTCTCTCTTCAGCTATGAAACTGGCAGCCAGGTCCCATCACAGCTAAACTTCTCAGGCTGGCCTTCTTACCTTATCACTACCTTGATGGGCTGTTTTCAGATAGTTTGATAATCACCCTCTGGCATTACAGATGCTAACCACTGTTCCCTTCAGGCTATGCCTACGCTATAAGCGAGGGGTGTGAATGCCCTGCTCATGTGCATCTACTCACCGTAGCTTGATAAGACCTAGTGCAAGTATCAATAGTAAAGTAGCTGCAGTATCCAAGGCAGTGGCAGTGAAGGAACAGCTGAGATGTGCCAAGTACTAGGTAGGCCATTCATCCATTTTTAAGCTGGACAGTCCTCTTTTTTGAGCACCATTTTCAGGCCGTTTTATAGTTGGTATGGCTCAGCCATGCCTCTGCTGCCTGGCTACTGGCCACACTTCTATTTATACTCATGCCTAGCTCCATGACAGCTAGCATGAGTATGTATACACAAGCCAGGGAACCACACCCCTCGCTTGTACTGTAGTCACAGCCTCAGATTCCCATTCAACATGTGCTGGTCTGCACCTAATGAGGGATGCAAAGGATGGCTAGTTAGGGACAGGCATCTGAGTGTAATCCTAGAGCCTGGAGGTCAAACTAGATGATCACAATGGTCCCTTATGGCATTAACATTTACGACTCTATGAACCTGAAGCAGTAAGAAGTTTGTCTTGGTTGGTCTAGCAACCATGAACATTAGGAAAATCTTCCTGTCAGGTGGTTAAGCACTGGAACCAAGTGCCTAGGGAGGTTATGAAATCTCAATCATTGGAGATTTTTAAGAGCAGGTTAGACAAACCTGCCAGGGATGGTCTAGCTCATACCTAGTCCTGCCTCAGTGCAGGGGACTGGACTAAATGACCTATTAAGGTCCCTTCCAGTACTACATTTCTATGATGAGGAAAAGACATCAGGTGGTTGAGAGGACCGGGGTGGATTCTTCTTAGGAACTGAGTTATTTTAATCTCTCTTTAATGTTATCTGTTCTCTCCCCTTTAATTATGTTCTATCAAACCCAGTGTTGAGCTGTCAGTGCTGGCATCCTTCTTGGATAAATGTGCATGATGGGGAGACTCCATTGTGGCTGACGAGTAGAACGGCAACCTTACAAATGTACATTGCCCTCAGGCCCCTTGGCACTGCAGGCATGCTCCTCTGAAAGACCTTGGCCAAATATCCATCACTTACATGAACTTTTCTCTCAGTTCACATAGATTGGGGGAAAAACCTCAAGACTCTCCCACAAATGCCTCCAGGAGGAGCTTGTCAAAGGCATGAACAGGAGCTAGACACCTGTGATCCAGAGGCCTCTTGATGCCAGCTGGCAGAGGGCAGAGGGGATTGTAGCGGGGTGGCTATCCTGCTCCTAAAATAAAAGGGGTAAAACCACCCTGGAGAGGGCTGTTGCTGGGACAAAGCAGCAAGCCTGGGCTGATGGGGTAGCAGCCACAGCTGTGGCCAGCCCAAGCAGGGCTCAGCTGGCCCTCCTAAGAGGGTTGTGGCCAGGTGCTGAAGGCAGTCTCTCTCCAGGCTGGGAGGGAGCAGGGCCTGGCTGCCTGCAGGACGGGGTACCTGAGGTGGAACAGTGCTGGGGGAATAGGCAGGGGAGCTGGGGTGCTCCAGCCTGGCAACTCCCCAGGCTGCAGGCCGAAAGGGAGGCCTAAGGAGGATATTGGAGCTAGGCAAAGGCAGCAGGTCCAAAGCCCTCCTTGCCTATGATGACTGGCTCTTACACGGCATTCTGCCCCAGAGAGTGGGGGGATGTTGCTGACTGGCCGTTGCTGACTGGCAGTAGCCACAGACTGAGGTGAGGTGGAGATACTGAGTTAGGGTTCCCCGGGGAGGGGAGACCCACAGAGCGTGAGGGGGTATTGCCAGGTGGCAACACCCCAGTAAAGGGGCAGTGGGGTCCGGGAGACACACGGGGGGCCAGCAGTGAGACACCGGCCTGCAGAGGGTGCTCCGGCTGGAAAACAGCTAATTCCCAGACCACCAGCAGAGGCACCTCAGGGGTGAGTCATCGCGCCGCTACAGGGATGTATAGGGTTTTACATGGGTCCCCTGAGTCAGGTGTATACATATTAGGGGTATACGTGAGATCTCTACTGAGAGCCAGTAGCCCACTGGTTGTCATAATTGTTGCAGAATATACATACAAATACTACTTAAGAAGTTATGTATTTATAGAAAATGATATTCTTGAGATAAGATGGGTCACCAGGAGGTGACATGTCTCAGACAGGTTCCTTTCAGGCAGATGGTAACTGACACCTATCTCCCTATGTGACACCTATCTCCCTATACGTGGATTGTGTGTTGTCTGCTTCCCAGTGGAGGCCTATTTGGACACTAAGCCAGATACTGATTAAGGGCAGGTGGGAGCAAGGTACCTCAGCCTTGGGTACCCCTGGGAAGTGTCACAAAACTCAACTTCCATTGACATTTAATGGCGGGGGAGGGGGGGAGATGGCTGCCCTTTGTGCCTTTGAGGATCTCTCCCTGAGTGATCATAATGCCTTGAGCCAACCTTCCCTGGGGCTATATTATTTAGCCTCTCATCAAGGGATGCAACAGGGTTTTTTCCTGATGCAAGGCACTTGAAGCCCTTCTGACTCGCAAATAAACTCTGTCCCTCTGGACCAGGGGCAGGCAACCTATGGCACGAGTGCCAAAGGCGGCACGCGAGCTGATTTTCAGTGGCACTCACTCTGCCCGGGGCCTGACCACCAGTCTGGGGATCTCTGCAAT
This sequence comes from Sternotherus odoratus, assembly GCA_032164245.1. Classification (NCBI taxonomy): domain Eukaryota; kingdom Metazoa; phylum Chordata; order Testudines; family Kinosternidae; genus Sternotherus; species Sternotherus odoratus. The sequence goes on from JAVMKO010000002.1 coordinate 16,399,574, forward strand.
TTAATTTAATATACAACTAAACTATTGTATATAAAGTAAATAAGGTTTTTAAAATGTTTAAGAAGCTTCATTTAAAATGATAGACTTATAGAAAGAGACCTTCTAAAAATGTTAAAATGTATTACCGGCACGCGAACCCTTAAATGAGAGTGAATAAATGAAGACTCGGCACACCACTTCTGAAAGGTTGCCAACCCCTGCTCTGGACTAGTCAAGCTGTCCCCCATTCCCTTCAGTTTTCATTTTCTCCTGGGTCGCCCTCCTCAGGATCTTTCCTACCATCATCCCCAAAATCCCATGATATGGAAGGAAGAGAGTCATTAATGTCCCTGAGAATCTCTTACCATTAGATACATTTCAACTTAAACAAGCTCGTTCTCATCCATCAGCAAAGCTTTTATATCTCTTAATACATTTGTCAGCATTTGTTTGGTTACATCAAGTTTACATTTCGGACACTGCTGGATGTCAGTGCCTTAGCTCTCCCTGGTATTTTATTTAAGTGTTTCACACACCCTTTATTATATACAATTACACCTTATTAATGACCAATCTGGTAGATGCTACCATTTAATATTACAGGAGCTGTGTGCTCTTAAAAAAGATCTACCTTTCATCTAGCTCAAATTAACCTGACACATACATAACACCACAGAAAAAGCTGACTCCATGGAAGTTATCTTATGCAACCCCATTACGCAATCTGCATTAAACCTGATGACTTTACAACATCACCTGGAGCTGACAATACTGTAGAGAGATTTTGTTCTAGAATAAATCTGGGTTAAGTTGGGGTTGGCTAAGGATATATTCACAAATTACCATAGGATCCTAACTTTCTGCATGCCTCTCCCCTCATTTAGACCGCTACCACCCCTCTGGGCTCATTGGTGTTTGCTGTTTGCTTCTTATTTTTCCCTGATCGGTTCCTCATTGCTTAACAGGTAGCACCTCTCATTAGAAACTAAACGTCTGACCCAAATCCCATTAAGTCATTGGGAAGACTCCAAGAATTCAAGACCCAAAGAGTGGGACAGTCCATTCCCAAGAAAGGGGAGAAGTGTCCTGGAGAAGACTGGGACATGCCAGCCCCCTGCCATGACCCAAAGAGAGGGTTGGGTGCACTGTAAGGAGAAGGCTCCATAGATTCCCTGTATTCCAGGGCACTCATGGAGGTTTGTGTACAATCTATCCCTAATCTTCCCCTCCCACGCCTCAGTGCTGGTACAATGCAGGGCTTTGCCAAAATGGGTGCAATTTAACCCTAAGTGGAAGCACTGTCTGCCTCTTTTTTCCTATATCCAATCTTGAGACTGTTGGTGTAGGAGCCTTGTCCCCTGCTGCTCCTTGCATGGCCTCCCTGAATTTCTCCCTGCTGCCTTGATCTGCCATCAGAACTTGGAACACCTTGGACCTCATCTGCTTGTACGTCTTTTTCGTACATTTGTTTTTATTATATGCCTCTGAATTTCTCTCTGCTCCTGTTATTGGCCTCTAAACCGAGTGTTTTGGAGGCAAAAACGTCTTCATTTCATTGTAAAAATACCTGATTCATCATTTGGATTTCCTGGGGGATGTTGAAGAGTTCGCCATCATCACGAATACAGAAGAGCTTAGACGTTCTAATAAGTATTCAGCAAGGATGTGGCTCCAGCCAGGTTTTCATGTAAATGGTACAGAAGGGAGTATTTGCAGGGTGGTATGTGGAAGTGGAGAAAGAGGGTAGAATTTCAGGAGGGCTCTTGTTCAGTAGGTCACCAGGGGATCAGGAATGTAAGTGATTGGGGGAAGGGAATATGTAAGGCAACTAGAACACACTTAAAGCCTCAGCATGTAACACTGGACTCTCAACTAGAGCCAGACAAATAGGGAATTCCTTTCTGCAAAAACTTTTTTTCATTAAAAAAAAAATATGTGTCCCAAATTGGGATAAAACATCAAAAATAGTTGTGGAAAAGTTTTGCAAAAAAGGGCATTTTTCATCAGAAAATCACTTGGACAAAATGTTTTCCAGCCAGAAACATTCTCGACATGTTTAATAAAGACATCTTTCCTAGAACTGCTGGGGGCATCACTTCTGGCCTGTGAGTGTTTTGTGGGATTGGAAGGAAGTTCGTTATTTGTTGTTAATTTGTTCATAAAATGGGAAAGAATATTGGTTAGGGAGTAATGAAAGAGTTTCACCAAAGTTACTTTCTGAATACACCTAAAGCCAAGGAGGAGAATAGGAAAAATAAATACAGTGGAAATCCATCACAGATGACTAAACATTGACTGCACTTTGTCTTTTTCTGTAGTTAAATGCAATATTTTCCAGGCTGTAAATCCATAGGAACCCAATAACATGTTAGCAGGAAATCAACAAGGCAGTAATGGCCCCAAACCTGCTCCCTATTATATCAATGGGAGTTTTATCTGACTCCGGGGGCAGCAGGATCAAATCCTATTATTGCATGAACACCTACGAATATTTATTAGATTGCTTATTCTCACAAATACAGATGCAAACCAAAATGCTAGGGGTGTGAGTGTAAGCAGAAATCTATAATACCATTTGCACTTAAGTCTAATGTGATCCTCAGGGTGATTTGAGATGCTGGGGGCCATATCATGGGGTTGCGTCTTTGTAACAGAGGAAGGAATGCTGTCACCAGTAGGCTCAATGAGCCAGATTCTGCTCTAATACATTCATGCAACCCCTATGATTTTAATGGGGGGGCACACTTCAGAATACACTTTAAAGCCCCAGCATGTAACACTGGATTCTTACCTAGAGCCTACCAAATAGGGAATTCCTTTCTGCAAAAACGATTTGCATTTTAAAAAAATATATGTCCCCAATTGGGATGAAGCATCAAAAATGGTTGTGGAAAAGCTTTGCAAAAAGGGCATTTTTCATCAGAAAATCATTTAGACAAAATATTTTCCAGCCAGAAATATTCTCGACATGTTTAATGACATCTTTCCTAGAACTGCCTGCAGCATGACCTTGAAGTATTATTATTTAAGTATTACCATGGTGCCTAGGTGCCCTACCTCAATGACCAGTACCCCATTGTTCTAGAAAGCATGTCATTGACCATCAGAGTTGGAAGGGACCTCAGATCATCTTCTAGTCCACCCCCCTATTCAAAGCAGGACCAATCCCCAATTAAAGCATCTAACAGATTTTTGTCCCTAAATGGCCCCCTCAAGGATTGAGCTCACAACCTTGGGTTTAGTAGGCTAATGTGCAAAAACCACTGAGCTATCTGTCCCCCTATTGAGCTGCATACAAAGGTGCTCCCTGTCCCAAAGAACTTGCCTTTTGTCTTAAGTGTAAGAGAAGAGGCAACAGCTGGAAAGAGACCGATGAAGATGTACAAGGAAACCATGAGACAATATTGGTCTCCACAAAAGGCAGGAGTCTCTGCACACCAGCAGGGTGAGGTTTTGTCACTTTCTATTTCTATTTACCAGTTTCCCTTAATTTTTTAAACAGTGGCAATTGGGCTAAGCCCCCAAATCACTCTGGCCCAGAATGTTCAGCAAATGCCAGTGCTGGGGAGCTCCCCACCCTGAAGTGAGGACGGGAAGCTGCTGACCCCTTTCTCCTTATTATCTGGGTTTGGCTTCCTGGAACTCTGAGCTGATTTTAACCAGCTACTTCCTCATTTTGCCAGGCTTGTCCCTGCCAGCTGTGCTTTGAGGGTGGGTGGCTAGGAGCACAAGCATCTCTGGTGAAGTGTCATGGATGCCACAGTGCAATGGGATGACATCACGTCTTAAACAGCATCATGCTATAATACAGCACGGGAACTTTCAAACCAAGGAGTTTAGGAGTTAGTCTGGTGAATTTATACAGGGAGGGTTTGTATTTCTCCCTGAACTGTCCACCCAGCTCTCCCCAGATGGCCTCACCCTGCCCAGTGCCCACGGTCAGCAGTAAAAAAGTAAATGTAGGACATCACAATGCTTTTGGAAGTGCTGCAGAATTTTCCCAAGCTTCCGGCAACTCTCAGCCCAAGAGCACCACTTTATAGTATATTTATTTCTCCAACAGCACAGGCTGGATTGACTAGGTCACCTCTTAAGGTCCCTTCCAGCCCTCTGAAATTTGGAGCACATTAACAAATGTGCAGCAACCACACTTGCCCTTTCTCTCCTGCTTTGTCTCACTGATCTATCTGGATGGTAAACTCGTCGAAGCAGGAACGGCCTCTTGCACTGCATTTGCGCAGCACTTCTTGGTGATGGATTTTGAGGGCCTTTGTAGTAATTTATGAATACTGTATGTTGACCTGGTTATGGGGACATTTGCTGTATGATTCTATTGGTGTAGTTTAATAAGTGAGGGGTGCAGGGATTGAGGGGGAGGGGAAACAAGCAAGAAGGGAAAGAATGGCTCAAGATAAATCACTTCTTTGCAAATGCTTTAGGATTGTTAAGAGACAATGCCAGGATGGGAAAAGGCCTGAGAACCACAGAGCAAAAGAACTCGGACAGGTCTGAAAACGAACACGTGCTTAAGAGAGGGAGGGAGTTGTTCAGGGGCTGGGAGACTGAGATGCAGACACCAAATGTGGTGTCTGGAGAAGTTCGGGCTGCCTAGGTTAACACCAGAGGATGGGAAGTCTTTATATAAGAGAGACGTGTGTCGGCTTGTTGTTGTTTTAAAATCCTTTTGTCTCAAAATCCTTTGTTTCTTATGTTTCATAAACACTGCTGTGACTTAAGAAGGCTGTCATAGAATCATAGACTATCAGGGTTGGAAGAGACCTCAGGAGGTCATCTAGTCCAACCCCCTGCTCAAAGCAGGACCAACCCCAACTAAATAATCCCGGCCAGGGCTTTGTCAAGCCGGGCCTTATAAACCTCTGAGAATGGAGATTTCACCACTTCCCTAGATAACCCATTCCAGTGCTGTCTGGTCATGGTATTCGCCACTGGCCATAGACTCTCAAAGGGAAGAACTGCAGGTGCCAGAACTCAGTCGGGCCTGCTGGTTAAGCATGATTAATACACACGGTGCTGTCACCCATGGCCTGTTCTGCCCTGGGATAAGTAAGCCACAAGATCTGTTACGTGAGGAGATGTACTCAGGTAAACCAGGGAGGGAACCAAGGTACAGTGAGTCCTGTAACCATGACATATACCACAATGGGGCCTCATTTGGGATCTGTAGGCATTACTGGCTGACATACAAATACATAATACTTTGCATTGTTGTGATAAGGCCCTATTAATGGGATTCATGTAAGTGTTTGCTTTATCAGATCCACATGTTCTAATAATTACTAATATGTATTGGTCTAGCCCCATAAATGTTCATGACACTTTGCAGATGCTATTCCTAGTGAAGAATATATAGTCTAAAAGAATATAAGCAGATAGCTCCATGTTTCTGTCTGTTCTGGCATTTGCCAAATCCCTTTTCAATCACCCTTTCAGACGAAAACCACTAAGCACAATGTTTTCATTATGCATATAGGAAGAATACTTAAATGATGAAGAACTTGGGACCTGAATTTCAGACCAAAGTAAATTTATACAAAATTTCTCAGAAATGTTATTAATGGGCACATTGCTGGTTCTGTGCAGCTGTGAACCCGAGCCTTGCTCTAGCCACATTTGGGCTCGTTATAGTAAATAATTACTGCATAGGGACTGCTGCACTCCAAGGGGCTGTTGTTAAATTGTAAGGAGTGAAATGAAATAGTCTGATGGAAGCAGCCCATTCATGTCGTGTGCTGCTCAGAGCAAAAAAAATTGATCTGTGGAGCCAGAGGAGGGTTGGAATTTAAATTTGACCACTTTTGGAGGGGCACATTAGAACAGTGGCTGGGGACTGAGGCAGTCACCAAGGCTGGATCCAGGGCTGGAGCAGAAATACATCTTTTTTTAGATGAATATTGGGGTGGAGGGAGAGGCTGGCTCCTGCTTGCCCCCACTTGTGCATGCCCCGGTGTGGAGAAGATCCATCTTGGGGAAGGAAACAGCAAACATTGAGAGAGGAATTCTAGCTAACCAAACACCACTGAAGAACAATGTTTGATGTTGCAAGATTAGCTGGCAGAGATGTTGTAGCCTTCCGCCACCTGCTGTGGGCCCTGGAGTGAAGAAAGCTAAAAAGCCTTTTGGGAAGCATTTGGTTTCATGACCCTAGACAACCTCTGGCAAAATAGTGGAGCAGTTGAACTAGATGGCTTGAGCAACATGGAAGATTCTGCCTGGAGATACTGCTGTTTGGAGTTTTCTAGGATGCATTGAGTGGCAAATACACATCCCCTGCAAACCCAAAGGGAAAAATCCTTCCCTCCAGCTGGCAGAGGATTAGCAGAACCACTCTGTTGCTGAAACCTCCATAGCAGCCTTCCATCTCCTTTGACTCCCCCACCCCTACTCTCCTTACCTCCTCACCCATGCACACCGTGAGGAGGGAGGTGAGCTGATTTTAGAACCACCTCTAAGACACGGCTTTGCTTGCTAGTTGCTAGCGGCCTTGGAGAACACAGCACACAGGATCGTTGAGCTGTTCACTCCCTCACCAGTCCCCTTTCCTCTCGCCCCCCTCCTCAGAGTAGAATCCCACTCATGGGGGAGTCAAAGGAGATGGAAGGCTGCTATGGAGGTTTCAGCAACAGAGTGGTTCTGCTAATCCTCTGCCAGCTGGAGGGAAGGATTTTTCCCTTTGGGTTTGCAGGGGATGTGTATTTGCCACTCAATGCACCCTAGATTCCAAGGTCAGAAGCGACTGTTGTGATCATCCAGTCTGACCTCCATGCCCAAGAATTTCCCCAAAGCAATCCCTAGAGCAGATCTTTTAGAGAAGCCTCTAATATTGATTTTAAAGTGGCCAGTGATGGAGAATCGACCAAGGCCCCTGGTAAGTTGTTCCAATGGTTAATTGCTCTCATGGCCTTATTTCCAGTCTGCATTTGTGTAGTTTCAACTTCCAGCCACTGACTCGTGTTAGGCCTTTCTCTGGTAGATTGAGAGCCCATTATTAAATATTTGTGCCCCGTGTAGGTACTTGTAGACTAATCAAGTCCCCCCTTAACCTTCTCTTTTTCTACGCTAAATAGACTGAGCTCCTAAGTCACTATAAGGCATGTTTTCCAATCCTTTAATCATTCTCATGGCTCTTCTCTGAACCCTCTCCATTTAGCAACATCCATCTTGAATTGTGGGGACCAGAACTAGACACTAGTTTTGCTGCCTTTGCGATCTCCTGGAGAAAGTTTTGATGATGAGCAGGATTTGCTCCTACTGCAAGGGGGAACAGATCCCCCATTTTGCTAAAAAGCAAATTAGGCTCCCGTTCTCCCTGAATTGGGGAAGCAGCCCTCCCCCACAGCTGCCCTTCCTCCTAGGCTGGTGTGATGAAGGCCTGCTACTAGCCACTAGCCATTGCGTTAAAGTGACCAGCTGTGTTATTTTCTCTAGGACAGTCCCGTTTCCTGGCTGTCCCTCCTGGGAGAGTTATTTGAGAGCATGGGACTGATTTTTAGAAAACAGAATCAATGTTACGCATGCTGTGCTCTAACTATGTGTTTTTCAAGGTTTCAGTAGCTGGCGGTTCCTGTATCCCTGCAAAAGACCCCAGCAAATTTAATGAATACTTATGGTGACAAATTAGAGCTGGTTGAAATATTTTAAACTGTCAATTTGCAGTTGAAAAATCCAGTCCTGTCAAAATTGAAATGTTTTGGGGAAATGTGTCAATTTTGTATGACATTTTTCATTGGGAAATGTCACAATGTTTTGTTTGAAATGTTGTAATTTTCTGTGGAACAGAAATTGTGATTCCTGACCAACTCTGGACAAAATGAGGATGCTCAGAGGATTAGGGAGAAAGTAAATTGATCTGAAGAGGAAAATAATCTACCTGGAGAGGCGGTGTATCTTGTAGTAAAGTTCTTAGGCTTGGAGCCAGAATCCTAGGTTGTATTCCCATCTCTGCCACTGACCGGCTCTATGGCCTTGGTCAAGGCACTCACTCTTTCTCTTCCCACCCATTGCCTGCCTAGATGGTCTGTTCTCTGGGGCAGGGACTGACTCTTACTACATGTGTGTATGATGCCCATTGTGTGCTATCATACACGAGTGTCTCACACAAAATGTGCTATCATGCATGTGTGTATGCTAGCACATTGGGTCCTTTACCTTGGTTGAAGCTGCTATGTGCTACTATATATATAATTCTCAGAATGATCGCCTATTTTTAGATCAAAACTCAACTTTTTATTGCTCTAAAGTATTTGGATATGTTTGCCCACTTCTTGTTCCTGCATGGAGTGTGCCTTGTCAGAAATCTCCCGAGAATGCTTGCTCTTGTGAGATTTCCAGCTGAAGATTTGCAACCTAAGTTCCAGAGGTTTGGCTACATAACCAGACTTTTGATCTCATCTCTGATGTGAGCCAGAATGCCAGTTATAAAGAGGCAGTTTATACAGGTTAGAAAATGCCCTTTTAAACTGCACCTCCAGACCCAGCTCAGGGAACCTGCGGGCACGGTGCTCCTTTTAAAGCCTAGGTAAGCTCTAGGGGAAGGGCATTTCTTCTCTGAAAAGTGACTATACAAAAATGTTGCCATCTTACTCTATGGGCCTTCCCCTCTGCGTATTCAGAGTGACATCTGCTGACTTCCTAGATGAAAATATTTTTTTCCCCTACTTCCTGTTATCCCAGCTACACATCCCTGGGGAACATAGGCGGGCGCACAGGGTTTGCTGGTGTGCCCAGGCACACCCTAATGTCTCCAAAAAAGTGGCTTTCACTGCAGAGTGCGGTGCCTTTAAAAAAAAAATTCACCCTAATGAAATGCGCTGTGCACGCCTATGCTAGGGAACCAGATGGATTCTGTTCTGTCCCTTGCGTCATGAACCAAATAATTCATTCTTCCCTGTCATCTTTTAGAATGGTACCTCAGTCTGGGAAGCCTTGCTGTGGGGAGCGTGTACTGGGATGCATTTCACAAAGTGAATTCCTGGCTATTCCCAAGGCACAAAGTTCTTATCGAGTATGCATCACAAAAAAGTTGCACAAAAAATCCCGCTGATGGATTGCTAACCCGGGGGGCTAATAGCATTGTTTGGTGTAACTCTCTCCATTGTTCTCCCGTGGCTTAATACAAATTGAAATTGCACCTATGTGTCTTTGAAAGGCAAAGGGAACTGTGTGTCTCTTGAAAACCTAATATGCCTGGAAAAATAAATGGCATAAACTATAAACAAAACACAGCACACTGACACATAGTTAACTAGAAACTGGCCTTACAGCTCACTGGGAAATAGGTATCATTCCCAGTAGTGACATTTTGCATATTTTAGTGAGAACTGGGAATCAGAGGAGATATAAAACTTTCTTGTTTGGACTTGACTGTAGAATGTGAACACGGTGAAGGCATGCCAAGCCCTTCCCTTATTAACTCTTTGACTATTCCTACAGGCCGATACATATAATCTATGTGCTTGCAAAACAGGAAAAGTTGCAGGAGAAAGAACATATTGTTAAATTAAAGAGTTTCCACAGTTCTTTCCTGCAGTACGCAGGGAAAAGAAACTTAGCAAGGGACTGAGAATGTACATAAAGAAGAAAGAGAGAACATTGAATCTAAAGAGCTTGCTGAATTTCTGCTTCTGATTCGGAGGAAGCTAATGAATATCTGGTTTAACCTTCTTTTTCCTTGATGGATCCAATATCTGCATACTGCAAAATATTTTTTAAATTTGAAGGGGTTAAATTATATTGTGTTTAGCATATTAGTTTTGATTTATAACAAAATATCCACTGAGAGAATTTCCAATATAATTCAAATTCTAGTTGCATATGCTTCCACCAAAATATTTTCAAATAATAATACTTCTGATACACCACTTTGATATGCAGAATAGATGCTTGTTTGGGCCTGATAGTGCATTTGTATCCATAGCTACATACATGCTGTACCTATATAATAGTACGGTAAGTATATTTTCAATGTGCTTTCCATTTAAATACAAATGTTTGGCTAACTGTACAGTACACTGCTTCTAATTCAGTAACGCTATAACATTCGCATTCGTTTTCTTATTATTAAGTGTTATTTTTTAGGTTTTTTGTGACTGAGCTATAAAAATTGGATTAAAAAATCAAGATCTGAATCCAAATTTCCTAATAATTTGGGGCAGTCAGTTGTGGGAATTTGGTTTGTTTTGATCTCCATGCTACTGCTGTTGTTATCAGAGACTACTACTACTATCCTGAAGTCCTTATTGTTGTTGATTATTCTGCCTGAGTAAGGGCAAAGGACACGGGGCTAGGAGACCTGCGTTCTGTTCCTTGCCAATATTTTGCTCTGTGACGTTGGGTAAATTCCTGATCCATTCAGAACTAGATTGTCACTACCAGAATATTACTTCATACACCTCCTTGAGGTGACTTTTGATCATGGCTGACCTTTACTGGAATTGGTGCCCTATAGCTGTAAGGAGCCTGCTCCCTTTGCCAAGTTCCTGAGCCATCTAATCTCTCTGTTTTTGTACATTAGCACCAGGGCCACCCGGGGGTGGAGGAGCAAAAGGGACAATTTGTCCCGGCCCTCCCCATTTAGGAACGCTCCCAAACTGAGCGTTGTTGTGACGCGGCGTATGAGGTCATAGCACTAGCCTGAACTTTGGCTCAGCTGCCTCTTCGTCATGCCGGAGGGGCGTCCGGGCCAGACTTGAGCGTTGCTACAATGCCCTGTGCCAATCACAATGCCTGGAGCAGGGAGCTGGGCCCAGGCCTGCAGTACAGGAGCTGAGCCACTGAGTGTGGGGCAGGCTCACTCTCCAATATCAGCTGAAGGGTGCGTGTGTGTGTGTGGGGGGGTGGGGGGGGGGGGGGTGTCTCCATTTCAGATTTTGCCCTGGAATCCTAAAAACCTATGTGTGCCCCTGATTGGTGCAAAACCTCTTTTGGTCTATTATTGGTTGAGTGATGTGTTGTCTGCATTTAGTAGCACCTACTACTAGTTACATTATGGCTAAACCACCCTGAACACACCCGATCCTGTCTGATGTATTGTCTGCATTTAGTAGCACCTACTACTAGTTACATTATGGCTAAACCACCCTGAACACACCCGCTCCTGTCTGATCTTGGAAGCTAAGCAGGGTTGGGTCTGGCTAGTACTTGGATGGGAGACCTCCTGGGAATACCAGGTGCTGTAGGTTTAACATGGGTGTGTGGCTAGCAACTTGACTCCGTAAGGGAACCAATTGCTACTGAAACACCGACACCAGTTGGTGGCCCATACCCCAGCTGGGGGGCGACGGGCAGAGAGAGTGAGACTACTAGTTACTGATAGGAATAAATGTAGGGAAGTTCCAATGGAAGAACTGGCCTGATATATCTGAAAATTTCCAGAGGTCAACAGGAAATTAACTTCTAGTCCAACCTAGAAATTGCATATATCCCTATCTTCACAACCACTGAGAAGGAAGAGCTTGGTTTTCAAATTTTTCTCAAGCCCAAATATGATGTTCTCTTAGATTGTCCTGTAGGGTTGAAGTGGCCACATAGCCTTCTTTCGAAATACCAAATGGTAGGTTCTGTCCTTTGGGTGAAGTTTGGACAATGGTGTGTTTGAATGAAAATGCTGTATATGAGTGCAGGGATTCCTAATATTTTGATTGTCTCCAATTAGATGGTCTCAGGAAGGGTACAGAAGTTGGGTTCCAGCAGCAAAATATTTTATTTGGGAGCAGAGGGATTTTCTGTAAGAATGCCAACATTGGGGAGGCGGGAGGAAGGGACAAGAGAGGTAAGAGAAGGAATAAAATAAGGAAATTATTTCATTTGGTGATGATGTTATAGTTTGCCTACACCCACAGAATGCCAGTTCCATCCCACCAATTCTGTTGCTTGTGATCCCCAGAACTAAAGGAGATGTGGGAGAAACCTCCAGCCAGGTCAACATTGTCAGGATTGAGAAGGAGAAAGCCACATGTGTATATCAGGAGTTAATAGGGAAAGGGGATGGGGGTGGCACATCAGAATACTTAGGACTTAAATAGCATGTTTTATTCCTAGAGCTCAGAGACATTAGCAATGTTAATGAATCTAGCCTTGCAACACTCCTGCGAGGTGCATATGGGAAATCTTTATCTGCATTTTACAGCTGGGAAACTGAGGCATGGTGAGGTTAAGTGAATTGCTTAAGGTCATCATGAGTCAGTATTAGAACCTAGAACTAAACTCAGACTTCTGCTCTAGCCATTTGACCAGTGTTTCTCAACAACCAGTCTGTGGACCGGTGCAGGTCCCTGAGATCTCCCTGACACAGTTCAGGGGCTAGTCTACTGTAAGGGGAGGGATTGACGTAGCTGAAGTCAGCGCAACTTCAGCCGACTTACCTTCCATCCTCATGGCGACGGCGGTCACCGGCGCGCTCCCCCATCGACTCGAGCTTGCGCTTCTCAGTGAGCTGGAGTTCTGGAGTCGGTGGGGGCGCCGCTGGTGATCGATTTATCGCGTCTTAACGAGACGCGATAAATCGATCGCCAAAAGATCGAAGACATACCCTAGGAAGGCAGCAAGCTGGTCTCTGGTATCAAAAAAGTTGAGAAACACTAAGCTAAATAATTTTTCTCATTTTAAATGATCATTCGCATTTGAGCAGTTGATCCACCACATATGCAAGGTCATAGTTAATAAAAATCAGACTTTGCCTGCAGTTCTGCTCTCTGAAATAATTACATGTGCTTAGAGTGTGAGTGTGGGTTTTTTCCTGCTTCACATTGTGTTATAGCACATTTGGTAGTGTCGCTATGAATGATATCATGCCACAGCATGCCAGGGCCGCGTCCTAAAATAACAAGCTACAGGGAACCTGGCAGAATGCAATGAGATTATCTGGAAATGTAAAATAATTTATGTACAGATAATTAGCAGATTGACCTATTTGTTGGAAGCAGCTCTTTTGCCGGCACTAGAGCAGCAGGTAGCACAGAGCTGACACATTAATTGCTATGGGGTACAGTCCCATTTTAATTGCAGCCTATTTTTTTTAAACATACATTTGAACAGCTGTATATAAATTACTGGTGCATTACGTGATTTTTACCCATATTTTATAAATATTAACCAGAGATGGATCTGAAACAAATCCCAAGGACCAGATGGCGAGAACAAACAAACACATGGCATTTGTGCTGTCACATTGCTTACGACTACGGGATGTCACTGGGATGAGAAGCATGATATAAGAACCTTTAGAGAATAGGATAGAACTCAAGTGTAACATTAGAGGCTGCTATAGAGGGAGACCAGATTTACACCTGGGTAACTCAGAGCAGAATCAGATTCCTTATCTCTGAAGTTGATAGTAACAAAAGCCCTAACGTTCCTGAGTACGTGGGTTCTGACTCTGGTGCTGAACTTTTCTCAAAGCTGCTGTGTTCAGACATGTGGCTGCATATGTAGCCTGCTACAGAGATCTGAATCACAAACTACAATTCAACTCCATTTTCAAGTTTGGGTCCAGGTCCATCATTAATATTAATTTCATATTTAAATACATTGATAAAAAGAGCATAAAGAAAGGAAGAAATGTGCTTGGGTTGGCATCAATTCTAATTGTGCCTATAGATTGAAATAAATAGGCAATTGCTGCAAAAACATGATGGAAAACACTTGGTTAGAGCAATACCACTCTCTAAGCAATGTAAGCCTACCAATTCCCTGGAGTGCTTGGATGGGTGAGGGCACTTAGCCTTCAACCTGCTTTCTTGTAAATGCATCCAAAATAACCAGTATAACTGCACATCCAGTCACAGGTCATTGCTTTCATGTAAAGCAGGAAGCAGAGAGCCAGGCATTCTCTTGAAGGAGGAGCAGTCAACCTGAAGTTCCAAAGGGTTTTGAGGGAGTTCTTCACATGAGAACACTCCCATGTATTTTGGCAGGTGATCTGGTTTAAGGAACCTGGAGGGGAAAAAAAAAGACGGTTTCAGAAATAGCGTGTTCCCTAAGTTAAAGTGTATGTGGGAGTCTGTTTGGAATAAAGCAGATGTCTTAGATTTTTAAAATAATTCCTCCACTCTGTTTATTCTTTAGCTGGATTATATCCCCTGTCCAATTGCAGTTGCACACACCTTTGATGTGAAATGAGACTCTTAGAACATCAGGTCATCAAAGAACAAAACTACAGTAAATTCCTAAGTAGTAAAGATCCTTGTCTAGATTCCACTAGTTACACACCAGCTATCCCACTGAGCCAAATTCTCCTATCAGTCACACTGTCCAAACTCATAGCACTGGAGTCAACAAGAGGAGAATTTAGCTTGGCTCCCTGACTCCATGAAAATGGCTTAAATAACAATCAAAAGTAAATGAAGCAGCAGAGACATACTAGATACTATGAAACATAGCCAGGGTGGCTTATAAGTAAAGCCCAAATGGATCCATCAGATGCACACTCACGGCAGAACTTAATGGGAGCGGTACATGAGTGGTACATGAGTTTCCATGGATAGTTTTCCCTAGAATGTATTTCGGCGTTTGAGGCATCAATAACCATCTCAAAATCGTGTATAACAATTGCCCTCTTGATTGTCACAGGGGGTTGAATTCAGCACCTTCAGAGATAAGAGCAGAAGCCTCTACAAGCTTGAACTAAAGGACAGAGGCCTAAGTCCTTAAAGGATCTGGGCCAAACTCCGTTAGTTGTCAGCTGTCGCAGAGGGCCCTGAATAACACCCACGGGTACACAGACAGGTGTGCGGGGCCCTTCCTGTCCCTTTGATGCTTGTGTTTGAGAGTAATATGTTAACTATTAATCCTCTGTTGCATGTTACAAAAAGAGGACATTGTGCTCCTTAAGATAACACACAAAACAAAGCCCTGGAGGGAAGAATGTATGGCGTAAAAAAAGGTGTTGACAAGCTGCACACCATTTGGTTATGAAACACATATGCGGTGTACGATAAAGAACAACACTTGTGTAAATGTGTGGGAACATCGGCGGTTGCTCTTTAATGATTGTAGCATAGAGGAATGTTGGCACTTTTTTCATTGACTTTACATTACCAAGCTGAATCAGTGGTGAGTAATAGGATGTACCTTTGGAAGCGTCCTTTAAAGAACAAACTTTCATTTGGAGCAACTTTTTTTTTGCTACAAGTGTGGTTTGCAAATCCACTGTGCCCTGGCTCGCAAATCAGATCTCTGGTGGACCACATCTGCATTCACAAACCTATGGGTACAGATGCAATTTTTTGGTGGTAAGGAAAGGAGGATCAAGTCTTTTGGCCAAGACTTTCAAAAGTGATTAGTGATTTGGGGTGTTTCAGGTTTTGGATGCCCAATTTGAAACACTTGTCAGGCTCCTACATTCTGAAAATCAAGCCTCCAGTCCCCAGCTGGTATCCAAAATCACTGGTCAAAATCTTGGCCTTCATGTCTGTGCAGGCCTTGTTTACATAGTAGAGGTGCTGAGTGCTGTGCTTATAGATATAAAACAGGAAGCAATGAGAAAAACTGGGACCACAGCAAAATGCCTGGGATCCAGCTAAGACAAACATACTCCCCCCCCCCCTCCACCCCCGAGCCTGTGTGTGTGAACTAAGGGTCTCTAGAATTTTTATAGTGAGCCAAACAGCTTGTTTCTCAGCTAGTGACAGAGAAAAAAAGTTTCCTTCGCTCATTTAAACACCTTTCTAATCTATTGATTTCCAAACTGTGTGTTGTTATGCCAGAGGTTGAAATTTGTTTTGTGTGACCTGACCTTCTAGGCCCTGACCCTTCCTGTTCAAAACTCCCAGTGAACTTACAGCAGGATCAGGCCCTGAATTGTGATGATTGATGTTATTCAGAAAGGGACAACCTATGCAGGTGCATATGGCCCTGTGGCATCAGAACTAGTGCAGTGTTCTGCTTGGGGGAGGGGCAGGATTTGGGGAGGCTGTGAATGATGAAGACTCCCTCCCCCCAGGGAGCATGGAGCCTACTAATATGGGGTGCCCTAAACAACTACATGCAAGAGGGTTTGGGATGAAGTGGTGAGGCCAGAAAACCCTTTGCTTTGTGGACCTTCTTCTCCTTCCACCATGGAGGGGGATGCAAGAATGGTGGAGAATACACAATGGCTATTAAGCTAGAAAAACTACTATGGAGTAACTCTGAATAGCATCTCTTCTGGCATTCTGTGGCCAGTCAGGAAGGATTTATTCTCCTTTCTCCCTGTGGTGCCCAACCAAATAACTCAAGATGGGTGTTGCAGAGAGGATATTCCTCAAGGTGTATAGTTCATCAGGACCCAGTTTGTCAACTAGTGAAAACAGTTAATCATCCAACTAACATATATTTGTTACTGCATTGGAAAGACACTCATAGTAATTCACCATATATCCTGATACATGGACCCACCATCCATCTTAAACAGGAAGCATTTATTTAAAACAACTAGAAACCTGAGACACAAATAGGCGGGTTTCCACACAGCTTGAGTTCCAGCTTTGTGTCTATATTTAATAGGGGTCACACCCTGCTTGCAGCTCTATGAAGCAGACAGAGACATCTAGTGGCTGAATAGTATGTTGCAAGAAAACATGACAGTGTGGAAGTCTTGCACATAGATTACAAAATGAACTTTTGGGGAGTATTCTGGCAAGGAGCTGAGCATCTCCCATAGGTCGAGTCCTTAGTTGCTATCACTAAGAAATATTTCATATCATTTTACCATTCAGACTGGTAGACTCTGATGTCCCCTCCAGATACGACCCGTGGTATCCAGCTTCTTCAGCAGGGCCCAGGTATACCATTTAAGAAAGGCCAAGGGGCCACAATCCGTACTGTGGGGCTGGTACTACGCCATGTTCCACTCCCTTTGTGCCACTCACAGAGCGCAAATGGAGCTGACACCGCACCCCAGCTCCCTGCTGAAGAGTCCCCCAGCATGGGGCACTGCCAACCAGCTGCAGCAGGGAAGGTCAGAGGCTCAGAGGGCTCCAGGCTCACACCAGAGCTGCTTCTGGGGGAAGTGGTAGGGTACACCTGGGGAGACAGTGTGCTGACTGCCTCCCTGAGGTGGAGTTAAGCACTTCCACTGAAATATGGCCAGGGCAATTCCCAGCACAATCTTTCAGTTCAAAATTAAATACAATTTTTCTTTGTAATACAGTTGCCCCCAAGTGCCACCACCGAGACCCTCAAGGGCTAGAAGTGGCCCCCAGGCCACAGAGTTAGGCACCATGGCTTTAGAGAGTAGTGCCAAGGGCAATAATAAATCCCCATGCACTTCCTTTAGACATGTTAGAGGTAGGAAAATCCATCTGGCCTAACATACTTCACAGCTTTGAATTCTCTTCTCTTGTCTGGAGAGTGGTTAACACTAATGAGACAAGCTCAGTAATTTGCTGAGCAAAGAAAGATGCTTAGCAGCTGAGTCTTTCTAGGCAGGAATATTCTCTTTTATCATTCTTTGTCCTGACTTCAGTAAAGTGAAAACATCGTAAGTCCCAGGGTGTTCATCGGGGAGATACAATCCCGCACTCCTGCACCCTCTAAGACCTTGTATATGGTAGGAATTGCCAGTCCATCTATTCCAGCATAACTATACTGGCATAGGTATGCCAGTAAAACTCTCCCTGTAGACATCCCTTTCCCAGAACAAGAGTGTTTTTTTTCCCAGTTTCATTTATACTGACACAAGAGTGTCCACATGGGAGTTTTACTGGCATAGCTGTGCTGGCAATTTTCCCTGTGTGTACAAGCCCTGAGTCTCAAACTGTGTTTCACTGACAGATGAGCCCACTGTGCTACAAGGGATTCCTTAGATCTGAACCAATTCATTAGCAAGGGTGTTACCACTAAAACCAGCATAATGAATCTAGGCTTTTCATCCCAGAAAAATCGCAAGCTGCTTTCTTACATATGAAACAAACTGTACACAGACACTCATCCACTGGTGATAGGAAGCCACCTTTGGGGGGAGGGGAGGGACACAGCAGCTGTTTGATATTAGCCCCCTAGACCATAGCTGTATGGCTCAGTGGACAGGGTACTAGAGTGGGACTCAGATAATTCATTGCTATTACTGGCTCTGTCACTCACCTGTTTTTTGGTCCTGGGCAAATCACTTCACCTCTTAGTTTCTCCTCCCGCTCTTTGCCTGGCTTGTCTATTGAGATAGCACTTACCCCGAAGAGCTCACAATCGCTTACTATGTGCTTACACAGTGCCTTGCTCAATGGGACTCTAATCATGGCTTGTTTCATTTGCAGTTTTCATACCCAATATGAATAGTTGGGGCATTGGCCAGTGCTCAGGACTACATCTCCAGATGTGCCAGAGCAGCCACTAGTACACCCGGGGCAGGTGAAGGGGCATAAGTGGCTTTATGCCACCTTTGTGTCCCTAGCCTCCTCCTAGGGGTGCCAGAGTCTACACTGCTTCCTGGCACAAGTTAAAGAAGCCTTAAGGCTGCTCTAATGTGTACTGGCAGATAGTTACTCCAGCAGCCAAGATCACCAGAGCACATCATGATGCAGCCTGCTCTGAACCATCTCCTCGTTTAATGGTGAGGTGTGTGGTGTAAGAATTGCTGCAATGGGAAATCCTGTATTACTCCAGGGAGGCAGATGAAGGGCTGAGGATCTGGGCTACAGTCTCTAACATTATGGGAATAATATTTTTTTTAAATCCCAAGACAGAACAGTTGTATTTAGAGCTGGGAGGGCACCGGATTTTCTGTTTCATGGGAAATTCCAGGATTTTTAAATGTTTTCCATTCCAAAAATGAACAAACCCCCCAAAAATGTACATTTCCCCTGGGAAAAAAAAGCAATTTTGCTTGATTGAAATGTTTCATTTTGATAAAATGGAAGCATTTCATTCCGATTTTAACTTTTTTTTATTTTATATTGTGTTAAATAAAATATTTTTTAAAAATTGAAAGGAAAAGTCATTTCAAAATGGAAAATTGAAAAGTTCTGTTCCATTTTAAAAAAAATAAAATTTGGTTGAAACGGATATGTTTCCGTAAAACATTGGACTTTCAGCTAATTGGCATTTTCAAGTGGAAAATAAACACCCTGTTGGAAAATTTCCAGACAGTTCTACTTGAATTATTTGATGTTTCCAGAACATCAAGTGGTGCCCATTGCTACTTTCTCTTATGTAATATCATATGAGAGAGAATGTCTGTTTTCAGGAAATGTATTTTTTACATCTGTTTTATGGCTTTTTCTGACCATTCCTCTTGACTTAGTTCTAGTTCAAGGTCTCAGTTCCACTGCGGTAAGACATTTGCAATATTTTGAGAGTTCAAACTGTGTTCTACAGATAATCAGGTTGTACCCTTTGCAGGTACTCTCTCTGAGAGCTCTCCCTGTTGGATATAGTTCACTTGAACATTGCTTAGTAGGACTAGTTGGGAATTTTTTGACAAAATTGTTTTGGGTTGGAAAATGCCAATTCATGAAAACCAAAACTTTCTGCACAATTTTTCTGTGTCTCTTTTGATGGGAAGGTTTCTCAGATCCAGGATGGAATTTCTGGTCATAGAGAAAAACACACCACAAAATAGCCCAGTGGTGAGGGCATTCCCTGGGATGTGAGAGATGTGGTTTCAAAACTTGGGGTGTCCCTTTGCTGAGGAGAGAGCTCACTTGCTTGCTTTCTCTGTGTAATTGGGTGGCTCCTTCCTTAACAGCTGGTGGGCTGGGACTAGCTAACCATGATTATAGAATGAACCCCACCTGAGAAGAATCAGATGATTCCAGCATGGAGGCTGCAGGGATGGGGGAGGAGGAACATGGAAACTGGTTATGCCTGCAGAGAGTATGAAGACTTCTTCAGGTCCTTGAGTCAGCAGAGGGGAATATACCAGCAGGCAAGGATTATGCCAAAGGACAAACTCCAGGTTGGGGGAGCTGGGAGGCAGAAAAATAGACTTTCAGGTAGCAGAGGCTGTGTGAGTTTGCATTCTGTTTTGAAAGACTTTGTGTTATTTTGGATTATGAGGAGAAAGACCTGAGCTGGGCTTGGGGAGTGACCTGAGGACTGAGTAAAGTGGACAGTAGGTGAAGAATGTGGATTTCCTTTGGATGGTGCTGTTTGAGAAGGGAAGAACAGAAGCAGGATGTTGTGGAGTCACCCCTGTGAAACAGTTCGAAAGGGCTCCAGTTCATCCTGGGGAAGATATATGAAAAGCTCTACATTTTTTTTTTTGCAGGGTAAACCATTTCCCACCCAACCCTAGGAGTAGTGGAGGAAGCACATTCTTGGTGCAAAATATATCCATTGCTCTCAGAGTTACCTTGTTGTCTGAGGCAGATAATGTTTATAACTTGTGATTTGTGTATATGGAAGTGTAAGCAGGCCTCAAATCGAGGGTGTGATATTTCTCATGGTGACTTAGGATGATTATAGAAGGTTGTTAGTGTTATCCTGAATGCTGTAAACCTTGTCATTTTGTTAAAGGTGCCCTCTGTAATCCATTGGCCTTTCAGTGGACCAGACAGTCAGTGTCTGCAAACACTAGGCCAGGCTGAGGACTATTGCTTAGGGCCTGACCCTGCATGGCTGTAAGCTGCTGAGTAGCCTGAGCTCTCCCTGGCTTTATGTGGTGATAAAGGCATTGAGCATCTTGCTTAAGCATGTTACAGGATGGTGCCCAGGCTGTGTAAAGAATTGTGAGGTGCATGCTGCCCCAAAAGGGGGCAGGGAGGGGTGCATTTGCCCTGTCCCTCCTCTGCAGTAGCCAGTGGAGCTGGCTGAGTGTGCAGGACAGTGTATGTTGTGTGTCCTGAGGAGCATGGGAGGAAAGGTACATTTGCCCTTGTATGCTAGAGAGTGCCAGGAGACACAGGGGTTCTCCTGCTGGGGTTAGTCCTGCTCTGTATCGGCCTCACTGACGCCTGAACCCCAATGGCACAACGAACCTGGCACTCACCTACTGCAGTGCTAGGGCTGTATTAGCTCCTAAAAAGGCTGACAGATACAGGGTCACCTCTTCAGCTGTTGTAATTCACTGGTGTGTCATTGCCTTTAATGGTGGTACACCAATTTACACCCAGTGAGGATTTGATGGTGTTTATCATGATGATAGGTACAGCAATGGGGCACTCCATTTTTCACAAACTGCTCTGTGTTGGCTACTGTGCCTCGTTTGTCATATATGCTGTTTTCCTTGATGTATTTCTCACATTGCTATCTTTTGCTATAAAGGGGGAGGGATAGCTCACTGGTTTGTGCATTGGTCCCCTAAACCTAGGGTTGTGAGTTCAATCCTTGAGGAGGCTACTTAGGGATATGGGGCAAAAATCTGTTGGATGATTTAATTGGAAGTGGTCCTGCTTTGAGCATGGGGTTGGACTATATGATCTCCTGAGGTCTCTTCCAACCCTGATATTCTAAGGTTCCCTTTTTCAGTGCTATTCTGTACATCTGATCCTTCTACTAAAACCTGACAGTTAACCTGTTTAGTAAGCCAAACAGAACATCTGACAAACCAAAAGCAAATATTACTACAGGGAATGGAGCCTGGGTAATGTGTTAATCTTAATGACTGTGTCTTAATGACTAATAAGACAATGACAGATTTTTCCACCATCTTAAATATTCCACTGCAGCACTGAGAATAGGTGTTCTATGTGTACATATAAAAGGCAGCGTGGCTTTGGGAATGTACAGAGAGCCATGAGTTGGGTTCTGTTCACAGCTTTACCACTGACCAGGCATAATGCTTCACTTCTCTGTTCTCCCTCCCATGCTTTGTCAGTCTTATATGTTTAGAATGTAAACTCTGTAGGGTATGTCTACCCTACAGTTAGAAAGTGGAGTTAGAAAGTGAAACATCCAGCTTAAGCAGACATACCCACACTAGCTCTGAGCCAGCTAGTGTGCTAGATATAGAAGCGTAGCGTCACATCCACGACGTGAGTGGCAGAATGAGCTAGCCTCTGCAGGCACGATCCCATCCAAGACTCTACGCAAGTAGCCCTCCCACCACTTGTACAGCCACTGCTCAACTTCTATTTTTAGCATGCTAGCTCAATCAGAGTTCGAACTGGACTGTTCGAACTGGAAATTACACCTTCCAATGTAGTCATATCGACATATCCACATTGTGTGTTAGGCAGTGCCTAGCACACTGGAGCCTTGATCTTTGTTGTGACCCCTAGGCATGACCTTAATATCCACAATGATATGTGTTATTTGTATCCCTCAAATTGGTTCAACCCATCTCCCTACATTTTTCCTTTGTGCTCTTTGCAAAGAGTTATTTAAGGAATATAGAGGGGAACTGAAGAGTCTGCATAAATATTCTGATTTGACATAATGAATTAAATAGCCAGAAGGAGCCAACAAATATCAATAATCTTCATAAATTCTGATGCTGATTCCTCAGGAGAGGGAATAAAAGCTAAGAGAGCATTGCAATTCACCTTCCTCTCTAGTACCTTTTTTTTTCCTTTTGATGCTATCTGCGGTCCTAAGAACTATGCTGTAAATGATCACTGCATCGGATAGTAATGGGGGGTGAGCTTTTCCTAGAGAACATGAATGAGGATGAAGCATGTCCCTTCATCATTACAGCGTGGAGAGTTATAATTGAGCCAATAAATTGTTGTCTCAAATTTATTTTTGTACCACTATGAACACAGAAGCCCATTCCATATAGCTAAATGCCTTCTTGCTCTCCCTCAGTCTATTAAATCTGGATGGCTCCAATGTTTTGTGTAATGCAAAAGGCTAAATAGTCTTTTTGGCTCAACAGTGGCTTTATTATGCTCACATACAAATCCCACGTGGTCTATAGCTGCTAAGTGTGGGAGTAATTTAGCTGATATTACCGTCATTATCTTGGCCAAGATTTTAGCCTCTCTGCTTATTAATTAAATAAACTAGTAAGAAAAGCATAACAATTGATCTTTTCCAGGTTTGGGTACAATTTTACATTATAAACTTCTCATCATTTTGAATGAAGAAGCTGTCCGTTTTTCCTGTCATGTGCTATGGCCGATGTGGTAGATGCTCAGAATGGTTTATGCCTTGACCCTGCATTCCTGGAAGTCAGTGACGGAGAGCCCATTGGTCCTGATGGGGCAGGAGCTGGCCCTTATGCCCTTTCCATTGCTCTCCACTTTGTTCAAGTGTTCAATATTCCACTGCAGCACTGAGAATAGGTGTTCTATGTGTACATATAAGTGTTATGACTTCCTTTAAAAATGACCATGGACACTTTTCAATTAAAAAGTCTTTATAATTCAATATTCTCTCTCACAGCAATTGGCTAGGAGCTGGATAAAAGTGTTATATTAATTTTGATGACAAAAATTCAAAACAAAATAAAATGACCTTTCATTCCAGTTTTTGAAAACAGTCCTCCTCAGCGCAGGGGGCTGGACTAGGGGATCTCTCGAGTTTCCTTCCAGGCCTACATTTCTACGATTCTGTGAAAGAAAAATAGAAATTTTAGATAAAAAGAAAAGGTAGAGAAAGTGGGAGAAAAAATAAAATAAAATAAAAAAAGACAAAGTGGGAAGAAAATATTTTTTTCAAACACTTTCCTCCCCCTATTTTCCACTGGAGGAAAATAAGGGGCAGAGGTGAAAAGGGAAAGAATGCTGGACTGGAGGAGCAAAAAACCCCCAAACCCAACACTTCTGGGTTTTTGAAAATTGAAATGAAACAAGATATTTCCTTTTTGGTTTGAATTTTTTCATTGGAAAAAAAATCTACAGAAGGATCTCACAAAACTAGATGACTAGGCAACAAAATGGAGCTGAAATTCAATGTTGATAAATGTAAAGTAATGCACACTAGAAAATATAATCCCTACTATACATATAATATGATGGGAGCCTAAATTAGCTGTTACCACTCAAGAAAGATCTTGGAGTCATTGTGGATAGTTCTCTGACAACATCCACTCAATGTGCAGAAGCAGACAAAGAAGCGAACAAAATGTTGGGAATCATTAAGAAAGGGATAGATAATAAGATGGAAAATATCATAGTGCCTCTATATAAATCCATGGTACACCAACATCTTATATACTCATGCAGATGTGGTTGCCCCATCTCAAAAATATGTATTGAGATTTGGGGGGAAAGGTTCAGCAAAGGGCAACAAAAATGATTAGTGGTATGGAACAGCTTCCATATGAGGAGAGATTGGGACTTGTCAGCTTGGAAAAGAGATGATTAAGGGGGGATATGATAGAGATATATAAAATAATGACAGATGTAGAGAAAGTACATAAGGAAGTGTTATTTACTCCTCATAACACAAGAACTAGGTCACCAAATGAAATGAATAGGCAGCAGGTTTAAAACAAACACAAGGAAGTATTTCTTCACACAGTCAACCTATGGACCTCTTTGCCAGAGGATGTTATGAAGGCCAAGACTATAACAGGGTTCAAAAAAAGAACTAGATAAATTCATAGAGACTAGGTCCATCAAATGGCTATTAGCCAGGATGGGCAGGGATGATGTCCCTAACCTCTGTTTGCTAGAAGCTGGGATTGGGTGATAGGGGATGAATCACTTGATAATTACCTGTTCTGTTCCTTCCCTCTGCGGCACCTAGCATTGGCCACTGTCAGAAGATAGGATACTGGGCTAGATGGACCTTTGATCTGATCTGGTACTGCCATTCTTATGTTCACTAGTAGAACTGAGAGCACAATTTGGCCAATGCATGCATAACTCTGGGTGTAGGTAGACGTGTACACCAAGGAATAAACATTTCATTTACTTTTTTATTTATTTGTATTCTAGTACTATAGGCTCCAATCAACACTCGGGTCCCATAGTGTGAGGCACTGTACAGATACAGAATAAGAGCATCTCTGTCCTAAGGAGTTTACAGTCTAAATAGGACAAAGCGTGGGAGGGTAAACAGAGAGAGAGAGAGGAGAAATAACTATGTGAAGGTCACACAGCAGGCTAGTGGTATTGAGACTAGAATCTAGATCTGAGTTTAATTCCTGTGTCGTATCCACTGGACCACCCTGTCTCTCATAGATAAATCTCTGTATCAGAGTGCACCTGCTATGTTAATAATCACAGGGCCCAATAACAATGTCTACCAGATGGGGGTGCAGCGGGCAGGGGGCAAGAATGTTCACATTGGCAGTACTATTAAGGGCTTGATCCTACCCCTGGTCTGTACTATAAACACTTGTGTATTTCCAATGGGAATCTCTACATGTAGCATTATTGCAGGATCACACCCAAAGCTTGTCAACAGCTTTTCTTTCTTATTCTATGCATCCTTGGGGCGATGTAGGCACCACTTACAATGAAAAAGTGGGGCCATTCTCTGACTTCGTTAGGCAGCCCTAACGAACCATACAATTATAACCTAGGAGGTGATAGCTGTATGGGAGCCTAAGTCCTCAGTGCAGGAATGATCAGGTATAAGTTATCCCTTGCAATTTAACTCTTTTTGAGGTGCGGAGGAAAGTCCCTGACAGGAGATTTTTCATAAAAATCATGACATTAACCACTCGCAGAGGGTTGGATGGAAGCCACTTAGTGTTTCACTTTTGCCCTGATGTAAATTTGAATCCATATTTTCCCTAGATAGAAACGCAACAATCCTTTAGACTGCACCACCCAGAGTTGTGGATTCTAATTTATAAAGCGCACATCTTAAACGATGTTTGAGAGCAATGTGATTTTTTTTTGTTATTTATTTAGAGAAGAATTCAAATGTGGTATTTTTCACAGTATAAACTTCAGGCCTGACATATCTGCTAGAGCCATAAATCAAGGCAGTTTCATTTACAAATCATTAGGGAGACTGAAAGCTCAAAGTATTTAATTTATCCAAATCACCCTGGGTAGTTTATCATCATGTATAATGTCCTTTCTATTTTATTCCAAAGCCGACTAGTAAAATTCCTAGCAATTCTTGCTGTGTTTTGGGTTCTGTAGTCAATGTAAATCTAGGAATGGCCAATTTATATGAAACTAGTCAGTAGTAATTACTTTCAACAAAGATATCTAAGGTCTGGATCTGATTTTGCTGCTACTGTTGTAAATTGTAAGTAACATCTCTTAAGTTTACAGAGTTGCACCAGTGACAATAATAGTGTGAAATCAGAATCAGACTTCCAATATTTAAGATTACACACTTTCTCTAAAAGAGAGAGAGCAAATCTAGTCCTCTTTCCAGGAGGCAGCTGCTTTGATGGTATCGCTGCCTCATGGGCAGGATAGATGGATAACATTAATATGCAGAAAGAGGCTGCTGTTGTGTGAAGAGGAGCTCTGCCATTTTGAAAGTTGAGGCACTGGTCTCCAAGGAGCTGTAGGCTGCAGTTAACATAGGCTCAGGTTGCTGCTATGTTCAACATTAAGAGTTATGCAGTGATAAATACAAGTTCCCTTGGCCTTAAAAGGAACCCCACACTATGTGGTAATATGGCAAAGCAGGTTGATTCTATGGTGTTGATAAATTAAGCTGTCCATTGGTAGAATTAGTTAGTTTAGAACCTGCTTACACTCTGCTCAGGGAAGCTCACATCATGACTGTGAACAGTCTTCAATAAATTGGCCTCCACAGATGATCAGCGATGCTTGTCATTTTATTTGTTGTTTGTATTACACTTGTGCCTATGGGTCCCTAGAACAGGCACCATAAAATGAGTTAAAGGAGAGCTCACAATTTGGGAATATGTCAAGAAGCAACTTGAGGGATAGCTCAGTAGTTTGAGTGTTGGCCTCCTAAACCCCCAGGGTTGTGAATTCAATCCTTGAGGAGGCTGTTTAGGGATATGGGGCAAAAATAGGGATTGGTCCTGCTCTGAGCAGGGGGTTGGACTAGATGATCTCCTGAGGTCCCTTCCAACTCTGAGAGTCTATGATTCTATGGTGGGAGAAACAGATGAGGGTAGGGTGGGAGGCCAGATAACCATGAAATAAAGTGTTATGCTTCTGGCTGAACTGCCATGGTGATTCATGGGAGTTCATGACCATGGTGGATCATGGGAGATGTCTGGCCAGGGAAATCAGACTCTTGAGAATAATGGGGGTATGAGATGCCCACACTATAACTCCTATGAGCCACAAGGAGAGCTTAGGCAGATACCATTCAATGTCAAACCATGATGAAACAAAATGTTTTGATTTCATTCAATAAACCCAAAAGAAACAACTTGACATTTCTGTGACATTTAAAAAAATTTGTTCCTCAAACAATTTTGATATTTCAACTTTTCCTTCCAATTCGGGAAGGAAACAAATGTCAAAACTTAGGAATTTCACAGACAATGGAAATTCCAATTTTTGACCACCTCTTACCTGTAGTGTGCAAAGTGATTTCACTTTTAGAGCTATTGTATTACATCTGAGCAAGAACCTCACACTAGTTAAATGAAAGCTTCTCATTACATGTAGGAAGAGAATAAGGTTATCTGTGTAATCCTTAAATAATAATGATACAGATGAAATAGGTCCAATAGTTACTTTTAAAGGGTCCCCCCCCACCTAAAATGTCATATTGAAGGATATTTTTATACACAGGGCAGGCAAAGGGGAGCCAAACTCAGCCACTGGGTAGTTATAAGTTTGAGTGGGTCTGCAAATACATTCCCTTTTGCCTCTGAGAGGGCAGGTAGCTAACATTGGTAGATATGCCCAAGGTGTGTCTGCTGCAGGGAAAAGAATGGCAGAGGAATGTGGTTTTAAACATGATGAAGTTTATTTGGACAAATCCATCTGTTTGAATTTCCAAGGACAGACATATCATCAGTAACAGGAGTGATCATTCTAGGTACATAACTATGTGGTGACACTTTTCTCTGGGAAAACAAGGTGGCGAGCTGGCAGCTTTGCCATCACTTGCATTCCTAGCTCTTTAGGTCAGTAGAACAAACAGCTCATGTGATGTAATCGGAAAGCAAAGTCTTCAGTGATCAGCTACTGGTTTAATGAGAATGTGCAATGAATCAATGCCTGCTCCAGTGAGAGAGAGCACCTGGAATTCCAGTGCTCCAGAGCTCTGGGCCTAATCCTATTAATAAAGGGCTTTCTTCCATCCTGGCTCCTATGCCTAGAACAACCTTCATAACCTTGTGTGCCATGCTTCTACCTTTTCTTTAATATCCTCCTCCTGCAAGACTTTCAGCTGCCAGTTTACAGCACACCCATTGGGAACTGAGTGTCAAAATCTCGTTGGCAGCTTTGAAAACCTTTGCTTAAACATTCACTTTTATTACACAAACCCCAAAGCACTTATGCTGTCCATTAATAGATTTTAAGGTCGGAAGGAGCCACTAGAACATCTAATCTGATCTCCTGTGTATCACAGGCCACAGAATTTCACTTGGTGACATCTGCGTTGAGTTCAATAACTTGTGTTTGACTAAAGCACATCTTCTGGAAAGGCATTGAGCCTTAATTTGGAGTAGGGTGACCAGATGTCCCGATTGTATAGGGACAGTCCCGATTTTTGGGTATTTTTCTTATATAGGCTCCTATTACCCCCCACCCCATGTCTCGATTTGTCACACTTGCTGTCTGGTCACCCTAATTTGGAGAGATCTATAGATGGATCATAGTTGGATGATGGGAGTTATAGATGGAGAATCTATAACTTCCCTCATAGTTGTTCCTCTATTTAAAACAATATGCCTTATTTCTCATTTTAATTTGTCTGGCTTTAACTTCCAGCCATTGGATCTTATTATACTTGTCTCCATAGGTTAAACAGTCCTTTAGTATCCTTTTCTTTCCAGGAAGGTACTTATACACCTTAATCACCTCTTGATCTTCTTTTAACAAGCTGAAAAAATTGAGATCCTTCAGTTTCTCACTGTATGACATTTTCTCCAGCTCTCACATCATTTTTGGGACTCTTCTCTACATCCTCTCCAGTTTTTCAACATCCTTTTTACAATGTGGACCCCAGAACGGTATGCAGTATTCCAGGATCAACCTCACAAATACTGTGTACATAGGATAAACACTTCCCCATCCTGCTGGGTCACTCAGCAAAATCTTGATTGTCCACTCAACTGTAAACTCCTCTTTATTATTGTTATATTCTGGTCGTGCCTAAAAGCCCCATTTGGGATTTTGCTATATGATCATATATTAGAGCCATACCTGCCCTCCTTAGGTCAGGAGTCACATCTTTCAGAGCCAGGCAAAGTATTCATATACAATCTATTTTGTGAATTTAGATCCTTTTCCTCTTTGCCTATTATCCACAGGCTATTTTGGAATTTTTGTTGCACGCTTTGTGCAAGAAAATTTCAGTCCATGGATTGTTAGGCTATTAGCTTTGACTTTGTCTTTGACTATTTGTTGTAGTTAGGGCTGTTTAGGAATTTTTCAATGAGCCCTTTTTATAGCACAACATTCTGACTGATTAAAATCCAAACTGTTCATGATGAATGTCCTGACTGAAAAAAGTTATTGGCAATTTTTAACCTTTATTTCCCCCAATCTCCCATTTTATTGTTTTCTAGACAAAAATTTCATTTATTTATTTTTTACTTTGTCAAAACTGTTAGTAAATGTGAATTAAAGGTTACAGAAAATTGAAAATACAATTGAAACATTTCAAAAATTTTCGATTATAATATTTAGATTGACCCTCATCAAAATTTTTTTTGAGGTTTGGTTTGTGAAAATCTGAAGATTTCAATTTTTTTGCCCTGATTTGGGGCATGAACATTTTTCAGTAGTTCTAAACTTGTTTGCAAGCCATTTCCTGCTCAGCTTTAGTCATAGTGTTTGATAATCTAAATTAACTGCTGTTATTTCTGCTCTTTGACTGGATAATAACTTTTATAAACCGAAGGAAAATTTGAAAAGATTTTAAGAGGGCTATGTAAACCTGTCCATGATTATCTATTGGACTTTTAGTTAGTCTTTAAGGTGCCACAGGACTCTTTGTCACTATTGGACTTTTAACGTTCTGTGGAAGAAAATAAACATTTTCCTGGCAATGTTCACAAAAAAGAATAGAAAGGGCTTTGAAGACTGCAGAAGTGAATTCACAGTTTATATTAAATTTCCATCCTTTTTATAAGAGTAAAAAATCCAGAAAATAGTCAAATATTTGCATCCCCCCCAGTATTTTTCCAGCTCCAGTATATCTCTCTGTTGCATAGACTACTGAGCTGAATGTCAGGATGGTAAGTGGATCTTGTAGATAAGACATGGGGACTCCAAAAAATCTGTGGTCACTTCCTAGCCCTGACACAGACTATGTGATGATAGGGAGCAGAGGAACAGAGCGAGAAGTGATTTGCCTATCTGTAAAATGGGGAGAATAGCACTTTCTTTTCCCCACCCACTATCTGTCTATTTAGCTTGTAAATTCTTGGGGCAAGAACTTTAACATCACCCTACTTAGTACAAGAGAGCCCTGACCTCAGCTGGAGCCTCAGGGGCTGCCATAATATGTATAACAACAACAAAGAGCAACCGATTATTATTATTTCAAACCCTAGTAGGGGTTTTTACTTCGCTACAAAGACGAGTGCTCTAAAATGTACATTCCTAGTCTGAAACGGGTTCCTCCACCCTCAGGGGCATAGCCTCCAATGTAAATCAAAGTGGCTTAAGTAAAGCTGCAAATGTCAACTTGACCGGAATCAAAGTCAAACAGATGCAGCCCAGGGGGCATTGCCCCCTTTTCATTTCTGAACTGCTCACTACTTGGAACTGGAAAGGAGGGTCTTTCTCTGGGACAATGCCTTTCTAGCTTTTTTTTTTTTTTTGGCAGTCAATGTTATCTCTTACAAACGAACCCTTTCGAAGTTCAAAGGACAGCTCTTCGAAATTCTGTGAAGTCAGGTCACCTTATCAGTGCCCTCCCATTCTAGAGGCGCTCTGGTGCTTTCCTTGTAAAAGCTGAGCATGCAGCTTCGGTGCGTTTGATTTATTTTATTGTCTTGCCAGGCCTGAGCTGGCAGGCCGGGATAATAAAAGAGGATGGTGGCATAGTTTTCCTGCTTCTTTGCTCTTTTCCAGCTAACGTATTTTTGAGAATGTCCCCGTCAGAAAACTGTTCACTTGCAAATATTTACTCCCCTTCTGACTGTCAGTTGAACCCAAAGAACAAGTTTTTAACGGTGCAGGATGAACTGGCCAAAGGACATTGTCCATTATCAGCATGTGTATGTGTGTTCAGAGGAGACAGGACGTTGCAATGATTTACCACCTGTATCTGGTAACCTTAGTACAAATGTCCCATTTAAAACCCATTTGGAAACTGACCTCCACTTCTCCCTTTCCTCAAAAGTACCGGATTTTCCTCTCCTCATTCATCCAAGGTCAGCACAATTCCTGCCTGCGCTGTGGAGGATTGGAACAGATCAGTTCTCACCTCAGGCTTGCTCCCAGTGGGAGGATTAGAGACAGCACAAAATAATCATCTGTAACATAGACCCTCCTCACCCCTAAGCAAATTGTATTTTATGATTATTTGGCTCTAAAGAGGGGTGAGTGTGGGGGGGGGGAGGCTAAGCAAAGCCAGGGTAGTTTGAGTTCTTCTTTGGGTTTGGCAGAACATCAAAGAGCATAGGAAAACTCGCACTGAAAGAATCCAGGTCGAAACCTAAGCCTCAGGCTAAGCGCTCCTTTGTGCTGGGGTTCCCAACCTCCGTATCAGGATTTGGAAGCCTCCTTTCTAGAATCAGAGTGCTTCTGTCATCCTCCCTCTCAGATGTTCCCACCTGTCTAGACATCCACAGCCGAGTATAAGTGCTCTTTGCCTGTCCCGCTCTGTACTTGTCCCAAAGTTCCTTGTCCTTGAATCCAGGTTCCTCCTCCTCCCATCTGCTTTCGAACCTGCAGGTTCACTCACGCTCCAGGTGGGTCGGCCGCAAGGATAGTGTACAATTAAAGCCCTAGTATGGGACTACAGACTGAGGCCATGTCTACCATGCAATTGAAGGTGTGATTCACAGCTCAAGGAGGCATCTCTGTGCTGACTTTAATCTAGCTAATAGCACTAAAAAGAGCAGCGAAGACCCGGTGACTTGGGCATCGGTTCAGGTTGTACAAGGCTGCCTGGGTACGGACTCATGTTGCTGGCTTCTGCCTCTGCATCTTCACTGCTATTTTTAGTGAGCTGGCTAGACTAAAACCACTGTGGGATGGCCCTGAAAATCACACCTTGGATTGTGGCATGGATTTGCTCAGACTGTGTGGCCACGGGCAAGCCGCTTTCTGGCCTCAGAACCCTGTCTTTAAAATGGGGATAATGTTCTCTTTCTCTCACCCTTTGTCAGCCATATCTGTTTAGGCTATAGCCTGTTCGGGACAGAGATTCTCTTACAATGTGTTGCACAGAGCCTGTCAAAATGGGGCTCGGATCTTGGCCAAGGGCTGCAGATGTTGCTTCAATACTACTGACAAAGACAAAATATTATTTGGGAAGGAGGCTAATTTCAGAGGCGTGAGCTCCTGAATCTCAGTGGGAATGTCCTGAATAGAACTGAGAAGATAACGGTTTGTTTTAAAATGGTTCGAGCTGCAACAAATGTGAGGGTTTTTTTTTTTTTTTTTTTTTAATAGATTGTTTTAGTGAGTTGCCAACGTCTGTTTCAGAGTAAGGATTTGAACATGGGTCTCCTACATCCCAGGCAAGAGCTAAAGACTGTGGTGGAAGCAGCAGTGCTACCATTGCCTCCTTCTGCAGGCTGGTTTGTGAGTGACTGAAACGATTCCTGTCAAAACGGGGAATAATTTTGGGTTGACCAAAACTAAGCTTTTCGTCCCCTTTGGTTGAAAAATTCCACCCAGCTCTCATCCCGAGACCCCATTCAGATAGACAGGTCTTTTGAATAAGGGACTTCGGTGTCATTTGACTTTTTGAAATGTACTGTTCAGGTGAGTTGGGTCTTTTCTAACCGTTTACATTAAATACGATGAGGAGGATACAGCCTCAAAGCAACTTATGGGAAATGTCTGCGGGCCAGCTGCACTTTAAAAGCAATGGCTTTGTGAGCGAAGCTACAACACTTCCTAATCTGCTCGGTTTGTACCTCCTGTCTATAGGAAACACCATAAACTATCCAATGAAATTGTGCTTCTGTGTACTGGGAGTTGTCATAAGTGTGGAGTGTTGTCTTGTCTGTGTGGGGTTAATGTTACCTGAGAGGGCAGTGTCGTCAGAGGAGTCTGGCTAGACACAGAGAGACCAGGAAGTGGAGTTCAGTTCGATCTGGGCTTTGGATTGACTCAGAACCCCTTGTCCAGCTATGGACCCCCAACCTTGTCCTTTCCCTGTATGTCTTCATAACTAGCTAAAACAGTAAGTAAGATTGTATCCTGCATAACCTTGCATTCGATCTTGGTGTCCCTATCTGTGTAGTTAGCGGGGGGGGGGGGGGGGGGGAGCTGGTTTTTGCAAGAAGATTAAGGTTAGAAAATTCAATACCTGTGTAGTCTATTAATTGTATGCTTGTTCTTTCTTTATTAAACTTTTTATACCTATAAGAATTGTCTGGTAATTCTAGTAAGGTGATCTGAGCCTTGAATCTGGGGATCTTATAAAGAGTGAGACCGGAGTGCTGTGGCTACCTTGCCTTGCGCTATCAGGGAGAGTGAAACAGTGTGAAGGTCCCTTTTTCTCAGGGGGAGGAACAGGGGGCTTGGGAGAGTCCAGGTACCCCCTCTCCAGGGCCTTGGAAATTTACTTGGATGGTGGCAGCGATTTCCCAGCTGGTAGAGTGTGGGGGTTTGGGGGTGTGAAGACTTAACTTAGGCTGGGAAGCAGCTTGTAGTTATTTGGTCTGGCATAGAAGAGTCCCTTCTCTGTACCCCAGAGCACAGAAAAAGGGGAAGGACACTCTTACAGGAATATGGGAGAATTTCCATATGGCAAAAACAGTAACTGTTTTCCAGAGAGAAACTGTCCTGCAGGTGCTCAACAAAGCACGACATATCAAGATGATGCTCGATATTCAGTTCAAATGTCTGTGGGACTGATTCAACTCCAAATGAAGTCAATGCAGAGTCTCCAGTGGGAATTGGATTGAGTCCTATATGTGTAAACCAAAACAGACACACTTTTTATGCCATGCACCTTGTTTGTTCAGTATATTCCATTGTCTCGTTGTGTCAAGTGTCCCATTCTTCCTTGCCAGTGATGCCAGTCGTCATGCTCCTGCTTCTACTACAACTGTTGCCATGTTTATTCCAAGCCTTCGCTTACACATGAAACATTACTCCTGAGCTGCTCT
Source organism: Sternotherus odoratus (assembly GCA_032164245.1). NCBI lineage: Eukaryota > Metazoa > Chordata > Testudines > Kinosternidae > Sternotherus > Sternotherus odoratus. The sequence goes on from JAVMKO010000002.1 coordinate 16,433,739, forward strand.
AGAAGGCTGCTACCATTTCCTCTTTCAAATCCCACCAATCACAGGGCAGCAGAAATTTATAAGGGGCCATTTTAGATCCCAGCTCCCCTGGGCCGCGTGTTTCCAGCCTGAAGTGCCTTCATTCTCTGATTATACCATCTCATCTCATCACCGAGGTTCCCACTTTGTCATGATCCATTGTCTGATCTCTGTCTCTTCCTCACCTACTCTTAACCCCTGTGTCACTTTAGAATATAGTAAACAGCCTATTAAAACAATGAAAACCTGCACAAAGAAATCCCAAGCAGCCAAAATAATCTTCCCACTTCCTGTCCACCCCCTTTCTTCTCAGTTCCCGATTATGGGCCTGATTCTGACCTCCTTACCCACAGTCCGTGGTTCCGTTGATGGAGCAAGGGACTACTCCAGTGTGACAAAATCTGGCTTGTGTAAACCCGCAAGGCCAAGGAATTGTCTCCCTATTTGTTTGAAGTGTCAAGCACACCTGGGGGTATCTGTGTAGAAAATAATTAATACTAATGGTGTTAATGACTTGTCTTCACCCATGTGGTGTCTGCAGCTGGCAATTATTCATTCGGCACATTGTACAAATATAAACAGCAGGATATGTGGTATTTTCCAATAACTGCACAACCAATAGCTTGTGCCTTGCACTTCAATTAATTGGCAAGAAATGTACACCCACTCCTTTGTGTTTATTGCTTAATTTACTTAATTCATTTAGGCAGAAGAGTCCTTCATGGTTCCAGCTGTCTGGCTTTCTAGGCTAGAGCTATAGGCAATCAGTTAGCTCCACTAGTCTGAACAACAGAAGCTCAATATATGTTGGCTTCATATACTATGTTTCAGGCTAGTACAAACTGTTTAGTAGTATTGTGCTTTAACTCCATATAACTTGGTCCAGCAATGTTAGACTTCCTATGATTCATATTACCTAGAGCACTGAATAGAGCTGACCTAATAATTTATTTTGCGGTGATGTGGGGTGGAAGATGGTTCAGAGACCAGACCAAAAAAATCTGGAAAAAAAAAATGTTTTGGGTCAAGCCAAAATGGAAACTTTCAGAGGGTTTTTTGTGCGTTTTTCCTCCCCCCCCCCCCCAATCCAAAAACCAAAAGAATTTTGTTTCTGGTCAAATGAAACATTTTGTTCAACCCAAAACCATTTTTTCCCCAGTTTTGTTTTTCATTTTTGGGTGTTCCTCATTTAAAAATAAAAAGTAGCTAAATTTTGAAATGAAGTATAATTTTGAAATGAAAAGATAATGTTTCATTTAAAAATGCCACAATAAAACATTTTGACTTTGTCAAAATATTTTTTAAAAAACTATTTGCTGAATTTTACCTGAATTTGTGAATAGTTTCAGTTGACCTGAAACTACATTTGTCAGTGAATAAACTGTTCATCCAAAAAACATTACCTAGCTCAGTGCCGAACACAAATATGTGGTGACATTTATTGTTTTATAAGATAGTGAGTGTGAAGATACAATAATTATCTCTATTCTAATAGGAACACTCAAAGTGTGATACCAATACACCAGCTAAAAATGACTGGAATTTGCATTATATAATCTAAAAAGCCAAAGCACCATTGCAAAGCACACAACATACAGTATAAGCAAAGTGATCTGGAGGGTGATTGGCAAATAGCTTGTTTCATGTTTTATACTGTCCCCCAGTTGTCCCTCTATTACAGGCCTGCACAACGTGCTGCCCGGGGGCCACATGCGGCCTGCACGGGCTCACTGTGTGGCACATGGGGGGCGAGTAGGGGTGGGGCAAGCCAAGCGGGGGGATGGGGAGAAGCAGATCAGGGCGAGGGTGGGGCTTTTCAGCCCGCAGCTGGGTTTTTTGCAGTAATATGGCCCTTGCTGCCTTCCGAGTTGTGCAGGCCTGCTCTACTTAGCTTTTATTAGTTGGTTAATTTCATATAGGCATCGCAGTAGAAGTGATTCTTGGATAGGGAGCTACCAAGGAGATTCATGCTGGTCCTGGTGGTTGGGCTCTGACATTTCGTACATTTATAGCAGAATTGGGAAGCCCTGAGCAGTTTGTTTCAATCTACTTACAATGCAGTCCCTTCCCTTGCGGGGCCTGGGAAATGTTTTTGAATGACCAGATAGTAACAGCAGAGTGGATGCCTAGATACGAAGGTCTGAATTTGCTTATCAAGGGAAGTTTAAGCATCAGCTCCCATGGGAGTCCTTCCATGGGGTTGGACCCAGGCTCTTAGGGTCTTTCTATACCACAGCTAGAAGCATACCTCCTGGTGCAGGTAGCCAGACTTGTGCTAGCTCCGCTAAGGCTAGCATGCAAGAAAGTAGCAGGTGACAGAGGCATGGACAGAGGTCAGGCTAGCCACCTGAGTCCAAGTCCTTTTGGGCCACTACAAGCCACGCTGCTATTTCTAGCACGCTAGCTCTAGCAGAGCTAGGATGTGTCTGTTTAGCCAGGCTCGGAGGCATGCTCCCAGCCGCTGTGAGGACACCCCCTTATGGCTAACCAGGGGTGGAGCTGAAGCAGGAGTATAGCAGACTGATGTGGTGGTGCTCCCCGACTAGCAAGCCGCGATAGTTTGTAAACCTGAGAGTTGCCATCAGTGCGCAAATGAATATAAACGCAAGGGAGCCCCTTCCTCAACTGGGGTCGCTATATTGAAATAATTGGAATTACCCCCATTTATACCAGTGGAGGTCCTGGCCTTTGACGTTCTTTTCTAGACTGAAATGTACATGAAGCCCATTCAAAATGCACAAGTCAGCAGTGTATGCATGGTAAATGAGCAGGAAACTAACAGGAAAATACCATTTGGGTGTATGGGCCCCTGGCCAACCTCAAGTTCTGCATTAAAATCAAGGAACACTTTGTCAGACTCAGCTGCCCCTTGGCCCCTCAACCAGCTACTGATCAATCTCAGACCCCTGTATGGGCCAGATTTTGGCAGATTATGAACACTCTCCACTCCCACTGACTTCAGAGAGAACTGAAGGTACTTGTTAGAGCTGGGCAGAGAATGGGGGGGGGGGGGGAGGAGGAGGAGGAGGGATTTCTGTTGAAAACTGTGATAGAAAATGGAATAATTTTTACTGAAATTTTTATCCTTTTTGATTTCTTTTCAAAACTGAAAAATGATTTTTTCCCCTCCCCCAGGGTTTTGAATGTGTGGTTTTCTGATGAACAGCAGCCATGCGCCACAAAAAACTTTGTTTAGTAAAACCCTCAATTTTCCATCCGTTTCCCCCCTCCTGTCCTAGAGTTCATCATCCCACCCAGAAGTGCTCAGAATTTTACTATTTCTTTTTTTTTTTAAACAGTGTCTCTAACCTTTTGTGACCCATCCCCTTTTGTAAGACTTGTACCAGCAGCGGAATAATCCAGAAAAGATACAGTGGAAATGCTCTACATTTTCACAGCTAAACTGGCTTCTGGCTTGCTGATGGACGGGAGCAGAACAATAACAGAATAACTGCCACTCGACTGAACAAATACCCATCCCATAAAATAATTGAGTCTCTGCTGGTGACTTGATGGAACAGAGTAATGTCACCGCAATTGAACTTCGGGTTTTGACAGAATGAATGTCTCCTTGCTCTGACTGGGAAAACCTCAGATTTTCTGTGATATTTATTTTCCACTAATACCTCAGCATTTATGTAGCAGCGGGAGGAGTCTGTTATCCCATGACAATGTTTAACCTGATCAGCATGATCTATTTAAGTATGTGCATTTGAAAATATTTCTGATACTAATATGTGATCGGATTACAGCAGCCTATGGCTACCTGTAGGATACTTTACACTTTTAAAGCACTTTGCATCTAAAAACCTTAGTGCTTTACAGACATTAAAGCAGGGAGGTTAATAGAAATATTTACTATTTTGCAGATGTGGAACACAAGACATGGCGGGATTTAGCACCACCTTCAAAGCTGTGTGCCGAAAGCTGAAGCTTGTCTAGGGATATTCGTACTGCTGTAACTAGGATATAGTTGCCCCAGTGCTGGTTGTATCAACGTAACATGGGGTATGTGATTTACATGGGTAATTGCCCTGATCTCAAAAGTCATCCACAAGCACCAAGATCAAAGTGATCTGGTGCCGAGCATTTGTATCTCCCATTTAAGTCAATTATGCCTAAATTGTTTTCTTATTTGACCTTTTCCCCATTATTCTGTTAGTATTTCTATTCTGGTAGTGCCTAAAAGCCCCCCCAGGATTGGGGCCCCATCGGGTTAGGCACTGTCTAAATACCCAGTAAGAGATGGTCCCTGCCCTTAAAATCTATCTACAGACAAGCACTTATAGTACAGTAGGGAAGGGAAGATGATGTTCAAATAGGATCAGCCAGTTACATAGGTTACTATTGCCAACTGTCCCCAGCCAATGCACAAGCAAACCATTATTAGCTGTGTAACTTCTTGCAGACTTCACAGCCAATGTTGGTCTGAAGGAAAAGTGGCTTTAAAGATGAAGGCCCCAATTCAGGAAAGCACTTAAGCACTTGCTTACAGGTAAGTATGTACTTCAGCTCCCTTTCTGAATAGGGATGTTTTCCTGAATTGGGGCCAAATTCAGAAAGGGCATTCTGTGCATAAGAGAATAGGTGGAGAAACTGTCAAATGGGCAAATGAGACTGGTAGCATTGGTAGAGCAGAGGAGGTAAGAAGGCGACACAAGAAAGATGAGAGGAGACTGGCTACATTGTATGATTAATTGGTTGATGTTTGCAAAGCAGTTGGAAAACATACAGTGCTCTCCAAGTGCTAAGTAGTATTGTTGTTTGTTACCCTCTCATTACTGTATCTGACACAAGTTCAAACAATCTTGTCTTTACACCGTCTCTTCCCTTTAAAATTTCTCTGAGCAATTCTGTAATCTGTCCTTATCCAAGGAGTCCCGTGTGTGTGTGTGTGTGTGTGTGTGTGTGTGTGGCTAGTAGGACATGATTGCAATAGGTTAAAAAGAGCTATTAACAAAGACCACATCAGAGCTCTTGCAACACAGGCAATCTGTTTACTCAGCATCAGATGGACTAATTCCTAATGAAAGGGCATTGCATAGCAGAGTGCAGGACTCTGGTGCTCAAAAATATTTAAATGTTACTTATGTGCAAAGAGCTTGATTCTAATTAAGGGTGGGGGAGCCAGCTGGGGCAAAATCAAAACTTAGCCCCAACCCTTCACTCAAAGCCTGAACCCAAAAATCTTTAAATAAACATACAAATGTGTGGTTACATTTAGTTCATAACGTTTTTTGGCTCTTAAACGTCCTCCTTTTGGACAGGACTGGAAGTGAGAGGAACTGAAACAACACAACAGAATTTGTCCTCATAGTATTTCCAGAAATTGTAATTACTGGCAACCTCACAAAAAATTGCCCAATCCTCCTTGATCTGAAAAATGTTGTGAGTTCAGGCAAGCTTCTATGTCTCATGCTGAAACAGAGGGGACCAAATTCTCCACTGCTTTACATTGTCTGCCTAAGTTTTATCTATAATACTTATTTGGCTTCCATTAACAACATATCTGCATTACCACATCTCTAATGTATTTATCCTCCCAACACCCTTGTGAGGCAGAGAAGTGCTATTACTCCCACTTTACCAATGGAGAAGTGAGGCTCAGAGAGATTAAGACCCATTTTTTAAAAGCTATGTAGGCCTTGTTTTGTTCACTGATAGACCTAAGTACCCAAATCCATTTTGAAAATAGGGTTTAGCCATTTAAATCACTTAGGGCTTGTCTACACTGGCACTTTACAGCTCTTCAACTTTCTCGCTCAGGCGTGTGAAAAAACATCCCTCCGAGGGCCGCAACATGCCAGTATAGACAGCGCACCAGCACTTGTAGCTACGCCCCTCATGGAGGTGGGGTTTTTTTTAGAGCCAATGAAGACGTGCCCTTAGGCCTTGCAACACTGAACAGAGCTTTGTACCTTCACCACTGAATCAAGCTTCCTAGTTACTGCTGTCTGTGCAAATTAGAATGGCAGTATTTTCAATTCGCTGTGCAAAGGCATAAATGACCACGCCAGGTGCAAGGCAGTGGGGAACTAGTTAGTAATGAGTAGGTAGTTCTCAACCTTTTCTGTATTGGGACCACCCAAGGCATCCTCCTCCCTCCCAGCTAGCTGGGATCCCCTTCCTATTTAGCAATGTAGAATGGAAAGAGGGGCTGTGCCTCCCCCCCACCCCGCCCATGTTTGTGTCCGTTGGGGTGAGAACTCTTGGACTACAGCCATGTGTTCCTTGACACATTCTGAATTCTGGAAAGCCAAAACCCAGCACAATGCAAAAATCTTGATTTTTGTGTGTGTGTGCGTGGAGTTATTTTAAACTGAAAACTCAAATCATGTTTGTCAAAAAGTTCATGAACTAGGGTCTGATTTATGGCTTTCCCTCCAATCATCTGATGTTTGCACTTTCGTATGTTCTTAACTGAGTTTGTTGTTGAGCCAATTCTAGAGCTTTGCGAAACCTGCCAGTTTTGCTTCCTGGCATATCGTGTGAACTCTTTCTCCAGGTTTCACTTTGAGTCTGGCATTCAAACAGTCCTCAAATCTCACAGTGAATATCAGTCAAAAGCAGGAGAAAGTGCAAACCTTGAGCAATTGGAGAGAAATTCATCCATTTGTCTTGATGATGTTCATAACTATTTGGGGGTGAGCAGACATCTACTCATTACCAACCCACAAGCTTTTTTCCCCCTGCACCCCATGAGTTTTCCTTAAAAGTCTTCTATCCAGATAGCGATGGCACTTACTTTAGGAGCATAGGAGAAAAGCCTCATCCCAAAAACTCTACTTACAGACATTGAACTTTCGTTCATGGATGGGTGTGAGAGAGGAGGGAGGGACAATCCAGTGTTCATTATGTTACTATAGTTTGTGCATTTTAACTGGTTTTGTAGCTTTCACATTCCCCCGCTCCATTAGTGCAACCCTCTCAAAGGTCTAGGGCACGGGTGGGCAAACTATGGCCCACAGCCACGGGCCACATCCGGCCCACGGGACTGTGCTGGTCAGCCCCTCGGCTCCCAGCCTGGGAGGCTCCCACAGCCCCTCCCGCACTGTTTCCCCTCCCCAACACCCTCGGTGTGCCGTGCCACCAGTGCTCTGGGCAGCTTAGGGGCATGGCTGGCTCCGGCCAGGTGGTGTAGCTCAGGTGTGGATTTAAAAGTGAACAGAGGGTGCCCTGGCATTGGCCCCCCAAGAACAGGGGGCCCCGGTGCCAGGAACTCGGGCAGCTTAGCACCAGCACACCCCCCATGGGGGGGATATGCACTGTGGGGCAGAGAGCGAGGCTCACTTTCAACCTAAGGGGAGCAGGTGGGACCACAGGGAATGCAGGCAGAGGACTCAGGAGGACACTGGGAGGCCGGGCAGATGACCGGAGAGCAGTGGCATTTTGAAGGGGAAACCACCGCTTCTCTCCGGCTATGTGGCTGCCCCTGCTCCTCCTGAGTCCTCTGCCTATGTTCGCAGGGCCACATTCCGAAAGGGACTTTAGATGGGGGGATAGATAAGGGGTAGGGTTTCAGGGGGGCGGTTAGAGCCAGGGGGTCCTGGGAGCGGGTGGTCAGGGGACAAGGAGCAGGGGGGGTTGGATAAGCATGGGAATCCCGGCGGGCCTGTCAGAGGGTGGGGGTGTGGATAGGGGTTGGGGCAGTCAGGGGACATGGAACGGGGGAGGTTGGATAGGGGGTGGAGTCCCGGGGGTGCGGTTAGGGGTGGGAGGGTCCTGGAAGGGGGTGGCCAAGGGACAAGGATCGGGGGGGGGGGGGGGAGTTGATGGATAGGGAGTTTTGAGGGGGGCAGTTGGGGTGGGAGGGGGTTGGATAGGGGGCAGGGCCAGGCTGTTTGAGGGAGGCACAGCCTTCCCTATCCAGCCCTCCATACAGTTTCCCAACACTGATGTGGCCCTGGGGCCAAAAAGTTTGCCCACCCCGGTCTAGGATGACCAGATGTTCCAATTTTTATAGGGAGAGTCCCAATATTCGGGGCTTTTTCTTATGTAGGTGTGTCTTACTCCCCAACCCTGTCCCGATTTTTTTCACACTTTCTACCTGGTCACTTTACAAAGGTCTGTTAATCCTCTTAGCTAATACTCAGATATGTTCCTATTTCCCCCCACTCCTCCAATAAGCCAGCATGGTCCTAATTGCGTAAAACCTTCCAGAACTTCACTCCTCCACAGATATATTCACTATACCTGTAGGTATATGGATGTTATTTCCTGTAATTCTTTGTTTAATATATAAATGTATTGTAATATTTTGTTTGCTTGCATTATAACCTATAGGCAGCAGCTAGGTAGTCATATACTCCACATCCAAAAAGAATTGCACCGCAGCTTATTAAGAAGCTTTTTTTTTTCTTCAAGATCTACCTGTTATATATATTCAGGGGAGTAGAACTAAGACCATCCACAATAATGCCATTTGGTGAATCCCAGTATTACATTTATAAGACAAAGACGACTTTGTAGCACCTTCGAGACTAACCAGTTTATTTCAGCATAAGCTTTCCTGGACTATAGCCCACTAATTCTTTAAAGTATCTGTATGCAAGATCAAAGGAAACTGGCCATACAAACCAATCCAGATTCAAAAAAATCATACTGTATATCTCTAATTGTAATATTAACCTTCAATTTCCCTTAACCCATTTTCTTCAACAAAATCCCAAGTAGATGAGAATGAAAGGAATAGATTCCGGATGCCCTGAAAGTCAACAAATTCTGCTTCTATCAGAACAAAGGGCAAACATGCATGAGATCCAGAATCAAAAACCAATTACTGCCCCCCCCACACACACACACAATGTCTTGCCACCAGCTCCCCTCCCTTTAAAACAGGGAGAGTTATTTCAAGCAACTCAGTTGATCATAATGAAGTTGATATCACTTGATGAAAGGAGCAGACACCAGGTAGCCAGGTATGAATAATTCATTATCAAATAATTGTCTAAAATGTGACTTATTTACCAGGATTTCCTTAATGATCCATCCCATAAAAATAAAACATAGAATGCCCCTTCTTTATTGCAGTGTGGAATGGATTCTATGTCATTCACTGGCCTCTTCAATTTTATTTTTTGGTCCCATTTGCTCTTGATGCACTGTAAGTGGAAATCTCACAGTATATACAATATGTTCCCACACCATGTGAAAGAGGAACTTCAAAACTATGAGGGGTCAGCCTGAGGTAGAGACCCATAATTCACACTGCAAAAATGCTGCCAAAAATGCTTCCGATTTGAAAAGCATATTCACTCGTGACAGCAGTGTTTTTTATTTGCATTGATTAAAGCCCACTGAAGCCAATAAGTCTTTCAATTTATTTATAGTTTATTTAATTTATTATTTATTATCCTGCCTATTGAGTTTTTCAATAAAAATTGATGCACACAACTATCACCTCCTCTTCATAGGGGAATGCATAGATGAACTTTCTTTAAATAAATACAAATAATGATTGACATTAAGTCACTGTTTACTAACAGATACAAAAGAGCATTCTCCTATACTTAAAATTGTTAATAACTGCAATACCTCAGATAATTTAGTACCAATAAAATTAGTGGCAAATGTTGTCGTGGTGCTTGAGATTGGGGCTAAATGTTGACTTTTTAATGGTAAATGATGCAAATAGACTATTTTATAGGAAAAAAATATTACAGTGAAGTCCATCATCTTTCTTCAGATCTGATGTTCTTGTAGTCATAAGAATGTTGGCCTAAATTTTCAAACCTGACTAGAGGAATTTGACCCCCTAAGGAATGCAGGCTCTAACCTATTGTAAACACTGCTGTGGTGATTTACCTTTTCTAGTTTTGGTTGAAATATAATTACCCCCAAATATAATTACCTCAACGTCTTCTGCTGTCCAGCCACCCCCACCACTAAGGGGGAAAAAAATTGAAAAACTTCCTTCAAACCAAGTTTCCATCAAAATAAAGCCTTATTTCTGTTCCCTATTTATGTTTTTCTGGTTTGAAGTTGTGTAACCAACTCAGAATTATCTTGAGAAGAAACATTGTCCTGGTGCCAGAGCCATTGGGTCCTGTGAAACGGATTTGAGCACTGGCCTGCTAAACTCAGGGTTGTGAGTTCAATCCTTGAGGGGGCCATTTAGGGATATGGGGCAAAAAACCTATTGGATGGTTTAATTGGGGATTGGTCCTGCTTTGAGCAGGGGGTTGGACTAGATGATCTCCTGAGGTCCCTTCCAATGTTGATATTCTGTGAAGGCAAGTGGAAAGAAAAGCACAGGAAGACATGAGTTGGAGCTTCCCTCTGCATTGTACTGCAAGGCAAAGGCATGTACAATGACTTCCAGTCAAGCGTCACCTGTTGCTTCTTGCAAGGGCTGGTTTCTTTCTTCATTTTCTTCTCTTCAGTAGTGACAAGCATATCCTGTCAGGCACTGTCCAACAAATGTGCCCATATGGGCGGGTGCAGGAGAGAGAATGTGCCCATCTTAATCCTGGCACATCTCTCTTCCAGAACCAATGGAAAGACCGGCCCTGTGCAACAACAACTACAGAGGCACTTCCTCTCCCTAATCCACCCTATGGACACTAAATCCACATGGATGATTTGTTGTTTAGCCTGGATAATCTGCATGGGGGGATTCTGCTAACCAAAAGATGTGGGTACATAGCAGTGCTTTGCATCCCATGTGCGTTGGCTTGGGAGTGGTATTCTGAAGTGAGCCTGTATTTGGTTCATGATGTGCCTTTTAACCACTGAAATATCTAATTTTGAAATTTAAGAGCAATAAAATTATTTTTTGTATTTGTGCCTAGGAGACCTAACTGTGGACTCATTATGCTGAGAACCCATTGGACTGAGAACCCATTGTGCTAAGTGCTGTACAAATGCAGAACAAAAAGATTGTAAACCCTCTGGGGCAGGGACTATCTAGATATAAGACCATAGACAACAGCTGGATACAGACAAATGTGAGAACACAAGGAAACAATGAGACAGCATGATAGCACCCAGAGACCCCCAATCAAGATTGGGGGCCTGTTATGCCCAAATGACAAATATGCAAAGATAGTCCTTGCTCAGAAGACCAAGTAGACAGGAGAGACAAAAGGTGAAATAAACAAAATATTATGATTACCATTTTACAGAGGCATTGATGTTGTGTGACCTTGGACAAGAAGTCGGTGGCAGAGCCAGGAACTGACCACAAATATTTTGAGTCCCTGTCTAGTGACTTAAACAAAAGATTATTGTTGTTGTTTCTCCTGCTACCAGAAATCATCAGGATGACAGTGGAAAGTATGAGTTTGAATCGCTGTGGGGTTTTGATTCTAATCTATAGAAGTGTTAGAGGTGCCGAATAGAAGTGGTGTTCCACAATCCAGATGGTAAAGAGAGAAATGTTGTCGTTTTGGGGAATTTTATTTGATGGACCGAAAAACCAACAACCACCCTACTCCAAAAAGCCCCAATAAACCAAAAACCACCAATCCAAAGTTCTGCCCTGTCAGACCCAGAGAAAGTGATCTGCAAAAGGCAGAGAGGGATGAGTGCCCACAACTCTAGCTGAAATCTGTGGGAGCTGCTCTGTGCCTCTGAAAATCATTTTGAGATACATTTTATTCCTTTAATCTTTTAAAGATAATGTTTCTCCACTGCCGGGCTCGAATCGGTTGGATGAGGTTAAAGGAAGTTAGTAGAGCTGATTTATTGTGTAATCTGTGCTCTGTAAAGGCTTTTTGTTCAGAACGGAAGTGTCAATGGTCTGCAGTATGCAGCTTGTTTTGATTTAAGTGGGAATCCGATGCCTGTTAAACCAGGAGTGGCACTGCTAAGGAGTACACTGCATTACTGCTTTGATAATAATGCTATGGGTGATCTGTACCTGTTACCTAACAAGCCTCTTCAAAGAACAAAACTTAAGTGTCTCTCACCAGAGAGAAGGGAAGAGGAAAGATGTGGATTGGGAGCCCTAGCAGCATTTTAACCCCCACAGTAGATGGTGTAAGCATGTGCAATAAAAAGCTCCCAGAAACCTCTTCTCCCTCCCCAGAAGGCTTTCCGGAGGCTCCGTTGCTATACTGACATGTGGATGGGAGTGTATCTATTGTTAATATTAGATGTATTTATTTGTCTGTTCTATTCACCTGGAAAGGTTCCACAAGGTGGTGTATTTACCCAATACAAGAATCAGAGAGTTAGCCGCGTTAGTCTGGAATTGCAGAAGTGACCGAGTCCCACAGGACTCTTTGTCAGTTGCCCAATTCATCTACTCCAAAGTCTTTCTCATGCAGAGTCCATTGGGTATATAGCCTGCCTCTCCTCCTGTTCAGTGGGTATTTTGGAGTTGCTGAGGGAGGTAGTGCTGTACACTGAGTCGCATCATAGATGCATTTAACATGCATGAATTCAACTATACACGCTCCACACAAAAAAATTAAAAATTAAATAGTGCTGGCTGAGTGGAGCCAGCGATGGGCTATACTTTAGACTATATGTAATTTTGATCTTGTGCGGTGACCTTGGAACCTAACCCTGCATAAGAAATGCCTCCACTGTAATTTGGACAGCAGGGCCAGCTGTAGACAGGTGACAACTCTGTTCCAAGCCTTGTTTTCAGTGAACCCAGATAGGGCAGCATCTCAGCTAGTGTTCACCCCAGTTAGTGGTTGGGGTGAGAACAGGTTGCTTGAAGTTTGCAGCACTAGCTCCTCAGTTGCTGGAACTTCTCACCATGATTTCCTATAGCTTCTGGGGTATGTTTGTTTGCAAGTTGAATCAAAGACAGTTGGGTGGGGACCCATTTGCCGACTAATTTTCTGTCTTATTCTTCTGGTTATTAAATCAGCTTAGCTTTTCTTTCACTTCTGTAGTCCATATTCCCGAATAAAGAAAACCTAACAGAAGAATACTATTGAATCAGTTAATAATTAAGCAATGACAACTTGAAATACACCCACATAAGAACTACCTGATATCACATCTTACATATTTGATAATTGTACAGGAGAGCTTTGTTTAATTAGTGGTGATACTTAAAAATATTCATGTTGGGAATTGTTGTGAAAGGTATTATTTTAATGAATGGATGTATGATCACTCAGACTCTTATATCACATCCTTTCCCACACAGGTTCTTGCATACTTCTGCCAAAAGTGTTAGCTGTTTACTTTTTCCTTTGTTTTCACTCCAGCAGCGAGTGACTAATCTTTAAATGCAAGTGTTTAAAATGACTGAAAAAATGGCATTGCGGAGTTCACGGTTTGCCATGTGACAATGGAAAGGAATCACAGAATAATTTTCCTCTAATACTGAGAAGGAACTTGATTTGAATGAGGAAAAAAAGAAAATTACCCTATGATCTACACTTTTTCTCACCCACTTTGTTTGTTTCCCCCCTAGAATTTCCCCTCTAGCTTCCTGCTACAGTTTTAAAGGCTTTACTGTGACTGTCAGAACACAACTGCTTAGTTTGCAAGAAAAAGATGGGTTTTTTTTCTAGCTAGCAGCTTCACAAACTCAACTTGGGAATGGACAGATGGACGGTGTAAAACAGTCTTCAAATTTGAGTCTACGCCGGCTTTGCAAAATATTTAAGTAGACTGCATGCAAGTCCCTACACACACTAACATTTTACACACAAAATCAAGAGGGCAAATTTTACGTTTCTTTTTGACATCTATATAACGTCTAGTTTATGCTCTGGAAGATCAGGCCACTGGTTCTGATAAAAAATTGAGTTGACAAAACATATAATCTGGGGCCAGCCTCTGATGCTATTGGTTTGAGTGACAATTTACTCCATGAATGGTCCCATTGAGTAAGGGGATCAGAATCTGGAATCGCCTTTGTAATTAATTGAGAGTTCTTGTTCTTTCTCCCTTCTTTTTAATAGGGTCTTTCATATTGCATGTAAATTATTTTGTTTGTACCAGAGTGGGGATTCAGTTTTATTCCCAATTCTGCCACTGACTGTACAATGGGAATGTGCAAAGGAAGGGAAGTATCAGTGCTTTGAGATCTCTGGAGGGGAAGCATTACATAAGAGTGAAATACTATTATTGATGATCTTTGGTGGGATGAGGCATCAGGATTACTTCTGTTTTAAGGGCTATTCTATGTTTATCCTTAATTTCCTTTAAAAATGAGTGTGACTGAGTCCAACTAATGTATTAGTCTTTTAAAAAAATTGTAAACTTCATAAAATGGGAGGAAAGTTAAAGTATGCAAGTCATAATTGTCTCCAATTCACTCTTCCTTTCAGCTTTCTCAGCTGCTTACCTCACCCTTTGTTGTTGGCCCAGGGAGATCTGGATTTAAACCCTTTAGCCATATGCATTCCTCTCCACTGTCTACTATGTGTAAAAATACCTGGTTACTTCCGGAGAGACCAGATTTCCTGGATCAGAAGGTGTTTGTGGCTTTCATAACAAAGGAACTGAGCTACACAGGGAATGAGGTAGCTTACAAAGCACCAGAGCAACAGAGTTGAAAGTCTGCATATGAGGAAGATGGTTGTCCTGCGGTGTCAGGGTGATGCTTAGAAGTTTAGCCCTCCTTTGGTGGCTCACCCTGTCCAACACCTGTAACTGTTCTCAGTAGAAGCCTGATTCAAACCACATTGAAGTTGATGGAAAGACTCCCACTGGCCACAACGGATAAGGCCCTGGACAGATTAATAATGTACACAGCTTTTTCAAACACCCTAGCTAGTGCTGCTTCTGGCATCGGCCACTATTGGTAGCAGGATACTGGGCTGGATGGACCTTTGGTCTGACCCAGTAACGCCATTCTTATGTTCTTCCTTAGATGGAGTTCAGGCTCGCTGGACAGACTAGAAGTTGGTTGATCAGTCTGTCTGTATCAGCTGCTTTTCATAGAGAGCCTTTGCTTGGATGTATGGATAAGAAGAATAAAAGCACATCAGGAGCGGATTCTCAGCTGGTCTAAATACACTGCTTTACACCAGCTGATGACCTAGTCCATTGCAGGCTAGCAGGTGAAAATAAGTTGACTATCCGAGGGGAAGGATGATTCACTGATTAGGCCACTAGCCTGAGACTCAGGAGACCTCATTCAATTCCCTGCTCCATCGTTGATTTCCTGTGTGACCTTGGACAAGTCACTTAATCATCCTGTGCCATAGTATCCCATCTGTAAAATGGAGACAGTAGCTATTCCTGGTCTCACAGGGGTTTTTTGAGGACAAATGCATCAGACTGCCAGGTTTTTAGGGACTACAGTAATGGGGGGGCCATATAAGTACCTTAATTATCGAGATCAAGGAAGGTCACTTCTTCTCCCAGACCATTTGCCTATATTTTAAGCTTTATGACTGACTCTCCCTTGTTCCAGCAGAGATGATGCTGGAGAGAGTTGGTCTACTGCAGTTTTTCTTTCAAAGCAGAGCTGAATTTTCCCGAGTGGAGTTGATGCTGATTTATTCATAATCGTACCTTGCACTCGTATAGCCCCTTTTCGCTAGAAGTACTCAAAGCACCTTCCACACATTAATTGATGACCTCAGAAGAAACCTGTGCTCACTAAGGGGATTGGTCCTGGTTTGAGCAGGGAGTTGGACTAAGATGATCTCCTGAGGTCCCTTCCAACCCTGGTATTCTATGATTCTATAAAGACTGCATTATAACTATTTCTTAGGTACAATTCTATTTCTAGATAGAAGGAAGCATTATTAAAACCATTGTAAGTATGGATAAACTGAAGAACAAACAGGCCAGATTTTCCAGACATGGGGCCAATGTTTTCATACTGGTGTGCCTAACATCAGGCAGTATTAGGCACCCAAATAAGTGGCCTGATTTTCAGAGTCACTGAGCAACTGCAATCAATATTGATTTCTTGATTCCTGGGGCTAGAGGCATGATGGCCTAAGCAGTTCATTCATCTGGTTGTAAGCTAGGCAGACCTCTTTTTTTTTTTTTTTTTTTTTTTTTTCTTTTTCTTTTTCTTTTTTTTTCTATCCTTTTATTCTCTGTCCGGTATTGAGAAAGAACTGGATGTGGTTTTGCTCAGTATTGCACGCGGGAGACACCATTTTGAAAAGCATGCTGCTCTGCCCTGGTCGGCATGACCTTGCACCATGCATGTGAGGTTGCGGGGGTGGGGTGCTCTTGCAAATGGCATCCTCCGTGAAGTGTGACCTCACATACATGATGTGCGTAAGGTCATGCTGGTGGGAGTGGGCATATCCCATTCCTCGTCTATCTGATGTAATTACAGTGACGTTCTTCATACCAATGTCTAACAGGATTTGAAAGTTTAATGTCTCTAAGCGTGCAAAACATTCCCTCTTGTTTGGATATGGTCTCTTCCATTATGAGCTCATCTTTGAAACTGTATTTTCAACGCCATTTGCTTTTACAACCTGCCAGAAAGTTCTGTTTCAAAAGGTCTGGATTAAGGTGTCCTTGTTCACAAGTGAGTAGTGCCTACATCTTGAGTAGCTCTATGGAA
The DNA here is from genome assembly GCA_032164245.1 of Sternotherus odoratus. NCBI lineage: Eukaryota > Metazoa > Chordata > Testudines > Kinosternidae > Sternotherus > Sternotherus odoratus. The sequence goes on from JAVMKO010000002.1 coordinate 16,450,207, forward strand.
CTCAGTGGGACTAATCTACAAATAAAGTATTATCTGCGAACAAACGTACCACAAGATAGTTCAAAATGAGTTCCTAAAGGGTTACAAGTAAGGTATGAGAAGGCAAATTAGTGCTATTTTAAATGATGTCTCAAATGTTCTCAGCAGAAGTCCTGGGAATATTTTATATCAAAATTATTCAGCTATAGGGCACTACATACTTGTTTATTTTGGAAACAGAAAGGGTGATTCACTTATGTGAGATACTCCCATGCTTTTAGCAGACAAAATCCATGGCATGTCATAGCTATTTAGGTCACATTTCATCTAATTAATTCATTACACCATAATTAATAAGTTCGCAAAGGAATATATCTATGGGCATGGCTACACTTGCAGATGTAGAATGCTTTGAGTTAAACCAGCCTTCGGAGAGTGCAGTAGGGAGAGCGCTGCAGTCTATCCACACTGACAGCTGCAAGCACACTGGCGTGGCCAAATTGGTGGCACTTGAAGCAGCATTGGGAGCGGTGCATTATGGGCAGCTATCCCACAGAGCACCTCTTCCCCTTCTGGCACTGTGGCTTTAGTGAAGGGGGTGGGAGGTGCGGGGCATTCTTGGTACTGTTCCAACAGCCCGTGATGCATCCGTTCGCATCCCAGCAATCCCTGTGCTCCTGTCCACATTTGGCGCCATCTTTCAATGGGGTTTTTTTTGGGCTGTGTGCTCTGTCTTCCATTTTGCGCTGTGGGAATGGAGCCCGAACCGCTGAGGAATATTCTGACGAGTGTCGCCCGCACATCATGTCAGTCAAGCTCCTCCTTAAGATCCAAACGGACAGTGAGGACTCAGATGATGATATTGACTCGAGTAACACGTACAACACGAGATTGCTTGTGGAATTCACGGACATGCTCACCACCATGGAATGCCGCTGGGGGGGGGGCATTGTTTCTCCCTCCTGCTTCCACGGTGTAAGGACATAATTTTTGGGTCCCAGGCAGTGCTGATCATCCAAGCATGGTAAAGAGTCAGTAGCACTCTTGTCTGAGAATGTGTGAGCTACTAGAGCAAAGGGGTGTTCACTGATAAGCCTTTGTGTCAAAACCTGGACCACAGAAGTGAGAATCCTCCCCTGAATACGAGCAGACCTTTTTTTTTTTTTTTTTTTTTTTTTTTTTTTGGAGGGGGGGTAGCTCAGTGGTTTGAGCATTGGCCTGCTAAACCAGTGTTGTAAATTCAGTCCTTGAGGGGGGGCATTTAGGGATATGGGGCAAAAATGGGATTGGTCCTGCTGTGAGCAGGGGGTTGGACTAGATGATTTCCTGAGGTCCCTTCCAACTCTGACATTCTATGAGTCTATGTTCTTCCCTTCTGAGAATCGGGCCTCAGTCAGACAGAGATTAAATTAGTTTAATCTGTCCTAGTAAAGTGCAAATGTGGCCATGAACTTTCTTCCAAGGAGGCTCTCCAATCCTCCAGCACTGTCAAGTGAGGCCCAGCATTTTAGGTCTCATCCCTCAAGCTAAGGAAGATTTAATAGTTCACCCTTGGAATGTATTAACACCATTTTGTTTAATCATCTAGAGCAATCATTGTTTAGCAATACAGAACACTCCTTTCCCCCCAGGGGCTTGGCTGTGCCTGCTGACAGCCAACCCGGAGCTAGCAAGTGAGACAGGGAACTGAACCAATGCCCCCTCCCTGGAAGCGGAGTTCACTGCCCATGGGCCATGAGAACTTGTTTTTAGTGTGATTTGGATATTCTGTGATTGTGTAGAAGAGATTATTTTAGAAACAGGCTAACACAGGCTACTAAAAGAGGAAGAAATCTAGTCTGCCTATTGTAAAAGGGCAAGGGAGGAAAGGTAGGCACTGGATTAGGACTCAGGTGACCTGGGCTAACTTCCTGACACAGCCACAGAGTGGCCTTAGGCAAGCTGTTCTGAAACTCAGTCTCCTGTCTGTAAAATGGGGATAATAAAGCTGTATTACCTCACAGGGTTGTTGAGGATCAACTCATTAATGTTGTCTGAGGCGCACAGAAATTACAGTGCTGGGGTCCTTTATGTGAATGTACCCAGAGAGAGGATGTCCAAATACCTCAAGGCTCATTTTTTTTCCCAGGGTGGGTCAGAATTGGGCTTGCAGTTGGCAGTTTCCTGTTAGAAATGGAATTTCTGTACCATTTAAAAAAAATAAAATATCCAGTATTTTGACATTCATTTCTACCCCACATCTGGACAAAAAGTCAAAACAGCTAAACTTAGATGTAACTAGAAATGTCCTGCAGTAAAGAATGTAGTGCATTATGGGAGATGTAGTCCAGCTGGAGAACAAGGCCCATAGGGAAAAATCAGGGCACAAGGGACTCGGAACCATAATTACCCTTAGGCACCACAGTGGCTCAAATAGACTCAGAGTTGAACGTTGACCCCTAAGAAAATGTTTTGCTTTGATTTTCCTGATAGATAATTTCCCCCAAATCGATTTCCCCCCTCCCCCCAGATTAATTTTCTGACAGGGAAATGTTTCATTCAGAATTTTTTGACTCGCCCTAGTCCCATTACTGAAATGACACGTTAAACATATTGGCATAGATAAGCACATTTATAAAAGGACAGAAGCTGCCTGGTAAAATATAATGGGTGAGATCAGAAGCAAGTGCTTACTATATATGTTAACCCCCCCTGCCCTGTTGAGGACAATCTAGCAGCTATCCTGTGCCACCATGTAATTGTATCAAACCACCGTATACCTTTCCTTTTAATATTTTATCACTATTTGGAACAATGTTGGGACTTGTTACAGCTCATTTATTTTCTGTGGGAACAGTAATCTGATTTCAATGTATGTGTGTGGGTGGGTAGATTATAAATTATAGGCTCCAAGCTCAGGTACAGGTCCTGGGAGTGACTGTTTTAAATAGTTGTATGATTAACAAATCATAATGTTTTCATGGAATGGAAAGAAAGAGCTGTCTTGAAGATCCGTGTTTTACTTTCGGAATGATTCTCTGTGGGATCTGGAAGAATTGGGGGTCGGAGAGGGAATATTTATCATTTTATGCACACACAGTCAGCTAGTGATCTGTGAAATTATTTGAAGGTAGAAGTCTGGTTTGGTGTAAACTTTTTGGACAGAGAAAGTTTTATGCTTTAAAGGGCGGGTTTGCAGATGATGGCTGATTGTCGCAGTTGGCTACTTGAAGAGGCATGTGGCTACGAATAGAGACAATTGGGTTCCAAGGTATCTATCAATATCACTTCATAGAGCTGGCCAACATAATTACACCATCTGTGTCAGTGGTGGGCAATTTGTGGCCCATCAGAGTAGTCTGCTGGTGGGCCGCAAGACTGTTTAACATTGACCATTGACCATTCACAGGCCCAGCTGCCTGCAGCTTCCAGTGGTCGTAGCTCACCGTTCCCGGCAAATGGGAGCTGTGGGATGTGATGGCCGGCCAGCACCACTTTCTGCAGCTCCCGTTGTCTGGAAATGGTGACCACAGCCACTGGGAGCTGTGGGCGGCCATACCTGTGGACGGTCAATGTAAACAAACTGTCTCGCGGCCTGCCAGCAGATTACCCTGATGTAGGGTGACCAGACACCAAGTGTGGAAAATCAGGGCAGGGGTGGCTGGGGGGCAAGAGGAGTCTATATAAGAAAAAGACCCCAAAATCGGGATTGTCCCTATCAAATCGGAACATCTGGTCACCTTACCGGGGCTGCAGGTTGCCCACCGCTGATCTACGTTGTGAATTAAGGCTCTATGCTAGCACACACATAAGCAGATGCTTAACTTTAATCATGTTGTTAGTCCCATTGACTTCAAAGAGAGTATTTAGTGTTTAAAGTTAAGCACGTGCTTAATGCTTTGCTGGAGCTGGGCCTAACCCAGTAGCTCCCCTTACAGTCAATGTCCAGCACGCTTCTTAAAAGAGGAAGGAGAAGAGTAATGGCACCATATAAGTGCAAAGTATTACAATGAAAAGTTTTCTGATGCATTTGATCTTGTTCAAAATTTTACAGTCTCATCATCTGAATCACTCATAAAAGAGCTCCAGACATACCTCCGAAGTTCTGTTACATAATGCTCCATGTTTTGGTCCAAAATGCATGTGCTGATTGTGAAAAGAATGTTTTCACAACACTTTTTGATTTTAGCAATTCAAGTTTGTTCCGAAGAGCAAATTGGTGATTTATTTTTATAGATAGCATTTCACTGGCAGTGTGTCTGCATAGCATGCACATAGTATATCCACTGATTTTAACTATTTATGAGATGTCATTTATTGGATCTCATTCATTCCAGAATCAAAGACAAGTGTTGACTTCAAAACGACACCCTCTCCATTCAAATTTGCCCCCAAAATTGGGCTTGTTAAAAACGGGACTGAACAGAACCTAGTGGAAAGCGAGGGCCGGCTCTAACTTTTTTGCAGCCCCAAGCAAATAAAAAGTGCGGCTGCCAGAGTGGAAAAAAAAGTAAAAGTCCTGCTCTAAGATTGGCTGGAATGCCGTCCCTTGCAGAGTGCAGCCCCAGGCATGTGCTTCCTATGATGGTGCCTGGAGCCAGTCCTGTGAAAAGAGAAGTGTTTCCAGATTTTCTTTTTTCAGAGAGAGAGAGAGAAACAGCTCCCTGAAGCATTTGCAGCCCAAACAATGCAGTCTTGTCCTGATCTAGGGGAAGCTGAAAGCGAAACTGATTAGAAATTAACTAGAATCATTAGTGAATCTGACTCCTCTATTTACAAAGTTAAAACTGTGAGAAATGCAAAAAATTAACAGCATCACAACAGTTAAATTTTAAAAAGTCTTTCAGCTTTATTCATCCAAGGTAGTAACAAAGGCAAGGACATTAACATTTTATCTATATATAACATTTTTAAATAATGATTTATAGACAGACTTAGGCTCCTTAATTACAAAATACTATATAGTAATCCATGAGATAAAATAAATTCTATACACATGTACACAAATACATAAATGTGTGTGTATACATATCTATCATAGGTATCTTTGCTATAGAAATATGATTATTTGGTGGCTAGTTTGAGTAGGAACCCAAGGAGCCCCTGGTGTATGCCAAACCACAGCAATAAAATAATCAAACGTAGCACATTGCTGGTGGAGATGCTGAGTAAGGTTACCATGGTATTTAAGGGAAGAGCTTGCCTCTCCATTCCCACCTTCCACCTTGGTCACTGTGCTCCAGGCTGGTTACTGTCTAGTCTCAACTGCACCTGGGCAAGGCTTAGCCCACCTCCCTCAGATGGACTAAATCAATCCAAGGGTCACAGGACTGGCAGCAGGTGACTATGAATGAGAGGCACATGAGGCCAGGTGAGCAGACTTGGGAACAGTACTCCATTAAAGAGTGGGCAGAACCCTGAGGAGGAAAGGTAACAAAGTCCTGTGGCACCTTAAAGACTAACTATAAAGTTTTGAAGCATAAGCTTTCGTGGGCTAATACCCACTTTGCTTGCATCCGACGAAGTGGGTATTAGCCCACGAAAGCTTATGCTTCAAAACTTTATAGTTAGTCTTTAAGGTGCCACAGGACTTTGTTACCTCTGCTATTCCAGACTAACACGGCTACCTCTCGGATTCCTGAGGAGGAAAGGAGCTGTGAGGAGGCCTAGGCTGAGTAACTCTCTATGGCTCCTAGTTAGAAGGTCTGTCAGAGGAATTTGCAGGGAGCCAGAGCTGGAGCCAGGTAGGAAGGCTGGAGAGGAAAGGGAGGAAGCTTCCCTAGAGACAGGACTGAGCATCTGGAACCAAAGTCTGAGCCAGCAAGGAAAGCTGGGTGGAAGAGTTTTGTGGTGTGATGAACTTTAAGTTAATAATTCAGATGCCCAACAGGGCTGGGTTAGTGAGAGAACCCCTGCAGCGTGCATGTGATTAGCTGGTGAAGAAGAGAAACTGAGGCAGCAGTGGGCCAAAAGCCAGGCTGGATAAATCTTACAGTTACCATTGTTCATCATCCTCCCTGCCCAACAGCTGTTGCAGGCTGTCCCGGAGCATTTCCTCCTTAACTAGTACTACTTTCTCAGGTCATTTAGTAGTTCAGGTCTTGGCATGTTCTTTCTTTCACAACCAGTTGAAAGATTTCTGCAAGAGGGTTAGTCAGACTTCATTGCCTCCTTCTCTAGCTCTGCCGGTATGAAGGAAAAGAGAAAAGTAACTACTTCCTCCCCCCTAAACTTCTCCTGTCTTAGTGTTTTTTCCCCTCATCTTTGGAAATTGGATTTTTTTTTCAAACTGAAATAGAACATTTTCAAAACTGGGTGGGGAAAAAAAATCTGGTTTTTTGGGGGGGGAGGGGAACAAACTCACCACAGTTGGTAGGGTGCCATTCCCTCACCCCTTTTCCCAAAATCAAAACAAGGAAGAAAAATGTCATTTAGAAAGTTCAAAAACTGGAACATTGAGAGAAGTTGGATTGTTTGAGAACGTTTTAGGAAAATGGCAGAATTGTCGGGCTTGGAATGGGGAAATAGGTGAATCAGTGCTATTCAAAATTCACACAAAATAAGATACTTTCACGGGTGCCCAAACATGAATTTAGTCTGCTTTCTCAGTGGAAAAAAATAAAAAAATCGATTCATAGGCAGGTAACTACTTCACATTTACAGGGCATGTCTAAGATTCCCCTATTCCAAAAGCACAGGAATAATGCCAAGAATAAGTTTAATTAAAAATAAAGTAACCTATGTAAATCTTTAAAGCTTAATGAACCCTCTTTTGTGTTTAGATTTATGGATTTGAACTCAATTGGCTTCACCACTTCAGTTCAATTCAGTGGAACTTACTGCTTAAATAAGGAGGTGCAGTATTCTGGGAACTAGCCATTATCATGACCTTACTTGCACCTGCTTGCTTGTAAATTGCAAGATAATACACTTATTTCACTGCTGTTAATTAACAATCAGATAAAACTGAATTACCTGCCCTCTCATTCCGGCTTTGTCACTCATTCAAAACAAAAGTGAAAATAAATGAAATTTACTTTAAGTTAATTTTAAACTAATTTCTTCTAAACTGTTTGGATGACCTCGTTTGTTTAAATGTTAAAACAGAGTGAGAACTTCTGCCTCCATGTACTCTCCTGCATTGCCAACAAAGTCTCACAGGAGTAAATCAGGGCAGATTTTAGCCCTTTGGGCTAATTTCTCTACTCTATAGTGTAAATAACATATATGGCTAAACCACCCTGAACACGCCCGCTCCCCTCTGATCTCAGAAGCTAAGCAGGGTCAGGCCTGCCTAGTACTTGGATGGGAGACCTCCTGGGAATACCAGGTGCTGTAGGCTTAACATGGGTGTGGGGCTAGCAACTCCACCCTGTAAGGGAACCAATTGCTACTGAAACACCAGCACCAGTTGGTGGCCCATACCCCGGCTGGGGGATGACAGGCAGAGAGAGAGAGTGTAAATAACACTGTTTGGTAGTGGGCATCTAATCTGGCGCAGAGAAGGGGTCTAGTCTAGTCTGTCTAGAGGTGCATGTAAGACTCACCAATAGGACTTATATACACAATTGGAGAGAAAAGACCACAAAGTGCTGCTGAATCTAACCAAACTTTTAGGGCAAGGGACTGGGAGTCAGTGCTATTGCAAAATCTGTCACCAATTTGTTCTGTAACCATGGGCATGTCCCTTAACCTCTCTGTGCTTGAATTCCCTAGCAGGGGTGGGGAACCTTTTTTCTGCGAAGGGCCATTTGGACATTTATAATGTCATTCGCGGGCCAGTCCCCCCCCCCCCCCCCCCGAGGAAGTCCAGGCTGGCAACGGGAGCTGAAACCCCAGCTGGCAAGGGGCCAGCGGGGGAAACCCCAAAGCAGTGGCAGGCAGAGTGCTTAGCCCTGCACTGCTTTGGGGTTTCCCCCCGCTGGCCCCTTGCCAGCCAGGGTCCTGCTGCCTGCCCCAGTCAGCTCCCGCTATCAGCCTGGGTGTAGGGGGGTGACCTTCCTTTACCCCCACCCAACCTCCCCCCATCTAACCGCCTTTCCTCCCCCCACCCCTGCCTGGCCCAGCCCATCCCACCCAACCTAACCTCCTCCCCCCTCCCACTCCCAACCCAGCTTCCTGCCCCCCATGCCTGACCCGCCCAGCCCAGCGTCCCCCCCCCCCCACCAAACCTCCTTCCCTCCCGCACCCACACCATCCAGCCTAGTCTCCTGCCCCCCTCCCTGCCCGCCCAGCCTGGCCTCCCCCCCCCACCGCCCCCTTGCCTGCCCCCCAGCCCAACCTCCCCCCCCCACGCCCCCTTGACTGTCGGCTCTCCACGGCTCCTCCTTACCCCGCCCGGCTAATGGTGGCCACGCAGCGCCGGCGGCTCCCCCAGGCGCTTCCTGGCCCCTTCGCCGAGCGTGGAGCCGCCTCCGTATGGCAGCCCGCACGCGTCCCTGGCCGGCAGCTCCCCGAGGGCTTCCCGGCATCTTCGCCAAGCGCGGAGCCGCCCCGGGCCACCAGGCGGGGGCGGCTCCGTGTTCGGTGAAGGGGCCAAGAAGTGCCTGGGGGAGCTGCCCCCGCCTGGTGGCCCATGCGCATCCCTGGCTGGCGGCTCCCTGAGGCGCTTCCGGCCTCTTCGCCGGGGGCGGCTCCGCGTTCGGCGAAGGGGCTGGGAAGCGCCTGGGGGAGTCGCCGGCCAGGGACGCGCGCGGGCTGGACGGAAGGCTTTGGCGGGCCTTATAAGGCCCGCGGGCCGGAGGTTCCCCACCCCTGATTTAGAGTAACTCCTGGGATGGTGCAGGCTCTTAGGATATGTTTGTACAGCACCTAGCACAAGGCTGCTCCTATCTCCGTTAGCATTACATTTAGTGTGTAACATTCCTAATAATTCCCCACAGATATGTGAATATATGCCATTGAGGGCCATTGCCACCTTTCCTTACCCGAGTCCCTATCCACATGCGGAGTCCTATTGATGCATGTGAGGAAGGATTGCATAACAAGGCCCATAGTGTCTAGCGTTACCTCAAAACTTCATTTTAAAAAGCTCCATGGTTCCTGCTAACTGCTTTTACAAACAGCAGCATCCCTTGACTTGTGTTTTAAATACTCTCAGGCAGGGCACTCAAAGAACGCCCCATCATTTTGCTTTCAAGACTCCGAGGAGAATTTTTTTAAAGTGGGTCTTAGCCCAGGAAAGCTCATGATCCCTAAGATCTGTTAGTCTATAAGGTGCTGCAAGAATCGCTTTTGCAGATCAGAATAACATGGGTACCCCTCTGATAAGTGGCCTCAGTGATCCCTGCTGTGCTGCTGCTGGCTATGTGCTAGGCATGTCCCTGTCTTGTCAGAAGATGGCATTAGAGAAAGTGCTGCCCTTTGGTCAATACTGATTGGCAGGAAGATGCATCAGTTAGGAGCGTGAAATATTTGATACAAGGGACCGTTAGAGTGATACTTGGAGGGGTCAAAACCAGACCGATGGGGAAGAGAATTTATTGGACAGGATGCAGAAGAAAAAGTGATAATAGAAGCAGAAAATGTAACTGTAGCAAAGGATTCACCTGGACAAATTTGGAAGGTGATGTCTTTTTGTCTACAGAACAGGTATAGCCATGGAAATTTACCCACTAATGTGCCTCTCTTCCAACCTGCAGGGACCACCCCTAGAAGTAAGAGACTCAGGATAGTTCTAGGATATTGTGGACAGGTAATCCTCCTTACGCCTCCCCCTCCCCGTGGCTATAATGGTCCACAGCTGCACCCCCACCTACTCATAAGAGTCTGTGGCATGAGCCCTGCCCAATGAGTGGGAGTAGGGGAACCCAGGCCTTGCCACTCCTCCGGGTTTCAACCCAGGGACTCTCTTGAGCTGGGGTGGGTTTCCTGGGCCCGGAGTTGTTCTTGTAGCCTTATCTCCCTAGTGTGGGGCTGTATCCACCCCATCACAGACCTCTAGTTCAGCCCATATGCCTTTTTGGTTTGTGGACTTTCTACTTCGTTTGCCCGTTGTTACGAAGTTACCCACTTTTTTTATACAATAGGCTGCTGCCCACTTCTCATATTCCCTCTTGTGAGCTAGAGGCAAAAGGCTCCACATCCTTTCTCTCTACCACCCAGGCCCTTGGCTGAAGAACATTTGGGTGAATTGGGCCTTCCTTAGAAATGGCGTCTGAAAGGGAATATCCCAGAAGCAGAATGGTCCCTTAATGGGAAATCCCTAGCATAATCACCATTTGTGAATAAGATCCAGCACTTTTCCTGTGGCCTCTTTAAGCTGCTGACACTACCAATAAGGGTGCCACTGCAGTGAGGGTTTTTATTATGTAGACACTTGTCCATTAGAAGCTAGACTAAACCCACCAACTTATTTCACCATCTAGCCATCAGATGGCATCTACTTTGTGATTAGTACCAGCCTGACCTGGATTCAAATGAGCAACCCAGAGGAGAGGAAAGTGTTGGCTGGTCAGCGAGTACACCTCCTGTTGAACATAACACAACATGTTGCTGCTTGTGAATAAAACGGCATGGATGCCAGTAATCTATCCCAGTTGGCATGATGGAGAAACGCTCCCGGTAACCCATAGTAACAAAAACAAGTGCTACATCTAACAAATCCTGAGCAAATTCAGCGGTACTTATTCATTCTTCTTCTGGCTTATTCTGAAAGCCTGGTGAGAAAATTTAAAAGCAGAGAAGTGACAGCAGTCAGAGCGCTGGCTTTGACAGATGTATGTTATCTCCTGCTTTGTTGTTCTTCTGCAGCCTGTTCCCACTGATTGATTTCATGAACTGAGATTGCATATAAATCTCTAGTTCCATTCTCGGGTGGTAGTGGTACAACAAGCACAAACTGGAAAAGAACTAGTGACTCATACACCTGAACATTCCCTATAGTCAGCAGGGAAATAAATATTGATGCTGTCAGTATTCATGCAATAACTGATTTAAAAAAAAGAAAAGAAAAAGTAATTATTTAGTGCCCAGACCTTGTGCACCCCAGACTCATAGTGACTTTATGGTGGTTGTGGTTGTCTAATGAATGGAGGATCAGGCCCTTTCAAGCTGTTATTCTTTCCTACCAGGGAATTAGGGGAAAGGAGGAAGGGAATTAATTGCCTTTGGAATTTGCAGTGCATTTTTTAGCAATAACTAACAAAGAAAACTATTTCACCATGGTCATAAGCCTTCCTTTCCTTTGAACTGTGCATGCATTTAGGATGAGTAAACTTTCCTGTGCTTTTAATTTGCTCAGTAATTTTTTTTTAAAGCATAGATAACAGGTCATTTATATTTTGGCTATATTCTGCACTCAGGTAAGTGCTGTCCCATGAACATCAATGGGTCAAATGCATCTCTCCTCCATTCACTCCCATTTCTAGGTCCATTAGCTTGGTGGTGATGCAGAATGGGCAAGGAGTAGGCCTAGATCTGCTGGGAACCCAAAAGAACATTTGCAGCTCATTACTGTGCACTTGCTGGTTCCTCCTCTGTCTGCTTGTCATGACCCAAGCCTATAGCTGTTATGTTCCCTGCAGCAGAAATGTCTACCTGGAGGGGAAGGGAAACACAGAATGATGAATTCAGATCCCAACCTGCATAAGAAGGGGGAAATTATTCAATTTCAAGGGTCTGCCTACCCCCACTTCAAAGTGCAAATGTACTTGTCATCTGAAAAGTTATAAAAATTTTGGGCCGGATTCTCCGCCAATGTAAATCCGCATAGCTCCATTGACTTCACCGGAACTCTGCCAGTGCACTTTAGCTGAGGATGTGGCCAATGACCAGCAGAGACTGCGGGGACTGTGGGATAGCTACCCACGGTGCACTGCTCCGAGAGTTGACGCTAGTCACTGTACTATGGATGTGAAGTGCTTAGCTTCTTCAAAGTTGAGTTTCCCAGCCTGTAAAATGGGGATAATTGGACTTCCCTGCCTCCCCGGTGCATTGTGGGGCTAAATGCATTTAAGATTGCCAAGTGCTCAGACACAAAAGTGAAGATGTATGGGAGATGGATGGAACTAAGGAGTCTTCCCCAAGCCCTTGTCTTGAATTTAGCAGCTCTGCATTCCACAGCTGCTTCAGTCTCGTCTCGGTTCAATCCCCAATGCACCTGGGCCTTATGCTAGTTAGTGTTATTTATTGGTGATCTGGTGTCTCAACCAAGCCAGATCCCCATCATGCTAGACATGTCATACAGCCATAGCAAATGAGTTTTCTCAGCTCAGTCTCTTGGGGATGGGGCCAGTACATGGCAGAATTGCCATATGTATTTTATGCAACTTGGCAGAGTTCCCATCCTAAGCTGATAAAGAGACGGGATTACCTCTTCTCCCTTTAACCCACTCAGGACAGAGTGGGGGCCATTGGGCAGGATCCAGCGGGAAGATCACCCCCTGACTGCACTCCTGTATCTAGCTGTGTGTATAAAACAATGGACTTCAGTTTCTGGTGGTGTCCCTTCCCTAACTTCCAGAACCACAAGCATGTCCTCACAGGCTGTTATGAAAAACTCAATCCAGCTCCCGTTGGAGTCGGTAGGAATTTCGCCATAGACTTCTTTGGCAAAGACGCAGGCTCTTCTTGTATGCAGTCATTAATTATTATGACAATGCCTACTCTTATCTCTTCCCCTACCTCATTTGAATTTTTTCTTTCATCTCATAAACTGTATCTCTGTTTGTTTTATGACTAAAACCCTTGAAAGCCAGCTATCCAGTGCACAGTACTTCCAAGGACTGACCGGATGTTTGCTTTCTGTTAACCGTGAATAAATATTGATATTGCCAATCCTAAAATTCGCCTGGACAATAAAAAATAAACAGCCTGGCTTTGTTGTTAATGAATAATTGGATATCAAGTAGTATTGAGCAAAACAGGTATGTAAAGCTGGCCAGGGCTGCATGGGAATAGCTTCTGTTTACATGCCTCTACTGCAATGGATAGCGTGGGGACTTTTGTTTTTGCATAAATAATTGTCAGGAAAACAAAGTCAGAAGCAACATGGTCCCTGCTAAGCAAATGCATTTAAATTATAATCATTTGCACGTTAAATGTAGTGGCGAATCTGCCTTCCCTCACCCCAGTCCTATGCGCCATTCACAGATTTCAATTTAACAGCTTAGTGCTTCCATCTTCCAGGAGAAATATGCATGTCACACTCCAATACACATTCCAGTAGGGGGCTCCAAAGTGGCGCTGGAGGCAGCAGCAACACCAGGAATCCATGGGGAGCACCCGAATGTCAATGAACTGCCTAGCTAGCAGCCATATGCGGCCCTTAAAGAGTTCCCCAGTGAACGAGAGATGTGCCACTGCAGAGTTATAATGCTGAAGGCATAGAACCGTCTATTCAAGAGTGTCAAAAGCGCCTATTCAACTGACTTGGGGTTTGATTTATTCAGAGCCTAAATCCCATTACATACATTCAGCCCTTTTGGGAGCATTCCTAAGAAGTAGTGGGTAGCAGATTTACCAACCCCCTCTCCCCGCCAGTGGTTCCTGGACCCTTTGGTTGGCTTCTGCCTCTGTGTCCCACCCCATGTGAAGAGCAGGAGCAGGGTTTGTCTTACAATATCTCATGAAGCATTAGATTGGGTGGTAAGAATTCTACCGAGCCTCTGATAGAACAAAGTAAGTCACTGCCTGAATATACTTGGGCTGCTATGAGAAGTGACACAATATGTGCCCAATTGTGCCTTCTCTACTCCTTTTCATTCTTGGGGTCTCAACATCTTGCAGGCTTGGACCCCTACATTCTTTGTTGATCTATTACTTTTGCAAACTTTAAAAAATACTGTGTGCCATTTTTAGGGAGATTATTACAGTTTACAGTCATGTACTCGCATGGACGTTAGCTGTAGTACCTGCATATGATAACATACAAGAATTTACTACAGTTGCCGATTTGGTTATCTGAATTGAACACAATTTACACCAGATCAGCATTTGGCCTTAAGCGATTGCAGCATTATGGTAACATTTAAGCAAAGTGTTAGCAAATTAGCCTATGATGGGAAAGGAATATTTTTCTCTTCACTATACAGTTCTGTTTTCTATGAAAATATACTAAAAATAAGTAGCAGCATGCTACATGAAAACAATGCAAATGAGTTCATGCTGCTCCTGAAAATAGCATAGTTCTGGTTTCAGTACTTGCTTTTACTTTGAGAGGGGAAAAAAAAATTAATGCGAAAGTCGGGTCTTTTGAGGTTATGACACCTACAGCGAGCTGTGGTTGATGCTTCATCCTTTCCCCCCCCCCCCCTTTTTTGTGTACAATCATACCAGCTGACTGAGGCAGAGAGAAAATTTCAGCACGTTTGTCATTTCCATTAAGGCCTTCCTAAGTTTAAAAGATCAAACAAACAAAAACAAATTGTGCGGCGTTCCACATAGCTACACCATTGTTCCGTCACTGCATCTATTTCAGAATAGCCACTTTGTAATAGCTTTCCTGTAGGTATGTTTGGAGGGTGGGGAGGTGGAAACACTTCTTCTTTTTCTGATTTTGGGCTAAAGGCAATTCTGATCTTCTGTCATTGTGCACGAATCCTGGCCTTCACATGTTTTTACATACTCTACTATGTGTCTAGCTGTTTGGAAATTCT